>CM028224.1:33740903-35044403 GCA_016432845.1 Psidium guajava
AAAATTCCAAAAATTAGTAAATGGACCATTTTAATTGGCCAATCCTACTTTTAAGGATTTTTCTCATCTATCTTTTCAAAATGATGATTTTGTCCCTTATGGAAAAAAAAGTATTCACAAACAAAATATTCCATCATAAATATTTTTCTCATCAATCGTTACCTATTCATTTTCTTGCAGGAGATTTGGGTCAGACACATAATTCGAAAGTGACGCTGACTCATTATGAGCAAAACCCATATAAACCAAAATTATGTATTATTATAAATTTGATGTACTAGAACTTTTTACATCATAAATATTATATTGCTATGTGTTGACATCGTTGAATCTATAGGCATTGAAAAATCATATTTAGAAGCTTTAACGAAGCCTAAGGAGAAGGATTGGCCAATTAAAATGGCCCGTTTACTAATTTTTGGAATTTTTTTGGAAACTTTTGAAATTTTTCGAGACAATTTGCCTGTAAGGGGCAAAATCGTCATTTCGAAATGTCTAAAAGGGAAAACCATAAAAAATAAGACCGACTCGTTAAAATGGTCAATTTCCTAAATTTTAGAATTTATGGAAATTTTTTAGAATTTGTTTGGTATTTTTTCTTTTTTATAATTTTTTACCAATTTTTTAATTTTTTTAACCCAACCCCCCGTTTTCCCTTTGTTCGTCAGTTCAACTCCCGAACAAAGGGGTTTTGTTTTTATTTTTTATTTTTTTTTATTGTTGTTCGGCAGTTCAACTGCCGAACAAGCCCATTTCTCGCATTTTCCGCGCCGCAAGACCCAAATCTGTAAAAGGGTAAATTTTTTAACCCATTTTCGTAAAAAGCCATTGTTTAGTCATATTAAAGTGGCAATATTACTTACTCGGGATTGTAGTTCCATTGGTTAAAGCACCACCCCTTTAAGGTGGAAGTTGTGGGTTTAGCCCCGTCAATCTCGACGGAATCAAATCCAATAAAAAATACATTAATTCATCTCCGTTTGGATCTAAAAAGACATACAACTAAAATAGTTGAATTTCATTTCCAACGGGGATTGGATTTTTTTTTTCTCTTTTTGTTCGCATTTCTCATCAAAGAAATGGAAGAATTTCCATTCCATCAATTGATATTGACTAATGAGCAGAGACATATGTGGATTGCTATGATACTCAGTAGTATCCTGATTAGTTTAAGATACCAATCAAATTTTGTTTGACATAGATATTTAAGCGCGCATGACAATACTTACTAAGTAAAATTTCTATTTTAGAAGTGCCTATAGAGTTGAAATTGACTTAGTGATGCAATTTTTGGAGCAAAAATTTATTTGATTACGCAACTTCATTTTTTTATTTTATTTCTAGTGCATTTTTTTTTGGTTCAGAAGTAATTTTGGATCACTTGAAGAAGTAAAAAAAAATTTACTGCTCTTCAGAAGTAGACAAAAAGTTAATTTTTAGAGTAGAAATGTTGTCACGTGTGCTTATCGTTTTACCTAATTTAGTTTTCTTCCATTTGCTATAGTTTTTCACGTCCTCATAGAAATTTCTGAAAATGCACTTTTAATCTTTTATTAAAAAAAGTCACGTGCATTGCGCATGCCGACAGAACGGAGGGCTAAAAAGATGTAACAAAGTCAACGTCCATGGGAGTACGGTTGGAAAATACGGGGTCAAACCTACGCAACTCCAAAAGTTCGGGTGGAATTTTGGGCGAAGCCCACTTTAGAAGGAGGCCACTTTCCACAGGGCCCTCTTCATCGATCGTCTTCTTCCTCCAATCGACCATGCCCGGCCCAACTTCAAGCTCCCTCGTTCGACTTCGCTCGCTTTGCGTGCGCTTTCCCCGGTTCGAACTCGAACGAGCAATCAAACCAGAAAGATATTGCCAGAACTGACGAAGTTCAAGCACAGCCAGCTATGGAGGCGTGATGGATCATCCACACAAAGAGAATCACTCGCACGGAGCCTCTCCGACCGTCATCGCGGCATGCTTTTTTTTTTTTTTTGGTTGCATACGGACACTCGTAGCTAGGTCAGACTCGAGCTGCTGCTGCTTCGCCAACCAGAAGCGCACGTTGCCTGGGTTCTGATACGTTCCCGCATTGATCGTCGCAATTCAGGTGATTCCTCTTCCTCTTTTGTTGCTCCTTTGGTCCTCCAACTTCCCTGACGTTGCATTTCGCGCGGGCGGGCGGGGGGGGGGGGTGGTGTGGGGTCGTGGGATGAAGGTGCATTTGAGTTCAGTTTCTCGGGGAATGAAGTTAATGTTCTTAGGGTTTGGGTGTTTTGGGCTTATTGCTTGGAAATACATGCTTCTAGTCGTCTTATATGTTGGCAGGCTGGGGGAGTGTGGCCGTGGAGACGTTAATAACTTGGAACTGAGCTTTGGCTAACGGGAGAGAGTTGGCTTAGGCTCTGTTTTCCCTTATAAGTAGAAGCACTGGTTTTCGTGGAAGGTGCTCATGTACCACGGTGACATAAGAGGAAGTTGTTATTAATTAGACAGTGCATTACTGCTGATCGGTATCGGTACTCGGTACTATTAGTATTGGAGGAGTATTTGTAATTCGGTGCGCTTTTGATGTTAGCAGGTGGCTCTGCACTTGGTTTTCTGTTGGATTCCGATATTCCTTGTGAGCAGCGTGTTAATTATGACTGTAGTTGTTGACTTTGCCCTTTGGAACACCTGTTGGTTTCCATTTTCAATGATGAATGCCCACCATAGCCAGATTTAGAGGAGGTATTTCTCTTTAATCCGACTGCTCAAGATTGCTCCGGATTTTATTCTGCTGGTGATATGTTGTTGATTTAGCAAGTTGTTTGTCTACTTCAATCTGACGGCAGAAAGATGCTTCAATCATGATCAAGTTGGATAGTCTTTTGAGGTCATTGCAGTGTTGAATCAATGAAAGGCGAAAGCTTGTAGGAGAAAGGTGTTGGAATGCATGGATGTTGTGCACAGTCCACTCTCCTTGTAAATGCTGAGGTTGATTCTTCCATGGGTGGAGTTGCCGACGGTGGAGTTGGCGCTAGTATTAAAGCCTCTCCACACCAAGCAGCAATTGAGAAGGCTCAAGCAGAACTTAGGTGATCCTCTGTTGTGCCTTTTCCCTCCATCTGACATTTCATTCTATCCTATATTTGAGCTGAATCTAAAGCAAACTTAATTTTGCCGATAACAGACTGGAATATGATTTTCGTGAAGAACGGAGAAGAGAGCTGGAATTCCTTGAGAAAGTATGATAGATTCTTTTCCTGATGCTTCTGGCAGTTAGACCTTTCCTTTTCTAACTTAATTATTCAAGTTACTTACATATGTAGTAATGATCATATTGCATGGTTTTCACTTTCAGGGAGGCAATCCTTTGGATTTTAAATATGGCACTGCAACCTCAGCAAGTGTGCAATCAACTTCGCTTACTGATCAGCATCTGGAGCAAGTGGCAACCAGGTACGCTTTGACTGTTTTTTAAATGGTTGTAGATGGTCTTTTAGTTGAGCTGTTGAATGGATCATTTTTAATACTTTGTCCTCTCCCGCCTGCCAACATATGTGTTTATCATTGTCACAGTCAAGCAAGGGGTAGTTTTGCATTGGCTGTGTCACCTCGTGGGGACTCTCTTGAGAGTAGTGATAGGCCTAGACTTCTCTGTGGTTCAAACTGTGCTGATAATCATTTAGATTCTATTGGCGAGGGCCATTTGGTTGAAGGAGAAAAGAACTCTATGCGTGGTGGTAGAAGGAATAAGTTTGCTCCTTCTAAGCAGTCATTTCAATTTGATGGGAGTCTAAATGCCAAGGACTCTGAAGAGTCCGCTATATTTTGTCCATACACTCGAAGGAATCGGTCAAGGCAAAACCGTGATGGTGCCCGATCAAGTTCTGCTGATATGTTTCACGGTCGTGGTTGTCATGGATTATCTTTAGCCGTGCCAGTGGGTTTTAGAGACCCTAAGGGTTCAGTATCAGAAACAAAGAACCACAACGAAGAGAGTGTGCTGATGATCGCTAGACCTAAATGCTCAAGTGGCAAGGGCAACGAAAGAATTCAGTCAGATATTGAGGGAGAAGGTGAGAAGGATCTTGAATCAACTTCTGTTCATGCAGAGAGTGACCGTCCCGTAGGTAAATTGGATGTTGCAGATAGAACCTCATTGGATAACCAAAGTACTAAATCGGTTAAAGTTGATTTAATGAAAACTGCAGTACATATGGATTCTGGTGTTTCAGATATTCGAGCTAGGGAAACTTCAGCTTTTGCTAATACTGATCTTCCTTCTGCAGTTGTAGCAAAAGTTGAAAATGAAACTAGTTCTGGTGTAGTAAGTAGTTTTGCAGATGAACATAACGAGCAGAGAAACCATGTAAATGAGTGTCAAAGTAATGCTGCTGCATTTGGTATGAGGGGCTTAGACTCAGAATCTTCCTGTACCCGTACTAGTACGGGCACAGATGTACATAATGATTGTGATGTTTATAATAGTTCAAAAAGTGCCTGTATCACTGTGAATACCGTGATGCTTCTATCTGAACCTGGGGATAATGAGAAGTTAATTTCTGAAGAAATGGTAAAAGAGCAGAATGACAGCAAAAGTACTGAATATGATGATCTTTCAAAAGATGGGAATAAATCTGATGGTCAAGCCCATGTAGATAATGGTGCCATTTGTAAAGGTGATGAAGTGCACGAAAGTTCTGGCCCTGAAAAAGAGGTGCAAAATCCTCCAGGAGGCAGGGGAATGGAACAGATTGGACTTGTTGCATCAGCAATTGAAAGAGATAGAAGCAAAACTTTTGATGACAATGCCATTATCCAGGTAAAGATTTCACTTGGACGACCTCAAGGAATTGATGTTTTAGCTTGTGAACAGAAGAGTTCTTCACCAGAAAGGGATTTTGCTGTTCTTTCCGACCCTAAGATTTGTTGTTCGAACAACTTGAAATTGGTAGATGAGGCAAGAGAGGATCGTGTCCTCGAAGAGGCACAAATAATTGAGGTAAATTTATTGTAGCTTCTATTTAGTTACTGCTATAGTTGACGAAGAAAGAGGGGTCTTATAGGATTCACAGATATCATCTTATGCAACATACAGGCACGTCATAAGAGGATTGCTGAGTTATCTTTTGGCATTATAAAGTTGGAGAATCGTCGGAGATCTCACTGGAATTATGTCCTTGAAGAAATGGCATGGCTGGCAAATGACTTTGCACAGGTTTGGTTGTATGATAATACCATGCGGTTATTTTCTTTGCGGTCGTATTACTCTTTTTTCTGGAGCTTCACTGCTGTGCATAGTTTTGAATAGTTGCCGATGGTGCTGAATATGGCCAACAGAAGTGCGGTCGATCAGGTTGCAGCGACTAGTCTACCACTATCCAGCATTCATGCAGTTTGAGGAATATATCACTTTTCTATGCAAACAATTGTTATTGGCAATGGCGGTTATTATGAACTGCAGTTTCTGAAACTGCGGCTATTAAAACATAGCCATTGAAAAAAAAATCAAATTTCATAATCTAGAGTAATGACTCAACTATTGCAATCAAAGGATGCTTAATCAAACAAAATCACATTTGAATTTCCATAGAAACTTAGTCATTTCATTTGGAAGTGATGTATTCTTCAAACTGGTTCATTTTGTACTTCTTTAGGAGCGTGTTTGGAAGATGAGTGCCGCGGCTCAATTATGTCATCAAATTGCTTCTGCATCGCAATTGCGATTTGAAGAGCAAGATCGTCAGAAAAAGATGAAAAAGTTAGCATTCAACTTTACAAAGGCTGTGATGCAATTCTGGCATGTAGCAGATATGCTTGCTAATGGTGATGATGGAAGTTTTGATATGAAAAGCAACCATTGTCCAGAAGATGGACCAAGGAAAAGAGATTACAATGATTTGCACCATGACAAAAGCAGAAAAACCCAGAAGATGCAGGTATTGTTGGGAAGATAATTGTTCTCTCATGCTAATAGTGCTGCTTGGTTAAGTTGTTGTAGGCATCAAAATTCATGCATCTTCCTCTGGTTTTTCATGATTCGTGAATGAAAATGATGCTTCTTATAAGAAAAGCGTTAGCGTTCTCTGGCGTCTCTTATGGATCAATCATTTGTGCCTTCTTACTAAGTAACTTTCCTGCCTTGGCTTGGGGAGCGCTTGGTTGATATGCATGTGATCCCACTGGTTGTCTCTCATGTATTTTGCCTTTATTTAATCGCTAGTTGGAATGTCTATGTTTCTGTGTTCAGGGATATGCCATGCGGTTTTTGAGAGAGAACAGTCTACATTTTCCTGCCTTTAATGCTGAGGTGTTAACAGATACAGATGAAGCGACAGATATAGAGATTTCCCATGTATCCCACGACAATCATCTTACAGGAGTAAGTGTCCACACTTTGGTTGCAAATTTCTCTGTATTGTGATGCCACAAACTTGGTATTATCAAATGGGCATCCTCCTGTTGGCTCTCCGATTTTTGTTTATAGTTTTTTTAGCATATGCTATCAGCATTCTGGTCAGTGCACAGCACGAACTATGGTGTTCATAGTGCCAGTGAAATTGGAGATCATTGAAGCATCCACTCTCTGCGAATTTTTGTTTAATTGGATGCTTGCAGATTGCTCTTGCAGGTGTTGCTTTAACTTACAGCAGATCGCATTTTTATTTCAGCAGGATAGCATCTTTTACCCAATTTCCTTTGGTGCAATGGAGACATACAGGAAGTCTATTGAATCCTGTGTGACACAGTGTGAGGCAAGTACCTTCCCAGCTGCTGTTAATAAGTGGATATTTTCACATTTGCCTTAAAATTTGTTGCATGGGAGTAGCTCTTACTGTTTACGTCTTCCAATTTGTAGCTCTTAAAGTTTGATCGTTTCTTCATTTTCACATAAAACTTCTAAAATTATTCAATATATATGAATATTTGACATATGGATTCACAGGTATTTTTCTATTTTTGTTAAAGCTCACAAAAACTATTTTTAATTTCAAATTTTGGAGTGAAATTTTATAGTTGGAAATGTTAAGCTGCAACAAGCAGGCTCGCAGGAAGGCTTTAGGAGACCCTCATTCCTCATCATGTGGGATGGCCTTTCTTTTGCCTATTAGGGAATATTTTGGGCACAATTATGTGAGCTTTGACTGGTCGTTTTTTGTTCATATTGGATTGGTAATGTTCAGAATACGGAAAGTTATATGCAGGAGGAAGTCAATTCATCCTTGCCAGAGACAGCATCAGGTGATTGCAGGATTTGGGATATCCAAGTTCTTTATCAGTTTCTCCTCCTTTGGGTTGCTTATTAGTTTATTTTATTCAGTCTATGGGTACGAAAATGAGCGAGAGACATTCATGTACAATCTTTCTGGGGCCTTCAAAGGTAGCAAGTTATCAAAACTTTCTCAGAAGAATCGGAAAGTTTTTAAGTCATACACTTCTGGATCATATGAAATGGCAGCTGATTTACCCTATGGAGAAAACAGAATGGGGATGCAACAGTCATTTTTTATGGGCAAGAGAGCTGCTAATCTTGATGTTGGTCCAGTTCCACCAAAGCGCATGCGAACTACTCCCAGACAGAGGGTCTTAAGTCCCTTTACTGGCGGAGCTGGTTTGAGGGGTTATCCCAAAAGTGATGCTTCTAGTGGAGATACCAATTCTCTTCAGGATGATCAGAGTACACTGCATAGTGGATCACAGGTTCAGAAAATTATGGAGGCTGAGTCAGTTGGGGGCCTTGAAAAGCAGTTGCCATATGACTCTGCTGATGCCTCAATCAAATCCAAGAAAAAAAAGAAACGGAAGTTTCTGGTGCGAACTTACCCCTTTTGGCAAATTCAGGGAATCCTTTGCATTTTTTTTTTCCTTCAGTGCCGGTATGATTGATTCTTCTCCACTGCAGAGTTCTCCATATGGGCAGGATTGGCAGCTGGATTCTACTGTTCAAATTGAACAGGTAATTTTCATTCATTGTATGCATGGAAATATCCTATGGTCTTCTCTTTAGTGGGCTAATCCCATCAGTTTATGCCAAGTGCAATTGGATTTGGTAGTAAAATCTTACTGATTTACGAAAGACAACTTTTAGATTGTCAGTGATCATGTTGGATCATATTTTTCCTCATTAAATCATTTTCAGAAGTCTATGCGCAGGCAATGGCTGGCAAAAGCTTTGAGTTAAACTTCCTCATCGGTTAGGTTCTGGTGGCTGCAGACCTCCTTAGACATCTTTTGATATTGTTATTGTGGCGTTTAGTTAGGAAATCGTTGTTATCTGTTTTTTATTTCCTAATTTGAACATTTTCTATAACCTTTTGTTTGATATGTGGTCAGACATTTACACGCATTTCATCATTCCTGCACGCATAATGTCGCTCATTTTGCATGGCACTTAGAAGAGCTTTGCTTTGCTGATATGATTTCTACATAATTTCATTTTTACCCGGGAATAAGTAAGAATAGAAAATCTCGAGTTGGTGATTTGCGTAAACTTATTGCTTTTTTTATTTGAATATAATATATATGATGGATCTCTTCAAGATGTCTTACCGTATGCTTGCTGCTTTCAGCAAATTTTCTCTAAGTCAGGAGATCATCTGAATGTTATAATTAGGGCACCACTGAGTTCATTGTTGTCTTCTATGTACACGACCCTATAAAGGGTAGTTTCATATTTCGGATGTGTTGCTTTTGTTGTTATTAGCCGTGTTAGCGTATTATGAGGAGAAATTGGTGGACGAACAGATGGAGGGGTTCTGTGACTGTAATAAAAATCAATTAGTGGGTGAAGACTTATTATTATTGGTTTGCATAGAAAAATGGAATCTATCCCGCATGAGATTCAATTTTTTTTTATGTTGCTTCCTTCTTGAATTACCTGACATCACATGACTATCGTATCATCCATGCTTGATGACGAAAGTGTCAACTAATGGCACCATTGTTGCACAGAGGGATCAATTGAAGAAGAGGTTAGAGAATCATTATTTTGAATCAAATAGAACCGGTGGTAAGGCTCATTCCCAACTCATGTTTTGTTGATTAGGTTTCTTGAGGAAACATTGTGTCCGATCTTTTCTCAGTTTTACATTCTCAATCATTATGAATGTATGTATGGTGAACATGCAGCCAAGAAGCCAAAGATGATGAAGCGATCACCTGATAATACTTTCGACAACATCATGTCAATGACCGGGTCCATCCCTTCTCCTGTAGCATCTCAAATGAGTAACATGTCCACTCCGAACAAATTGGTAAATTCGAGTCACGGTCATGATAGTAGCAGGAAAGTGAAAGGATTTAAGGTACATCCTAATTAACAGTGTGTCATCAGTTCGATCTTGCTGTCATTAGTTTATGTGTTCTTTTCACGGTGTTTCTGAGCATTTATTATCACTGCAGATGTCCACAGTGCAGCCAGGTTGTGGAAGTCTCTGGTCATTATTCGAGGACCAGGTTAATTTCGTCATAATTGCCATATTGGAAAACTTATCATATTTCCTACTACATTGTTTTCACTGCCATTGGAAAATATATTCTAGATCAAGGCCATTAGTGCCAATAGAAATGTTCCCTTCCTGACACATATCTTTGTGTCTTCGAAATGGTACTTTGCTCTTAGGCTCTTATCGTCCTGGTACACGATATGGGTCCAAATTGGGAGCTGATCAGCGATGCAATCAATAACACTATAATGTTAAAGGTAGATCTCTGTCATATGCATTTTTAGAGAGTGACTACCTATCTACCCTTAGAGGGTTGATATATCCATTTTCTCAAGCTGGTCGATAGGTCCACTTGTTCAAGTTTTTATTTCTTCCAATGTTTTTATCCAGTGTGTATTCCGCAAGCCTAAAGAATGTAAGGAGCGTCACAAGTTTTTAATGGATAAGAATGCTGGTGATGGGGTTGATAGCGGTGAAGATTCGGGGTCGTCTCATTCTTATTCATCTACTTTACCAGGCATTCCTAAGGCAAATCTCTATTTCTTCCTGTCTGCAACAAGTTGAACAAGTGTAATTGCATATTTTACCTCCAGCACGACATTTTGCCTGCTTCAGTTGATTGAATGCTGCGTCACATTTCATGCAGGGAAGTGCCAGACAGTTGTTTCAGCGCTTGCAAGGGCCTATGGTGGAGCAAGCTTTAAACGAACACTTTGCGAAAATTATTAGAATCAGCCAGAAGCAGCATTGCCAAAGAAATACGGTTTGTGCCCTCGATGTAGGACTAGTTAAATTGCAGACTTAAGATGTTGACCAGATGAAGAAAGATAGTACTTTCTTTGTCTCCATTGTCTGCATTTTCTGATTTGAATGGTTTATGCTTTGAGTAGGAATTCTTTGTGGTCTCTATATTATTTACTTTACGTTGAGCCCACATTGCACCCAGATAGGCTGGGGTTGGCCCGTAAAAAGTGTACTCCATAGTGTGCCCACCTGTTGGTCATTACATATTTCTGTTGACCCATGTATATGTTACTATAGTAGCAACATTCATACCTAGCTCAAGCATTATCCTATAAAGATGTCAAACTAGTAATCAACCAAATGTGGTGGCAATAGTATATACAGCGGATAAGAAATCAAAAACTTGGCTTGTTGTATTTCGAATGTTTCCTGACTAAGGTTTTGATTTTTTTTTTTCCCTTTTCTGTTGAAGAATGACAGCCAGAATCAAAAGCAAGTACCTGTCCACCACTCTCATTTTGTTGCTCTTTCTCAAGTCTGTCCAAATAACCTCAATGGAGTTTTTCTCACGTAAGTACGATGCTCATCGCCCATCTTCTTTTAATCTCTTTGTGCAAGAAAAGATGTAATAGCTTTATTCTTGATCTTTTAACATGAGCCTAAAGTTCATTTTCCCCCTATCTGAAGACCTTTTGATCTCTGCGAAACAACTGCTCCCCCTGTGTATCAAGGTTCTCAAGCTAGTAATCTAGCATTATTAAACCAATGTGCTGTGCCACCGATGCTTGCTTCATCTGGGGAAATTTCATCATTACATGGATCAAGCAGTATGGTTCTTGGTCCTAACTTCTTGTCATCTACTGATGCACTCACAACCTCTTGCAGGTAATTTACTATGCATGAGTGAGCATGATGTTCTTCTCCAATAATTTGATTCTCATTTTTTTGGTCTCATTTCTTGACTATGCATTTTCTCATGGATGCTAGATTTAATTTTCCGAGAACATTATCTATGCCGGTTGATCAGCAGAATAAGATGCAGCATTATAATCAAATGACATCTCCCATGAACGTTCAACAACCCAACCTATCTGTTTCTGGATCTCTCTCTCTGACTGATTGTGATGTCCGTACGAAGCCTGGTGGAAACGGTGTGGTTGTGAATAGTGGGATGAACGGAAGCACGCCAATGTCTCTATCGGAGATTCATGGAATGACCTCGTCATCAGTGCTGAGTACTAGCAGCATGGTGGGTATGCCAAGTCCTGTCAATATGTACCCTAGACCTGATTCTGCACAAGGAAATACAACCTTGCAACCTCGTGAGGCTCTGCATATGGTGATGGTGAGGTTTAATATTTCAATTATAAACCAAAAAATTCTGCTTATTTATCTCTTACCTTTACATGAATAGATTGTGCTGGAAAACAATCTTGAATTTTAAAAAGGCTGGTCGTTAAAAATTGGAGTGAAATGTGAGTTTGCAAATGAAGTTTTATGATTTCTGTGTGTTTCATGATTTCCATGTCCATCACGGAAATCATAATAAGATGGACAGTGTTGTCATTATCAAATTGTGCCTTCATTCTTTCATAAATTACGACACGATGCATCAATTCTGGTAATTTATAGGAAAGCTGCCTTCTTTGATACCAGCCTGACCGTATCTCAGAGCAGCAAGCCCAAAGGTTGGTTCCGGGACTTCAGAAGCAGGTCACTCAAGGGAATATTCAAGACATCGCTCCACTTAATGGGTTGGGTTCTGCGTTTTCTAATCGGGCAACTCCAACTCAGATGTATCCAGGTCATTCCCAGCAGCAATATCAATTGTCCTCTCGACAACCTCATCTGCCTAATAGTCCTTATTATAGCGCTAATATTCAGGCGTGGAATCAAGCAACTGATTTGCCACAGCAAACATGTGCAATCCGTGTTGCCAAGGAAAGGCAGCTTCAGCAGCGGCATCTCCAACAGCCTCAGCAGCAGCTTGCTGGATCTAAGAACCCTGTCACATCGCATGTGCAACCACAACCTCAGTCTCCCGGACCGTCTTTGCAGAATAGTCCCCTACAAGAATCACAGCCAATGCCTGTGTCGCCACAAACACCCTCTTCACCAATGTCGCCAATATTTTCTCCTCAACATCCCCAGAATTTTCCGCTCCAACCTCATGCTCTTGGCCTAAATCATCAGAATAATAGTATTAGTGGCTCGACTAATCAGACTGGAAGGCAACGTCAACATCAGCTGCAACACCAGCAACCTCAACAATATAGCAGGCCCCCTCCTAAAAGGCAGCAACAGAAGCAGGCTCCAAAGGGAATTGGAAGAGGAAATAACTTGGTGAATCAGAACCTGTCTTCTGACCCTTCTCATCTGAATGGTCTCTGTATGGCTTCAGGAAGCCGGGGGCTGGACAAAGGTGATCAGGTAATGCAGTTCTTGGAAGGTCAAGGTTTTAGGAATCCTGGATCAACGGTAAATAACCCTGTCCGACCACCTAAATCCCAGGTTCCTTCCAATCCCAATCCTCCCCAAATGCAGCAGATGTTGCTTTCTGGTCCCACATCTCCTGTATCGAGGCAAATACAGCAGATTCCTTCTAAGTCTGATAATTGCTCTGCTGAGCATGTGTCATCCATTCAAAGCAAGGTCATTACATCTCCACTGACGGCTTCCAACCATCTACAGGCGCTGCACATGCATCAACAACCCACAAAAAAGCAGGTTAATCCCATTCAACTTCCATATGCTGTCTTTCAACAAAGCCATCCAATGACATCCAAGCCATATGTTGAGTCTCAAACCAACCAAGCTCAACTTGACCAGAGACCTGTGAATAATAGTACTTCTCGGGAAAATACTGCTGCAAAGGTGCCTCAAGCCTCTGTTGATCCAGCTAATGCAGCACCTGGTAAGAAGTCTCAACCATTATATGGTTCTCGTTCGTCAGCTCCACATCCCCGTGTGGGTTTTGTTGGAAGACCACTGGCCCGAAATGAGTTGATACCATCTGTAGGCCAGAGTACGGAGCAATGCCGAGAGCCAGGTAGCTTGTCTTCTCATGGTCGTAGCATTGATTGCTTAGGGACACAGCGAGGGCAGAAGCAGCCTCAACCAATGATGCCACCCCTCATGCCTCGGTCATCACCCAAGCAACAATATCAGCTGCAAGAACAGTTTCTGAAGTCTGAAGAGCAGCAAGAAGCACTTCAAAAACCACTGCCAAAGTTGCCTCCTCAGCAGCAAAGGCAGCATTTGCAAGCAGGGCAAGGAAATTGACTTGTGACGCAAGAGATTTTTTTTTTTCCCCTTTCCGGAAAGCATGATGCTAGATCTTGAATTCGAATGGTCAATTCATTAGACAAAACAAGGTATTGCTCACCCTAGTGATAAATGAGCATGTCCTCGTGACAACTCTGCAAAAGTTAGTTTTATTGCAAGTTGACATTAGGTGATATTGGATCTTCATCGACATTTCCTTGTCTCATTCTACTCATGTATCATCCAACAGGGATTGATGCTGATTTTGTAAGCATCCATGCAAATGGAGCTGGCTACTACAAAAATAGACTGCGGAAGTAAGAACAGCTAGGAGTTATGACCGTTTACTTCAAGCTTGTGGAAGGTTAATTCAAGGATTGTAGCAGATTGTTTGTTTGTTGACTTTTTGGAATCATGTATAGTAACACTTGTTAGGTCTTAATCGAGAGGAGGAGACAAATGTAGAGTTTTTTGTACAGAGGTCTCATCTCTCCTTCCCTTCTCCTCTAGGTGCTTTTTGGTTCTCTTGCCTGAGTAGACTGGTGCGTGTGTAATTACCCTTTTAGATTAAGTGGGTTAGCAATTACTATCACAGGCAAAGATTAGAACATTGTGTGAATATAACAGTTCCTGGTGTATAGACTGATCATGTCAATACAGTTATTTGGCCCCACCATGTTCCTTAATGGACTTATTGCCTTCTCTCATTTTGTTGTCGATTCTCGTACTGCATGGAAAAGCTTCTGTAGGTTGTATTCTCTGGTGCGGAGAATTCATATGAGTACCTATGACTGTTTTTTACTTAGATGCCATATTGATGCCTTGATCTTGTAGTTTAACGAATAACAAAAGTTTGAAAGAACATTTTTGCTCAGAAGCTTTTACATGCCGAGTCGCAAGAGACTGTCATTAGCTTGTCTAAACGTGCATGCGACTCTGTAGACAGATTCCATTATCTGTTCTCGGTCCTCGGCGAGACTCAGAAGTTGAGTTGCAGTTTGAAGTGAATAAAATGGCATGAGCATTCTCGAACAAGCAAGGTCTGTAGGCATGAACTCGGACCATGTTTGAACAGGGGTTTATGGTTCCAGGAGTCTAGTGTGGTCAAATGAGAGGCTTTCTGGATTTTGCACTTCTCCTGACAGCTCCCATGGTAAGATTTCCCCGAGAAGATAATGAGTACTAGTAATATAAATAATGTGTATGGAAGCTGATGCGTCAGGAGAATTATGCAGATGAAGCTGGTTATTTAATAGGGGGTTCTAGAAGCTAAGGATGGATGCAGATGCTATGATAGTTTGCTGCGTGTCCTGGTAGAATGCATGCTTATGAGCGTATCACTTGTTCTTTTTACGCTTGGAATCACTTTTATTGCAATTTTATTGGTTCTTCGGAGGAGAGGCAGGTGCATCAGGGATATTTTCTTTTTCTGCTCCATTCCTGCATTATTACTTTCTTTTTCCCCTTGTGGGCGACCGCGCTTCTCGTGTAATTGCCGGTAAAGTACGTTAACATAGTTGTCATTTGCCATGTTCATCAGCGGGTTATTGCTGCTTCTATTATCACGATGGCGTGCGAACAATTTGGCTTTCGGGCGTGGCTGGCCGGGGCGTTACTGGCTGCAGATTTGGCTTGCCTTCCTGTGATGTGAGGACATTTTCGAAATTATGAAAGTTGAGCGAGAGCAAAGTTGAGGGAAAAAAAAGTGTATTTGTATTTCGGAAATGATCAAAGTTCAACGCAACTCCGATTTATCATGGGCTAAAGGCCTTTAGAGGCTTTTCTTCGGAGGTAATTGACTTTTTAAATGTAACTGCTATATTTAATATTTTATGCAATAACTTCTGCGGAAGCCAACGTCCATCTGACGACGAGCATTTTTATTGAAGGATAACAGAGACAGACAAACCACAAAGGGAATGAACATAGCACATATCAACGAACTACTAATCTAACACTAAAAAAAAAATTAATAAAAAAATAAAAAGAAGAAGAAAAAAAAGTCAAAAAGTCAAGAGTGGAAGCAGAAGGCCTTGGCAATTGCGTCGAGGAGCTTGCTCTGCGACTCGGCGATGAGGTCCATCCTCTTCCTCTCCAGCTCCATCCTCCATCTCTCGCTTTCCCTCACCATCTCCATCTTCACGTTCTCCATCCCCACGTACTTCTCTGCGAACCCCCTTATCTCTCCCGCTATTTCCCACACCGCCCTCCTCCTCCTCCCGTTCCACCTGTCTCCTCCCTCCTCCTCCTCCTCCTCCTCCTCCGCTTCCCTCTTCCTCTTCGCCCCTCCCGCCGCCGCCGCCGAGGCGCTCGGGAACCGTTTCACCATCGCCGGCCTCCTCAGTATGTGGTTTATGCTCCTCGACTTGCTGTAATTCCCATCGTAGTCCTCGTCCTCGTTGTCGTCTTCCGCCTCCGCTTCCTCTTCCTCTTCCTCGTCTCCTCCTTTGACAATGGCCCTCCTGGCGCCGTACGGCACCGCGGCGATCGGCCGCGCGGAGATCGGCACGGGGCCGCGCTCCAGGCGCTCCATCTGCTCGTAGTACGGCCAGCCGGACGCGGGGCCGGCGCGCTGCTTCTCGGAGCGGTAGCGCTTTCGGAGCTTCTCCATCTTGTGTCGGCACTGGGTGGCGGTCTTGGAGGGCTCGGCGTAGGAATAGCCGCAGCGGGCGGCGACGGTGACGGCGACCTCCTCCCACTGGCTGGACTTGAGGGGGCCACGCTTGAGGGCGTACCACTTCTCCTCGTAGGCGCGGATCAGGTTGACGGTCTCCTCGTGGGTCCAGGGAACGGGGTGGGGCTTCTTGGTGGCGCCGGCGCCGGCGCCGGCGGCGGAGGGGAGGGGGTTGGCGTTGGCGTTGGGTGGGGAAGGGGAGGGGGAGAGAGAGGATGAGGAGTGGGTGGCCATGTTGCGAAGTGTTTTTAGGGTTTTGAGATCGAGACGGAGAGAGAGAGAGATAGGGGTGGGTGGGTGGGTGGTTGATTGGTTTAAATAGGGAGGTGGTGGCCAGGCGGTGGTGGCGGTGGTTACGTTTTGGGGGCGATTAGGTGGGCGGAGGGGGCGGGTGATGGGAAATTGCCGCAGTGCGTCCCAGTTTAACTCTGGTTTAGGGGAGTGGTGGGGGAGGCAAGGCAGGGTCGGTTTTGTAGTTCTTGGATTGGATCAGGGTCATTGTAGTCCAATCCATTTTGCAACTTTGCAATTGCAGCTTGGAAGGTTCCTAATCTCTTTGGACTTTGACCAGGACATTGGAATTCTCTTTGTCCGTGGAAGGAGAGAGTTCAAACCGAGCAAGGGGGCAAGTAGGTCTCATCAACCGGCGATGATGGATCGTATCGATACGCGAAAAAGCGCGTAAACTAGCGCGCATTCGATCCCGAAATTGATACCCCGATGCTAACGATATGATTCGAAGAGTCCAGCCGAGAAAAGTATTTTACGTCACCAGCCTAGCGACGCACCAATTGATAAGAGAGTTACTAGGATTTGAACTCGAAAAATCGGTTTTCTTAACCGTGATGAATACTCAAGATGTACCATATATGACAACCCCCCCTATTGACAGTCCCGGACCTTAAAACCAATTCACATTAAAACCCTCAACTCCCCCCTCGAAGCAGCATCTGTCGCACCGTTCATAGTCTTATCCTTTTCACTCTAACAACAGTCCAAAGCGTAGACCCGATAGTGGTAACTTTACATAGACCCTCACGTTCAAGACATGTGTAGGAGGACCGTAACACAGCGCGCCGCTTCGCGAGAGCTAAAAATCAGCTCCTCCAGTTGCCAGAGAAACAGGGGAGAGAAAACAAACCTAGTGTTGTAGCGCAACCGCCGACCCTAATAGGTCGACTTGCCTGAGAACCTGTATATACACTGCCAAGAGAGGGGTATCAGACTCACCGGAAAGCTACCCCGGCAAAGGCTAAACACATCACCATGGGACATTACAAGCGACCATACACAAAGTTTCCCCACCGCCAAATTATCCGAAACATGAACCCAATGCAGATGCCCACAGCTTTTTGACGCTTTCTGGCGATTTTCTTTTGCTACGCGCTGTCTTGCGTCTCCCAATTCGCACTCGGCGGCTGCTTCTCTTCGACTTTCACCTTCACCGCAAGGAAGGACAACAGGGTCAGAAATGACCAGCGAGTTTGGCCTATTGGCAGAAGAAAGTAGCACGTAGAAGCATTCTTTATGGAATGGAAACTACCCTGTCCAATGCAAATCTACAGGAAAGTTCACATCTAACGCCTTAAGCCCATGCTACCATATCCCTATCCCTCCTCCCCCGCCGCCGCCCCCCCTCTTTTTTAGGCTGATCGATAGCAATAATTTGGCATTGCAACACTGTCAAGAATGAAGCTGAATAGACAAACCAAATGAAAGCGAAAGAGATCAAATTAACATATATCACCCTGCAATGCCTAATCAACGTTCTTCTGTCTTCCACATGCTGAGAGGAGAATTGTGTGCTTCACAAAACTTTGATGACGTTGGTTGAAAATTAAATGGCAATACCTTAGATAATATGTTGGGTAAGGAAGCGTGCTGCGTGGGCCCCCTTAGCCGTTGAATTTCCTGAAGCTGATGTTGTATATTGTCTAACAGTTCCGACTGGTTTGTCTCTCCTTCACTGTTTATTCCAGATATTCTCAACTTCTCCTTTCCCTCTTGAACAATTCGTACCATCTCTCTGAGCCATTCAACCTCAATGTCAAGCTTCAATCTTTCATAATGAACTGCCGACAAGGAACTCCTTTCAGAATCATGTATCATTGTTCTACTCCGTGAGTTAACCAACAATTCTAATATGTCGGCAACATTAGAATCGCTGACATGACCTTTCTGCCCCATTTCTTCCTCATTTGTGCCATTCTTCAGTTGTTCTGTTCTATCATTAACCACATGAACATCATGAACTATTTGTTGCGTGTCATGCACAGTTTCTCGAAGGTTGCCACATTCTCTATCTCCATTTTCCCTATATTCCTTCACCCCATCTCCAACACGAGAGAAACATCTCAGCATACTTGTGCAATACTGGGTTGGCTCCATTACACAATCATTAATTACTCGACCATTGTTGATCTCTGGTACCACAGACTGTACATACTCACCCGGGTGGAGCACAGGACGGCTTTTCCTGTAGCTATCCTTGAGGTCTTGCACACGATCATCCCTGATTTGATCTCCGGAAGAAATTTGTCTATATGCTTCAACTTCATTCTCCAGGAAAAAGTTCTCCCTCTCCCTCCTAATTAGGATCTCTTTGAGAATACTCATTTCCTCTTCATCATAGGCAAACTTCTCTCCCATCATCCTCTCATTCTGCCTAACTTCCATTTCTATCGATGCCTTCTCTTCTTGCAGGCGAAATATCATGGCCATAGCTTCATCAGCAGCAGTGGCAGAAGCAGCTCTCTCTTTCTCCAATTCCAGGAAAAGTGCAGCACGAGCGGCTTTCTCTTCAGCAAGTGCTTGTTCTAGCATTCTGATTCTACTAGACTCAGTTCTATTAACCCCTACCTCGTCTGAAGAATCAGTGATGTCATTGTCAATAGAAGATGAATCAAAATTCACACCTTTGCTCCCATCAAAAGATCCACTCAGCTCATAGCTACGGCACGTTGTTTCATCCTCATCAACGTATATGGGTTTTCTTTCTTCTGTAATTGGCAGTTCCACAAAATTAGCATGCTATATAATGCAGCATTTGCATAAAGCTCCAAATAAGATATATTCGTTTTTCAAATTTCTATTAAAAATCTCATCGCAGGTTTGCAATCAACATCAACATCACTTTTATCCCAAACTAGTTGGGGTCGGCAAACTAGTTGGGTTCGGCATCGCAGGTTCGCAATGACTCAACTAAAATTTAAAAACCTTTCTCTTTCCTGGGTTTGATCTACCTACCATCCATATTATCGACAGTTGATTCATAAATAATGGAAAAAAAGCTAGCCCAGATAAGATAGAAAACTTATCAGGATTTCTACATATGATGCAAAAGCTGAGAAAACTACGTATGAAACTACACGAGCAAAACAAATCACAAAATATGCTCACCCAGGACTCGTTGATTAATCCCGCTACCAAGACCCAAACTTTCTGCAATTTGGCTTCTTATTTGTCCACTATCAGGACAGTAGGGGCAAAGATCACCAGCCGCTGACTTCAAATTGTTAGGCCTGAATTTCCTGTATCCAAGAACAGCTCTGCTTCTTCTTCTTCTTCTCCGAATTCCTAGTCCAGACCTTTGCTTCTGATTCACCACAACACCCTTTCCTTTAACATCATGCACAATCTCTCCGTCATTCAAATTCTGTGATGCCGCCCCCGATAAAGAACTAAGAAGCTTTTCGCCACTAAAATCAATAACACCATTCTCAACTTTCTTGTCTCTGACTAGCATCAAGTTTGAACTACGTGACTCGTCCTCAGAAACAACAGAACCAAAAGGGAATTTACTCCTCACCAAGCTCTGAACAGAGTAGATCTTCCTTGCGGGTATTTCAACAAGCAGCCTGTGCAAGCAGACACTACTACTTCGAAACCCTAACACGCCCGTACACGGACAAGGAAGATGGATGCCAAAAGCACTGCAGAATCTCGAAGCAGGAAACACAAAAGCCGACGCACACAGCAGGAGATAAGCAAGAGCGAGATCAAGAAACGCCCCGACAAGGCCAACCAAAGTCCAAGGACGGACCCCGCGAGAAACCATCTTCCACACAAGATTCAGAGACCCCAGAACTTCGCTCAAGATGAGAACTTTTACAGGAAAAAAATGAAAACAAAAATCAGCAGAAACTATCACCCATCAAGAATCTCGGGTGGAAATTAAGAAAAAGAGTAAAAGACGAGTTTAAAAAATGATGGACGTCTGAGGTCGATCGTCGGCGTCGGCGAAGTCGTCAGCAATCATTCTTCGCGAATAAGGAAATCGTTTGCTTATCTGAAGTTCTGAAAGAAGTTGACGTGGGGCCCTGTCGAGCCGGGAGCAATTGTCACATGAGGAGTTGTCTGTTTTTGTTTTTTGCATGGCCCCCATTTCTATCTTCTTTCTCACCGCAAGTGTTGTGTCAAGACCCAAAAGACAATTCAAAATGGACGAGAGAGAGAGAGAGAGAGAGAGAGAGAGAGAGAGAGAGAGAGAGAGAGAGAGAGCATTAATGGCAGCACAAAGTCGGCGGTGGAATCCAGGAACGACACATTTAAATCGAATCTCTTGTGGTGTACCAAGCTTGTCTTAAATAATTAACCACTGAGCTTTGCTTTTCCTCCTCCTTTTGTCGAAGTTGGTTATCTCGCGAATAAGGACCTTTCACAAAATCCCACGTTGACTTTTCCGATCAATGGAGCGAAAAGAAGGAACTGAAAAATGTTAAAAGTTACGGGTCTCCGATTCCTTTCTTTCTCTGCCTTCTCCCCTTTGAATACAATCTAGCGTCTATAGCCATCAGGGGCGTTGCCCCACCCCAATTGGACTTGTCGTGATCGGCTCGTTACATAATGACTAATCTAAGCTCTGGCAAATGGGTGTGGTCCAATTGCATATCCAAGTCATCAACATTAACATGAACGGATGAGCCCCGCTGTGGTCATGGCCTGCAGAGCTGCCTTGGTAGGTGACATTTAACTGGAGTTATGAATAAATACTTGCAAGTTTCCAACACAAAGCCAGAACAGTCGATATGTCCGAGTGGTTAAGGAGACAGACTTGAAATCTGTTGGGCTTCGCCCGCGCAGGTTCGAACCCTGCTGTCGACGTTCCTCGTAATTGATTTTAACGTAGTGGTCAGCCGGGGGTTGTTGAAAGAAAGCGCCATCCCACCCTCTCCAACCTCCCGACCTTCCCCGTCAAATCTTGATCTGCTCATCTCTCTCTCTCTCTCTCTCTCTCCCCCCTTCGATTCAGTTCAAAGCCCACACTCATTCCTCGCTCCTTATCAAGGAACCACCTTGCGAATTTCCAAAATCCGGTGTTGGTCTCTGGTCTCTCTCTCTGTCCTTCCCGCTCTTTTGGCAAAGATTCGGAGATGGGCTGGGAGAGCAAGGTCTTCACCTTGGCCGAGGTGTCGGAGCACAACAGCCCTAAGGACTGTTGGCTTGTCATCGAGGGCAAGGTACCGTTCACGGGTCGCTACTTTCTTTTTCTCTCCTTCGTTCCTCTTAAAAAGTCTCGATTTTGCTTGATATGGACGACGACCAACTTACTGGTTTGTGTTTGATCGGCCTGTATGCGAGTTTGATCTAATGTGGGTGGTACAGAGTGGTGTGAGGAGTCGTGTCCTTGCTGTGTGATGGATCTGGGATACGTTCTGAGTGAAATTGCCTCTATGAGTTTTTTCGTATCTCGTGGGGAATGTCTCGTGTATATTGACATTCTTTAGGTGATCAGATCAAAAAACCTACTGCAACTTACTTTGGGGGTTTGATTTTGTACTACCTTGCTTTGATTTAGTCCACCATGCGCAATCTTTTGAATGAACCATCATCATAGTGCCGCAAAGTGGTTTTGCTGATTTGAAAAGTATCACCATTGCTGGTTTTCGCACTCTATTAAATGCAGCATCAAATGAAACTTCTTTTCACAAACTTACACTGTCAGAACAGGTGTATGACGTGACTAAATTTTTGGAGGACCATCCGGGTGGTGATGAAGTGTTGCTGACCGCCACAGGTATCTGTTATGTGTAAGAAGGCTTTGAATCAAAATCTTGCTCGACCTAGTGATAATGATGTTCTCAGGATATTAACTGCCCCACCATATGCTGGTTGTTATATGTGGATGATTGCAGGGAAGGATGCCACAATTGATTTCAAGGATGTTGGACATAGTAGCACTGCTGGAGCAATGATGGCTGAGTTCTGCATCGGTGAGATCGATACCTCAACCGTTCGCACCGAGACCAAATACACTCCTCCTAAGCAGCCTCACAACAACCAGGACAAAAGTTTTGAGTTCATCATAAAGCTTCTTCAGTTTCTAGTCCCTCTCCTAATCTTGAGTTTGGCTGTCGGCGTCCGTTTCTATACAAATTCAACTTAACGTTCGAGAGCTCTTGAAGGATGTTGTACTTTAAGAATAAGTTATATTTGTCATCATTCCTTCCTCAAATTTTCCCTTTCTTTGATGGTCATGGTTGTGATTTAATGTCCTCGATTCTCTCTCTGCAAATTCTTTCCGAAGGATCACAGATGAGTATTGTGAATATGTAGGCAATGTGTTAAAGATTACCTCATAGGGGCTTTTGCCTGATAAGATGGGTGTGGGTGTTATATTGGCTGCGACTATTAGTGAATTGTTTTGGTTACGTAGTTTATTCTCCTCGCTTGGCATTTCGGTTGCTCGATCTTATTTGACTCTATTGTGACAATCAAGCCGCTCTACATATTGCCGCTAATCCGGTTTTTCATGAGCGAACAAAACATATCGAGATTGACTGTCATTTCGTCCGGGAACATATTCAGTCCAAGGTCATTACAACTACCCATGTTCCCATGCGGCTTCAACTCACTGATATTTTCACCAAAGCTCTTGGTCGAGATTGTTTTCGGTTCCTTTTCCGCAAGTTAGGAATTCGGAACCCTCATTCGCCAACTTGAGGGGGAGCATTATGGGTATTTTGGATATATTCTCGAGATATTCCATTGAATATTCTATTGTATATTTTAGTTAGTTGGGTTAGTTATGACTAGTTGAAGGAAAAAGACGTCGAATGTTGATGATGATAAAAGTAGTCTCAGAATCGTGCTATGATACCATGAAGAATTTGGAGACAAAAACTTCACACCTTCATTAACCTTGTAAGGCGAGGTCTACATATAGGAGAATAATCCTAACAAGAATGGGAAAGATATCCCATGAAATAAGAAAAAGATTTCTACATCATAACTAAAGCGACTAACTAAAATATACAACAGAATATACAAACGAATATCTCGAGAATTTATCCAAAATACCCATAATATACTGCAATGAAGAACTATAGCTTCCTCATCTTCGGCTGCTTCATCATGTTTTGTCTTACCTTAAACTCCGTGTGTACAACTCAGTAATGGGCCGCCCTGTTGCTTCAATGTAGTCCCCTAAACCATTTTCCTGATATTTGGTCTTTTTAGAGCTACTAATTCTGCCTAGGCTCAATTCAATGGATAGTATTGGGCGTCTTGTAATCATTGCCTAGGGTAGACGCGAATGGTGGATTTCTGCGCGGTGCGACAAGGCCGGTGTCGGTAGTCATTTGGGGCCGTCTCCGGTTAATTGAATTGCAGGTCTGATCCATCCTTTTGCATGATTCCTAGATCTTTTTGGTTATGTCTAGCACAATGTCTTCTTCTGCCCGTTTAAGGCAATGGGAGTTACAGCTTTAGGAAGTGACAGGTTAGTCCGGTGCCGGACGGAAGGCGGAACTTGGGCTGGCTCAATGTTGATCGCGTCAATTCTTCTGTTTCGGGAGATTTACGAGTGTAAAGTTTTCGTGTTTTACCAATCCGTGGGACTCGACGTAGGACCGAAAAGGGATTCTTGTGGAGCAAACACTTTCCTCATGCCAGGTTAAGGAGTTTCCTTCCATTGTTCGACATTCTTATGGTAAGAAAGTTTGTCACCGAGTTAGTAGCGTCTGTTCTTCCCCTCCTCCTTTTCACTGTAACTCATATTCCCCTCCTTTTTCTGCTGAAATTTCAGTCCTCTTACTTGATTCCCCCACCTTTTTAGTTAGAAAAGGTTTTGCGAATCCCATACTTTTTTTTTTACTCTCTTTTTTACTCGGCCTAAAGTGCTAAAACTACAGTTAAAGGTTTTCAATTTACCTACAAATTCCTTGTAAAACATCTTAAATTGATTATTTATCTTTTGCTTTTAAATTGCAACGTTTGCTTTCGTAGTCCCATCAAGGGCAGACCATCTGCACTAGGATCAGAGTATTCGCGAGGGATTACTTTCTTATGTTCTAGTTCAAAGTGGTTGTCTGAGTAAGAACCGAGTATGAGAGATCTCCCTTCTCTTGAGGCACAAGATTTCTTTCGCTTTGCCAGTCACATCAGCGGTTGCCGTTCTTTCCGAATTACGCGGGGACTTAGAGCGGGGGATTTTAATCTCGATTTTCTTGCCAAACTCATGGTAGTAATAGCTATGAACTGAAAATACGAGACAAAACTAGCGGAGCCAAGCTGCCAAATGCTGCAAATTGTGGCAGATCATGTTACTGTCGTTTCACAATAGATGGAAGGATTTCATCCCTGTGAATTTCCCCTCAAGCAGCCACTACTAGAATGCTATTGTGCAGCTGAACACTTCCATTCCATGCAAGAAAAAGAAAACGGGCTTACTTTGGCAAATTATCGAGACTAAACGCATTTAAACAGGATCAATCTGTTTTAACATCTTGGAAAGGTTCTTCTCACAATATTTGGAAAGATGGACATAATCCCGTTGACTAAAGTCAATGTGCAGCACGTTGTCTCAAACGAAATCTGTCTTCGGTAGTTGTGTTCTAGGCCGTGCTATTACAGCTCTCCACTTGACTTGTCATTGACATTGTTCAATCCAAGGAAAACAAAAATATTTCCTCCTTACAAGAATTTAAATGTTGGACTAATCTGGATGGTCTAGTTTGGATTCGATGAAATATAGGATTACATGTCAACACTGGTTGTCTGCTTCTCATTTGTATGTACTGTAAAGGAGAAGAGATAATTCTCTTGCGAAAGACGGTAAATCGGACTCGCACGCCTATCTAGCTGCCACGGAAAGAGTCGAGATCCTTCTGAGAGGATGACTCTCGCATCTCCATACGATGCTGTGGATACAAAATACCAACAAAAAAAAAAAACTGAAACAAGAAATGATTGGCTGATAAGAACAAGGGGTCACGTTTCTCAAAGATGCTTTTCTGGAACCCTCCTCCAGATTTTGTCACATTGTGCAGCAACATGGCTTATAAGTAGCAGAGTTAGGACTCCGCCTCAATCTCCCCTCCTCGACTTCATCTTCATCAAAGCCGCTGAAAGGAGCGATCCCATGGGAGCATCGAGGAAGGACAGAGGTGTTCTGAGGTTGGTACACCCGGGCAGATACGTGGAGGCGCTCACAGAGCCAATCACGGCAGCGGAGGTCATGCGGAAGAATCCCAGGCACAGCGTCACTCGGCCCGATGTGTTTTATTTCCCCTGGGTCGTGGTCAAGCCTGAGTCCCTCCTGATTCCAGGAGAGGTGTTCTTCATCGTTCCTAACCGGACGATTCATCAACTATTGAAAGGCAAAAGCATCTGTCACTGTAGGACTTTTTTGCAACGAAGGGATCGTCCCTGCGACCAGGATCATCAGCAATCTGAGCCAGCTTCTCCTCTCAAGGAATGTGCTGGGATGACGCCTAAGAACCGAAACCAGGAAAGTTTCCCCAAGAGACTATTTCAGACCCTGTATCGTAGAAAGTCGTATCATGACGAGGATTTGAAAACGGAACCCCACAGGAGGGATAGGGCAGAGTCTAGGACCCTGGGAACTCTCCAGTATGGAGATGACCAACAAGAATCTGAAAGACTATCTCCAGGAGATTCCACATTGGAAAAGACATGCTTCAAAGCCATAGATTTCTACTTGGGAAGCAGGAATATGTCCGTCACAGTAGCTGCAGCTGAATTAAACTGCCAGAGATCCAGTACCGTGTTGAAATCGTGTCTTAGCAAACCGGATAGTGCTCGTAAATCACTAAAACTTAAAGTGGCATTTGTCTTGCCAAACAGAGACGAGGAAGCAGATGCTTCAGTTTCTTGAGCAGAATCCGCCAGGTCATTTAGTGGACTAGAACATCAATCTCACATCTGCAATTTGTTCGTTCCCTGCTCAGCCGTGGTCGAGATTCTTCTCATTTCCTCGTGATGGGCAGCTCTCTCTTGAATATACTTCTTTTTCAGTTTTGGTTTGTTTTGTTTTCAGTTCCCTCCTTGCGAATTTGTCCAGCACTTGGAAATATGATGCCAGATTGTCTTCATACAAATAACTCCATTTGGTCATTTGATGTTATTACGTCATGAACACCTCGCCCTCATCGATTTCATATATGGTAACTTACTGCAGCATGTATTTTTCTTCACATGAAGGTCAATGTAATCCATTTTGTTCACCATCAATGTAAATTTATTTAGCAGCGTTCCCATTCAAGAACAACTCTATCTACGAGGGACTACCCGCAATTCCACAATATTCCATATTTCTTGCCGATGGTTCTCCATATCCGTCATAGCAGCGTATTCCATGCTAGTAATTACTACCGAGGTTCTGAAAGAAAGACGAAAATGGTATCATCTGGCTGCCTGGCCAAACAGAAGGGGTACAAGGGGACAAGAAAGGATCTTGAGCTAAGATGAAATGGGTTACAGGGAACCAAAAGAAGGACAGAGATCGAGCAATTGATTGGTGTGCGGAAAATTTTGATTACAGGGCAATCTTTGTTGAGTGCACCAGTGACATCTGAAACGAAATCTGACGAACGTAGTGAATGAAGATAAAGAACGACTATACCCGATTGACCATAACTCCACTGGCTTAATCTTTCGAGAAAAGACGGTTTTAACTGGGCTTATGTATAGGCTCAAATTTTGGACTCCATCTTGGATTGTGTGTATCACATCATTCTGAGAACACACTGAACCTCATGTCTATGTTCTAAAGATAACGACGAATTCAAACAAAGAGGTGGAGCTGTATTCAATCAAAGCCACCTTCTTCAATACCTTTACAATGAAAAAAATGTCATTCTTTCAAGCTTGCACATAGCACTTCTGTTTATACAATGTTCTAAGAAGAAATCGCAAAAAGAAAAAGGAATAGGTCACCAAAAAGCAAACTCGGCATGTAACTCCCAAAAAGATGGGCCTGATTTAACTTAGTCTGTGCTTGCGCAGGTTCTCTCGATCACCTTGGAGTCTGTTCTGTGAGAGTGCCTCGAGGGAGAGCTCGATCCTCTGGAAGAACTCTGTCCAAAGAGGCTCATCTTGCCTATTTTTTTCGAGAACGAACTCATGAACTTCCGGGAATTGGATTTCGCCATGTCCCTCTTCATGCAAACATGTTCCTTTTCCAGATCATTGAGTCTCATCCTCAAACGGGCCAGCTCTAGTTTCAGTTCCCGATTCTCTCGCCTCAGCGAGGCGTAGTTGTCTCGAGGAGACATGGCAGCGCTGAGTGCTCCACTGCTGATCCGCCATGACTGGTGGTGCATCGGCTTGGGGTCTTCGTCGTTGTAGGAGCAACACAAGGAATTCCTTAGCCTTATTTGCTCAAAGTAGAGGACCTGGACTATGGATTGCAGAGGAAGGCGCTCGTTCTGTGCAGCATGAGCCCCGGCTTCTTGCGATAGCTTCTGGAAGTCAATCAGCTTGCAGAGCTTCTTCCTGTCTGATTCCGACAGAGACTGATGAGCCTGAAAATATTGAGTTTTCACAAAGATATCAGGTGCACTGAATCATTATGGAACAATGAACGCATCAGACTTTACAATTTTTGTCCAAGCTAATGTTGCCAAAATCTTTTATTCTATCTGTTATCTTTTCTCCAAAAAATGCCATTGTTTTCTTAGGATCGTGATTCTCATAAGGAGGTGACCGAACCGAATTAATCCGTCCGGTGAATAAACATTCATGCTAGAAGTACTGAGCTTGTTTCGTTTTTAGTTTTAAGCAGTGGTTCTCTATATAAACTTTTGCCTGTGAATGTACTAAAAGATCACGAGGTAAAGGATCAAAATGCATACTTTGAGGTAGATGTCCACAGCTCGGTATAAACCATCATGGACGGTACGTGCATGTGCTGGTAAAGACTCGGCAATGACCATGAATTTGTTGAGCTTGAGATTCGCGTCAGGAGCAATTTCTGCTAGGTAGTTATCCACTAGTTTAGCGACCTTAAACAGCGCGCTCTGAGAGGGAGAATGAGGACCTTCCGATTCAAACACCGAGGCATCATCCTCCAATTCATCTTCATCGCTGTCATCTTGCTGTGAGAAGTTCACCAATATCCTATGAACTGTGTCCACATCGAATAAAGTATCGCCGGCATGCCGAAACAACGGGATCAGAAGGTCATCGAGAGTGGCAACATCTAACTGGGACCCGATCCTACGCTCCAGATCAAGCCTGCAAGCGACACTGCAATCGAGCATCACAGCACTCCGTAAAAGCCCAAAGAGGAAACTTAAGGGCACCGCTTGTTTCTCAACGGGCAAGAGGCTTATAATAGTCTCGACCACGATTTTCTCGTGCTCCATCGTGTTGGATACTAACAAATCAGCCTTCTGCTGGTTAGATAAATTCCACAAGCTGGATTTTCTCGTCAACTCCTTTTGAGCATAGTTCATGAGCGATGCGCCAATGCTTTCGGGACGGACCCCACGACACTTCATCGCCATTATGACGCGTTGATACAAATCCACCCAGAGATTGGAGATGTCGTCTATCCACCAATCGCCCTCGCACTTTACTTGCTTGCTCATGTGAAGCCTCCCAGAGCTACTGTATTCTAGCCGTGAAAAGCTTGAAGCTATTTGCTCTGCGCACGCCTTTGAGGCTATCGCATCCACGCAACGACTCACTATTTTGAGCTCGTCGGCTAGAGGAAGCAAGTTTTCACATTGCTGCAACACTTCGACGCTCATCTCGAGGTTCTTGCAGATGATTGTCTCAAGATACTCTTCGGCCCTTGAGCCAAGGTTGTCTTTGGAATATTCCTCGTTCATTTCAAGGTAGTCGGAGACACAGCAAAGCTGAGCCACATTCAATGGGGTGATCTCGAAGTTGATCCCATAGCAGAACTTTGCGGCTAGCTCGAACGAGTCAGCACCTCCCGGTAGGTTTAGAAGCTCTATTCTCGAGATGTCCGAGTCTCTGTGCTCAGCGACTAACTTTCTGATTTTTCCACAGCGGGAAACGAGCGGGAACTGAAAAGAAACCCGACGAGTTTGGTGTCATTGAGATCGTGATAGATGAAACTGCAGAAACTCGTGGAACTAGGGCACAGCAGCATAAGTTAAAGTTTCAGAAAGAACTGCAAAATCTGACCTTGTGCAGGGCAAATGTTCCCCCTCCAACGTCCAGAGTGATATCGCTGGGAACATCTCGGAAAATCCTACAGAAGAAACAGTCGAACACTGAGAAAATTGAAAAGTTACGGCACAAGATTGAAACCTAAGGTGACTGGATCTAAACCATTGAACAAATCATTCAAACAACATCCATCTGTCTTCCTATTGCCATTGGCAGATATGAGAGCGGTTTTTATTGTGATGGTTTTAGTATAATGTCTTTGTACTGGACACTACCAATTGCAGTTCCATTCAGAGGATCACAATTGAGGCACAAAATGAAGCTAAGCAGCAAAACATAAACATTCCTTGGACAAAGAACTGTATCTCCAACGTTAACAAGGGGAATTCATTCAAAATCACACAGCGTCGATAGATCTTCGGAATCTTATCGCGAAGTAAGAATTCCTCGGGAAAAAGAAAAAGGCCCAGCAAGCTCTCTGCTACTGCATCATCAAGCCCTTACATGGAGGGAACTTGTAGAACTAAACCCACTTAATTTACACCAGGCGCACACTCTGACCATGAGCACAAGCATGGCAGGAGGAACGTTCAATGCATGTTCTCATCGCACAGCAGAAAACATGAACAACGATTTGCAATCCTTCTATTCGACAATTATAACTATACCGAGTTAACAAAAGCTTCCACCATCAAGGAGGAGGAAGAAATGAAAAAAAAAAAAATGGTCCAAGTGGAGGAGAAGAAGTGGAGGTACCATTCACTGTATCTTTGCCTTGAAGATTTGGCCAGTGACATCTGATTCTGCTGCTGTGGCTTGTCACCACGATCCATGAACGCAGAGGAAACTCAAAGAAGGAAAGAAATGCCAAGAACGAGGGAAAAATAATAGAGAAAAGAAAAGAAAGTTGGTGGGTTTGAGTTGAGAGAGAGAGAGAGTGAGCGAAGAAGCAGAGGAAAGAGACAGAGCATCCAGTTGGAGATGTTTGCGTGATGGCGAGCTTCTTCTTTGGTCATTCTCATCAAGCAGGTGGTGCGCAAACACTCTTTCAAACTGTCGCGGATTGGCAATCTTCCAAAATCAAATCGGGCCTCCCCTCTTTTGCCTGGTGGGTCATGGTCATCCCGTTGCCTCCCAAAACTCCCGTCTTGGAAAAGATTACATTTCTCCACAGTTTGGATTATCTTCAACAGCGAATATCGCCTTGATCGCATGTATTACAAGGTTTGAAGCCTGTAAAGAGAGGCCCGGAAGACAGAGACATAAAACATGGGCGGTACTTGTAACTTTGTCTTTTTTATCAAGGGAAAGTCAAAATCAAGGGGGGGGGGGGGGGGGGGGGATAAAGAACGCGGGAAAAAGGGAACAAAAGTGGTTATTATGGTTTGACAACTTTGTCATCTTTTACTTTTTGTCCGCCCCCTCCCGAAAGAAAAAGGAAACAAAAAGAGTCAAAATTTGTTAGAAATATTTGATCGATTCTATATATTTTCTTGAATTATTTTTGTGTATTCTCTAGGATTGTTTCCTTAACCTTCTATATTCTCCGGGATTGTTTGTTCGTACGTGCTTTACGAAATTCAGCTCCGTTGTACTTATTTATTCTCGTATTGTGTCTTAACACAACATTCAACTGTTCTCTCTAAATCTTTCTTCGTTAACAAAAACAACGGTACAATAAATACCATTAAGAATCCGCTATTAAAATGCATTTCGAACAAAAGAATCTTTGTCAATAGGCATGCAGCTCTATCAAAAAAGGAATTCGAGGGCTAGGAGCTAATTATGTTGATTTGCAAAAAGGCGGAGCAAAAGACAGATCTTTAATGATTCCTTTAGGAAATGTCAATGTCTACGGTGCGTTTGCATCTTAATTACACCGAGATGATTACCATGAATAAAAAAAGCATTAAAAGAATTACTCGGCTCGACCTATAACATTTCGCCAAATGAATCCAAACTGAGAACGTATATGCTTGTATGATAGATTAAACTCCTCTCTCCAACTCCACTTTAATTTATGAACCGTTGATTGGAGATCCTCGTGCATATAAAAATAAGCCAAACTCATGCTATTATCTATAATTATATTTTTTGCAAAACAAATTCAATTTAGCCTAATCTTTTTTCCTTTCTGTTTTTGCCTTCTTTTTTTTTTTTGGCCAAACATAACGATCTTCTCAATTATCCTTTTCACTAAACAGTAGTTTTCCGCTCGATGCTCCGTAAAGGCACTGACATTTCCAACCAATCCTTTTATGTCAGAGAAATGCATGAATTTTTTGCCTCGTATTCTGCAATGCCTCAGTAAAAAAAAAATACGAAAGTTATTTTTTACTTTTGCATCACCTTTTTTTTCTTAATATTTAATTACCTCTGATTTCCAGGCGCGCTTTTAGGAGCACAATGATTGGAGCATGTCACGTTCGCCATGATTCCTCGCCTTTCACCAATTCACCTTTGACAATAAATTTGGATGCATCTTATCTTTGGCCTTTTGGGTATGTTTGCGGCATCCTATGAGAAGAAAATGTAACGAAAACATTGAAAAAACTTGGATTTTTTTTTTCTTCATCTCGCGAAAAGATTAAAATTTTTAAAATTTCTGCTCGAATTTTCATCGCTTTGAATTTGAATTCTGCGCAAATTAATCCAAAATAACCTAATTGCCACACCCAAAGAGAAGATCGTAACTTTCAACTCGATGTTCATAAATGGAACAAAAGAGTGGAAATTATTTTTTACTCAAACAAAACCACTGTTTAATCCCAAAATTGAAAATTTTCAGCTTTTTGCCTCCCAAATAAAAGGAAAAAAAGAAAAACCAATTGCTTGTATCATTGAAACTTTATTTATTTCGTGAAAAAAATTATTTAAAAATTATTTTCTTAATAATAATTATTTATGTCGCTTGAAATAATTAATTAATAAAAAATTATTTATTTATTTATTTAACGTATATTTATATCTATATACATTTGTGGATGATGAAAACGGTTTTTCATTTTTCTTATTTTTGTAAGCGATGTAAACGAATATTTAAAAAAAAATATTTTCGAAAACATACATCTCGCGTAAAAACATACAACGTGTAAGCGGTGCAATCGACCAATCATCATTGCTCTCACACTATCGATCTCATCCTATTCTATTAACCAATGTATCCATGCGGCCCAGCTTTTATCGATCGATTTCATCCGAGTGCCGATACCATACGAACGCATTCGTCATGCCGAACAGCTTCCAAGGTTTAGAGCGATAGCTACGCTCATTGCTTTCCTCGGACAGGGTGTGGCTACTTTTCCTTTATCCTTGCATGATTATCCACCACAAAAAAATAAAAAAAATTGGTGGGTCATGGTCTTAGTTTACCCATTCCCATAATTTACGTTACATGATATCATTTGAAATGATTTCCCTCCCACTATCACCTCAAATCCCCCTTCTTTTTCCATGTAGATTGAGAACAAAACCTTTGTGTTCAAAGTCAAAAAGGCCTCGGAGCCATTTTCAGCAGTTAAATGCATGCTCATAAAGTGCGAAACATACGGGGACCATAGCCTTTGCCAAATCATCCCGAAAAAAAAAAAAGACCGCTATCGATATCGGGTCGGGTCGAACCGGTAAATAAGAACATACCAACAACCCGGATCGGTTGATTACGGTTTTAACAAAGGAAACAAGGTAATTCTAAATCGGGTAGGCCGAAATTATGATTACGAGAACGTCAGAACATGTCGGTTTCACCGGTTATAAATAAACGATTGGTGAACGTATCTTGACTTGTTTCTTGCAAAAGACATATCCGATTTCAGTCATTTCTTCCATATGCCCAAATTTCTCGAAGATGGGGGCGTAAGTGATGTTGCATGATCAACAAAGGACTCGATGACTCTCCCACTTCCACGAGCAACCTATATATGCGATGATCACGAAGCGTAAAAATGATAATCACACACGGCCGTTTGTACGACCCTTTGAAGAGATAAACTTTTGGCTTTCAAACCGCGAATTTGAAGAATATTTTAAAGCTTCCAAAATGAATTTCAAGTGACAAAAAAAAAAACCAAAATTCAAAGGTCACTGTCAACCTAAACACGCCCGAGATCGAGTCATGATCCAAATGTTCATTAATGGATGGAATGCGATACATATAATTGTCCAGTTTAATGAACCTCGTCATTAGAATGAGGTTAGCACTAGTAGATGCTCGAGATGGAATGAACAGTGGATCGCTCAAGACCATGAGGTAAAATCGTTCATAAAGTCCTAGATATACTACACTTTTGCCTATTCAATCTTAAACCTTTTAATTTTTTCAATCAATTTATTAACATTTTCATGTTAATCCGACCGAGTCCATCTAGCCAATTTTAACCGATATGGCTAGCATCCACATAGGCGATTTTTGACAAAAATTAATTGGATGGACTATCAATTCGATAAAAGTACAATAAATTTAAGACCATTTTGATAACTTTTTTTTTTTCGGATTATGACGTTGGATCGATCCAGCATCAATGTATTATTGCTTATCCAATTATTATTTGAAGCAAAACAAAAAAGATGGACCTACCACACAAAAGAAAAAGACAGGTATGCTTGTCAAATATCAATCCCTGTCGACCCTCAATCGTGGTTTTCACGAATGAAACTAATCACATCTCCGTCGCCTATCATTTCAACCGTGAAGCGAAAAAAGAAAGAAGTAAGACAACATCACGTGCTACAAAATTTGTATTCATTTGAGTTTTGTCATTGAAGTGCTGGTCGCTTCGCCGCTAATTACTTTCAGATCGTTCGAAGGGACGCAAACCCAACGCCCGGAACAATAATTTGTGCGAGAATGCGAGCAAACGGTCGTGACTTTTGATCCAAGAAGAATTACGAGCCCACAAGAAGAATTACGAGACCACGATACGGTTCCGAAATGACCATTTGCGGTCGTTTCGGACCTTAAAATCCATTCATTTCGGCGTGTTTGGAGGAGCTTTACATTTTTCTTATTTGAAGGTGTTTTTAATTTTAATGCCATTTATCCGGGTTATTTAGGTTTTTATTTATCTTTCCGAAATCTTCACTGCTTAAGTTTAGTTTTAGGTTTTCCAATGTTGCTTAGGTTTTTATTTTTTGGTTTAAAAAAAAAAGGATGACATTCATATATCATAATAATACTTGAGAGTTACGTCCTATAACTTTCGTTCTTGGGTAACATCAAAAGAAAGATAACGTTCATATATCAATGTCTCTGGGGCTCGTGGGTTCCATCAAATGGGCACGTGACCTTCGATCAAATCTTGGACCCCGCCGAGTTATGATTGTGTTCAATTATATAATAATAAAACAAGAAGAAGGAAAATGATCCTTCATCTCATAATATCTTGGGGAGAGACGATAACATGTGTTTTCTCCTAAATGTAAGCCCAAAAATGAATGAGATGTGGCTTAAAGTCAAGAAGTTGGACTTCTCAACTCAAGCCCATCCTTTTGAGCACCCGAAAAAAAAAAAATGAAGCCCATATCGTTGATTATGATCCTTCTCTTTTGAAAAATGTCATATGGCATGCTTGGTTCAAGGGGAATCAGTCATGGGGCTATGGACATGCTTTTGTTTGGTAGATATTTACAAGATCCGGAAAAATCAGGACCGTGGATCGAACGGGCATAAAGATTTTGTAAATTTCGGAGTCGCCCATTTTTACGGCGTAAGATCCTTTCTCTTGAATACAAGAATCGCTCGCTGAGGGGCTGTGCAGGTGCGCTTCCATGTGGACGCGGTACCAAGCCGACTGCGACGACTAGGCCTGTTCCCAATCTCAAGTTGGCCGCTCCATTCCATGCACACGCGAAGGGAATTACTTTAAAGTTGTGATTTCGGCGTATATTACATTTTCGGCATTAGAGGCCTTTCCCCATTTATCAAACTGAAAAAAGAAAAAAAAAATTGAAAACTAACTCATCGTATCTTCAATTATATCACGCTTTCGTCCGTAGAGATGCCGGTTTCATTTCATTTTGGTGCCCATTCTATTCAAAAATTGTATTTTGCGTTCTAGGTAAATTACAGTCGACCCTATCCCTTTACAAACAAATTTTGTAATTTTCGAATCTCCATATTGTGTTCCTGCTCCTTGAGCTGACAAAAACATCTATTGACTTTCGACCAAGTCGAAGCTAACTTATCCCACAAAACATCATAGACTGGCCACTAGCACATTGAATCGGTTGTACCCACTAGCACATTGTTCTGGACACGAGCCTGCCATTTCAAAGTCATCGCCGGTCGTCTCTGTCGCTCGTACAATCACGGGGGTAGATGATCCAAAATGGAGCTGTGCCCACCATATTAAGACCAGGCCCCACAGGATTAGGGTTTTTATTCGGTACACTAGCCCCGCAGAAACAGCAATCGCGAAAGCAAGTTCCAGCCCGAACCGAAAAATTATCCAAAAAGTTCCGAACTTATCAAACTTTTATCAATTCATTCTTAATTTTTTTAAAAATTTTGATCAGTTGAGGCTTAAATATTTTCACATTTCGTTAATTTTGACCGAAAATCACTAATGTGGATGTTGTCCATCTTATGTAGTATTATCGGTGTTGACGTAAAGAATTTTCAATAGTATTTTAACATGTTTTGAACTTATTTATTTATTTATTTTCCTTTATTTTTCTCTTTTTTTTTAAATCAAATTTTTTTATTGGCAATACACGGATCTTCGTCTTCGTTTGTCCCGCGTTATTTAACAGAGTATGTCCTCAAATTCCAAGTCAAGATCAATCTTAGCCAACGCATTCTGCTTATTCCACACGCATGTGTGGAAATTTATGTCCTCATCCATCAAAATTCTTCTAATTCATCAAAAGGCCGAGTCTCCCATCATTCTGCTATAAATACACCATGCCCTTATCTTCGCTCAACGTCGCAAGTTAATACCTTGGCCCACACATACTTCTCTCGCCATGGACCGGAACGCGCTTACCGACATCCTCGTCGCATGTCTCGCCGTCCTCGCCTTGGTTGTGCCGCATGTGACCGCCCAAAACTGCGGGTGCGCTGCCGGCCTCTGCTGCAGCCGTTACGGTTACTGCGGGACCGGCCATGACTACTGCGGGCCGGGTTGCAAAGCCGGCCCGTGCGAACCCACCGCGGCCCCGCCTGCCACTAACGCGGTTGTGGTCGGGAACATCGTCACTGACGCCTTCTTCAACGGGATCATCAGCCAGGCGGGGGGGAGCTGCGCCGGAAAGAGGTTCTACTCGAGGAAAGCGTTCCTCGACGCCCTCGTTAGCTTCCCAAGGTTCGGCCGGGTCGGGTCGGTCGACGCCTCGAAGCGCGAGATCGCCGCTTTCTTCGCCCATGTTACGCATGAGACTGGAAGTAAGTTAGACTTGTCTTGTTCTCTCCTTTTCATGCATGTTCTTATTCTTGGGCACCCCATGCAACATTAGTTTTGATATATAAACGAATAATTTACGGTTTAAATAAAATGCTTATACATTTCTCCTTTGCAGGTTTTTGTTATATCGAAGAGATAGGAGGGCGAACGGACCCCAAAAAGACCTACTGCGACCCCAACGTGCCGCAGTACCCGTGCAAGCCGGGCAAGAAGTACTTCGGCCGAGGGCCCCTCCAGCTCTCGTGGAACTACAACTACGGCCCGGCAGGGGAGAGCCTAGGGTTTGATGGGCTCAACGCGCCGGAGACCGTGGCGAACAACCCTGTCATCGCCTTCAAGGCCGCCCTGTGGTTCTGGACGACCAACGGCCTCCAGTCCAAGATCTCGGGCCAAGGGTTCGGCGCGACGATCCGGGCCATTAACGGCATAGAGTGCAACGGGGGGAGCTCAGTAGCTGTTCAAGCCCGGGTCACGTATTACACTAATTACTGTAAGCAATTTGGGGTTGCGCCTGGTGGCAATCTCAAGTGTTAAGTGTCTACGATCCGTAGTGGTCAATAATGTGGGTACAAACTTTGACAATAATGTGCCCTAGAGAAAACCCTTTCTCTGCCTAATGTAGCTTTGGTCGCCAGCATGAATGAATGACCTCCTTGCACTAGTGATGTTGTAAAAAAAAAAAAAAACCTAAGGAGAAAGGGGAAGATGAAATAAAGGTCCTTGCTTTTGTGAGATTATTTGAATGACTAGACTGTTCATACGAAACTTTTTGTCTGAATAAAGAACAACATGAAGATCCGAGTCAAACCAAAGCAGTTGACTTGAGAATGTTAATTATCCTTTAGCTTAGTCATGATGAGCTCACTAAGACATTTTGGGAAGCATAAAAGTCCAAAAGTGGAATTATGTGTTGTTCTTGTCAAGTGGATCTTTAGTTTTGGGAAAAATTGCCAAAAAAGTTCTAAAGCTATTATAATTATGACAATTCAGTCTTAATTTTTTTTTAACCAATTAAGTCATAAACCTTTTTCAATTATACTTAGTCAATCAATTTGGTCGGTTGGCACTAGAATAGACAATTTTTAATAATATATTTAATTTTTTTCTTGAATTTTAACTTTTTTATTGTCTTTTTTTCTTTTTTCTGTTAGGACCGACGAAGGTCTCCAGCCATTGACAATGGTCATGGCCTTTAGTCGATGGCCAGCGGCCTCCTGCTAGCCCCAACCAAAAAAGAAAAAGAAAAAAAGGCACAAAAAACTATTCAAAAAATTTTAAAACAATTAAACTTTGTTAAAAAAAAATGTCTACATCAGCGTCAACCGGCCAAATGGACTGAATTGACATAAATGCAAGAGGTTGAGGACTCGTTGAGGACTCAATTAGAAAAAAAAAGTTTAGGATTGAATTGATACAATTATAATAGATCTAAGATTTTTTTGGTAATTTTCGCTCATTTTTACCGCACCATTTGACTAGATTTTCACCAAGCTTGATAAATATCGAAATCTAGAATTGAATTTTGATAACTTAAACCCATGACTACCTATCGTTTGCTTCTTTCCCTTAAATATCATTATGAAGGAGTTGGATGTCCCAGATAGTAAGTCTAATCGAAGGCAATATATTTATTAAATTGATTGGGAGATTAGCATAGACGGGCAATATAAGGTACATAAATATTGAATATCAAATTATGTAGCTAAAATTACAATAACTAACACATGAATCACAACACTTGATGGAGTGCTTGACTAGTCATCCGGTTTGTTCAGGTGCAAAGTGTTTAAAATATGGGATATATCGATGGGTGAATGAGAAATTGATACTAAAAGAACATCCTTGAATTGGAAGTGGAAAGTTGATAACACTAGTCCCACATTGAAAAGAAAGTAGGTTTTAGAGTACTTTATATATGGTTACACTCCTTTGGAGTGGAAACTATTCACAAGCCCTACGCCTCATGCGTGGGCACAAGGGGTGCAAATCCCGACCCTTGACGAAGGCTCGACAAATTGAAATTTGGGCGTGAGCGCTGGACCTACCTGAAAAATAGGCCTCGCGACAGACCCATTTTTGCTTTTTAGTTTTCAACTCTACTCTCTGCATCCTGTATTGCTCCTGTATTGCTTTTCGATAGTGTTCGTAACGTTATTTCGATTCACCAAAAGCACGTTCACTAAATCTCAAGCACGTACTAGAGAAGATGAATCTATTTTAAGGAATATGTGTCCAACACAGGCCTCAGTCCATTTGTATCCATTCCATTATTTTCATTCTCGTTATTGCAATTACAAATTTCTTGTTTCCAGCTTGCATATTGTTCGTGACGTTTATGCTTATGCTATTTTGAATTTTGCGACACTAAGCAGGCCCCATCTTCTCTTGTCCTCTAATCGTTCATACCTTCAATTCTCACTCGTTCCAAAAGTCGAAACATGCCAAATTATGTAGGTCTCTTTCAAATCCGTGGTTGTCCTCACGGCTGGTGCAATGTACATATGCTGGGATGGAGGATTCTTCAGGAATTGGCTTGCAAAGGCTCAGGATCTTAGGCATCGGTGACTTGACTTCCTGGTGGGAACCATGCACTGTTCACGTAATCATCCAATTCCATGGCCCCCAATACTGTCAGCCTCAGTCAGTCCCCCATCAATATTTCTAGATTTCACACCCTGTTGAAACTAAAGAGTATGTCGCCCAATTGATGCGGACGTCGATAACTTGAGCCCAGCTTCCCTTGTGTGAACGATTGAAAATGAGGGAGAGAGAACATGGGTGAAGAGAAAAACAGAAGCTGTTGAATGAACTTTCATGGATAGGAGCATCGCCGCGTCGGCCATTGACCTACAAATGCATTGAATCGGTCGTAGCACTAAGCATAGTTTGGACACGAGCCTGCCATTTCAAAGTCATCGCGGGTCGTCTCACTCGATGGTACGTACAATCACGGGGGTTAGATGATACAAAAATAGAGCAGTGCCCACCATATTAAAACCCGTCTCCACAGAATTAGGGTTTTTATTTGGTACACTGACCGTGTAGAAACATCAATCGCAGAAGCAGTTTCCAGCGCCAACAAAGAAAATTATCCAAAAAATTATGAACCTATTGCACTTTTGTCAATTCATTTCCAAACCTTTTCAATTTTGTCATTTGAGTTATAAACATTTTCACATTTCGCCAATCGAGTGTATCCTGTCAATTTTGGCAGAAAATCGCTCATGTGGATGCCGTTTATTCCACGTGGCATGGTCGGCGCTGATGCAAAATATTTTCAATAGTATTTTAACATTTTTTTCAAATTTCTTTCTTTCTTTATTTTTCTCTTCTCTTTTTTTTTTAAATTTTTTAATCAATTTTTTGATTCGCAATAAATGAAAAGGTTTACGAGTCTATTGAAAACTTAAAATATTCAGGACTGAATTGGCAAAAGTGCAATACGTCTAGAACTTTTTGGACGATTTTCCCAACCGTCGATATGTATATGGTCTTTAATTTTGGTAAACGAATTCATTCCATCGAGAGTTCCGATTTCATGACTGCCATTGTAAAAAAATACTTCCACACTGACCGGGTGCCTTGTACATTTACATAAATTAGACCATACTCGGCAGTTAGTAAGAGTGTGCCACGTAGCTTAATACATGAATCTTCGTCTTTGTATGACCCGCGTTATTTAACAGAGTATGTCCTCAAATTCCAAGTTCAGGTCAGTCTAGTCAACTCATTCTGCTTATTCCACACGCATATGTGGAACTTTATGTCCTCATCCATCAAAATTCCAATTCATCAAAAGACAGAGTGACCCATCATTCTGCTATAAATAAACCATGCCCTTCTCTTCTCTCGACATCGCAAGTTAATACCTTGTCCCAAACATACTTGTCTCGCCATGGACCGGAACGCGCTTACCGACATCCTCGTCGCATGTCTCGCTGTCCTCGCCTTGGTTGTGCCGCATGTGACCGCCCAAAACTGCGGGTGCGCTGCCGGCCTCTGCTGCAGCCGTTACGGTTACTGTGGGACCGGCCAAGACTACTGCGGGCCGGGTTGCCAAGCCGGCCCCTGCGACCCCGCCGCGGCCCCACCCGCCACTAACGCGGTTGTGGTCGGGGACATCGTCACTGACGCCTTCTTCAACGGGATCATCAACCAAGCCGCCGCGAGCTGTGTCGGAAAGAGTTTCTACTCAAGGAAAGCGTTCCTCGACGCCATCGGTAACTTCCCGAGGTTCGGCCGGGTCGGGTCGGTCGATGACTCGAAGCGCGAGATCGCCGCTTTCTTCGCCCATGTTACGCATGAGACTGGAAGTAAGTTACACTTGTCTTGTTCTCTCCTTTTCGTGCATGTTCTTATTCTTGGGCACCATGCGACATTACTTTTGATATATAAACGAATAATTTACGGTTTAAATAAAATGCTTGTACATTTCTCCTTTGCAGGTTTTTGTTATATCGAAGAGATAGATGGGCCAACCGACCCCCAAAAGACCTACTGCGACCCCAACGTGCCGCAGTACCCGTGCAAGCCGGGCAAGAAGTACTTCGGCCGAGGGCCCCTCCAGCTCTCGTGGAACTACAACTACGGCCCAGCCGGCGAGAGCCTCGGGTTCGACGGGCTCAATGCGCCGGAGACCGTGGCGAACAACCCCGTCGTCGCCTTCAAGACTGCCCTGTGGTTCTGGACGACCAACGACCTCCAGTCCAAGATCTCGGGCCAAGGATTCGGCGCGACGATACGGGCCATTAACGGCATAGAGTGCGACGGGGGGAGCTCAGGAGCTGTTCAATCCCGCATCACGTATTACAATAATTACTGTACGCAATTTGGGGTTGCACCTGGTGGTAATCTCAACTGTTAAGGGTCTACGATCCGTATTGGTCAATGTGGGTACATACTTTGACAATAATGTGCGCTAGAGAACACCCTCTCTCTGCCTAATGTAGCTTGGTCATCAGCATGAATAAATGACGTCCTTGCACTTGTGAAGTTAGAGAAAAAAAAAAACTATAAGGAGAAAGGGGACGATGAAATAAAGGTCTTTGCTTTTGGGAGATTAATTTGAATGGCTAGACTGTTCATACGAAACTTTTTGTCTGAATAAAGAACAACATGAAGATCCGAGTCAAACCAAAGCATTTGAATTGAGAATGTTAACCATCCTTTAACTTAGTCATGATGATGAGCTAACTAAGACATTTTGGGGAGCATATAAGTCCAAAAGTGGAATTATGTGCCGTTCTTATCAAGTGGACCTTTAGTTTTGAAGGAAAATTACCAAAAGACTCCTAAAATTATTATAATTGTGACAATTCAATCCTAAATATTTTTTTATCAATTGAGTACTCAACCTTTTTCAATTATACCTATTCAATTAATTTGATCGGTCGGTGCTTGCATAGATAATTTTTAATAATGTTTTTAATTTTTTCTCGAATTTTAATTTTTTCTTGTCTTTTTTTTTCCTTTTTCTATTAGGGCCGACGGAGGTCTCCAACCAGTGGCCAGGGTCGCGGCCCTTAGCCGATGGCTCATGGCCTCCTGCCATCCCCAACCAAAAAAGAAAAAGAAAAAAAAGGCAAGAAACACTATTCAAAAAAATTTTAAAACAATTAAAATTTTGAAAAATATTAAATTTTGTTTAAAAAAATATCTACATCTGCGCCAACCAGCCAAATGTACTGAATTAACACAAACGCAAAATATTTAAGACTGAATTATATAATTACAATCGATTTAAGGTTTTTATGGTAATTTTCGCTCAGTTTTACTACCACCATTTGATTAGATTTTCGCCAAACTAGATAAATATCGAAAGCTAGAATTGAATTTTGATAATCTAAACCCATGACTACCTGATCTTTTGCTTTCGTTCCCCTAAATATCATTATGAAGGAGTTGGATGCCCCAGATACTAAGTCTAATCAAAGGCAATATATTTATTAAATTCATTGGGAGATTAGCATAGACGAGCAATATAAGGTACATAAATATCGAATATCAAATTATATAGCTAAAATTACAATAACTAACACTTGCATCATAACACTTGTGGAGTGCTTGACTAGACATCCAGTATGTCCGGGTGCTAAGCATGCCCATCTTATCTTGTCCTCTGATCGTTCATACCTTCAATTCTCACTCGTTCGTCAAAAGTCGAAACATGCCAAACTATGTAGGTCTCTTTCAAATCCGTGGTTGTTCTCACGGCTGGTGCTATGTACATACGCTGGGATGGAGGGTGCTTCAAGAATTGGCTTGCAAAGGTTCAGGATCTCAGGCATCGGTGACTTGACTTCCTTGTGGGAACCTCACACCGATCACGTAATCATCCAATTCCATGGGCCCAATCCGGTCAGCCTCAGTCAGTCCCCCATCAATATTTCTAGGGTTCACATCCTGTTGACCCTTAGACTACGTCGCCCAATTGATAAGGACGGGGCTAACTCGAGCCCAGCTTCTCCTGTGGGATCGATTGAAAATGAGGGAGAGAGAACATGGGTGAAGAGAAAAGAAGTTGTTAAATGGAGTTTCATGGATAAGAGCGTCGTACGAGAGAATGCAAAATTTACAGTGAAAATGCAATTAAATTCTAAGGTTTTCCAATAATGCACTCTATTGAGCAACACAATTAGTCTGGCTCGGCTTAGGCTAGCCCCGAAAATTTCACATAAGTTCTATATTTTCATTTGTTTGTGTATTGGTAAATCTGAGCGTTAAATTAGGCCCGACCCAAGACCACCATTAATCATCTCTAGTGCAGCCGATTCCTAATGGTTATGGCATATAAATATGATAATCACGCTCGACGTTCTTCAAACCCTTTTGAAAATGAAGTTTTTTGACTTTGAAACTGGGAATTTCAAGAATACTGCAAGACCTTCAAAAGCTTCATGAAAGTTTTTAAAATGAATTTAAGACGTTAAATTATATTCACATATTTTTTCCAAGGTTAGAATAAAGAAAAGAAAAATTCAAAAGTCAAAGTCACCCTAAACACACGCAAGTCGAATCACGAAGCGAACGTTTATTGATGTGCGATGCATATAATCATCCAATTTAATGAATCTCGTAATGAGAATAAGATTAAGATTAGGGAATGATGAAGGTGGAACGGGGAGTCGATCACTCAAGACCATAAATGTCGAATCGATCTAGCAACTGTTATTTACTTGTCTAATTGCAAAACAAAAAGGGGACCTACCAGAGGCAAAAAAAAAAAAAAAAAGGCATGCTTGTCAATCGCTTTCGATACTTAAATGTGGTTCCACGAATTAAATTAGCACATTTCCGTAGCCGAACTTCTCAACTATAAGTGGGGGAAAAAAACCTAAGACATCACCACATGCTATATAGAATTTGTAGTCATTTGGGTTTGTCTGTTGAAATGCTGATTGTGAGGTGGTCGGACGGATGAAAATCCCACGGACAGGGTCTGAGAAAATTATCATAACTTTTTGATTCAGAAAGAGTCACGAAATTCATAATAGGAATTTACTAGCATAGCTGCCTTTGAGAGATTAAGTATAACAGTACTTTTTTTTTTGTAATGCAGTATAACAGTACGTTGTGGGCCATAAATTCTCAAAAAAAAGGTCCCGCGATAATTTTTAATTATTTATTACTTATTTTTTGTAGCATAACAGTCATCAAAGATGGTTATATATTTAATTTGAAAAAATTATCAAAAAAGTCTTAAACCTTTCACACTTTTTTCAATTTAGTCCTAAACCTTTTCATTTTTTACCAGTACGGTAATATTCATCGGAAATCACTCACGTGTAAGCCGACCATTCTACATTGCACTGCCGACGACAATTTTTACTAATTTTTAATACTTTTAGTTAAAAAATCATTTTTTATTTTTTGTTTGTTGGATTTAAGGCTGGCGAACCCCAATCAGATTAGGGCTGGTAGGGGCCACTAGCGACCCATGCGGATCCCTAGGCAAGGGCTACAAAGGCGAAGGGTTAAGACCCTCGCCGTGGCTCGATCTAGACTTGTAGTGGTCATTGTAGCCCATGAGGGCAAGGGCTTTGCAACCCTCTGCCCAAGGATCTGTGGGGCTTGCTAAGCTTGAAGCCACCAAAGGACGAAAAAAATCAATTTTTTTTTATATAAAATTAAGGGGAAAAAATCAGTTTTTTTATATAAAATTATTTTAAAATATTAAAATTTTCCACATTAGCGCCGGCGGTTCCACATAGGACGGCCACTATCCACATTAACGATTTCTAGTAAATAGAACTAAATCAACAAAAAGTAAAAAGGTTTAGGATTAAATTGGCAAATATGTGAAAGGTTTAGGACTTTTTTGACATTTTTTCCCAATTAATTTCATTTATAAAGCTAATAAAAAAAACCCATTTTAACTATATATTTTGGCCAAATAGGGTGTCTAACCTTAAAATCCATCACTCTTGGCGTGTCTTCGGCCATTTTTTTAATATTTATATCATTTTTTTGAGTTATTTAAGGCTTTTATTAATTTTTTAAATTCTTTATTGCTTAAGGTTATTTTCGGAGTTTTTATTGTTGCCTAGGTACGCACGGTACTTGTTTGATTTTTTTGTGGATTAGATAGCTTTTGTCATGCTTTACGGAATACAAAGATTTGGGTCATTATTGAAAAGCTCCAAAAGTCGGCCCTACTTTTTTTTTTCCTCTCAACTTTCATGGAGGGAAGGGTATGAGCTAGATCCTTCCCTCCCCTCTCCCTTTTCTTAGGCTACTTCGATTTTCTATTTTATTTTTTTTACTTTCCTCCCATTTGGAAACTTTCCTCTTTCGATTTAGTTTAGATATGGAAGCTTTTTTCTTCTATTTTTGGGGAGATTTTTACCCAATCTAATTTAGATTTGGGATTTTTCTACGTGCATATTTTGGAGATTTCATTCTCCTCAGGTTTCATTGGTGAACAAATCTAGGTTTGAAGGAGATTAAAAGAGTTTCGTAAGGTTTTAGCTTTTATAAGTGTCAAGTCTATACTCAGTTCAACCCGTTTACTCTTTTGATAATAAAAAAAAATTACTCTATTCGGTGATAATATTGGAGACGCCAAACCTAAGCGTGCATCATCGAAAGATTGGTGTTTCCCCATTCAATCAATTGACGGAACCTAGGACTTTCAAAAAAAAATTATTGGTGTTTTCTCAGAATGTTAGCCTCAAAATAAATGCAATATGGCTTGAAGTAATGAAGTTGGACTTCTCAACCCAAGCCCATCCTCTTGAGCAAAAATAAGATGAAAAAAAGGAAATCAAACCCTTAATGGCATGCTTGCTTCAAAGGAAATCAGCCATGGAACTATGAATCTTACGAACCGAAAACTCAGATTGGGAATCGAGCCAATATTGGTTGCATTTCTCTGTGGATGTAGTACCAAACTAATCATAGCGATCGGGCCGGTTTCCGATCCCAAGCTTGGTCACTCTTCCTCATACGAACGTGAGAGGAGTTATTTTAAAGCTATAATTTTGAGGCAAAGTGATTTCAACATTAAAATCCTTTTGATTTTAATGTTAAAATTTTTTAAATGAATAAAAGAAAAGAGACCATTTATATTTTAAGATTCCTTTTATTTCGCGAAAATGAAAAATATTTTTCTAAAAACAATCGCATATATTGCTCACATATGGTCTAAGATAAAGAGAAGCAGAAAATGTAATTGTGAAATTTCTATCTATTTTTTATTGTCTATACAAGAGCCTATTTATAGGCTTTAGAAAATAGTTATCTATAGTAATATAATAATAAAATATCAATTACAATCAATCCTAATTACGATTCACAAAATTGTAATCGTAATAGATCTAATAAAATCAATCCTAATATTTTAACGGAATCAATCTAATTATTTTAACATCCCCCTCAAACTCAAGGTGACATGGAAAAAGTCAACTGGAGTTTGGAGAAAAGATCTTGAAAGCGCCCAAGTGGATGTGCCTTAATGAATACATCGGCAATTGGATAGCAATTGGATTAGTCGATGAGGTTGAGACAAAATGAAAGGTACCATTGTGACGGCCTGAATTTTGTGAGCAAAGTGAGTTATGTATTGATGTCTATGATGCAAATGTAAGATGACGGTTGTTAATTGAGCTACGATTGAAACTTCGGATATTTGGATTGAGTTGTGGACTTTGATGTGGGTGTGATCCGGTTGAGCTAGTCCTGAAATTGAGCCCGAATGGACTCCCTTGACCCTATTAACCGACCGACCCACATCTTTCTCCTCTTATAAACCCCCCCTCTCTCTCCTCACCCCCATTCCCCTTAGCCATGTGCACGACACACACCCCTCCCCCCAAATTTGTCCACTATGCCCCTCTCTCTCATTCACTCGTCCAATCCTACAACACCCTCTGTCGTTCGAGCTTGCTCCAATAGCCATGGCGGCGGCCCTCAGCTCCCTCAAGGCCCCCGTCAACCGCTCTCTCCTCTCTAGCCATGGCACCTCTTGAAACCTCACCAACCCCCCTCGTTTGCGCAATGTTCAAAGGAAGAGGTGAGCGATCTATGCTCGTTTCTTCATCGATTTCGATCTCATTTCATCCTAGATGCTCTAAGGGAAGTAAGGCTTCCAACTTTAATCCTAGCTTACTAATTTGTCACTTGATTGGTTGCGACAAGGCGAAATTGTATGTGGGTATGGCCGAATGAATTTTGAATGCACGAGCTAGGAAACAAGATTGCATGTTAGATCTATTGTTTGATTTGAAGTCATGTGAGCTCGGATTAATGGGAATTATGGACTGATCATGTTGAATTACATCGTAAGCATGCGAATTTTGTCGGTTGGGTCTCCCTCATGTGGGGGGAGGGCCAGCAATATAATTTTTTATTTGTTTAAAAAGAAAAAGAAAAAAAGGTGCGAGACAAAATGATGATGGAGAAAAAAAAAATAGTGTGTGTACGTGTGCGTGAGTGTCTTCAGAAGAAAGAAGAGAGAGAGAGAGGAATTAGGGAGTTTCTTACAGAGGGTCTTACAGAAGGCTGACCGAGAGTGCGAAAGAAAAAGAAAAAAAAGGTAGGAGACAAAATGATGATGGAGAAAAATAAAAATAAAAATAGTGTGTGTATGTGTGTGTGAGTGTCTTCAGAAGAAAGAAGAGAGTGAGAGAGGAATTAGAGAGTTTCTTACAAAGGGTCTTACAGAAGGCTTACCGAGAGTGCGAGGGAGAAGAAGAGAAAGAGAGAAAAATCTTTGCAGTCCAAATTTGAGGGCCAAACGTTGACGGAATTGGCTCAAATTTGGATATGTTGTTCGTGAGGCCGAGATCTACATGTTAATGGTTCTCGTTTGTTGAGATTCTCCTTCAAATTTTCCAATCGCGGTTAGGGTTTTCTCACATCTTGTGTATTATTCCACCTTTATGGTGATGAAATATTATTGTAATATTGATGTAGAACCTCTGGTGTGTGACTAGAGATAGACCATGTTATATACCTGCTATTCTTAGTGATTAGTGGAGGATATTGGGTCGTCCGTGATTTTTCCCGTTTCAGGTTTTCCACGTAAATTTTGGTGTGTTATTTTTATTATTCCGCATGAGACTATTTTTATTGAATATAATTGTTGGTCGTTGGTAGATTAAATCGGTGAAATTAGGGGAATTTTTTTTTTTATCATGGATTGGCTTAATTAAAGGCGAAGTGCTGCCCAATTTTCCCCAACAAATTTGATGTTGTTGTCTTGTGGGTACTTCAGATGTGTATTTGGTTGGGGGTATGGAGTGTGCGAATGAGTCCTTAACTATGCGTTCCAGTCCAGTATGAGAGTAGTTGGGTTAAGTAATTAAGCTTTGGGCGTGTGCTTGATTTTGTGTGAAGGAGTTTCGGTTGTTGGCGTGTGATATGTATGAGTCTCTAGCCGTGAGTCCTAGAGAAGCAATGGAGTGAGACTATAACTCGTTTGTTGAATTCACGACTTGAACTATGTCGATGAGGCTTGAGAGGCTAGGTATCATCGATTGTTCGCCTCGAAGCTGAATAAGATGAGTCCATTCAGAGATTGTAGCTGCCTATATATTCGGTCGAGAGATGTAGGGGTTTATACGTGGGAATTCAAGGCTTGTAGGTTGATATAGTAGTAGGGAGGCATAGGCAATAAGTTATTGTAGGTCAACTAGATGAAAATTCAAGTTAGTTGGATGTTTGGCTTTGGAATTCTCGAAACTGATTGTGGTCTTCTTGAATTATGTTGTGGCAATTAAGTGGTATTATTATCGATAGTATCCTTACTTATACCCTGAGTATTTGGACGTCTGTGAACTGGTGTTTGATTCATCGACTATGTGGCCAAATAGATTATTTAGTACGATGGATTAGTGCTCTATTTACTAAGCTTCAAGCTTACCCTTTTTATGGGGGCATCTTTTCAAATTTTAGATATGCCTATCTCATCGATGGCCCCTTCCACTCACTATGGCACTCCACTGAGTTATTTTATCTTTTGGCAAGAGCTCGAGTTACCTGACTACCCTTCCATATATTCTTCAAGCATGTGATGTTGACACTGGTAGACATAGATTTGTGTAAAATCAATCCTAATATTCTAATAGAATCAATCTAGTTATTGTTGACACCTAAATTTTGATTTTGTTTTTTATTATTTTGCATAAAAATGAGAATTAGTTCTCGGAAAAAAATAATTCTTCATGCATAGCATATCTAATTTTCTGCATTGCATTTTATCCGACCACCGGCGACAGAAAAGATTAATTTCTTTCCAAAATATTGGTTTGGGGGGCAATTAATCTGGATATTATCATATTTCAAATCTTAAAGGACAAATGAGCAAATTGATTTGATAATATCGGAGATTATTGGAGATATCGGAATATATCTTTTGAATTAAAATAGGAAAGATAGATGAGCAAGCAAAACCTAATCTCACGCCTATATATACATATGTTATGGACATTCACAAGGGGGGACCAATTGGCTTTCTTGAGAGAAATCGTAAGAGAGAGAGAGGAGGAATAGAGGCCACACAATTGTCATGCACGGCCATTCGTGAGGGGAAAAAAGAAAATTCTGTTCGTGCGAAAGGGCAGAAATCAAGAGAGGTGAAAGAGAGGTTCTGCAAGAGGGAGAAAGGATTGCTTGGGGGTGTCCCTCCTCAAGTGATTCACCGCCTGTCACCACTTGCTGTTTTTCCAAAAAAAAAAAAAAAAAAGCTTTGACTTCAATTGTTGTGGATTGCCTCGTTCGCTGGACTAGGACCTACACGAAGAAGAGTACTGCTGTGATTGAGAACAATACAACCAGTCATCCTTGTTCAGCCGAGATAAATCAACTTGTCCCTGAGTTTAGGCATTTGCGAACCGGGTTCCTCCAACGTCGCTCGGTCCAAGGCTCGGTGGTGCCTCTGTTCTGTCGAGGAGTCTCATGTGCACGTGCCCCCACCAAGTCAATCCAAAGGCGTGCACAAGTTATCGTCGATTGGCTCACTAGCTCACTTGTTCATCAAGTTTTCGATTCAAGCTCGGAATTAGGTAATTTTCTTGTCCTAAAAAATATTCTGAAAATCGTTTCATTAATTTGAATGTTTTGAATCTTTTGATAGATGAGGACAAGTCATTTTTTTTCGAATAAGATATCTCATGTGATAATTACCAGACTTGAAATTTGAATTTTTGTGTGGATATTATGCATATATTTGAATCTAGAGTTATCTTTTTTGGAAAATTTCTGCATATCTTGTCTTGGATATTGTTCTCTATCCGAACTTGAGTATATCTCGTGATAATCTGGAAATTTCTTGAAGATACTCAAAATATCCAAAATATTTCAAAAATGTGATTGATTAGGAAATTTCCTAATCCGCAACCGCATACATGGAAATAAGTCTATTTATCAGGCTTTAGATAGAATTATTTTCATAGCGGGCATTTCGAATTTTAGGGTCGATCAATCAGGCTTTAGATCGAAACTTAATTCGAAAGAAATAGCGGTAATTATCTTTTAATTTTTGCAACTTGAACTTTAAATTTCATCTAAAAAAAACTAAAAAAAAAAAGAAAGATAAGATTTCGTAGAAATCCTATTTCATGGATTGTACTCAATAAAATCTTTTAAATCCATTCAAACTTTTAAAAGATGTAGACGTAGGGTAAAAAGATTGTCTTAAAATTTTTGAAAATTAATGCAAATTAAATCCGAAAATTATAAGTTTATCTTGGGCCAGTTCACTCTCTTTTTCATGTAATTTTTAATTTCGAAAATCATTTTAAAATTACAAAAAAAATCATAAAAAGAAAATCCTAAAAAAAATTACACCTTTGAACTTCAAGTGAGAATTCATCGAAATTGCCAAACTAAACATTTTCAGGAAATCTGTATCAAAAGGGCGTTAATAGAAATATTAGTGTAATCAAGTCCCGAACTCAAAATCTTTGGTTCGTAGAAATAGAATAGTTCTCCCACTATTTTATTTAGGTTTCTAATCGACCTACCACAAATGATTAGTGGCGACTCCTATCAAAAATCTTTTGCATTTAAAGATTGAACCTAAGTTGCGAGTTGGTAGAGCTTGGCTTGAGCTAGGTTAGTTAATTCACTTAATTAACTTAGTAATCCATTAACCTAAGAATTGGAAAATCATTCGATTTTTAGGTCGCAACAGCTTGGCGACTCCGCTGGGGACTTACTTGAATTTTTCCAAAAAATTTAAGGAGGACTTAGGCCAGAAAATTTTTATGAAAAAAAAATTCACTTGGTTTGGCAATCTTGTTTGAATTCTAATCCTCAAGTGTTAAATGGTCTTGCAGGAAGGGAGTTATAAGGGGAGGAGTCTATGGCTAACTTTTTATTTTGCAGGTTTGGTGAAAAGGAAATTTGATTTTTATTCTTTGAATTATTGGAGCGCTGATTGATTTGAAATGTTGTGCATGCCTTTAGTGTAATTGCACTACACCACATTCGACTCGTGACCGAACTCGGGTCACACCAATAGTTTTAGGATGGTATTTAAGTGGTTCTTTAACCTTGGCGGTAAGGCTTCGCTAAAGGTTATCCCACTTGGATCCCGAACTTCTCCAAAAAATGGCTCAAGGGTCGTTCTCATGCACGTGAGGCTACGATGCATGGGCGTTATCCTTGTTGACCGAACCAAGCCGAAGTGATTTGACCCGACTAGTTATGACTATGTGTGCGAGCCAGTGACTAGTCATGATGAACGTGCGCGAGGCTGCGACATGTCGTTCCGTCCGTCATTTCCCTTTGCTAAAGGAACTAAAATTGAATCCACAATTCATGTGCATGTCTTTGTGATTGATATTCTCTTCCTAAGGGTGGTAATTTCTTGAACTTTATCTCAGTTTTCCTTACTCTATTTTGGGTCGGTCCATGATTTAGGTTAAGTCATTTGGCATGCGATCTATATACGAATGGGTCACAACGATATCAATTTTGTGCAAACTTCAAAGTTAGAGCTCAAGAAGCTATGGGGACAGTTGAAGCCGGATGGCCAGCAGTATGCGCTTAAGCACATTGGATTAAAGTTGCCGATCCTTGATATTGATGTACAGAGTGATCATGCATGCACTTGCCCATTTCTGGTGCCCTGAGACGACCACTTTCGTGTTAGGTAAGTTCGAGCTCGCACCTACTTTGGAAGAATACGGTTTTGCCATTGGAAAATCTGTAGAGATTGATATAATTGAACCGCCCATTCAAGTTGATCCTATGGTAGTGCTTGTTGAATTTTTAAAGCTAAATAGAAAAGAAGTTGAAAAGGTCCTAAAAGGTAATTGTCAAGCATGCCCATTATCTTTTCTCATTGAATGTTTTGAAAAAAACTCCGACCATGTCAGATCTAGGATCTTTATTCTAGCCTTTTTTGGACTTGTCATTTTTCCATTCCGTCAAAATGCTATCAATCCTGTGATAGCTTGGACAGTTAAACAAATATGTGGTGGAGTTTGTTTTATAAACATTATTCTGGCTGAAACTTTCATTTCATTGACACGTTTTAAAGAAAAAAAAGACAAGACTTTTTGAGCCTCAATTGAACTTTTACAAATCTGGTTTTTCTCACACCTTTCTCAATTTGGAGAAAATTTGATTGTATTTGAAATGGGCATGACTGATAATCCCATTTTGAAGTTTAAAGAAATGCAAGATCAAACTAAGAATTTGCACTATACACAATGGGTCAATTTGTTCAAGGATCTAAACCCTAAGATTTTCCTTTGGCAAGCCGTATGGTTCCGAGTCACTGAGGCTCGACTTTACCATGGAGATCAGAAGCCCGTACCTTTGATGGGCATCTATGGAGCGACCAGTTATCAGCCTCTGCGAGTAGCACGTCAGTTTCAGGTTCTATAAGACATTCCACCTCCGCTTGGGCCCAATGAATTTCGAGTCTGGTTTGAGAAAGGAGAGAACTACAGAGCTGAACTTAAGCGTCATTCTGAGGCATGGCAGAAGTGTTTCAACCATAAACTGAGCTGGCCTGTAGACGAGCCCACTGGGAGGATGAAGAGGCACTTCGCAACAGATCGGTATATTCGACATCACGTCATTCCTGCAGAGATACTCCTGAAGATCCCGATCGTGACAGAGCAGCATACCCGCCAAGCCCAGATCAAAGTCAGTGAAGCAAAGGCGTTGAAGGCCCAGAGACGAGTGGATGCTTTGGCTAAGGAGAATGCACAACTACGACACGCGTTGAAGGCCCATTCGTCTATGGATCATGTAGCCACTAAGAAAAGAAAGATAGTTTGAGTCGTGTCTTGTTTAGTGAGTCTTCATTCTAAATTTTCATTGTTCTAGGTGGGAATGTTAGTTTGCATTTACATTTTTATGTTGGATTGTTGGAATTTTTCTGGAAATAATTGCTGCTGTTCAGACCGATCTTATGGCTTTCCGTAATTTGTACTGAATTTTCTGCATCAAATTAACCCATAAAGCCTTCATGAAAAACGTTCACAAGACCCTAATTCATCATTTAAAAAATTTTCGGATCAATTCAATACATTTTCCATTTATTACCGAATTTAAGATGAAAGAAAAACTGTCTGGGTTCTAGAATTTTCCCGACTTCACTTTTATTTCTCCATTTACGACTAGTAAACGTGATGTTTTGAGGAAAATCAAAACATGAAAGTTGTAGAATGGGCTTTAAATTAGTGAACTGGAGATTTTCGGGCATCAATCCACATTTTTGATGGCCCATTTGTCCCTCAAACAAAAACCAGACGAATCAGTTTTCTGGACATATTTTTTGGAAAGATGCATTAAACTGTACTGATCTGGATGTTTTCAACAGAAACTCAAAACATTAAAGTTGTTCATCATCGTCTCATCTATGCTCCCATAAATTTTCACATCATTTCGTTCATCCCATGAATTGATACGAATTTTTTCGTGAAAGTCGACGAAACTGGAATTTTTTGAATCAATCCCCACATCATGGTTGTTTTTGTTTTTTAGTTAGAGAGTTGTCATGGACCGACTCGTCATTTTCATTCATCATACTCACTTGTATTGTTATCTTTGTTAGGTAATTCATCACGGATCCCCCACACCCTCACAATACTCGATCGGTAGTCAGAAAAATGGCCAATCAAGCTGAAATCGCGGCCATTGTGCAGGAGCAATTGAAAGAACATATGAGTACCATGAATGATCAGATGGCGGCTCTAATGACCCAGATGGAAAATTTAATGGTCAAGCAGCAGCAGATTAGTTCCAGCTTTCAGTCAGGAACTCTAGCCCCGACTCGCCAAGGCCTCCGTCCTGACAAAGCTCACATGATGAATGATGATCCCACAATATCTTTGGATGATGTCATTCTAACAGGCACCAGCATGCCTCCTATGACCTCGGCTCCTCAACCTATTCTTACTTCTTCTCCAACCCCGAATGACGAAAATGCTAAGCTTATAGCGAGGCTCGAACAAAGGATACGTGATGTTGAAGGAACCCAAAGCGTTCCCCCGATCGACTTGTCGGTATACACCAGGGTGCAAGTGCTAGAGAAGTTTAAGATGCCGACCTTTGAGAAGTATGATGGCACATCCAATCCTGTGCAACACATTGAAATGTTTCAAGGCCTCATGAATAAATATGTTTCAAACGGACCACTGATGGTCCAAACCTTCCAGGCAAGTTTGAAAGATGCTGCAATGAGATGGTACACCAACCATCAAATCAACCGAAAAGATTCATGGGAGGAGGTGGCCAATACTTTTATTAAGCATTTCAAATTTAATATCGACATCACTATCACTCGGGAGGATTTAGAACGGGCTGAGTTAAAAAGGGGTGAGACCCTTAAAGAATACGCCACCCGTTGGAGGAGCATGGCATCCCAGGTCATGCTTGAGCCTCCTGAGCATGATCTAATGAAGTTGTTTGCATCCACACTTCCGCAGTCGATCCGTTCGAGAATACTAGTGACGGCTGTTCAATCCTTTTGCCAGTTGGTTGCCATGGGTGAAGAAATTGAGTCTGGGCTCAAGAAAGGATGGTATGGAGATTCGAGCTCGTCTGGCAAAAGATTTTTCAGCAAGAAGGACAAGGAGTCAGCCCATGAAGTAAACATGACTTATGTCCAGAATCCTCCAGTTCAGACACCTAAACTACAAGTCTCCAATCGACAGGCGGCCAACTTCGGTTCACAAGATCAGGGAAAATATCAGTGAAGGAATCGTCAATTTTCACCTCTTCCTGGAACTCCGTCCCAGGTATTGGCTGTGTTACGTAAGAAGGAGCTTCTGTCCACTGAGCCGTTGCGACCTGGTTATGCGACTTTTCCAAAATATAACCCGTCGAAAAAATGTGATTATCATCGGGGGGAGCTTGGGCATGACACAGATAATTGTTCAGTACTCAAGAATCGTATTCAAGACTTGCTCGAATCTGGGGCATTTTCCTTCCAAACGAATAGCCAACCGAATGTGCAGAGTAACCCGCTTCCAAATCATTCAGGCAATGTTTGAAGAATCATTGGTGTGGATGGGCACAGGCCCATATAAGTAACATTTTTATGTTTTTGCTTTTCCCCTGCGTGGGAACCTTTGTTGCTTTCTAGGACTTTTCATTCTAATTAGGATTTCCCTTTCAATAAGATGTAATTTTTTTGATTCATAATCAATAAAATTACAGAAGTTTTTTCATCATTTTTGGAATTTTTTTGAAGTATCCTAAACCAACCCGATGACGATAACCAACGATCGAAAAATATGTTATCCATGGTAAGCACTGAGGGTTGGGCTTCTCAAGAATTCTTCTCCTAAGGTTTTCAAAAACAAAAGGCTTTTCAAGAAAAATCTTCGAAAATGGCTAGCATGCAGTTTAACCCTAGTTGTCCTACTGATCCATCTACTATATGTTTCAAAATCAATTCAGGGGCAACGACGGACATTCTTATTCCAGCTATGCATCAACTCGATCGATTCTTGAACTAGTCTGCGCAATCTCTGCATGAGTTTTGGACCCCGTAGCTCATAGTTAAGCTAGAAGACCTGGCTGATCCCGTACGAGCTTATACATCAGGGGCAAGTGTCGGATGGAATGTTTGCCAAAACCTAAGACCAAATTCTTAACATTTGTCATACCTGGGAGGCCAAATCTTTGCAAAGTTATAGCCACCCGATGCGATCTATTCTAACAATAAATGGGGCAAAATGGCAGTGAACCCAAACTTGGGAAAGGGAGTATGTCTTTTCTGTTTCATGCCATTTTCAAGATGATGCTCAATTTTTCTTCTTGCAGGGGCATATGACAAACATGACAGTCATCTCCAAAAGACAGTTAGAGCATCTTGAGTCCTTACCTGATTTATTTCACACACATTTCTCCTTATGCAAGGGCAAAAGTCAGGAACGAGTCTTTCCCGTTCCAAGGATTAAGCTCTCAAACTTGCTAAACCATATGCAGGGGTAGTCTACAGTCCCCCATTCCTGAGAGTTTTCTTGCAAATTTGAACGTGTTTGCATAGTTCATTTCTTAAGAATATGCATGAATCTTTCATAAAACTACGCAATTCATTGCTACATTTTGCATGATTAAAAGGTGCTCACATATTGCAAAATTTCTTGCATGGTTTTGTCTATATTGCTAATCTTCAATGGCGAAGAGTTCTGATCAGGCAATCTGTTCCATTCTATGAAAATGATCATATTGAATGAGGAATGTTAGGACGATGAAAGGCACACCATTTCCATACATATCCAGTATATTATTTCGTAATGGGAATTGAGTGAAGTTTCAATGCTGACAAGGTAAAGGGTTATCTCGCGAAAAGTAGGACGACCAAAGTGATGTGAGGCGTTTATTTCTTCTATCATACACACTACAGGTTATCCTTTGTTTAACCCTTTTGGACGGAGGATTCATTTCTTACCCCTGTCAGAAACAACCCCACACTGGGGCAATTACCTGAAAGTTCAATTGATTAGAATTTTCTTGCTTTCACTTGCATCAATCTTCGAGTATATTTATTGCATGTAAATTTTGTGTTAGCTCAAGTGCCTTAGATATGACGAAGAGCATTTTCTTTCTATATCCCCACACACCATACGCTTTGCTTACCTAATTTGAGCGGTGAATCCATTTCATAACCTAATTGGTGATCATCCCTATGGAAAAACAAAGAGTTCATGTCAAAGTGTTGAGATAACTAAAGTTCAAAGCAACTTCGGGCAATTGGAAGTTCAGGGAAGAGTCCAAAAAGAAAAGGGGGGTGTGAAAAAAAGAAAAGACTCCATCAAGAGAAGCTCTCTTTCAAGAAAAAAAAAAAAGGAAGAGAGTCAAGCAAAATTTCTCAAATAAAAATCTCTGTAAAAAAAAAAGAGGCTTCGACAAAAACAGAGTCGATGTGCAAAAGTATTCCTCAAAGAAAAGAGACCATTTGAAGGTTCTAGAGCAAAAACATGAAGACTAGATGATCACCAATTTTCATGATTCATGATATACACTTTTGTCATAAATAGGCCATTCATTTCAAGCCTACCCAAGCCTACGTTACAACCCTTACCGAAGTCTCTTGAGATTAGGGCACTTGAATTAATGTAAGGTTTTATATGCTTATAAATATTGCTTGAAGAAGTGCGAGCAAGATTTTTCTATCTCATCTTTATAGGGTTCCTGACTTGTAACCCGATGCAGCTGAAGGTATCATTTCATTTCAAAGCCAAAATGACTCTCAAATGAGTCCCCTTTGCTAAGCTTTGACTGAGTCCGAATTACAATCCCTACAAAAACCTCTCGGATTGGTCTGGTCATACTGATTGCGAGAATACCCAGACTCTTGTCAAGCATGATGATGACAGTGCTGAGTGATTTTCATACCCGTATCAATGGTCGGGTTCAAAAAGCTTTTTTCAAGAGAGTGAGTGAAAGTCCTTTCTAACTAAAGGTTTCTCATTCAATGTGATCAAAATTATCAAAAGGATCATGTAGGTTTTCTTATTGATAGAATTCCTCAGTGAAGCTTTGTAATGCAAGCAAGCAAAAGAGTTTTTACTGGCATATGATGTTGCATTTACATTGATTTTATGCACATGATCATTTTAATTCTATTTCAAGTGAATAAGCAAGTGTGATACAGTCAACCTGTCTATTCCTTGATCGTTGTCCAGAAAAACCAAGTATGTTTTCCAATTATCCCCCAAGGACATTTCAGTGGCTCTATTTTTTCTTCCTGTGTATTGACATGACTCGTATCAGGCACACACTCTTATGTGCTTGTTTTGTCTCATCTCAGATGCACCCCTCTTTGGTGTTCACACTAATAAGTGTCGCGACCCTCTAAAAAAATTTTAAATTTTAAAAGGGGTTAACGGATTATTAGGTTAATTAGATTTGATTAACCTAATGCGGACCCTCCCAAGCCCTACCGAATCGCAACTTTGGTTTTTGTTTAAATGATTTTGAAATTTGGAGTCGCCACTAATCGTTCTTGGTAGGTCGATTAGAAACCTAAATAAATTAGCGGAAGAACTAATTTATTCCTGCGAACCAGAGATTATGAGTTCGGGGACTTGGTTACACTAGTTAATTAAAACTAATGCCCTTTCGGTACCTTAATTTTATGGATATCCTAATTCGGCAACTCATGCTTGGTTTATTTCTAAGGCTCTAGTAGGGTATTCTCTTTTTGTGTTTTCACTTTTTAAATAGGATGCATGGATGGTATATATTTTTATTTGTTATATTTTTTTAAGTGTTAAAGATTCCCTGAAGCCGAAAGAGGGAGTGTGTTAACGACTTCTGTGCAGTATTACGACCTACTCATCTTTTGGGTCTGATGATTCAAAAATTAAATTATAGGAAGTACATGACAGTGAATAAACACCTCCAATGGGAGGCCTAGCATTGGCTTGGCTCTTCCCTTTGGGATTTAAGGTACAGGTATTTAAGTTGCAAGTATTTAAACTACTGTAAGTAAAAACCTCCAATGGGAGGCTAAGCATTGGCTTGGCTCTTCCCTTTGGGATTTAAGGTACGAGTATTTAAGTTGCAGGTATTTAACTACTGTAAGTAAAAACCTCCAATGGGAGGCTAAGTATTGGCTTGGCTCTTCCCTTTGGGATTTAAGGTACAGGTATTTAAGTTGCAGGTATTTAACTACTGTAAGTAAAAACCTCCAATGGGAGGCTAAGCATTGGCTTGGCTCTTCCCTTTGGGATTTAAGGTGCAGGTATTTAACTACTGTAAGTAAAAACCTCCAATGGGAGGCTAAGCATTGGCTTGGCTCTTCCCTTTGGGATTTAAGGTGCAGGTATTTAAGTTGCAGGTATTTAACTACTATAAGTAAAAACCTCCAATGGGAGGCTAAGCATTGGCTTGGCTCTTCCCTTTGGGATTTATGGTGCAGGTATTTAAATTGCGGATGGACTTTGTCCTCTCCATTTTGGGGTATGAATTTTTTAAAATGAAATACAACGAATTGATTCAACAATTTGAAATTTGTGCGCGCTTGAGGACTCCTCCAAGCCGATTTTGTGCTTTCATAGGATTGACCATTGATATAGAGCTGCGGCTTCCTGACATAAAATAGAGTGAAGTGTTAGTATACAAAATATGTGCTAATCTGCACCTAAAACCAGAAGAGTAGAAAGAGTACTTATCTCCCATTTTTTTGGGAGGGATTTCTATAATTGATTTTCGCTCTCTATGTTCCCAATATAGAGAGTTTCTTTTGAATTAAGAGGGACTTTTAGTCACAGATCAGTTGAGAAATCGGTGGACAGCTTAGGAGCTTGTCTGGGCCGATTTTTGCATCTCGACGAGATTTTTGCTGTTGACGTAGAGATATCCTTCTCCTGACATAAAATATGGAAGAAAAAGGAGATGGAGAAAGTGTATACAATTTGTGCTAATTTGCGAGTAAAACCATAAATAAATGAATAAATAAAAACACTTAGCTTGAATTTGTTTGCTCGTTGACGAGGATGAACTGTTGATTTATATTGATCGATGAAGGAATTTGTGATGATAACCCATAGCTTTAAACTCCCATCATCTTCAAAATTCTCTCTCTTTTGGTATTTTCTTTCTCTCAAAATTTTCTTCAATCTCCCAAAACTCTCTCAAACATCCAAAATTTTCTCTCCAAAAAATTCTCCCAAACATTTCAAATTTTCTCTCTCCCAAGAATCCCTTCTCAAGCTCACTTCTTTCTCCTTTTATAACCTACTCATCTATCTCCCATTCTAATTTTTCCACTAACTCTATCTCCCATTCTAATTTCTCCACTAACTCTTCTTCATTTTCATCTTCCATTCTCCATTTCTATCTCACATTCTAATCTCTCCACTAACTCTTCTTCATCTTCATCTTCCCTTCTCCATATTTATCTCCCATTCTAATTTCTCCACTAACTCTTCTTAATCTCCATCTTCCCTTCTCTATTCTTATCTTCCATTCTAATTTCTCTACTAACTCTTCTTCATCTCCATCTTCCCTTCTCTATTCTTATCTTATTTTCTCCATCCATTCTTCTCCAACTTCTCTTCTTCATCTCCTCTTCTTCATCTTCCCTTCTCTATTCTAATTTATCCACTAACTTTTCTTTTTATTATTTGTAAAATAATCCTTCAAGAGTTAGGTATTTGCACTTTAGTCCTTGAATTTTAAGTATTTACAATTCAGTCCCTGAAAAAATATATTTCTTTAAGTCCAAATCTCCTCACAATTTTTGACACACCAAAATTTACCACATGTCAAATTTAAGCTCATTTCTTGTCGCTGAAAATAATGCATAATTTAATTAAAGCCCTTTTGCAAAATTAAGTCATTCTGGATATAATTGGGCCGAGATGAAAATTTAAAATATTAGAAGACAATGTCACAACTCATAAAAAGTGAAAGTTAAAAATAAGTTGACTCAAATTAAATTTTTTTAGGCCCGATTCGAGATTATACTCGTGAAGGAACACGTGACTCGAATTGGATTTTTCTGAATTTGCGATGGCCAATATGAAAATAGATTTAAAATAAAAATATTAACTATCTTTGTGTATTTTTTTGGCCTCAAATGTTATTTTTTCAAAATTTTCAAATATTTTTGTATTTTTTTAAAAAAATTAAAATATATATAATATGAAAAATTATTTTTTGGTCAAAATTCGTTCCCTAGGCTTGGCTAAGGTTCCCAAAGTTGATTTTTCAATTTTATGAATTTTTATGGATTTTCTATTAATTTTTGAAAATAAATAAATAAAAAATACGTAAAAATACTGAAAATATGAAAAATCGTTTTTTGGTCAAAATTGGTTCCCTAGGCTTGGCTAAGGTTCCCAAAGTTTATTTTTCAATTTTATGAATTTTTATGGATTTTTTATTACTTTAGCAATAGAAAAAATGATTAAAGATCAGGTGTCAACAGCTGCCCCTCTTTGAAAGGAAGCTCGGTAGAGGTTCATTTCAAAGACGAGATGACACCTGGATTCTTATCGACTCAATACAAGGAAATAAAAAGAGTCGTGACATGATTGTTCCACTGAAAATGAAATGAGAACCTAAGGATTCGTTATATAAAAAAATTTTAGGGTGGTTGAACTTGAACCCGTATAGTGGATCAACCCATGGTAGATTCCTAATAAAAGGATTCTACTGATTAAAAATTGAATTAAAATTTGACCCGTATGGTGGGTCATACCATTTGACCCGTATGGTGGGTCGTACCATGGTAGATTCCTAATAAAAGGATTCTACTGATTAAATTTTGATTGAGATTTGACCCGTATGGTAGGTCACCACATGGAGATACCTGTAAGAAGGACTTGGTGCCTGTAAAAAGGACTTGGTGCCAGTAAAAAGGACTTGGTGCTTTGCCTGTAAGAAGAACTTTGTGCCTGTAAGAAGGACTTGCTTTGCCTGTAAGAAGGACTTAATTTGCCTGTAAGAATGACTTTGTTTGCCTGTAAAAAGGACTTACTTTGCCTGTAAGAAGGACTTTGTGCCTGTAAGAATGACTTGATTTGCCTGTAAGAAGGACTTTGTTTGCCTGTAAGAAGGACTTTATGCCTGTAAGAAGGACTTGATTTGCCTGTAAGAAGGACTTTATGCCTGTAAGAAGGACTTGATTTGCCTGTAAGAAGGACTTGATTTGCATGTAAGAAGGACTTTGTGCCTGTAAGAAGGACTTGATTTGCCTGTAAGAAGGACTTTGTGCCTGTAAGAAGGACTTGGTTTGCCTGTAAGAAGGACTTAGTTTGCCTGTAAGAAGGACTTGATTTGCCTGTAAGAAGGACTTTGTGCCTGTAAGAAGGACTTGATTTGCCTGTAAGAAGGACTTGCTTTGCCTGTAGGAAGGACTTTGTTTGCCTGTAAGCAGGACTTGATTTGCCTGTAAGAAGGACTTGGTTTGCCTGTAAGAATGACTTAGTTTGCCTGTAAGAAGGGCTTGGTGTACCTCAAAGGGTGCCATTCCGAAATCTGGGGAGACCAGGAATCCTGCAGAAGCTCAAACCCAAATTATATTCTCCTGTCGCTTTAGGAATAAACCAAAGAGGCAGAGATCAGAAGGTCTCGAACATTTCTGTCCTTGAGACAAATCATGCTTTATTGAAGAAGGTGGATACCTGTATATACCGCAATGGATTCGAGTATCCCAACAACCGTCAGAATTCATTCTCTTGAAAGGTTCAGTTTGAAGATATACTTACCTGAGAATTTGGAAGAAATGCTTGGTGGCTTCTCAACAACCAGGCTTGTTCATTCAATAATCGCCGAATGAATTTCAAGACTTTGGAAGGTAACTCAAACACCGGGAATGTGTTACCTATCAGGCAATGTCAGAGGTAACATGTGCAAGCATTTTCATCAATGCGTTCATTGGTTCATACAAAATTGCTCAGCTAAGTTTGCCATGATTAAAGGCAGTCTGTGTAATAACTCATGATGCAATCGATCAACATATGGATCATGTATTGCATTACCACTTCTGTTTAAGGAGGTTCTTATAGTGTGAACACCTCGAATGTAATCTGAATGGGGGACTTCATTCCGAAAGGGTTTTCTCTCACTCTGGAGAAAGGCTGTTTATCTGTAGATTAAAATGTTAGACCTGTGTGGAAATGGTTTGCCTTTCCTCATCCTGTAATGCCCCATTCTGCACATTTGATGTCTCATGTGCAGTTTATGCTCTAAGTTAGAGTTGGTAAATTAAACATGCGGAATGGTCATACATAATTCATAAAATGTGTAAACACAATGCCGATGTGACAATTTTTTAGCATCATGTGTGTTTATATAATGTGCAAACATGGGCGGATTTGAATTGCCCCTGGTGTGTGGGTGGATCGAACAAATTGGGAATCCCACTCCTTATGTCGAGGAGCGGTTTGTCTCAAGTTTTGCCCCTGCACGATGAGGCATATGGGTGAGGGAGCATTTTGGTTTGTTTAGTGACAGCGACCGCCATGGTTTAGCGGTTAAATGTCCCTGCAAAAAGCAAAGAAATTATTCGAGATAAGGAAGACATATTTGCTTTTTCGCTTCAGAGCTTGCGATCAATTTGCCTCATTTTTCACCAGAATAGATCTTGTCAAATGATCATCATTTTCTTTTGGATTTGTCTCCTTCAACATGTTACATGTTAGTATAAATATTTCATGTAAAAAGAAAAGGAGACATATCAACTAGTATTAAAAGGGATAAATTGGAAACGATACTGATTTACCCTTCATCTTGAATGCCTTGGACAAGTCTTTTACCAATTTTGCCGGATTGAGTTTTCTTCGACTTTTGTTGGATGCTTCACCATTAAGCCGAGAATGTGGCAAAATATTGACTTCGGTATTACTCGTCGAGTATTCCTTGGGGATCGAACTCGGGATATTTCGGACCTACTGTCATCCCCCATACCATTCGGTCCATTGGACCGTAGGTGTCCATGGGGCTTTCTTTTCAAAGGTTAATCCTTGGGGATAACGCGGCCCTGTTGTATCACCTTGGGCCTTGTTACGGTATTTCTCGAGGTAATTTGCAATCCCTGTTAAGAATGGAATAAAACAATTCAGGACTTGTGATGATTATGAACAAATTAGAACGATACAGAATTACCCATGTCTGAGATTTGTTCGGGTCTCTCGTTCGCACTTTCCTTTGTCTAAAGCTGTTCATTCCGTAGTAATGTCCACGAGTTGATTTGCCCCAATTTAGTCCAACCAAGGAATTTCGTTTTTGGGTCTTTTTGCAAATTCCTGAAAATATGAGGGGCTTAATTTTAACTCGCCATCAATTCGTCATCAATTCGTCGCGAGGTTGGTGAAGTGGCGGATTCGAGCATTTAATAGGGGGAAGTCGGATTATTACTCCTTGCTTTTACACATTCACAAAAGCAGAAAAACACATCACGCAAGGAAATAAAACACATTCACTCATTCAGGATCAATTCTGCTTCCTCTGCAGGCTCTCGCATGATCAGCTGGCTTCATCCCGGATTAGGTATGCATCGGCCATATTGAAGGTCTGGTGGTCACTGGCTGAACAAGTGCATCACAGTCCCGATGCTTTACCGATATCAAACTGATTGATTATGGCGAAAAGATCATCGTCAATGTCCGCTTGGTGGTGATCTGTCCCTTCTTCCTCGGGAGGTATTGATGCTGATCCAGTATCATTGGTCCTTTTGTACCCTGCTCCAACAGAACTCGATTCTGTTATAAACTGGTCTAACTCACCTCTTAAACGTGCATTTTCGATCCTCAGATCATACATTTCATCGAGGGTGAGGAGGAGGCTATTGTAGTTGGGGCAGGTGGCGGAGTCAAAAGTCTCTTTATACATCCTGTTTTCCGCTCGGAGGTTTTCATTTTCAACTCTTAGAAACTCGGCTTCGTTGTGCTCATGACGAGCCTTCATTCGGGTTCGCTTATTTTGAAACCAGAACTTGATTTGCAAAGGTTCAAGTCCTAACTCTTGACTCAGTTCCATTTTCTGTTTGCCGTCTGGCATAGCGCATGTTCTGAAGAAATCCTTAAGCCTTTGTACCTACTCCTTAGTATGGCGACAGTAACGCTTCTTTTGACCCTTACCGTTATTGTCCTGATCTTTACTGAGATCTTGGACGTCGTCGGCGGAAGGGCCAGGCCCCATAGGCTCGATCCCAAACATGGCTTCGAACTCTTCCTCTCCCATATTCAGCAGGCAATGATAGCTCTCGGGAGTATTAGGTTAAGACATCTTCAATTTGGTTGATGATTTCTCAAGATTTGCTACTCGCTTCCGGTGTTTTCACTCTCTTTGAATTTTTCTGAGCGATTGCCTATGCCTTAAGAGTCTCTCTTTCGAGCACGAATGAGAATTATCAAGAAGATGCCTCCTTTAAAATTAGACGTGGGTTTAACAACTGTATTGCCTCTCTCGAGTGTTCTGGCTTTCTCGATTTTCTTTTCATCGTATCTCTCGCCCAGCTCGTCTCCTTCCATCTTTCTATGGAAGGGGGCCCCTTGTTGCTGTCTCCACCGTCAATTTGCTAGCGAGTTCTTCAATAAAGACGAGTCGTATCTCTTTTCTGCCGAAAATGTCTTTGTCTCCCACTCAGCTTATTTTTTATCCTTTCTTTTTCAAAGTAGTGGCGTCTCGTCCAACTTTTCCGTAGAGACATCGGATTTGCTTGGCTCGAGATTGGAGACGAGTAGTGGAGGTGATACTGATAGGGAATGGTAGACAGGAAAATTTGGCCAGTAGAGACTTCCCCTGCAAAAATGAAAGAGAATGCGGCAGTATATGTTCTTCATATTCTAGAAAAATTGGAACGATACTGTTTTACCCTTGTGTATACTTCCATTGAATTTGAATTGAGGAAGTTCCTTCATTTGGATTGGATTGAATTGTATGTCCCGAGTTGCCCTTCACTTTGAGCTTGCCACATATGTGCTTTGCTTAGTTGGGCCTTGTTTTCTTTCGGGTTGCCTTGGACCATCATCATTTTCCATGCCATTGGGTCTGTGGACCGGAGGGCTCCTTTAATTTGAAGGTTACCTTGAAGGCGAATAAGTCCTATCGCATTCCATTGGGTCATTTCATTTTGCGACACTCTTGAGGCACTTTGCAATCCCCTGGGTGAGAATGGAACAAATCCAATTTAGCATTTTGCAACGATTGAGGGTAAATTGGAACGACACACAGTTACCCGTCTTCGAGCTCGCCTGGGCTTTTCACTTGAAATTTCCCTACGTGAGGCCATTCAACATTTCTCATTATGGCAGTCAGCGACGTTGCCACAAATTGATCCGCCCTAAATCTAGCATAAAAAGGGATTCACGCATTCGACGGGATAAATAAATTGCCCCCTTGTCCTTGAATTGAATCGAGACACCTAGAAAGCTGGAAAATATCATACGCAGGGGAATTAAGCATGAAATGAAAGGTGCACTTATTCAAGGTCAGTTCTGCCTCTCCTGTGGCTCTTCGATAATCAGCTAGTCTCGTGTTGGTTCGGGTGTGGATAACCGATGTTTGAGAGTCCCTACTCACTGGCTCCTGATCGCAGCTTGGGACGTCTGTCAACCCTAAACTGGTTGACCAGGCCAGTAAGCTCATCATCTGGGTAATCTCTTGAACCTTCCAGCAACTGATGCTCGAATTGGGCATTGTTGTTGGCAAATGCTGGCGGTAGATTTCTCATTCTGTCCTCGCCATGAGCAATTTGACTTCTCATGCTGGAGCCTTCATCATTACTCGAGAAAGTGTGGGGATCACCAACTGTCCTGCTGCCAAAAACTCCTTCCATTCGAGGATTAGAGAAGTGGAAGTGCTTAGGATAACTTCTTGTCTGATTCTCTAGCTGCGCAGGCGCGCTGATCATGGGATGAGTTCTAGCCACAGGTTGGTGCTCAAACCAAGGAATCTGAATACACTGCTCCTGCGGTCTATACTCTTGAAGAGCATTAGGGTGATTCTGGGGGATACTTTGATTAACGCATGGGGGATTGATGGTATGGCTACTAGCTTGGTTGATGATGGGAAGTGGCTCACCCCATGCTAACCTGGGGAACTTATGGTGGCGAGGAGACTCGACGTTCAGACTTGGATCAGTCCCGCCTTGGTTTTCTTGATTCTGAGCTGCATTGTGTTCTCTCACCCTTTTTCTGTACTTCTGAAGATGACTCGAAACATTTGTTTTAGTGAGTCCCTCTACCTTCATAATTTCCAGTATATGTTGCGGCCGTGCCGAATCTATTCCTAGCTGCTGAACTGCATTAACAAACATACAATGCAGCTCGGGAGACCAACTCATCTTCTTTCTCCAGTTGCTTGGAACAAAATTGAAGGCTTGATGCTTGTTCTCATGGTCGTGCAATTGCTTCCTTACCACATGCTGCCATATGTTTTGAAGCATCTGAACTCTAACTGGTTTCGTTACGACGTCTTGGGCCCCATTTAAGACAGCCTTCATTAGGGCTTGCTGATCATCGCTTGCCGATATTACGAGGACTGGCATGTTTAATTTAGAATTGATGACTTTCAAGAGAGTGAAAACATCCATGTCAATCCCTACCATGGCGGTGAGGACGATATCAAACGGGTCACTACTCCTCCTTAATATCTCTAAGGCCTCTGTCGCCTTTGCTTGAGCTACAACCTTATACCGGCATTTTCTTAATACGGTAACAAGGATTGACAGAGAGACTGGATTACCGTCAATGGCCATGACCAGTAGACCCTCAGGGTAAGGAACTTCATCAGCTTTGACCAGGGTTGAACATGCGCCCGTTCCCCTAATACTCGACATATTTCTGGATCTAGGACTGCCGATTCGAGACCGCCTCGGGATGTCTTCTCGGACTTGAGGGATCACGAGATCGTTGATGCCTTCTCGTAACAGGCTTTGAAAGCCGATGCTTTGATGGTGAAGGTTTTGAATTCCTCTCCCACGAGAACTCCTTCCTCTCTATCTTTCTCCTGCGAGTTCTTGCGAATGAACTCTGACTATCAAATGGGGACAAGTTCTCTCTCTGGCAATAGCAACGACTTCCCTCTTCACGGGCAGCGCTATTAGATTTTCCGAGGGAGAAAATCTGATATTCAGCTTTTGATCAAAGGGGAAATCCTTGTTTCTCGCTCAGTTTATCTTCTTTTTTCTTTTCGTGATAGAGGGCCCCTGTCAAGATCTCCACCGTCGATTTACTAGCGGGTCCTCCAATGGAGACAAGTCGTATCTCCTTTTCGCTAACGTTTGCCGTGTCTTCCACTCAGCTCATCTTTCCGTCTTCTTTTTCAAAGTGGCGGTGTCTCGTCAAATTTTCTGCGGAGATTTCGGACTCGCCTAGCTCGCAGTCGCCATCTGATGGGAATTCGAGCCAACGAGGGTGGTGCCAATAGAGAATGGTAGATAAGAGAAATCTTGACTGGTTGATACCGTCACTATGAAATCAATATTTACTTCAAAGCAGATTACCATCTTCGCATTCCGCTCATCTGCCTCACCTCTCTCCCCCTTTCTTTCGTATTCTGCTTTCAAAAATGGCCAATTCTCCTAACCATACCTTATCCGCCGAAGTCCTAGCTGGGTGGGAGAGACTCTACAATCTTCTTGGTAGAGGTTACGCTCATATAGCCAAAAACTCTACCGTTGAGGCTGAAATCCTCGGTTTATTTAGGACCGTGGACGCTGCTTCTGTTGAGGGTACCCAACTAGGGAAGGAGTACCGGAACTTCTCGACCCTCTTCATCAATTTTCTAGCTGCCTATAACCGTGCTTATGAGACGGTCCTTGTGACCGCCGTCGTGAAAGCCCGTTACCGAGACCGGCACGAGCGTCTGGTAACAGTTACGTTTGTGGCTGATAATCACAAAAAGGCCCTCAAGTTTGCCAACGATCAGCTTTCGTGGCTGGTTCGTGAGAGGGGAAAGTTGGTGGACCGTCTGGCCTTGGTCCGAACTTACGCCGAACAGGAGCCAGGCAATATTGTGATGAGGTGTAAATGTGGTTGGCTGCAGGAGAGACTTGATGACATTACGGCAGACATTGCTTTCGAGAGGGCAGCGGTTCCGGACCTGGAGTTTGCCGTTGAGCATTACGAGGCCACTATGGCCCAGGTTAAAGAGAAGTGCGATCGCCTCTTCTTTAGGCTCGCGGAGCTTGATCCCGAGAGCGCCCGGTGCATCCAGAGCATCAACTGTTTGGAGAGTCAGTTGAACTCTTTCGTAATGGTCATCAGGGCCCAGTTTGGCTTTACCTTTCCTCCCCAGTGAGTTGTTGTAATACTCTTTGATGAATAGAATGAAAGAAAAGCTTCACGTGTTTTGTTTTGTTTTTTTTTTTTATTTTCCTGCTATCGTTTCTTCCGCATAGCATAACAGAACGATTTGAGGTACCGAAGATGTCGAGGCTTAATGTTCTTCTTGATGTTCTTGTTTAATTGCTCCAGACGATGATATCGAGAACATTGATGATGGGTTCGGCGGTGGCCCCCACTATCCATCTTGAGATCACGAACAATAACGCTATGACAACTCGATCAGTGCGCTGGTAGTAAATCCGGCCACCTGTTGTGTGCCCACTTTTATCCATATTTTGTTTCTTTCGGCGTCCACTTGCTCGTGTCTGTCGCCTGTAGCGTCGGGAGAAATTCCTGTGGGCCACGTTCATTAATAGAACCTCGGTCCTCTAAAGCCCTCCGCATGTTTCGGATAAGAGGAAATTTTAAGACCGGTCTCTAGTTGATTTGATCAGGTAAAGGTATTTGTTTCATGGGTTCTGATTATATAATCCATATTGTTTTTCAAAAGACGCGGGATCCTCTGCAATACATTAAATATGCCCCCATGTTTAATCAGTATAAATCCACCGTCATATCAGAATACTCTGCCCATACAAGTTTACGGATTGACACAACTTTGTCTGTCAAAGATGGACAATGTTCGTTTGCCCCCCAGAATTAACGGTTGAAGCCTCGGTGTTTTTCGTCTTTTGGTATTTATGAAGATGATTCTTGATATATTATTGAACTTAATTTTTACACCCGTCTGGGGTATCTAGGATCTCCCTGCAAAAGAAAAGGATATAATTAGTATGCGACACAAGAAATGTCGATCCATGACTCCTATATTAGTCCAATTTGATTTTTTCTATTTTATAGAGAAATCAGAAGAAAGAAAAAAAATTTCCTTAGGAAGAAATGGGTTAATTTCTGATACAGAATTTTTTCAGATTTATTATTCTTTTTTTTTATTTTTTTAAAGGAATGTGACAAAGTCTCTTGACGTTTACTAAAATTTTTGAAGGAATTTCCTTTTTATCAAAATAAATTTTCAGAGGTAAATTTGTCAGGAAAATTTTATTTTTATTGAAGCAGGAAAGACATGACAGAAATCCTTTATTGGTTAACGAAATTCCCCCGAGACATTAGTCTAATTTTATTTAGAGAAACTTTTCTTAGAAAAACATGAGCGAATTTCTCGAAAAGAATTTTTGTTGCAAGTTTTTATAATTTGAAAGAATGTGAAAAAATCACTTGATGTTTTTTTTTAAAGGAATTTTTCTTTTTATCGAAATAAATTTTCAGAGGAAAATTTGTCGGGAAAATTTCATTTTTATTGGAGAGAAAAAAACATGACAAAAATCTCTTATTGGTCAATTAGTCTAATTTTATTTAGAGAAAATTTTCTTAGAAAAACATGAGCAAATTTCTCGAGAAGAATTTTCTTGCAAGTTTTTATAATTTGAAAAATGTGATAAAATCACTTGATGTCTACTAGAGTTTTTTTTTTAAGGAATTTTTCTTTTTATTGAAATTTTCAGAGGAAAATTTTTTTCAAGAAAATTTCATTTTTATTGAAGCAATAAAAATATGACAAAAATCCCTTATTGGTTAATAAAATTCCCATGAAGGGATTTTTTTACATCATTTTTTCAAAAAAAAAATTTTAAAAGAAATGAGGGACAAATTTAATTTTTATTTTCTTTTAAAAAGAATGGTCGTAATATCAAGCTCAAAAACTGACTAACACCTAGCATGGACCGACCAAAAATAAATACAAGATAAAATTAGAGAACTTACTTTTACCTTGGAGAAATGCAAATCACATAGTCATGCGCATGACTCAAGTGAGGAGTGGACTCTAGAAAATAAAAGAAGGAGAGACAAGGTATGGACCTAAAAAGGCTCCCACTATCTGAATTGACAAACTTACCCTCCGCGCAATCAAATCACAATGGGAAGAATTGTCAATTCAGATAATGAGCGGAATAAAATATGGTCAACCCGAGCGCAATCGACGCAAGAGCTTTGCATATTCGATCCCTATCTATGGTTTTCTAGGAAGAATTTCGCGACTTGGGTTTAGACGCTTGTGTGTGCAGGTGTCGTGATCCTCAGAGTATGCAAGACATGCACAACAATTGATATCAAAACAGCGCTTCTAAAAATGTGCGAAATTAAACAAATAAACCCAACACCGAGCCTGCAAAACAAAGGGGTTAGCCAAACACTCCGCCCCTTATAACTCACATCCTGCAAAAACATATAACACCTATAGAATGAGTCCCAAACAATATCGCCAGAAGCGAGATATGCATGAAATTTTCATTGGCCTAAGTCCACTAAGACTCTTAAAATTTCGAAAAAATTTAAGTATTCCAATTGGTATCTTTTTTCGAAAATTTAAAAATCTCTCTCCCCAGCGGAGTCGCCAGTCTGTCGCGACCCTCTAAAAAAATTTTAAATTTTAAAAGGGGTTAACGGATTATTAGGTTAATTAGATTTGATTAACCTAATGCGGACCCTCCCAAGCCCTACCGAATCGCAACTTTGGTTTTTGTTTAAATGATTTTGAAATTTGGAGTCGCCACTAATCGTTCTTGGTAGGTCGATTAGAAACCTAAATAAATTAGCGGAAGAACTAATTTATTCCTGCGAACCAGAGATTATGAGTTCGGGGACTTGGTTACACTAGTTAATTAAAACTAATGCCCTTTCGGTACCTTAATTTCATGGATATCCTAATTCGGCAACTCATGCTTGGTTTATTTCTAAGGCTCTAGTAGGGTATTCTCTTTTTGTGTTTTCACTTTTTAAATAGGATGCATGGATGGTATATATTTTTATTTGTTATATTTTTTTAAGTGTTAAAGATTCCCTGAAGCCGAAAGAGGGAGTGTGTTAACGACTTCTGTGCAGTATTACGACCTACTCATCTTTTGGGTCTGATGATTCAAAAATTAAATTATAGGAAGTACATGACAGTGAATAAACACCTCCAATGGGAGGCCTAGCATTGGCTTGGCTCTTCCCTTTGGGATTTAAGGTACAGGTATTTAAGTTGCAAGTATTTAAACTACTGTAAGTAAAAACCTCCAATGGGAGGCTAAGCATTGGCTTGGCTCTTCCCTTTGGGATTTAAGGTACGGGTATTTAAGTTGCAGGTATTTAACTACTGTAAGTAAAAACCTCCAATGGGAGGCTAAGCATTGGCTTGGCTCTTCCCTTTGGGATTTAAGGTACAGGTATTTAAGTTGCAGGTATTTAACTACTGTAAGTAAAAACCTCCAATGGGAGGCTAAGCATTGGCTTGGCTCTTCCCTTTGGGATTTAAGGTGCAGGTATTTAACTACTGTAAGTAAAAACCTCCAATGGGAGGCTAAGCATTGGCTTGGCTCTTCCCTTTGGGATTTAAGGTGCAGGTATTTAAGTTGCAGGTATTTAACTACTATAAGTAAAAACCTCCAATGGGAGGCTAAGCATTGGCTTGGCTCTTCCCTTTGGGATTTATGGTGCAGGTATTTAAATTGCGAATGGACTTTGTCCTCTCCATTTTGGGGTATGAATTTTTTAAAATGAAATACAACAAATTAATTCAACAATTTGAAATTTGTGCGCGCTTGAGGACTCCTCCAAGCCGATTTTGTGCTTCCATAGGATTGACCATTGATATAGAGCTGCAGCTTCCTGACATAAAATAGAGTGAAGTGTTAGTATACAAAATATGTGCTAATCTGCACCTAAAACCAGAAGAGTAGAAAGAGTACTTATCTCCCATTTTTTTTGGAGGGATTTCTATAATTGATTTTCGCTCTCTATGTTCCCAATATAGAGAGTTTCTTTTGAATTAAGAGGGACTTTTAGTCACAGATCAGTTGAGAAATCGGTGGACAACTTAGGAGCTTGTCTGGGCCGATTTTTGCATCTCGACGAGATTTTTGCTGTTGACGTAGAGATATCCTTCTCCTGACATAAAATATAGAAGAAAAAGGAGATGGAGAAAGTGTATACAATTTGTGCTAATTTGCGAGTAAAACCATAAATAAATGAATAAATAAAAACACTTAGCTTGAATTTGTTTGCTCGTTGACGAGGATGAACTCTTGATTTATATTGATCGATGAAGGAATTTGTGATGATAACCCATAGCTTTAAACTCCCATCATCTTCAAAATTCTCTCTCTTTTGGTATTTTCTTTCTCTCAAAATTTTCTTCAATCTCCCAAAACTCTCTCAAACATCCAAAATTTTCTCTCCAAAAAATTCTCCCAAACATTTCAAATTTTCTCTCTCCCAAGAATCCCTTCTCAAGCTCACTTCTTTCTCCTTTTATAACCTACTCATCTATCTCCCATTCTAATTTTTCCACTAACTCTATCTCCCATTCTAATTTCTCCACTAACTCTTCTTCATTTTCATCTTCCATTCTCCATCTCTATCTCACATTCTAATCTCTCCACTAACTCTTCTTCATCTTCATCTTCCCTTCTCCATATTTATCTCCCATTCTAATTTCTCCACTAACTCTTCTTAATCTCCATCTTCCCTTCTCTATTCTTATCTTCCATTCTAATTTCTCTACTAACTCTTCTTCATCTCCATCTTCCCTTCTCTATTCTTATCTTATTTTCTCCATCCATTCTTCTCCAACTTCTCTTCTTCATCTCCTCTTCTTCATCTTCCCTTCTCTATTCTAATTTATCCACTAACTTTTCTTTTTATTATTTGTAAAATAATCCTTCAAGAGTTAGGTATTTGCACTTTAGTCCTTGAATTTTAAGTATTTACAATTCAGTCCCTGAAAAAATATATTTCTTTAAGTCCAAATCTCCTCACAATTTTTGACACACCAAAATTTACCACATGTCAAATTTAAGCTCATTTCTTGTCGCTGAAAATAATGCATAATTTAATTAAAGCCCTTTTGCAAAATTAAGTCATTCTGGATATAATTGGGCCAAGATGAAAATTTAAAATATTAGAAGACAATGTCACAACTCATAAAAAGTGAAAGTTAAAAATAAGTTGACTCAAATTAAATTTTTTTAGGCCCGATTCGAGATTATACTCGTGAAGGAACACGTGACTCGAATTGGATTTTTCTGAATTTGCGATGGCCAATATGAAAATAGATTTAAAATAAAAATATTAACTATCTTTGTGTATTTTGTTTGGCCTCAAATGTTATTTTTTCAAAATTTTCAAATATTTTTGTATTTTTTTAAAAAAATTAAAATATATATAATATGAAAAATTATTTTTTGGTCAAAATTCGTTCCCTAGGCTTGGCTAAGGTTCCCAAAGTTGATTTTTCAATTTTATGAATTTTTATGGATTTTCTATTAATTTTTGAAAATAAATAAATAAAAAATACGTAAAAATACTGAAAATATGAAAAATCGTTTTTTGGTCAAAATTGGTTCCCTAGGCTTGGCTAAGGTCCTCAAAGTTTATTTTTCAATTTTATGAATTTTTATGGATTTTTTATTACTTTAGCAATAGAAAAAATGATTAAAGATCAGGTGTCAACAATAAGATTCGTGTAGGCCACCCTTTTTTGTGTTCATACCGATAAGATTTGTATGATACATTTTTCGTGTTTGCATTGATAAGATGCACCTTGATGTATTCATGCTGATGAGATTCGCATGACATATCCATTCACACTGATGAGATTCGTGTGATACATCTCTTTTTGTGTTCAGGTTGATGAGATTCGCTCGACGTACTCCCTTTTGAGACATTCTCAATTCATGGCGATCCGCTAAAACGATGGTAGTCCCAAGAGAAATTTTACTGACTCACGAAGACCCGCTAAAACGATGGTGGTCTCAAGAGACATTCTCAGTTCATGGCGACTCGCTAAAACGATGGTGGTCCCAAGAGAAATTTTACTGACTCACGAAGACCCGCTAAAACGATGGTGGTCTCGAGAGACATTCTCAGTTCATGGTGACCCGCTAAAACGATGGTGGTTCCAAGAGAAATTTTACCAACTCACGAAGACCTGCTAAAATAATGGTGGTCTCGAGAGACATTCTCCAGCTCATGGCAACCCATTAAAACGATGGTGGTCCCAAGAAAAGTTTTACCGACTCACGATCGACCTGCTCTTGTGATCTCGAAAAGCATTCTATCGACTCATGGTGACCTGCTGAAACAATGGTGGTCCCAAGAGACAAAAGATAGGCCACAGTACCTTGAGTTCCTTGCATCAACAAGAAGAAGCTTGGAAATCAAGGGAATTGTTAGCATTATGAGATGTCTGGTAAGACCAATGTTTCATGTGCGATCCATGTGCAGTTTTCTCTAATCCATTTTCTTGGAAGATAGAAGTCTTAACACATGCTATTTACAGTTTTGCATATCATGTGTCATTTCATTTGCATAGAAAATGGGATTAAAACTCCCACAAAAATCATCATCCATTTCATTTGTGTTGGCAAAATTTAGGTTCAACTTGGTTTTTGAGCAAAACCTCTGGGAGCCCCCACTCAAAGAGGGGCAGCTGTTGATACCTAAATTTTGATTTTTTTTTTTATTATTTTGCATAAAAATGAGAATTAGTTCTCGCAAAAAAAATAATTCTTCATGCATAGCATATCTAATTTTCTGCATTGCATTTTATCCGACCACCGGCGACAGAAAAGATTAATTTCTTTCCGAAATATTGGTTTGGGGGGCAATTAATCTGGATATTATCATATTTCAAATCTTAAAGGACAAATGAGCAAATTGATTTGATAATATCGGAGATTATTGAAGATATCGGAATATATCTTTTGAATTAAAATAGGAAAGATAGATGAGCAAGAAAACCTAATCTCACGTCTATATATACATATGTTATGGACATTCACAAGGGGGGACCAATTGGCTTTCTTGAGAGAAATCGTAAGAGAGAGAGGAGGAATAGAGGCCACACAATTTTCATGCACGGCCGTTCGTGAGGGGAAAAAAGAAAATTCTGTTCGTGCGAAAGGGCAGAAATCAAGAAAGGTGAAAGAGAGGTTCTGCAAGAGGGAGAAAGGATTGCTTGGGGGTGTCCCTCCTCAAGTGATTCACCGCCTGTCAACCACTTGCTGTTTTTCCAAAAAAAAAAAAAAGCTTTGACTTCAATTGTTGTGGATTGCCTCATTCGCTGGACTAGGACCTACACGAAGAAGAGTACTGCTGTGATTGAGAACAATACAACCAGTCATCCTTGTTCAGCCGAGATAAATCAACTTGTCCCTGAGTTTAGGCATTTGCGAACCGGGTTCCTCCAACGTCGCTCGGTCCAAGGCTCGGTGGTACCTCTGTTCTGTCGAGGAGTCTCATGTGCACGTGCCCCCACCAAGTCAATCCAAAGGCGTGCACAAGTTATCGTCGATTGGCTCACTAGCTCACTTGTTCATCAAGTTTTCGATTCAAGCTCGGAATTAGGTAATTTTCTTGTCCTAAAAAATATTCTGAAAATCGTTTCATTAATTTGAATGTTTTGAATCTTTTGATAGATGAGGACAAGCCATTTTTTTTCGAATAAGATATCTCATGTGATAATTACCAGACTTGAAATTTGAATTTTTGTGTGGATATTATGCATATCTTTGAATCTAGAGTTATCTTTTTGGAAAATTTCTGCATATCTTGTCTTGGATATTGTTTTCTATCCGAACTTGAGTATATCTCGTGATAATCTGGAAATTTCTTGAAGATACTCAAAATATCCAAAATATTTCAAAAATGTGATTGATTAGGAAATTTCCTAATCCACAACCGCATACATGAAAATAAGTCTATCTAAGACTTATTTTCATAGCGGGCATTTCGAATTTTAGGGTCGATCAATCAGGTTTTAGATCGAAACTTAATTCGAAAGAAATAGCGGTAATTATCTTTTAATTTTTGCAACTTGAACTTTAAATTTCATCTAAAAAAAACTAAAAAAAAAAAGAAAGATAAGATTTCATAGAAATCCTATTTCATGGATTGTACTCAATAAAATCTTTTAAATCCATTCAAACTTTTAAAAGATGTAGACGTAGGGTAAAAAGATTGTCTTAAAATTTTTGAAAATTAATGCAAATTAAATCCGAAAATTATAAGTTTATCTTGGGCCAGTTCACTCTCTTTTTCATGTAATTTTTAATTTCGAAAATCATTTTAAAATTACAAAAAAAATCATAAAAAGAAAATCCTAAAAAAAATTACACCTTTGAACTTCAAGTGAGAATTCATCGAAATTGCCAAACTAAACATTTTCAGGAAATCTGTATCGAAAGGGCGTTAATAGAAATATTAGCGTAATCAAGTCCCGAACTCAAAATCTTTGGTTCGTAGAAATAGAATAGTTCTCCCACTATTTTATTTAGGTTTCTAATCGACCTACCACAAATGATTAGTGGCGACTCCTATCAAAAATCTTTTGCATTTAAAGATTGAACCTAAGTTGCGAGTTGGTAGAGCTTGGGAAAGCTTGAGCTAGGTTAGTTAATTCACTTAATTAACTTAGTAATCCATTAACCTAAGAATTGGAAAATCATTCGATTTTTAGGTCGCGACAGTTATTCTAGTAGTCTATTTGGTTCGGCTTTGCGAGAATGCCTTTGAAAAAATGCAGACACCATCAGTTAAAAGGGTTTTTCCAAAATGCAAGTGTTGTTTGGAATAATGTATTTTAGAAACACATTGGGAAGCAACTATGACTTAAATTGCATTTTGTAAAAACTACACTTTATAAATGATATTTGTTTATATATATATATATATATATAGTTTAAAAAGTCTCAAACTATTTGCTAGCGAAACTCAATCGCCGACTAGCCTCGCCTTAGGTCGGGCAACCTCAAGCAAGTCTAGTCAACGAGCAAATTGGCTCGCGGGCTACTCATTGACAGCTCATCGATAGTTGAGGCCTTCGCTGGCAAATTAGGATTTTTTAGGGCACTCCCAGATTTATGAAAGTTGAGCAAGATCAAAGTTGGAAGAAAAAAAATGTTTGTTTGCATTCTAGGAATGCTGCTTTCCAAAGTTGCTTTGGATCTGCCTTGGGCTAAAGGCATTCAAAGACCATTGGAATTCAATTGCATTTCCCAAAAATTGAACCAAAGGGTATTTCCATAAGGCCAAGATACTCTAGATCCCTAAAGCTCATTCCATGATTACTTTATGCAATACAAGCAATTATTTTTAGGAAAATCTTTTTTAAATCATTCATTTTTAATTGGTTTCATGAAAAACTCGTGATTTGAAAAATATTTTCCTAAGAATGATTATTTATATCATTTTTGGGGTTTCATGAAAAACTCGTGATTTGAAAAATATTTTCCTAAGAATGATTATTTATATCATTTTTGGTAAAATTTAGTCAAGGAAAAATATTTTTATCATCTAGAACATTTTAATTAATTTCATGAGTAATGAAAATACTTTCCATTCTTTTATTTTTCCAAACGATACAAGCAAATTTTTTAAATATGTTATCCAAATCACACATTTTTCATGAAACAAACGCACCCTAAGGTTTCGTTTGTTTTGAGAAAAATAAGCAATTTGAATAATATTTTTTGAAAATTATTGCTTGTATTGTTTATAAAATTAAAAAAAAATAGTACTTTTATTGTCCACAAAAATATTTAAACATAAATTATTGTCAGTAATAAAAAAATTCATTAACTAATTATTTTAAGTGATCCAAAGGATTATTTTTTGAAAAAATATTTTGTAAATCATTCATTTTCTGCTAAACAAATAGAGCTTCTATATCTTCCTTCCGTTGTGCCTAAACATATGGATAGAGATGCCAATTTCGCTCCACCCCCATTTCCTATTCTATTTCATGAGTCATGACCAAGTCCGTCCCATCACTTTAAACGTAGGATAAGATTTTATAGATAAACTGATTTATATATCAACATCACCTTGATCCCAAATAAGTTGGAATCGGTGGTCGATGAACCCAAAATGAAAAGCTTAAAATATACTAAAATAAAGCAAAAACATGGGTATCTCAAAAATAAATAAATAGAAAAGACTAAACATGACACTCAAGAACATGGGAAATCTCTCCCTCTACAATGGAATAGCTTTCTTCCACTCAATCCTAAGACAGCCCATACGACAATTTATTTCTCACTCCATTAAATCTTATTTTACTATCTTCCCTCAAGTAAGTTTCGACCGACCTTATCCTTTCATCATATCCTGTTCTCGGTAACACACTTACTTTCTTATATAAACTGATTTATATATATATATATATATATATATATATATATATTGTTCTTAAATGCTTGATTAAAGACTTATTTATTGTAATTGATCTCAACCTTATACCAACTAATTTTGTAATTTCAAATATCCAAACTTATATTCCTGCTCCTCGAGTTGATAAACATATCTAAAATCTCTTGATATACTCACAGCAACCCGTTCCATAAAGCGTCATAGATTGGCAATTACCTATGCATCAGAAAAATCATCTAATCAGTTTCAAATCTATTGTACGAATGTCAGTTCAATTATAAACTTTTCAATTTTACCAATTTAGTCCCAAACTTCTGGCTAGTTTTCGCCCAAAATCACTTAAACGGTAATATGTATGTGCATACCACCACATCAACAATTTCAAGAGAAAATTTCCCCGAACCCATTTTGCTTATTTAATGTCTTGATGTCGAAAACTTTGGATAATTTGGTTTTTCTAAGTAATGAAGTCTGCTTTTGCGACCAAAAAAAAAATTCTTGCAAAGGTGTAGGACTTGATTAGTAAAATTTAAAAGTTCAGGACTGAATTAGCATCCGCACAGTAGGTTTAGGATTGACTGGATAATTTCCTCCCGATACGTCTCTGACTGAGAAAGAAGTAAGAATGAAACATCGGATCGGGCAGAGAATATACTGGACACGAGCTTGGCATTTCAAAGTCAAAGTCAACCACGGATTGGGCACTGTACCCTTCATAACATAATAAATTGGGTGGGGCATATACCCAAATAGATTCACACGAACACGCAAGTACTCTTCACTAAATAATACATTGGATAAGGCCATGACGCAAGATATATAGGCATTCGGACGTCAAAGTCAACGTTGTTAGTCTCTCTAGATCCTACAATCACGGGGCAGATCACACAAAATAGGGCAGTGCCAAGCACATTACAAACTAGTCTCCACGAATTTGGGATTCTTATTCCGTACTCTAATGGTGAAGAAAGGTCAATTATTCAAGCAAGGCTCGGGTGCCAGTACGCACTGCGTGCACGAGTTTCTTCATTTCGGTAAATGAATTCATTTCATTTGCAGAAGATGATTTCGATAGAATTATCAAAAAAGTCTAAAACCTATTACGATCGTGTCAATTTAGTTCTAAATTTTTTGCATTTAGATCAATTCAGTCCATTCGATCAGTTTTAATTGAAAATCGCTAACATGAACGCCGGCCATCTTACATAGCAAGGCCGATTCAGAAATTGACATTTTTAATGAATTTTATGTATTTTTTTAACTTTTTATTTATTCTTTTTCTCTCTTTTTTTTTCTTCCTTTTTCCTCTAGTCGATTGCTAAGGTCCATTGATTGGCCATAGGAAGAAGAGGGGGAAAAAAGAAATAAGAAAAAAAAATCAATAAATAAATAAATAAGAAATATTCGAGAAAATATCGGAATTGTCAATGTCAATGCCAACGGCGCCATGTGGGAAAGTGGACATCCAAGTTAGCAATTTTTTTTTAATCAAAATTAGCCGAATGAAGTGAATTGGCACAAATATAAAAGATTTAGGACTCAATTAACAAAAAGAAAAAAGGGACAGCCATAATTAAATTGACACAATTAAAATAGTTCTAGCATTTTTTTTTATATAATTTTCCCCGAGAATTCCCATTTCTCGCCTGCCCGTGTAAAAACTCATTTTACATCTGTGGTGTGCTTTGTCCGAATCTACATGATCAATACATTCGGTATTGTAATAGACCGTAAAAGTGAATATTTATATATAAGACTGGAGTAATACCAGCATCACAGGCACATTCCACGTTATTGAACAGAGTATGCCCTCAAATTCAAAGTCCGAAGGTCAGTCAACCTCGTCCTACGTAATAGTTCACATGCATGCCCAAAGTTCTGCATGTTATTTTTGAAGTTTTCAGTGTTGCCTGGGTACACAAGGTACTTGTTTGATCTTTTTTGCGGATTAGATAGCTTTCGTCATACTCTACAAGATACGAAGATTTGTTTCGTATATAACTTTCGTTATACTTTACAGGCTACGAAGATTTGTTGGTGCTTTCCCGTTGATCAATTGACGGAACCCTAGGACTTTCCAAAGTTAAAAAAAAAAAAAAAGAAGAAGCAATTGTTGGTGTTTTGCCAGATGTTTAGCCCGAAATGAATGCGATATGGCTTAAACTTAAAGTGATGAAGTTGGACTTTTCAACCCACAAGTACACTTCACTAAATAATGCATTGGATAAGGCATAGTACATTTTGGATGCAAGATTGGCATTCCAAACTCAAAGTCGACGTTGGTAGTTTCTCTAGATCCGACAATCACGGCGTAGATAACACAAAATAGGGCAGTGCCAAGCACAGTAAAAAATAGTCGCAATAATGATGTAGGAAGATTAATGATTCGAGCAAGGGTCCGGCGCCGGCACGTATTGCGAACATGATTTTTTTTTGTTTTGTTTTAGTAAATGAATTCGTTCTTATTTCATATGATAATTTCGGGAGAATTACCAAAAGAATCTTAAACCTATTGTATCCGCGTCAATTCAATTCAAAATATTTTCGTTTCTCAATTGAGTCCTAAACCTTTTGCATTTATATTAATTCAGTCCATTCGGTCAATTTTAGCAAGAAACCGTTGATATAGATGCCGGCCGTCCCACGTGGCGAGACCGGCCCTGACATTGATCATTTTTATTAATATTTTGATAATTTCTCAAATTTTTTGGCTTCTTCTTTGCTTTTTCTTTTGTTTCTTTCCTTTCAAATTTTTTTTCTTCCCTTCTTTCTCTAGCCGGTCTCCAGGAAGTAAAAAAGGAAAAATAACGATAAATAAATAAAGTTTGAAATAATATTAGAATCGTCCACGTCATTGGCTCATTTTCGATCGCGCCATGTAGAATTATCAGCATCTACATTAGCAATTTCAAATCAAAAATTGGCCGAATGAACTGAATTGACACAAATATAAAAAATTTAGAATGCAATTTGGAAAAAAAAAATAGGTTTAGAACTGAATTTCCATAATTATAATAAGTTTATGATCTTTTCGATAATTTTCGCCGAGAATTTTCATTTCTCACCTGCCCATGTAAAAACTCATTTTACATCGGTAGTGTACTTTATCTGAATCTACATGATCAATACATTCAGTAGTGTAATAGACCGCATAAGTGGATATTTATATATAAGACTGGAGTAACACCAGCATCACAAGTACATCCCACGTTATTGTACAGAATATGCCCTCAAATTCAAAGTTCGAAGGTCAGTCAACCTCGCCCTACGTAATAGTTCACATGCATGTCTAAAGTTTTGCATGTGATATTTGAAGTTTGCAGTGGTGCCTGGGTACGCAAGGTGCTCATTTGATTTTTTTGTGGATTAGACTGCTTTCGTCATACTTTACAGAATACGAAGATTTGTTTAATACATACCTTTCGTTATACTTTACATACTACGAAGATTTGTTGGTGTTTTCGTATTCAATCAATTGACGGAACCTAGGACTTTCCAAAAAAAAAAACAATTGTTGGTGTTTTGTCAGATCGTTAGCCCCGAAATGAATGCGGTGTGGCTTAAACTTAAAGTAATGAAGCTGGACTTCTCAATCCAAGCCCATCCTCTGGAATAAGATGGAAAAAAAAAAAATCAAACCCTTATTGTTGATTCTATTCTTTTCTTTTTGAAACTTTTTTTTTTCTGTCACATGGCATGCTTGGTTCGAGGGAAATCAGCCATGGAACTATGAACGTTACAGATTATGGATTCCGACAAACTGGACTAGGAATTGAATCGACGCTGGCTGTGCGAGTGCATTTCCCTGTTGATGCTGTACCAAACTGATCGTGGCGATCGTGTCGGTTCTCAATCTCGAGCTTGGTTGCTCCTTTCCATACGATCGCAAGAGTTGTTTTAAAGCTATAATTTCGAGGCACAGTGATTTCAGTGTTAAAACCCTGTTTTATTTTAAAGTTTTAATTCTTTAAATGAATTAAAGAAAAGAAACCATTTATATCTTTAAGTCTATTTTTATTTTGAGAAAAATAAATAATTTGAAAAATATTTCCTTAAAAACGATAGCTAGTATCGCTTATCAAAATGAATGGAGGAAAAATATTTTGACCATCAACAACCATGTTTAGACATATATTGTTGTCTACAATGAGATTCTTTTTCATTATTTGATTATTTTAAAAAATATAAGTAATCATTTTCAAGAAAAAAATATTCAAATCATTCATCTTTCGCTACGAAAATCTCAAGATTTGGAAAATATTTTCTGGAGAAGTTTATAAAAATTAGTCAACGAGAAATATTTTCTTCATCAACAACAATCTATACCTAATTACTTTCATGGATGATGAAAATACTTTCTATTCTCTAATTTTTTTTAGATGGTACAAGCGATTATTTTTTGAGATATGATTTCCAAATCGTAACTTTTCCGCGAAACAAGTGCACCTTAAAGTTTCGTTTGTTTCGCAAAAAATAAGCAATTCAGAAAATATTTTCCTGAAATGATGATTGCTTGCATCGCTTAAGAAATTGAACCAACGAAAAATACTATTATCGTTCAAGAAATTATTTAAATATAAATTATTGTTGGTAATAAAAAAAATCATTGAATAGTTATTTTGAGTATCCAAAGGATCATTTTTTGAAAAATATTTTTCAAATCATTAATTTTTCGTAAAATAAACGGAACTTTTATATCTTTATTCCGTCATGCCCAAACACATTGATAGAGATGCCAATTCCACTCCATCCCATTACCACTTCTATTTCATGACTAATTCCACGTTAGGATTCAACATACAATTACAACAAAGCAAAACATAAAACGGGAAAGAAAAATCGACACAAGATTTATCTTAGTTCATCTTTTAACTAAAACTACATCCAATAGAGGCTTCTACTATAATTAGTACATTTTACCTCTCGTTTCATGACTCAATTACAAGTGAAAAGGAGTGTATAAGGCAATAGCTATTCATGAGTCCAAGCCCAAATTATCGGTGAAAGCATATGGGCTTAAACTATAAAAGCCCTCAGGCATGACCTACATGCCTTTCTATCAATGGGGAGTATGAGTCATACACCAATATTCCATCCTATCCCTCTAAACATAGGCTAAGATATTTTAGATAAACTAATTTGCATATATTGTTCTTAGATGCTTGATTAAAGACTTATTTATTTTAATTGATCACAGCATTTTAGAAATGAATTTTGTAATTTCGAATATCCGTACTTATAGTGTTGATAAAAATATCTAAACCTCTTGACATACTAACAGCAACTCATTCCACAAAACTTCATAAATTGGCAATGACCTATACATCGGAAAAATTATCTAAAAAATACGGATGCCGATTTAATTTTGAACTTTTCAATTTTGCCAATTTAGTCCCAAATTTATATAAGAAAGTTTAAAGTAGTCTTTCTAACCAATTTTTGCACGAAATAAGTTAAGTGGGCGTCCATGCGTGCATACTACCATATCAGCAATTTCTGACGAAAATTGGCCAAAAGAACTATATTTAAAATTTCACACAAAGGTTTAGGACTTAATTAGCAAAATTTAAAAGTTCATGACTGAATTAACGTCCGTATAATAGGTTTCAGATCGATTGGACAATTTCCTTCCAATGCGTAGACTGAGAAAGAAGCAATAATGAAACATGGGATTGGGCATAGCATATTTTGGACATAAGCTTGGCATTTCAAAATCAAAGGAACACTCGTATCGGGCATAGTACCCTTCACAAAATAGTGGATTGGGTAGGGCATATACCAAAATAGATTCCACGCTAACACAGAAGTCCTCTTCACTAAATGACACATTGGATAAGGCATATCACATTTTGGACGCATGATAGGCATTCCAGAGTCAGAGTCAACGTTGTTAGTCTCTCTAGATCCTACAATCACGGGGTAGATCATACAAAATAGGGCAGTGCCAAGCACATTATAAACTAGTCTCCACGAATTTGGGATTCTTATTCCGTACTCTAATGGTGTAGAAAGATTAATTATTCGAGCAAGGTTCAGGCGCCGGTACGTATTGCGAACACAAGTTTTTGTTGTTTCAGTAAATGAATTCATTCCACTTCTAGATGATAATTTAGGGAGAATTACCAAAAGAATCATGAACCTATTGTATTCGTATCGATTCAGTCGAAAATTTTTTATTTCTCAGTTGAGTCCTAAGCATTTTACATTTATGTTAACTCGGTTCATTCGGTCAATTTAGTAAAAAACCATTGATATGGATGTCAGTCATCGCACGTGGCGAGGCCAGCTCTAATATTGACCATTTGTAATAATTTTTCAATTTTTCAATTTATTCTTTTCTTTTTTTTTCCTTTTCTTTCAAATTTATTTTTCTTCCCTTCTTTCTCCGGCCAATATCTGAGAAGGGAAAAAAAAAGAAAAATAACTATACATAAATAAATGAAGTTTGAAATAATATTAGAATCATTCACGTCATCGCCAGCCACGCCATGTGAGATGGTCGGCGTCTACACCAGTAGTTTTCAACAAAAATTGTTTTGATAGATTAAATTGGCACAAATATAAAAGATTTAAGATTCAATTAGCAATATATATATATATATATATATATTATGGGTTTAAAACTGAATTTCTACGATTATAATATTTTTAAGACCTTTTTGATAATTTTCTCCAAAAATTTCCATTTCTCGCATCCGTGTAAAAACTCATTTTACATAGGTGGTGTGCTTTTATCCGAATCTACATGATCAATACATTCAGTAGCGTAATAGACCGCATTAGTGGATATTTATATATAAGACTGGAGTAATACCAGCGTCACAAGTACATCCCACGTTATTGAACAGAGTATGCCCTCAAATTCAAAGTCCGAAGGTCAGTCAACCTCGTCCTACCTACGTAATAGTTCACATGATCGTGTAAAGTTTTGCCCTCTCACTCCACTATAAATACACCATGCCTTCCTCTTCCCTCGACATCGCAAATCCATGCATCCTCCGAACCACACCTCTCTCGACATGGATCGGAACACGCTTCTCCACATCCTCGTCGCATGCTTCGCTGTGGTCGCATTGGTCGCGCCGCAGGTGACCGCCCAAAACTGCGGATGCGCCGCCGGCCTCTGCTGCAGCCAGTGGGGTTACTGCGGGACCAGCCGGGCCTACTGCGGACCGGGTTGTAAAGCCGGCCCCTGCCTCTCCACCCCGGCTCCGGCCCCCACTAATGGGGTTGTGGTGGGCAACATCGTCACCGCCCGCTTCTTCAACAGGATCATCAGCCAGGCATCTTCGAGCTGCGCTGGGAAGAAGTTCTACTCGAGGCAAGCGTTCCTCAAGGCGCTTGGTAGCTTCCCGAGGTTCGGGCGGGTTGGGTCGGTCACGGCCTCGAAGCGGGAGATCGCTGCTTTCTTCGCTCATGTCACGCATGAGACTGGACGTAAGCTCCGTCCTTTTCATGCATGTCCTTATTCTTATGCACCACGCAAGATTAGCTTTGGATGCATAAAATAATAAACTTTATTAAGATCTCCCCTTCGAACCTTTTTATACATTTATCATGGCTTAACTATTTCCAACTCTAAGGACACATTTCATCCACCCAACCAACGAGAAATGTGTTAAAAAAAAATATTTACATTGATCGTGGACACAATGATGATTCAATAATAATTAAATACCACATGACTCAAAAAAAAAAATTCAATACAATGCTTAGACATGCATTCTTGCAGATTTTTGTTATACCGAAGAGATATATAAGGGCACCTACTGCACCCCCACCGCGAACTGCCCCTGCAAGCAAGGCGAGAAGTACTTCGGCCGAGGGCCGTTGCAGCTCACGTGGAACTACAACTACTGCGCAGCCGGCAAGAGCCTCGGGTTCGACGGGCTCAACAAGCCGGAAACCGTCGCGAAAGACCCCGTCATCGCCTTCAAGACCGCCTTCTGGTTCTGGAAGCAGAACAATATCCAGTCCAAGCTCTCGAGCCAAGGGTTCGCTGCGACAATCCGAGCGATTAACGGCGGAGAGTGCAAATTGGTTAAGAAAGACGCTGTTCGAGCCCGGGTCAAGTATTACACTAATTATTGCAAGCAATTTGGGGTTACACCTGGTCCTAATCTCTCTTGTTAAGGGTTCTTGGTCGGGAATAATCAATGTGGGTACAAACATTGACAATAATGTGCTCTAATAACAGCCTTTCTCCGCCAAATGTAGCTTGGTAATCAAGGATGAAGGTTGATGAAATAAAGATGTTGCTTATGTTGAGCAATTTAATGACGCTTTGGATTATTCGATTTACGTGGTCAGATATTCAGAAAAGTACAACGTAAATCCAAACTGATGGCATCACACAGAGAGAGATCTTAGTCAAGATGAGCTAAGAAAGACAATTTGGGAAGCACATAAGTTCAAAAGGGACATCAAGTGCTGTTCTTATCGAGTGGATCTTCAATTTTGCCGCCTCCAATTGATTAAATTTTCACCGAACTAGATAAATATCAAAGCTAGAGTAAGGGAAAATGACACAAATGATTCTTGAATTTTGATTCGACATGCAATGCCGTCTTTGAACCTTTAATTTATTGAATATGGTCCATGAACTTTGGTTTAATGTATAATGTTGTTCCTAAAATTTTAATTTGTTTAATATGGTCCTTAAAATTTAGTTCATTGTTCGATGTGGTCCCATAACTTTGAAACATTTTCATATAGTCTAGGGATTTTATTGAACCTTTACCAATAATTTAGTGACCATATTGAAGTAATAAAAATTTTAAGAGTGATATTGCACATTAGGCTAAAATTCATAAATCATATTGCACAAATTAAAAGTTCATGGAGCAATTGTGTTATATTTCCTACAAATGAAATATGAATAACCGGTGACTACCTGATCTTTGCTTTTGTTCCCTTAAACATTATTCTGAAGGGATTGAATGTCCCGGATCTCAAGTCTAATCAAAGGCAATATATTTATCTATTTGATTAGGAGATTAGAAGAGAAAGGTGCTGTGAGGTACATAAATATTAAATGTCAATGGAAATTTTATAAGCATAAGAGCACCGTACGGGAGAATCTAAAGCTTTGTTTATTTCGCGAAAAATAAATAATTTGAAAACGATTTTTTTAAAAATGATTGCTAAATATTTTCGTGGACAATGAAAATTTTTCCGCCTATCCATTTTGTCAGATGATATACCCGATTATTTTTACAATGATATTTTTCAAATCATTCATTTTACGCGAAACAAACGAAATCCAAGATCATAAGCAAAGTCCAACTAAAAATCCAAAGCATTCAAATTGTGCAATTTGGATCTCTGATCATGGACTTGACTATCCAAAGGCTTGAACAATGCTATAGTTATAAAGTGTGGCTCAACTTCCTCTTTTTTTCCTTTTTTTTTATCGAAAATCACTTAAATTCATTCACTCCAATGAGGAACTACAAGATCTGAATAGACAAGATTCAAAGTAAAGCAAATCCCAAAGGGGTTGGGGAGGGTTAACTAGCCAAATAAGAAAGGGGAGCCCCCCCCCCCCCCTTTTTTTATGGGCATTGGCCACCCAATCTACTGCTTGACTAGACGACGACGTTTTTGAGTTGGGCCAGCAGGTTTATGCAATCTTCAACTATGTGCCGGAAGGCCCATGGGCTACCTTGTACTGAGGATACATAAGTTCTTTTCTTTAATTGAGGGATTTGGGCGACAAAATAAGGCCGGACCTATGGACCTGGCCTGACCCAAAACCTGCAATTGATTACTTACTTCTAATGCGGCCAAGCCCTAAAAATTATTTAAAAATGCAATTAAGTGCTTCATTAACTACGTCCATTTTAGGTTGACCAAATTCGAATTGACCTTATTGAGTATTTTCAACTTCACGCTAAGCCTTGATGCATTGCCACATCAAATGAAAGACTGAAAATACAGCGGGAAAAAAATGAGAGAGATAAAAGTGCAAAGTGAGGCGATGTATTCCCTATTTCGCCGATCAGGGTTGACAGACCCTTGCTAGTTACTATTGTGGCTGCATTTGATTTGGCTTTCAAAGTGAGTTTTGGAGAAATGCGGATACCTTTAGCCTGAGGGCTTTTGGGAAATGCAAATTGTGTTTGGTGAAAACTCATTGTAAGAGTAACTTCGGGTTAAACTATTAAAATTGCAAAGGGCTTTGGTTGCATTATTTCTTATTCCTAAAAAAAATTACTGAAAAAAATTAAACCCTCCGCCAACTCAAGCAAAGGGCTCAAGCAGCCAACGAGCCAGATCTAGCACCGGCAACCCTCTCTAGGGTCGCGCCACCTCAGATGACGTTCCCCTAGTTCACGCGATCTCGTCTACCCTTCACTAACCAATCTAGCCTCATCAACCCTCACCAACCATCCTCGCACAAGAAGATGAACAATGGAGTAGGGTTTTACTTTTTAAAAGAGTGAAATTGAACTTTCAGTAAGGTTTTGAAGGCAAAATAAGCAGCTAACTAATTTTCATTAATGAGGCTTTCAGTCTTCTCAATGTCAGCTTTCACCTCAAAACCTTTTGAAAATAATTGTCAAACATCCCAAATTTCTTGAAGGGGCCTCCAAAATGTTGAATCAAACACGGTTTCTACTTTTTTTTTAACTTTTTAAGTGGAGTCATATCAACGCTACGCTGAAAAAACGAAGATTAAGTTTTATTTTCCCGTCACTTCAAACACTAACAAAAGTATTTCATTATGCTTTTAAAACAAATAAATTTAAGAGTTTAATTGTATTTTATTTTAAGATTTTAAGAATGATCTTACTTCATGCTCAATTCGTGACTAATCTCACGAGTGCCCTCTGCCTCTGGCTTCTAATTTCTCGCGCTCTCACTTCATCATGAAGTGAGATCAATCATGAATCGAACTCTTTCCTTTGGAGCAATCGAGAATTCTTGATCGTTTCAATGGAGCAATCGAGAAAGATGGAAAGCAACCAAGCCACACTAAGAACTCACAAAAATAGAGAGACAAAGAACAAAACAATGAAGAGGGCGACACCATTTCTTTTAATACCTTAGAAAAACTACGTGTTCTTCATTTACTAATCCACGTAGACGACACGCCAACGTTGTTTACATTCTGTCTTCCACGTAAGTAGCCACATAAGATTTTTAATGACATTTCTTGACAAAAACATAACAGAGGATAAATGTGTCGTAATTGTATAAGTTTGGGATTTTTTGTGATATAAAAAAGGTTCAAGATAAATATGTATGGTGGCATAATTTGGAGTTTTTGGTGGTTTTTTTTTCCCTAATTCAAACAAAGGCACGCAATCTCCAAATGCAAACATAAACTATACGAAGGCCATCATGGACTGGTCATCCTGGTTCCGGCGAACTCTGCTGAAAGATGCGAATAACCCCAAAATTTCCGATCCAGCTAAACCATCCTCGAAGGAGAAGCGACGCCAAACTGAAGAAGATTTAGAGCAATATGGAGTGACACAGCAATTGGTAGACTTGGTCAAGACCTTAACCGTAGACACTTTCAAGAACTTCCATCTTCAAGGTACTTGTCCAACCCAAATGATTCCACAGCCGATAAAAGTGTGATTTTTTTTTTTATGGGGTTCTGGGTGAAATTTGGAATCAGGGTTCTGGAAGTTGCTGGATGATGGAGCTTTTCAGCTTCTCAATTTGGGTGTTTTCGCTTCTTGTATTTTTGGGAGGAAATTGAATTGATTGGGCGTGTTGCAGATGACGGCATGGCTGGTGCTGAATCTGGCACTGCGGGAACTACTCCGGCTTGCAGTGTAAGGAAAGACCTTTCTGAGTGGCAGGAGAGACATGCGTACCTTGTGCTCTCTAGTGTTAAGGTTTGTGAATTGAGATCTGCGCGTGGATTTTAGAGGATGTTTGCTTAATTGATTTGGAAAATTTTACATTCTAAAGATGGTAACTGTCTTATGTACTTGGCTGCCTCCGAATAATGCCTGACTGCATTGCGAGTGTTCGGTGCACACTTCTTCTATTCGATTGGGGAGGATTTTGCAAAACGAAATGCCCAATGTTCTGTAACCAAACCGGTGGTCAGTTCCGTGTTCTGATGTGGGATTCTGGTTTTCTTAGGAGATTTAGGATGAGAAGAGGAGTTGACATTCAGAATTTGGCAAACTTACTTTTAGATATAGTGAGCCTCATTCAAATAAAGTTCGGGATAAAAGGATACCTAAAAATTGTAGAAAGGAATGAGGTTTGAGGCCTGGTAATGGCTTGCTGACAGGCTAACTTCGGTAGCCGAAGAGCATTGGAGCTTGGAGAAATCAAGTCAAGGACACAAAGTTGTTCTTGTTAGATGGATCTGTCGTAGTGTAGTTCCAACATCTTCAACTAATTGCTCTGTTAGAGGCGATAGACAATACAGGGTAAGACTAGCGGCAAACAACGCCCTAGGGTAGCATTGTTTTTGACATGGAACTAGGATTAAGACATGCTGGGTTTAATCATGGGTCTGTTGTGGCAGCTTTTTGTAGAATGACCCGGCCTGTATATAATTGGACTGCTTAAGAGGACTAAAAGTATCCTCTAGAAACGGATGTTGATCTGATGAAGCAGAGAGCTCTATTTTTTGGGACAACAAGTCATTAAGATTGTACTGCATTAAGTCCTAAAATCGAGATGACAGGACTGTAAAACATATGGTTGAGTCTCTATAAGGCTGCATTATGTTTTCATAATATGTCTTGAAGATACTTTCAATTGATCATGGATAATGAAAAATATTTTCCTCGATGATATTTAAATAGGACCTACTTTTGCTTGTGTTATAAGTAGAATCAGATAAATAGTTTGAGATGCATTCTTCTTATTGTGATGCTTCTCCCTCTTTGACTTTGAAGTTTACTGGATATTGGTTGTTTAGTTCAGTGGCCTGCACTCAACACTGTGGTGGTTGTATCCACTCAATTTGTTTCTTCATCAATATTTTGAGGTCCAACTATTGAGCTTGCTTCACTAACTGTAAGTTATGTATTTGGGGCGGACTACTGAAGCAAATACTCTCTAGAACGTGCAGTGATGTAAAGTCAAACATGCGTCATGTGTATCTAAATGACTGGTAACATGAAACTGTGCACATCTTACTTGTCCAAAGTAAAAGTGAAGCTCTAAGGACAGGACAGAATTATTTACCTATATCTATCTGTTTCATGACCATACCAAGCTCATTTCAGGAGATGTCCCAACTGCGATATATGCTATGTCCCCGACACATGAAGGAGCGGCAATTTTGGCAAATATATTTTGTGCTTGTCAAGAGCCATATAGCTGAGTAAGTTACCGAGCCACGTTACTGTTGATACAAAACAGACAGCTGATCCACTCCAAATGACATCTGACCTTGTTTTGGAAATAATTGTGCAATCCTACCATGAAATGTCTTGTCCATGACCAGATATGAGCAGCGGGCAATACAACTAGCAAAAGTGAAGGAAATGAGGATGGGGATTGACAAATCTTCCAACGACAGTTCCTATGAAGTTGAAATGTCTGAATCAAAGGTGGCATTGAGTTCACCACCTGGAAGTCCTTAATCCCACGAGTTAGTTTGTAAATGAAAGTGTAACCGAGCAGGTAAGAATGAACAGGAGTTCGACTGTTTTGGTGCACTTCATTACCCTTCAAGTATTTATTTCACAGTTGATGCTAACGTACGACAATGACCTGCTTCATTTTAATCTCTCAGCTGGAAAAAATTCTGCCAACAGGATGAACTTTGGAGAAAACAGATGCACCAGAAAAAATCAATGCGCATCTTGTCGGAATCAACTTAAAGAGACTGAAAGCATTTTTAGAACACTGAATCAAAAGTGAGTCATAGTCTGATGCTGATGACATGTACTGACGAGTGCTTCTCTATAGTCCTGTAGCAGAAAATATACGAAAGCCAAAACGAGTAGTTAATATTAGAGCTAGCTTTGTAATGGCTTGCGCCCCTTGATAAGCTGTAATTACTTGCTAAGCTCTCTTATTACACATGTTCTCAATATCTTATGTGATGATGTCCACAACATTGTCCAACACATGGCTTAGCTTGTTGATTAGCGCTCATAAGCTACGCGATTCTGAAGTATATGGCAAATGCAGATCCAATGCAGCATTCTTTACGCCACTAGGCGTCAGTTTTTATTCAATTTCATGTATGAATGTAATGAAAACACCTTCTGAGGGGAAGATCCACCGCTTCCCCTGGCGCTGGCTCTTCCTTTCCTTTTATGACACCCTTCTTGTTCTCATAATCTTCCATGCGAGTTTTAACGCAAACTTTATGGAAAATGGATTGCCTAATGTAGCGATTCATCCGGTGGTCGATTGCCCATCCATTTTCATTGCTTAAGCCAGAATCACCCAATTGCATAACCCTCTTTTTGGTCATCTTAACCAAGGTTCTGAAAATGGTTTGTGTCATTTACACGAGGGATTCTTGCAATTCGGTAATGCATGTTCCAATAACGGGAGACTGATCAGTTCTGCTTCCACATTTGAACTTCCCAGTTGCAACCTTTTAAAGCGTCATCTGAATCTGGAAGTGACGCAAACGCATCCGAGAAATTGCTTCAGATGGTCTGGAATGAAAACGTGGATTGTGCAGTGGTGGTGGGGTTGGCAATCGGGAGCTTTTTGGATTGTTCTGCTTCTGTAGAATCCCGCTTCATGGCCACGGGTCTCTTTATCTGACACCCTGCAGGGTTTCCTGATCGCAATTATGCATCTTTCAGGGGGGTTTTCTCAGAATGGCCAGTGAATACTGAACGCGAGAGGCAAAACGAGTGAAAGAATACGATCAAGATTCAAGTGGGCATTTATTGAAACGTTGATACACTCAGGCAGCACTTGGTGTAAAGCAAAGACACAAGGTCTGGCCAGCACTGAAATTGTAGTGCACTGGAATTACGGGGTCTGATACAATTTTTAGTGCAGATCTCTGGATATTTGCTTCATTCCCTCTTGCAATGCTATCTTTATGGCCTCAATATCATGAGATAGGTATCCGTAAAATGCAGTAATAATGACATTCACCCTTCTGATTCAAAAGAGAGACTCCTCTCCCTCTTCACCAATTTCCACTGAGATCTTACTTTCTAAACTTCAAAGTTACAGACAGGAGCCTTTGAAATAGGCCCCTAGGTAGAGCCCCGGTTGGGAAAAATGACCTACCACGGACAAGCACGAGCCTTTTACACGTCGCGTGATAGAAAAGTGCCCACATTGAATGCACATCGTCAGAAACATTGCATCCGGATTTACTAGAGAAGCAGGTTGATTTCCTCCTTGGCCATATCCGGCGAAGTAGCTGAAGGATAAGTCAAGAGAGGACAAAATATAAGACAAATGGTTCGTATAACGACAAAGCATAGTACTTCGAATATATATACATATATAGGAGAAAAGAGCATATACTGAAGAAACAAATTATGTACCATGGGCGTATATTCTCCTTTCTCAACAGATTACAATGGTGTTAGCAACTGAAAAGGTAAATTTCTAATCTACTCGTGGATCGCGGCTCTTCAGACATTGTCAAGTGATTTTGATTTTTTATCCGGTTAGCGTGCTCCTCCTCTGTCTTGTTACGGATTAAGCCCTCTATTACTGCTGTGACCTTGACTCCGGATGTGATGCACACTGTGTCGGCCCGCGTGAATATGAACATCATGGAATCACTTGCGCCCATTCAAAACGACCAGGAAGGGGAAGATCGTTGACTATATCAAAGTTGTATCTGTGAAGATCAAGGAAAGTAAACAAAAAACCCATGATATAATCAGCAAATCTGCGTTGTTTTGTTTAAAGTCGATTCCGGACAATTCACTCTAAAGTCTAGTAGTAATGAGTCGAAATTCTTTCAATAAGCAGCAGGCAGGTGAGACGATAATGATCAAAAATGGGACCCGATATATACTTCTCAAGGAATGATCTTTGTTGACGTCGCTCGGCATATGCAAAGAATTCCTCCAACTCATCTGAGGCCGGGATGCTTCTAAGTATGCTCATTTGAGTTCTGTGAGCTGTGCTTAAGCTCTGCTGTCTTGTGGTTGAGCCCGGTGACGTGTTTGCGTTCAAGCCCCTCATCAAGCTACACGGCGTGCTTTCCCTTGTGCTCCTGCATAAAATCCATCCATTGTCAAAAGCTTGTCCCCATGAAGCGCTTTATAAGCCTTGACGCAGTAAAACCATTGTTGTTTTTAAGGAATGTCTTAAAACTTATCATTAGTCTGCTTCATTCTCTTTCAAGTCCTCAGGATGGGAAAATCTAATTTGGACGAGCCTAAATCGACAGAAAAACTCAGTTCAGGACAGCTAGAAAGCACTCGATCAATAAGAGGAAAGGATCCCTGAACTTAAAATTTATTTCTGTACAGGATATGCGGTAGAAGTTGCACCATGAATCAATTTTATCTGTACAATACAGCAGTTCGCTATTCTTTTCCACTTTCCTGCTAACAACAAAACAAGGTAACTAGTGAAACATGAAGAAATTCATGAGAAGGAATACTTGAAAGTTTCAAAGTACCCCACAAAAATCAACAGTCTCAAAGAAGTTTCAATCTTCAAACGGATGAAATAAGGTAAAAAGAGGGACTCCGGACATCTGGCAATGGGGAAAACATTTCTCCAAGGGGTTGGTACCTTTTTTGCTTTTTTGATTTCCAATTGGCGTTGTTGTCACGATCAAATTTGTGGAAAAAGAAACGGTGCCCGTTTTTTCCGAGGACAGAAGGCCCAAAAGAAGCACTTTTAATGAGAAACCGCGCAACGATGAAGACACAGAGAAACCTAAAACCTAACTCAACAAAACCCTCCGAAATCATCCCTTTTTCCAAATTTGCTGAGAACTAATTACACGGAAGTCAAAAATTTAACCCAGAAAAAGGAATGTTGACATTAAGAAAGCCAAAGAACAGGAAGAAAATCACAGGAAGAACAAGACCACAGTAATAGAAAAGGCAAGGAGGGAAAAAACAGACCATCTTTGCAAGTTTGCAATTGAAAGGAAAATTAAGCATCAAACTTCGAAATTTATTCACCTGTCTCTGTCTTCAATGTCCAAATCGTTCTCTCCAAAAGACGCGTCGACCCCGGCGTCGCAGGCCCGCTCCTCCCCATTCCCCCTGCCACTCCGACCGACGCGCGCTCCTTCTCCCTCCACCCCACCGCTCAACGACGCCGTCCTCGCCGAGCACGAAGCGTCGCAGCTTCCCCACGAACCGCTCCCCGCCCCACTCCCTCCCACCGGTTGCTCGCCCTTTCTCGCTTCCGAGGGCGCGAGACAGGGCTTCCAGAGCCTCCGGCTCCGGAGCTGGAGGTACGAGAAGGGACAAGAGGAGGCGTCCAAGCTCGGCGCGACGGCGGGCGGCGGCTGGGAGGCTCTCCTGAGGCGCTGCAAGGCTAGGGTTTTGGCTCTGGTTCGGACGCCGGTGGCCGAGGAGTGTGGAGAGACCACCTCCAGGAGCGAGACATCGCTCGTGATTCTCTTCGATTTCTTCATGTACTTGCCCATTTTGACGATGACTGCCACTGATCTTCCCTCTCGAAGTAGCTTACATGCACAAAGGAAAGAGAGAGAGAGAGAGAGAGAGAGCGAGAGCAAGCTTGGGAGGGAAGAATGAGCTAGGGCTGGGGATGGAGGGAACATGTTGACATGGTGTTGTGTTTATATACAAAGCTCTGAAAGCTTTTGGAAATCGGTTGGTTTTTTTTTTTTTTGGGGGGGGGGGGGGGGGGGAGGGGAGGTGTCAGAAAACGGTTCGTTAGAATGCCCGAATAATGAGAAAACGTAAACGATGTTTATTTAATGGTTTCGTGCCTCTTCTTTCTCCCTTTTCAAGAAAAAAAATTGAAGAAAATTACGGAAAGGAATCATAAACTTATTATATTTATATTAATTCAATTTTAAACTTTTTAATTGAATCAATTTAGTATTGAATTTTTTGGATTTGTGCCAATTCAATTTATTCGGCAAAATTTAGCTGGAAATCGCTGACATTAATGCTAGTCGTCCTATGCAGCACAACGAGCATTCGAACATTTTAAAATATATTTGTTGGGCTCCTTAAAGATATTTTTGGTTTTTCCTTTATTTCTTATCGAGGGCAAGCCAAGATCGTTTGCTGACTCTCGACTGCCACGGTGAGGACGTTAGGACCCTCGCCTAATCTGTTTCGAGATTGAAGGCAAAGACAAGTGAATAAATTTCACGCAACATTCTTACCAGTGGCCGGCGAAAGTACTCACACCAAAATGCATGTAATATCCTTGCTTGTGACTAGCAAAGGCGTCCCAGCCATTGTCAAAGGATGGAGCAGCAACCCCAGTCGACACTCAATAAAATAAAGAAATAATATGAAAAAAAAATTTATTTAAAAACATCAATGTCAGTGCGAGCCATGTCACGTAAAATAATTGGTGTTTACGTCAACGATTTCTAGCCAAAATTAGTCGGATGTACTAAATTGACACAAATGCAAAATATTTAAAATTAATTTAATTTAATTGAAAGGCTTGTGATTGAATTGATACCAGCGCAATAGATTTAAGACTTTCTATACTTTAAAAAAATGTGCTAATACCTTCTTATGATTAACTTTTGTACTTGTATGGACTAGTGTTGACACCTGATTTTTAATCATTTTTTCTATTGCTAAAGTAATAAAAAATCCATAAAAATTCATAAAATTGAAAAATCAACTTTGGGAACCTTAGCCAAGCCTAGGGAACCAATTTTGACCAAAAAACGATTTTTCATATTTTCAGTATTTTTACGTATTTTTTATTTATTTATTTCGAAAATTAATAGAAAATCCATAAAAATTCATAAAATTGAAAAATCTACTTTGGAAACCTTAGCCAAGCCTAGGGAACGAATTTTGACCAAAAAATAATTTTTCATATTATATATATATTTTAATTTTTAAAAAAAATACAAAAATATTTGAAAATTTTGAAAAAATAACATTTGAGGCCAAAAAATACACAAAGATAGTTAATATTTTTATTTTAAATCTATTTTCATATTGGCCATCGCAAATTCAGAAAAATCCAATTCGAGTCACGTGTTCCTTCACGAGTATAATCTCGAATCGGGCTTAAAAAAATTTAATTTGAGTCAACTTATTTTTAACTTTCACTTTTTATGAGTTGTGACATTGTCTTCTAATATTTTAAATTTTCATCTTGGCCCAATTATACCAAGAATGACTTAATTTTGCAAAAGGGCTTTAATTAAATTATGCATTATTTTCAGCGACAAGAAATGAGCTTAAATTTGACATGTGGTAAATTTTGGTGTGTCAAAAATTATGAGGAGATTTGGACTTAAAGAAATATATTTTTTCAGGGACTGAATTGTAAATACTTAAAATTCAAGGACTAAAGTGCAAATACCTAACTCTTGAAGGATTATTTTACAAATAATAAAAAGAAAAGTTAGTGGATAAATTAGAATAGAGAAGGGAAGATGAAGAAGAGGAGATGAAGAAGAGAAGTTGGAGAAGAATGGATGGAGAAAATAAGATAAGAATAGAGAAGGGAAGATGGAGATGAAGAAGAGTTAGTAGAGAAATTAGAATGGAAAATAAGAATAGAGAATGGAAGATGGAGATTAAGAAGAGTTAGTGGAGAAATTAGAATGGGAGATAAATATGGAGAAGGGAAGATGAAGATGAAGAAGAGTTAGTGGAGAGATTAGAATGTGAGATAGAGATGGAGAATGGAAGATGAAAATGAAGAAGAGTTAGTGGAGAAATTAGAATGGGAGATAGAGTTAGTGGAAAAATTAGAATGGGAGATAGATGAGTAGGTTATAAAAGGAGAAAGAAGTGAGCTTGAGAAAGGATTCTTGGGAGAGAAAATTTGAAGTGTTTGAAAGGTTTTTTTTTTTAGAGAAAATTTTGGATGTTTGAGAGAGTTTTTGGAGATTGAAGAAAAATTTGAGAGAAAGAAAATACCAAAAGAGAGAGAATTTTGAAGATGATGGAAGTTTAAAGCTATGGGTTATCATCACAAATTCCTTCATCGATCAATATAAATCAAGAGTTCTTCCTCGTCAACGAGCAAGCAAATTCGAGCTAAGTGTTTTTATTTATTCATTTGTTTATGGTTTTACTTGCAAATTAGCACAAATTGTATACACTTTCTCCATCTCCTCTTTTTTTTTCCATATTTTATGTCAGGAGAAGGATATCTCTACGTCAACAGCAAAAATCTCGTAGATATGCAAAAATCGGCCCAGACAAGCTCCTAAGCTGTCCGCCGATTTCTCAACTGATCTGTGACTAAAAGTCCCTCTTAATTCAAAAGAAACTCTCTATATTGGGAACATAGAGAGCGAAAATCAATTATAGAAATCCCTCCCAAAAAAAATGGGAGATAAGTACTCTTTCCACTCTTCTGGTTTTAGGTGCAGATTAGCACATATTTTGTATACTGACATTTTACTCTATTTTATGTCAGGAAGCCGCAGCTTTATATCAATGGTCAACCCTATGGAAGCACAAAATCGGCTTGGAGGAGTCCTCAAGCGCGCACAAATTTCAAATTGTTGAATCAATTCGTTGTATTTTATTTTAAAGAATTCATACCCCAGAATGGAGAGGACAAAATCCATCCGCAATTTAAATACCTGCACCATAAATCCCAAAGGGAAGACCCAAGCCAATGCTTAGCCTCCCATTGGAGGTTTTTACTTACAGTAGTTAAATACCTGCAACTTAAATACCTATACCTTAAATCCCAAAGGGAAGAGCCAAGCCAATGCTTAGCCTCCCATTGGAGGTTTTTACTTACAGTAGTTAAATACCTGCAACTTAAATACCTATACCTTAAATCCCAAAGGGAAGAGCCAAGCCAATGCTTAGCCTCCCATTGGAGGTTTTTACTTACAGTAGTTAAATACTTGCAACTTAAATACATGTACCTTAAATCCCAAAGGGAAGAGCCAAGCCAATGCTTAGCCTCCCATTGGAGGTTTTTACTTACAGTAGTTAAATACCTGCAACTTAAATACATGTACCTTAAATCCCAAAGGGAAGAGCCAAGCCAATGCTTAGCCTCCCATTGGAGGTTTTTACTTGCAGTAGTTTAAATACTTGCAACTTAAATACATGTACCTTAAATCCCAAAGGGAAGAGCCAAGCCAATGCTAGGCCTCCCATTGGAGGTGTTTATTCACTGTCATGTACTTCCTATAATTTAATTTTTGAATCATCAGACCCAAAAGATAAGTAGGTTGTAATACTGCACAGAAGTCGTTAACACACTCCTTCTTTCGGCTTCAGGGAATCTTTAACACTTAAAAAAATATAACAAATAAAAATATATATCATCCATGCATCCTAGTTAAAAAGTGAAAACACAAAAGAGAATACCCTACTATAGCCTTAGGAATAAACCAAGCCTGAGTTGCCGAATTAGGATATCCATGAAATTAAGGTACCGAAAGGGCATTAGTTTTAATTAACTAGTGTAACCAAGTCCCCGAGCTCCTAATCTCTGGTTCGCAGGAATAAATTAGTTCTCCCGCTAATTTATTTAGGTTTCTAATCGACCTACCAAGAACGATTAGTGGCGACTCCAAATTTTAAAATCATTTAAACAAAAACCAAAGTTGCGATTCGGTAGGGCTTGGGAGGGTCCGCGTTAGGTTAGTCAAATCTAATTAACCTAATAATCCGTTAACCCCCTTTAAAATTTAAAATTTTTTTAGAGGGTCGCGACAGACTGGCGACTCCGCTGGGGACAGAGATTTTTAAATTTTCGAAAAAAGATACCAATTGGAATACTTAAATTTTTTCGAAATTTTAAGAGTCTTAGTGGACTTAGGCCAATGAAAATTTCATGCATATCTCGCTTCTGGCGATATTGTTTGGGACTCATTCTATAGGTGTTATATGTTTTTGCAGGATGGGAGTTATAAGGGGCGGAGTGTTTGGCTAACCCCTTTGTTTTGCAGGCTCGGTGTTGGGTTTATTTGTTTAATTTCGCACATTTTTAGAAGCGCTGTTTTGATATCAATTGTTGTGCATGTCTTGCATACTCTGAGGATCACGACACCTGCACACACAAGCGTCTAAACCCAAGTCGCGAAATTCTTCCTAGAAAACCATAGATAGGGATCGAATATGCAAAGCTCTTGCGTCGATTGCGCTCGGGTTGACCATATTTTATTCCGCTCATTATCTGAATTGACAATTCTTCCCATTGTGATTTGATTGCGCGGAGGGTAAGTTTGTCAATTCAGATAGTGGGAGCCTTTTTAGGTCCATACCTTGTCTCTCCTTCTTTTATTTTCTAGAGTCCACTCCTCACTTGAGTCATGCGCATGACTATGTGATTTGCATTTCTCCAAGGTAAAAGTAAGTTCTCTAATTTTATCTTGTATTTATTTTCGGTCGGTCCATACTAGGTGTTAGTCAGTTTTTGAGCTTGATATTACGACCATTCTTTTTAAAAGAAAATAAAAATTAAATTTGTCCCTCATTTCTTTTAATTTTTTTTTTGAAAAAATGATGTAAAAAAATCCCTTCATGGGAATTTTATTAACCAATAAGGGATTTTTGTCATATTTTTATTGCTTCAATAAAAATGAAATTTTCCTGAAAAAATTTTCCTTTGAAAATTTCAATAAAAAGAAAAATTCCTTAAAAAAAACTCTAGTAGACATCAAGTGATTTTATCACATTTTTCAAATTATAAAAACTTGCAAGAAAATTCTTCTCGAGAAATTCGCTCATGTTTTTCTAAGAAAATTTTCTCCAAATAAAATTAGACTAATTGACCAATAAGAGATTTTTGTCATGTTTTTTTTCTCTCCAATAAAAATGAAATTTTCCCGACAAATTCTCCTCTGAAAATTTATTTCGATAAAAAGAAAAATTCCTTTAAAAAAAACATCAAGTGATTTTATCACATTCTTTCAAATTATAAAAACTTGCAACAAAAATTCTTTTCGAGAAATTCGCTCATGTTTTTCTAAGAAAAGTTTCTCTAAATAAAATTAGACTAATTTCTCGGGGGAATTTCGTTAACCAATAAAGGATTTCTGTCATGTCTTTCCTGCTTCAATAAAAATAAAATTTTCCTGACAAATTTACCTCTGAAAATTTATTTTGATAAAAAGGAAATTTCTTCAAAAATTTTAGTAAACGTCAAGAGACTTTGTCACATTCCTTTAAAAAAATAAAAAAAAAAGAATAATAAATCTGAAAAAAAATTCTGTATCAGAAATTAACCCATTTCTTCCTAAGGAAATTTTTTTTTCTTTCTTCTGATTTCTCTATAAAATAGAAAAAATCAAATTGGACTAATATAGGAGTCATGGACCGACATTTCTTGTGTCGCATACTAATTATATCCTTTTCTTTTGCAGAGAGATCCTAGATACCCCAGACGGGTGTAAAAATTAAGTTCAATAATATATCAAGAATCATCTTCAGAAATACCAAAAGACGAAAAACACCGAGGCTTCAACCGTTAATTCTGGGGGGCAAACGAACATTGTCCATCTTTGACAGGCAAAGTTGTGTCAATCCGTAAACTTGTATGGGCAGTGTATTCTGATATGACGGTGGATTTATACTGATTAAACATGGGGGCATATTTAATGTATTGCAGAGGATCCTGCGTCTTTTGAAAAACAATATGGATTATATAATCAGAACCCATGAAACAAATACCTTTACCTGATCAAATCAACTAGAGACCGGTCTTAAAATTTCCTCTTATCCGAAACATGCGGAGGGCTTTAGAGGACCGAGGTTCTATTAATGAACGTGGCCCACAGGAATTTCTCCCGACGCTACAGGCGACCGACACGAGCAAGTGGACGCCGAAAGAAACAAAATATGGATAAAAGTGGGCACACAACAGGTGGCCGGATTTACTACCAGCGCACTGATCGAGTTGTCATAGCGTTATTGTTCGTGATCTCAAGATGGATAGTGGGGGCCACCGCCGAACCCATCATCAATGTTCTCGATATCATCGTCTGGAGCAATTAAACAAGAACATCAAGAAGAACATTAAGCCTCGACATCTTCGGTACCTCAAATCGTTCTGTTATGCTATGCGGAAGAAACGATAGCAGGAAAATTAAAAAAAACAAAACAAAACAAAACACGTGAAGCTTTTCTTTCATTCCATTCATCAAAGAGTATTACAACAACTCACTGGGGAGGAAAGGTAAAGCCAAACTGGGCCCTGATGACCATTACGAAAAAGCTCAACTGACTCTCCAAACAGTTGATGCTCTGGATGCACCGGGCGCTCTCGGGATCAAGCTCCGCGAGCCTAAAGAAGAGGCGATCGCACTTCTCTTTAACCTGGGCCATAGTGGCTTCGTAATGCTCAACGGCAAACTCCAGGTCCGGAACCGCTGCCCTCTCGAAAGCAATGTCTGCCGTAATGTCATCAAGTCTCTCCTGCAGCCAACTACATTTACACCTCATCACAATATTGCCTGGCTCCTGTTCGGCGTAAGTTCGGACCAAGGCCAGACGGTCCACCAACTTTCCCCTCTCACGAACCAGCCACGAAAGCTGATCGTTGGCAAACTTGAGGGCCTTTTTGTGATTATCAGCCACAAACGTAACTGTTGCCAGACGCTCGTGCCGGTCTCGGTAACGGGCTTTCACGACGGCGGTCACAAGGACCGTCTCATAAGCACGGTTATAGGCAGCCAGAAAATTGATGAAGAGGGTCGAGAAGTTCCGGTACTCCTTCCCTAGTTGGTACCCTCAACAGAAGCAGCGTCCACGGTCCTAAATAAACCGAGGATTTCAGCCTCAACGGTAGAGTTTTTGGCTATATGAGCGTAACCTCTACCAAGAAGATTGTAGAGTCTCTCCCACCCAGCTAGGACTTCGGCGGATAAGGTATGGTTAGGAGAATTGACCATTTTTGAAAGCAGAATACGAAAGAAAGGGGGAGAGAGGTGAGGCAGATGAGCGGAATGCGAAGATGGTAATCTGCTTTGAAGTAAATATTGATTTCATAGTGACGGTATCAACCAGTCAAGATTTCTCTTATCTACCATTCTCTATTGGCACCACTCTCGTTGGCTCGAATTCCCATCAGATGGCGACTGCGAGCTAAGCGAGTCCGAAATCTCCGTAGAAAGTTTGACGAGACACCGCCACTTTGAAAAAGAAGACGGAAAGATGAGCTGAGTGGAAGACACGGCAAACGTTAGCGAAAAGGAGATACGACTTGTCTTCATTGGAGGACCCGCCAGTAAATCGACGGTGGAGATCTTGACAGGGGCCCTCTATCACGAAAAGAAAAAAGAAGACAAACTGAGCGAGAAACAAGGATTTCCCCTTTGATCAAAAGCTGAATATCAGATTTTCTCCCTCGGAAAATCTAATAGCGCTGCCCGTGAAGAGGGAAGTCGTTGCTATTGCCAGAGAGAGAACTTATCCCCATTTGATAGTCAGAGTTCATTCGCAAGAACTCGCAGGAGAAAGATAGAGAGGAAGGAGTTCTCGTGGGAGAGGAATTCAAAACCTTCACCATCAAAGCATCGGCTTTCAAAGCCTATTACGAGAAGGCATCAACGATCTCGTGATCCCTTAAGTCCGAGAAGACATCCCGAGGCGGTCTCGAATCGGCAGTCCTAGATCCAGAAATATGTCGAGTATTAGGGGAACGGGCGCATGTTCAACCCTGGTCAAAGCTGATGAAGTTCCTTACCCTGAGGGTCTACTGGTCATGGCCATTGACGGTAATCCAGTCTCTCTGTCAATCCTTGTTACCGTATTAAGAAAATGCCGGTATAAGGTTGTAGCTCAAGCAAAGGCGACAGAGGCCTTAGAGATATTAAGGAGGAGTAGTGACCCGTTTGATATCGTCCTCACCGCCATGGTAGGGATTGACATGGATGTTTTCACTCTCTTGGAAGTCATCAATTCTAAATTAAACATGCCAGTCCTCGTAATATCGGCAAGCGATGATCAGCAAGGCCTAATGAAGGCTGTCTTAAATGGGGCCCAAGACGTCGTAACGAAACCAGTTAGAGTTCAGATGCTTCAAAACATATGGCAGCACGTGGTAAGGAAGCAATTGCATGACCATGAGAACAAGCATCAAGCCTTCAATTTTGTTCCAAGCAACTGGAGAAAGAAGATGAGTTGGTCTCCCGAGCTGCATCGTATGTTTGTTAATGCAGTTCAGCAGCTAGGAATAGATTCGGCACGGCCGCAACATATACTGGAAATTATGAAGGTAGAGGGACTCACTAAAGCAAATGTTTCGAGTCATCTTCAGAAGTACAGAAAAAGGGTGAGAGAACACAATGCAGCTCAGAATCAAGAAAACCAAGGCGGGACTGATCTAAGCCTGAACGTCGAGTCTCCTCGCCACCATAAGTTCCCCAGGTTAGCATGGGGCGAGCCACTTCCCATCATCAACCAAGCTAGTAGCCATGCCATCAATCCCCCAGGCGTTAATCAAAGTATCCCCCAGAATCACCATAATGCTCTTCAAGAGTATAGACCGCAGGAGCAGTGTATTCAGATTCCTTGGTTTGAGCACCAACCTGTGGCTAAAACTCATCCCATGATCAGCGCGCCTACGCAGCCAGAGAATCATACAAGAAGTTATCCTGAGCACTTCCACTTCTCTAATCCTCGAATGGAAGGAGTTTTTGGCAGCAGGACAGTTGGTGATCCCCACACTTTCTCGAGTAATGATGAAGGCTCCAGCATGAGAAGTCAAATTGCTCATGGCAAGGACAGAATGAGAAATCTACCGCCAGCATTTGCCAACAACAATGCCCAATTCGAGCATCAGTTGCTGGAAGGTTCAAGAGATTACCCAGATGATGAGCTTACTGCCCTGGTCAACCAGTTTAGGGTTGACAGACGTCCCAAGCCGCGATCAGGAGCCAGTGAGTAGGGACTCTCAAACATCGGTTATCCATACCCGAACCAACACGAGACTAGCTGATTATCGAAGAGCCACAGGAGAGGCAGAACTGACCTTGAATAAGTGCACCTTTCATTTCATGCTTAATTCCCCTACGTATGATATTTTCCAGCTTTCTAGGTGTCTCGATTTAATTCAATGACAAGGGGGCAATTTATTTATCCCGTCGAATGCGTGAATCCCTTTTTATGCTAGATTTAGGGCGGATCAATTTGTGGCAACGTCGCTGACTGCCATAATAAGAAATGTTGAATGGCCTCACGTAGGGAAATTTCAAGTGAAAAGCCCAGGCGAGCTCGAAGACGGGTAACTGTGTGTCGTTCCAATTTACCCTCAATCGTTGCAAAATGCTAAATTGGATTTGTTCCATTCTCACCCAGGGGATTGCAAAGTGCCTCAAGAGTGTCGCAAAATGAAATGACCCAATGGAATGCGATAGGACTCATTCGCCTTCAAGGTAACCTTCAAATTAAAGGAGCCCTCTGGTCCACGGACCCAATGGCATGGAAAATGATGGTGGTACAAGGCAACCCGAAAGAAAACAAGGCCCAACTAAGCAAAGCACATATGTGGCAAGCTCAAAGTGAAGGGCAACTCGGGACATACAATTCAATCCAATCCAAATGAAGGAACTTCCTCAATTCAAATTCAATAGAAGTATACACAAGGGTAAAACAGTATCGTTCCAATTTTTCTAGAATATGAAGAACATATACTGCCGCATTCTCTTTCATTTTTGCAGGGGAAGTCTCTACTGGCCAAATTTTCCTGTCTACCATTCCCTATCAGTATCACCTCCGCTACTCGTCTCCAATCTCGAGCCAAGAAAATCCGACGTCTCTACGGAAAAGTTGGACGAGACGCCACTACTTTGAAAAAGAAAGGATAAAAAATAAGCTGAGTGGGAAACAAAGACATTTTCGGCAGAAAAGAGATACGACTCGTCTTTATTGAAGAACTCGCCAGCAAATTGACAGTGGAGACAGCAACAAGGGGCCCCCTTCCACGGAAAGATGGAAGGAGACGAGCTGGGCGAGAGATACGATGAAAAGAAAATCGAGAAAGCCAGAACACTCGAGAGAGGCAATACAGTTGCTAAACCCACGTCTAATTTTAAAGGAGGCATCTTCTTGATAATTCTCATTCGTGCTCGAAAGAGAGACTCTTAAAGCATACGCGGTCTCCCAGAAAAATCCAGAGAGTGAAAATACAAGAAGAGATATCAAACTTTGAGAAATCGTTAACCAAATCGAAGATGTCTCAACCCAACACACTTGAAAGTTATCGTTACTTGCTGAATATGGGAGAGGAAGAGTTCGAAGCCATATTTGGGATCGAGCCTATGGAGCCCGGCCCTTCCACCGACGACGTCCAAGAGCCCGGTAAGGACAATGACAACAACGGTAAAGGTCAAAAGAAGCGTTACCGTCGCCATACTGAGGAGCAAGTACGAAAGCTTGAAGCTTTCTTCAGAACGTGCCCTATGCCAGACGGCAAACAAAAAATGGAACTGAGTCAAGAGCTAGGCCTTGAACCTTCGCAAATCAAGTTCTGGTTTCAAAATAGACGAACCCGAATGAAGACTCGTCATGAGCACAACGAAGTCGAGTTTCTAAGAGTTGAAAATGAAAACCTCCGAGCGGAAAACAAGATGTATAAAGAGACTTTTGACTCCGCCACCTGCCCCAACTGCAATAGCCTCCTCCTCACCCTCGATGAAATGTATGATCTGAGGATCGAAAATGCACGTTTAAGAGGTGAGTTAGACCAATTTATAACAGGATCGAGTTCTGTTGGAGCAGGGTACAAAAGGACCAATGATACTGGATCAGTATCAATACCTCCCGAGGAAGAAGGGACAGATCACCACCAAGCGGACATTGACGATGATCTTTTCGCCATAATCAACCAGTTTGATATCGGTAAAGCATCGGGACTGTGATGCACTTGTTCAGCCAGTGACCACCAGACCTTCTATATGGCCGATGCATACCTAATTTGGGATGAAGCCAGCTGATCATGGGAGAGCCTGTAGAGGAAGCAGAACTGATCCTGAATGAGTGAATGTGTTTTATTTCCTTGCGTGATATGTTTTTCTGCTTTTGTGAATGTGTAAAAGCAAGGAGTAATAATCCGACTTCCCCCTATTAAATGCTCGAATCCGCCACCTCACCAACCTCGCGACGAATTGATGGCGAGTAAAAATCTGGATAAACCTTAAGGGTAACTCCGTATCGTTTCAATTTACCCTCAGTTGCTCCAAGTTTTAAAATTAAGCCCCTTCTATTCTCAGGAAATTGCAAATCGACCCGAGAACGCAATCATATCCGAATACAAGTTGAACAAAATTTGGGGGCAAATCGACTCATGGGCATTACCACGGGATGGACAGCTTCGGACAAAGGAAAGTACAAGCAAAAGACGCGAACAATCTCAGAAATGGGTAATTCTGTATTGTTCTAATGTGCACATAATCATCTCAAGTCTTGAATTGTCTTATTCCATTCTTAACAGGGATTGCAAATTACCTCGAGAAATACCGTAACATGGCCCAAGGTGATACAACAAGGCTTCTTTATCCCCAAAGATTAACCTTTGAAAGGATAGCCCCATGGACACCTATGGTCCAATGGACCGAATGGTATCGGGGATGACAGTAGGTCCGATATCCCGAGTTCGATCTCCAAAGTGGGGAATGTTGTATGTATTATAAATAAATGAAACAACTTTTTGTGTATTTCTTTTTGCAAGCAGGAATACTCGACGAGTAATACCGAAGTCAATATTTTGCCACATTCTCGGCTTAATGGTGAAGCATCCAACAAAAGTCGAAGAAAACTCAACCCAGCAAAATTGGTAAAAGACTTGTCCAAGGCATTCAAGATGAAGGGTAAATCAGTATCGTTTCCAATTTATCCCTTTTAATACCGGTTGACATGTCTCCTTTTCTTGTTACAGGAAATATTTATACTAACATGTAACATGTTGGAGGAGACAAATCCAAAAGAAAATGATAATCATTTGACAAGATCTATTCTGGTGAAAAATGGGGGGTATTTAACCGTTAAACCATGGCGGTCGCTGTCACTAAACAAACCAAAATGCTCCCTCACCCATATGTCTCATCGTGCAGGGGCAAAACTTGAGACAAACCGCTCCTCGACATAAGGAGTGGGCTTCCCAATTTGTTCAATCCACCCACATACCAGGGGCAATTCAAATCCGCCCATGTTTGCACATTATATAAATACACATGATGCTAAAAATTGTCACATCGGCATTGTGTTTACACATTTCACGAATTATGTATGATTATTCCGCATGTTTAATTTACCAACTCCAACTTAGAGCATAAACTGCATAGGAGACATCAAATGTGCAAAATGGGGCATAACAGGATGAGGAAAGTTAAACCATTTCTACACAGGTCTAACATTTTAATCTACAGATAAACAGCCTTTCTCTAGAGTGAGAGAAAGCCCCTTCGGACTAAAATCCCCCATTCAGATTACATTCGAGGCATTCATATTATGAGAACCTCCTTAAATAGAATTGGTAATGCAAACTTGACAGAATAGTTTTACATGATCCACATTTTGATTGATTGCATCATGAGTTATCACACAGACTACTTCTAATCATTGCTAACTTAGCTGAACAATTTTGTATGAACCAATAAACGCATTGATGAAAATGCTTGCACATGTTAGCTCTGACATTGCTTGACAGGCAATACATTCCCGGTGTTTGAGTTACCTTCCAAAGTCTTGAAATTCATTCGGCGATTATTGAATGAACAAGCCTGGTTGTCGAGAAGCCACCAAGCATTTCTTCCAAATTCTCAGGTAACTATATCTTCAACCTGAACCTTTCAAGAGAATGAATTCTAACGGTTGTTGGGGTACTCGAATCCATTGCGGTATATATAGGTATCCACCTTCTTCAATAAAGCATGATTTGTCTCAAGGACAGAAATGTTCCAGACCTTTTGATTTCTGCCTCTTTGGTTTATTCGTAAAGCGACAGGAGAATATAATTTGGGTTTGAGCTTCCGTAGGATTCCTGGTCTCCCCAGATTTAAGAATGGCACCCTTTGAGGTACACCAAGCCCTTCTTACAGGCAAACTAAGTCCTTCTTACATACAAACCAAGTCCTTCTTACAGGCAAACCAAGTCCTTCTTACAGGCATAAAGTCCTTCTTACAGGCAAACTAAGTCCCTCTTACAGGCAAACCAAGTCCTTCTTACAGGCACAAAGTCCTTCTTACAGGCATAAAGTCCTTCTTACAGGCAAATCAAGTCCTTCTTACAGGCAAACAAAGTCCTTCTTACAGGCAAAACAAGTCCTTCTTACAGGCAAATCAAGTCCTTCTTACAGGCAAAACAAGTCCTTCTTACAGGCAAATCAAGTCCTTCTTACAGGTACAAAGTCCTTCTTACAAGCACAAAGTCCTTCTTACAGGCAAATCAAGTCCTTCTTACAGGCATAAAGTCCTTCTTACAGGCAAATCAAGTCCTTCTTACAGGCACACTAAGTCCTTCTTACAGGCAAACCAAGTCCTTCTTACAGGCACAAAGTCCTTCTTACAGGCAAATCAAGTCCTTCTTACAGGCAAACTAAGTCTTTCTTACAGGCAAACCAAGTCCTTCTTACAGGCACCAAGTCCTTCTTACAGGCAAATCAAGTCCTTCTTACAGGCACAAAGTCCTTCTTACAGGCACAAAGTCCTTCTTACAGGCAAATCAAGTCCTTCTTACAGGCATAAAGTCCTTCTTACAAGCAAATCAAGTCCTTCTTACAGGCAAATCAAGTCCTTCTTACAGGCATAAAGTCCTTCTTACAGGCAAACAAAGTCCTTCTTACAGGCAACGCAAGTCCTTCTTACAGGCACAAAGTCCTTCTTACAGGCAAAGTAAGTCCTTCTTACAGGCAAAGTAAGTCCTTCTTACAGGCAAATCAAGTCCTTCTTACAGGCAAATCAAGTCCTTTTTACAGGCAAATCAAGTCCTTCTTACAGGCACAAGTCCTTTTTACAGACACCAAGTCCTTTCTACAGGTACCAAGTCCTTCTTACAGGTATCTCCATGGGGTGACCTACCATACGGGTCAAATCTCAATCAAAATTTAATCAGTAGAATCCTTTTATTAGGAATCTACCATGGTACGACCCACCATACGGGTCAAATGGTATGACCCACTATACGGGTCAAATTTTAATTCAATTTTTAATCAGTAGAATCCTTTTATTAGGAATCTACCATGGGTTGATCCACCATACGGGTTCAAGTTCAACCACCCTAAAGTTTTTTAATATAACGAATCCTTAGGTTCTCATTTCATTTTCAGTGGAACATTCATGTCACGACTCTTTTTATTTCCTTGTATTGAGTCGATTAGAATTCAGGTGTCATCTCGTCTTTGAAATGAACCTCTACCGAGCTTCCTTTCAAAGAGGGGCAGCTGTTGACACCTGATTTTTAATCATTTTTTCTATTGCTAAAGTAATAAAAAATCCATAAAAATTCATAAAATTGAAAAATCAACTTTGGGGACCTTAGCCAAGCCTAGGGAACCAATTTTGACCAAAAAACGATTTTTCATATTTTCAGTATTTTTACGTATTTTTTATTTATTTATTTTCAAAAATTAATAGAAAATCCATAAAAATTCATAAAATTGAAAATTCAACTTTGGGAACCTTAGCCAAGCCTAGGGAACGAATTTTGACCAAAAAATAATTTTTCATATTATATATATATTTTAATTTTTTAAAAAAATACAAAAATATTTGAAAATTTTGAAAAAATAACATTTGAGGCCAAAAAATACACAAAGATAGTTAATATTTTTATTTTAAATCTATTTTCATATTGGCCATCGCAAATTCAGAAAAATCCAATTCGAGTCACGTGTTCCTTCACGAGTATAATCTCGAATCGGGCTTAAAAAAATTTAATTTGAGTCAACTTATTTTTAACTTTCACTTTTTATGAGTTGTGACATTGTCTTCTAATATTTTAAATTTTCATCTTGGCCCAATTATACCAAGAATGACTTAATTTTGCAAAAGGGCTTTAATTAAATTATGCATTATTTTCAGCGACAAGAAATGAGCTTAAATTTGACATGTGGTAAATTTTGGTGTGTCAAAAATTATGAGGAGATTTGGACTTAAAGAAATATATTTTTTCAGGGACTGAATTGTAAATACTTAAAATTCAAGGACTAAAGTGCAAATACCTAACTCTTGAAGGATTATTTTACAAATAATAAAAAGAAAAGTTAGTGGATAAATTAGAATAGAGAAGGGAAGATGAAGAAGAGGAGATGAAGAAGAGAAGTTGGAGAAGAATGGATGGAGAAAATAAGATAAGAATAGAGAAGGGAAGATGGAGATGAAGAAGAGTTAGTAGAGAAATTAGAATGGAAGATAAGAATAGAGAAGGGAAGATGGAGATTAAGAAGAGTTAGTGGAGAAATTAGAATGGGAGATAAATATGGAGAAGGGAAGATGAAGATGAAGAAGAGTTAGTGGAGAGATTAGAATGTGAGATAGAGATGGAGAATGGAAGATGAAAATGAAGAAGAGTTAGTGGAGAAATTAGAATGGGAGATAGAGTTAGTGGAAAAATTAGAATGGGAGATAGATGAGTAGGTTATAAAAGGAGAAAGAAGTGAGCTTGAGAAAGGATTCTTGGGAGAGAAAATTTGAAGTGTTTGAAAGGTTTTTTTTTTTAGAGAAAATTTTGGATGTTTGAGAGAGTTTTTGGAGATTGAAGAAAAATTTGAGAGAAAGAAAATACCAAAAGAGAGAGAATTTTGAAGATGATGGAAGTTTAAAGCTATGGGTTATCATCACAAATTCCTTCATCGATCAATATAAATCAAGAGTTCTTCCTCGTCAACGAGCAAGCAAATTCGAGCTAAGTGTTTTTATTTATTCATTTGTTTATGGTTTTACTTGCAAATTAGCACAAATTGTATACACTTTCTCCATCTCCTCTTTTTTTTCCATATTTTATGTCAGGAGAAGGATATCTCTACGTCAACAGCAAAAATCTCGTAGATATGCAAAAATCGACCCAGACAAGCTCCTAACCTGTCCACCGATTTCTCAACTGATCTGTGACTAAAAGTCCCTCTTAATTCAAAAGAAACTCTCTATATTGGGAACATAGAGAGCGAAAATCAATTATAGAAATCCCTCCCAAAAAAAATGGGAGATAAGTACTCTTTCCACTCTTCTGGTTTTAGGTGCAGATTAGCACATATTTTGTATACTGACATTTCACTCTATTTTATGTCAGGAAGCCGCAGCTTTATATCAATGGTCAACCCTATGGAAGCACAAAATCGGCTTGGAGGAGTCCTCAAGCGCGCACAAATTTCAAATTGTTGAATCAATTCGTTGTATTTTATTTTAAAGAATTCATACCCCAGAATGGAGAGGACAAAGTCCATCCGCAATTTAAATACCTGCACCATAAATCCCAAAGGGAAGAGCCAAGCCAATGCTTAGCCTCCCATTGGAGGTTTTTACTTACAGTAGTTAAATACCTGCAACTTAAATACCTGTACCTTAAATCCCAAAGGGAAGAGCCAAGCCAATGCTTAGCCTCCCATTGGAGGTTTTTACTTACAGTAGTTAAATACCTGCAACTTAAATACCTATACCTTAAATCCCAAAGGGAAGAGCCAAGCCAATGCTTAGCCTCCCATTGGAGGTTTTTACTTACAGTAGTTAAATACTTGCAACTTAAATACATGTACCTTAAATCCCAAAGGGAAGAGCCAAGCCAATGCTTAGCCTCCCATTGGAGGTTTTTACTTACAGTAGTTAAATACCTGCAACTTAAATACATGTACCTTAAATCCCAAAGGGAAGAGCCAAGCCAATGCTTAGCCTCCCATTGGAGGTTTTTACTTACAGTAGTTTAAATACTTGCAACTTAAATACCTGTACCTTAAATCCCAAAGGGAAGAGCCAAGCCAATGCTAGGCCTCCCATTGGAGGTGTTTATTCACTGTCATGTACTTCCTATAATTTAATTTTTGAATCATCAGACCCAAAAGATAAGTAGGTTGTAATACTGCACAGAAGTCGTTAACACACTCCTTTTTTCGGCTTCAGGGAATCTTTAACACTTAAAAAAATATAACAAATAAAAATATATATCATCCATGCATCCTATTTAAAAAGTGAAAACACAAAAGAGAATACCCTACTATAGCCTTAGGAATAAACCAAGCCTGAGTTGCCGAATTAGGATATCCATGAAATTAAGGTACCGAAAGGGCATTAGTTTTAATTAACTAGTGTAACCAAGTCCCCGAGCTCCTAATCTCTGGTTCGCAGGAATAAATTAGTTCTCCCGCTAATTTATTTAGGTTTCTAATCGACCTACCAAGAACGATTAGTGGCGACTCCAAATTTTAAAATCATTTAAACAAAAACCAAAGTTGCGATTCGGTAGGGCTTGGGAGGGTCCGCGTTAGGTTAGTCAAATCTAATTAACCTAATAATCCGTTAACCCCCTTTAAAATTTAAAATTTTTTTAGAGGGTCGCGACAACTAGCAAATAGGATTTTTTTTATTTGATATTGCCATAATATCTCGGAAATGATAATGTACTTTTCATTGTTTCTAAATTAACACGGTATTGTCAAAGAACGGTGTTGATAATTGAAAATAAACTTTTAATCAAATGAAATGCCAAAGAAAAAACTCTGTCAATCATCGGCTCTTACACGAGGTGGGTGTGGGAGTTATTTATACCAAATTTGAAAGACAAATTAATAACGACCCTACCATTTCCCTCCAAGGGTTTGGTCGATTAAAGTGTTTTGCTGCTATAAATTTTAACTGTTTTAAATGAATTTTATGCATGAAAATTATAAACTCGATCTATTCACGTGGGAAAGCAGCGCGAGCAGTTCTCGACATTTTCCATTTGCACGACACGTCGTGTAATTAAACGAGTTTGGATTCGACACAAACAGGTTTTTGTGCCGTGATTGAGTCGGTCTATGTTATGTTGGTCGGCCAAGGTCATAATGGAGTCGGTTTATGTTGGCCGGCCAAGGTCAAGCATAAAAATCGAGTTGGGCGGGAGATTAACTCCATCCCACCTCTTTTTTATAAATCGTTTAACATGGGGGAAAAAAATGAATTGCTATGAATTATTTTCAGGTCGATAGCCAATGATATAATTATTCTCAAATATTTGCAGCTGGATTGGCAACGTATTTATTCGAAATTAGCTTTATTGTCGAATCTAATAAAAATCCGAGGAAGAAGCAAAAGTCAAACCGACGTTGATCCTTAATCCCAAGTTATCCGTTTGGAGCATTACAAACGACAACATGTTGCCTGCATTTTACCAAACCTCACTAAGTTAATTTCATCAAACTCGAGAGACCTGCCCTCGTTATCTTAGAATTATTCGAGGGAAGGCTAATTTGTTGATCTTGTGCTTTCTTCAAAGTCAAAGTTAATCGTATTCTATAATTTATTTTGTCCGCGGTTTGGTTAACTAGCAAATTATTTTTGTCAATTGTGATTAATCGAAAATATTCTATTTTTGGAATATTGTTCTTCATCCCCAATGAATAAGTAAAAAAGATAACGGGTCATTTGGCGGGAAAATTACAAAAATGTTCTAAACATATTGAAATCGTGTCAATTCGGCTTTAAATATAAATTTTTTTTTGCCAATTGAGTTATAAATTTTTCATATTTATGTTAATTCAACCAATCTAATCCACTTTGGCAGGTCGACGCCGACACGATATTTTTAATGGTATTTTAATAATAACTTTTTCTTTTGCTTTTTTTTTTTCTTCTATTTCTTTCTTCGATAAGGTCAAGCCTCACAAATCTGGGAGGACAACCTTGCCCAGCGAGGTCACCCTCCCCAATGGCCTCGCCCTTGGTCAGCTACTGATTTAGCAATTGGCTAGAGAAAAAAAGAGAAGAAAAATTAAAAATTAAAAATTAAAATATTATTAAAAATTACTACGTTAGCATCAGCAACGCCGATTAGCTTAAGTTAGCTAGATAGATTGAATTGGCACAAGTGCAGAAGATTTATGACTTAATTAACAAAAAATAAATAAATGTATGACTGAATTGGCATAATTACAAAAAATTTAGGAATTTTTTGTTAATTTTGCAGGCATTTGGTTCGAACCATTTTTTTTACTTCAACAAAGCTCTGAAAACTAAAGCGGTGCAGTGGTCATCGGACTCGAATTCTGATAATAATAGTGATCCATATCACAAGCGTGATTAGTGCATCAAAATTGCAATATTTTTTTTATTTGTTGGTTTAATTAGTACTATAATACTTCTAAATTTCATTATTTTCAATCGAAGATCAAAGCATTGTTGGGTCGAGGTAAAATTTCAAATAAGAGCTCGAAATGCCATAATTTTTTTGAATAATGGCATGAAGTAGATCTCTTGTCAAAAAGAGCTATAGTGGCCATGATTATTTCAAATAATGATCTAACCTTGCCAATCGGCCGATCAAAGATATTTTTGTAAAAATATAATTTTAACTTAATGCCAATTAAATTAAATGAAAATTTTAGAAAAGTAAAAGTTATAAAAAGAAAGAAATACAAGCGGAATGGCTGTCACGACACCGCTGACTAAAGGCGAGGGCCAAGCCATTACCTCACCTAGCGAGGGCTGGCCGTAAGCGAGAGTTGCCTCGCCTAGGCCATCACTAAGCATTGTCAGCAAGGGTGGCCCTTGCCCATCCCTATTTGGGCAATGCAAGTGGGTGGCCAATGGCAAAAGGAAAGAGAAAAAAAAGAGAGGAAACAATAAACAAGAAAAAGTAAAATATTAAAATTTCTTTACGTGAGGCCCTTATTTAACATCGTTATGGTCACTTTAGATATTTATTTGAAATAATGGTTACTTTATTCTTTTATTTGAGAAAATAAAAGCACTTTAGGTTTTTTTTTTAAACGAGATTTGCTCTAAGCCCTTAATTGAGAAAATAATGGCAATTAAAGTTTTATTTTGAATTTTCTCTTTGGTGGACAGCAAAACAGACATGAATAAGCCATTAGTGTCGATGAAGCTTTTGCTTTTGATCAAGAAGGCCCCGCTTAATTTAGCCAATCAGTCCAGGGGATTTGACTTGATTAGAGTGACAATTAGTGTCGTGCCAATTTGTCTGTACCATTATTCTAAGTCGCCAAAGAAATTTGACGTGACTGTAATATTTTTTTTTCCCTGTTAAACTTGAGTGCTTCGACGCAAAAAAACAAAAAATAGAGGTGCAAAGGTGTCGATTCATGCTCTTTTCGAGTTAAAATGTGCTGGGTCTTAATAAATTGATATAATGATACCGCAATGAGATTAACTGTTACCCATTTTCTAATGACCACCATTATTTTTTTTTTCATGTTTAATGGAGTACTTCAACTTTTCAAATGCGGATCAATGTGACAATGCCATTATTGTCAAAGAGATCGTGGCACTCAACTTGGGTATTGTGTCATTATAGCACGTAAGATGAGAAGGCATATGGACATATTGAAATCATGGTTATAATTCAGCACTTTTAATGCTTCTCGAGAAAATGTAAATATATACTGCGTTTGAAACCCAAGAAACGATAGGATTGACATGTCGCTCGGTCTAAATAATATATCCGTTTCAAATTTGCTCGAGAGGAATTTTTTCTTAACAACGCATATATATATATATATATATATATATATATTTGTTTTTTGGGAAGAAGTGTTGGTCGAACTCCACTTACTCAACTTCATTCTCATAGGACCCAGAAAAAAAAAATTCACAAGGGAAGAGCCTTGAACGTCCAAATGTAACTACTCAAAACAGTGGTCGGTCCTCTTACTCATGTATCACTCAATAAAGTCTCTTCGATGATCTACTTAACGTGGGATATATATAACGTGTCTACTCGACGAGTAAACAAGTTATTTGGAACGAGATGGTTGAATCAACAGGATTTAACATCTAAGCATAAAAGTGGAGAACAACATTATCTTTTTCTCATGTAATTTCATTGGGTTTGTGCATATTTACTTCGAATTTATCATCACATTACTTTCTCGCCCCTTCCTCGTTAACAATCGTAGCTTTCCTTATGTTTGTCACATTCATCATGCATGATACAAAGCGAATGTGATTTTTTTTTTTGAAACCGATAAATTTTCTTAATTCGATTCCGTTTACAAAAATTTCCAATACATACTAACATGGGGACAAGCGCAACGCCTGCACATGAAGTTAGGTGATCACAGATAAAAAGATGACGGACTCGTCGTTTGAGAAGATAAATCGAGAGGAATGAAATAGAAACTTATGATACGTATCACCAAACTCTTGAATAAAGAAAACTTATTATTAATTTTTTTTCGCATCACGTGTAATTGATAGGTTGAAAATGCAAACGCATTCCGTATCGAATATGAATAATCGGTGCTTTGAGGGAAAAGACAAAAGAAAAAGGTAGGGAAAAAAGATTGATTGCGGACTCATTTACCAAGACAAAGGCAATCATGTCGTCTAAAAGAGTAACATTAAAAAAATCAAATTGGCAACCAAAGATGTCATCAAAATCGCTAACCTCGATTAATTCTCGTACCACCACGAACGGTTCTCGAGGAATCTTTTCCGCCCCATCCAAAGTTAATTTTCCCGCCAATTCACTCCCATATAATCTTTCCCCTAAAATCTCTAATAAAGAATACAGAAAGTTCACCTTCAAGTTCACGAGAAAAATCCAATTCCTAGTCCGACGGGCCACGCCAATCTAATTAAATTGATCGCAAATCAATCGCCCCTTCATCATCGTCGAATTTCATTTTTCTCGACAATTTTAAAAATTTTCTTTGTGATCAAACTTGTGTTCGAGACTCAATTATGAGCAAAATCCCAAGGATCCGCAAGTGAGTCTGAGATTGATGATTAATCAAAGGGGGGGACACAGCAAAGCAATCCAGTGACCTTTAAATCATCTTTGTGTGTAGCCCTTTAGCAAACTCCTAGGGGAATCTCCTGAAGCCCCCACTCGTCCCACGAAACATAATTGATTATCGCACGCACCGATGCTAATCAAAGGCCTCCTCGTTAATCATTTGATTACATTGGATAAACATCCACGTCCCACCATTTCTTATCACTAGCCCCATGTTCTCCACCGCCTGCGTGCCATCACTTATCCTACCTTGATTCTTCTCATTTTGGTCGATTTTAAAAAAAACAACGATATTATCAAAGAAAAATAATGATATTTGCATCCTTCAAATGGGCCGTGGAGTGTCAATATTTGTGTACGATGCTTATTTTGGTGATAATATTTTTTTTGATTATATAAGCACCAATTTTTTTGAAAAACAGTTATTTCAATGCCAATTCCGGTGATTTCGCCGGAAATCACGTGTGGTATATACATTGCTCGCATGAGGATCCTAGTTAGTTAAAAAAATCCACATAATATTAGAAAACTTAAAAGTAAATTAAAAAAAAATTTAAAAAATTGAAGTAGTTGCAATGGCGACTGGCGAGGGCTGTGTGAACCCTTGCTGTTGCAATTCTACTTCCCTTAATTTTTTTAAGTTATTTTTTTGTTTAATTTTAAATTTTAAAAATTTAACTATTTTAAAATTGAATAGTCCACGTCGACATCACGTGGAAGCACATGGGTTGATTTTTTTTTAAATTGCCACGCAATATTAAAAAATTAATAAAAAGTCATGCATACTATTTGGCAAGAATTGACATTTAAGTGATCATTTTTTGCCGAAGTTGACACTTAGATGATCATTTTTTTTCATATTTAGTACTTAAGTGATCCCGAAAAGATATTAACGTTAAAGTAAACGTTGTACATAAATATTGACATTCCAAATTTATTTTTACCCTTTTTTGTGTCTAGCCTTTAGCAAATTCCTAAGGGAATCTCCTGAAACCCCCGTTCGTCCCACGAAACATGATTAATTATCACACGAACCGATACTAATTAAAGGCCTCCTTGTCAATCATTTGATTACATTGGATAAACATCCACGTCCCACTATTTCTTATCACTCCCCCCACGTTTTGACTGTGAGCCATCACTATTCTATCTTGATTCGTCTCATCTCGATCAATTTTAAAAGACAATGATATTATCAAAAGAAAACAATGATATTTGTATCCTTCAAATGAACCCTGATTTTTATCCATTAATTGTTTGATGTGATCAACAAACTTTTAAAGATATTTAGAAGTTTAGGGATAACATGAAACAAATTAAAAATTTCGAGATGACATTGTACAAATTAAAAATAAAAAAATTATTATGTTTTCACCTTAGACGGTGATGAATCTATTAGACTTTTTTAATCAATTAATCACAAATAATTTGTATATGGCAAAAGCAATTTTTTTTCTTGAATTATTTACATTCCAACAACAAATTTGAGTTTTCAGACACTAAAAGGAAAATAAGCGGGACACCATTTATTTCGCGAAAAATGAGCGCTTTTAAAAATATCTTTCTAAAAATTATTGCTTAAATCTTTTATAGAAATAAATGAGTGAAAAATATTTCACTATTTATGAAAAATATTGAAAATATTTTCAACTAAATAATTATTTTATGGATACAATACGTTATTTATAGAAAAACAATATCTAAATCATTCATCTGTGATGTGAATAAATTTTAAGAGCTCCAATGTATATGCATTTTCGATGCAAAAAAAAACACACACACACAACCCAATGGTTTTTAATATAATAATAATTCATTTTATTTTGGGATAAACGTTCTAAAACATGTTGCAATCAAATTCTAAAACTTGTTAAAAAAAAAAAACTGCAATCAAGTTTAGGAAGCTCAAGCCGCTATCATTGTCATCTTAATCACGGATTCAGTCTGCTCCACCCAAGCGCGATACCCATCCAGAAAGCACTCGCCAGCATTGGTTGTTGGAGTTCTCAAGACGGGCTTCAGTTAGACTGGGACTCGTTCTGAGGTTCTGAACCCGCGTCATCTTCAAGAACATAGGTAATTGGCATTCTGTTCTCGTCATCTTCCTGAACATCACTCGGTGAAGTGGGAGCAGTCAGCGTGACTCCATCCTCCAAACTGTCATTAGAGAGGACAAGAGCAGTGGAGCCATCAGCCAGCCGCTCTGCTAATAACCGCCCAACGCAACCTAACATATAGTTTGGCACGGTAATTGGCTCTTTTAGTTCGAACTTGTGCTCTGGTCGATGTTGTTGGTTGAACCGGCCGGGGAGCTTGCAACGGGAATTGTAGCAATCTCCACATAGATCAAAGCCAATCCTCTCAACACAATCCTGACACTGGTATCTATCCCCAATTATTGGATACATCTGTACATCAATACCCAAGGATATTACTATACAAAGCCCAACCTAATCAACTTAATAATACCGACTAGTCACTTCCATGAGTTAAGATAAAAAAATTTGATTGTCACACTGAGGCTAAAAAGTTTGATTACGCCATCCACAGCAACAGATTCAGAAGCAAAGACATGATAGGGCCAAAAGTACAATCCAACGGATTCAAAATCTGCAGATTGCTAAGGAGAAATACAAATTTAGTATGCTAAACGTTTATTTCGACAGTCTACTAAGCACACTAAACATGAAATTCCACTAAAGCTACAAAGTCTGCAATACCGAAACATAGCAGATATTACATTTGATGTACATTAAACGTTTATTTCACCAAGTTACGAATGCTACTAAGTGCATTGAACATGCAATTCCACTAGAGCTACAAATTCTGCACTACCAAAACATAGCAAGATAATCATGGAATCGGTCCAAGCTTATATATATATATAGGAGGAAAAGAAATAAAAAAGTCATGCGATGACAAACGTTTTGATACTGAAACAAGATCATTCTAAAGATTAGTACAAGGTTCTAAATTGAACAACATCTGTGCCTAAATCCACAATCTTTTTGATAATTTAAGAGAGAATCGCTTGCCATCAATTGAAGTAGCAAGATAAATTATTTCAGTAAACATAAAAAGAAAAGCATTTTGCATTTTGCTTTTTGATTGAGAGAGAGAGAGAGAGAGAGAGAGAGAGAGAGAGAGAGAGAGAGAGATCAAGAGCTTACCCCACAGTAATCGCAGCCAACTCCCATATGGATGCTTACAGTATCAGTTGACCTTGATGAATTATTTTGTTCTCTATCACCACTGCTATTACCTATTAACACAACACCATAACCATTGAGGCATCTCAAATATTATAAATGGAAAAGAATGATGATTGAAGCTACTTGTCACGGTGGTCTGGAAATAACCCTTTCAACTCTGAACTATATAAAACGCAGAGCTACAGAACATACAAGATTTTGGGCTATAATTCGTTGAGACACTCAGTCTAGGCCGTGCAGATAATCTCCTCAAAGCATATTCTTCAGGAAACTGTTGCTCCAAAAAGTGATCCAGCTCCAAACAAACTTCTAATAATCCCCGTGGATGTCGGCTTTGACAAACTTGACATTTGATCTTTTCATCAGCTGGATTCACAATGCAAGATTCACAAAATACTGGAAATGCAAACCACATAAAAGAGGAATTAGGATAAAAAAATCATTTCTAATTTTAAATTTGAAAAGAATTTCTGAACCTAGAAGACGAACTAAATGTAACTAATACCATGGCCGCAATTAAGAGCAACGGGACGAAAAAGCAATTGTTTGCATTCTGCGCAGAGCACATCCGATACTGTAATCTGCTTGCAGGTTTTGTCTGAGCCAACTGGATGCCCATTCTCCTCTTCAACAGGTATATCATGTTTTTGTTTCAAGTTTTGTTTGAGACTGCTTGGACCGTTGCCATCAACACTTGCAACCGGCTCTGATTGCACCTTACTTGCACGGGGTTCACCATTTCTAGAAGACCCAGTGTCCATAAATGAGTTAGGGCCCAACCATGTCACGTGTGATTGTGAAAAACCGGATAACTTTTGTTCTTTCTCATCACCTGATCTCCATGCAAGAGCATCAAACTGCGGAGAGAAAGTTTCCATTATCTTTTCTTCCTCTGAAGCAGACAGAGGAAAGGATCTCAGAAAAGTTGATTTGCGCAACATTTGAACAATGTTAAGCAGGTAGAAAAATCAGTGCAGAATTATAATAACCTGTGGATCTAATGATATCTTATCCATGATTAAATAGGACAAGAAAATGCGATCAAGCTTAAGAAGAAGCTTAGCAACCATCCTTAAAGGCACATTCTCATCCACCTCACCAGGTTGTTTAATTGATTCAACATAGAAATGGTGCAGAACTCATACTCCGACGACAGAAACGGACAATCATTTAGAACTGCATATTAAGCCTTAAAGGATAGTACTTTAGGCATACACTCTAAAACCCACTGTAGACCCACTGATACATCTGAAAATTAAGGTCCCATTTAGTACATAAAACAAAATAGACATTGGATGAGAAAAACTATGGAGATTATCTAAGTTAGAAGTGTTTAGTCCAAATTTTATATAAGAACTAATTTGGAATATGAAGTAGACAGGCACAACCAATGGGCGAGCACTACCGCTCAGTTTCTAAGCACATAACAAGCTAGCTAAGCTTTGCTTCACTCAGCAATAACATGTGGAGAAGAAGTGAAGTTAACAGCATGTATGGGCTTCTAGATCCTTTTTCATGGAATCAATCAATAAATCCCTCCTTGACATAACTAGATCATAAAAGTTAATAAATCAGGCCAAGTCCTTTTCATGGGCAACGTTGTTCTCTAGGTAGTTTACATATCTAAGAACAATCAAGCGGACATAGAGAACTCACCTAATGTTTGTTTTTCCCTTCTCTTATAGGAGTCAGGATACATCTTAAGCAACAAAAAGTGAAGTAACTGACAGATGCTGGGAAAGTGAAGGTACGGTTGCCGACAAATTGGGCATTGGGATTCGCCAAAACCATTCATTGCTCGATGCACACACCAGAAACAGGAGATATGGCCACAAGCTGCATCAAAAGAAACCGGTAATTTGTTAATAAGCAGATAGGGAAGCTTCCATTTGTATGTGGAAAAGAGAAGCTCCTTACACAATACAACTGGCTTGTAAAGAAGGTCCCTGCAGCAAGATGAGAAAAGATAGGTGAGACTGGTTCTCCCAAATATAAGAACATATAGCTGCTCAAATAAGGACACAACTGACATATAAAAAAAAGAAAAAGAAAATGGCCTGACCCTAAGCCAATGTGACAAATGCAGGTTCAGGAATTGCATGGCACAATTTCTTAAAGGATGATCCTCATTGTTGCGACTGGAGTTTTCTTCTTATGTTGTTTACTAGACCTTCATATTGAGTGACAAGTAAAATTTTTAACTAAAACCTAATCACTTGCATTTGAAAAGAGGGGGCAAGACATAGAAGCTAATCATATAAACTGAGGAAGCAGCAGCTAACTTCATCCGCAGAACATGACCAGGAAATTGAGAACATTAAAAAGGAACCAAGGGATGAAAGGAGTCCACCGCCAATTTGAAGAGACTGCCATAGTCGAAATCTCAACTTCTGTTACGACAAGATAAACAAAGTACGCCAAGAATAAAAGCCATGCCAGCCATTACAGACTCTGGATCATTATTATCTAGGCGTTTCGGGTAGAAATTATCAGATGAAAAGAAAGCGCGTTCGCAATTAAAGAAGACACAAGGAAAGCATCATGAAGCCTGCAGTTGAAGACCGAACTGTGGAATTCCAAAATCAGCATCAAGACGACATTTTTATCTATGTTAATTATAATTTCGTACCCTCATCGAGGCAACTTCTATAGCTCGATTGATGCGCTCAAAACGCCTAAGCGAGAAAGCGAACGCAGAGAGAACACTCACAGGCAAACGCAGCAAGTGAAAGATTCGGAGATTTGCTCGGCCTTGGCGTCTTCAATCGGCACCGATCGATCCTCCATCTCGAGCCGACTCCTCCAAGAGCGAAGCTGGACGGCGATGGAAAGCGGTGGAGATGACGAGCCTCGAGAGACCGAAAGATTTCCTATCCTTCTTCCGGTGACAGGGAAGCTCAGAAGAGAGAGAGAATCAGACCAGATCCCTCGATGGAGGCGAAGTTCGAACAATTTAAGGGTCCGTTTGTCTCACGAAAAATATTTTTTTGAAAAATATTTTCCTCAATTTCCGGTGTTTGGGAAGCGAAAAATGAATGGTCAAACGAAAAATATTTTTCGATCAACAAAAAAAACCTTCTAAAACTAAGGAAAATGATTTCCTCTTTTTGAAAAACAGAAATCATTTTCCTCCTTTACTTCTTCCCTTCCTTCTTTTTTCGTCTGTCGCTCGCACTTCACGACCTTTTTCATCGCCATTTCAATTTCAGCCAAACACCGGAAAAGGAAGTCATTTTCCTGAAAAATGATTTTTTGAAAAATATTTTCCAGAAACACTTTATTTTCAGTGAAACAAACGGAGCCTAAGCATTGATTAGAATGCAAGTTTCCAGGAACCGCCTCTGGAAAAAATCTACCTGGGAGATTGAGATTCTCTTGAGGTCCAATTTCGTCATTTTCCGTTAGAATTGAGGGTGGTGAAATCAACTGTATCTTTGTCTCCTCGATATTTGTCGGGAAGAAAATTAGAGATCGATTTACAGGTCAACGTCCCAAAAATCTCGCATGGGATCCCGACTCGCGTGCGTCGGTGAAACGTCTTTCTGTGCTCAATGGCCCACGTGCATTGCCAACCGCGAATAACGAAAAGCGGTGTCGTCTTGCCTTCGGGCTTGGGCTACGCCTAGTCCTGTCGATCTATTTTGGGCCCAATCGAGCTGAGCCACGGCCCGCCCTGCTGTGGCCGGGTCCTGACCCGGGCAATTTTTTATTGCGCATTTTATATCGCGAGCGAACTCGCCCGACCGTTGAGCCTGGCTGGATCCTAGCCGCCCAACCATCCATCTCAGTGCTGATGAGTTTACCATTGCTTCTTCGTTGAGCAAATGATACAGATGATGAATGAATTTTAATTCGATACAATTTAACTTTGTTTAATATAGCCGTTAAACTATCATTAAAGGTCAAGTATACTCCCTATACTATATGAAAATATTAAAATGATGTCCTCCCGTTAACTCAAATTACTAAAATATGCTTATACAATTTTCAATTTGTTAAGTTTGATTGTTGGATAAAAAATTTACACGCGCGCATTATTCATGTAAAATATTAATATTGGATCTAGAAATAATGGATGGAGATGTCAACGCCTTAATTTTGTTCCTTTCCTTTTCCTATATTTAGAAAGATAAAAAGGAGGGGCAAATTGATTTTTTAAAATTTTTTATAATCCAACTTGGCATGTAATCATCCACGTCGTTGGATGACGTTTGATTAATAGCTTGAGCAAGCTGAAAGATGACACTGAACGCTTGTTAATAATTTAGAGACCGTATCGAATAGATTAAAAATTTTACGGACTACATTGGGTATACATTAATAGTTCAAGATCATGTCAAATAAATAAAAAAACTTAAGGATGTTAAAGGCACCGTTTGTTTTACGGAAAATGTGATACTTTCGAAAAATATTTTTCAAGAAAATAATAATATTTTCTGATGTTTAGCTAATACTTAAAAATGTGCTGAAAAATGTTTCCGTTATTTGTCAAATAATTGATTTCCGGCGCCAACGACCGGCGGTGGCGGCGACGGCAATTGGCGATGGCAAAGGAACGAACAACAGCGAAGGAGGAAGAAGGAGAAAATAAAAAGAAAGAAGTGTAAAAGAAATAAAAAAGAAAAGACGAGGAAAATAATTTTCTTTTTTCAAAATGAGAAAATATTTTCCACGCTTTCGAAAGAGATTTTTTTCATAAGAGAAAAGTGTTTTATAGGATTATCTTATTTTTTTTTGGGTAAGGTAGGATTAGCTTATTTTTCGCTCCTCAAACGTCGAAAAATCCAAAAAATATTTTTCGAAAAGTTACTTCTCGCAAAAGGGAGCCAAAAGTTCACGGGCATTTCTGTCGATTTCTCCCTCTTTGCTTTTTTTTTTTTTTAAAGATAGTCAAAGGGGGGAAAAAAAGAAAAAAGAAAAGAAGAAGTCAAAACGATTCCACGAAGGAAAGCTCGCGAGGGCCCTCGTGTGCTCTGACTGCCAAATGCCTGGAATGCGGAAGAAACTTCCAGGAGGGAACGAGAGCGAAAGAGGAAGGTAACAAAGAAAAGGTCAAAAAGGAGAAAGCCAGCGTATATAATAACTTAAGACAATATCATATTAATCCTCCATTTGTTCCGTACCAAAAAAGATGATCCGTGCAATATATTTCTAAAATCGCTCGCTCGTGTCTTCAAATAATTAATTGATATAAAATATTTTCACCATCGACAATAATTTAAAATAATATATCGTGAATGATTAGAATACTTTTCGTTTGTTAATTTTTTTTTCAATGAATTATAAAAAATTACTTTTAAAAACTTTCGTTTACAACGAAATTGGATTCGAAACGCGGTTATCGAGTGGGCAAATTACAGGATGGGGAATATTAAGAAAGGATTAAGTATTTAGTTATATTATTATCGTTACTTATTCCTGCGATCGGTGTTAATAAAAATTAGAGTAGAGAAGTCGCGATGGGCGGGCGAGGAAAGTTAGGAGAGAAAGAGTAATGGCAATGGAAGGGTCTAGAAAAGTCCAACCCCCCAACCGCAACCAAACATAAAATGGGAGCCTCGCGTCAGTTTTCTCCTATTTGTGGCCGTCAACTCCTCGCTTCTCGCGTCGTCCTCCTCTGCCCCTCTCTCTCTCTCTCTCTCTCTCTCTGCACCGCTTGCCTTGGCTTCGCTTTCGTTTCCTCTGTGTCTATCAGGTGCTCTCTCTCTCTCTCTCTCTCTCTCTCTCTCTCTCTGCGTGGATCGTGTCCGGCGAGGCGGTCCTGGCTGTTCTTCCGGTCGGTTACGTCGATCGGAGGTGTCTGGGGGGTGGGCACGGACGGATTCTGCTCGAGAAGGGGTCTCGTTCATGAATTGAAGCTTTGCCTTTTCAATTTGCTCTTGGATTGAGCGGTTTTGCGTCCGGCAGTTAAAAGATTCGATCTTCGTTTCCTGCGTTGAACTCTAGATTTTTCCGTTTGTGTCCATGCCTTGCATTTTACGTTTGTTGTTAATGCAAATTTGTGCGGTTGGATGGGGGGAGCGAACTCGCGGTTCGCGCGAATGTCGTCTGTCCCGTTTTGGTGCGACCCATCTGCATCTTGAATATTTCGTCTGGGACATTGGTTTGGGCGGCGCGTGATGGAGTTTTAAGCCGACAATTGCTTTTAGCAGTACCAATGATGTGGTTCATTTCTGGTTCGCGTTAGATAGCGGTGCGGGCAATGCGGTACGAAGAAGCGTCAATTCTGTTTGGTTGATTGCCACATCGCCTTAGGCTTGGCCGACAAACTGACTGCAATGCTTTATCTTGACTATCGTCCCAGAGAGTGATGGGTTGTAAATTCTTCATTTAATTTGGTTCTGATCTGAATGAGATGGTTTGTCGTGGGTGGGTTCTTTTATTCTTCCTCCTTGTGTGGGGAGGCTGCATCTGGTTTTGGAAAGGCTGGCATTTTAATGTTTACTAAATTATTTGTTCTGGATTTTTCCCTTCAGTTTTCTAAACTCGTACAACTGTGCTTGCTTCAGTGGTTTTCACCTGTCATCCTTTAGATTTGTTTTTTCCAGAATGCTCTTGGTTCAATTGAAAATTTAGACACGATAATTTTCTTCATCGAATCTTGGATCCCTTAATTGGTATAATCTGGAGGAGCTCTGTGAAAGGTGGTGTAAAACAAAGTTGGTCATTTGGTTAATTCTACCAAAGAACTAGCTGCATTGTGATGCAGTATTTATAGACAAAAGTGGTCGATTTTTGTGTAGTTTCTCAGTGTAGTAGCGACTTGTGAGGCTTTGCTTTGTTACTTGCATGGCTGGAGTGCTGGTTTTAATGACGTTGGTTCTTTGATTTGTTTAGTACTTGTAGGTGACACTTTCGCCGTTCACATTTTGGAGTTCTGAAACTGAAATGGCCGAGGTAAATGGAAAGTTTCAGTGACATACTTGGGTTTCTGGTATCTGTTGGTGCATTGTGTGCATGTAGTAACAAATTTTGAATATGGCAGGAGGGTTACAGGGTTTCTTTGAATGTTTATGACCTGAGCCAAGGTCTAGCTCGACAGCTTTCGACATCATTCCTGGGGAAGGCGATTGAGGGCATATGGTAAGTGCATTGAAAGACATCTATTTGTTAAGTCTTATCCTGTTCTCATGAACATGCTGCTACTGTGCGCACAAGCTGCAAGCAATATATCTTAAATTATATTATTTTTCTATTATTTATTTACTTATTTATTTTTGAGGGGGGGGGCATTGCAAATAGACATGTTATTGAAGTCGGATCTTTGGTACTGAGTGTCTCTTGATGATATCGAGTACTCTTGCTTCGTGAGGGGTTTTACACAGTCCATGTCTATTTGATCTGCAATAAGCTGCATCGGTGATCGGAGGAGGAATTGATTAAAGGTGTATATGTTAATCAGAAATTACTATTTAGTCAATGGGGTTTGGGCAACTTGTGAGACAAAGCACGATTGGCCTCTTGTGTCGACTAACTACTACTGTAAATGTTTTAGACATTAAATCTGGACTTTTTTTAACCAGAAGCAGCGGCAAAATTACATAGCTTTCCTTTACAAGAAAAGCAAAAGTCAGTATGCAGATGTCTTTATCTTACTGACGTCAGTGGGATGATTTTTTTTTTTTCGAATGCAGGCACACTGGAGTGGTAGTGTATGGAAATGAATACTATTTTGGGGGAGGTATACAACATGCTCCTGTTGGGAAAACACCATATGGTACTCCTGTTCGTATTGTAGATTTGGGTGTCACACATGTGCCAAAAGATGTTTTCGAGATGTATTTACAGGAGATCAGTCCGCGATACACAGCTGAAACATACAGTCTGCTCACTCACAACTGCAACAACTTCAGCAATGAGGTAGCCCAATTTTTAGTGGGTTCATCCATTCCAGACTATATTTTGCAGCTTCCTAATGAGGTCATGAGTAGCCCAATGGGTGCTTTGATACGTAAGTCCATTTTTACCGTGTTATACTTGATTTCTGTTTCTAGTGTTCCTGGCCAAGATGCTCCCTCAATTATCTATCAATCTCCCCTTTCGATAAGCTAAAGTAATTGGTTGGATTTAACATGCTGTTGCACCACCCTAGTACTGTGCTACATGTAGAAATCAAAGCCATCAGACCTCAACAGTAGATGCCTGTCCCATTCTCCCTGTGATCTTGAGTTTGGATATGGGCTCCACTATGTCCACAGGTTGTTTGTTACTATTGTTATTCCTCAGTTTCTTGGGTGATTCTGGGGTGCTGTGATGAAACGTAGTTCCTCAATGAAGTCGGAGATTTGGCATGTGATGTTAATTGAGACTTTGAGTGTGCTTGGTCTCTTGTTTTTGGGGACAAAGTAGGGATTATCCATCTGGTGGGTGATCCGATTGCATGATAAATAGTGTCTTCATGTAGGTGTAATCACATTAGAAAAAAAAGCCGCACTTTTCCTTCTCATCTTAGAAGTATGACATGGAAGAGTGTGGTAGGCACAAAATAATTTTGCCCTGGAAATTTTCTAGGATGAGATACCCTTATAAATTATTGCCTGTTTGTGAGAGATTAAATTGAAGGGTGGCAAATGGAAGTTTTCAAGTCAGGCAATCATCACCAAGGTCAACGTGCTCTTGTTCCTCATATCATTGCGGATGATGTTGCTTATTGTTTGGTTCCTCGGGGTAGTTTTGGGATTTCTAAATTGTCTCACCAAGATCTGCTGCTTGTGAATGCGTTCCATTGAATGACATACTTGTTGTTTGTATTGTAGTGCCTATGATACAGAACCTAGAGACGACTTTGAAAGTGGGAGCTGTTCCTCAAGTTCCACAATTTAGGCCACCAACATCGACCCCCGATATCAGCAAGTCCTTTGGCAGTGCTCCGAGTACACCCATCAAAATAACCAAAGCCACAGACATGGATACAGATGCGGATAAGAAACAGCAATCTGAGGAGTGTGCCAAGGAGTCTAAGGATGGACAAACCTCAGCGGCGAGTGATTCTGCCGCTGTGAAAGTTGACCTTGTACCAGGAGATCCGCTCGGGGATGCGCGGAGCAAGGTGCTGGAGGAGATTACTGCAGAATTTACGGCAATCATGGCAAGTGGAACGTTGCGTGCAAGCGAAGCTGCGGCTCTTGCTACCAGGAGGGTGATGCAAAGATACGGAAGCACGAATGTCGCGATGTCGAGCTAAAAGAAATTGAGAAGCTAGGCGTATCATTGTTACTTGGAAAAGGTGTGTCTAGTTCATTAGCTGATGCATTTTTAGGCAAAATTATCATGAAACTGAATTAGTCGGCTTCTCTTAGCCACCCCCCACCCCCCGGGTGGATGGAAACTGATTTAATTGTTTGAATCATTAAGAGACCTTTTCTTCGTTCAAACACAGCGTTCGATTTTGATTGGCTGATGAGTGGGTCGGAAATAAGAATAAATATTGCATTTACAGTTTGGGTTTTATGGGAAAATTTTAAATAAGGAAATGAAGGGACATTATTTTCTTAAAAAGAAAAAAACCTGTTAAAAGGTATTTTCTGTCATTTAACTTTTTTGGTCAATATTTTTCTTTTCATTTTTTCCATTTCTCTTTTTTCTTTATTGTTGGCAAGGGTTGCCTTGCCTGGGACCTCACTTAGCCCTCGCTGGCGTTAGTCATCACTTGAGATTGGCTACCAACGTAAAAGAAAGGAGCAAAAAAGGAAAAAAAAGAATTTATAAAATATAAATGACGAAAATACTTTTGGGCATGTTGTCTTTTGAAATAATGAGGGCATTTTAATCTTTTATTTAAATAAGGTTTGCTTTAAGGTCTTTGTTAAAAAAATTTCAGATTTTTCCTCTGGCCCCTGCGAGGCTGCCAAGCCATCCTTCTTCCCAAATATTAGGGTTTTTTTAGCTGCATATGCAGAAATCTGTAAGCGTATCTCTACACACACACGTTAAATTCCAAGGATACTTCTTTAATCTTTAAAAATGAGAAAGAGAACCACGTTCTTGGAGATCTCTTCACTGCTAGATCTGAGGATACAATGGAAACCCGAGGTGGAGAAAATGCCGGTGTTCACGACATTGTATATTAAAGAGTTCTACAATGGGGAAACACTGCTGTCGCGTGAGCTCGTGTTGTGCCACAAGTTGGAGCCTCATTGGATCGCTTCTGCAACTACGCGCTCCCGCTTGGTCATGCTGGTGCCGTCCTCCGCCTGATTGTTCCCATCTCCACCGATCACGTTGTGATGGGTGGGTGTCCGGAAGAGTGTCAGAGGGCTTCAAATTATGGTAGACAGCCGGCGGGTTTGCCTTGTCGTGCATATACTCCAACCCCTTTGCCCCTCCTGGGGCCATTTTCATTATTGTGAATCAATCTAATGGCTTTTGGTTCGGTGCCAGGACTGAATTGGAGCATAGGAAGACAAGTGATTGTTCTGAAACTAAATCTCCGGAAACTTGTTTTGGCACACAAGTTTCCGAGAACGATGGCTGAAACCTGCACTTTGATTTTAGTCCACAAGCAGATTTCGGTTTGTAAATATCTAAGGACCATGGAAGCTTTGATAATGGTGCCTCGAGAAAAATCAAAAAGGAAACTATTCGAAGACATTGCGAAGAACAAATCTCTTTAAAAGTTCTTGAAAAAGTTCAGACAGGCTGATAATGCTTAGTAATTATGAAAAAAGCATACCGTTCCGAGCAGATGGTCTTCCATGGAACCGGGCGCGAACTCGAAAACCAAGAGCCACTGTTCACCATCGGTACAATAGCCGCAACTTCTCATGGAGCAAAACGCTCAGCATCAACACCTCCACAAGGAACTGTATAATGTCCCCTTGCGGTCAAGTCGCTTCACTGCCACGACCCGAATAACTTTTTGGACATCACTCCCTAGATTAGTCCCTGTTTACCTGCCGATTGATTATAGGAGTCCTCAATTTTTTTTCCTTAGCGTTTCGGGGTTTGCATTCAGCTGCCCGGTTTTGCCGAACCTTCCCTTGTAAACTCTCCTGAATCCCCCGACCCGATCAGGCGTTCCTGCCCAAAGTTCCCTGTGGCCATGGCCAGTTCTTGGAAGGTGAATGTCTGCACCGCAACGTTGTTGTTGCCGCCTCCTTCTTTGGGAGTAGTGTCCTTCTCCGGCGCGGTCTCAACCGGCACTCTCAGCTCATTAGTCTCGGCATGACCGACAACAGAAAGGTCAATTGCTGACAGCAAAAACTCGAGAGAAAACTCGGCCTAATCGAGTCTGCCTTCTGGGTCCCGGCTATTTACCAGTTCTTGAGTCTCACGACTGGATGTGCACGATTTCAACAACAACAAAGGCACCAAAAAAGGAAAAAGGAAAAAAAAAAAGAGAGAGAGAAAACAGGTACGGGGCTAACTTCTAAAAGAATTCCACACTATCGCTCGCCGGCGTGCAGCAGAACAAGGAAGAGAAAACAGTTCATTCGAAGGGTTGAACGGTAAAGCAAGGGAGCTTCATAGCACAAGCGCTGATACTCCAAAAGGATCACGACGTGATCTCATGGGCTTACCAGTCCGTGGCAGAGCCGCGCTATCGGAAGCTAGCCTCATTCTCACGGGACGAAGAGCACGAAAGCCAACTCATTTCTCTGATTGATAAGGTGACCAACACTCGTTGATCCTCACTCCCGTTTGTCCCGCGTGTGGACGGTCTCATCCGGAACGGGTAGAGAATTCTTTTTTCTCTACTCAATGCCCCAAGGGCAAGTGCGTGCTAACACCAGGTCGGCTTTTGCATTTCAACATTTTCAGATCTATTTAACGCAAGGAATCCGAAAGACATTTTTAAGATATATCAATGCTGAAATAGTGAATTACGTGCTTTTTATTTGAAAAACGTAAACTTTAGCTGGATAAATAAGTTCAACCAACGATTGAAATAGTTGCTTCGAGCGTGCCTGCATTTTGGAGTTTCATTAACAAGATTAGTGACGTTTTGGAAAGCATAGCTCGAATTCAAGATGAGGGTCTTCATCATTACTGAAGATCAATCACATGACCCGCATTTATTAGGAAGTACGTAGTTCTTCCGAGTACAATTGTTCAATCGAAAGCAGTCTATCAACCAGATTCACTGTTCCAAAGATTGATCAAGCTCATTCTCTTTAGAATGATCCTATTGTCTCATCTAATTTAAACTGTCCCTAAACAACCAGCGAAGACTTCTCGACTGCGATCGAGAAGACATTGTGCATTCTCAGAGCACAAGCAATTCCACGCGTGCCTGAGTTGTAACTACAACAACAGAGAGTAGCCTGGGGTGGGTAGCTTACAGATGGGAGTCGTAGACCGGGAATGAAAAATTAATGCTCCTTCTGAAAAATTTTCCTTTCAACAGCGGCATTGTATTCCTTTACACGAAGAATTGTATAGTCAACTCAGGAACCTCGCGCTAGGAAACTGCATCTGATTTCTCAGCATGCAAAGCAGCACGCCCTTGGTCACCAATGTCTTCATTTTCGAGATCGACACTGGCTTCTTTTGATCTGCTGAAAGCATCAGAAGGTATATTGATGCCTGCAAATCCGAGCATGACCGCAACAGCACCAAGGTAATCCATGAGATGAGGCGCATTGCCAGTCAGTGAATCCACAACAGCTGCCAATGGAACTTGTATGGTAAGACCAGCTGTGGCGACGGTCGTAGTAGTCAGAAGAACGGCTTTGGCCCACAAGTAATCGCTCAGCACATTATCTAACAAACCTGAGTATAAAGTGGGAAAGGGGGAAAAGAAGCAGATCAATAAGTTTGAACTTCCAGCAAATTTTGGAAAATCCAGCAGCTCGAACTATAGATCAATAGAATGCAGAATCAAATGTCATCAGCATCTCCTACGCCCAAGAAATATATAAACCTAAATTAGGTCTCTGTGGACCAGAAAGGGTCGTTCACTGTTCAGGGGTGAAAGATTCAACATTAACTGATTGAGCCACAGCAACTTGATCCAAGGCAGAAGTAATGGACCTAGATGCGCTTAGAATCACTATTACAATTCTCATGTAAAAAGTGTGTGTGGGTCCAACAAATTTTCCTTTTTTGAATTTGAACCTTGCTCCTTGATCCTAACTATTTGACTCAAATGGACGTGATTCTGAACAAAGCACAGATTAACTGATCCACTTTAGAAGAAGCTGGTCTTCTTATGCCAAGGAAACTAGCCAACATCAATTTCCTGAAGTCACATGTAAGAATGTGTGTGAGTTACCGCACTGGAAACCATACAATCATTGCTCGTCTACCCTTCATTTGAATTAAGTCGTCGTAATCAATTTTAGAGGGCCACGATCTTCTTTGCCTCAAAAAAGGTTTGTAGTTGAAGGATAGAGCTCCCATTTGCAAAAAAGCAGATATTACTACCTTAAGGAAGTAATTTGGCTAAGTAACCCTATAATTACATAATACAAAAATCTCAAATAAATGCTGTATTCATCATGCAGTTGTGCCAAATTCCATTTTTAGTATGCCAGCAATCTGAGTCTACTTTGTGGTAATTAATAAAATGCCAAGCCAAAAATAGTACTTCTCCATATCCCACATCAGAAATTTATTAGTTCCATGCAAACCTAACCATCAGCTCCTTCCCTTCCCCTTCCTTTTCTTCCCAACCTACTTGTTAACCGATTACAGTAACCTCACTCAGCACCAGGAAGCTTTCACAAACTCAGGTATATTATAGCTAGAAATTCCGCTTCAACAAAGCAAAAGAAAGTATCCATACACATGCATAGAATATCCAAACAGATGCTTAGTCGAAAGGCACAGTAATTCTTTTCAATCGCTTAGGGCCATGTCTGCCCAAGTACATGCATTCATCAAGAAATGCACAGTGCCATATCTTGAAAAAGCCTGCACAATTGGCAGTAAGCATGCCAGCATAACTACAGGTTTAGCAACCACCCACTATTTGCTTGTCAATGACTACTCTGTGACATATATCATCTGCAGTCAACTACAAGCGCCGATATGATTTTATATTCTGGTGTCTTGACTTGTGTAGACACCTGAATGCGGGTATGATGATAACTATTCAATAGTCCGCCAAAGAAAATTGAAGAAGGGAGGAGAGCAAAGAAAATATATACCTACAGACGTTTATCTTACTCGGATGACACAAATAAGAAGGAAGCGAAAATAAAATCAGGGAACTGATGCCCCCCCCCAGACCCTCAACAATGTGTGAGGCCATGGAAGGAAATTCCCGGACTGCATTACGGAAATGGTGGCCTACTCAAAAGACATTTTTTCTTGGGCAGTGGTGGGGGAGGGGGATGGGACTCATGACATAAAGTGAACATATTGAGGTTATTTCCTTCAATAATTGAATATGTTTTATTGCCTTTTCATTCCAACCCATCTGAACAACGTAACTATCCATTTCCCTCAACTTGCTTCCATTCCTTTTTCCCTTCATTTCCGTCACGACTTTGACTTACCAAACATTAAGGGCATGAAGCTGTGTCAGCTCCAAAAACAAGCAAACATCATATCAAGAACAAGCGAAAGAAGAAATTCAACAAGCAACTGCAAGCTCCTTAAAAATATGATCAAAAGCAAGTAACCACCTTAGACCTAACAACTGTTATATATGTATATACATGTATACATATACATATACATAAATGTGTGTGTGAGTGTGTGTAGCGCATTGTATTTTAGCGGACTAAAAGGAAAATCAAGAGTAATCAAATCATGCTCCTTGCTACTCACCTTTACCAATAATTAGACCAACCTCCGCCCAGGTAAGGTTAGTAAATGGCTCCAGCTTAGCAAAATTAAGCACAAGGGCGACAGGAAGGAATATCAAGAGGTTAAACAGCCCCAGGTATCCAAGGAATTGAGCCATGCTAGCTTGACCTTGCTTTTCATCATCATCAGGTAGTTTCTTCCTAATCAAGGTGATGTATACAGCATACAGGGCAGCTGAGACAAGAGCAAGGATGTCTCCAAGAAGAGGTTTGGATGCAGTTTCGATCAGAGAAGATTCTGACTGCGAGTCACCCACACTAACAATGATTGTTCCTCCCATGCAAAGAAGAACGCTGATTAGCTTTACCCAGGTAAATTTCTCTCCCAAGAATGCAAGAGAGACCAAAAAGGTGAACAGACTCGATGCACTGCTCAAGATAGTGTTTGACTGCGAAAAAGCAAGGCAATGAAACTAATTAAATAACAAAGACGGAAACATACGCAAAAACTAGGCAAGAAAAAACCACTTAAAAAGATGCTAGTACCGTGACGGTAGTGTACTTTAGGGACAGATTGAAAGTGAGCTGCGCAAAGAACCAAAATGGGCAAATGAGAAGGCTAACTTTCGCGACTCTCATCCTCGTCCAACGTCCCTTTGCGTCCACTCCCCTGCCAGCATCTTCACTCATTACTCCTTGATCATGCAAAGCCCTTTCACTCTCAAACTCAGACCCCAAATAACCATCTTTTGTGTGATGACTTATTTCGCCTTCCTCCACATACGTGGACGGATCCGGATCATCAGCTGTAGCACTCAAATCACCTTCTGCAAGTAAAATTGCCTTCTCCCCCGACCCTTTCAAAGAGCTACTATCATCATTCTTCCTACTCCGCCAGAACCATAAACTTCCATACTTATCCTCTACGTAGCGCCCGATTTCAAAGATGGGAATGTAAACGACGAACAATGAGTTGCATATATACGTGATAAGGAAAGGCGAAACTCCCGAATCAACCACGGATTGGACCACATAACTAGCAGCAATCCAAATGGTGGCGACGGCAACTATGTATATCAACCCCAAAACCCATCTCCAAACTTTACTTGTCATGTCCTCCTATCGAAATTCCCAGTTTTTTCCCCTTCTTTCAGCAGGAATCGTCGAAATCAATCCACGAGAAGTCAAATTCCCCAACAATTCACATTAGCAGAGACATATCGTCCTAGGATAAGTCCCCAACAGCCTCCAGGATTCACGATTCCAGAACCGAACATCCGCGTCCTAAAAGAGACAATCAACTGCCGGAGGCTTGAACAGTAGACAACTCGAAACCTGGGAAATGTGAACAATACCTACATCGCCTACTTCGCCAGGGAAACTCTCCCTCACAATCGAATCGTTCGATCCTTCACGAGTTCAGACCTCGAATTGACTCAACATCTGCATCCCTCTCAGATGAAAATCACGACAGCCAAGTCGAGATAGTTTGTTGAAAAATTGATGGATTCTGATTCTGACGCGCTGAGGCGAACATGGAAAATCTGGGCCTGCAATCGCCATTGCTATCGGCCCATGGGCTCATAAAGGCAAGCCCATCCACGTTGGGTTGGGACACTGACTCGAGAAGCTTTTGAAACGCTCACAATCAAACCCGTGAATTTTGTGATTTTGCTGAGACGAGCGAGTAAGCACCACATTCATCGGGACCCTGCGCGTTCAAAATACGCGATCAGCGCTCTAGACGCACCTAATAACACGTGATCTAATATCTCGATAAGCCATTTCGACATGTACGAGGTCAATTTTAAGCATTTTAAATAAATTATAGGTTAAAATATAAAATTATCATATACATATTTAAGTTCTATATCCGGCCACCCAAAAATTAAGATAAGCAGCCATAAAACATACTAATCATAAATCCCTAAAAGAAGAAAAAAAAAATTCACCACCGATATTTTTATATATACATAATAATAATTTATCATGTGTTAACGTGTCGGGATTCTTTATTTTTTGAGAAATAACGTGTTGACATGTGGTGTAGTGTGATGTCGTGTCGTGTCGTATCGTGTCGTTTGCGTATTGTGCCGGTGCTATTTAGGAGACGAGTCTTGATGAGCTTGAATTTGACTCGATCAGAAACTTGTACAACTTGATTCACAATCCGGCAAGTTAATCTAGAGCAACCACAAAGTCGAGCCCGAGCTACTTGCAATGCATTAACTCGATTTCAATCCTCCCCGCCCTCATCGTCGTGCTCGACCGTCATCACAGCTCTTCATTATTACCTATCAGAAACAGACTCAACCGTTGTCACTACCATTACCAATAGCATTGATGACCAACCAATAAGCCTAAAGGTGAGCAATCGGATCTGTTCAACCCGAGAACCAACCCGAATTGACCTTGGCTGGCCATTTTAAGGCTACTTCGCAAGGTGTTTTACTGGAATTTCTCCTGCAATGAAGTATTTTTTTAATCTGAAAGTCACTCTTCGATTATTTAAATTAGAGAGAGACAGGTTATGCGGCGACTCCGAACGAAAAATATAGCAGGTAATAAGGAAATTAACAACTCAAATTTTAATAGGATGATGCAGACACAAACCAAGCCAAAATTTAATCGACGATAAGGCGAGAAGAATACAGACTTCCACAGCAGGATTAAATGCAAACGAACTATGATGGAATTTGATTAACGACAAAGCTTGAAAATACTAAGATATTACGCCAAAATTTAATTGACGAGGCGAGTTCGGAAGATAAGAGTACAATGTAGGAAACTAAAGATACTAAAGGATAGTAAATTTTCTTGATTTGTGTGGGGGTGCTCCAAAAAGTATGACGTGGCTATTTAGAGCCTATAATAGACCATTATCAATGGAGGTCACAAATAGTTATTTAAAAATAAATAAATTTCCAATGGTTATGACAAGTTACAACAATTCTAAAATAGCGGCAAAATAACCATTCAATGATTATTCTTTGTTGATTGCATGCTATTGAAATTGATGATTTTGTTGATTAACTTCAAGGCCCTCGTCAATAACCTCACTTTTTGTGTTGTTGAAGACTTGGCTAGTGAGTTGTCAATTCTCTTCAAGTTACCTATAATTCTATTCACAAATGATTAGACTCTATTTTCATCGACTAAGTCTATCAGTTTTCAAGAATAACCAAAAGCTAGCCTTTTTTTGGGAAAAAATTTCAAATAAGAACATGGAGTGCCTCTCATTTTCTCAAATAAGTACTTAAAGTGGACTTGTTTCAAATAAAAATGTGAAATGCCATCATTTTTTTTAAACTAAAGGCTTGAAGTATATCCATTCCAAATAAGAATTTGAAGTGGCAATATCATTTTTAAAGAAAGGCCTGACCTCACTAGCTAGTCAAAGGAATTTTCGTCCATTACTTTTTCGAATTATTTTTCTTTCTTTCTTTTTTTCCATTTTTTTCTTTGTTGCGACCGACAAGGGCTGTGACCCTTACTATATCTGGGTGAGGGTCGTCTCATTGGCTGAGGGGGAAGGCAACCCTTGCTTAGATTTGGAGAGGGCAAGACTTGCTTGTGGCTGGAGAGGGCATACCTTGCTAGATTGGGCAAGGGCGATCCTTGTCTAGCCCTCTTCGATGGCCGGCCATAGTTTGAGATTGGCCATTGGCAAAAAGGGAGAGAAAAAAAAGAAAGAACAAAGAAAGGAAAAATGAAAAAAAAAATTGTAAAATGAAAGAACAAAAATGCCTTTGATTGGCTAGAAGATTTGGCTGGCCGAAGAGGTCGGGCTTTCTTTGAGACGGATATGATCACTTTAGGCCCTTATTTAACGATATCTGCTTTAGGCCCTTATTTGAAACAAGGTATGCTTTAAGCTCATATTTGAAAATTTTCCTTTTTTTTTGGCATAAACACAAGGTAGATTTTTTCAATTCTTGATTCGAAAATTGAGAACAGTCTTGATTAGTTTGTCTCAAATTTATATCCTGAATTGATCGGTTCAGAACCTATGTTTTTGCAAATTTTCGTACTTTTTTTAAACGGAAAATATTTGTTAAAATCGATATGTTTGACATATTATTCTCAAGTAGAGGGAATTGTATTTATGCTTGACACATGAATATTGCATAAATAAAAATTGAAAAAATTAAACAAAAGAAAAGCTTTGGCCGATTCTTGGATTGACCCTGATTGGTTGTCAACATCGTCAGTTCCTAATTTCAAGAATTGGGAATTGATCTTGATAGGGCAAGTTCCAGGCTCTAGATCCAAAACGGATCATCCCTAATAAGCGCCGTCACGTTGTTATTTTTTCAATAGGTTATTGAAGGTGAGGTCCTTATTCAAGTTTGAACTAATGGAAAAGGGCTTGATTTTTATAACAATCCTTGGATAACAAATGCGGGGATGATAAAATCCAAAATAATCTCGCTCGATCTTGCATTTTGCACTTATTCCATATCTAATTGGATTAAAATTTACTTGTGGACATATTCAACGGCTAAGACGACAGGCCGGTTGAACTTAATCGGTGTCGTTTTTAGATGGTTCAGCAGAAATCTGTGAGCGTATCTCTCTGCACACGTGAATTTCGACGATCTTTCGTCAATCTTTAGAACATAAGAAAGAGAAACATGGTCCTGGAGATTCTCTTATTGCAAGATCCGAAGAAGCAAATGAAACCCCCAGCTGGAGAAAATGCCGGTATTAACAACACTGTATGTGCAAAAAAAAAAAATCTTACAATGAAGACACACTCGCACGGCGTGAGCTCGTGTTGCGCCGCGAGTTGGAGCCCCATTCGATGGCTTCCGCAACCGCGCGCTCGCGTTCCGTCATGCCGGCTCCGTACTCTGCCTGGTTGTTGTTCCTATCTCTGTCCATCGTGCTGTGATCGGACGGCGGAGATTGCGTGTGGACCGTTACGGTCCCTGTCCCGGGGCCTAGCCAGAGATAGCTCAACGCAGTCACGACGTCCGTCATTAAGGGTCGGACCGCCACTTCTTCGTTGAGGCACATGGCGGCCACTGCGACTGCCTGGTTCAGGCCTCTCACGGGAAAGTCGTCGTTTAGGAGCGGATCCGCCAATTCCGGGTATCTGCGGGGGTCCTTGAAAACGGGCTGTGCCTGTTTCGAGCCAAAATGACGATAGTTTAGGATGAGCTGCACGCATTGATCACTCAAGGTGCCGAACTGTTTTCGGGCCGATTTGCTTCTCAAGCTAACAGAATTGGACGAGAATACATACGGGGTGACAGAATGATTTAGCGAGATTGTAACGCTAACGAAAACAGATTCGCTGCTGCAAAATTTGTGCCCCAGATTTCGACCAAAAAGAAGTTCCTTACCCAAGTGACTAGATTTTGCTCTTCTGTTGGCCGGGTGGTGTCGATGGCTCTTCTTCCGGTGATCAACTCCAACAGGACGACGCCGAAGCTGTACACATCCGACTTCACTGTCAGCTGTCCCGTCCTCTGATACTCCGGGGCGCAGTAGCCATAAGTCCCCATCACTCTCGACGACACGTGCTGTCTGTCCCCCATTGGGCCCAGCTTGGCCAACCCGAAATCGGAGAGCTTCGCTTCGAACTGGTTGTCCAAAAGGATGTTGGAGGACTTCAAGTCGCGGTAGATGACCGGGGGGTTCGCCTTCTCGTGCAGATACTCCAAGCCCTTGGCCGCTCCTAGGGCTATCTTCATTCTTGTGAACCAATCTAATGGCTTTTGGTTTGGTGCCAGATCTGAATTGGAGCATAGGAACATGAGTGGTTTTGTTTTGGAACCGAATCTCTCGAAACTTGTTACAGACTTGATTTTAGTACACAAGCAGAATCGGTTCGTTAACTGCCTAAGGCGTCCGCGACAGCGAAAGCTTAAGGATGGGGTCTCGAAAAAACATTCGATGGATGGATGAAAGGGAACTGTTGGAAATCATTGCGAAGAAAGGATATCTTTAAAAGTTCTTGAAAAAGGTTCAGACAGTCCGATAATGCTTAACGGATGCGATGAAACTACATAGTACCGAGCAGATGGTCTTCCAAGGAACCGCGGGGCATGTACTCGTACACCAAAAGCCTCTGATCACCGTCGGCGCAATAGCCAATGAGATTCACCAAGTTCTCATGGTGCAAAAGGCTCAGCATCAACACCTCGACAAGGAACTCTCTGTTCCCTTGCAAGCCATTCCTGTCGAGCTGTTTCACCGCCGCGACCTGAATGTTTTGGCATCAACCTCTAGATTAGTCTGTTTGTATGTCAATTGATCATAGCAGTCATAAAATGTTCCTTTTTTTCTTTCTTCTTTTGATTGTTCGGAGTTTGCATTCACCTGCCCGGTTTTGTCGAGCTTTCCCTTGTAAACTCTCCCGAACCCGCCTTCCCCGATAAGGCATTCCTGCCTAAAGTTCTTCGTGGCCGTGGCAAGTTCTCGGAAGGTGAATGTTTGCGCCGCAACGTTGTTGTTGCCGCCCAGTTCTTTAGGAGGAGCATCCTTTTTCGGCTCGGTCTCGACCAGGACTCTCGGCTTACTCGTCTCTGCACGACCGGTGACGGAAACATCAACTCCTAGCAGCAAAAGCTCAGAAGAAAACTCGGCCTGGCGAGTTCGCCTTCTGGGTGCCTTGGCATCTATCCCAGTCATTTACTAGTTCTCGAGTCTCACGACCAGATTTGCACAATTTTAACCATAAGAAAGGCCCAAAAAATTTAGAACAAAGCAGCGTGCACAATCCTTAGAGGCTATACGTATTCCTGAAGAAAACAATTACGTGGGCAACTTCTTAGAAGAAATTCACCCATTACTTGCTGGTATGCTGCACGATAACGAAGAAAAAATAGTATTTCCGAATGGTCGACCAGTAAGTGCGCGAGCTTCATAGCGTGTGTGCCGATTCTCCGAAAAGATAGCGACATGATTGTATGCGCTTACCGGTCCGTGGTGGAGCGGTAGACTGTTTCCTAGGAGGAGGTGGAGAGGTGGGCAATTGGTTCTGTTGTCTTCTGCCGCCATCTGACCTCTTGGAAGCTACCTTCTTCTCGTGGGATGAAAAGCATGAAAAGCAACTCATCTCAGAGTCTGGTGGTGCAATGATAAATTCTCACCCTTTTATCTCCCAAGCACAAAGGTTTTGTTTATCGAAGTCCGAACAATTTTAACGCCGATTGACAATGGATGTAGCGGTCGTCTGAACCGAAAAAAATGTCTGGGAAAACTTTGATACAAGCAAGCTCTGCAACAAGAAGGCTTCACATCCCAAATGACAGAATGAACTGGGAGAGAGAACACAATGAATAATTTGAATCTGCGTCTTCGAAAATCCGGCGTTCCGGGGGCTAGGAGAGGCGGATATCCACGAATGAACTATCGATTGAAAAATCACCAGAAAAACATAGAAAAAACTGGTGATGGAGGCGGTTCTAGACACTGGTGGTCATTATCCTCATTGAAGGTGAGAGAGTAAACGAAGAGACAAAAGGAGAATGTCTAGATTCTGGTAAGCTAGGCATTTCGAAACATCATCGTTCAATTAAAAAGGGGGAGATCCCAAAATAGGAAGGGTGTCTTTAACAGGAGAATGAGGTCAAAAACAAGAAAACAGAAGAGAGTCCCCGCGTCCTCCAGTGTATCCTGAAAACAAGGGCAACGAGGCAGAAGAGGTTTGGGAGGTTTGAAAAGTTTGGCATTAGAAGGTATTAGAAAAATTTTCTTTTCTGAAGAAGAAAGAAATGTCCTAAAAATTAATAAACACTACATAAACATTATATGCATGCTAACAAGCATGCAGCCCTGCTCATAAATAGATTGGGAGATGAGAATGCTAATATCATAAGTGTGGGATTCGACTTCTACTCTCTGCAAAGAGATAAAAAGTAAAAAAAAAAACACTTATATACATAATTTAGACTTTTGTATTATGCCAAAAGTCAAATTAATTAATCGAATTATTCCATTAAATTTGACCACTTTATGGAATTTGCTAACTCTCATCGAAGCTTTTTTTCCTTTCCAATAGCATGTTGATTAGCGGCCCAAAAATTATATTCTATTCGAAATATTTATTTTACTCTGAATTTTTTCTTTATCAATTATTTGTTTTAGTTTGGGTATTAATAAGTTTCAGTTGGATTTTTATTTTTTTTACAAAAAAAAAGTTGGATTTTTATTTTTCGAAAATAGATTATACATGTTCTGTTTGAACATCAAAACCTATCAAAAAGACATAAAAGGAAAATCCATACAATAGCTTTTAATGATTTTTGTCTATGAAACCAAGGAAATGCCAAAATAGGAGAGAAATAACACATTTGGTCTGTTCCGGTTCTCTTTCCCCTCCCACCCTTCGCTTCCCTTGGGCGGGAGGCGGCGGCATACACATGCACATTCATGGTGACTCTGTTCTTCAGCTCTCTCGCCCCACTCAACTGCAATCCATAAGCACCTTCCCTCCGGAATCTGTGCGCTGTTTCATCTTTCATGCTCTTCCTTTCGTCTTTTTTCTTTCTCTCTCTTTGTTCTAATGTCGACACTTTTTTGTCCATTGAAGTGGTGAAACTTATACAGAACATCAAGAAACCAGTTACTTGTGCATTTTGGAAACGACAGGGATCATATGGCTATGAGATATCGTCGTTTGTGTCAAATTTCGAGGTTCTTGCCCCGTGTTTGCGCAGGTTAGGCGGCCTCTTTTGGCTGATTGTCTTGAAGTTCCAATCTTTTTCTTGCTTTGGGTTCGTGCTCGCAGATTGGGTGGTGGGTTTGTGTTATTGCTGAACCATCTTTCTTTTTCTATGGGTTGTACTTGTGTTTCCTGTTTAACTCAATTTCTTGAACCGACGGGGAATTAGTATCTTACTGTGTGACGCTAAGACTGTGTAAGATCAATTTCGATTGAAAGTTGTGATCTTTTGATCGCTAGTGTTGTTACTGCATCTTGTGCAATCTTCTCTATAGTAAAGAATCTGACTGGGGACTCAACTATACGAATACCAAGCCATCCTCTGGTCTCGTCTGGGAGACAATCCTCTTGCTCGGTTCATTCCTTCAGATTTGCAGGATATGCTGTTCCAAAAATTATTATATTGCTTAAAGTTTTGCCTTTTGAATTTTTTTACAGGTAATGACTACAAGGGATGCACATCAGTTTTCTGTCTATCTACTTCCTCTTCAGTTAGTCACAGTCAATTGTGGGAAAGATTTGGCATGCCGATTGAAAGGAGTTTCTTTGACATGCGAAGGTAATTTGAAGCGTACTTTATAATTCTTGCCGTGATTTCCAGAATGATTGCTGATGTTACCAGTTCGGTATACATTTTTCTGTTGCAGTGTGTCCTTGAGGTCTCATTGTATTCTTGAAATCTTAAAAGTTTTAGTGATGACTGAGAAATGATGTGACTCACTAGACGTGACTAAATTTGTTGATTTTGTCCACGTTTTTATGTCATAAATTTTGCAAAATATAGTATTTTGTGGCATGATCTTTTTCCTTCCTTCTTTTATGAAATTCTGCTATGTTTCAGCCAATGAAATGCCTTAGTCTTGGGTCAGTTTAAGATTCACGACTGATTCCACTAAGAAAAATAAAAGGACTTATGAGTGATTTATTTTTTGCTCTATGAAATGATGCTTGAAATATCTTTTAACTTATCATTTACAGCCATTTTCAGGATCTCAACACTTTCAGAAGTTCTAAATGATTCTGTACGTGAGGTTGAAAACAGCATTTTATCCTTCATTCAATCCTCATTTAATGCACTTGAAGGTATGGGAAGCAATATGCAGGAAAAAAGGCCATTTTTTTCCTATTTTTGCACCCTTGTGTTACAAATCTTTTTGGCCCCACCTTTTTTCCTGCTGGAAGGATTAGGCTTGATTGTCATTGTATAACATGTTCTTGTTGATTGCTGATAAGTGAAAACAGCAGTTGACTTTGGGATCCCTGAAATATTTATACATGGATTACCCTAACCTTCTCTCTTTCATGTATCTATGAACTATCCAGGCATGCTTGCACTGGCGGATTGTTGTGTAAAAGTATTTTTTTTTTTTGGTTGTTTGTCGTATAATGTAGTTCTCACTTCTCGGTCCTTTTTTTGTAATGATTTTTACAGGCCCGAATCATTTTTGGTTGAATAAGGTTGAAGCAGATAATGATTGTCTTCGGAAAGTGAAGACATTTTTAGTTCTTCTTGGTCAGTTGGATGCGAAATCTCCATCAATGCGATATCAAGCAGTTAAAACTCTCAGAATAATGAAGTCAATTCAGCAGAGGTAGAGGAACAAGTTCTCTTCTGAATCACTTATTGATTGGATGCATTTCCATGCGTGAGTTCTTTTGTCCCCACCTTTCTTTTGCTGTTGCAGGTCTCCACATATCTATGTCATGGTTTTTCAGTTTGGCAGTTCAGCTGGTTCCTCTCTTTATCAAACCCATGTAGCTGAATTGATGATGAAGGAGCACATCAACTTTCCGGTATTATTTACTAGCAAGAACTTCTCTGAGGTAATATGCTGAAGCTTTATGCTTCTTGGTGAAGGCTTAAAGGTTTTGGTTGATTTAAATTTCTCCTTGTACCTTGGCAATCATGTCTAGTCTACCTACATGATTTGTCTCATCCTTGCAATCTTTGGTCCTTTTTGTTGTTGCAGATAACAAAGGAGCCTTGTTTTGTTTTATATAATGAATTTAAGGATCCAGTTGTTTTCCTTGAGAAGGTTGCCAATGTTGAGATGATTGAAAAAGGTATGTGACATTTCCATTCACAGCATTTCGGAGAAATGTTTGTAATAGCATGCTGTAATAGTCACTTTTGATTGCGATAACTCTTGCTTTCTATTAAGTCTTTTTCTCCTCCCGATATTTAAGTCCAGGAGAGGCAGTACTTATTTTGCTCTCACAGATTTACAGGCTGAGCTTACCTGCTTGAATATGGTAAAAATACATTTGACACTGTAAGAATGTCCTTTGCCTTGTTGAGTCGGCGGTCTGTTAAGTTGTGCCCAAAGTTGCTGTGGTAATATTTATCTTGTTTCCAATACAAGCACTTCTCTCCCTACATTCTCCCGCTGGACCGTTTGTTGCCTTTCCTCTGGGATCACCTGCTTGCTGTATGTCAGCAAAATGCGGGGTTCCTGTAATCTGTTAGATTTGTAATAATTCAATGCGAACAGTGGTTATGCCTTTTTCTTTATGGTTTATACAACTTCAGGAAATTTTCTTATGGGAGCTATCTGGTGATGTATATTATAGTGGTTGAGGACTTCAGTAAGCCAGACAAAGAGGATTCGGAGCCACCTGCCAGATCCAAAGGCCCACTTTTCAAGCAAAATGATATTGCCAAGGAGCCTTGCCTCTCCTGTATTGTGCGAAATCTGCTACTTTATTTTCCAGGTATAAAATTTAGATAAGCTTAAATTTCAATTGACTTTATGACAAAGTTTTGAAGCACAATGGATTACCAAGAAATATTGTTTTGTGGCTTCATGTTGGTGGTAAAACTTCTTTTTTCATTTCGTGTTTTTTCTATTTTAGCTTTTGAATGGATTTTACCTTGGATAGTGACAACTGTTTGTGGCTGAAAGGAAGCATTTCTTGCTTCTACAGTATATGCTTTGAGAGATTCTTCTTTTTTCTAAATATGAAGTGCCACTGAGAACTCTAGGTACCGCTTCTAGAGGCACAGTTTTATTAGCACTTTTCCTTCATTTTTGTGCTTTTGGTGCTGATGTAAAGTTTCTTTTTGCTTGGCCGTATGCATTGTTATTGTATTTTATTGCTTTTTTTAGCTCAAGTACAGAATTTCTGGTTAGCATATGAAGTATTCTAATTCTCTTCTGTCATATGCTAAATTTTAGTAATTATTATTCTTTATTATAGGTTCTGTGACTGCTGATGAGGATGGCGGTCGCCTATTCCTTTCTGACAGCAATCATCATCGGATAATCATATGTGATGGCAACGGGAAGATTCTGGATTGTGTATGTATGGAATTTGTACTCAATTATAAGTATCTTGATTTGCCATTGGTCTTTGGAGTAGAATAATATGTGCATGTTTTCTGCTGTTGTGCGCATAGGCATTCAAACTTCATAATACTACATTACAGTTATGGCATCGACTTTATTAGACAAAACAAGCATTTATCTGAGAATTGTGGGGCATAAAGAAACCTTGAGACAGCTCTGAGAGCAGTCTCTAGCAACAGTTGCTTGTGAGTTGCTACATTGTAATGTCTAATTAGAGGAAGATCCGACTAAAAGAGGATTTATAGAAAGTAAAGAACTAGAGGCGTAATTTTGCCAATGCCTTCACGATTTCATTTCAATACAATCGCTGGCTTTTGCTGATTCTCAATGCATAAATGTTGGAGGCATCACTCTTGTCAATAGCTTTATGCGTTCAGCTAGCTTTCTTAAGCGGAGTCTGCAGTACTTTGTCAATTTGATGTCTTAAAGAGGATCCTAAACTTGACATTTATTGTCTTCATTTCTTATGTTGGAAAGTAGAGATAACTTACATGACTAAGGTAAAGCAATGTGTCAGATTGGTTCTTTGCCGGGATTTGAAGATGGTGATTTTGAATCTGCCAAATTTTTCTGTCCTGCATCTTCTTTCTACCATGCCGCAGAAGATTGCCTGTATATTGCAGATTCAGAGGTATGCATTGATGAATATTGTTTTGATACTTATGTGACAATTGTAAAGCAGTGGAAAAAACTAAAAGTGGGGTTCTTCCCATGACTTCTTCAAACATGCCTTTTTTATTGTTAGTGCTAATTCTTCATTCTCAATTGTTCATATTTGTACTAGCGTGAGTACGTGTATTTATTAGAATAACACATAATCAGTGTGAAATTCTGAGATCCTGTTTGCAGACCTCGTGCAGTATTTGTGCATGAGCAAGATATAGAACTATCACTTGGGTGCATTTAAGAATGTTGGAATGTCCTTTGGTATGTGGGTTTCCATGGCCACATTTTGTTTTTAATGCTCAATTCATGTTTGTATCTTGTATTTGCGTACTTTTTGGGGTAATAGATGATACTCTAATGTCATTTGGCAGGTTGGAACTCTCAACACAGAAAAACAGCGTTTTGGTGTTGTCACAATAGTTTTGTTTCATTCACTGGGAAAAAAATGATACTCTGGGTCATTAATCTGGCTTTTGTTGGAAATACTGCACTTTGCGATTCTGTTCAGGATGTATTTGAATGTCCTTGATATGACATGATAGACAATTAAGATCATCTGACTTATCACTTATCATAATGACAGAGGTATCTGATGCCCCAAGTAACTCATCAAAATGTTGCCCTTGTGTGTGTGTGTGTGTGTGTGTTTTTTTTTTTTGCCACTGATATTGCTCGGCTGTGATGTGCTCTTCATGAAAAGCTGATAGCTTTACAACTCTGTTTAAGAAATACTTGTAGGGATTCTGTGTGCATCACAATGGTCTTCTTCATCATTCCCTGTATGATCGCAAATTAGAATCTAAAATGGTGCCTTCTTGGATGGCACATTAAAATCGATTCTTGTTCTAGAAATATTTATCCATGTACTATGGTGTCGTAATATGCCAGTCTATTTTAGTTGATTTTCCTGTTATACTTTTCGTTTTCCCCCCAATCTTTTAATATGTATTATGCACAGATCTGGTAATTTGTAATCTCACGCACAGCCAATGTTATAAGGCGTTGTATTTTTTTTCTTGTTAAGAATGTCCAAGATGCGTACATCTTCATACTAGGGTTCTCTTTGTTTTCAAAACATGTAACATGAAAGCAGTTTATTACCAAAGTTTGCGATATACTGGCTGTTTGCTAATTGACTGTTAATGTTGTAGTACTGGTGCTTCCTCAATTCAACATGCGCCTTTGTTAGTCTTAGTTAGTTGTCATGGATTTATAACATTTTCCATATCACTCATTGTTTGCCTATAATAGAACCATGCTATAAGGAGAGCAGACATGAGGCATCGGCTTGTTGAGACCATATATCCCAAAGACTATAGCAAAACAAAAGTTACAGTTTGGAGCTGGATCATGAATATGCTGGGTTTCCAAAAGCAGATCATTGCAGACTCTGGAGCTCTTGATACACAGATACTAGATTTTCCTTGGCATATAATGCAACTAGATGCTGATAAATTGTTAATTATAAGCCGCAGGTAAAGTACACTCGCACAGCTTATCCCAACAAATTGCTTAGCTTCGATTGATCTTTTTTTTTTTTTTTTAAGTAGCATATGCTTAAGGGGAGCCTTGGCGCATCTGGTTAAGGTGTTGCCGTGTGACCTGGAGGTTACGGGTTCGAGCCTTGGACGCAGCCTCTTGCAAATGCAGGGTAAGGCTTGCCTCCTTTCACCTTTGTGGTGGGGCCCTTCCCCGGACCCCCGCCTCGCGGGGATGCTATCGTGCACCGGGATGCCCTTTTTTTAAAGTAGCATCTGTTATTTTAATGTTTTAAACATGCTCGAGAAAATAATGACATTTCCTAGGTCTTGATGGTATTCCAATTAGTCAGTAATAAGGTCTCTTACGTGTTGGCCTTCTGATTCCACCTTTCTTGATGGGGTTCATATGGAAGCACCTGGACTCTTTAAAGCATTTCTTGGTTTGAATCAAGCAATCGCTAGAACTGGACAGGAATTTTGTTTTTCAGTTTTAGAGAGTGATACTACACTTACAAGTTATGTCTTTTTACAATTTGGATAAGTAAGCAAGAGTTTTCTTGAAGTTAAGTGCGCAAATGTCTTCTCTAACGCTTTGCTCGGGAGAACAATGAAATTGAGGGGAATGAAAATGTGTGTGGAAAATAGGGGAAGCTTTCAAATTTCAGATAGAAGGAAATGGATGGAAAATTTTCAATTTTTGGCATTTTCCTTCTACATTTTCTTTCCCTAGCTCTCGCAAACGGAGCATAAAAGCTTAAACTATCAATGACACGGTTTATATCTAAGCACGCCCCACACAATAAGGCTGGTCGGATAAAGAAGGCTGATAAGGTGACATGGCCTCAACCGAAGAAGCACTAAATGTGTGGGTGGAAGCATTGTTGAAACCCATTATGTATAAACATGGGAAACTCATTAATGAGTGAAAGGAGGGTGCCAGGAGTTGAACTCAAAGCCTCTAGCTATGATGTAATGACAAAGTTGATGATCCGAACATTTGAGTTTGATTTTTTATAAACCACTGCAGTTTTCATTTTACATCTCAAAAAGCGTATTGCACCTTTTTTATGTGTTTGAGGATATCTCAACAAGCCATTTGTCGACTCCCTTTCATCTTTAATGAGGGCTTTCCTCTTCAAACCATTTTTGAAACTTCAAGTAGGAGTTTTTCTCAGGAAGCTCAATGGTTCTTTATTTCTTTCAATTATTGATCCTCTGTGCTGATGGGAGGGGAAAATGTTACTAATCAGAAGGGAAAGAAGCAGAGTTAGGGACCTAAGATTATGCATGATACACTTGAAGAAATACAACTTGCTAAGGAAACTAAGACTTCTATCTAGGTTTTTAAACTTCCATCAAATTCTTTGCTGGGGTAAATTTTTTAGTATGTACCTGCAAGTTAGTTTGCTTATAGATTTTAACGAGCAATTATCTACTTTATTTCTGTACTAGTTGCACGCTAAATAGGACTTACCTAGTAGGTTTATTTGGGAAGCTATGTATCTGATCCCTTAATGCATTGCAAGTTTCTTGATCTTTTTTCATGCTTACCGTATGAGAGTTTGTTGTTCTTGCAGCTTCGAAGAATCATGGATCTTAGATTTGGCTTCAGGGGAGATCAAAGGCATTGTCAAAGGTTTGAAATCAGCTCATCCTTTGACCACTTCTCCATCGTTGATACAGGTCTACTAAAATTGTTTTGTTGAATTGATGACCGGTAAACAAGGATTCCAGAAGATTTTGGAGATCGCTCAAGAGTTGATTTCAGAGAGAGTAGCACTTTTGAAACAGACCCACTATGATTGGTTGCAGCATGAATCTCTTGCTGATGTAGTAGAAGGGCTCCTTTATAATGATCTTATATCATCTATAACTACCTTGGGAAAGTATGCGATACTATGTGATCGAGGTACCAACTTCATGTTCTACATATGCAGTCTGTTGGGAACTTGTTCAGTAGGTGCTAATCCAATTTGATTTTTTTTTTTTTTAAAGTTGGTCACAGGGTTTTGAAACTTGACAGAAGTTCTGGTGAAGTTTCAACTTTTGAGTTATCAAACTTTGGAGTTCTTGGCTTACCTTACTGGTTGGCCTTACGTTTGGAAAGAGTTTACACCACGTGAGTAATTAAATTCAGCACAAGTTTGCACATGGCTTTCGTATGCTTAATGGGAGTCATTGATTGTATCTATTTGCTATTATTGTGGAAACATGCCATCAGTGCTGATGGAGCTCAAGGAACGCCAGCTGATCATGTTCAACGTTTCAGCTTGTTGCCTGGTATTACTCTGGTCTTAAGCCTGATACTTATCTTTGAATTCATGGTCGTTTCAAAATTATCTGGGATATCATACAAAATAGAGGGGAATGGCATAAGAGGGTTTTATGAAGGTAACACAGCGAAGTAGGGGAAAACTTGTTTGCTGTTGTCGGTTCTAATTTCATTCGCAGTTTCACTGATAACTTTAAGGTTGCTTTTGCTCCTAAGTTTCTAGTTTGGAGATCTTTGTCAAAGATTTAATGAGAAGTAGCTGTCCTGAAAAGATCGCCTTGTGCATGGTGAGAAGGCGTAGTTTGATCTTTTTTATTTTTTTTTTATATTTAATTCTTGGTATTTGCTCCGATTCTTATGCTTTTTTTAATCCTAAGGGCAAACAATCGTGCCACGGCCTCAACATATTTTAAATCAAGTAGCAATGGAAAGGAGATTGCCAAAGGATGAAACCTCTAGTATAGTTGTATATGGAAGAGCAACTGCAGAGTGAAAATGCTAATCCTCAATAACCTGATAAGAAAATTGTGCCTTTCAGTCAATTATGGGGTCCATCCATTTGACATCCTTTGTGATGAATCAGGTAGTGTCCACATTAAATTGAATGTGGACATTCCAAAGGATACCGAGCTCGTGGAGCCAGTACAAGAAGGCAGCATTTGGCGCCAGGCCCGGGGAGCTGCTACTGAAGTCCGTGAATCGGAGGAAGTGGGGTCTTCAGAGAAGGTAATTTCTCATTTCTAGGAAAAAAGGCTAGAAATTTGTAACCCGTGGGATCTTACAACTACTTCCATAAATTTGACAGCTTAGAACTTATTCTGGTGAACAAAATCTAGGTTGGTGTAGCCCAACAATGGTACAATGAACTGGATGATCTTCCCTTCACTGGGCCTGAGTCAGAATCGATATCGGAAGCCAATGATGATGCTTTAAACAAGAGGATTGACGATAAGAATGTTTGCATCGATTGTGCTGTCAATACGAGTCCCGGTTCTAGTGAGGTATGCTCTCTGATTTATTTTCTTATATAAATTCAGTTGCCTTGACGGGTAATATGGTCCATCTTGCCGCTTAACATGCTAAAATCTATAGTCTTCAGGTTGACTTGGAGATATAATTGTTCTTGATTATTCAACTTTATTAACTGAAGAATTGGTTCTATGAGGTCTAAACTACTAAAATTATATTTTTTTGGCTTTTAATTTGTTGAATCACTTTCTTTCGTTTCTTTGAATATTTTAGTGACAATAGGTGACAGTACTCCGCCTAAATAGTACACAGAGTTAATGAATAGTTGTGTACACTCAAGAATGCAGAACCATTCAATTCAAATTCGAACAGCCGCTATGCACCTTTCCTTTGTTAAATGAGGCAATGCCAATTCTTTTGTGATTCTACAGACTGATTCATTTCATTCACTCTAGCGCCTTCTTTATTGGCATCCTCGGTCCTGTCATCCAAAGCTCTTTCTTGCGCAATTAGGAGTGATGCTTCTTGGCTAATTAGGTTGCTTTGCATTTCACGTCTCTTAACATTTTACTGGTACTTAATTTTCTTACTTCCATATAGGTCATAGTTTACGCAGCGCTTTATTTGAGGCTTAGAAGGAACTTAGATGTCCTAGAGGATGATCGTGAAAAATGTGCCGGGGTACTTTCAGATCTTCTGGTGCCAAAGAGCAGTGGGAAAATGGGTGGGGATCTCTGCCGTGAGATTTTGTTGAAATCCACCACAGATTTGAGGGACCTTGTATTTGTTAAACCCTTGCATGTTAGAATTAAGTTTGACACTCTAAATCACCCAAAAGCAGAGAATTCGAAAGACATTGTATTGACAGAATCCTCCATCGAGGTTAGTGTATCATTATGAGGATCGATTCTTTCTGTGTATGGGATTAGTTTTAATTTATATCGGCCTCCTTACGGTGCAAGTGCCGAAAACGAAATTTTGCCATACCTGTAATGTCTATGTTTCGACTATATGTCGGTACAATTGTTGGCCACTTTTGAATGATCCGCCACTACAATGAATATAGATCTTGCCATACGAGGTTTTTGGCTATCGCCTTTGGAAGCTGTTTCTTATACTCAAACTAAGCTAGTCTTGTGCGCTATGCGAGGTTTTTGGCGCTTTCATGTTCAACCTTCCGTTTCCTCCTAATGTTCAACCTTCCGTTTCCTCCTAATTTGTCCATCGGAGACGGGGATCGGCAATTCTGTTCTTTTCTTGTTTGTGGGTTAAGAAGTGCTCGCTTCTAAAGTGTAGATGCATGAGGAAACCGGAGTACGAAATTCGATATATTGGTGGTGCTTGAAGAGAATGAAATCCTTAAATTTCAATTGCTTCCCAGTCCTTTTAGTACATTATCGCTTGAGGAGAGACATAAGCTTTTGAGAAAATGTACTCATTAAGGATAATGTCGAGTGGTCAAATTCTGATGTGTGTGGGGCAAATCCCGTATTTGAATCATAGCAATTTCTAGCTCAAAGTAACTGAGGGCCATGTCCGGCACTTGGAAGGTAAGGCCTTACTCATCGGATGAAAGATGGTGCAGATTATGTCGCATGGGTCGTAGGGATCCGGCAAAGCTTGGTAAATCACTTTGAAACTACGTTTGAAGCGTCTGCTAGAACTTCATAATACCTGTTCGGGGAGCACACTTTAATCCCCCCATGATGGAGGTCCTTAATGCTCAATTAACAAAGATTTAATATCAAGTGGTCCGACGACTTTGCTTTAATTTCTCTTTCACGACATTAAAGCGAGCCTCGCTCACGGGATTAGACAACACTAATTATTAATTGGGGGATTGGACTTCCCAAGTAGTGCTGGTGCTCAGCAGTCTTCTGTTCCTCCTACGGACATTCTTTTTGGAGGCATTTTGGAAACATAGATCGTTGTTTATACTGACTCTCGGATCAGAAGGATCTTATATTGCATGTAGGATGTGATCATCGACGACGTCGCACTTGGTATTCTGCGATTTGTACGTGTTGGTCAGTGTCTTGTCCAGCTTGTTCAGGAGTTTTATGTTATGTCCTCAGCTTTTGATCCAAAGAAGCCTCTTTTCTTCGGCTTGAACACAGATAGTCCAATATATACGTTAAGCTCACATCTCCAAATCCAAATCCAAGTTTAGCACCTATTTGGAATGCAGCTATGTCGTGGCGTACTTTGCCATAAAAATGCAGTAACCCGCGGGTTTAATGTAAACACTTATGTGAAAGGGGTCAAACAATTTTTCGAAAGCTGATATAAGCTGGCTCCGATTTCGCCAGTGTCGCAGCTGTAAAAAGTTTGCCAAAACGCCTTGTTAAAGTTGCGACGCCCCCCTTTACATGCTCATTGCTGGGAGAAAACTGTGTCAAACAGGCTGTGTTGTTCGGTCACCATTATCAAGTAACCTGAAGAAACATGCTAAATGAGGATTTGACCATTTTAGCGGGTAGTATACAGGGATTTAGCACCCTCCAAACAACAACTTTGAATGTCTTTAATTTTTGTCAAGGTTTATTAACATCAACTTTCTGCATGATCTTTTTTCTTTCTTTTTTTTTTCTTCCTATTTATTCTTTTATTCTTTTTTCATTTTGCTGAGATCACACTGAAGGCTTGCCGAGATCACACTGATGGCACATTCCATGCAGCTATTCTGCGGTTAATCATTGAGCAATATGGTATGATATGAATCTGAGCTCAAAGGGTGCATCACCTGATGTTGAAGAGAATGAGAGAGAGTTTTATTTATTTTTCTTTGCTTGCCTTGTGATGATGAAGAGAAACCCATGATGGTTCATATGATTGGAGGTGAATAATTCAAACCAGAGGGAAAACGAGACTGTTGCAGAGAGTGATTATTATCAAATCATAGGCTGATCCTGACCTTAGTTGGAAACCAGCTTTTTCTTTTGGATGCTGTGTTTTTTTTTTCCCTCTTTGACAAGACAAAAGCAAAAGTCACCCAAAAAAAAAAACCTTAGGGGCCTCTCCCTCAAATAATTCTCTCTCTCTCTCTCTCTCTCTCTCTCTCTCTGAGAAATGGCCACAAAAAAAAAATGAAAGCCAGGGTCCTCATTCTGCAAAATACACACTTCTCTCTGACAACATTGCCTTCTTGCTGTGGCTCAGATTCCTCTCTTATCTCTCTCTCTCTCTCTCTCTCTCTGAAAGCCTCTTTCTTGAACCCTAGACAACATCAATAATGCAGGAAAACTTCTTGCAACCTCCCTGGGGAACCATCCATATAATTTTCTCCTTTTCATTTTGTTTGCCCTCCTAAAGTCCCTCTTTGTTTAGCTGAAAATTGATTTTTTTTTTGCATTATAATCACGGAAAACTTGAGCTTCACAATCTCATAACAATTCCTAAGCCATGTACTTAAGTTTTCTCTAGCAAGAGCAGTAATCCATTCACCCCCCCCCCCCCCCCTCTCTCTCTCCCTTAAACCAGCGAAGAAAGGCGACAAGACCATGAATTTCAACTTCTGAAATGACGATGGCCTGCACATGTACATGCTTCTTTTTCTCTCTCTGTCTGAACAAATATAGCAAATGAAGTTGCAAAATTTTTAATCCCCACCTCAAGTTTCATCTATCGCAGAAAGCAAATCTATATAAAAACATACAAATAAGATATATCATCAAGGAGTATAAGTTTGCTATACATCTTTATAGAATACAAAAAAGGGGAGAGGGACGCCAAGAGAAAGAAAGAAAGCAGAGACTAGAGATGATACTAAAAAGTAACTAACAAACCCTCTTCACTGAAGACGAAAGCAGTATTAATGGCTGACTTGGAAAACAGTAAACCCACAAAGCCAATAGCTTCTCACTTCTCATCGCTCCTCCATGCATCTCCGTCCCATTTCCATGGAAACCCGCCCGCGCTCGGTTCTAATTCACCGGTTCGATATCGGGTTTGGACCGCTCGGGACCTCGTGCGCTCCGGCTTCAAATTGTCGCGCGGATGCCTTGCGGTTGCTGGCCTTCTTGGGGTGAAAGCTCACAGTAGATGAAGACGAAGATGAAGATGTTGAACCCTTGGAATGATCCGATGGCGAGAGAAGAAGCCTCCGAGCGATGATTAATGACGACGAGGAGGGCATGAGCGATGGCTTCTCGGCACGGTCCATGGGCTGGATCGTCGATACAAGGAACAGGAAGCTGAGAAGCGAGAGGAAGAGGAAGAAGGTGATGAAGAGATGGCTGAGCTTCGTGTGTCCTTCCGAGAGCGGCGATGATGATGTTGAAGTAGAAGAAGCTGCCATGCAATCAAAGAATAGAAACCACCCCCCAATAGCCCACAAGAGATCAATATCCATGAACCAGAGCACCCGAGGCTAATTGAAGGCTCAGAGAGAGAGAGAGAGAGAGAGAGAGAGAGAGAGAGGAAAGAAGCTTCAGCAAAAGCGAAAGGGAGGTTTTGAAATTCGGTACGCATTTGAGTGTGTAGAAAGAGAACCCTTCCAAAAGACCAACTTAGCAATTGGAAGTGTGTGAAAGGTTGTCGGGGAATGGGTGCTTCATTTTTACCCAATTTGCCCTTGGTCTACGTTCTTGGTTTCACGTGTCGCGAGTCTAAAGAATTTGGTTTCGAAAATTATATTCGATACGGGCTGTTTTCGATGCAAGACATCCGTTCCTTTAAATTAAGGAAAAAAATTGAGATGACACGTATGTACTCGACGCATTACGGGTAAACTTTTCATTTTACCATTGATAACATTATTCTTAAGTAGAATTTACCTCTGTTCGAACCGTAGAATCTGATGTGTCTAATGTAAAAACCGGTGAACTCCACGTATTCTTTTGATGCGAATGGACTCGGAGTACATATATGCATCCGGTTCATGCAATAGTGCCGCTTAATATATGTATGACCGTGTGTCTTTTTCTTGTTGAGTTTTCGCATGTTCTGTATCTATCGGTGCCTCGTAGGCTAAATATATGATCTATGGTTAGCCTAAAGGATAAGTTTTTCCAATGCCCTAGACAAGTAATTAGGGCAAACCCTTCTGCCCCCCTTGCAAGCAATGCTGTTTTCAGCACCAAGGAAAGTCTTCTTTGCTAAGATCTGCAGTCTCTTTCATATGGATTATTGAAGACATTTACGTACAGATTTGGTCGGCTTTCAACGTGAGATCGTTGTCGTGCATCTGAATCGCTTGAGGATTGAAAAGATAGGGCCTCGATCCATGCATGCGTTCGGGAATCAACTCAATGATTACGCCTCTCTAAACCACTAATGTGTAGGACTCAGCCAATCAAAATCCAAATGATAGTAATAATGGCTAAAACCACGAAAAATTCCAAATGGGTACACCTAGAGTAAATTTATCATAAATTAATTTTGTAATCACCAAAAATCTCAAACTGACACATATGCGCAAATAATTTATCGTTGGATTAATACCACGAAAAATCCCAAATATGTGATAAACAGAGTGTGAAAATCTCAAATTAGTACACCCGTCGACTGTTTTGTGTCATCCAAATAAATAATTTGATAGTAAAATTTAACGAAAACTAATAGATGATAAATTTGCCAGGGTATGCCAGTTTGGGATTTCTGGTGGTCACGAAATTAGTTTAAGATAAATTTATCAAAGGCATTTCATGTTATTAACGCTGGTAACAAACATTAACTTGTCAATAATTTCTCCAGGGGAAGACATTAATCTCCACACATATGGCAATAGGCATCTGGATACATATAGTGGGAAGAAGCAAAAAATTAGGAGAATCCGAGTAAGGGCAGTAGGGTAAATTCGCCCAAAGAAGCTAGCAAATGTATGGAATATAGCTTATTATATTTTATATATACATGTAGTCAAATTGGTCCAGTCCGTAAAATCTGCGAAAATGGAAAAAAGGCATCCCGAAAGGAAAAGACGGTGGGCACTCGAAACTAAAGGGGAGGGAGGGGTGGAAGGAGAGGTGTTGGCTTTTCTTTCTTGGACGGTACCCAAAGATTTTAATAATCTTTCTTTGACTTGGAAACCACTAATTTAATCGTGATTAAATTAACTACACGCGTCTCATTTGTTGCCGAACAAAAATTATCGAGTACAAGTCATGTTTTCTTGTCTCATTTACTTTAGTCCATTATTTACATACTATAGGTTACTAGGATTTGCTGTTCTTTTTTAGGGAATCTCTTTTTTTTTTTTTCGAAAGGGAAAAATATTCGAGAAATAGTTCCATTGCTAACATCTACGTTTCCCCACTTTATACACACACATGTATATTTTCTTTTTAATCAATAACTAGTATGATGGTTTTAGCCATTTAAGTGTACGAAAATCCAAAAAAAGGAAAGAGGAATTGGGCGAGTTGTTGAGAGAGAGAGAGAGGGAGTAAACTTTCAATTTGATCAAATTATAAATCAAGTTTTGCATATAGAGTAAAAAATGGAGCTTCATGGACAAGTATCTATATTGTGCTGGCATAATTGTCATGGTCGTTTCTCTTGGCGAAGAAATTGGCCATCCGATAAAGTTAAGGCTACACTTAAAATATGTGACTATCTAAACCTCGGTAAAATCCGCCCATCATAATGTTGGAAAATCTCGTGGCATCAAGGGTAACTTTTTAATGAAAATGCATTTTCTCAAGTACCAATCATGAATTATACATCTATAAAGGTCATTAGAAAACGCACATTTACACAAAATATGTATTGAGAGGCTCTTAAAGCATAACTTGACCACCTAAATTATGAAATATCAAAATGAAGCACTCTAAAGTTTTAGGAAATAATCACTTTTTATGAGAGATTTCTTATCTTGATCTGTGAATATCCCATTAAACTTGTTGATTAGTTAAGATGCAAGTTAAAACTCACATGAATAACCCAACAAGGGAGTTTGCAAAAATAATTAAGCGCTTTCACAATAGATCTCAAGAATAACAATGAAGTTCATGACAATTAATGTCTCGTAATTAGCTGCGTGAACAATCCCATGATACTCGAAAGAAAGTGAGAATTGCATAAGTTTTTTTTATTTAATCTATGATTCAAAGTCAGCAAATGTCATAATATAAATTGAACAGGAAAAAGAGGCTTTTTTCTCTTTTTTCTTTCTATATTCCAATTCAAATTCTATTACTAAAAATGATTATTAAAAACGATCTAGATCAGCTCATTGTGCCTTTTTTTGTCCCCTTCAAACGTCATTTTTTCCCCGTAGCGAGGATTTTATATGAACCTACCTCATTTGTGGCCATAACATTTTTGGTAATGCTAGTGTTATAAATACAAACATTTGGGTGGGTGTGGGGCTAAGATTGATTCAATCCTCCTTTTCAATCAAGTACAAAAATGGCCAATTAAAACTTCCAAAGCACGTAAAATATATGATTAAATAACTTTCTTTTGTCTTATACATTGAGTAATTATGAACATGAGCAAATAATGCTCAGAAAGAGGAGTGAAGTGGGTCCATGATGAAATTTTGTTTCTTTTGGAAACATAAATAGTGAAAAAAAAGGACGCAGAAAACAAAGCATACTATTTCTCTATAAAGTAAAATAAAATAAATAAAGTAAAATAAAATTAGATTTAAAAAAAAGATTTGCTTCTCTCATTGTGAATAGAAGGCCAAAGGGACATGCATGTGTTCCCATGGTGGGTGACGAATGGGTCCCCTACATATAACCCTCGTTACCTGATCTCAGAGAGACTTGTACGCCAAGGACAAACTTGTCATTTCACTGGGATTTACGACTTTTTCAAGAAATCAGTGTCTTGTCGTTATCATGCCAAAAATAAAAACAAAAAGAAGAAGAAAAATGTGCATTATCGACCCTCTCCGGCCCTTAGGGTTTTGAGGAAAAAAACTAAATAAAACCTTAAAAAAATTTATTAAAGATTCAAAAATTGTTAAAATATTATTTAGTAAGTCCGCGTTTGGCCAGTCATATGAACTAAATTGACATAAATGTAAAAGGTTTATGACTGAATTGGCACAATTATAATAGATTTAAGGCATTTATGGTCATTTTTAAAAAATGTGCATTATTGCGCATTCAAATTCAATATTCATAGGAAAAGTAAATAAAAAGATTAGCTTTGCCCTGATATTTATGTGGAGATACTTAACTTGTGGTTCCCATTAATGTGGGTTTATGCCAAGGAAGGTTGCAATCAACAAAATAAAAACATGAAATTGGCCATAAAAATAAAATAAAAACAGAGGAAGGAAAAGATTAGACCCGGATGACATGAATATCTCACCTACTTTGCAATGTCTATACCACACTTGTCTTCACACTTTCATCTTCTTGCCACATGCATGCACGCGAGCGTGGACATCGATGTATCCCTTTGCTTGCCGGTATGCATTTTACCTCATCAATCGATGCCTTCCATTCTTTTACATGATCATATGGCGGGTTTGCAACCTTCAATGTCGTTCGTGGTTGTGCCACTTAGGACTGTAGGTATTCATATTAACAATTTTCGACCTATATTTATTCAATGAACTCGATTGGTGCCGATATGAAAAATGTTTAGAATTACATTGATCAAATTAAAAAAATTATCACTAAATTGGTATATTTACAATAATTTTTGTTTATACTTTTCTATCTCATCGATGTCTTTCATTCTTTGACACACCCACGTGGTGGGTTTGCAATCTTCCATGACAATCCCCGTGGCTAAAAGTCAAAGAAGTGGACCTTAGTGAGATAATATAATAGCAATCTCTCTCTTGTTGAGAACCCTAGAAATCAGGAATACTTTTCGACCAGGAGGACAATGCCACCTTTTATGACATGATGATCAACTGACCCCCACCTCCCTAAAACAAAAATAACTATAAAATATTAATTATGATGAAGTGATGATCAATATGTAGGTGGGCTGCAAAACCAGACCCAAATTGTCGACAGATTGTGGTCTATTGCTGAAAAACTCTTGCAAAACTCTTATTATAATTGGACAAGTTTAGGTGCATGATGGACCTTGTATGTTCTGGCTAATCAAAGAAATGGTTTTCATTTGCCGATATTTTCGACTTAGGGTGTATGTATATTTGCATCTATATTAGTTTCTTTTTTGCAATTAGGCGATCTCACGAATTGAATTTTCATCTCAAGCTTCGTTTGTTTCACGAAAAATTACTTCCCGAAAAATATTTTTCGAATTTTTCGTCGTTTGGGGGCAGAAAATAAGCTAATCCTAGAAAATATTTTCCTCTCTAAAAAAATCTCTTTAAAAAGTGTGGAAAACGATTTGTTCATTTTGAAAAGAGAAAATCATTTTTTGCCGCCCGCCGCTGCTTGCTAGCTGTCGCCGGTTGCCCGTCATCGTCGTCGCCACCGCTGCCACCGGTTGCCACTGCCGTTGGTCGCCGGCCGTCGGTTGCTGCTGCCGATCGCCTACATCGGTCGCTGAAAATCAATTTCTTAACAAACGATGGAAATTGTTTTCCATGAAATTTTTAAATATTAGCAAAATATCGAAAAATATTGTAATTTTCTTGAAAAATGACTTTCAGGAAAATGTTTTCCGAAAGTATCACATTTTCCGTGAAACAAATGGAGCATAAAATAAATTTTAGTTCCACGATGGTCATTTTTTTTTTAATTTTCTTTAAGTGGAGTGCTTTTTCACATGATTCTATATATAGGATTGAAGGGAGGCAGGGTTGGGAATGAAGAATGTGTCAATTTTTTTTTCTTTTGGTCTGTCTAGTATTCGTCGAATTGATTAGCTCGGTTTTGAAGTTGGGCATGTCCGGGTGCTAAACTGAGGGAATAGAATAACAAAAAGGGGAGTGGGACATGGGAGGGCAGGAATTTCTTGCACTAGATTAAAAACGTATGGACAAACTAAAACTTAGATTAAAAATGAGGCGAACTTTGTTATCGACAAAGAATATATTATGCTTTTGAAGACTTTCTGCCCAACAGATAACTTATCAATTAGCCGACTTTCTCTACAATTAAATGAATTCCATTCCCAATTCTGGAGATGGAAGAGAAAATTCGGAAAGAATAAGTTCTTGGGTGCTTGCAAGGCATCACTTTTGGACAAAAGCATGTAATTATGTAACCCTTTTTCCCATTGGGTTTTAAGGTATTTGACATTGTTCTTTTCACACTCCCAAGAGGAAGCGACTTGGGGAGAACCCTAGAATTTAGCACCTCGTGACTTTTTCTCAGCCTGCTTTTTTTGGGTTCTCTAAGAGCGCGGCGGAGTTGGTAAACGTCATGATTATTCATCTTTGACAGAAACGTGTTTTTTTTTAATTATTATTTGAAATTATCGAGGTTTCGAAGTTAGTGAAGTCAAAATCCTCTTTTATTGTTGTGTTTGAAAGTCACTTGCTGTAAAAGCTCTAGGTTGGACCAAGCTGGCCGCCTAATCCTATCCACTCCTCCTAGGTCTAGCTCAACTGGCATTTCCATGTTGTGGAAGAAAAATGAAAGGTTTCGATTAAAGGTCATAAGTTATACACATACACACCGGCGCTCATGTGGATGCTGTTGCCGGGACTAACGTGGCAAATTTGAAAAATTATTTTCATTTCAAATTTATTTTTCCCTTCCTTTTTTTCCCTTTTTTTTTCACCTCTATCTACTGGATGAGACGGTCGACGAGGCTCAACCTCGCAATCGTTGAGCAAGGTCGAGCCTGCCTAGCCATCGTGCACTTCCAAATAAAGAAAAAAGCAAAGCCTTTGTCTTTCTTTATTCAAGTAGCCCAACAATAGCAAAGCTCGGCCTCGCCCAGCTGTGGCAGGGGGAGGTCTCAGCCCTCACCAGCCCTCTCTTCTTCTTCTTCCTCTAGCCAAGGAAGTGTTGGGTTTTGGAAAAAAAAACCCGTAAAAAAAAGTGAATAAGAATTGTGGGTAGAAATTAGTCAAACATAAAATGGAAGAGAAGATAGAAATGGGTTTAGACCTCAAGGGTCACCCCACTTTTGTGGAGGAGAGAGAACTTACACAAAGTTGGATCGGTTCACACGCACGCGTCCTCTGCCGCCGCCGTCCAGCTCGGATCGGATCGGGCTGGGCCCGGGTCTGGGTCCAATCCTATATTTTTGGAACTCGGCCCATTAATTCCATCAATTTTATTTTTTTTCGAATGGACGCTATGAACTAGTGTTCGAATAGACATATTTTTTTTATTCTAAAATACTTTTCTTTTTCGAACATATATGTCTGTTCGTAATTTCCATCGACTCGGGTTCGTCAATAACCGAATGCCGAACGAAGGCATTGATTCCATTCATGACTATTCATTTTTTGATAACCGAACTCCGAAGGACTTAGTGACTCTTCGGCCCGTGACATATATTACGTTCGGTTTTTTCCTTTTCAAAAAGCGCCATACACATTATGTCTTCCCCAAAAAATAAATTCTGCATTTTCATTCTCTGTGCGATTTTCTCCCAAAGTTGCGTTCGACATTTTCTCTTGAAGGAGTGCCACTTCAAAGAGAAAGCCAATCCATTCTATCCTGGTAGGCAATTTTTCAAACTTTTGGTACCGATTGAGGGGACATATTTGTTTTAAGGACACAACATTAATTTGTTGGGCTCGAATCTTCATCTTCGATTGAGTTGCTTTGCGATTCAAGTTTGTCTAAAAACTTTTTCTTATTGTGCACGTACGAGCGACTATAGTTAACAACAGAAAGAATAAGGAAAAAAAAAGAAAAAATATTTAAAATTATTAAAAGTTACCACATCAGCGCCCGTTCGGTCAAAGTTAGTCGAATGGAATGAATTTACATAAATGCAAAAGGTTGATAACTGAATTGGCAAAAAAAAAAGTTTGAAACTGAATTGGCACAATTTACAATAAGTTTTGGAATATTTTTTTTTATAATTTTTCCCATTAAATTCAACCATGCGTTCTTGCAAAACCCTAAATGGCATAGGAACGCGCATCATGCCTATGAATTCTCGTATTATTGTCGTTAAGAGTCAATTTTTTCAGGCTGTATGGTTTTCATTGAAAGGCACTTCTCACCAGCCCGATGCCATTGGCTACTATAAAGTGATATTCCACGATGAATGATAGACCGTACAAAGCCATGCATGCTACGTAATACCTATCCTCTCTTTTTTTCCTCCTTTAATAAAGTATACGATAATGCCTTTCTTTTATGAAGCTTTCCGTTGCCCTAATTATAATATCTGTCTTAGATTTTAGGCAAGCTTTCAGGTTCTTTCAGGGATTTAGTTGTTTATAATTATTCCGGTCAAAGATCATATACAATAGTCAAATTTTGAGGAAGATGATGTGCCAATAATTGTACATATATATACTAACTTGTGCCTTTCCCCTTGCATGCATGTGCTTTCCCTTTGTTGAAAGGGGTGCTAGAGTCCAGGTAAAGAGACTAGTTGGATCATTTTGATCGACTTACAACTCTAATCTCGGAGGGAAAAAAATATTTACCGAGACAGAACCCTCGAATGCACAAATAAAGCATAGCAAAATTGTCATTTAAGTGTAGACTCGACATTATGGGTTAGAAGATCATCGAATTTATTGGAGATCATGTTTTCTCTTCGAGTTTTTTGCAAACCCGTGATTTACGGTGGGATGTTTCTATCACATATTGCCGCTGTCCGATCACATCTCCATTTTTGAACAGCTAATCAGGATCACCGTTTAGAACACATTCCTCACAAAAAGAACTGATTAATACTAGCTAATAAGAAACTTTAAATTTAGAGGAGCGATCGCTTTTATGATTCATCGGATCTAGTTTTTCTGTCGTGGCTTAATGGGTCACCATCCTTTCGTCTCAGTCTCACCTCTGCATCAACAGAGGAGGTCACAAATTTGGTCGGTCACATAGAGATTCTTCGTTTGAAGAATGGCGGTCAAGTATACCTGGGAAAATAGTACACCTAAAATACAGCCTCATGTTAGTGAATTATCCTCCAGTCTATTGGACCGTTGGTCTAACCATTTCAATTCTTTGAATAAACATGCGATTATTATCGTTGTCAAAACTTTAAATATTAAATTTTCCTCCATCTAATTATTTGAATTTTTAGAACAGGGTCTCCCCATATAAAGACTGAAGAAGCACTGTTATCCTTTAGGGGGAAAAAAAGCAAAATAAATAAATAAAGTCACCGTACTTTTCTCCTCCTTCCCCCCCCCCCCCCCCCCCCCCCCCTTTTTTTTTTTTCTTTGAAGAAAATCAAGTCTCTTATCTGAAACAAGTGAGAAAAAATCAGATCTGGAGCAGTTCCATTTGCCTGTCGGGTCTCATGCAAGGTTGCTTTCATTGGAGAAACGTCCAACGTGAAGACTCAGAAAGTAGCAAAAGACCATTTCGTGTGGTCCACTTTTCGAAGACCCACAGATATATGTCGAATAATAAATTTGATGATTGTACTATGATTACTCCGCAGCAACGTAAAACGGTGCACAGCAGCGTCTTCAATTGGCCCGGGAAAAAAAGGGAACGTTGGATTGAGAATGGGAAAAGGTCAATTTCTTCTTTATTTGATTTTTCGACTTTTTTTTTCTTTTTAAAAAAATTTGATGGAAATGATTAACGGGTGCGTATTATCAACCATCTAGATTCCACTAACCGAAGGAAAAGAGGGGTCTCCTCGCAGTGACGCCGTACACGGAAACCCGGGATTTGCCGACTTCGCTTTCCATAGAGGAACCCTTCAGCAAAAGGAAAAGACTAATGTTTACTAAGGCGGTAATTGAATGAGCTAAGACAAACTTTTACTTTGATCATAGTATGCTTTATCTTAAATTTTCTAAATTATATTTCGTGATAGATGGTGGGGGGTCTTGTTTTGAAGTGGGGGATTTTTATTTTTATTTTTTTGCTTTTCATAAAGTTGGGGACACCGGGAATTGATTAGCGTGCAATAAGAAGTTTCCGAGCAAAAAGCCAGATTTCCATTTAAAGATGGTAGGGCACAAGGATCATCCTCTCAAACTTGCCTCTTTGTTTTTTTATCCTCCACGATCTTTTCGAAAGTATCACCATCAATTCAGCTAGCGATTGATGTCTCTCCACCCACCTTTAATAATTCGAAATTAATAAAATATAATCAAATTATTTACCGAGAAATCCGCTGCCACCTCATCTAAATCGCGTAATTTTGTACCGTCTCGTTCTGGCCATAGGAGAGTACAGTTCGACGAATGATTAAACAACATATGATCAAGAGAGATTACGCTAAAAAAATATTCACGTACGGCAATTATGAAGAGGGGAAGGGCGAAACATGTGACTTCTGTGCATTTCAAATTAAAGAGGTTTGTTTCCTGTAGAGAGGGGACAAAAAGCCATATAGCTCTCCTCTTAGGGCGCTCTATTTCTGGAGTGTGCCTGAGTCTACACAAAGCAAAGCAAAGCAACACAACAATGCGCCCTCTCTTTAACTTTTAAAAGGTGTACAGACATTCCCAATGTTTCCATTGCCTCGGTGTCGGAAACATCTCAGTGCCCGCGCAAACCAAGTAACGGGACATAGCGTCCAATAGATGTTTCGTTTTAGAAAATGATCTCGGCGTCCTTGAAGTTCCCATCACCTGTCCACCAGAGAGAGAGAGAGAGAGAGAGAGAGAGAGAGAGAGAGAGAGAGATATTTTTCAATTATATGGCGGGCACAATTAAAGACTTTCGAAGTCTATCAGAATCGCTTTAGATGGTCACAGGCGAAAATTAAAAAAAAAAAAAATCTGTGGTTTGTGCAAGAAGTGCACGTCATTGATCGTTCTTAACTTTGGAGTAGAACCAATAATAGCACCTAAAGGAAAGGAAGTTGGATGAGAAAAATTGCTACAAAATTGTCAGAACAGCGCCTCACTTCCACCTAAGGGACTGCCTAATTCCAGTGTAGATGAGTCCTAGCGATCTCCCGATCAAGCAGACAAGGAAGAAGGATATAGCGTCACTGACTTTTTTAACGAAGGTTCTGATAACCGGCATAGCTATGTCTGATAATTCGAGAAATAGACTGAAGTAGTACCTCCTGCATTAAGAAAGTTGAACAACCAGTCATGTCTGCACTCATACCAAGGTGGCTGTGCCTCATATCATGCTAATAGTTTTTGGCCGAATCATACTAATAATTGGTGCAGTGCTGATACATTGTGTCAGATACTTTCATAGCTGAAAAATCTCAAACATCTAGGCTCATGTATGCAATTGACCAAAGGAACAAAGCAAAGATCTATATGCTGGAACTTGCCCTTCGAAGTTCGAATGCAAGGGATTGGGAAAAGTTCCAGCCAATAATTGAGTGAGTGAGACTAATTTCCTCACATAGCATTGTACTTCCTGAAAGAGGGGCCACCAATCCCAAATTATACGTGTGCATGCCTATTTGCATCACAAATAGGCATAGCGCAATAGGCTTCCACATTATGTTCACTCAACTTCCTCGTACTGGACGTTAAAAGACAAAGTCCACCGTATAGAGGAGCAGCAGATGGGTCTTACGTAATAACTATCAGAGGGATGTCTGTACCGAAGTAAGGAACACAAGAATTTTAATCTCTTTTAGTAGCCTTAGCAATCCAATAATTGGCACGACAACTCAATGTTCCAAGAACCTGAATCAGTAGTCTCAATTCTCCATCTCAGCCTCCAGCCTCCAGCATATCTCAATCTCATTTCTTAGCTTCAGTTGTATATATATATAACTTGAAATAACTATATAAGAAGATGAAACAGGCCACTACTTTCAGTTCTAGAGATATAACTTCATTTGCTCTAGTTAGACATACGGTCATGTTCAAGATCCATTCAGTAGATGAGAAGAGTTGATCCGTCCCGTTCTAGTTACTACTTAGCCTAATCACCCATCAAACCACTTTCGTTTACTATGATATGCACTCATTCCAACCATCTTGTGAAGATATTCCACATCGTTTGTCTTCAGGGTTATATGGGCCTAATATACATGTAGTCTCATCAATCTATTAGCATAAGCTTTTTGACCAGACTTTCTAACACATCTCTTCACATCTATTTAACTGCTTAGAGATAGTATATTTCTTCCAATCAATGAGTTAGTTTCACATTTCCTCGTGGACAATTTCAAATAGATGCTGTATCCACTCATGCATTTTCATTATATAAAGAAAAACACCTGGAGATCAAATTCTCATCGATAATTTCTAGTTGATTCTGCATCTACTCATACATCTAATCTAAAATTAGGGAAATCACTAGGATATTTACTTAAAGCACGGGCATAGAAAGGAAAGTATTCTTCGTATCAACAACACATTGCAAGATGTATAAAACGCCAGTATGCCAGTGGTCATATCAAACTCACCAGAATATAAACCAAAAAATTGATTGTGATAGGAATAACTTACCACCCTGTCAGGGCCCTTAGTTCTTTAGTTCGCTTCACAGGCATTGAAAATTGGCCAATGACGACATGATGAAGCAGAGATGACCTTGTTCCAGACTTCGTCCGAAAATAGTTTTCCCACCAACCAAGATTTTCTGGGACGCCTTTGCTTGGTTCCTCAATGGGCTGACTTTGAAGTATACAGAGGTCAAAGCGATCCTCATACATGGAAACTACTGCCTCTATGTTTTGATGCAACCACAGGTTCAAAGCCACCTGTTGGTGAAAAGCAAAGGCTAAATCAGGTGGTTCTTTTTATAGGGGAAACAAAATCAACAAATGCAGCGATATACAACATAGGGTCCAAAGAAGATAACAAGAACATATATGATGCCTAAATAGAACATGCTTAAATCTTCAGTAATCTCTATCCAGAAACCATCATAACAAGTAGCAAGTCAAATACTGTAGTCAAATTCTGTGTAAAAAAAAGTATGCCCCCTGAAAACACCAAAATGTCGTTTAAATCAACAGTTCACTTTCCAGAATAATAAGAAGCAAATTGAAAAACAATTTGAGGCCCAAAAAATGCTCTCTTTTGCATTCTTTTCTCTGTTGTGACATTTTGTATTTATTTATTTATTCCATGTGCACTACCAAAGATGCAAAGAAACAGCTGCCCACCATTTCCCTTGACCATTTAGAACAAGGTCCTTAAGTCAATTCATCCAGTGCGCAGCCAAGTCATCCATTGTAGACACACGAAAGACTCGTTTTGTTGCTATGGGCTTTCATAAAATAGTGGCCCAGTCAAACCATAATGTCAAGTATTAAGCTTGCACACGTAATGCTAAAGACATCTGTCTGAACCAATAAGCCGCAGTCTCGGACCACCTATTCTTGCTCCTTCTGTCCAACAATCAATGGGTGGGAGGACGTAAAATGGAAAGAGAGAATATCACATCATTCTACTCCGTAACACCTAGCAATCGCAAAGAAGAAACACAAACAGGAAAATGCTTGCCTATTTAGGGAAACATGCATGATCAACAGAGAACATTTAAGTGGAGAAATGCACTCTTGACAACACACTTCCTTAAAGGAAAGGCTTGATTTGTCTATTAGCAATAAAATAAGAAAACATTACCTCATTACGTAATCTTTGAAGAGCTCGGGTTGACAAAGAGCACAGAGCCAAATCCAAATTATTCATCTCATTTGACAAATTTCCATCTACGGAAATGAGCTCCAAATAGATACTTGCAATGCCATCTGCTATTGCAATCACCAGATCTTCTAGAATGGAAACCCCCTGTGAGACAAACAAGCAACTGTTGTAATAGCAATCCTTCCTGCCAGTACATTGAGAGAGGTATTAGAATGACGTCCAAACAATTCTGCAAATGAAGTGCTATGAAAAGAGATAACAATGATGCTGAAGGGCTGCACTGAGTATTGTAAGAAAGCAAGGTCGCATGAAGCAAAGAAGCATATATAGCCTGTAGTAACACTATGAAATGTCCCGAATACAGTATTCATATATGTCAATGCCTTCCAATGACATATTACTTCGCTTCTAGGTTCATAATAATAGAACATAGCAATTGGACTTGTAAGCAGTTCATCATTGGGAGACATTGTTATTTGGTAATAAGGATGTCCACATTATTTTTACTATCTACTCTCTTTATCTCCCCTCACCCGTCCTTCCTTCAAGTTCATAGTCTATGTGCTGTAGGAGGGTTACACTGTCAAATATGCAGAAGAAAGATTTTTATTTTTTGCGAGGATACTAAAGGTACTCTTGTTGCTTTGGCACCTAGCTGTCTAAAAGATGATATATAGAAGCCCGTCATAACTCACAAAGTTTGATGCCTCTTCCTCAAGCCAGTAAAATCACCAGCATTAAAAGAGTTCAAGGTTATGTTTTCAACTTTGTCTCAATTTCCAGGAACCAGTGGTCTTAGTTAGTTCGCTTCATTCATGAACTAGCTATTTCATGTTGGTGACTTCAAGTACGCTTTCAGCTTAATTTCATTAAAGACATGAACCAACAAAGAGCAGCATCTACCTGAGAGAACCAAACTTTAAAAAGCAGAGTAATTCTGCAAAAAGATCCTCCTTGCCTGATCTCCTGATGTTCTGAAGTACAGTGCTGTCTCCTTCTAATTTCTGGAGCATCAAAGTAACTAATGCCTGACAAGATAAACAATGGTGCATCAATCCACTTGAAAGTTAAACCCAAGAACATACCAATGCATGCACATGAAAGTGCATGTCTACCCACACTGAGTGGAATAACTTGGAAGGCACCTCTTTAATATCGCTACTTCTTTCAGAAAGTTCATTGTCTAGCCAATCCACACACACAGGGCGAGAGGAACTCTGTATGACTCCAGAAAACAGAACCAACCAAGCTTCCACGGTCCCATTTTCAAAACCTTCTGCGATGCTGTCCACCTGCAAAAACACATAACATTGGCGAATCCTTCAGTCACAACCAGCCACATATTTCAGCTAAAATAGTGACTTCCAGGAAGTGCAAGGTGACTTGAGACTACTGACTGTAGCATAATGTAACAAATAAGACAGTGCCTGCCTCTTTCTCAAGATATGTAAGAACAGCCCAAACCAACCGTAGTCTTGGACCCTCCGCGATAGCATTCAAACTTAAAGGTTTCTTTGCATGAAGCTTTTCCAGCTCTTGAATTTTATCTTTTGAAACACCGGCATGGTCAATGGCATCTAGAGATTCCACAAGCTTTCCTTTTATTACATCCCAAGCACACTTTTGAAAGTGGTCATCAACCTTCACATCACTGCAAGCAGAAAAGTTACACGAAACCCTCGGGGAAAAGAGAGTAATAGGGGAAAAAACAAGCAATACAAAACTAAAACCAGCTGAAGGTAGAAATAAGACATGAGACGTAAATATCTGAAATCAAAGATAGACCTTGGAATCTTTTCGAGGTCTAACCTTACCTACCAGACAGGTTTGAGCCTTCATTGATGGCATCATCATCAGAAATGATCCTTCTAGGAGAAAATCTAGGCTTGCCGATGGGAACAACTCCAGCCATGTATGTAAGAAGGATACTCGCCATTAGAAGTGCCTGATCAACCATAGTTGTGAACTCCAATGCCGTTGCACCATCGAAGTCCACAAGAGAAGCTACACAATGACAGCCAACAGACGACGCCTTCTGCTGATAATCTAGCCTTCTTTTTGCAGTGCCAATACTAAGCCTACGAATTTCACCTCTTGGAATATGGATAATATCACTGCTCACATAGCCATGCCCCCTGCAACAAAAAGCACTCAAACATAAGAGCGAAACCATCCCCGGTGGATCCACACTCTAAAGGCACCAAAATCGTACTGACAAAACACTATTTCATCCCCGAATTCTGAACACGTATTAGCAAACCAAAGACAAAATGACGCTAGAATCACCTGCCGGCGCTTATTCGCTGATATTACCGCGGAATTTTTTTTTTTCACTCTCCGAAGAAGGAGCGCGGTAGAATCCGATTCAAGAAATTGCAAAAAACGCAGACCGATAGCACTTAACGGCATTCTGTACCTAACGGCATTCTGTACCTGAAGTTCAACTTCCGGTTGAAGCCTCCTCTCTTGATGCCACCTCCGCGCAAATGCAGCTTGATGCACGACGCTGCAGCCGCACACTCCGCCATGGGCAAGAATCCAGGGCGGTCCCCTCGATCAGCACATTCGTCCGGCTCCGGCGCCACGGGAGACCGGATCAGCTCTGTAAACCGAGAACAACATCAGAGGACCCCCGGACGGATCAATCGGCGCTACAAAAGGAAAACGAAGAGAGAGCCGCCAGAATCGAGAGGATGCGGGCCCAGTCGTACGCGAGACACGCGGAGGCGCGCTTACCAGCAGCGTGAGTTGGGGTGAAGGGAGGAACGAGGGGCGGGGAGGGAGAGAGGAAGGAAGGGATTAGGGCTCGAGGTTAGGGATAAAGAGGATTCGATTTGTGCGTCCCTTGTTTTTTGGGCGTCGAAACTCATCTCTATGCCCCCACTGGAGAGCGGGCTATGAAAACAACTGAAAAACGGCTGAGATGTAGACGAGGGAAAGGACAGCCCGAAATCGTCTTGCTTTTTTTTTTTTTTTTCCGGGTTATCAACATGTTGGATAATGCACCCGAAAGACAAAAAAGAGAAAAACAATCGACTAAAAGTACCATTCCATAGATTTATTGAGAAATTTTCAAACAGAGGTTTGAGGTTTGAAGTGATTTTATTTTCTTAAATAAATATTTGAAATGGATCTTATTTCAAATAAAAGCATGAAATCTCCTTTTTGTTTCAAAAAAGAACGTGATCAAGTACATTTTCGTTTTCTTTTTTTTTTCTTTTTTCTCCTTTGTTTTGGTCAACTGTTGAGCCCTTGCTGGCCTCGCGCAAAAATCAAAAAATGGTGGAAGTACCTTTGGTCTTACACTATAAGATACTTAGAGAAAGAAAAGATGCAAATTTCGAAAAAAAAAAAAAGTATCCATTTCCTATAGCTAGAAAAAATATCCCAAGTCATTCAAATTAGAATTATCTCTTTTGTTATTTTCCAAATGGAAATGACATTGCATCTGTTTCTATTGTGTGCTTGGACGAAGGAAATCTGGAAATATCCAGAGCTGAAAATTCAGGTCTCTACTTAGGAATTTATTCAGATTGATACCTAGTTTGGGGATATCAAAAAGAATTGGAGCATCTCACTAGAAACAGAGACCGTTGCCATGGTTTCGTGGGAAATCTGAAAATAACGTAACTACACCATATTTGGGGGGAAAAAACTTGACCCAAGCGACCTTGTGGACATAGCCTTAGCAAGATTGCAAAACTTTAGAAGATGGAACCAACAATTGATTAGATTTGGAGAGGGAGTTGCAAGCTCCTCAAGAGTTTGGATCCCCTCGAAAAATGGATCTTTTAAGGTTGCAAACTTGGAGCGACGAAAGGTTCTGTGGCATGTGTATGTCGAGATTCCACTAGAAAATTGTTGGATGGAGCTACAGCTCAAGCTTTCTTTGAAGCCCTAAATTAGTTTCTCTTTGTTAAACACGAGGAATCGTGGAGACTGATAGTTTAGACCTAGTCAACACTTTAAGAAGCTTAGATTAGTTCACGTGGGATAGTCACGCCCTTAGCATAAAGTGAAGGGAGTTGTTACTCTTTTGTTTTAATGTTCGGGTTGTCCATTATTTTAGAGAGGTGAATTTAGTTGCAAATTGGATCCCTAAAGTCCACAGAAAAAAACTACTTGCTTTTAAACTGGGTTACTCTCTCTCCAAACTCTTTGGGATCTTTTATGTATTGAGGCCCCTCTCCCTCATCTTTAACTAGTTGAATGAAATATTTCACTTTCTGACCAAAAAAACAAAATTCGAAATGATATCGTTAGATCAAAATCCAACTTCTCGAATCGATTCATTCCCGATTTTCCTCCAATTGGATGATCTTTCGTTGGCGCCCAACTCGAGTTTTTACCTTAGGCCCAAAAAGGAAACTAGTATCGGGAGCCCAATTCATCAAAATAGACCCGCAAATGGCCCAAAACCGACCCGACTCTGGATGGTCCATGGTCATGTCATAAACCCTAATTCCCGCCTGTTAACGTCAATGAACCCTAATACCGTTCCATCATCTCTTGCCCTCTGAACGCAGAGGTTTTCCCTTGTTTCTGCTCCTTTTCAGTTGGTTTCGAGCTTGTGCTGAAATCTGCAGCAGGAGCTCAACATGGTGAAGAAGAGCAAAAGTAAGCCAGTTTGTTCTTCGGGAAGACTGAAGTCGCTGTCATTTTTGGTATTGACTGTTGGTTTCTCTGTTGCTTTGTTTCTTTGGGACGATTTTTTGTTGCTCAGAGAGCAAGAGCAAGAGAGTGTCGTTGAAGAAGAAGTACAAGGTCATCAAGAAGGTGAAGGAACACCACAAGAAGAAGGCCAAGGAGGCGAAAAAGCTGGGCTTTAAGCAGAAGCGCAAGGTCGAGAAGGACCCCGGTATCCCCAACGATTGGCCGTTCAAGGAGCAGGAGCTCAAGGCCCTCGAAGAACGGCGGGCCCGCGTTCTCGAGGAGTTGGAGGAAAAGAAAGCCGCCCGCAAAGAAAGGGTAATCAATTTTATGAGTCTTTTAGCTGGTACCTGAAGTTCGGATGATGTAAACGGTGCTGAAGAGGGCGCATTAGATAGACAACTGTAGAACCGACCAATTTTATTAGTGCTGGTATTTGCATGTATGATTGAATTCATTTGACAGTCCTTATACAGCTAGGGAAAATTGCCCTTGGTTGAAACCTGTCTATGCTTTGGACCAGCATTCTGGTTCAGCATATAGCCAAAAGCCCTTTGTTTTGCTATGTCTTGTTGTATAATGTTGTTTCAGCTCTTGCTGTATATTTATGTCCTCTATGAACGGGAAGCACTTTATGTTTGTGTGTATGCAGCAACGTTTGTTGGAAAGTTTGGCCAGAGGTTTTAATTACTTCTGTGTCCCAATCCCTCAACAATTTTAGTTTTTACGAATGCCAGGCTCAAAAGAGGAAGTTGGGCTTGCTGGAGAACAATGACATTGCTTCGACAAAAGAACAGGATTTTGGAGAGGAGAAAGGCAGTGACGAAATTGCAATTACTGGGAGAAATCGCGGTATGTTGATTGCTAGTGTTCTCGGGTGACATGTTCCAGGTGTCGGTTCATCCCTTTTAGTTACGCTTTCTTTCATCTCTGCTTTTGTTTTTTCATGCCATCTCTCTGTAATACAGAGAACTCAGAACGAGCATTCTACAAGGAATTAGTCAAAGTCATCGAAGCCTCAGATGTCATTTTGGAGGTTCTTGATGCTAGGGATCCTCTTGGTACACGTTGTGTAGATATGGAGAAGATGGTGATGAAAGCGGGTCCTGATAAGCATATTGTGTTGCTCCTGAATAAGATTGGTACTGCTTTCATTTTTATCGTCATACACAATCTTTGGAAAACTGCTTCCATGTGTTGATATACACTGGACATCTCAAGCAACATACTCTTTTTGGCATCCTTTCTGAGTCCGTTGCTGAATGTTTTCTGTCAGACCTTGTGCCAAAAGAAGCTGCAGAGAAATGGCTCAAGTATCTCAGGGAAGAATTGCCAGCAGTTGCCTTTAAATGTAGCACGCAGGAGCAGAGATCTAATTTGGGCTGGAAATCTTCAAAGGCTGCAAAACCGAGCAATCTTTTTCAAACCAGTGATTGTCTTGGAGCAGATACTCTTGTTAAATTGCTCAAGAATTACTCTAGAAGTCATGAGGTCCTTAATCATCTTCAGTCCAAATGCATTCTTGAGTTTATTTGATTCTTCCTTGGTTAAAATTACCTTAGACTATTTATGTCTGGGGCTGCTTCGACCTTGCTGTGCTTTTCTAGATTTTATCTTCTTCTTTGCCTTGGCCTTTTGCAGATTAAGAAGTCGATTACCGTGGGTGTTATTGGCTTGCCTAATGTTGGTAAGAGCAGTCTGATAAATAGCTTAAAGAGATGTCACGTTGTCAATGTTGGCGCCACTCCAGGATTGACAAGGTCAATGCAAGAAGTTCAGCTAGATAAGAATGTTAAGTTGCTGGACTGTCCTGGTGTAGTCATGTTAAGATCTTCAGGAAATGACGCAACTATTGCGCTCAGAAACTGCAAACGTATTGAGAAGTTAGATGATCCAATTAGTCCAGGTAAACAATTCTGATATGAAGTTCAGTTTTAATTTGGCATTGCTACATTGATGGAACGCATTGTGTCTGTTCAATCTAGGTATTCTCTTTTATTATATTAGCAAGTGTTTGTGTCATTTTCTCCTGGTGGTATTTTGGCATTTTGTTCCCCTTGTTTTCGTATGTATGAAGTCCTCGCTGGATGGAAGTCAATGCAGGAAATTGATTAAACGTATGTAAGGGTTTTGCATGCGCTACAGTAGTCATTGGTATTTGGAAATTGCAGGTGCAGTGCATTTATCTTTTTTACATATGATCTCATTTGTTATATCGGGTTCTGTTAATGGACATTAATCAATTGATTTTGTTGTTAAGTACAGTTAAGGAGATTCTGAAGCTCTGCCCTGCCAAAGTGCTTGTAACAATTTACAAGATCTCAAGCTTCGATACAGTTGAGGACTTTCTGCAGAAAGTAGCATCTGTCCGTGGTAAGCTCAAAAAGGGTGGTATTGTGGATGTTGAAGCCACTGCCAAAATTGTTCTGCATGACTGGAATCAAGGTATCCAGATTTCATTTGCTGCAATCTACTTCCTCCCACCATTTACATAGAGAAGCCAATTAATGCCGTTAATGGTATTGAGGAGATTTAATCTTTGTTTTTCTAAATGATGCGATGCAGGTAAAATCCCCTACTATACTATGCCTCCGGAGAGGAATCGATCAGAATTATCAGAGGCAACACTTGTTTCTGAATTGGGGAAGGAGTTTAATATCGATGAAGTTTACAATGGTGAATCGTCATTCATTGGCAGCCTCCAGTCGGTCGATAATTTTCTTCCCGTAGAAGTTCCACCAAGCTGCCCACTCAATTTCGACGAGAATATGTTTGAGGTTCGTAAGACAGCTTCAGTGAATTAGTCTACTAAAGAAACAGATTCATAACTTGCATATGCGTGTACAATCATTCTCAATTCCGTGAATGCATACGTGCGATTTAAGCTTAAAATTTTAAAAATAAGGGGAAGAAAATTAATGCATGGTAGAAGTCATGGTTGACAGTGAATAGAAGCAAAGCTTGTTAAGTGCACTCTTTGCATATTTGTGCCTCAGGAGGACGAAGAACCGCAATCATCAACACAGGTCAGCAGCTACCCTCAAGGCTTGGCCAAGGATGGTGAGGATGAGTCCATGGGCAGTGAAGACGAGGATGCCAACAAGAGCAGAGGAGGACAAGCTCCTTCTAGTCGACAAAATCAAAAACTTTACTCTGCAGAAGGCATACTCAATCCGAAGACAAAGAAAGCTGAAAAGAAGAGGAGGAAAAAGGAGCCGAAATCAACTCCAATGGATCTAGCGGATGGCGATTACGACTTCAAAATTGATTACGCGAAGAATAAATACGCCATGGATGCTTCTGATGGTGAAGATAATTAGGCGATGCTTGAGAGTTGCTGATGTTACGTCTTGTATCATTGATGATCGGCAGAAGCATGACTACCCTAATTGTGCTTGCGCCTCTTAACAGGGTGTCATGTCCAATTATGGTGCCGAATTTTGATGTTAAAGAGAGTTTTGGTTCTTGGGTATGTCTAACTTGAGTATATATTTGCCTTTGGAGATGAAGAAAATATTGCTCATTGCTGTGGAAAATGTCCATTATAGGCGTGCGGGCACGTGAGTATTATTAAGCAAGCGAGACATCCTTTGAAGCTTGAAAAGAGTAGTTGTTCTAGATCGATTTCTTTGGTCCTTTGTGCTGACGTTGCACCTCATTTGTCACTTTACAGAGAAGCTCACTCTACCTAGTAACCAGTCCTTAATCAGAGAAAACTGATACATGCATAGGAGCTGGCCGCTCAACCATTCCAAAGTTTTAAAGTACAGCTATCTGAGAGGAAAAGTGAAGGTTAAAAGAATATAATTTGAAGTGGCTGTTAGGTACTTATCGATAATTGATTGTTTAAATGACAGAAAAGGATGTAATGGATCTTAGCCCCAAATAGCCCTAAGTTTCTAGGGTTAGGGCTCGTGTTGCAAGAATTAATGGTGCTTTGTCAAAGCCTCCGGTTTCTTCTCCTATCACAATCCAACCCAAATCGATCCAGCTCACCCATTGGATGGCCATGAACGAGACTAACAAAATCGATAGTAGAAAATCGAAGGGCCACTGAAAATGATATGTATCGATGCAATTGCATCAATGTAAAGTTGAGACGAAAAGACCAGGAAAAAGAGCTTCAATTGACTAGTCTATGATTTTACATCAATGTCCCGTAACAACAATTTAATAGAATTATGTTCAAATCAAGCACAAATGAAAAGGAAAGCGAGAGAATCGACGAATGAAAATATAGAAGCAATTGATCCGTTAACGTAAACATATGATCATTTATACCTAGAAGAATGAAAAAACGGGACTTACCTCATGCGTTTTACGCCCGTGCAAGTTTATCCTTAATCACCATTCAATTGGACATGTTAATAGATAAATATATAGGTTCTTTCCCCCTTTTTATTGGTAACTACGATGACATTATCGTTCCTTACCCAAAAAAAACTACGATGACATTATCGTTCCTTACCCAAAAAAAACTACGATGACATTATCGTCGGTTGATATACATTTTGGATCCGATGGCTAAATGAATTGCTTTGCTTTGCTTTGCTTACGGATACCTAACATCATTTCCTCTTTCTCCGTTGATATACATTTTCGTCAATTGTTGCTTAGTACCCGCCATCTTCCTTGAGATTCATCTTGTATTTGATTAGCTGCACTGCACCCGTTTGCTTCCTTAAGCCACAAGAAAAATTTATTCTTCAATGCCTTTTTTGCTAGTGTCTTAAAAAAGCTAACGAAAGTACCTCACGGACCCGAAATTCACTCCCGTTTCTCCATATTTTCAGGGTAAGCTTCACATTTCTCTATTTCTTTAAAAAAAAAAAAAACCAACCTAACCGGCACTATCAAGCTTCAATTTTGGCGGGAAAATCCAAGATCATGTCCTGATTACTGATTAGCATCCACTAAATATGACAAGGGAAACTATGATTTTGAGGACCCCACAAGGCAATCATATTTATTACCACATAAATTTCTCATAAGTTTCTTAATTTTAAACTATATATGTGGAAACTTAAAATTAAAAAAAAGAAAAGAAATTGCCCTATCTTTTTCAAAGAGGAAGGTGCGGCATTGAAGTGATGACGTTTTACCGGCAAAGCCGACCATTCCCACCAGAAAAGGAACAAGCCACCTCTCTCCACCTTTTGCCTCTTCGAAGCGTCATCCCCACTCAACTCTCTCTTCACAAGGTTCGTTCCTTCGCTTTCTTCTGCAACGCGAATCTCCCTCTCCGTCTCTCTGTCTCTTGGAGCTAAGGTCTTTGTTGCTTCGTCGTCGAGTGAAGCCGAGATTGATCGGATGGGGCAGCAATCGCTGATCTACAGCTTCGTGGCCCGGGGCACCGTCCTGCTGGTCGAGTACACCGAGTTCACCGGGAACTTCACCGGCATCGCCTCGCAGTGCCTCCAGAAGCTCCCCGCCACCAGCAACAAGTTCACTTACAACTGCGACGGCCACACCTTCAACTACCTCGTGGACGATGGCCTCAGTGAGCCCTCCTCTCTCGCTTCGCCGATTGGTTTCTTTCGTTCGTTCGTTCGATTCTCTTGTCTGTTTTCTCTGCTTCCAACTTGCGATTGCTTGCTCTCATCTGCCGGTGGATCCTGCTTCTGGCCTCGTCTAGACGAGCAGGTGTTTAGAGAAGTTCTAGGGATGGACAATCTGAGTAGCGTGGGGAAAGCTGGAATACTCTTGTTGCTGGATTGATTCAATTGGTGCCCGATTTGATTATTTTAATGCTTCCGCCAACGGACGCTATATTCGGAGTTCTCGATTTTAATACTAGGATGTAGCAGTTCCTGTAATATAATGCATATCTAGAGGATGACTTAATTAATATATGAGTTGGATAGTCGATGTAGCCTTTACTTAGTGGTTGCAGTAATCTTGGGGCCTTTGACTATTTAATGAACGGTTTGGCTTCTTCATTGCGTTGATTTGAAGGAGAGAGAATTTGAAAAAAAAAAAAAAAAGAGTGAGAGAGAGAAAGGAATTTGGGGGGGTAGAGGGTGGGTTGGACAGACGACCTCGAATCATGTCTCTGTTATGTGAAAGGATTTGATGGATGGCTAAACTACTTAAAGCAGATGCGTCTGAAAGACCTTCAGAGGATATTATTGTGACGTAACATTCCTGTGAAGAAATAACCCATGCATTAACAATTGGGGAGTTCACTCATAATCATACAGTACATGGCTGAGGGACCTGGAGCTTCTCTAAGCTAGAAAAATATATAGCGGACCAATTTCCATGGTCGCCCTTTGTTGTTGAAAATGAGAAATAGATTCAGTGAATGTGTTAACTCATTTTTAGACGCTTATTCTCACCAGTTCCCAAGGTCGGATCACAGTCTTCGTGGTCATGCGATGATAAACTAACTTTTTGATCCCAATTTTGCAGCTTACTGCGTGGTTGCAGTTGAGTCTGTTGGGCGCCAGATTCCTATTGCCTTCCTTGAGCGGATCAAGGAGGACTTTACTCACAGATACGATGCAGGAAAATCTGCAACAGCAGCCGCTAATAGCTTGAACAGGGAGTTTGGGTAAATTGCCTAGTCTTCAGGATATGGAAAGAACTATATCTGTTCTCCCCCACATAGTGTGCTAATCGCAATCTTGACTGACATAGGCCTAAACTCAAGGAGCACATGCAATATTGTGCTGATCATCCGGAAGAGATCAGCAAACTTTCTAAGGTGAAAGCTCAGGTATCAGAAGTGAAGGGAGTAATGATGGAAAATATTGAGAAGGTAAGTTGGAGTAAATTGTATGTCCTTTTTATTTGGCTGTGTGAGTGGTATAGAGAACAGAAATAAGATACATCTATTGCCTAATGCAAATTGTTCTTGTGGTTTTTAAGTTTTCGCTTTTCAAATTTCAAGTCCTGTCATTTTTTCTGTTCTTTTTATCATCATCATCATCATAAATTTAAGATTTTCCTTTTTCCATTTCTAATTCCTCTACTGAGTGTTGTTGGAGGAATTACAATTATGCGTGATCAATAAGTGAAGTTTTATTAGATTGGGTTTATGTCGTAGACTTATGGTTTGCTTTAATTCTGTTATCTAGGTTCTTGACCGTGGTGAAAAGATTGAACTTCTGGTTGATAAGACGGACAATCTACGTTCTCAGGTTGGAAACCATCTCTTCCATCTCCATAGTGAGCCTGCGTGTTTCAATTTTTACTTTGAGAGCACAAACGATGTATGCAATATGAAGCTAAGACACCATATACTCATAGCAATAGTGATGGTCCTATATAGCAATCTCAACTCCAGCTGTCTGCTTTTCGCTTTCTTCATTCTTATTACCATCTCGTTTCATCTTTTATTAAGACTAACTTCTCTTCACTGATGACATTACCTCGACACGAGTTTCCTAGATTGAACAAGCGGTTAGATAAGTGAGATACGGGGAGGAATTTCATCTAATATACCTAGAGTCAACTCTAGTAGCAAAGTTGGATACAAAAGAGGGATTTGTTAAGTAGAAAGGTAACGGGTAATTCCAGTATAGTCTGACTGAGACCATATAGCACTACGAAACCAGAAGCCACAACTAGTCATATGCAGAAGATTTTGTCAGTAGTGCTCCTCCAAGAGAGAATGTAAAAAATTTGATTGAGGGGACTGTAGGAATTAAGGCTGAATTTGTATTCTGTGCCTTGTTGCTCCCCTTGTGTGTCATCAAGGCGGTGCCATATATCTCTCTCTCTTTCTCCCTCCCTCCCCACACGAGAAATCACATGGTTATAGTTTTGTGCGATTAGGGCTTATGATATCTCAGAATGTTTTTGCTCTTAGTAGATTTTGAATATTTCGTTGTTTTTAATTAAGTACTTAAAACTTACCAGTGCGTGACAGTCCTGACAATATCAAGAAATATAACAAGAGGAGGATTTTTTAGGCCAATTCAGTTTGGTTATCAGTGCTTGCCTTACGTGTTTTCCTGTTCCAGGCGCAAGACTTCAGGCAGCAGGGAACCAAAATGCGAAGAAAAATGTGGATGCAGAACATGAAAATAAAGCTGATAGTTCTGGGCATTATTATTGCTTTAATACTAATCATTGTTTTATCTGTTTGTCATGGCTTCAATTGTGGTGGTAAATAGTGGAGTGGTGCTGCTCAGAGTTCTTATAAACCTGTCTTGAAGGTGTTTGCCTGTAAGTTTTCTTTCCTCTTTTGTTTTTTACGCTGTCCTTCATTATACTATAGCCTATAGAAGGAAAATACATTGCTTGTATAGTTTGTATTCTTGGATGAGTTCTATAATCAACGTGCCTGGGATTGCAACGTCAGCACCCTATGAGTGTTGATAATTTTGAGCCGGGGAGTATCGTGCATCTTGTCGCTAGTTTGAGCTTGGAATCTTGGCCAAACGTTCTGCGTTTGCCAATGAGCTCGGAATGATCATTTAAGTTGATAATGATTGCTGCACGTTTCCTTGATACCCCTGATTGCAATCTTTCCGTCATGAAGTGCCTTCTGGAAATGGTTATACACCACACATCATCCAAAGATTTCAGCTTCAACTCCACTATACAAAGGTAGATGCAATATCGGTTCGTTACCATGTGCCGAGTACCAATCTTGTGTACTCGAAGCCTGCCTGCTGTGTTTACCTCGGGTTGCTTCCATAACAAAGTAGGCAATCCAGGCTCGAGTTCGAATTTGATCCTCCGGATTCTCCACATGTTCTACCGTAATGTTTGAATGTTTTGTGTTGGGAGTTATTTCTCGCATGAGTTTGCGGGACAGAGAACTTGGACAAACGGGCAAAAGCGATGAGAATTGCAATCCATCTTGTGTATGCACTTGTTCAGCAAAATCAGCAAGGCCAATAAGCTATTGGGTCTCGACTTGCTAATTCTGATTTGACGAACACATGCTCTATCAGCAATCAGATACACTCCCTTGACCAGACCGACATATTCACAGACAACATATGAACTCAAATCCTACTTTCCTCTATGCCCTAATCCAGAACCACCCCAATGCGAGAGAGAGAGAGAGAGAGAGAGAGAGAGAGAGAGAGAGGGCGCACAAATGTCCTACTAACATGTCAACTGATCCCTAAATGAAGAAATCTCTTCGAAAATCGGGAGTCTCTTGGACCTGGACGGAGCCCACTCATCCATCAACTTCTCGATCCCCTTGACGAAGTCGTCGTCAACGTCGAGGCCCAAGAGATCCGAGAAATCGGGCTGTGGCTGCCTCGACCTCACCTCCAATAGCAATTCCTCGGCTCTCCTCCTCGGCTTGTGATCATTGGAGCCCGGAAGCGTGCCTCGCAACACGTCGTCAAGAATCCTGCTAGCCTCGTCGTGCCGGCCTTGTTTGATGAGACAGAGGCTGAGGTTGCAGGCCTTGTTGGCATCCGGATCGATCATTTGGGCTTTCTTATACACCACTTCAGCTGCCATGTAGTTGGGCTTCTGCATGTAGGCCCATCCCAAATTTCCCTGCATTTCGTCATGTTAGTGATAATTAATATTAAACTTAGCATTTTCCCTTAATTTTATTGTGTGGGAAAAAGAAAAAGAAAATTACTTGGGGAGCTTACCAATAACCGGGAGGTCTCTTGCTTAACAGAGACCTGGAACTTCTTGCCATGAGATCGGGCGGTCTTGGTGGGCTTCCCATTGAAGATCTCGCCTTGGTATATCTGCCTCAGCTTCCTCTTCAGCAGCTCTATTTGCTCCTCCACTTTCCCACATTTCTGTGCGTCATAATTCCCACAAAAGAAAACAAAAAGAGAGTCAATACCCTTATTTTCCCAATTATTTTGATAACACGAGATAGCCAAACTTTCTCGACTTGACCGATCCTCATAAATACATGGAAATCTGTCCCGTTCGCGTGCATCAGGTAACGCTTCACCCACAGGATAATCATAGTGACCCGCTAAGTTTACTCTCTCGTGATGAGTATGAGACGCTTTGATTCGAACACGAAATCCACCATATCTACTTTAGAGTGCTTCACCACTTAGCCGTGATTGCCAGAGGTCTTACCGATTATTATCGCATCGTCAATCTACAATGCATGCAAGCCATGCATTCACCGTCCAGAAAGGTTCCAATGTTCTCGAGTTATGAAGACAAGTTGCACATCACCTCACAGTGACCCAAGAATTATTATACCTAAATCACTTCGTGGTATGCAACAGCTTTATGCATAGACGGGAAGCAAAGCAACAGGTAGATGCGTGTGTGAAGCGTCGTCGTACCTTGTACAAGTCGATGAGGACGTTATCGAGCGACTCCTGGGACTGCCTGGAGCAGAGGCCGCGAAAGGACTTGACGGCTTCGATGGCCTCTTCGCTCCTATCGAGTTGCTTCATCACGACCGCCATGTCCTTCAACGCGCTGTCCACCCTATCGCCTGCGTTTATCGCCTTCCAGAACCACACTATCGCTGCTACCGGGTCTTTCTGAACTAGCTGTTAATTTGATCAATTCAGCAAGAAAAAAGAAATCGACCATATTGATCAGCAAGGATAGATGCATTCAACTGGATCTTTAATCTCCACAAAAAAAAATAAAAATAAATTGGATCTTTAATCAGGAAATATTGCTGGAGAGAGATTGCCTGGTCTATTGTCAAAAGATAGGGTTTCTAGTCGTGGCGAGACCTTATTCTACTTTCAATTTCGAGAAAATCACACCTTTCTTAAAGCATGTTTCCCTCCTACTCTGCAATATAGATGATATCTAGTCGCGGCGGCGACGGCAGCAATGCCAATTCGCTTTGAATTATCCGCGTGCCCTAGCTCTTAATCGGTACGCGTTCGATTTTAGGGTTCCCCAGATGTATAATTAAAATAATTCACACATGAATAACATCCGAATGAAACTTATTGGCGATTTGACGCGGAGGATATCTTCATTCATCTATGAAAAAGAGCTTATCGGAGCTTTATAAGAATCGATCCATCACCTTCGGGTCTTCCGTACCAGAATCATGTACCGCCAATTAACCTCATCTCAAATTAAGCTACCAAGCTTCGATTTTCGTCCAACGATAACTCTGATTAAAGGGTACGTCCTTTAAAGGGAACACGATAACGAAACAATGCTAGGAATTAAGAACGAAATTCTTGGGGGGGATGAAAGGTTACCTGAGCATGCTTGGCTCGAACATATGGAGTATCACCAGAAGGGATCTTGTGAGCTACATGAAACTCTTCTCTCTCTCTCTTGCCTGAAGCCTTCTGATCTGAACTCCCCAGTTCTTCCATCTCTCTCTCTCTCTCTCTCTCTTCTCTCTCTCTCTATCTGCTATATAAACCAATGAGAGAGATGGGTAGGAGACAGAATCCCATGAACGGAAGGACAACGCTAAGGTAGGGTAAAGATGATGAACCTGGACGGAATCAGCGGCCACCTTCAGATTTCGGATGTTGTCTACGGACTTAACAGTCAATTTAACTACCGTTCTGTTTCAGGTCATATGTACAAATACACGTTCAAGTGCACATCCCCATAGGCGTAAAATTGAACAATTTACTTAATTTTTTTTTTTTTAGAACTCATCCCGCATTATTGGTGAGCCTATTGTCAACATACTGGTAATCGGGGTAACCATCACTACTGCCAGGAAATATATGTCGGCATAGTATTGCGGCTGACCAACGAGGTTCACGGAGGCCTTTGGGCTCCAATCGAATTCACCGTGCCGACGTTGGGGGGTGCACTCAGGGAGGTGGACTGGCCGGGTGTGCGGAAAGTGGGTCGGACATTGCCTCACTGCTAAACCCAAAAAGAATAGCATTGAGTCGTTCCTACACGATGATGAAAAATCGTAAAGGTTCTTTTTTTTTTTGTTTGGATAAGTACACTAAAAGTCTTCAAACTCGTTAATGAAGTATAATAGAATTCCTAAAACTTTCAAAAAAGTATAATTGGACCCTAAAATTTATTACAAAAGTGTAGTCGAGTTTCAAACTTTTCGAAAAGTGCAATACAGTCCTAAAACTTATCATGAAAGTATAATCAAATCGTAAAAATTTCGAAAAATAAAATCAATAAAAAAGTCTTGATCAAACCAATTAGGTGAGTTTTTTTTAAGGTTTGATTGCTCTTTTTTGAAAGTTTTAAGACTCAACTGAACTTTCGTAATAGATTTTAAGACTTAATGGTATTTTTTAAAAGTTTAAGGAATAAATTACATTTTTGTCATAAATTTTAGGGATATATATTTTTTAAAATGGGGCCGTTTAATGATTATCCTTGATCCACGTTTACAAAGCCAGTATCTTGACATAGGCTACCGCGGTTCTCGACATGACAGAATTTGGGACGGTAATCCACACGAGAGGCGACCGTGACTTTTCCTGGAACTTGTCGTCGTCTTTGATGGAGATCGACCACGATTACGAGCGTCGTAGGCGACAACCAGAGTGTCTGGAAACGTCAACGAGACGGGGGGAGGAATGTCTAAGGTTTGTATTGTCGGCCACTTACAATGTTACGAGTGAACTTGGCCTGTAAAGCAGTCACATTCAGAGATTTCTCCCTCCTCTTTCGGATAATCCGCCTCCTCCTGGCTCGCAGCAACCCAACCCAAAGAAAGAAAGAAGGAAGGAAGGAAGGGATTTCGCTCCGTTGCGTCGACACTCCAGACGAAAATTTATGATCGCCAAATCCATGCACTCTCATGAACGGGAGAGATTTTTTTTTTTTCCCTCTACCAACATTTTTAGAAAAGGTATCTTTCAAGCCATTTATTTTTTTTTTGTGAAACGAACAAAGCCTACTTTTTAACTCGTGTTTGGCTAGCCCAATCTATAACGGCTCGGTGTTTCACTTAACCTTCAAAAGTGGACACTCAAGTCTATATCTATTCATTGGTCCAATGTAAAAAATTATCAAAAATGTCATAACTATATTGCATCGCTGCCAATTCAGTCATAAATCTTTCACTTGTATCAAATTTCGTCATCAACCTTTTTATATTGGTACTAATTCAGTGAATCCAATCAAATTGAAAATTGCTAACGTGGGCGTCCGTCATCTTACTTGGTGCGGTCGGCGCCAACCAACAAATTGAATTTGTAGTTCTTGTTCTTTCTTTTTGGTCGACAAGGGCCACTTGCTCGCGGCCGACGATGTTAAAGGCCTTGCCTTCATGGTCCTCATTAGCTGTAGCGCCTTAATACGCTATCTTAAGGCTTACTCATTACATCGTCCTCTTATTAATCTTTCAAAGTTACAAAATGATGTATGCGAAATGGTTAATTAGAAAATCAGATCAAACAGGACGACCTCACTAGCTGTAGCGCTCTAGTATGCTACCTTAAGGCTTACTTATTATTCGTTCTCTTATTAATTTTCATGGTCCTCAAATCAAACAAGATGGCCTCCCTAGAGCCTTCGAGGTCCTCACTATTTGTAGTGCCCTAGTACGCTATTTCAAAGCTTACTGATTATTTGTTCTTTTATTAATCTTTCAGAGGTATAGATGGGTGTATGCATAAGGCTTAATCAGAAAATAAGATCAAACAGGACGACCTCGCAAGCTGTAGCGCCCTAGTACGCTATCTCAAGGCTTACTCATTACACGTTCTCTTACTAATTTTCACGATCCTCAAATCAAACAAGACGGCCTCCCTAGAACCTTCGTGGTCTTCACTAGCCGTAGCGCCTTAGTACGCTATCTCAAGGCTTACTCATTGCTCGTTTTCTTATTAATCTTTTAGATTTATAGATGGTGTATGCGGAAGGCATAATTAGAAAATTAGATCAAATAGGACAGCCTCACTAGTTGTAGTGCATTAGTACGCTGTCTCAAGGTTTAGTCATTACTCATTCTCTTATTAATCATTGTGGTCCTCAAATCAAACAGGACGACCTCCCTAGAGCCTTCGTAGTCTTCACTAGCTATAGCGCCCTAGTACGCTATCTTAAGGGTTACTGATTACTCGTTCTCTTATTAATATTTCAGAGTTATAGATGGTGTATGCGGAAGGCTTAATTAGAAAGTTAGATCAAATATGACAGCTATACTAAAACATAACTGCATGACAAAAAGGACAAAGGCAAGTACACCAATATATGGTATGGTTTTAATAGGATTTGACTAACCTGATGATATGCCAATTCTCAAGCAAAAGTATGAATCATTTTGTTTACACATATATAAACATATTTTGAACAGTTCTTTACAAAAGTTCAACGATATACTCAAGGTGGATTAACAGGGCACAATATTTACTTCGATTACTTTGACGCATTCAGTCTTTTTAGGATATGTATTCTTCCTCATCCTTTCATCTTCATCAACTAAATCAAAATCTTCAGAGGCGACAGATCCTAAAAAAGGTTAATAACAACGGGTGAGATATAAAATCTCCGTGAGTCAACGCCCTAAGTTTGAGTATGGTGTTGATTTGTTCAGGGTGGCCTAAATATGTAGATTATTTTCGATGGCAGACCAATAGCGTGAGACTTTCGCAACGCTATAGTTATTACGTGATCAGACACTTGACTCAAACTAATCAACCAATCAACCATCAATCACATGCACACTTACCTAGCCTTGATACACACAATACATAGTATTATTATGGCACTATATAAACAACACATAAACCAAGGCACATAACAAGTACACCCATCACAATCTCGTATGCATAATACATAACACATGTTCTGATTATTAATGGCCACTCGGCCACAATACAACCCCTTAATAGCCTCGAGATGGTTAAGTGCTCTTGCAACATGACCGAGAATCTTCCTGCCCCATCGAGCATGGCAACCGGTAGTCCCCATAATACTCCCAAAATAGACATATCAAGCATTCCTGTAAGGAGCATCGATTTGACACAAGCTGTGATCAGCATCCATCCAAGGGCCGCAAGACCCATTGGCTGACCCTCGCCAGTACTGGGGGAGGGTGTCACAACCCTCCATATTTTTGAGCAAGGGCCACCACGCTAGGGGCGAGCAAGAAAGTCGAGAACCATCCGAATCGGACCGAACCATACTTAGCTACCAGTTTTGGGTAGTTCTCATAGTGTACTGGTTCGGCTCTCAGTTCCAGGTGGAAACCACTCACCTGGACCAACTGGACCAAACTTATTCATATAATATAAATATATATTTTTAATTCAAGCTATCTCCCTCAAATTCTCAGTCATGTGACTCCTAGGCCCAACTTACCTCAAAGCTTGAAAAGTTGGTTTATTTTTGTGGCTCAGGAGCGGTCATTTGCTTGCTTACTCTTACGAATTTGTGACAAACTTCTTTTCATGTGTGATAAGTGATGTAAGACTATGGATGAAGCTTCCAAACTTTGTGCAAACTCATTACTCATTAAAGGACATTCTGTGATCTTTGTTGGTGGGGTACTTGCTAATTGAATTTGCCAAAGAAATCTTCAAGTGCACCACCAATGCTCACATCTGTCTCTTTATCCCATGAAAAATTGAGATTGGCTTCATTGGTTCACTCATGTACAATCTTTTTTAATTGATGTTGGTGCTTGGCAAAATAGATTTCATGGACCCGCTCGAGAATAGAATCGGACAGATGATTTGATTCTCGGGTAGGTCCATAGAATAACCGAGTAATTCACGGTTTTCATTTTATGGAATGAGTCCTTGACGAGCGGTTCTTGATTCTAAGATATGAACCATCTATCTTGGAACTAATCATTACTACACCAAGCCATTGCTGGCCAAAGTGGGGGTGTGTGGCCCCTCGCCCAAATTTGGCGAGGTTGCAATGCCCTTGCCAAATCTAGGCTAGGCGATGTCTGGGACTCTCTCACTTGTGGTTTCTGATGGTCAACCAGTGGTCCTTGCCGGCCCTTAGCAAAGAACAAAATCATTAAAATTTCAAAAATTAGTAAAATAATTATTAAAAAAAATTCACGCTAGTGCCGATCATGTCATATAGAACTCCAAGTGATTACTACATCAGTAATTTTTTAATCAAAATTGCCCGAATTGACTAAATTGTCACAAGTATAATAAGTCTATGATTAAATTGATCCAATTGAAATGTTTATAATTGAATCAATATTAATGTAACAGGTTTAACATTTTCTTCCAACATTAAAGTTATATGCTCGACCGTTTATTTCGAAGGATCAACCGATAACAATGCGATGCACTTTATTTTAAATTCTCAAATGGTTACGAACTCACTATCATAGTGGTGAGCAGAATATATTTTAAATTTTAAATTCCCAGTTGGTTACAAACTCAAAGTTAGCGAGCTCCGTCAGGTTTTACATCCCATCAAAGCTAACGTGTTTGTATCAGGTCGGCTGCGTATACGGCGGAGATAGATAGACAGATAAACCAAGCAATGGAAGCATTCTTTCGACGGCGGCCGTTTAATGCAGTCTAATCATACGTTAATTCTGAGCCTAGATTGATTGTGTCGGCCACCGAATGATTTAACTCGCCAGCCCAGGCCCGAGGAAATGATGGGAAAAAAAAAATGAAAAATTTGAAAATTTGTAAAAGAAGAAGATATCATTGCCAGACGTCATTCCATATTGTGTCAAAGTAAGGCGATCGACGGAAAAATTATCAAAATAATTCTAAACTTATTATTGTTGTATCAATTCAATTCTAAATTTTTTTTCTTTTTTTATTGATTTGATTCTAAACAGTTTGCATTTGTGTTAATTTAATTTATTTGACTGGTTGCGTCGCTTGGCCTCACCTAAGTCAAGGCGAGGCGCCCAAGGCCATGGTCGAGGTTGCTTGCCTTCGGCCATGCCTGCGATGGGTCGCAAAATCCGAACTATTGAGAGAGAGAGAGAGAAAGAGAGAGAGAGGGGGGGGGGGGGGGGGGGGGGGATGAAGAGTGAAGAGGCTCAGAGGAAGTGAGGAATCAAAGCGACCGTGAACTGAGTGAGGAAGACGGAGATGCAGGAAGTGATGCAACGTCCAATTGAGCTTGTGCTAGTGCCGCGCTTCCTTTGGTCATCGATGTCAGCCATTTTTTGCTCTGATTCTTCATCTCTCGAGCGAAAATATTGGCAAAGGTCAAATATTCGCACAACACCTTTGCCGGCGAGCCTTATCGACAAGCTCACCGACTACAAAGAAGGAAGACGCAAAGACAAAAAAAAAAAAAAAAAATAATAATAATTGAAAAAAATCTAAAAACATTAAATAATTAAAATATTATAATCAGTCAACACAGGATTACTTACCTGGAAATCCCTCTCAAAGCCTTTCTTATCAAGCAGCTTCTTTAGCTATATGATTCTTGAGATTGTTCCTTTCGAATAAACGCCACTCAAGAAAGAAGCTTCTTATGGCTTTTCCTTTATCCAAAGCTCTATTTTCTCTCGTGATTACGATTACCTAAAAATTTATCACGTCAACATCGATAAGCCATGATTACGATAAAATTTATCCCATCAGCACCGACGTCACCACATCACATAAATATAAGGGTACATTAGGGACTCTCCAATCTTGAGTGGCCTCCATTAGTGGGGGGGCATATCTTGTCATATTATAATGCCTGATTTTATCGACCAAATCACAACCATCACGTATAGCCAACCTTCTTGAAGATGAACCTGGAAGAGATCCCCAGGTGCGTCATGTGCTTAAAAAGAATTGCTATCATGTAGGGAACGAAGGGGAGATTCTCTCATATTTTCAGAAGATATCAAAGAAATTCAGAATCCTCGACAAACAGCAGTTGAGCCAACCAAAGAACTACGGTTTGGCAGACAAGGATACAACCAACCACGACCCAGGGATACCACTCGACAGGACATAAAGTTGAACCATCTGTGTATGCCCCTCCCTCACCTAAAAGTTGCGGCGCCTGCCTCTTAAATCACACTCTCTTTCAGCCTCACCCACACAGCCCGAATCTTGTCATTACCGAACCCCAGTGAATCAAGCAAAACGGCATCGTCGTACTTCCTACGATTAGGCCGATAAAACATTTTTTTAATTAGGTTGTGACGGTATTAGGAACCCATTATCGGAGAGACCAAAATGTAGTAACACTAAATCAAATAAAGAGATGCTGGAAATTGAATATAGATACAGAAGGGTGGTGAAAACCACCAGGCAAAATGAATTAGACCAATTTGTAAAAACTCAAGCACTTGCTCTGGGCTATAAACGCAGCAAGATGACCCAAATAAACCTCACCCGCATCCACGAAATGAAGGTAGAAAAAAACACAAGCCACCTCCTAAAACCACAGCACATAAGCCAACTTTTTCATGCATTTTTTCAACAGTGAACTCATAAGAGACTAGATCCATTTTGCCAAGGAAATCATTTTTAGCTAAGAGAAGCATAGCGAACAAGAGTCCCCAACTATGCCTGGTTGTCACCACCCCTCGAGCGGCCACCCATCCTTCCACGACCACGGCCATATCCCCTGCCGCCTCCACCTCTGCCTCTCTCATATCCACCTGCTAAGGAGGCAACCATAAGTAAAAATCGTAAAGAAATCTAAGCTCACAACAAAAGTACTTCAACGTTGCAAAATAAGTGTAGTTCAGGCATGGAGCACAAGCTAGAAAGGGCCACACTATACTCAAATTCACAGATATGCTTTGTTACACTGGTGCATCAGGACTATTGGTTCTAAATCACATAAAAAGGATACTAGAATATAAGAAAAAGTAGAGAAACTGAACACAACCAAAAGATGCGTTGAATCCACCAAAGAGGACCAGTACGATGCAAAATCCAGACACAAACTTACCGCGGTAGCCCCAGCCCCTGCTTCGTCCACCACCTCGACCCCAGTTTGAATATCCACCATTATCTAACAATTTCAAAAGGAAAAAGGAAAGTGAATAGGTGACAGATATTCGACACAATGACTGCAATGGACCACTGGAGGACCTCAACTTTTGGTGCGAGGTAATCAACCGTTGAGAATTTGACCCGGAAAAAAAAAAAATCAACCGTTCAGAAGATAGTAGTCATACCTTGATAGTTTCCACCTTGATAATTTCCACTTTGATAGTTTCCACCTTGATAATTTCCACCTTGATAGTCTCCTTGATAGTTTCCACCTGGATAATTTCCACCTTGATAGTCTCCACCTTGATAGTTTCTGCCTTGATAATATCCACCTCGATAGTTTCCATATCCTCCCCTTCCCCAGCTCCTCCCTCTCCCTCTACCTCGACCCCTCCCCCGACCATATGAATCTAAATAATAAAGGAAAAGAACAAGTAATCAACTTTGCTTCCGTCCATGATAAAACCGTGAGTTGCAATTCGTCACAGCAAATACCTTCATTAACAGTATTGTAAGGAACACGTGCTTGTCTGGGCTGTTGCGGCTGATAACGATACTGAGGTTTGGATTGATCAATTTGAACAGGAGCTTGGTACCTAATCAAACAAATAACGTATCAAACAATCATCCCATGACATCAAGTCCATCTGCGAGTACTTGCAAAACTTTATTAACAGAACATAGCAATTTGTGAATTTATCAGAAACTATCTAACAAGGTAGATTACATGGGGGAAAAAGAGGACATTGAAGTTATGTCCCAATATTTCTGAATTAGTCCCCAAGTAAGAAGCACAAAACAAGACACCTTAACTAATCGACTGGGGGGTTGATGTTCATTATTGCAGCTTCTAAAACCCTTTCCGTCGTTGTGGTTGCCATAACTTACCCAGGAGAGTTTTTGCTAAGCTCCCTCGTAGACAAGGTGATCGATATCATCGAAACATGTCGAGTCATCTCCACACTGCATGAGATATTACGCTGTCGGAATTAGAAGGACCATCGACAAAATTATGCACATGATTAGATTTAAGTCTATATACTGGAGCATACGGTACTAGGCCCTCTTCGATGGGTTCCCATATATCGGTTATGCTAACCGAGCTGATGGAAGTATCCTGATGCAACCGAGGAATTCTCTTCTGCATGAATACAAGTTTGAGAAGGTGGCAATGAGAATGACTTTGCTAATTTTACATCCTAATGCTTCCTTTTATTCTTCTCATAAAACAATAGCATCACATAATAACTAATTTGAATTCACACGAACCTTTATAATCTCCGCAATGGCCACCGTCTTACTGATTGCTTGTCCCATTGCTTTCAAGACAATTTCTCTAACACGTTTCTCCTATACAAGAAAAGATACTATTTAAATACTTATCAAGCATATATTGCAAGAATTATCGGTTCGCGAAGGGCAACACTAAGTAAATTGATTTAAGACCCTCAATCCCTAGAAATGAAAGATAGTAGAAGAATCTAAGCCAAGACAGTCGTACGAAAAAAGAAAAAAGTTTAAAATGATCTGAAACCAGTAACCATTATGTGTTTCACACACAAGAAATCAACTATAGAGGATAGGTACCGCCTATTAAGGGAAAGTCATCAATCACTAGATACGTATAGCTCCATCAAACTCCCCATGACCATCTAATATCTCAAAAATCCAGCAATAGTTTTTGGACAAGGAAAAATAATGAACCTACAGTATGGAAGCCATAATAGATTAAGAGAAATACAATGCTGACCTTGAAGCAGCATGTCATGAACCATCAGAAGCAACTTTTTAAGAGAAATACCCAAATCAACGATGACTGGCAAATGATAACCAGTAGCATCACTGAATTACAATGCAGAACGAGCAAGTTTAACTTTCAACCAAGCTCATGCATGAGAAAAATCACAAGGAATTTGATTGGTTTAACTAAAATTTTAGGAAGACGTACCCTGACATGGAAAGTTATTCTGCAAATGGTCTCCATCTAGACCAAAAAGTAGCCATAGCAATCATTCTGTAGAATTTATTTTTCCAACAACAGATTAGACGCCTAACATGACACTAATTCCTTTGAAATAGTGCTCAAAGCATCCAGCACACTCCCAAATTCGGGCATGCCTCAGCTTTCACAGGAAATCTTTCTTTCCCAAGTAACCCACAACAATAAACCCCCCCCCCCTTTTGTTCTCTCTCTCTCCCTCCAAAATAGAACGCACAAAATGAAATGTAATCTAAATTCAAATCCTCCGCAAAAGCAGCCTCAACTGGTACTCTTTTGTAAAGCAAACGACTAATTGGATCTCCTAAAAAATTTCCTGCTTCAGAGCAGCTCTACCTCAACAATTCTCTCTGAAACTTCTCTTGCAGCAACTTAAACAAGCTTAAAAAATGCTTCCACGTCCCAATCTTGGGCTCGCCACGTAATATGGAACTTTCGACTATTTGGTCCAGCGTGCATCTTCCGCAAATAAGCCACTCAGGCATCTCCGTCTCTTCCTATACATCAGAGAAGATGTCCGCCGAAGGAGCCTCCACAGATCCATCTAACCACTTACTCTTACTCAATAGCTAACCAATTAGGAAATCTGATCAAACTCAGCATAACAAACTGGCATGCATCCCACACCACACAAGCACGGTCATGAGTTGACAACATCTCGTTTCAATGTAGATGTATGGCGAGGACACCGAGTGCTTGGCATTCATCTCTAATAAAACAGTCTAAACAACTATCTCCGCGCAAAACAGGCACGCATTCCACCACACGAGCAAGGTCAAGCTACTAAATTAACTCAGACAAACTCCACATCAGACATCACGCCACAGCAACTGAAAAGGAAACCAAATGCCAAAGAATCACCAAGCATAATCGAAGCCCAGCAGAACACCAGAGAAACAGGCGCGCAACTCAAAATAGCCATCCCTAAATCCATCGAAGGAAAGAGACCGGGAGACGCAGAAGCGAAAAACGCAAGCGATTGCATGGACAGGGGCGCATGAAAGGAGCAGCGAGGGCACGAGAGACCTGGAGGAGAGTGGAGGCATAGCTGATGTAGTTGCGGATGAGGCCTTGGGTGGTGATTCGGATCTCGTTCTCGTTTATCGGCGACTCGGGCTTCGGCTTCTCCACTCTCTGGTATCGGTCCATGGCCGTCGGTGCAGTTCGGTTCGCGCTTCTTCTTCGGAGGGAGGCAGGGAGGGAGGGAGGGAGGGAAGGAGCGAGAGCGAGAGAGAAACCCTAAAACCCCAGTGCAAGCAAAGCAGGCGACCCAAAGAAAGAGAGTGGCTGAGAAAAACCACAAAAGGCTAAAACCTCAAAAGCCGTAGAGAGAGAGCGAGCGAGATACCTCTTCTCTCCTCACAGCCTTACACGTTGCACTTTCCTTGTGGGAACCAATCTCGATGGAATTTTGACCGTTGGATTCAAAGGGGTCGAGAGAGAAGGATTTGATCCCACGTGAATCTTTGGTCACGTGGAGCACGTGCTCCTAAGCAATTATATATAAACGCGCGATAGAATTTGTCAAATTAATCCAATCCAACCTTAAAACTTGTTAAAAAAGTACAATTAAATTCCAAAATTTTCAAAAAAAAAAAATTGACTTCACCAACTTAATAAGTTTTAAAATTTTAAATGCACTTATTTCTTTTATTTTTTCCTCAACTTGCTAAGCAAGTTACCTCCAAAAGATGTCCCCAAGCACATGTTTACTGCTCTTTTGTAAGACGTGTTCAGCAAGCTCTCCAAGAGCAAAAGTAACCTTCTCAGGAGGTTTACTTAGTTGCGGCCGAAAAAAAAAAAATGTCCTCGATTTTTCTAGCTAGCAAAATGTCTTTCACAATAAATTTATCCACAACATTCGCCGAAATCATGAAGTAGTACATGTCTGAAGATTAACTCTATAGCTTAACGAAGCTTATATGGAAGAGGATGTCGGGAAACTCCTTTCATGTCCCGATCGCGACGACCTTTTGGCTTTTCACTTATCGTTGCGGTTCGGATGGAGAGACCGTGGCGCTCGGTAAAAGACCAATAGTTTGCCAACAATGTGCAACACGAGACGGCATAAAGAGTTTTACCAAGACGGTAAACCATGTCCTCTGTCGAAATAGCAATGTTTCTCAACTCATTTTCACGCTTGAAAACGCCACAAAACGAACGACTAGGATCACAAGTGAGTCATAAGGAGATACTTTCAAATGAAAAAAGGAAAAAATAGAATGGATCCAAAGCAGGAACAACGAATATTTGGTGGATGGTAATGAAGCCGACAATACGTTGTGATCGCAGGAAGCTACTTCAGTACAAGAATCATTACCAAAGTTACAGATGCCAAAAGAATTACACACGAGTAGATGATCCACAGCCAGGCTCTGTTGCCTAACTAGAGAGAGAGGGGGGGAGGAACCGATTGGGTGTGTGAGTTGCGCAGCTTCAGCCTCGTTCTTCCTCCGTCAGTTAACATGACACAACTTCAATATGCAACTAATGCTGTGGATAAGTCGATTTCAGATAATGAATGACGAACTATCGTCGCCGGAAGAACATTGATCATATGAAGACACAGGCAGGATGGCAGAAGCACCGATATCTGGGGAATTTCGATGACAAACGTGTACGTTATGGGCATCCCCACCAAAAAGCAAAGCTTAGATAGATCAAACTGAAATGCGTCATCTACACACATCCTAGGAGAAGCATATGCATGGAAGTGAACTTGGACTCCATGTCCTGGCCATGAAGAGAACGGCTGTAGAACAGTCTTTAGATGAGCTTTCCTTAAAGAATTGGTCATGATTAAAGCCCAATACTGAATGGTTACTACAGGCAGGGAAAGGGGGGAAGCAAGACTTGTGCGGATTGAATTCCACAAAATGAATGACCATAATCACAACGAGTCCTGAGGAAGTAATTCCAATACAAAATAGAATGGACATGAAGACAGGAATTTCGAGTGGATGGTAATGGAGCAAACAATTCATTGCAATCACATGAAGCAACTTCACCACAACAGCCATTAGCAAAGTCATTCCGTGACATATGCCAGATTTTAAAAGAAAAAATTACACATTATTAGACACGGTACACGGCTAGGGCCTAAAAAAGAAAGAAAGAAAGAAAGGAGGAGGATCAGGGAGTAGTAGGGGTGATCGGTTCCCGGTCCGGTCCAGTCCGTTCCCCTCAAGAACCGGGAACCGGACCGGTGGTCCCGGTTCCCAATTTGTCGGAACTGAACCGGACCGGACCCGACAAAAAAAATATAACCAAAATTATTCTCTAATTGTTGAAGTTAATAAGGTTATAGAACCCCAATGTCTATATAAAACGACTTCCCAATAGAAAAAAAAAAAAGAGGCCCAAAGAGCCGAAAGAGATTTACGAACCGAATTACGAAAAAAAAAAGGACCGGTTCGATCCGATTCTAGAAACCGGGAACCAGACCGCTTGGCCACTGGTCCCAATTTTAGGAACCGAGAACCGAACCGGACCTCTATAGAACCGGGAACCGGACCACCAATCCCGGTCCCGTCCGGGCGGTCCCAGTTCGGGTAGTCCAAGATGCTCACCCCTAAAGAGTAGAACTTCCGCCTACTTCTTCTTTGTGAATTGACATGAGAGAGAACAACAAATGCAAATAATGTCACGCAGAAGAACCAATTTCAGTCATGAATGTGACATGGTCCAGGTCAAATGCATCATCTCAAGAGGTTTTCTGAATGAGACGGGCCATGTTCAATCGAGGAATTTCCAAGGAAATTCTAGAAGGATCTTAGGGACTGATAAAATTGTAATTGTACACTTCTGTAATTATTTTGGGTAGAGAGTAGTTGAGGAGATCTAATCTCCATCATTAGATCAAGGGGAGATCTACGGATAATATCGTATGATAAATTGTATATAATAAGCTCTCTTCTCCCTCATTCTCATTGTCTTATCTCACGAATAATATAATCTAGAGCTTTTCTCTCTAGATTCTCTCTCTAGAGTTCTTGTGAGTTGAGCGGAAAAGGCTAGCTTGGGAAGCTTTTTCCTAAGGCTGCACGAGCAATTAAGTCCTCGTTCAATCGCCCGTGACAAATGACTATCATCATCACCTGGAAAACATTGATCACGGCAAAGAGATAAAGCCATAGGCTCTCGTCAAGGGCATCGACATTTGCAGAATTTGGATGCTAAACATGTATTCCGCCACTAAAAAGTAAGCCTGGACAGAGCAAACTGAAATAGCACACCTATATGCATACCAGGAGCAGCATATGACATGGAAGTGAACCCAGACACCTTATCCCACGATGAAGAGGACGACTCTAGAACAGTCTCTAGATGAGCTTTCTTCACGATTGAAGTGCAACACTGAATATTACAGAAGTCAGGGAACGAGAGAAGCGAGACCTTTGATAAAATTCTAAAGGATTCTCGACTTCTCGCCACAGGGAAAGAATCTTCAGAACATTCTTGCAAAACATACTCATAATAGTTGCATCAAGTAAGATGCCGGTCATCGACAAAGAGTAAGGACAAGCACATCAAGAAATACATATGAGAATCAAACTGACAAAAAGGTGAAGAAGCACGAAAGAAACGTACAAAAGAAATGTTAATAACTGCTATATGGAGGAAGGCTTTTGATCATTGACTCTGGATGGTAAAAACTTCAAAAGAAAGAGAGAATATAGGCGACGCTTCATCCCTCCTGTATAGCGGATACAATCTCCGACCGTAATCAGCAACTCCTATATGGCCAAAGAAAGAAGGAAAAACCGGCAGCTTAACAATAATTGGACCATCCAAGATGGGCATGTGATGGACATTAACCTTCGGAAGTTGAAATTTGAAGTGGCGGTATTGCAATGGATATTGCCCTTACCTTTAGAGAATAATGAAGGAAGGAAAAGCACTCCAGAAATTCTAATGCTCGCAGATGTTCAGATAAACTGATATGTAGGAAAACCTCTACATCGAACTTTAAATGTAGAACCGCGAACTCATCACTAACGCAGGATTGTCGAAAAGTGAAAACCATAGAGACACGCATTGCATTTCCCCCTGTCAAAACTTATACTAAACAGAAGAACCGTTCTCCCTGTGACAACCTTTTTAACCCATGCCATTGATAAACCAAAGCATTCAAAAGACTCAAACATCAAATCCGCTACTCATGCAGACGGAAAAAGAGTGAATTCTTACCTATGCACACCAATTAGAACCTCAACAGGTTGTCAAGGTAATTGCACCAAATGACTGCCATTTATGAGAAGTCTCATACAAGCATGCTTGGAACATTCATGAAATGACCACATATCGGTTTCGAGACCACCACGTTGACAACTCACACAGGTAAAGGTTGCTGAAGCAAGCGAAGTTTACTTGCAAAAGGAAGGTTGTGCAGTCATTATTCCTATTCAGTTCTATCAGGAAGATTGAATACATTCTAGTACAGAACATAAACATGCACAAAGGATTTCTGGTGTAACATATCCAAACTATACTTCCTTACAATGTAGGATGAAACAATTATAAACATGTCAGCTTACAATGACATATTATGGCACATATGCTTATACACCTGCCATTAGGAAAAAGACAAACAGAGCCCTGGCACGACGCACACCCACGGGATGAGCCAGTCAGGCAGCTTCATTGGCTTCGCCATGAAGAACAGTATGAATGGAAACGGCAGAACAAAAGGTGATGACCTTGTGGAACTTATTCACAGGTGATGGCAAATCCGGTAGCCTCCTCCAGCTACAGCTGCCATAATCACTACCAATCTCACAGACACAAGCAGGGTACTTCTTATGATACTCCTCACTAAACACGTAAATCATATCACCCGATCCAACACATTTCAAGCTCGCAAATTTATCTTCCTCCTCGCTGTCGACCAGCCCATTGAGCAAATTGGAGGGCATGATCGCAATTTCCCTGAACTCCATGCTCGTCTCGTCAATCTGCCACAAGTTAAACGACGGCCCGCTTGGCCCAACACACATGCCAGCCAGAACCAGCCGATCCCGGCACGCGATTAAGAAAGAAAACAGGACCCCGGGAGGCCTCAGAGTCTGCACATCGCTCCAGGCCCGATTGCGCAGGTCAAAGCACGACACAAAGCAAGAGTAGATCCCAAATACATAAAACCTACCCCGAAAGAGTGCTGACGACAGGGACTGCGACGAGTTCCCTGGGCGGAAGTCCGCGGGCAAGGGGGGGCAAAGATCCCAACGGCCCGACCGGGGATCGTAAATCTCGACCGCCAACCGATCCTCGATGTCGACTAAATTACCGATAAACCCGTCGCCCCCGACCACGACGAATCTCAACCCGGGGCCGGGGTCGTCGCCGAAGACGGCGAGGAGGGGGTTGATCCGGGAGAAATGGAGCGGGGACGTGGCGCGCCAGGAGTTACGGAAGACGCGGGTGAAGGAGAAGGTCGGGGTGGTAGTGAATAGGAAGCCGGAGGAGGCGATGAAGGAGAAGCAAGGGTCGTCGCGGTGGGTGTGGATGGGGAGGCGGAACCAGGAATCAGAGAGGGGGTCGAAGGCGAAGGACTGGTTGTTGCGGGGGGAGGTGTTGTGGATGCCGTAGAGGAAGAACCAAGGAGAAGAGGAACAAGGATTGGGTTGAAAACCGGAGGAGGAGACGATGCAGCGCCAGAGCCTGCAGACGGAGGAGGCGCGGAGGAGGGAGGGTACGGGGAGGAGGGAGAGGATGAGGCCGATGAGGTCGGTGGAGAGGGAGTTGATGGTGGTCAGCGACGGCGGAGAGTCCGACATTGCAGAGGGAGTTTTGCGACTGTGCTTGGGTGTCGTGTAGAGAGAGACAGAGGGCGTTGAACTTGCGCGGGGTTCGTTGGGGAAGATGGAATGGTAGTTATACGCGTTGTGGTGGCGACTGGTGAAGCGACGTGGGGATGCGGTGGCGGTAGATTCTTTTCGATTTCCAATTCATATCACCAACCGCTCATAGATGCATGCTGTACTATATATATTTTTATAGGTGGGGGCATCGCCAATGGCGGACGCCGAACGGGATCGTCGGCACCTCGACGAGGGCCGCAGCTCGGCTAGACCTTGGGCGAGGGTCGGCGACCCCATTGGCGATGGGGCGGCTACCATAGGCCGACCCTCGGCTTCTATTTTTGTCTTTTTTGTGTGGTTTTTTTTTTTTTTAGCTTTGGCCTTTTGTTAAGGTTTTCTTTTTTATGGAAAATTTTCTGGAAAGAAAAATCAAAAGCATAAATGATGAAAGATGCCATTGATCAAACGAGTTATGTCCTTTTTTTTTATTAACATAAATAGAATCGATATCGACACGCGACAAGCCGACACGTAATTTCTCAAAAAATAAATAATTTCAACGCATTAAATAATAAATGTATGTATATATATATTAAATGATCATGTATATATAAAAATATTAGTAGTGAGTTTTTTCTTCTTATGTTAGGGACTCATGATTAGTTTTTTTTTATGCCTGGGTATATTAATTTTGGGGATTTTATGACTTAACTGTATATATTTTTAATAAATTTATAGTTTGACTCAATTTTATTGAGAATGCTTAAAATTGGCTATGTGTGCGCCGAAATAACATGTCAGAACACTACACTCATGTATCGCTAACATGTATGGAGCACTGATCACATGCCAATCACATGTCAGAGAGAGTCAGTGTTACATAATTACTTTAAATTCTTATTTAAAATAATATCAATTTCAAACCTTTATTAGAAAACATGAGGGCACTCAGCTTCTATTCGGGATTTTTCTTATATCCACCTCAAACCAGTACACTAGTATCAACAAAAATCTCAAATCAATAGGCCAGTACTTTATCTACCCCCAATATTGCCTTAACATATTGGCAGATCAATCGTGAGTGTATTAGTTCAAGATCTTATGTGACATGAAAATTAGTTGAGTGTAAATATGACACAAGCTTGCCAAATTGGAATTTTCGATGGTTTTAACCCTTTAGTCTTTTGACCCCCTATTTTATTTTATTCTAAAAATAAAATCATTTTTTGCCGATCTCATTTTTCGTCTCTACAACTTCATGAAATGCCTTGCAGCAAAATTCATGTATAGTGAGATTTGTAAGATTTTCCTAAATACGAGCTTATTTTAATTGAGATTGTAATTTACCGTTCTACATGATTAATTTATTGTTTACATGATTGGTTTAATAAGATAAGATATAATGATTATTAACCAATCTAATATGGGTCTGGCATTTATGTGGGCTGAGTTGAGCTCAGCTCGTGAGGAGAGGATCCGAATGGAAACTCTATGAACAAGGCTTAAGTCTCTCCTCTGATTCCAAGTGAACTCATAACGATCTCACATAAAGAATGCAAACGGATTGGCGTAAGCCAGAGATACGGAGGACGATAGAAAAGAAGAACGCGAGCTTGGATTATCGCGATTCCACCAAGTAACATGGATTTGAAATCGGGTGCATAAATTCCTCTAAATCATTACTATATTTTTAGATTCTAGCTATGTTGATTTTGGGCGCCGTCCTAAAGTTTTATAGCGGCTTGCAAGATTTGGACGAACAAACAAACCTGTAACGAGAGCGTATAGAAAGGGGCATCGCCTCTCGCTTTGGGTCCAATATGCAGAAGCAAGCTGCATTTTTTTTTTTTTATGCATTTTGCTTCTTCCGACCCCCAAGCCAATCCGACGCCACGCTTGATCATGCCTCTCCTCAAACGCCGAATTTGCGAGCTAACTCGAACCCGACTCGGCCACTCTCGAGCTCCGGCAACTCGAGTGTTTATAATCGAGTCAAAGTGGAGCTCCGACAGATTTGACTCGCGAGCTCAATGGAGCAGCTGAAATCGCACTTGCGATGTAGATTCTATAGCATGGCATCGTATCCTCTTCGCCATTGACTGCATCGTACTTCGAGGATCCGGATTTGGGCAAAAAGCAGAAATTTCGTGCTATACTATTGACCGAATCGAGCTCGAGTTTATCCCGGACTCAATCATGTCGAGCAGGAATTTGAGAAGCTGGCATCAACTGAGTTCAAGCCGAGTTTCGAGTGGACGTCAGGTGTCTGCTAAAAATGGTAAGTTTTGGCATCCAACACGGACCGCATCATGGGGTTATTCTCGAGGAAACACTTGGTCGCGACTTCAGTGTTATGCGTTCGACCACAAAGAGAGAATGAGCAAGATGGTCGAACCACTTTTGCCTCACAGGACGAAGGAGAACCGAGAACGAATTCATTCTGAAAAATTCACGTTTTACGGGGTTAGTCTGAAAGAACAGGAGAACTCTTGTCCTCGACGGTGTAAAAAAAAAGAAAAAGTTTAATCCCTTTTCGCGATTAGCTCATGTGTTGGACTCCAATTGGTATTAAGTACGACCTGCTCGCCTAAAAGTCAATGACAGTCCGTCGTGTCATTTTCTTCGGCAAAGGGTGGGGAAAGTACTTTGGATTAGAAAAAAAAAAAGTCCTCAATCTTATTTTATCGATATAAATACGTTACTAAATTTTTTAATTATACTAATTTAATCTTAATTTTTCCTTATGTCTTGTCAATTAAGCCCATTCGATTAATTTAGACCGAAAATTGCTAATATGTACATAGACCTTCTTACGTGGCACAACTAGCAATGACATAAAAATTTTGTTGATTTTTCGTTTTCTCTCCAGACATGCTATGCGAGAAAAAGAAAGAAAGAAGAAAAGACAAAAAAATTAATAAAAGATTATGAAAAATACCCACATCAGCCAGCCGTGCCACAAAAGACAGTCAGTGTTCACGTTAGCAATTTTCGATCAAAATTAGTAAGACGTAAAATGTTTAGGACTAAATTGATCCAATTCAAAGGTTTAAGACTGAATTGACACAAATGTAATATGTTGAGAACTTTTTTTTTATGCTTTTCTCACAAAAAGCTTGATCACATTATCTATTAATGACGTTTTCGTATATTAATTGTTGTATAATTCGAACCACTCTTTCCCTTAGGAGATTGATTTCCAAGGAGGTCTCTTATGCTTTTGTCAGGCATGAGCCTGAAGTCAGCACATTCTTCGGTTGACTTGGGAATAAACTCGATATATTTCTTCTACAAAAAGAACCAAAAGCTCGACTCAAAATGCTCACGATGAGATTGGGTTTCGCTTATTCTCTTGATGGAAGAGGGAACACCTAATCTTTATACGATAAATTTCTATCTAATCGAACATCATTGGTAGAGGTGATAGATTGATTAGGCGGGCTCGGGCAGACCTAACTTGTTTTCTCGGACCGGCCGGTGGTGAAGAGCCTATTTGATAATAATACCGTTCATTTCTAAGTCAAAATGATTTTTTTCTAATTCTATTCCGGAAAGTAGATTTTTATTTATTTATTTATAATTTCTGTTTCAAATTTGTTCTCTAGCCATTGATCTATTTTTGGGAGCAAAAGAAAAATTATCGAACTTTACCGAACAAATTTTTTTTTTCCTATTCCTGAGAACAAAAGAATGAGAATAAGAAGAAAAGAGAAAAACATGAGCGTTACCAAACACTGATACATAGCAGGTTTCGCGGTCCATAGGCTTTAACTTCGTCACTAAACTCATCTTCCCTGCACCAGCTCGAATTAGCCTTCCAGCTAATCCAGCCGAGGAGCATATGCTATGAAAGTCGCAGAATTGATTGTATGAGAACCAACTCAATGTAGAACACACAACTCCATACAGCAAGAACACCCAAATCAACAACAGCAGCTCCTAAAACAGAGACTAGGTCACATGAAACATTTAACAGCCTGCAATCTGCTTCTTCAACAAGATTCTTCATCGTCTAGAATTTTGATGATCCTCGGTTAACCTAATTTTAGCTTTGCTTTAGTTTAGGTGGAAACCGAAAGGCAATCTTAGGTGCAAAACTGGAAAACAAGTTTTTCCTAGACCCCACAGAACCCTGAGAGAAGAACCTTCCTTCATTAAATCTAGGAGTGGCCAAATCAACTGGAATCGAACAGCTATGAAAGTAGACTTGGTAGATGCGTTCGTGTATCCGAGAACATTACATTTCATGCCACTGATATCAAAGTTGATAGCGATGGCCTGGAGGATGACATTGCACAGTTAACTAGCAAATCAGATGTACATTTATGGCCCAAATGCGGCACACAGATCTAGGTTCGCGCCATTTATTGGGGTCTTATTACCGTTTCAAATTGAAAAGACCGACTGCTCACCAATGTCAAACTCATGTAGACGACAAACCCCCTCGCATCTACTAAGCATCCCTAGGCTAGAGGCTGTTAAATTTGACAGTTCGAGCATTGGATAGTTCGTCGGCACGGTCCCCTCTCTCGAAAACTGCCGCTGCACCCATACCTGAACCTGAATTGGCCATAATCAAGAAAGTACTTAGTTGATGGAAATAACTGAATGCGGCATGTCATTTTTTTGGCAATATGTTATTGCATGTACCAGAAATTTCCCTAACCGCACCACAGAAGTCTATTCCCAAACAACGACTAGCAACTTATGACAAAAGGGTTTCCCAATGAGATGCGCGTGTGATAATCCTGATTAATCTGACCATTCTGATTAAACCTTGATGCCAGATAGAAGTTCAAATATGTCAGAAACAATTCTGGGTTACTAGTCCTTTAGCCCTAACAGCAGGATATAACCATGTAAGTGCCAATTATGACCAAGCAGTGCTTCTCTCAAAATTCATTAGTTAGGTTAAGCAGCAGGTTATCAACTCTCATGAGAGGATCAGGAAGAATGTAAACATGCATCACAGGACAGTCTCAATCTCGAAATACTGCCAGATCACCTGAACGTTAATGTTCTCAAAGAACGGATGGTGAACTAATTTCCTCTCGTCCAGAAAAGATCGTAAAGACTAGACCATGAAGAAATGCGCACATTCTTCCGCAAGGTACACTGGACTTCTTCATTTAATTTTTTGGCAGAGGCTATTTGAAAACTAAAGAAGAGGTTATCCAATCCTTGGCAAAGAGAGGGAGGCGCAAAGACGAATACAAACCTATGCACATTGATATTACTCCATAGCGGCAGTCTCTTCCCCGACGCTTCATCTCATTTAACAGAGTTGCTACACATCGTGCACCTGAGGCAGAATAATGTCCATATCTTAAGCACATAGACATTATAGAATAAATGCTTACTGTGACATCACCTTGATCTTCTAACCTGCACGAATCATTCATACAAATTTTGGAGCAGATATGTGCATGTAAGATTTCATCTCATCTTATACTAAATTCAGCTGACACTCACTGATTCCAGAATAGAAGACATGATCATAAGAAGAAAATAGGGGAATTCTTTTCACTGGCTTCAAGAAGTCATTGTGGTGCTTTCTTCTCAATGCAAGTTACCTGTAGCGCCCAAAGGATGACCTAAAGCTATGGCACCGCCATTAACATTGACTTTTTCTGGATCAAGCCCCAGTTTTTTACAGCAATACACATACTGAGATGCAAATGCCTGAAAAACAACAGCCATACAGGAAAAACCTATTACAGACACGAACTAACATTTGCACTGCAGAATTGAAGATGATATCAGACAGTCTCTACCTCATTTATTTCAAGAAGGTCGATATCATCGAGCGCAAGCCCAGCAGACTTCACTGCAGCGGGAATGGCAACAGCAGGACCAATCCCCATGACAGCAGGATCCACACCAACAGCCGCAAAACTCCTAAAAGTAAGTGCACAGAAAGTTAGATTCCAGTCAGAGAAGAGGTGGCATATAAGAGAAGGAAAATGTCTATCTAGCAATATTAAGTGGCCTTCTCACTATAGACGAGAGCAGTTGCCCACCAAAGCTCGAACAACAGATTACATGTGAAAATGCACTTTCTAAAACTGAATTTGCAAATACAGTGATTTCCCACCTGAAAACACCTAGAATGGGCAACCCCTTCTGCAAAGCCAAACTTCTCTTCATTAGCAGTACAGCCCCAGCTCCATCACTCACTTGACTGGCATTCCCTGACAGCATTCAAAAAGCATATGCTCATCAAGGAGAAAAAGAAATATAATTACGGAAACAACATGAATTTAGAAAGCAGGAATAGTTTTGCTAGATACCAGCTGTCGTTGCCCCATCCTTTTTGAAGGCAGGCTTCAGCTTTGCTAAGTCATTAATATTCGTGTTTGGTCGTATACCGTCATCAATGGAAATCACGACTGGCTTCTCCTCTCCAGTTTTTGGATCAACAATCTTCGAATAGAAGTCAACAGTTAGGTCATTGTAGAAGCAGTTCAAGCCAAATTGCAATCGTGACTGTATATATACCTTGGTGGATACAGGAATTATCTCATCTTTGAATTTCCCCGATTGCGTGGCAGCATAAGCTCGCCTATGAGATTCAACCTTTTCCAGAAAATTAAGAAGATTTCAATAACATATACCAGATTGTTGTGCCAGGAAACAGTAGAACATTTTCAAATATTTAAAACACTTACAGAAGCCTGGTCTTGCTCTTGTCTGGTCACGCCAAAACGCTGGGCCACATTTTCAGAAGTGATCCCCATTGGAAGAAGACAATCCCGTGCTTGTGCAAAGCTGTGTACCTGTTTTTTTCGTAATATTCAGCCAAACAATTCATGTTTCTGAGTAACAAATGTACTATCTTTTGCTTTCCCTCTCAAATTTCCTATATTTAAAAGTTGGGCATACTCTTGGGTTGACTTTCGGAACTCCGCGAACTTGGTCTACACTCATCGACTCCAATCCAGCCCCAATTCCTGAATAGAGAAAGTGATTGTTGAAGGCAAAAAAGAAAGCTCATGGAAGGCGTCCATTTCGAGTGCCACACTAACCAATGTCATAAAAACCAGCTTTAATGGAAGCAGCAACGTCAGCAACTGCCTGAAGCCCAGAGGAGCATTGCCTGTTGACAGTTCGGAGCGGGACAGTTTCTGGTGCAAGCAATGAAGCAGATTAAGCATAAGCGTTGGTCAATTCAAATCTGAGCTTTGATTCACATATTCAAAACAACTAAACCAGAGAATCTATCTTCACATCATCATTGAGCTTGTAAAGTTACGTGTACAGATGTCGAACCAATTCATGGTAGCAAGCAATAAAATCAATCAACTCTGATGATAGATTCTTACTAATGTATGGCTTAAAGTAAACTACATTGATCTATTCACTGTATGGTTATAGAAAAAACAGCAACTGCTCAATGCGAACTTAAACTATACCAGGGAAACCAGCATAGAATGCTGCCATCCTGCACTCAATTCCCCTTTGTGAGCCAGGAGCTAAAACCGTGCCAACGACTATATCCCCGACTTCTGCAGGATTCAAGTTGGTCTTTTCCACCACTGCCTGTGAATATTGACATAAATGCAAGCCAATACTCATACGCGCATCAAAGAGATTCGCCATGTGAAGCAAAACTCATTTTGACATTTTCACTATGTCTCCTTACCCTCAGAACAGGAGCGAGCAGATCCTCGGGAAGAGTATCCTTGAAACCCCCGCGCTTGGACTTGCAAATGGCCGTGCGATACGCGCTGCAATAAAAAATATAATTGAAAGACAGTAAGAAACTCCAGTTTGCAAAACAATAGCGACTTTTTTCTCGCTTTACAAATCAATCCAACTTACGCCACAATCACCACATCGTCACCAAAACTTGCTGTCCTATGGTAAGCTGAGAGGTCCCCAGCAGCACATGCCGAGGCCTGATAGATGAATTCACAAACAATTAGTTTGCAGCAGTCACAAAAATTAGCCATGTCAGTGAAATTTTTTTGAGGTGCGTAGCGGATGATTCGGCGCATGCTAATAGCTACTTCATCCGTGCTGAGAAGCACCAATTTTCTTTCTTGGCAGTAACCCAAATGCTGTTACTTGAGCTGCCGATTTAAGCTTGTGTCCAAATAGAAACCCAAATTTCTTCGACTTTTAATGACTAAACAGCAACGACGTGAACAGTTTTAAGGACAACTCATCAAAACAATTTCATCGGAATCGTGCATTCTTATTAAACAGATCAGCTTTCTCCGCAAAGAAGACATTGGCTCATCCTTAATCTCCCGCGGCCCACAACACCCCGCCTTTCCCCTTCGCCAAACCCCCCACCCTAAAAAAAAAAGAAAAAGAAAGGAAAGGTACACAGTATTGGGTGAAAAAGAACAAAGGGAAGCAAAATCCGCAACAGCCCCCAAAACCAGCAAAGGAACAAGAACAGCATTTGGGTCCAACTTCGTTTAAAACTTCAAGTATCTTCGCCGTTTCCTTTGATCAGAACATGCGCGCACTTCCCTTTTCACCCCGAATTCCAAACTGAGGATCATCCAAAACTGAAAAAGGCTGAAGCTTTGGACTTACGTAAACACCGTCCGATTGTGGGGCGCGAGAAGAAGACCCCGAAGAAGAAGAAGGAAGCAAATGTTGGAGCAGGACTCTCTGTCTATCGATCGCTCTCTCCATCTCTCTCTCTCTCTCTCTCTCTCTCTCTCTCTCTCTCTATAGGTTCTCTGTGAGATGGTTGGATTGTAGCGGCCGGGATGACATTGATTTATAGTTGGGGAGACGTAGAAAAGGACGAGCGGCGAGTAGGTCGGTCAGCCGAGCATTTTCGCAGTAGGACGAGCGGAGACCGCATATGGTATGGGCCCCCACCAAATGAGAAACAAGTTGCCATCGGGACGGCCGTGGTGCGCGGGGTCTTGTCCTTTGTTCCTGCTCGCGTCCGTTTTCCACGGGTTCATGTCAACGTTTTCCACAACGGTTGGTGAAAGTGGCACACCCACTCTCTCTCCATCTCCTCCCTCCCTATTATTATTTTTTTTTTTATGGTCTGCATTTATTTTTTCCAGTCGAAATAATTCAAACTCTTCATTAATCAGAAGTTCTTGAGAACGAAGCACAATTAGCACCTAAACATAATAGCTCGCAAAGGAATTGGGGGCTTGGAAAGCCAATTAAAAAGCCTAAAGGCCTTCGCGACCCAATCCGCACAGCATTTTATTTCACAAGAGACCGAAGATTGCTTGAACCTCTTGTAATTGAACTAGCATTTCATTGCGATCTTCAAGCCCAACTTGCAACTGCTGAATAGCACAAAAACGATACGCCCTGACAGGGCCCCAAAACCATCAAAAGTTCAAGAGCATGGTTCTGCTCCGAAGGGCAGAGTTGGGCAGTGCCGGGATCGGGAATCCCATGCCTCCGTCTCGACCCGCGGGACGAAGCTCCGTCCACAACTCCATCTTATTTTCTCGTCATTTCCAGCACGTTTCCTGCAATTGCTAATTTTTTTTTTCTCACGTGGATCGCGTTCCCATCGAGCCTCTTAAGGCGCGCATGGCAACCATTCTGTTCCAGAATGAGTTTCTGAACAAAAAAAAATGTGTTTGATAATGAAACTAATTTCTAATCATAGAACAGAAATTCGTTTGACAAAAATTGAAAATTTTTACTTTTCCTACGAACGGCGGCGGCGGCCGCCAGCCAACGGCAACGGTGGGGAACAGAAATCAATTTCTGTTTCTCTGAAAAACAAAAAATTTTTGTTTCTGATTTCTTGCCCAAATCTGTTTCTAGAATAACTTTTTGTTCTAAAAACAGAAAAATAGAAAGAATTCATCAAACGAATTTCTCTCCCAAAATAGTTTTCATGCGCGCCCTTAGTTGACTTTCCGACTGGGAAAGTGCTTCGCGGTGGTGGCGTGTCTTCGTAAGCCCGTAGACCCGGAGGCAAATGGACCAAAAAAAAAAAAGAAAAAAAAAAGAGCCGTTGAATTTGGTTGACTGGAGCGGTGGGCCCTGGCCACGGGGAATCTTGGTGGGAGACCACTTGCAATGAAAGTGAAATTGACAACAGAAGAACGCGCTTCACGTTCGCGTGCATCTTCCCCACGCCGCAGCTTTTGCCGCGTTCCGGAGGCAGCCATTCCCAAATAATCATGAAGCACATCACTAACTCGGGACGACCTTAAGCTCGTTTAACCCGTATTGACTTATTTTTATATATTACCATTTTAGCGATTCAAATTCGACTCGATCCGACTTGTCTTGTATTATTAAAACACATCCATACCCATACCAAAATATCTAACATTTCTTTTAAGCTCCCCATAAGAAAAATTTTACTTGGATAGATTTTTTTTTTTAACATCCAATTAGAAAAATACACAAAACTAAATAAACTTTGTCAGCAAATTCAAGAAAATACATAAATACAAAAAAAACAAAAGATTGAAATGCACGTAAGAGAACTAGAAAATTACCCGTGTTTCGTGACAAAACATATAGGAAATTTACCAAAAGAATTCTAAACATATTGCACCCATGCCGATTTAGTCTTAAACCTTTAAATAGTGCCAGTTTTAGTCAATTTCAATTAAATTTGCTCAAGTCGTTGGCGTGAACACATTTCGTCCTATGTGGTGCAATCAAAATATACATGGCGAAAAAACCCCTTCGCTTACCCATGGTAAACAAACAAAAAAGAGAAAAACGAGTTACGTTTCTTTTTTTTAAGAGGATTAGAGATGAGATGGAGAGAAGATGGTTTTTCGCCTCTCTTCGCAATAGTGACACCATCTTCTTTCCCTCGCGCCTTTGATCTTCTTCGAGCTATGTAACTCGTTTTCCCATTTTTGTTTGTTACGATGGATGGACGAAGGGGATTTTTTCGCCTCTCTTCATGACAATGACACTGTCTTCTTCTCTCCCTCTCACCTTTCTCCAAGGCATGTAACTCGTTTTTCTCTCTCTTTTTTTTTTTGTTCGCTGCGTTGATACTTGATTTTTAATCGATTATTTTTATAAATATAATTAAAAATAAATAAATGAATAAATAAAAATGAAGTCTAGAGCCCTTGGCCAAGCTAGGTGATCGTTTTTCAACAAAAATTTTTTTCAGTATTTTCTTGTATTTTTTAATATTTTTATATGTTAGAAAATACCCCAAAATTAAAAAAAAAACCATTTGTGACCAGAAAAATATTTAAAAAAATAGTGATTAGTTTCTTTTTAATCCCAATTGCATTTTAGTCACTTTAAATCTGAAAAATTCGATTTGGGTCGTAGAAAACACCGATTCATGTATTTTATGCCCCAAATCGAGCAAAAAAAAAATTAAATTGAGTTATGTTTAGTCTTTTTCTCACTTTAAGCGGGTATTTTTCTTTTTTCTTTTTGACATTTGAATCAAAGTCTCGAAAACGGGCCATTTTTGAACTGGATCGGACGGGTTAAACCCGACACGGTCAACCCCGTCAACCCACATTCAAACGCCGAGCACTTAGCAGGAGCAAAATTGGGCTCGGTTTTCTGCCTTTCTCCTTGCGCGCGCAGAAGAAAAAACCTAAAAGGAGCCCCTCTATGTACCCTTCTTCCCCAGGCGCCGCATTATCTTCTCCTGGGTTTTCCTGACCGCAAGATGACAAAGGAACACAGCTGGGGCGGGAGGGGGGTTCTTTGGCTGGGGCTGCTGCATCTTCAAAAGGGACTCGCTGAGAGCTAGAGGAGGGGGTTGGTTCTGCACAGAGAGGTCCTTCTCCTTCTCCTTCTTGGGGGCTTGGGCGAGCAAAAGAAAAAGGGCAGAACTCCATGAGTTCTGGATTCGATCCCCCCCCCCCCCCCCCCCCAAAAATAAAAAAAACCAAACAAAAAAAAAAGAGTTCTGGGCAAAAAGAAAAAACTTAGAAACAAAGGAGAGTCCAGAAGAAAGAAAAGCAAAAAAACGAGGGGAACTCACAGGGAGCGCTCGGAGGGGGTCTATCTCTGGGGGAGCTTTCATCTGCAAAAAGAGAGAGGGGTGCATCTGGTTTAAAGAAGCTCACAAAAAAATAGAGCCGTGGGGCAAGAGAGCTTCCTGGAAGCAAAAGAAAAAGAAAGTGAGAGTAGAGGAGGGATGCTGGTTTTTCTGGCGAGCAGAGCCAGGAGAGACAGAACTCACAAGGAGCCCCTTTCGCAGGCGGGCTCTCGGGTTGATAGAGTGCATGCAAGAAAGAAGAAAAATGAGAAAAGTCCAGGAAAAAAAGCTCACGAAAAAGAGTCAGAGAGGAAGAGGACAGAGTGCTCGGCCGAGACGGGGAGGAGGTCGAACGAAAATAGAGAGAAGAGGAGGGCTGGTGAAGAAGCCAAACGCGGGGGCTTCTGGGGAGAACCAGTCCCCTGACGCCGAACCAGACCCGATGCCTTCGTTGCATTCCACCCCTGCGACGTCGAACCAGTCCCGACGTCGCCCCCATGAACCCGAGAGAATGGGAGAGAGAGGGAGAAAGATTCCGTGAGTTTCACACTACGAGCAGAACAGCGAACCCGCCGCCCCGACGACGAAGCTGTTTTCTGCCATTTTGTTTTTTGCATCTAGTCGTGGGACATGGATGAGAGCCAAGTCGGAGCTCCTACCTCAGCCTCATGACCTCGCCTCGGGTTAGAGTTCCATCGTGTGTCGGTATTCTATTGGAGTTGATAACTACTTTCGAGAATCCTTATTTCTTATACCACCAGACAAGCCTATATAAATTTTGAGAAATCGAAATATGAACCAACGGTATGTAACTCTTGCGTATAAAATACGGGGATTCGGGGCCAGCATCCCCGACACGGGAGTCCCGCTGCCCGATTAACGGACGGGGGTTTTGCTCCTCACTGAGCGGATGGCTGCCCCGCCTCCCGGTGAGCGGGTGAAGAGCGCAACGCCCTCGAAATAACATCGAGTTTAGACTTGTGTTTAAAGAGGTCCGTTTATTGTGGGATCAAAGAGCTTTTGAATAGACTATAGTTTTAGGCCCATCATCTTTAAATCATATATATTATACTCGTGCGAGAAATTATTATAACGAGCGAAAAAATATATTGAAATCGTTTTGCATTGATGTAACCCTATTATGGAGCGAATTTGGGTAATCTCGTGTGTTTTCAATTTTTTATCTTCTGTGTAATTGCATTAATATTTAATTTAGGATAAATCCCGTCATATTCTATCCTCGATTTGTATGAATGCTTGCGTGAATAATGTTAGGATGCAAATTTGATTCATAAAAAAATAAGGAAAAATACCACCAAAAACCCTAAACTATGCCTATTGTGACGAATTTACCCTGGACTTTTTTTTTTGCAACATAAAAAACCCCAAACTATGCTCATTGTGACATATTTACCTTGAACTTTTTTTTGCAACATAAAAAACCCCAAACTATGCTCATTGTGACACATTTACCCTAAACTTTTTATTGTGACACTAAAAATCCCGAACTTATATCATTGTGACATATTTACCTTATAGTTAAAAGTAACACTTAAAAATACACTGTGAATCCAAGTGGCACCATGCCATGTTAAAAAAAAAACATTGAAAAAATGAAAATCTAAAGTTGCTATTCATGCCATTTAGCGGTGAAAAAAAATGAAAATCAGCTGCAGTCAAAGTCAGCAAAGAGGCGAAACGTGTCTACATACCCTTGCTCTTGCTGCGTAGCCTGCGCTTCAAGGTAGGCTTCAATGAAGGATGGACTCGGAGAGACAAAGGGAGAAGGGGTGGGGGGATGGTTTTTTTATTTTTTTGGTCAGAGAGGGGATGGTTTTTCATTGAGCAGGCAGTGGACGGACGAGTGATGAATAGTGACTTTAAATTTTTATTTTTTTAAATATTTTTCTGTTACATTAAAAATTTTTAGGTAAATATGTCCCAATGGGCATAATTTGAGGTTTTTGATGTGGTAAAAAAAATTAGGGTAAATTCGTCACAATAGGCATAGTTTGGGGTTTTTGATGTCGCAAAAAAAAAGTTTAGGGTTAATTTGTCACAATGGACATAGTTTGGGGTTTTTGATGGATAATAACAAATCGACGGTGAAAATAGTAGTTGACGGTGACACTTGTTTTGGTTATCAACCGGAGATCTGGTGGTAGCTGGTAGCGATGGATGCCGACTGCCGGCGTTTTGTTTAGTGGTGGAGGATTTCGGTCTTGGTGAGCCACTGTGTTTGGCTCTCGGGCAAGGCCGGAGAAGAAAGTGCACGAAGGAGACGATGCAGAGAAGTAGGACAAGAGAATTATAAAAATTAGCAAAGTAAAAAAAATAAAAATAAAAACGAGGGCTGTGGGGGCTATGAGTTGGAGCGTTAACGTTTGTTTTGCCTTTGCAAATTAGGTTAAATGTAGTGTTGGGCTACTGCTTGGGCCCTTTGGATCACCGGGCCCGTTTAAAAAGAAGCAGGAGAGGGCGTGCATTGTGGGAGTTGGGCCTGCTTTGTTTTATTTGCAGGGTCTGGGTTAGTCACGGGCTGAGTGGGACTTAGGCCTCATTTAGCCCCTTTTTTTTTGGGAGTCCGAAGTAGGGCGCTGCTTGCGGGCCGCGAGGGCCTGGCTTGAGTGGGTTCCCTACTCTTCAGGCAGGGTTGACCCGACCCGGCCCGGACCCTTTTCAGTATTAAAATAAAAATGTTTAAAAATTCCAAAAATTTTCAGAAAATTCTAGAAAATGAAAAAAAAGGGAAAAGGAAATGGCTAGATTGACCCTATTTTCCTAGTTTTGACCAGATTGACCCTACTTTCCTAGTTTTGACCTTAGATTCTCAAAAAAAAAAAAAACGATGATTTTGCCATTCTCAAGCAAATTATCTCGAATTAAAATCAAATCTTAAATGAACATTTTTTTCTAAATCCTTAGGGCTTCACTGCGGTTATGTGACGCACTTTATCCCCACCATTGACTCCTTGACTGCGCACATCATATGCCATGCTTGTGATTGATAGACAGACTCACACCTACACGAGTGTGTTTAGGAACTCTCGTTATAGTAGGAAGTTTTGATTCAACAACATCATCTAATTTGAATAATCAGCTGTACTGTTTTTTTGCTCCTCACTCAAAATCGGGCAAATTGTGATCCCTTGCTTGCTCTTTCCTCTCAAGTGAAATGTAATCCTATCATGGCTATTGGATTTATTTCGGAAGCTACTCCCACACTCAAGGCTATGCCACTTTCCATTGGCCATTCGTTTTTACGTGATTTCACGGATCTTGCTATTGTTCTGGCGTATCCATCTAGAACAAAAATTAGGTAACAAAGCAAACACCTTCCAATCACTTAAGCTCTCCCTCCCACCAAAAGACCGCAAGTCTTTTTTTTATTTTTCCCCAACTAGTACTCCAGTTCTCATCCAACCCACCACGCCCCCATCACGAGTGCATTTCGAAACGCACCACGCCACATGAGAAAAAAAAAAGGAAAAAAAAATCAGAAGATGAATACATTTTAGTACACATGGATTGCCTCATCTCGGGGGCAGTTGCATTTTGATTTAGCTGCAGTCAAATAATTCTTTTTTGAATGTTCCAATTATTTCCGAGCTAGAGATTTATTTAACTAATGTATTTCTCAAATTGCATCGCGAGGGAGATGGCTCTGGCCAGTAAGTGCTGAATATCTTGAATTCGGTTTCGTGCATCCAACATTTCTGTCATCCAACCGATAGTGGGGGAGCATGAAACATGATAACGAGTGGCACCGGCGCCCGTACGAGGTAAAGGGAAACAACAGAAAAACACAAGCATCGAACGGCCCAATTTGTCCAATTTGTCGAAATGGTCGGTAAAAAACTGCAAAAACCAGTCCTGATGACTTGCTGAGATTAATTTAAAGTGCTTATAGAAGAAAACTGCTCAGCCCATACGCATTGCTCTAAATCAAACATCGAAGCCACTAGAGGATCAACATAGAAACAAAAGATAGTATCTGCCCGTGACTTTCTTCCATTTATAAGCCCAATCGGGAAGTATCACGATTTCGCATTAAGGAACAAAAGTTGCACGGTTTATATGAGATAAATTCAAGCACCGATTCTATTAAGTTTTGTCAAAGGCGTACCGGTTTAGTTTTTTTTTTTGTGGTAAAAAAAGAATAATTTGGGATAAATTTTTCACAAATATACTAATTTGGGGCATTTCATGGTATTAACCCTAATAAATAAAAACTGAAGATGGATAAATCATGCCCAATCATCTAAATAAAAACCCGGGACATTATGTTCATCCACCGACGGAGAACCAATCACTTCTTGTTGCTAGAGAACCATGGATCCCTTAATTCCTAGATTGGCGAACCAATCAGGCGTCTCATGGATAGAGTTTTGGCCAATTTCCTTCTCGTCCTGGTAACTGAAGCATCTGGTGGCCCTATAGGCCAATAAGCGAATCAGCAGAGCACGCTCTTCCTAGAAGATAAAGAAAATCCGCAACACAACGTAACCGCTGAACCCTTTCGGAAAAACTTAAGGTAATGCATTTGCATATCAGATTCGTCTTCGATTGTTATCGTTTGTCCTCTTTCAGTGAGGGCATGACCATCATGTCTTTTGGCCCCCCAAAAATTGCGGAGGCGGGTGTTGTCATGTGCTAGGAGAGTTCTCATTGTGAATGAGATAAAGCCTAAATGGCCCCCTTCTTCACAAATTTCAATATGCTTGAAATCAGAGTATTCGCAATCCCATCTGACTTATGGAAGATAAAGTAGATAATTTAGATGGGGGTGTCTTCTTCTTCTTCTTCTTCTCAAATCCACCAAATTTACACACCAATCGTGCCAATTAAAAATTTATTTATTTTTTCAAAATCTTGGAATCTGTGATGTGAGTCCGCAAACGGAAAGCCCATGTGAGCGTGATTGGGTGAGAGAGTTCATGAAGCCGCGACGCGATCCTAAGGTGGGCAGATTCCCATCTCACATGCCATTTGCCCATGGAAAGCCTAACAATGTGCAGATCCAGCAGGTGAGAAGCTTAGGACAAGTTTTCGGGTTAGTGATAAATCCTAATAAATCTTATTTTTTTGGAATATTGTAAATTAATAAGCGGGGCATATTCCTTCCAAGTGAGAAAATAAATGATTTGAAAAATATCTTTTTAAAAATGGCCACCTGTATCACTTGAATAATTAGGAAATGAAAATATTTATGTCATCGGCAACAATTCATGCCTAATTTTTCTTTCGTTTATTTATTTCTGTGAAGCAAACGGAACCTAACCGACCGATTAATTAACGTCCTCAGAGTTATCGCGCGTGCATAGAATGAACCGGGCACTCACCCATATTAATCGCACTTGATATCGGTCGATCAAATCTTGATTCATCTATCGATCAAATTAGGCGGTGGGCAAAACCCCCCTTTCGCGGGTTCTGTGCTCGCATGCTGCAACTACTCCGCCATGATCAGATCTATCGATGCGGATCGAGGATCTCAGCTGAACCAATGCCTCTCGGGGTTAGCTGATTACGCGTTGATTAGGAGATGATGACGACTTTAGGCAGTTCGTGTTAGGTCGAAGTTAGCAAATCACGCTTGCAAAGTCCCCACTCCCAAGTCCACCCCCCCCCCCCCCCCCCTCCGTCAATTGTCAGTGCACTGATTTTTGTGCACGATCAAATTGACAAAATCCAATGAGGAGCGACAACCTAGTTCCGTTGTGCTTTGAGGTGGTTGGGGTTGAAAAAATTTTCTTGGCTTCCCCCCGAATGCTTTCACGTTTGTTGTGTTTTGAGGTGGTTGGGGTTGAAAAATTTTCTTGGCTTCCCCCCGAAGTCTTTCACGTACGATTGGTCGCCTTGTCGCACTGTCAAAGGTTTTTTTTTTGGGGGGTGAGTGTCCGTCATCTCCGCTCGCACTCGTGGCAATGGAAACCAAAAATGGGATCTCTCCGCGTCAAAGGCTAATTCATTTTCTCGTCTTCCTTTTGGTTGACTTCTAATAAGTTCGTGCCCACCAATTGAACATCTTAAGAATGATCATATGCGCAATAAGCAAATCACAAATGTTTTTTGTATAAAAAATTTTAGTCATTCGGGCCCAAATATATGTGATCCAATGATTGAGAGCAAAGCGATCGGGTGTTTTTTTTTTTTAATGAGAGCATTACAACTTTATTGTCACATCGCCGGTAATTTCTTGTGGTAGATATTATCTTGAGTATGACATGATGCACTGAGTCCGGATCCTTAATAATTATAAAGAGGGTTAATATCACGAATAACCCTAAACTGATATATACATGTGATAAATTTACCCTCAAACTATTTTTAGATAACATAAAATTCTAAACCGATACACATGTGATAAATTTGCCATGAACCATTTTTTCGACCACCAAAAATCATAAACTGGTTCATATATGTGATAAATTTATCATAAACTAATTAGTTTGACCATCAAAAATTTAAATTGGTATACATGTGACAAATTAACCCTTCATTAATTTCTATTAAATTGGATAAATAGCATGAAAAACTTCAAATTGATACATATGTGATCAATAGAGAGTAAAAACTCTAAATATAAACATCTGGCAAATACCACGTGTCATCCAAATCGGTAATTTGATAATAAAATTTAACGAGAAATGACAGAGGATAAATTTGTTATAGGTGTACCGGTTTATGATTTTTTTTTGGTAAAAAAATAGTTTTTGGTAAATTTGCCACGGTTGTATCAGTTTGGGATTTTTCATGGTATTGACCCTTATAAAAATTAGCGTGAGATTTGGATTTAGTTGTTTCTTTATGTATTTGAAAAAGCATATTATTTCGAGCAAATTTCTTTGGGGAAAAAAAAGCAACTTATTTCTACAATTTCCTTATTTCCATGCACCAATTAAAGATTGTAGGAAATTTGGGGGAGCGCCGTCCCGCCACCATCACAGATTAATGCGCAAATCAAGCGGAGAAAGATTAAACAGGCAGCCCCAACCAAAGCTCCACCCTTGATTGGCGGTGAGTTAGGCGTATAAACTCTAATTTGACCAATCTCACGTCTTCTCGGGTCGCCCCGAGTACGGAGCGGACGACCCGACTGACCAAAGTGTTTCATCAGTTGGTGAAACGAAGCAAATTACGTCAATTGGGCAGTGTCGGTGTGCATGACATGTGATGGCTATCTATTGTAGCATGTTTTAAGCAAGAATTCGTCAGAAAAATACCCTGAAAATTTTAGGACAAACTATAGGATAATCTTTTGACGTACGTATCCGTGCTATTTCATGAATCATTAGTCTCTTATTATAATACCCCCGATCCAGAGAAGAAGAAGAAAATTAAAAAAAAAAAAGGGGGGGGGGGACCCGCATTGATGGATAAACAAGTGGAAATTCCTTTGAATCCACGAGCAAATTTTGAATTTTATTAAGATCACCCGAGCTGGTAACCCAAATATGAGATTGCTTGGCCTTATCGGTATAGAGAGCCGCACTGCACTTGTGTCGTGCGCCCGTCTCAAACACCTATCACGCCTCTCCATTCCTAGAGTCAATTAGGATTTTCACCACCCGGCGGCCTCTGTCGGTCGGCAAATTTTCCATAACGCACGGTTTTTGGGGAATAAAAAGTTCATTATAAAATCAAAATTAAATAATGGGTATAACTAAGGGGCTTTCATGCTCCTAGAAAAAAATATTTCTAGAAAAAAAGATTTTTTTTTTTTAAAGGAGGAGGTTGACCATTGCATGGACAAGAAGACGTAGATCCAGGGGCATGCAGAAACCAAGGGAAATTGCATGGTCCTGACTAGCCAAATGGCTTGCATTACAAGCGATGTGCTTTGAGCAATTAATTGCATAAAGGGGCATGAAAAGAGGAGGCAAGGGACAAAACGCCAACGTTTCATGAGAGGCAAATCTAAGGAAAAGTAGTGATTTAAGGAAGCGAGTTACTTAGGGTTCCAATTTAAGCACTTGCTTGGGTTAAAACTGACCATCACTATAAAAACATTGCAGTTTTTTTTTTCGTTGCAAGAAAGATCTTTGTTACATGTTGAGGAGAAATACGTCATTTCAAAATAAAAATAAAAATCTCACAAAGTAAGTAAATATGAAAAGTGAATCAACTTGGTACCGCCAGCAGAAACTCGCTCATTCCTCAAGGACAGATCTATCATAGCATCTAAGTATAATCGGTGGCCGATCAACGAATCTCGCATTATCATTAGTGGTGATCACACACCGAGAAATTGATCTCTAATAGTTACGGATTTTCCAAAAGGGGATGCACGCTTAGGTACCACGTCCACAGCATCATCATTGTACAGATATAAGAACAACACAAGTAGATTGAGAAAATAAGTAAAACACATTATAAATCTCAAATCTATATCTTGATCGAGATAGAAGAGCACCCATATATTGTTTTAATTCTAGATCGGGAGAGAATAACTGCAAAAAGATATTTGTTAATCGCAAAATTATTTTCAGATAAGCCAACTGACAAAGAAGAAAAAAAGCTTTAAAAACTTGTGGAGCGCTTGACAATTTAGAGCACCACTTGAAGCCGAAGCGAGCAAGCAAATATGAAGAGAGTAAATTCTTCGGAGGCACTCGTGCTTTGATTTTCAAAGCTCATTTTCGCGGAGAATGTTGATCACTTGTCCATGAAATTAACAAAGGGAGGGAGGACCCTCTCCCTCAGGAGCGAAGTTGCAGGGGGAAAAAAAGAAAAAAAAAAAAAAGGAGGTGGCGGCTGCCGACAAATAGGGGAGAAGGGAGAACTCTAGCGCATCAATGGTCACTTCACCGCATATGCAAAGTTAAACGAAATCAATCCATCTACCCGATTAGTTCGACCACATGTAAAACATAATTACTAAGGATTAGTGCTTAGGTCTATAATTTTTATCCAAGACATACACATGTCTGATATTAGATGCACAAAACGGTCGAACACCATCCGAGCATGCAGGGATCCATATGAAATCCATTGATAAGACGACGATTGGGTTCCTCGTGATCACCTAATCCCGAGACACATAAAAAAATCTAAAATTTATTGCACTTTTTCCAATCAGGTCATATTTACCGGATAAACTCAATTAGTAAAATGTAAAAATGTTTGTGACTCAATTATCAAAATTGAAAGGGTCATGATCGAATTGTCAAAATTGTAATAAGTTTAAAACTTTTTAGAAAATTTCCCCACCTAATCTTAAATCAGCCTTCAGTGTTCCAGATGCTTTATGATGTTCCATGGTACTTTAAGTTTGACCAAAGTTCTTTCTTGTTCTTGCTTCCAAAAGATTCCATTATTCATTTGTTTGTAAGAACATGCTTATTTTAAAGGGTTAATATTACGAAAAACTCCAAATTGATATATATATGTAATAAATTTGCCTCAAATTATTTTTTTGATTACAAAAAATCCCAAATTGGTACACTTATAACAAATTTACCCTAAACTATTTTTTTGACCATCAAAAACTCCAAACTTGTACATTTGCGATAAATTTATCATAAACCAATTTTTTTTAACTATGAAAAACTTTAAACTATTATATCTGTGACAAATTTACCATTCATTAAATTAGGTTAATACTACAAAAAAAAACTTAAAATTAATACACTTGTGACAAACAGAAGGTAAAGATTTCAAATTCGTATACCTATGAACTGCCACGTGTCATCCAATTTAGTCATTTGACGTTAAATTTGATGAAAACTAATAAAAGGTAAATTTGTCACAAATTTACCAGTTTGAAATTTTTTGTGATAAAAAATAATTTTGAATAAATTTGTTACGGATGTAATAGTTTGGGATTCTTCGTTATATTAATCCTATTTTAAACTAGTTGGACAACATTCTTGCTCGTTGCAAACATCAACTCAATCTATTCAAATAAATGAAGAAAACACTCGTTTTGACTCAGACAAGCACCGACCGTCCTTGCCCGTCCGATTTAGTCCGTCCTTATTAGCCGAGTCAACTCAATTACAACATGATGAAGAACCCAATCTGGGTCGCGTGCTGACGTGGACCGGTGCTCCCCCCCTCGAGCCCTGACCGGACAGTGTTCCGCACATGAGCGACCGACTCACCACGTGGAAGGATTTAAAGCCATCTCTAGAGAGGGAAACTGGGCCCCAGGACTTTATTATAGAGAGAGAGAGGCATGTGGTTCGGTGCGGGAGGGGGAGCGGCAGTTAGTTGCGGTTAGTGGCGGGGATGTGGTTAAATTAAACTGGGCTCGGGGTTAACTCATTTAACCATGGTTAGTCTCTGCTTTAACAGTTCCAGTTTTTCTTTTCTTTTCCTCTGTTTTCTCTGCCCAATCTCAACGTGACTTCCCTATAAAAGGACAACTCCGCCGGAGCTTCTTCTTTGACTCAATTTTCACTCTCTCTCTTTCTCTCTCCGCTTGGAAACTTCTGGTTTCAGGGGCTAGCGAGATCAAGTAACCGACAATGTCGGCCTCTCCGAGATGGCTCGCCGTCAGTTTGGCGGTATTCCTGGTGCTGCTTGCGTGTGTGGATGGCGGAGCGGGCGACCAGGGGCTCCCAGGATCGAAGTAAGCTCGGAGTTGATAAGCTTCTCGTTTTGTGACTCTGGCTCTAATTTCGGAGTGAATCGTCCTTAAATTTAACTGGCGTTGGGATTTCGCCCGCGCTTTCTGTCCTCTTAATGCGCTCGTGATTGGCATGCATTTTTTCCCCCCTGATTCGATCGCTGAGCCTCTCGATTGCGGGCAATCTTAACGGAGCTTCGCATGATTCAACTGATCGGCGCATGTGATTTCAAAGTGCGATTTCGTTTGCCTCGTCGTGAAACCTCTCGACGTTTGAGTGCTCAGCCTTGTTTCTGCATGTGTACTCCTGTAGGCTCGAAGAGAAGACCGAGAAGTTGCAGGGCGTGGAGAACTTATCAATGGCGGGCAGGTCAGTGCAGTAATTACACTCAGCTTATTCAAACAGTGACTTCTATCTGCTGGATCTACACCGTCCACCTGGACAACAAGGATAACAAATTTTCGCCCATTTTCATTCTCAGCGTATATAAGCTCGTTATTTGCATATATTTAGTCACTTATTAAACAGCTAAACTAGAAAAAGATTATTCTCGTTATATTCGGATTACACGCATTCAGTGGAAACTTTCCTTAATAATTATGTTTAGCGAGCGGCGTTAGTTGATATGATTTCCGCAATGGCGGCGACTTTTCTTGCAGCAAACTCCGATTGAATGTCGAATAAATTACGTGCTTAATTTCATTTTAGTGAATTTATTCTGTAAATTATTTTGATAATTGGGGGATGCTCATGAGTTTTTTCCTTTGGTATGAGTTTACGTAACTGGCGATTCTGGATCGTTAATTCCTTTGACACGCGACCAGAAGTTTTCTGGGACTAAAACGCCCCTCTCTCGTGCCTCGGGGTTCGCTTTCCTCTGCAGCGGCCACGGTGCAAGACTCAAAATGAGATCTCTCTGCTTGCTTGATCCTGGGGAGACCAGCTTGATTTTCGAATACACAGCCCAAACATGTTAGCAGCATCCATCATGCCAACTTTATAGACTTAATACATGCAGCATCACTCCGTAGATGTTTTACTCTGCTGAAGATATACATAGGCACTTAGCTGAAAATGACATCAAAAGTTGGGTAGATCTGATCAGGAGCAGAGCATGCCATTAGTCCAGTGGTTTCTTGAATTTTTTGATTCCTTCCTTGGTGTTACCACCTGCTGGTCCATGACATTTCCGGTGTGCCTTCCAGGATCGGTGACGAACAGAGCGAGCATGCGGTCGATAACCCGGAGGAAGTAGCTTCAGTGGTTGATATGTGAGTTTCTCTTCTCTCTCTCTCTGTCTCACTCTCTCTCTTAATTGGAGTATTTCGCGTAAAATCTGAGCAGGATAGTCCTCATGCTCGGTCTCGCTGGTCATGTGATGGCATTGAATTGAAAAAAGGTCCTGCCTTTACCAATTTATGATAATCGAGATGGGATGAGAGAATAATGATCACATGACCCGTCCACAGAACAGAGACAAAACCATACAAGCTTCTTCTTTGCACCATTTCAGCTCTCTCTCTCTCTCTCTCTCTCTCTCTCTCTCTCTCTCTCTCTCTCTCTTCACCTCTGGATCCTGCCAAACATTGTCGGTTTCTTTTACTCCCGCTCGAGACTGAGTAGAAAATTGGGGCCACCCTTTTCCTTGGCAATAGGATCTCGATTCGACTATCATCTTCTCTGTACATAAGTAGAAAAAGCAAGACAGTGAATCCCAATCCACCCAGCTAGAGATCAAAACTATACTTTTGCCTATGTCGCAATGCGTTGGGATATTGTTGTGGACTTGGGGTTCGATTACGACCACTCGGAGATGGGAAAACAGGTTCTTATTGATCAATAGTTAGCGTACTTTTAAGAGTTCTCAAATCAAATCTCATGTGAGATCTATCGTCATCAAACATTGATTCAGATGTGCTGAGTGTACCTTAAAAAATTCAATGTCGTAGCTTGTCACTCTCCCTGAATAATTTGAAACTTAATGAACGAAATTCTTTTTCGATAAAAAACAAACGGGAGAGAATAATTTGGAACTTATATGGATCTGATCATGTAAACAAAAAAAAAAAATCTGAAGCGATGTCATCTAAAAGCCTCGAGACAACCTGTCTCGACCAGTGGAGCGATTAGTATTATTTTGTTGTTATTTATGACCGTAATTACCGACTTTTCTCTATCCCCGTACAATTCCTGGATTCTTTGACTGTCAATACTAGTATAAAACGATATATTAGAATAGTATCCCCGCAGATAAACTATAACGCTTGTCCCAAGAATCAGAGAGGAACCGTACCAAAAAACCTCCCATGTTCTCTGCCAACCGTTGTTGGCCAGCTTGCTTATCCACATGCCCATGTCGTAAGATCCGCTGATGTTATTCAACAATTTATGCAAATCAAGTACTCCGCTGACCACCTTTAAATTCCAAAACCCATGTTGTGCGCCATTAGGCTCTTATCTCCTTTTCTAACTATAAAGCTGTCTCGCCGGATCTTGTACATCTTGGACTTCAGCTATAGATGGTATCTTCACCGTGCTTAAAAATCTTAGCCTTATTGTATTCGTACATCCCAAAAAATCTCTCGAGCCTTAACAGATTGGGGTTGTAATTATCAAATCCTCCGCACTCATCATCATTCATGACTTTCTGCTGTCTAGCATGGCATTAGACCCATGACAACTTATGCTTTCCCACTGCCAAGATTCGGAGATCTATCCCCATATATCCTTTTTCGTGGCTCCATCCTAGTATTGTGGGACACAGCTAACATAAATCCGTGCCCTCGCCCCAGTAGCCAAGTGGCATAAACCCTCCAAAAGGACAGATCATAGATCTGGCCTGGAGTCTTTTAACACCATTTTTGCGAATAAAAATTTCTTGGGGGTGATTGCAGGAGCGGCCCCTCCTAATCACAATCTCTGCCGAGTCCACCATGAACGCACGAGCTTGCATGTCTTTTAAATGCCAGATCCACCGACACACCCTCGAGTCGCAAAACATGGCATTTATTGATTTGCCAGAGAATTCACGGATTCACCGCTTTGATTCTTCCGTAACCCGAACCGTATCGTTCCGTACTGCCCAATGCCCATCCCGCCGCATTTAACCCCCCACGACCCACCCTCGCAAACATGGGGCAGCTCCTCAATAACTCCCCCGTCGGTGAAATTTTTTAATGAGCTTGAATTGTGCCATCAGATCACGTATGCTCAATCTCTAACTTTGATATGATTAGGGTCATAGTATAGTACCCAGAAAAACAAAAACAAAAAAACAAAAACAAAAAGAAGAAGAAGAAGGTCCTGGATGGAACGTAAATATCAACCGTTCTTGGGAATGTGCAGAGTTCTACATTAGTAGTGCCCAGGATTGATGAAAGAATCACAGTGAACATAACTACTATGTGCCCGAATTTTGGGGAGAGCGCGCAAGGCTATAACATTGAGCACACAATGCTAATGATCTTTCCCTAACATTTCTCAGGAGCATCCGGAACAGCACGGAGAGGCGGAACCTTGGATTCTTCTCTTGTGGGACTGGGAACCCGATTGATGATTGCTGGCGGTGCGATCCGAAGTGGTACCTCCGTCGGAAACACCTGGCTGACTGTGCCATCGGCTTTGGGCGCAATGCCGTTGGTGGTCGCGACGGCAAGTATTATGTAGTGAGTGACCCGGGGGATGACGACCCGGTCCACCCACGGCCTGGGACGCTCCGCCACGCCGTCATCCAGGACAGGCCCCTGTGGATAGTGTTCAAGAGAGACATGGTGATCCACCTGAAGCAAGAACTCATCATGAACAGCTTTAAGACGATCGATGGGCGCGGGGCCAACGTGCACATTGCTAATGGGGCCTGCATCACCATTCAATTCGTTACTAATGTCATCATTCACGGTGTTAGTATTCACGACTGCAAGCCCACCGGCAATGCCATGGTTCGAAGCTCGCCTTCACATTACGGGTGGAGGACGATGGCTGACGGGGACGGCATTTCCATTTTCGGTGCGAGCCACATTTGGATTGACCACAATTCTCTCAGCAATTGCGCCGACGGCCTCATCGATGCAATTATGGGCTCGACTGCTATTACAATCTCCAACAACTATTTCACGCATCACAATGAGGTGAATCCACAAGCCAAATCCTCCCCTGGTCTCATTAAATGAGGAAAATTAGTAATTACCAAATGGCAGATTGATGAACAATTGGGTACTTACGAAAACAGGTGATGCTGCTGGGTCATAGTGATTCTTATGTTAGAGATAAGAGCATGCAAGTGACCATTGCCTACAATCACTTCGGTGAAGGGCTCGTCCAAAGAATGCCAAGGTACTGACTATTTCTATGAATCTAACCATGGACTTGTGTCCCCGAATTGATTGCTAACTCAACTGGTCTGCCTAAATTTTCAGATGTAGACATGGCTACTTCCACGTGGTGAACAATGACTATACACACTGGGAGATGTATGCCATTGGCGGAAGCGCGGAGCCTACTATCAACAGCCAGGGCAATCGGTACCTTGCTCCTGCGAACCCCTTCGCCAAGGAGGTAAAAGAATTAGAAACAAATGCCGAATTCTGTTTTCAAAGGAAGTCATTCTCCTCTAAAGGGCAGCCGATGAACTACTAATGAAACTTGTATTACCAGGTGACAAAGAGAGTCGTTGACACATCGACAAACCAGTGGAAGAGCTGGAACTGGAGATCAGAAGGAGATCTCTTGTTGAACGGAGCATTCTTCACCCCCTCAGGAGCCGGAGCCGGAGCGGGAGCCGGAGCCAGCTATGCCCGGGCTTCAAGCTTAGGGGCTAAATCTTCCTCCCTAGTTGGTACGCTGACGTCCAATGCTGGAGCGCTCATTTGCCGTAGGGGCCGAGTGTGCTAGGACCAGATCACCCCCAAGTTAATAGAGAGACAGAAACAGAAGAAACATAGAGGACTGAAGAACTAGCTCAGTTCTGTTTCCTCCCCCAACTTAATATTCTGGCCACGGCAGTCGATATTACATCTGCCACGTTAAATTACTTTCCTTTTTAGTTCGCGTGTAGTCCGATGATTATTCGAGAGAAGTGTACATTTTCCTCGCTGTGTGCTATATGTATAAAAAAGATCGGTACACTCAGTTCTAATGTGATCGATTGACCTCGGCCTGAGTTTGGGTGCCGACGGGTTATTCACTTCTACGGGTTGTTCACTTCTCCCTAACTTACCCTCTACTTATTCAAAGTGAAATTGCCTAAATCCAGTTAGTGCCGAGCAGGATGAGGCTGAAGGTTTCGGTATATTATTTTATAGGAGTGAAGGAAAATAAAACCATCATCAGAATAAGCAGGGATGGACTAAGCCCAAAGGCAATACAATCATGTAATTATTAGCCCTGAGCATCCTGGTCTTTTGGTACAGTTTCTAGTTTGAGGACTCTGCGTACGAATCTTCAAAAGCAACCAGAAGGTGAACTTGGCAAGAAACCCCGCTGGTCGCGTACTGAAGCAAAGCTGAAGAATCAAATTCCGCCATAAAGCGTCAAAACCAAATGTTTCGGAGCGGAACGAGAAGGAATTGCGCGAGAGAGTCATGCTTCGAAATTGCCAGAGGTCGTGGCTCTCTCTTGGCTCTCTTAGAGGAATCCAAAGCCTCACACGTCGAGCCCCTTCACTCGGATATGAAGCCGGTGAGCCCGTAAGGCCAACGATTGCTGGTCGTGTGCTTCCGTGCAGAGGTATGGATCTACCGACCATTTTGCTACCTCTATCCTAGTCATTTCCCTCCTCTGGTGTTTTGCATGATGCCGAATTTACAGCACCGTTACAATGGGCCACGTCCTTTTTGGCTGCTTGAATATATTTGGCTCTTTTGAAGCTTATTCATGGTCCAACGCACTATTTTTATGTACTAATTTTATTTTCCTTCAGTGAATTAGATAACAAACTTATCAAACAAGCATCGTCTTATCATTTCATACTTTTTTTTTTTAAAGTAGTGCTTGCATTTATCAATGTTGTCAAATGAATCATATAGTCCGTACTATCAATTTAAATAAGTGAAATATAATTGAGGATTTGAGTAGATAAATGATATTGAAATATTAATAAGCTTACTCTTTTTTTTTTATAACTAGCTTTGACATTTGACCATCGCGGTTAGATAGATTTTCATGATCGCACATGATTACCCCGATTCATGCGGCATCAGGGTAAGATTCGAGTCCCGGACGATGGGCCTTGGCGTGGCTCTCAAACTTACTTTAAACACTAGACGGCAGGATTGTTGTCCGAGATACGTCGTGCCCCAAATCAAAAAACTTAGTCCCAAAACAAAAGTCGGACACGAACGGCGGATGTTCGGGCAGCATTGTGCGCGCAGTGGGAGGAGAGGAGCTACCCCGCTGTGGAGTTGGAACGTATGGAGAAGAAGCCACCGTCCGTTGATTGGTCAACCAAGTGAAGCTCACAAAACCACTGGCCGATGGCCATCCCCCGACATTACCACCACGACCACGCCCATGACCGCCTGCTGATTCGCGTAACTCGCCCTGGTTTTCTTTTCAGTTCGACAGAGAGACATCGAAACCACTCTTTCCTCCGACTCGACTCGAGGCTTGTTTGAGAAAGCATCGTTCCTGCAGATCCGTCTTACTTAAGCCGCGTTTTCCTCTCGCTGAAACGAATAACTAGAACCGAAGCTGATTCGACCATGTCGACCACTGCCGGACTCGCGATCCCCTGCGCAGGTGTGGATAGTTTCGGATCCTCGCTTGCGGTTCATGATTTCTCCGCTTAGGTTCATCGGCCCATGTTCGTTATCCAGGGCAGATTGTTTTAACCGTTGATTCTGTTAGGTTTAGGCTTGAAGTTTTTCTGGTCTCGCGCCTTTTTATGCATTGCGATAGTGAATTCTGGGTTTATTTTTAATTTTGGTTTTTGGCGGTTGTAGCGGCGGTTGCTTGGGAAGCCGGAAAGCCACTGGTAATAGAGAAGGTGGAGGTGGCTCCGCCGCAGGCCATGGAAGTGAGGATGAAGGTCAAGTACACCTCGCTCTGCCACACTGATCTTTACTTCTGGGAAGCCAAGGTCCGTGAATTTGTTGCTGGTTATGTCATAGCTGCATCATTCGATGGTCCATGCATTGATCTAGTCCAAGCGATGTCTTAAGGACAGAAAAAGAAGTGATGATGTTATCTCCTTTCTCAAGTCGGGGTTTTCTTTCCAAAACAGAAAAGGGTTTGGATTTGGGACATTTGGGTTTGAGAGTCAGTCATGCCTGCATTCTCTCCTGCCTAACCTGGGAAGAAATGCGTAATTCGAGTTATAATTTGTCATATGCTGATGCTAAGAGCTTGGCCTTGTATAAAGCTCTAACCTCCAGTATGTTTGGATTCTTGTTTCAGGGTCAGACGCCATTGTTTCCTCGCATTTTTGGCCATGAAGCTGCTGGGTATGCTCTTAACCCTCTAACATTCACATATAAGCAATTCCTCTCGTTATGTAAATTTACGGAGGGAAAAAAAGAGTTACAGAAAACGGTGTCAAGGCTTAAGCTTAGAGTTCCGGAAAGTAGGTTTTTCAATTTCGCATCTGACTGAATTTGATTGTGCATCGACTTACAACAAGAAATACCATATCAGTTGTCATATGTGTATTAAGGATCAGGTTGCATCTATAATAGCCAGGAAGAACAAGAGTTGTGACTTGTCTGAATGTCTTTTGGGACTTGATATCAAGTTCCCTTCTTCACACTCTCATCTCCCAATTTTCAATTTCTGTTGTAGGGATGTCCTACTTTGAGTCATATGTGAAATTATTTTTCAGTGTCGACATTATATATGGCGACAATGTTTCAGTTTTGAAATCCTACACCACGGGATGGCACTTTTGCTGCGGATGGCATGAACGGTGGTCATTTACTTTTGCCCGTTACTTACTTCCATTAAATGTCTGCTATGCATCCTCCGAGATAGTGAAACGTAGTTTGTGGCTCTGATGGTAAAACACATGTCAATAATTCAAACTCAGATGCAGCAAAAAAGGGTTCTTCCATATATGTGATTTGAGGATATGGCAGTTGCTAGTTGATTCTGTATTTTTCAAGTTTCAAGTCTCAGCAGTCAGCAGTCTATGCTTCTGGCTTGGAATGCAGTGCTAAAAAAACCTGTTGCTAAATTTTCATTCCACAGGGTGGTGGAGAGTGTTGGAGAAGGGGTATCGAATCTTGCAGTTGGGGATCATGTGCTTCCAGTGTTCACAGGGGAATGTGGAGAATGTAGGCATTGCCAGTCTGAGGAAAGCAACATGTGCGATCTGCTAAGAATCAACACTGACAGAGGGGTTATGCTTAGTGATGGGAAATCTAGATTTTCCATAAATGGTTCGCCAGTAAATCACTTCCTGGGCACGTCCACTTTCAGTGAATATACAGTTGTTCATGCGGGCTGTCTAGCAAAGATTAACCCTCTTGCACCTTTGGATAAAGTCTGTATTCTCAGCTGCGGCATCTCCACCGGTTGTTCTGGCTGAATTTTGATTGTCGACTTCTGTCTCTAGAATCAAATCGCCATTCAAGTAATTGAACTTGTTGTCTATGGAAATTCAGGATTAGGAGCCACATTGAACGTAGCGAAGCCAAAACAAGGTTCTTCTGTTGCTATATTTGGACTGGGAGCTGTCGGCCTAGCTGTAAGTCATAACGATCGTGTCGATATGAAAATAATTGCTGAACACTTTTCTTTGTTCTATGACATTCTGGTTTCCTGATTTTCTCAGGCTGCAGAAGGTGCTAGAATTGCAGGTGCATCAAGAATTATCGGGGTTGATTTGAATCCAAACAGGTTCGAGGAAGGTAGTAATGCACTTTGTTTTTCTCTGTTGACCCTATTAAAAAATGAAAAGAGGAAGTGTTGAATGAGATTCCTTACTCGCGTTTCTCATTTCTAATTCCAGCCAAGAAGTTTGGAGTGACTGAATTCATTAACCCAAAGGATCACGACAGACCTGTTCAGCAGGTTCTAAGTTCTTGACCTGTTCCTCTCTTTTAAATTCTGTGTTCTTCTAGGGTAGACACCTTCCTTTGGTGTTGGTGGATCTCCTCTGTACGCAGTCATTTGTGACTCGACTTCCAATGAGTGCAGGTTATTGCTGAAATGACTAATGGTGGTGTTGACAGGAGTGTGGAGTGCACCGGCAACATCAATGCCATGGTTTCAGCTTTTGAATGTGTTCATGATGTGAGTAATTGACAACCGCGATGGCATTTTTCTCTTTCTAGGCATTTCCCCTGGTCATTTATTTTGTTAAAATTCCAAACGTGAAAAATGGTGAGTGGCGACATCATTTTAATGCTCAAGACTCTCTCTGTTTGGGGTGGCAATTGTGGCAGGACACAGTAACACCACTCAAATACGAAACAAAATTAGCAGGTTCAGGTTGAGGTTAATTGTGTTTGGGTCAATTTTGTGTCAACCCGCAACACACTTTTAACGATTGTGTCGTATACAACTATATATGTCTAACCCGCCAGAGATTAGTGTTGACATAACCTATATGTGATCCATTTAGACACGATTTCCATGCTATTTGCTTGGAGCATTTGAAAAATTGATGAGATTTCATTGACTATGACATTGTTTTTCGATATGATTCGATGATGTTTTGTTTACGGATTATTGCAATTTGTAGTTAGATTTTACTAAATGTTGAAGACATTCCATGTCGGTAAGTTGATTTGTGTCGACGGGTTAATTTCGTGTCATAGGAGGTCATGCAATCATATTGACTCGTCAAGCCGATATTTGGTCGTAGTTACACGGGTCGTGTGGTGTCATCCTGTTAATTTTATGGTCGTGCTCATGTCAAGTAGGTAAATACGATTAAATAGTCATCTCGTTTTCAAATTGACCTGTCTTGTAATATAACTTGCGTCAACACGACACCGTCATGATCCGCAAACACGAATTGGCACCACTACCTCTGATACTGATGCTAACCAACTGGCTTCTGTTTTTTTTACTAATCGTTGCTTTCCTGACTGTTGCCCGATTTTAGGGATGGGGCGTGGCTGTGTTGGTTGGAGTCCCCAGCAAAGATGCGGTTTTCATGACAAAGCCCATTAATGTTCTCAATGAAAGAACGCTCAAGGGGACATTTTTCGGGAACTATAAACCTCGGAGTGATCTCCCTTCTGTTGTCGATATGTACATGAACAAGGTAACAGACTAGTGTCCAAGTTTTCTTTCTTACTTCTTCCTCTTTTTTCTTCTGATTATCAACCAAAAGTTCTCATCTTTTCCTGCAGAAACTGGAGTTGGATAAGTTTATTACGCACCGGCTGCCTTTCTCCGACATCAACAAGGCTTTTGATTTGATGGTGAAGGGAGAGAGCTTGAGGTGCATTATCAGTATGGAAGACTAGGATTGGTGTTGGATGCTAATAAATAATCTCGTCATGTTAGGCTAATAGCTTATCAGTTTCCGTCGTGAGATAATGACATTTAAAGGAACATGCAGCTATCGAGGCGCCTCATAAATTTGTGGCCTTCTTGGTCATATGAGATGCAATTAAGAGTGAAGTTCCTAGTTCCTTTTCGTTTTTCGTTTTCCCCTTGTCATTTCACGATTCTGCGTCTCAATACATCTCGAGAAGATTACGTTGCAGGTGATGTTTGCTGCGACTGCTAGACTGGGAGACTTTCCAAGTTTTAACGGCACTGATCAGTCGCCCTACAGTATCATTTTGTCAAACTTTCCCAGTGTCTTCATCATGGAGGTCCACTGGTTCGGGAGAGTAGATTTGAAGTTCTTCGCTTAATCTAGTGACCCAAATACAGAGATTTAAACGGTAGCTCAACCTATGTCGGTGTTGGGCGCGGTTTTTGTGTATTTATGCCGGGTTTTCCGGCAAGTAAGAATAAAACCTAACAACAAGGAAACAGAATCGAACTCGGAACATCAGATTCTGTGTCTTGTGAATTTTTCATTTGCCAGTCATCATAAAAGAGATCGCATGCGCACTTTGATGGTGGACAGAGGACTTATGATTGTCCAGAGCAGCAACAAGACAGGAGACTCGGTGGCGGGAACTTGAAGCAGATCCCGCCCCTTCTGTGACTGGCTTGTTTGCATGCTTTGTTGCAGTCCGGGAAGTTCGAGCACGGGCCTAGGCACTCTGGAACTACCAGCGGCAACCTCTCTACCATGCTTTCTGCATAATCAACATGAAACTCATCAGGCCGTTTCTTATAAATGTATGCAAAATGGCAGGAGGAACTAGTATGTAGTCGAATTTTGTCCCACTGTAAGCGGCGAAGCCCAATCGGATCATCAGTAGACACTTCTTGCTGGTATAAAGTAGGCCATCCTTAAAACAACTTCGGACCTTCATGTGCATTAATAATGACACCACTGATTTCTGTAGAAAGCATAACAGTCCTTACTTTTACTGAAGATAGACGGATTGTTACCTGACATGAAGAGAAACGAAATGCACACGACTCCCACCAAAACTTAAAGTGAAGGTACTGCTTTGTTCACGCCCTATCTCCTCTCGAGAAACCAAGCCTTGTTTGTCTTCTGATTCCTTGGTCTGACAGAAGGCAAACGAAGCTCCAAGCCACAGTTATATATTGTCCAACAACGTTACATTAGCCTTGGAAATTACGTCATTAGCCTTGATTGAATTATGGTAAGGACGTTGGGATCTTCCATTCAATCGCCTTCTTCCTGTCATAAATGCGTTTCCTTGATTTGCGCCAGTTTTCCCAACCGGTTAACAACAGAAGGATAAAGCCAGATGTTGCCGTAGCTTGCATGTATAGCCGTCTGCCCCGGTTTTTTTTATTTTTTTTAGGGAGGCAGAAATACTGAAAATTTCATCAATCTGAAACAAGTTTGGGAACATCCAAAACTAAAAAGGATAATGACATAAATGGTTCAATAACTTTAACATAAATTTATTTTTCTATGAAAGTAAATGTAAAATGAAAGTAAATATTTTTTTTACATTTTCAAATGGCTTCCAAAGTAGATATATGAAGTTATGTAACAAAACGGATTTCTATTCTAGAAATATTTTCATGCATAAGGGTGATCGATTCTCGGTCCGATCCGATTTTCAAGTGATTTCATTGGACCTGAAACTTGCCCAAAAAAACAAATTTGCCAAACCGAACGACATCAGTTTTAGCGGAAGTTCCACACCAACACCAAAACCCAACCCCCACTAAACACCCACCCGCACCCACACACACACACAGAGCAGGCTTCGTTCCCTCAAACGCACCCCTCTTTGTTCCGCGCATCAATCATCATCTGCAATTTGCATTCCAGAAATTCTTTACTCAATTTCGTCCGATCTCATCTCTCCCTCTATCCAAACGCGCTCTGTGCCTGCCTTGCCCACTTGAAAGAGGAATAAGAAAAAAAAAACAATTCTTTACGTCTTAATTCTTTTGATCCTTATAGCTACTGCCCAATGGATCCCTTGGACAACAAAGCGTTTTTGTTTTCAATTTCGTGTCTTTTGCCGATGAAAAAAAAAAACTCATTTTCTCGTGCTTTAAAATGATTCCGGGCTGTGGTTGTATGAACTAGAAAAAACCCGGTTCGCGAAACTCGAAACAGGCGTTTCGGTCCGAGCGGTCCGGTCCGGTCCGATCCTGGGCTTCTGAAACAAAGAACCGGGCCACCAGGCCACTAATTCCAATTTTAAGAATCGAACCATTGTCCTTTGGAAAAGGGAACTAGACCACCGGGCCACTAGTTCTAATTTTAAGAATTGGAATAGAACCATTGCCCTCTGGAAACGAGAATCGGACCATCGGTCCCAGTCTAATTTGCTTACCCCTAGTCATGTGCGCCCTTGGTTGCTCCTTCTTGCCATCCTTTTTTTTTTTACCTTTTTATTTTTACTTCAAATTTTCTTTCCAAGAAATAGGCCTAACTCCCTAAAAAACCCTCAACTTTATGTCTAATCCTAAATCTACCCTGAATTTATTTTTGTCTCAGAAAAAACCCTCAATTTTGGGTCTAATCCCAAATCTGCCCAATTTTTTTCTCAAAAAAAAAATTCAAACTTTATGTCCAATCTCAAATTTGCTCCAAACTCTTTCTGGTTTCAGAAAAAACCCCAAACTTTGGTTTGTAAACCGAATTCACCCAGATTTGTCTAAAAAAAATCACCAAATTTCAATTGATTCTCAAATTTATCCCATGGTTCAATTCTAACTTGACATGGCATTTCCACGTCAATAAAAAATCCACATCGGCAAAGTAATGAAGTGATACGTATGAATCAACGTGGCATTTTCACGTGAATAAAAAATTCACCCCAATAAAAATTGTTGAAATTTTTCAAAATGAAACTGTTCTCAGATATCAAATTTAAGAATGACTAATGACGATTTTTGAACATAGGACTAATGGGGATATATTTGACATAAGAGTAAAAACTGATGAATTTTCTCTTAGAAAAAAATGTTCAGGGTAGATTTGCGACTAAACCTAAAGTTTGGGGTATTTTCAAAGGCAAAAAAAAATCGAGGTAGATTTGAGACTAAATTAAAAGTTGAGAATTTTTTCTAAGACAAAAAGAAATTTGGAATATATTTGAGACTGGACATAAAGTTGAGGATTTTTTTTAGACAAAAAAGTTTATGGCAAATTTGAGACTAGACCTAAAACTGAGGATTTTTTAGGGAATTAGGCCCCAAGAAATATACCAAAACTTGGATAAAATACACCTTTGGAAAAATACTCTCCCACACGCACCGTAGAACTGGAAGGACGATGGTGTCCACGGATCGTCCGTGACCCGCCCGAGTAAAGACCCGAATCCATCGGATCCTGAGTCTGGCGCCCTGATTTTGCTCATAGTCATCACGGCACCACAGGTCGCGCAGGCTGCTCTGCTCTACTCAGCTGTGTTTCTGCATGCTCCCTCCTTTCAATCAACTTTTTCTTCTTCAAGACCGTCTCGAGGAGAGCCCACGAACTCATCCCTATCGATTGCGATCCGCTCTTCGACACCATAGTCCGATTACTGAGCGTTAGACCTGCGTTTCTTAGCTTTCGATTGAGATCGAAAATCCGTAAAAATGGGCACTTGACAGAGTCGAGTTTGCAACGAAGCGCAGTCGAAGTACAAGTGCCCCTCTTGTCTCGTTCCTTAGTAAGTGGAGACAAACTCTACTCTTTGTCCCTTTTCAATTCCCATTTCGAGAAGCCTGGTCACATTCTGCCCTTGAACTTAATTTTTTTTTTTTTGTTGCGATCGTTTGCTCTGGGCGAAGTTGTTCTTTGGCCTGTTTCAAGAGACCAAAAAAGGTATTGGGCTCTTTGATTTCTTTGCATATCTGCGTTACCTTCATAAGTTGCATGACAAAGTTTTGAAATTGGGCAAGAATTGGCTGTTTGGTTAAACCCTGGAAGGATATACCCTCGCGAGGTAGCCGTATGGCGCTAAGTGAACTAATACACTTTCTATCAATTGGTTTCTGTTCCTTCCAGTTTTTGGGCCTGAGTTGTTCTGTTGCGCGACGTCCCGCAGATTGAATGAAATAGGTGTTGGGTGTCTTAGGGAACCGCAGATGTTCATGTATCCAACCATAGGGTTGTGACCAGAAATTTGCGTGTTCAAACCTTGTTGGTTGCACTCTTCAATCCCTTGAATGCCAGCTATGAGAGTAGCGAAACATGCTTTTTGCAAGACTGGCGATGAGATGATATTCCCCTTTGCTGCTTCAGTGAACTGATTTTCCGCTTTCCTCTTTTTTCGATTTCATGCCTTGAGCATTCTCTGTTTAGGCTCCTCCTTTAACTTTTGTACGTAGGAGCTAAGCCATCTAAACTGATGCCTCCTCGTAAGTTAAGATAATTTGGCTGCACGTCACATGTTATCAAAACGTCTCATACACAATAAGCTTGCGAGAGATCATCACAGAAAGACAAGTCATACCTCTTCTCCGGTCTACTGTTTATAAATGCAAGGTTTTGGAGGGCTCTCTTATCTTCCAAAGCTAATGAGATGATGGAACTTCTTTATGGTTGCAGAAGCTCCTTGCGTCAAGCCAGTGTCTCCCGACCACCATGATGAAGGTAAATAAGCCATCCATGATTCTCTGTTTGCTTTTTTAATTAGCTATGAGGACGGTATTTCTGTCCTCTGTAAGTTTATCTCAGATTTTGCCTCATCTTACATCAGTCATCACTTTTATCTGCTTTCTGCAGGGTGAGAGCTCACACATCCCCTTCATTTAATTTCTTTTGGTTGATTAATTTTCCTTTGGTTGGAGCAGGAGGTTTTTTGAGTTTGATCAAATGGGGGTTTGTTGAGGAACACTCTTACTGGACCAGGTCCATGGACTGCGGGTCATCATTACTGCCGGTCCACATTGTGGTCCACGTTTCACGTGAAAGAAGAACTCGAGGCCCGAACAACAGTGCCTTGCTGCAAGATTGAGCGAGACTCGCTTGAAGCGTTAAGCTGCTTCATTTGACGGGAGCTGTAATCGCTGTCGACGACTCACTCCGACGGCCCTGATCATCGCAGCTCACACAAGTTGCCGGCGAAATCTCTCAACTTGCGATTCCGAGGAAGCAGCAGCACGCATGCCTCGGTACAAAGATGAGCCTCCCGCTGTTCGTGCGTACACGGTCTGTGATGAATCGAGGTTCGTGTTGATACCTCAAATCTTTTTTTTTTATTGGTCTTCATTTGATAGGCCGTTGCGACAGATGAGTTAAATGCTTTTCTGTTGATTCTTCTGACATGGTTGATTGGCTCATTTACTTTTTGTCAAGGGCGGGTTTGATTTGGTTCTTCTTTGTTTCCTTCGTGTTTCAACAGATACCTGATCGTGAGGAATGTTCCTGCGTTAGGATGTGGAGATGAGCTCTTGAAGCTCTTCGCCACTTATGGTGACGTCGAAGAGTTAGTGCTTTCTCTCTGTGTCCACGGATTTTGTTGTTAAAGCAAATAGGAGTTTGAGTAATGCGTTAGCAATGATGATCATAAACAGTTTGGTACTCTAGTTTTGATTGATATTCCCAGAGAAATTCTCTAGGTTTGATCTTTGGTTGCTTCTTCAGATGTAAACCAATGGATGAAGAAGACTGTGAGCCGTACACTGATGTTTATTGGATCAAGTTTCGTCTCGACTGCAATGCTAGGTGATTGGATTTGCTTCTTCAAGTGCAGAGTTGCAGTTATCCTTACATGTATCTAGCATCCTTAATTTGACACCCTTGTTCCACTTTCCTTGATAGGTTTGCAAAAAAAAAGTTGGATGAGTATGTCTTCTACGGGAATAGACTGCAAGTTTCGTATGCTCCCCATTTTGAGAGCCTCTCTGATACAAGAGAAAAGTTAGAAGCTAGGAGAAAGGAAGTTCTTGCTCGGTCGAACCGTAAGCTTTTACAATTGGGAGCACAATTCTAGTGTTGATCTTGGCACAGGGTTTTCATGTGATAATAAATTAAAGATCATTTTATACGTGTCGTGTCTGCTCATGCAGCTAGAAGATTCAAGGTTACCGCCACCTCTAGTAGTGTTGGTCTAGTTAGGTCTTCAGCCAATGCAAGTTCCTCGCAGAATAGTGCTGTTGGCCAACAGATCTTCAATCCCAATAGGTATGTTGACGAAGCCTTAAAATGCTGTTCTCGAAATGCTTTCAGTATGCATGATTAGCAGAAAACCTTACTTTCCTTTGTGGTGCCAGTGCAACGCAGCTCATTCCTCATGCTGACAGTTCTCCATATACGAGGGTTTCCTCAGAGCTGGTATGTTTCTCTATCACACTGCTAAATATCAATATGGTAGCTCCAGTTTAGTTCCACTTTGTTCATTCGATGGAATAAGGCTTAAATTGACATATGGAACTACTTGGAGTTTACCTGTTGTACTTATACGACAGTTAGGGTGATTGCTGAACTAGATTTGTTCATTTTTGGTCATATTAGCTTAAACTGTGTTATGCATATGTATATAGAAGACAGTAGCATAGTTTGATCAAGACTTCACTATTTAGAAAAATATATATGTGGTAGAATGCACATGCTCAACCTAATTAATATGTTTGCTGTTTTTTTAATATTGTTCTACAAGTATAGTTTCTAATATTCACATGTTTGATGCAAAAGCTCCTCTGCTCCTTTACATTAGAACCAGTTCAATAAGAGGGCAAATCTTATAATTCCTTACCATTTGCTTTGGGAGAAATTCAGTGCTCGCCTTCATCTTGCATTTGAGGCTCGATGCATATAGCTTGATATTTTATAAAATCAATCTCCAGCATCCATATGCATACTCATAGTCTCAGATTGTCCTTGTGTCCTGGGGCTAACCCACAATTTTCTTTTATAATGATGGATCTCAGGATTATTTTCAATCCCATTCAATGAATCAGACCGTGCGGTTGGTCAGAGGGAAGCTCGATAAGGTGAAAAGCTAGGTCTTACAGGCTTGATTTAAAACTTAATGTGATTCTGATTATTCATCCTAATGCGTGTTTTAGATTGAATCAAGTGGTGAGCATCGGCAATCAGGACCTGCAGTGAAGAAAGCTCGCGTCGACAACAGAAGGAGAATTTGACTTTTATTGGAACTAAGAATTGGCCTAGGTCGAAGGATGTCCTGATGTTTCCACACATTGCTTTTATCTCACTGGTGCGGACTCCTCTCAAGTTGATACTGTTCTTATCTACTCTATGTCGATCAAATCTGTAAGTTATATGTGGCTGAAATCATCTCCGCTTAGTTCTAGATGGTTAATTCCAGATGCAGGACACGACTTTGTCCATTTGAGCAAGATTCAGGGCCCTCGACTTTTGGGGCGGCTACCTGTGTCACCCACCTATGAGGTTGACGAACACGTGAGCATCAGCACGAAAACCTGTGTTAGCATGATCCCCACTCAGCAGAGATTTTCTCTAAAGTTGCCAATCCAATCATGGAAAAGCAAATTGAATCTTCAGCTGAGGAAAAGCATGGCGATATTGCCATCCATTAGAACACTGATGACAGACTCAACCCTATGTAGTGGGAGCAGAAAGTTTGTGTTGACTTGGAGCTTTCTACATCTTGAGCCAGATGTCTTGAGGGCCTAATCGAGTAGTTAATGTTCTGTGTATGTACATTTCTGCACGTTATACACATTCAAATGTTTTGACTAGATTTGTTCAATTCGATCGGATCCGTGAAATTTGAGCCGATATGCCAGAAGACCACACTAAAGGTGCTAGTCTTCAATTCATCAAATAAGTAAGGGGAAAACACGATGTCAAAGATTTCGATCCGGCTTGGAAAAATCGAACTTAAATCCAGTATAATCAAAGAGTTTTCAAATCTAGCTTTAGAAAGAACCATAGGTACAATTATCTGAACTGCTGCTAAACGATAGATTTATTTTGATGTTTGGTACTGAACAGTACAAAAAAATTCATTTTAAACTTGTATAGCTGTAAGAACTTGAGGTCGTGTTGAGACGCAATAGGAATACACTTGTCTGAATCGGGTCTGTAAGGATATCGAATCAATTATGATTGTCCACAAGTCCCGACCTTGTACAGCACAGAGTTTAGATGGGGGTTAAGTCTGGTGTGGTCCTTAGGTTGCATCGTGTCTTTTGGACAACTTTTCACGCGTTGGTTCGAAATAAAGAAATCAGAACCGTTCAGGCGGAGATCCGTCGAGCGAGTGATGTCTCGCGTGAACCGTGGACGGGTGGGGACGATGGGAACGTAAATTGGATCTTCAAAGCGGATGGACCAACCACAGTCAAAGCATTTCAATGGAGGAACGTCCTTCTGTTGCTCTGCCCTCCCTCCTGCACCATCTGCCGCCCGTACGCCATCTCTCTCTCTCTCTCTCTCTGTAAAAACTGGTTGCTCTGTTTGGCGACTGCTCGCGGGCGGGTCGCCAGAAAGCAAATGAGGAAGAGAGTCCCTTTTGAGGTGGCTAGCATTTACCTCCCCCATTTACTTCCCTCCAACTCTGCTCCAAATTTTTTCTGCTTCTCCTCCCTCCCCCTTCCTTTATAAAGCCCCTGCCTCGTTCCGTCGCCTCTCACTCCAGTTAACTTCAACTCCTCCTTCACACATAGAGAGAGAAATGGCGAGGGAGACGTGGCGTGCGGTGCTTCTCGTCGTTGCTCTTGCCCTGGTCTCCATCCACGCCGCGGCTGCCAGGAACGCGCCCAGCGGCGGCGCCGGACTTGGCGACCAGAAGAACTTCATGACCTACGGAGGCGTCGGCGGCTTCGCCGGTCTAGGCGGCCCCGGCGGCGGGATCCCCGTGTACGGCGGCATAGGAGGGATCGGCGGGATGAGCGGGCCCGGTGGTGCGGCTGGCGTAGGGGCCGGATCTGGGATGGGCATCGGTGGCGGAGCTGGCGGAGGATCCGGCGGTCTTCCTCTGCCTTGATTGGCTTCATGAAGTCTGTTCGTCGCTTTGACGAGTCCGTTCGTTCTGTTGAATGTAGTGGTGAGTGAGTGAGTGAGTCGCGTCTCTTCGAGCCCTTGCGTTTCAGTCCTTAATTGTGCGTCTAGTCCTGTCGTTTTGGTGTCAGCCGGTTCCGTTGTTCCACGTGTTTACGTCGTTTGAAATCGAAAGCTTGTTCGGATTAGAATATTATGAAAAAGAAAATTTAAATAAATCACGTCAAAAGTAGAGTCGTTTTTTCGAAAGGAACTGAATAGAGTATATAGTGATCGAGTCAATCTCGAATGAAGATATGAGCTCGCGTGGTGGAACAAGGCGTTTTGTCCAAACTAAAATCTGAATCCGATTAAAAAAGGAAAAAAAAAAAACTAAGGAAAGCCAAAAAGAAAAAATGGACCTGAGCTCGCCGGTCGGCAAACACCTCATTTTCCCGACAGTCGGAACATGGCGTTTCGTCTGAAATAAATTCAGAAGAAGATTAAAAAGAAGAAAAAACCTTTTTTTTTTTAAAAAAAAAGGACGGGGCCATTGCTGCAAGCAGAAAGTGATTGTGGTCGAGCCTTCGATCGTGAGGCAGGATAGCAGGAGCAACAACCGGCAAGAAACCAGCCGCCATCGCGACAGCCTACGATTTCTCGAGCTTGATACCCAGCTGCACACGCAATGCTGCTAACAATGAAGGAAACTAGAGAGATAGAGAGAAGGCGGAATTTCAGCATTCATGACAAAAAATGGTCGATTAATTTCGCTTGATCGACCCAACAAAAATCTCATCTTGTTCGACAAGAATGTGAGATTTTCACGTTTCAGACCACAATAGCTGAACCGGGGAAAAAGACTGTGTGTGCAATCTGTGGTATTGTGTTACAAAATTATTCCGAATTTGTACGTATGTGCCATGTCTACCTCCTACGATAGTGAACAACTTGGGGTGCGCATGGCAATATTTATACTCTAAAAATCAAACATTTGACAAGTAGTTGGTCTTTTAACTTTTATGAATGAAATAAAATGTTGCTTTTGACACAAAAAAAAGAATTGCTCTTGAACAAAAATTGCTTTTTCAATAGAAGCAATTTTTTTTTTATTTTTTCAAGTGGTTCCAAAACTATTTCTCAAGCAAAAAATTGCTTTAAAAGTGTATGTATATATATATATATAATATAAAGTCGTATAATCAAATGAATTTTTGCACTAAAAGCATTTATGTAGTAAAAGAACCTTCTCTAGAAATATTATCATGCCCGTCCTTAGTTACTCCTTCTTTCCATCTCTTTTTTTTAATTATTTTCTTTTCATTTTTTCCTTCAATTTTTCTTTTCAAGAAATACACCAGAACTTGGATAAAATACCCCTTTGGAAAAATACTCTCCCAAACGCACCGTAGAACTAGAAGAATGATGTCCACGGATCGTCATTGACCCACCCGAGTAACGACCCGAATCCATCGGATCCTGAGTCTAGCGCCCTAATTTTGCTCCCAATCATCACGGGACCCCAGCTCGTGCAGCCTGCTCTGCTCTGTTCAGCTGTGTTTCCGCGTACTCCCTCCTTTCAATCAACTCCTCCTTCTTCAAGACGGTCTCGAGGAGAGCCCACGAACTCATCCCTATCGATTGCGATCCGCTCTCGGACACCACGGTCCGATTACCGAGCGTTAGACCTGCGTTTCTTTGCATTCGGTTGAGCTCGAAAGTCCGCAAGAATGGGCACTCGACGATGTCGAGTTTGCAACGAAGCGCAGTCGAAGTACAAGTGCCCCTCTTGTCTCGTTCCTTAGTAAGTGGAGACAAACTCTACTCTTTGCCTCTTTTCAATTCCCATTTCGAGAAGCCTGGTCACCTTCATTTCTGCCCTTGAACTTTTTGTTTTGTTTTTTTTTTTTTGTTGCGATCGTTTGCTCTGGGCGCAGTTGTTCTTTGGCCTGTTTCAAGAGACACAAAGGTATTGGGCTCTTTTATTTCTTTGCATTTCTGCGTTACCTTCATAAGTTGCATAACAAAGTTTTGAAATTGGGCAAGAATTGGCTGTTTGGTTAAACCCTGGAAGGATATACCCTCGTGAGGTAGCCGGATGGCGCTAAGTGAACTAATACACTTTCTATCGATTGTTTTCTGTTCCTTCCAGTTTTTGGGCCTGAGTTGTTCTGTTTGCGCGACGTCCTGCAGATTGAATGAAATAGGTGTTGCCTGTTGGGTGTCTTAGGGAACAGCAGATGTTCATGTATCCAACCATAGGATTGTGACCAGAAATTTGCGTGTACAAACCTTGTTGGTTGCACTCTTCAATGCCTTGAATACCAGCTATGAGTGTAGCGAAACGTGCTTTTTGCAAGACTGGCGATGAGATGATATTCCACTTTGCTGCTTCAGTGAATTGATTTTCCTCTTTCCTCTTTTTTTTTTTTTTAATTTCATGACTTGAGCATTCTCTGTCTAGGCTCCTCCTTCAACTTTTGTACGTAGGAGCTAAAACATCTAAACTGATGCCTCCTCATAAGTTATATAATTTGGCTGCACGTTGCTTGTTATCAAAACGTCTCAGACGGAGCTTGGATACAACTACTGTAGTCGTCTTGGAATTTGAATGCATCATAGATTAGGCGAGAAGGCAAAATAATAGGTCATACACAATAAACTTGCAAGAGATCATCAGAGAAAGAGAAGTCATACCTCTTCTCCAGTCTACTGTTTATAAATGCAAGGTTTTGGAGGGCTCTCTTATCTTCCAAAAATAATGAGATGATGGAACTTCTTTACGGTTGCAGAAGCTCCTTGCGTCAAGCCAGTGTCTCCTGACCACCATAATGAAGGTAAATAAGCCATCCATGATTCTGTGTTTGCTTTTTTAATTAGCTATGAGGACGGTATTTCTGTCCTCTGTAAGTTTACCTCAGATTTCGCCTCATCTTTACATCAGTCATCACTTTCATCTGCTTTCTTCAGAGTGAGAGCTCACGCGTCCCCTTCATTTAATTTCTTTTCCGATATGTAAATTTTATGCTCCTCTGTTACTTGCCAATGCATCCCTGGAGGACAAGGGACGTTGAGGTTGGGATATGCACATGCTTTGAATATGTTTCTTAAATCCACACTCAGTTTTTTCTTCAGAAACCATTGAATTCAGAATATGGTAAAGTAGATGGAAATAAAAAATCAACAACCATATTATCTTTTCTCAGCTGGATTTCAAGGAATTAAGCTTTATGATGAGCAATGTATTTGTGCCTGAAAGCAATTGTTTCATAATGGTGCGTCGTGATTGAGAAATCGGTTTGACTTTTAGTAATTCTTCATCGAGTGCCATAAACTTTACTTCTCACATCTCAGCTGCAAGCCAGAAGTTGCCTGTGTACAAACCTTTTAACATCGATGACCCACGTGACATAGTGCAGCAGGGACAACTAGAATCATTAGGTATGGTTTCACTGCTCTCTCAGTACTATCCTCATCTTAGATATCAATCTTCTGGCCACTTGGAAAGCAAATTTTGGTGTATTGGTTCTTCAGGCAAATCATCTTTATCCATTGCATATGCATTCTCTCATAAGAAACCGCTTCAAAATCTTGAAAAGATGGCAATGGACATGATCATATAGATGTACCTTATTGTTTGTCATTGATGGACTCGTAGATTCAATTGCTTCGATAGGTTGCCCAGTTTATATTACTCATGGAGTTGAATTATATGAATATGCGGTGATTTGGAGCACTCATGCAACTACCGAAATTGAGCAACTATTGAAAATTGAGTTGTGAACAGCTTCTTCTTCTGAAATTCGCGATGCGCTCAAGGATGAAAGCCTTCAGAAACTTATTTGCAAAATTGATGGTTCAGCAGATCCAGACAGCGTGAGTGTCCTGACTCACGTCATTTACCTTACCTTACCTGACTGCCGGTTATTACATTGGGGCAGTCTGTTTGACACCATTTGAGAGGGATATGGAACAGTGTTGAAAGGTTTTTTTCCCCCCCTCTTGTACTAGGATCTTGAAAAGGCAATGGAAGTGGAGGCATTCCACATATTCATTGACAAGGTACGAGGATGGAAAGATCAATTGCTGTTGCATTCTATCATTTACAGCGTGCAAATTAATATTTCATTGGATAAGATGGCAAGCTACACGATGATCTGAATGTCTTTCTCTCCTCTGTTCTCTTTCCTTTTGTTCTTGCTTGGTTCTTAGATCTTGTCTGCAATTGGTCCCTAAGCACGGAGCTGGATAGGTAAAACCTGCTGCTTGATGTTGAAAATTCCTCGTTCCTACCTTCAAATGGTTGAAAGGAATTGCTGCTGCTTTGGCTTCTGACTGGAAGTGTCTCGGTGGAATATGTAGCTTGCCCCCGTAAATGAGGAGACAATACGAGCCATGAGTTAACAGTATACTGTCATCTTATCCGCCTTCAAGGGGAATCTCTCTTCCCGGGATCTTATGAGTTTTGACAAACTTAAAATCTTTGATTCTACTGATTAGTTAGCTAAATTGACATCTTTGCTTACCTGATTGTCCTCTCCGCCAAAAAGTTGTCTCACGTTCAAGGCTATACGTTTGAAATCTATGCAATGGATGAATTTTCTGATCCGTTTGGCCGATGCTTTTTCTTTTACTTCCAGCAATCAATGCGTACCTTTGTTCTATCCATAGGCTCTGGCATTGTCCACAGGAAATTATTGAGTGGGACTGCAACATGTTTGAAAGAGAATAGGGTGAAAAAGAATAGGGCCTTTGGAAAGGACTGTTCCCGCACGGGGTCTCTCGTGGCTTCTATATTAGATTTGACGATTCAAATTCATTTTATATAACATAGAAATGCACCTAACACTTACGGCTAACGCTGAGCTTTTGAGATGTTAAGAGCAAAGGTGATTAATGTTCCCTTAGCTTTACCTTCTTTAAAACTTGAGACAGCTTAATACAAAGACACATGTTGTCTTCTGAAAATCATAGCGACCGACTGCCATAAGCTTTGATCGACTCTATTTTATCATTCAATTCCGGTTTTTAAAAATGACCAGCTGCTATAAAAGGTTTGGTAATCCGACTGTTAGATAAACACATTGGAGAATGATGAATCAAAGAACTACCAATATCTTTGGCTTTTTACAAGCGAAAAAGAAAATATAGGAAAAGGAGAGAACATGCAAATCGTTATCACCTTCTCTGGATTCTGTAATGCATACTCCACTCGCATCATTTTAAGCCAGCCAGGGAATCGGAAAGGAAAAAGGAAGAGAAAAATACACACATACCGAAACACACCAGAGCACAATTTTCCCTCCTTGTACTTAAATTACAAGAAAAGAATCAGCATCGCATAAATTATTTCGTCTCCTATGATGCTCCGCAAATGTCCCACGGCATCTTGGACAGGGGACCGAAGCAGAGGGAGGAGGAGCATATGGCAAACGACTATACACGCGGACATGAATATATGCGAAAAGAATACTCACTTTACATTGTACATGGCTCATGCTTCCTGGCCTCGTCTGGATAAGTGGCCACTGTTGCTGGCATATGTCGACCCTATAAAGAGATATATCTCTTGCCTGCCTCCACCAGCGTCAGAGCATGATTCCGCTAATTCTTGGCACAGACTTCGCATACGAGGCTCATTATGTTTGTGGCCACAACGAACAAAACCCGATTTAGATCATTCCGATAAAAGATGAAATAATTGTGAGGTCCCGAGGATAAGGTGGAAAGGGCGACTTCCACTTCCCTACATTACCTTTTTCTCCTCCAGGCCTGAAAAGCTCGGGCTTTGATCGACGACGTATCTACTTTTATCGGCAGCCTTCCCACGTGCTCCCAAGGCCAACCCACTAGTATACAGCTACTGGGAGCTTGCAGAGGATCTGGGTCGAAATTTTCCAATCTCCAAACATTTATAAACTTATAATTACAGGGTAACATAGGAAGAAAGTTGAAATTAAAAAGTAAACCAAAAAAAAAATTCAAATCTGACTCTACTGTTGAGTACATGTTAGCCATGTCGAGGGAAAATTTAAAGCCGAGGGAGGAAAAAGCTTTGCTTCTCTGATGTTGGTATTCTGTTCTACTTCTATACCCTACAAAACTTGGATGGCAAGAGCCCTTCCGGATATTCTGCCAAAGCTCAGCCTGCACAGCACATAACATGATTAACTAGTGAAGCAAGCAATATCCCAAACACCATCAAAATGAAGATACTTTGACAAATTGAAACAAACAGAGAAGTGGCATCTGATAAATGTGAGGCCTATGTTCCAACTATTTAGACTTCAGTGTTTTCATTCAATGCAAAGAGGAAGGACAAAGAAAGAGGAAAAAACAAAGCAAAGATAAAGGCATAGAATTTTTTTACAGAAGGCTGTGGCTGCTAAATCATGAAGGGATAATGTGTTAAAAAACCTATGACCAAAATCTTCCTCCTTGGAAAGAAAACATATTATTGATCAATCCTTGTCACAATAGTTTCAACCATTTATATTGCATCGTAACAAACTACAAGTGCAAGAAATGACGGCTTAAGGTTCAAACAAGCACATCATTTTGTCATTGGCAAGGCCTTCTGCTAATCAGATAACTTCAATCTGATAAAGTAAGGAGATAAAGAAGCAAACCCGATGGCAGTTTTTCAAGATTCTCCCCCACTTTGCTGGTACTTGGCTTGCTGGTACCGGAGGAAGTCTGATTCTGGCAAAGTGCAAAGAAAGTCCTTTATCAGCGAATCAGCATAGCTTCCAAGATCCACTATGCTTAGGTGAGATATCAAATACAAGCAGATAGAATCCCTACGAGTCGTTCCTCATAAAACTGTAAACTGATTTTTTGCATGGAACATGCTTACACTATCATTTTAAAAGAGGTTGTTCAGCCAATTCAAAATGCAGGACTTTGACTTTCAGTATTGCCACATTGTATTTTGTTCTGGAAATTCAATATATTACTTACCTTTACCAAAAAAAAAAAAAATCACCGTAGTTCACATTTACCTGCTGCAGTGGCAACTGCATATGGCGAAGGCCCAAGTACTGTTGGTAAGGATCAATGAAGCTTGGGATCCTTGTCTGATTTTGACTTTGCAAAGCAAGAGGGCTTAACAAAGGATCAGACTGGATGGTTGGGGAAATCCTGGATGGATCAGGTGCAGGAACATGAGGCATATGAAAGGTTGGCATAGGAAATCTTGGACCAAGCTGAGCACCAGCTGCTGGTGTTGGCAGTGCTGAACCAGATAACATGTTTGGAAAAGGCGACATAGGGCGATTCATTCCCATAGCCATGCCAATACCCATCCCCATGGGGGGCATATACTGATGAAAACCTGGAAACATCATCGGTACGACGCTGCATCCCATGGACATCATCTGAAGGCACCAGAAATCTGGTGAGTCTTGCTTGATGTAAGATGCAACAAAAACAAAAGTACTCCTTTAACATTGGCATTTCATGGTTTGATCTCTAGAAAACCTCAAGGTACTAAATGATTCAAAAGTATGCAAACTATATATGTCTAAGTGTTGACCAGTTATATGCATAAAAATGCATGATGCCTCTCTCACCAGAAATTCTTGCCAAGGGTAATATTTTAGTCAAGGGCAAAAAATCGAAACATTACAGAGGATTCACATTACTATGCTTCATCAATATCACATTTTCTTTGGCATACTTTTGGACATGTATATCTGGCCACAAGGAGGAAACGGAAATCCATTGCTTTAGCTTGGAGAACTAACATGAATATGAGAAAACCCAAGAGCTCCACTGGAATGAAGACATTAAATGGAGAAAGAAACACCTGAAATCATCTTTTGCTACTACCACCTTGCTAGATAAGAAGCTCTCAGCCGAACCTAACAATGGAACTGCTCATCATTTAGCCAAGCTATGAGAAGATGTTAATACTCCTCAAGGTCCTTATGAAAATTCACCATTGACCTATCTCTAGCAGCAGAATAGAGTCATAAAAAGCAATGAAGTATATGCCACATTACTAAGATTGCTCATTAAGGTAAGTAGTTGAACAGATTGCAACACTCGACGTGGCAGAAGAAGAGAGAACAAAACTCAGAATAAACATTTTGATGAGTAAGAAAATCATGCTACTGGGAATGAGGAAACACCACTCTTGCGCAACAGAGAGATGCTTTTCAACTAACCAAATGTTTCTCAGGTACAAGCAAAGTGGCATGAGCATGACCAGCAAAATAAGATTTGGCAAGTTCTGTTAATATCAGCAGCGCAGATGATTCCTCACAAAAATATTGCTCACAGATAAGAAATAAACAAAGTACATAGATCCTGATAACAACATAAAGACAAGCAAAGAATCCTCCCTTGAGAGAAATGGAAACAGCATATGGCAATTACTTTTACGACTACAACTGAAGAAGTACCGCAAAATCTGAATCGACCCTATACATGTGACCACAGAAAAACTCTACCTGCACTTGCATTTGAAGCGACTTCAAGTACTCAATTGCCTCGTCCAGCATCGAAGCCTTATCAGCCTGAAAATGCAGGAAACATAGATGACACTACGTCCATTGAGTAGCGAAGCAGGGGAGACAGTAAGCTCGAAAAAGGAATACCTTGTTACAATGTGGAATTAATTCTTGTAAAGCCCGCATTTTTTCATTTATCCTGTCCCGCCGTCTCTGCGCAGAAACCGACATTATATTTTAACAAATCAAACCTCAGAGGATGCAAACTTCGTTCACTGAAACCTGGGAATAACCCTTTCATACGGACCCTCTCTGACAGATTGTGAACCTCTGCAGCTCGAGACCTCTTAGTAGATGTGGAACCACGCGCTTGTTTCTTTGTATCGGCAGATTCAAGCTCAACATCCTTAGAGAAGAAAGACAAATTATCCGATTAATTCAATCCAGAAACCAGTGTGTCTGAAAAAGCCACCACATAACTGCAATCTTCCATGGTTAAAAAGAGAGCCATATTGGTCTGCAGTTCATTTCGTACCCTCCCAAGTCCTGTAGTAGGACTTCCTAATGCCGACAATCAGCGAAATGGGACGAGGAAACCAGTCCCGAGAAAGGCGCCGTCATTGGTACTCTGTACAAGTTCAGATCCAATGCGCTAACGTCCACCGAAGCCTACATCACCAACCAATCACCGAACTCTATAGGGCTCTCGAACTCACACGTGGCGCAATCCACGTGGCCAGACGGCCACGTGTAGAAAATACAACTGACATTCACACGCTAACAAAACGCATCGTCCCGGCGCGCAAAACAACACAGGAAGCTGGAGAACTCGGTACTGACTCACCTCACTGTGGCACTCGTCGGCGTCAGTGTCGGCGTCGGCGTCGGCGTCGGCGTCTATCTCGATCCCCTTCCGCTTCCTGTCCTCTGGAGGCGGCGGCGGCGGAGGCGGCGGCGGCGTTGACGACTTCTGAGGCGGCGGAGGCTCGGCGCAGGCGCTGGAGGCACCCGGCGATGAAGTCATCGTCAACTCGCACGTCGCCATCTCGCGACCGCCGCCATCAGCCGACGACGTGGCCAAGGCCGACATTCCACCGTCAACGGTCCCACGAGAGACGTCGTATTGCAATGCCTCGGAAACCCTAGAGCCGGGCTCCACCGCGGTCGTCCCGCTGGAATCATCCACGGTTGATTCGTTAGCCGCTCGAGACGAATTGGACGGCCCGGATTCGTCGACCCTAGGCCGATTCAGCCTCGAGAAGTGGCCGAAGTTCTCGAATCTCCTCGAGTGGGCCATCGGCATCGGCGGCTTCAGAGGCGGTTGCCGCCGGAGCTCCGCGACAACAGGAGCAGTGCGAGTGGCGGTCGCGGCGGAGACGGTGGATGTCGAGGCGGCTGCGGCCGCGGAGGCGGCGACGTTGGCGCAAGGAGAAGGGTAGAGAAGATCGGAGCAGAAATCGGCGGGGAAGGAGGTGTCGTTGAGAGGATAGTGGAGCCAGCAGGCCATCTCGTCTTCCTGCATGAAGAGGTTGTGTTGCTGCTGCTGCTGCTGCTCCTGCTGCTGGTAATGGTGAGTCTGGTTCTGAATCAAGCTGGGTGTCGCCTGGTCGGCGGCGATCAGGTCGTCACCGCCGTAGTCCGAGGGTTCTGATTTCTTCACCGATCGCTGGCTCTGCATGACCACCGGGCCGTTCTGCCACAGCAGCTCCATCATCTCATCACCAGCCCTAACAGCGTCCGAACAAAATCAGCAATCAGCATTTTCGCTTCTGATTCCAACAACGATCCCAATATTTTTTTTTTTAAAAAAAAGCCCGGAACGAGAGAAGGAAAAAAGAGGGGCACGCGATACATACACTTCGGACTTTCGGGGGCGGGTGAGGGAAGGCAGCGAGTAATCGTCGTCCATTTCGAAATCAGGAACGCAGCGATTCATCCTCGGCCCAGCCACGGAATCAGCTCGACTGCGACAAACAAAAACCCCCAAGAAAAGCACGCGTGTTCATCGTACGCAAGCGAAAACCGAAGACCATAGCTGGGGACCATCGGGAGAGAGAGAGAGAGAGAGAGAGAGAGAGAGAGAGAGAGAGAGAGAGACGTCGGCTATACCTTAGCGGACATAGGGTTGAACTGGAACAGAACCATGGGAGCAACGATGAAGGACGAACCACGCCCCTTCGACTTATCTTATCTTTAATGGAGCACTGAAGGAGAAGTCGAGTAAAGCCAAATCCTCCGGCACAGAGAGAGAGAGAGAGAGAGAGAGAGAGAGAGAGAGAGAGAGATTCTGTTCTTCAGCACTGAAGGAGTCTGGCTCTTGGTTTTGGGTAAAATGCCGAGCAGCTGAAGAAGAAGAAGAAGAAGAAGAAGATGATGATGATGATGATGATGATGATGATAAGGTCTTCCAGTCTCTCTATCTCGACAGAATAATGATAGTGGGGGAGAGAAGAGAGAAGAGGACGAAAGAGATATTTGACGGCTTGTACCCAGACTCGATCGATGCGCCCGTCTGAACACCCATCTCCTTTTCCCGACCCCCCCCCCCACCAAAAAAAAATAATTTTCTCATTTCCTTTTCTTTTTTTTTTTACTATTTACTTGTCCGTTGGCCCCTCAAAGAGATCGGCTGTTCCTCAACTGCCTGGCGCCAAGTGACTCGAACGGCGGCAGTATCCGTTATCTCTCTCTCCTCTTTCGGGGTCCTCTCACCTCTTGAAAGAAATTAGCTGACCTGACCGCCGACAGAATCCCCCCTTGTTCCGGGCCCGAACGCCCGCGCGCAGGCGGCTCGAGCAGTCGCCTGCCGATCCCTGTCTCCCTTCGGATTGGGAGTCAGGACGCGCAGTGCGTGGATCTCGAGCCGGAGCTATAACACTCTGGGAAGCCGCCGTCGTCCCGATAAACAGAAGCAATCTTAATTTTTCAACTATTACCGTGGGGGTAAAATCCACGTACCTTGAAACCGTCCAGTCTGGATACGGCTTTCTACATATTGGTCGACCATGTCCCAGATCAACTCCATAATACCACATTGCAGAAAAGCATCTGGAAAAGAAAATTAGCCCAATCTTACCATCGTCGGAAGAAAAAAAAAAAACTCAAACCTTTTGCCAGCGATACAAAAATGTCGTGGGTCCCAATGGCCGTCCATTCCCGTGGTGCACCGAAAATTCAAGTAAATTGCCGCCATTCGCGAGCTCGCGATCGGTTGCCGGAATTGGTAAAGCGGAGGTTTGTCCGAACAAGTAAAAAAAAAATTGTTTCTAAAAACGGTCTCCGTCGTCCGTCGGCACGTAAGCATGCCTTTTAAGATTATAATAAATTTGAATTAAAATAATAATTTTGGGGGGTGGGGCCTCGCTTTAGGAAAGATAATGACAATTAACGGTAAACTGTCTCCCAAAACGCACGCTTATTGGGCTATTTTAATATTCTCAATTCCCTTCGCGGGCATTAATTTAACATTCCGTGAATTTTTTAAAATTCGGCAATTAAGGCAGACAGGATATGACCGTACCGCGATTCCGGGAAGCAAGCGGCAGAGACACGCGCCAGCGTTTGACTGGACCAATCTTTACACGTGCCAGCATTTGACCGTGCATGCAGGTGGCTAATGCAGCCCCTAAACTTTTAATTTGATCAGCATAATCCATAAAATGTAGTCCAATATATAATATCGTCCCTAATTTTGGAACATGTCTAAATTAGCTTACGAAATTCGTGGGTTAAGTTGAACATATTTCAAAAGTTTGAGGACAAAAGTTTGAAAATTTGTTGAACGAATTGAAAGTGCGGGAACCATATTACACATTGGGCTAAAGTCCATAGGCTATTTATGTCATTATCTCCTCCATGATTTCTATAAATAAGTCCCTCGTACAGCAAATTTGCTGAATCAACCTGTCACGACGACCGGGCGACATCGTCTCCTGATACGAATAAGTGCTTTTCCGACGTACAAATTCATGAGCGAGTCCTCATTGGCGAAAGCTTATTCGTGTCACACTCCAGCACACCTACGTTTATCAGGTTTTCTTACTACACATCCAAATGGGCATCCGCAAGTTACTTTGCGCATCGTACTCTGGCGTTGCTCGCCGGCCATTTCAACCGAGTTCAATTGGATTTGGTATCGAAAGGATTTGATAAAAAAATTTGTCAAAGTAAAAGGACTTAATCGGATAAATTCAAACTATACAAAACTTGATTAAAAAAAATCACGAAATTATATAGATGAAAAGCACGATTCAAAGAGACAAGCTCCAACTTGGAGACCGCAGCAAAGATTGAGCTAAGCATCTAGATAGAGATGGCCATGGACCGGTTTCGGCCCGAGACAAACCCGAAATCATCTCGGAACCGGTAGTTCGGAACCTATGGTATTAGTCGTTTGGGACAACTCAAACGGTTATAATAGTTGTTTGTCCTTTTTTAAAATTTATTAAATAATATTAACTATTATAAATGCCCATCTTTACTTTTCATTTTTTCCTCACAATTTCTTTCAAATTCTTCATTTCTCTCATTTCTCAAATTCTGTCAATTCTCTCAAATTCGTTCAATTTTGTCAGTTTTTTTCCGCTCAATTCTCTTGAAAAATAGCAAGTGAAAGAGGAAAGAGCCCTATAATTCCGGAAGAATCTGGTTATTCTCACGATCCTCGTGAGCATAGACATTAGGGCGACGATGACGATGACGATATTAATGTTATTCCCAATGTCGAACACGTCTGGACGTAAGAAAGTTTGCATCTTACTACCAATACCGAAGGAGCGTCAACAATGAAAGAGATAAGTCGAGAGAATGCATCCATCATATGGTAACACTTCACCAAGTAACATATAAAAGAAAACGACTTCAACCTCACATATAAGTATTGCAAAAAAATATACAGATTTACAAGTGAAAGCGGCTATGGGATATATCGACGACATATAGTGTCAAAACATCTAACGAAATTCAGGATCGACACGATACAACAACAAATTTTCAAATTTGTTGATTCTAACACTTCCTTATTTATTTCGTTAGGATAAAAATAATTATGAGCAAGAATTAGCTAAATTTGCTACCATTGAACATTTATCATTTAATTTTCGTGAAATTTGTTAATTTAATACTTTTATACAAAATGCATGTACTCCCCAAACAAAATATGTTTCGGGAAATACACTTAAAAACCAAATTTTTAAACTTTATAAAAAAAGAAAAATAAGATTTGAGAAATTTTTTTTGCAATTTTCAATGGACATATGCATATAGATAGCAACATTTGGAGAGATTCTTGGCAAACTCATTATCATATGAGTTTTACATATCATTAGATATACGATAATTGGAACATTTAAAAAAGAATTATTGCATTTTAAGTTTTTGATTAAACGCATACGTCACATAATATTTATAGAATAATTAAGTAATTTTTAGAAGAATATTTGTTTATTAATAAAATTTTTTCAATTGATTTTAATAATACCTCGGCAAATATTACTTCCATTCGCGAGTTAGAAATAATTTGTAAACCCGCTTCTGGTGGAAATTTTGTTCACATTAGATATGCATGTCATGTTTTAAATTTATGCGTACAATGTGATTTACGAACTCTTGAAATTTTTCTCCGTCCAATAAAAATAGCAATTCAATATTTATGGAACAATGGAAAATATTTCCAAGCTAGAGATTTATTTAACTAATGTATTTGAGTTTTTTTAATTCAAAGACATGGATTTCAAAATTCTACAGTGGTGGAATAGTCATTCAACTCAATTTTCAATACTAGCTCACATTGCAAAAGCGATTTTAGCAACTTCTCGCTCAACAGTTACGGTTGAACAAGCATTTAGCGCTAGAGGGGATGACCGACGTTCAAGATTAGCTCCGAATTCGATTGAGACTCAAGCTCGTGTCGATGATTGGACAAAGGCTGCATATCGACAACAAGAGATGGATCACAATAATGAATTCGAATTCTTCAATGATGGAGATACCACCGCCATGGGTAGCAACGACTGACGATGAGATAAGTATGAGATTATTAAACGTAAAAGAAAATTACAAGAGTTTTGATTCTTCTATCCCCAAGAAAATATATAGGTACTTAATGATAATTCATTAAGTTCAAATCATTTCCTCCCTTTTTTTTCCGATTCACAAATTTGATTACAATTTGTATTTAAAAATTTATTATTTCATAATTTTATATTTTTCATTTCATAATTTATTATTTAAATTTTTTATTTCATAAAATTTTATTTGAAAATTAATTTGAACCGGACGAAATCGATGGTTCCATTCGGTTCAAATCAGAATCGGAGCCGGCCTTTGAACCGGTCGGAACTGCCGATTCATAATAGCTCACGAACGGTGGCCACCTGTACATCTGGAGCTTCTTTTTCTTTTTGAGAAAAGAAGCAAAAACAGGGACATGGAGTTCCACTGGCCAGATCAGGAAAATACGATATAATAAAATGGGGTGGCCCATCATCTCATCACTCTCCTTCCTGTTGTGCTTCGAAACCCGAGCAGATGTGGCAAATGATTTGACGTGCCATGTAGGGCAGTTCACCGACATTTTTCTCACCCGCCGGGTCACCCTATCAACCCCAACCACCCAGAGATCGTCCCGGAGATAGAACCGATGCCACGAATGGTCCGAACCGGATCGAACCGGATCGACGTTTAACCGGGGAGGGGGGGGGGGGGGGGCTTCTTCCCCGTTAAAGGCTCTCTGTCCACGAGAGATTAGTTCATCGGATGCGCATAGAGTGGAAACTGCGCGAACATTCGTCATTTTTTACTAGACTTCGACGCCAAGAAAGTCGTAAAAGCGACTCAGGTCGTTAATTGCAAATTCACTTTGAAGAGCGGCAAATAGACTTTCAAAAGAAGCACGAGGAGAGCCTGCTAGGATAATGTCGTCATCCACGTATACTTAAAATTATTATGCTGTATGTAGTGAGTGGTATGTACAATAACCAATGAAGAATTTGCGCCCGACAATCGAAATTCAAGGCCAATAGGGGTAGGAACTCAGTCCGCGCAAGAGGAGTTCGCTTGAAACTATAAAGGGAACGGGCGAAGATGACCCTACATGACGAGGCCTTGTGGGGATCAATAAACCCTAGAGGTTGAACCATATAAATCTTGGATGAACATCAAGTTGTTTGATGGACCGGCTCTCATGAATCAAGTTGGAGATTTCATCAAATTTTCGGGAATACGACTTTCGAGACTGCGACGTTCCGAGTAAACAGACTTTCCTTCAAGGGTCACTGGCAACATTAGTCCTTGGCCAACATTTTTTCGGACATCACTCTCAAAGCTTGCAGTTTTCTCGAATGCCCTACCGGTTCATAAGGGTCACGAGCGTTATTGCCCGCGAAACCGCAAGTTTTGCAATGCCTCATATGCAATTTTTACGGAATCCCTTCAGCACTATATCTTCCCAAATGGCACCAGCTCCTCCAAAATCGTGTTTACCCCTGCCTCCAAACACCGATGCCCACTTCCAGTACAAGAAACTTCAGTACAACTACCTCCATCAGCATCACCACCAGACATGTCACAACCAACTCCTACCTCAACTGATTCACGACCAACAAGAAGTCTTCTCGCTTCAACTAATTCACAATCGTCACCAAGTCTTCTTTGCTCCTGCTCATTTGATGAGTACCCACCTCGAAGGATGGTACAAACTTCACGCCGAACTAGTAGCAAACAACACACTTTTACAGTGACTGCCACAATACATTCTTATGCGGCGCCTACGTGTTTTGCCTCTCGTGATCCTCCTTGGCGCGCAACAACGGGAGCAAAAATATGCTGCCCTCATAAGAAAAAATGACAGTCTGGAACTTATTCACAGCTCCTCCTCATGATAGTCCAATGGGATGCAAATGGATTTACAAGGTTAAGCTGATTGTGAACGGATCTCTACAACGGTACAAAGCTCAACTCATTGCTGAAGTATTCCACCAGCAGGGTGGAATTGATTACAAGTAAATAGATGCAAAGAAAAGGAAGAGAAAAGTGAAACCAAAAGTGTCATTTTGGTATTGATAGTTTTCCATCTATTTTACAAAGTGAACTTCTCTTTATATATACACTAAATCGTGATTTAAAAGAATCAGTTTACATGAGTTTGAATGAGTCAGCTTGGCCATCGACGAGTGGTTGCTAGACGATTATATCTTGTGCTGAAGTTGAGGAAGGAAACGTTAGGGGCTGTTATAGGAATGTGCTAATGTGGACTTCTACTTGTTTGGCATTCCACGCAAGCTGACAGGGCGAGACGAACGGTCAGCTTGCACCTTCGAAGTCTAAAGCATGTGAAAGAGATACTTTTAGTGAAGCTATTAGCGGGCTGATTCATAGATTAGATGAAATGGATATTGGTCTGTCCGCAAGCTAGGCGTTTACGAATTTAATGATATCAATTTCCACATGCTTTGTTCGAGCATGAAATACAGGATTCGCAAGGAAATACAAAGCTTATAAGTTCTCATGCCAAAGACTTGGTGGATGTTGTGCGCTTCTCTTTATATATTTACACTGAATCGTGATTGCACAAAATCTGTATACATGAGTTTGAATGAGAGCTTGGTATTCTGTTGAGTAGTTGCTAGAAGATCATATCTTGACCTGATGTTGGGGAAGGCAACGTTAGGGGCTGTTGGAGGAGCCTGCTGCTGTGGATTTGGGCTTTCCAATAGTTCTAATGAGAAACTATGGAGAAACCAAAAACAGCCAGAAAGAAAGAAGCAAGGTCTCTGACAGAAATAAGCAAACTGCAGCACGCATTCTTTCCTAGGAAGGATTCCATGAAAGACAGCGAATCTATTTCCTGATTATTCCAGGTTGTTTAGGGTGATTTTAGATCAGCTTCTACTTGTATACCGATATTGACCCTTCAATGAGCTCCACTTGTAACCCGAGTCGCAACTAGAGAGCAAGGCATCCCTCGAGCCTTTGAAAAGCAATGCACGGGATAGACAAACAATTCTGGAGAAAGTACCCTTTGACTGGTTTAAGAAAGCCAAACTCCGTTGGGTCTCTTCAACTGGTTTAAGATGCTGGATATATGTTACAAAAGGAGTAATTAGTACCTTGTCAACATCTGCCCTCTGGTTTCCAAATGCTTTTCAATGGGCAGGCAAGAAAGAAGGAATTGAAACATCAATTCCTCTTGGCAGAGACACCTGCAAAGCTGAAGGGAGGGAATACAACTTGTTAAACCCATAATAGTGCGTAGGAAACCGTGTTGAATTGGAGAAATTAACAAAATGCAGTCACTAGTTTATAGAAATTGCATTCAAAATTTTAAAAATTTCTTCCTTCTAATAATGTATTAGTACAATTTAAGTTCGCCGCTTTCTAAATCCTGAGTCTTTCCCCATTAGAACCATAACATCCCATTCAAAGACCTGTTCTTAAAACTAAATATCAGTGAGGAGTTGATACTCATTAATGGCACAGTATATGGGGGATAGCAAATTCAAATTAGAAACTTGAAATGCAGGCTGTGTTTCACCATTCTACTTTCTTTATATTGTTTGAAAATTCGAGGCACGCGTAGTAAGCTACCAAAAAGACAATCCACAATAAGTTACCTAGCTGTCTTCATTGACGGCACAACGTTAATGAAAATGAACACTCATCTCTTTTCTTGGACGTGATTTTCAGATGCGTGCATCTTTATGTGATCCTAGATACTAAATTCTTTGGCCCAACCTAACCTCAATAATAAAAAAAGGTGCAACGATTAATAAAGATGATAACAGTCAAGATTTGTACCTTCGTCAGACATTTTAAAGCAAGAGTATTCTCATCTCAGCTACCAATAATGGACGATAACCTGCAAGAGTGCACATAGAAATCACACACTAGAGAGTAAGAAATAGAAAATCTCATTCATCCTTCATGTACACTTGTACATGTGAATGGGTCACTAAGTCAGAACAATTGTCAAGCAGTGCTCTCTATCAGTTGAAACCCTCCTAGGAACAGAAAAGGAAAAAATTGAAATACTCCAAGAAGACTGGAAAGTAGAGAAGAAGAAAATGAAGAAAGCCCTACTTATGGAATAATATCTGTCATTACATGAAGCAGTATGTCAATTGCAATGTCTATTGACTCTTCTATCATATCTTTCTAGAAGCGTGATAGAGGGGATTAACAGGGACATCAAAGAAGAAACAACTCGGCCCAATCACATACAATATTAATCAGGCAATTAACACTTTCAAGAAGAACAAAGGGAAACTAATCAGACCTGGGTTGAAGAGCATCTGGATAATTGGGCTTGTTTAGTAACGTTTCTGTTCCTCTAAAGTGATTCTAATTAAAATCATATTTTCTAATTCTGTTTCCTGGATGATTTTTAGATAATCAAAACGCGTTTAATAACTACAAAATTTCTGTTCCTGAATAGAAACGCATTTGATAACTGCACAAAATTTTTATTCCCCGAAAACAACCAAGTGGCGAAAACTCTACTTTTATTTTTTTAAATATTTCATCTTTTTTGAATTTTTTGAATTTTTAATTTTTTTTTTAAAAAATACATATTTTTAATTTCCCCTCATTTTATTTTTTATTTTTTTAAAAAATTGCATTTTTTGAATTTATATTTTTAATTTCCTCCTTATTAAAATTTTTTAACATTTTTGTTAAATTTTAAAGCTTAGTTTTAAATTTAATTTTAAAAAATGTGTTTAAAAAAATTAGTAATTAGTAAATTTTCAAATCTAATTTTAATCTTTTTTAAGTTCAAAAGTTAATGTGGACTTAATCTTTTTAAAAGAACTGAGATTTTGTTCCTTTTTGTGATCCTCAAGAGCGTTCTTTTTTTTTTTTTTTTTATGGAAACAACTTCTTTTTGTTTCTTATTTTTGGTCCAAAACTATTCCCGAGAAGAGAATCAAAATTAGAATCATCTGCGTTATTAAACATGTTTCTGATCCTTTTTTGTTTTGGGGAACAAAAACAGAAATAAAGGAACAGAAACGTTACCAAACAGGCCCTTAATGACTGAGCAAATTCCTGAGTGGAGATAAAGGGGATCATCTAGCGCCTCTGGCACGATTGTCAAAATCCAATTGAAGTACTGCAGATACATCAGTGAACTACATACATAAGTCAATGGTTCAAGAGATAGTAAAAACTATCAATGTTTGATGAAGCAGTAAAACATGAGATTAATTGGCACTTACGAACTTAGGCCAAATAATACAGCTACAACCTAGCTTAATGAAGACTCCCCACTAGCAAAGAGTACAATGAGTCGTCAGGTTTAAGTCCAGCTTCAATCATCCCGTCATACAATGCAAAAGCTTCATCCGATCTCCCGGCCTTGGCTAGACCTGAGATTATTGCTGTGTAAGTGACAAGACTTTTAGGCAAGCCCCTTTCAGACATTTCACGGAACAATTTGAGTGCCTCTTCTATTTTCCCATAGATACACTCCCCATGTATAAGGGATGTATAGGTATACTTGTCTGGCTTCATACCCCGATTCATCATCTCATCTCTCAGCTTTTTAGGTTCAGCGAGTTTCCCTTTCTTTATATGCCCATCAATTAAAGCATTGTAAGCAACAATATTTGGTGTATGTCCCTTCTCGTTCATCTCTTGAAAGATTCTTCTAGCTTCCACTAAGTTTCCTTCCTTACAGTATATGTCAATCAAAGTAGTGAAATTAACCAAGTTAGGCATCAAACCATTCTCTTCCATTGTGAAAAACACCCGTTTTGCTTCCTCGAGCCTGTTCAACTTACACAGTCCACTAGCAATTGTGTTGTAAGTAAATTCATCAGCATCAATCCCTTTATTCTTCATGATCACCAGCACCTCATGTGCTTCATCAACCATTTCATTTCTGCAGTACCCATCTATTAGTGTGTTATATATCACCAGATTCAATTCGATTCCATTTCTCTGCATCTCAGTAACCAACATATCAGCTGCCTCCATCCGGCCAATCTTGCAGACACCATTGATCAAAGCCCCATAAGTTTGAACACTCGGAAGAAGGCCCTTCCCAGTCATTTCATCAAAAAGTGCAAATGCCCTTTTCATGTTTCCCACCTTACAATTTAGATCAATTATTGAATTGTAAACAAAGACATCCCCTTGGATGCCTTTCTTATGCATTTCTTCAAACATTGTCTCAGCATCCGTAGTTTTCTCAGAGCTTGCATACCAGTCGATCAAAAGCGTGAAGGTAACCACATTGTATCCCACCTGGTCTTTCTCCATCAGTTTCAATATTTCATCAATGGCATCATCATCCTTTCTTTTTACATATGAATTGATCCATGTATTGTAAGTGAAAACATTTGGCTTTATCCCCTTAGAAACCAACTTGTCCACGAGTTTCCTCGAATCTTCAACCATATCTTTCTTGCACAACAGATCGACCATGACAGTCAGTGAATAAACCGTTACCAGATCTGACTTAATCATCCGCATGAAGAACCCTAAGCAATTCTCTAGAGTACTAAATCTCTTCAAAGCCAACAAAAAGACCATGCAAGACCTCTCATCAATCTTGAAACCGCTACCTTCCATGTAGTCAAAGACCTCCACAGCGTCCCCAAACATCTTATTATCAGCATAAACCCTGAACAACATGTCACAAAACTTCACAACAAATCTAGACTCATCAAGTTGATCTTGACGCATGTTGACAATATCCAAAATTGAGACAAAAGCACGACCATCCCTCACAGCAGAGTGCAACACATTCTTCATTTCAGCAAACTTTCGAGCTTTGTATAATCTTCGAGCTAATATAATATGAGCTCGGAGGTCGGGTCTATGAGAAAACAGAGATGGGTTCCCTTTCAACAATCTGAAAAAGCTCAAGCAAGAATGAGGTGGCAATTTCGGGTTTGAGAGAATAATATAGGCTACGTGAGGGTTGAGATTTGAGAGCAACTTGGATTGCCCTTCCAGAGTTTTAACCCCTTTCCCAGCAAGTACCTTAGCAATCTTCCCTGCAATTACTTCATTAGATAAAGAGCTTGAAATGATTCCGTCTTTGAAAGAATTGGCTAGTCTCTGAGCTGACATTATCCTGGATAGTGATCAATAGCAGCAGCAATAAGTACTAGTAGAGAGAGATTCACATGCTTCTGACATGAAAAGGAACTTTTGATCCACCGCCAATTTCTTTTTCATATTGCTACGACTAGATAAGGTAGACTAATAGACAATGCAAAACATAGAATTTTCATGGAACAAAAAGAGACAACGACTAATCATCCCCACGAGGATGTGCCCCCCGCCACACGATGTGGACGGATAACGCAATACCCAGACCCACACCGCCCATGCCCAACACTCATAAAGTAAATTAGACAGGATGCAAACCAAAGCTTTAAAACAGGTACTTTTTGTTCCACTCCAATATCAATTACCATATACATTTTTCACATTAAATTAGTTTACATTTTTTTTTCCACTGAACAAATGGTGTCTTTTGGTCAGGGCGTAGCTACAATTTCTAGCCATACGCCATACTGAGCCCAATGGGAGTGATAGAGTGAGGAGAGACAACAATGCGTGCATATTAAAGCACAGTATCGAGCTGAAACACTACCGCTACCATAGACATTATGGCAAGCACCTCGAGGGCGAGAAAAAAGATGGGACTTTGCCCGTTGTTTACGGCAAAGAAATTATCCCAAAACGCCATAGGCCCATTCAAATTAATTCCACAACGCGATTGCACATTGACTTGGGAAATATGCTGGCGTTCCACAAATCCAATTTCCCCAGCAAGCGAGCTTATCAAGCACGTCCGCGGAAATGAAGGATAAAAAACCCCCCCAAAAAAAAAACAAACATAAAAGATAGAAAAGAAGGACCTTGGAGACGAAAGTGCCGGTTGAACTGAGGACTGAGACCTGAGCCAGCGCTTGCGGGAGATTGTGTAGAGAGAGAGAGAGAGCGCGCGCGCGACGGGGAAGAGAGATGAAATCGGATTGTACAGTCTTAGGATCGGGCCTTTTGACCATCTTGACGTTCCTTAAATTTGAGGATGAAAAAACCACTTTTTAAGTCATTGCATGAGTGTTGCAAAATTTACAAAAAGTCACCGGTCAAAAGTAAAAATCTCCGAACCCAAATATACACGATTGATCGATAAGATTCAAATCGATAAGAATAATCGGAGAATTTAAAGCGGGTATTTTTTTTATCAGCAATCCAAATATATAGTAGGAATCCAGAAAAATTATTAAAAAAAAATTAAACTTATCATATTTATTTCAATTCAACTTTAATTTTTTTACCAATTAAATCCTAAATCTTTTACAATTATATCAATTCAATCCACCCACCCAAATTTGACCAACATAGGCGCCACTCGATGCTAGCCATCTTGCGACATAATATTATAACATTTTTAAAATTTTCTTTTCTTTTTTTTTTCTTCCCTCTTCTTCCTCCATCAGGTCTCTAAACCTTGGCAACGACCATCGAGATCAAAGATAGTGAGCTTGAGTCTCGCCTAGCAATAGTGAGGTCGGCCTCGCCATGGCTGGTTGACGAGGTCGATCTCATCGACCATCACTTCTGGTCAATTGCCGAGGTCCAACGGCTAGCTATAGGAAGAAGAGGGAGGGAAAAGAAAATAAAAATAAAAGAAATAAATAAAAAAAATTGGAAAAAATTATTTAAGAGTTGTGTGATTCCAATTAGCTTAGACAATGAATCTAGGTTGCTATTGGGAAGGAGATTCATGCAATATCATGATTATTATGTCGGTTATTTTAGGATAGTTTTGTTTTGTGAAAAATGAATGACTTGAAAAACACTTCTTAAAAATGATTGATTATATCACTTATAAAAAAAAATTATTATATCACTTACGAAAATGAATGAACTAAGAATATTTTTATCATTCACAAAAACATTTAAACATAAAAGGATGTTAATAGCAAAAATACCTTTTCACTGATAAATTATTTCAAAGGACACCAGCGAGCATATTTGGAGAGCCTGTTTTGTTGGATCGTGAAGATTGCCGGTGAAGGATGCATTAATATTTGGATGGACAGTCCGCTATCACCCAAAAAATATCTCTAATAGGGCGTATGTCCCCACTAGCAAATAGAGAAGAAACAAGAAATTCGTACCAACATATCACAGCCGTTCGCCAGTCAGCTGTCTCAAAGGAAGCACGGCAATAATCGCAAAACCCAAAATAAAACGTTATTCAACTGCCAATCGACGTAATAGGCGTCATAAATACTGATTGCGTGACACCGACGATTTGGATCAGTCATGCAACAAACACTAGCCAAAACCATTTTGCCTTCGGATCACCTCAGAGCATTAACTAAAATTTCCTGTGAGAGGGGAGGTACCTTATAGATTAAGCCAAGAATATGATATGCATATTACAAAGGAAAAACTGTCTTTTCACAATGAATGCATTCACATGATATACAAAAAGGAGACAAACAGATTAATCATTTGCGCTGAAGATGCCATAGCCCCAGTTTCTTCTCACAAACACCAGCTCCAGTCATTGGTTAGCGTCTATTGCGGTGGCTGTTCGGGCCTGAGAGATGCGATTAGCATAGATAGTCACCAAGCGCAATTGCATGCTGTTGAGTCCATCCAAGTAGGGCAGGAATGCTTTGCCAAGCATGATATAGATATCCACCAAACAGAAAACGACCGTCTGTTCCGCATAAAAAAAAAAAAGGTTAATGAAGAAGGATTTATCAAGTCGCCAAATTGAAAAGAGAAGTGAAATTTCATTGTGATTGCACTGATACTTAGATTATTTTGAGGAAATTCTATGAAGGAACCCAAAGCATCCAGTAAAGAAAGGAACTAAGGTGTCTGTTGAATATAAACAAACTGCAGCACTCATTCTTCCTAGCATATCTACAAACTGGCAAGCAAGAGCTCCATGGAAGACGGCAACAGTATAATTCGTAATAATTTCAGGTATGCTAAAGGTAATTTTGCAATTCAGCTTCCAAAATTCTATACAAACTTTGACATATCAACGAGCAGCTATATACAAAGTCGTAATCTAATTCTCCCTTCATGGTAAAGAGAAAATTGTGGAGCATTTTGTCATCTAACACTCACTTCATGGTAAAGAGACAACTACAGAGCATCTCAACCTTCCTGGAGTGGAAATAGTTACTTCCAAATGAGAGCCATCGCACATGAAGGCTAAAAAGACCACTCAATCTTCCCCAATGATCTTTTTGTCTAGATAGAACCACTAGGAGCAATCCAGAAACACTTATTTTCTCAAAATTATTATTAGGTACCCAAGCCCTGAAGATTCCTACCATATGAGTCTCCTTTTACAGCAGGAAAATTACAAACAAGGGACAGTATTCATCACCGTCATGAATATACTAATGATACATAGAGATGGTAAAGGAAATACTATGGGATAGAGGTGTCAAATGGGTGGGTCGGGTCGGGTCGGGTTTGATTTGGGTCGGGTCGGGTCGGGTCGAATATGGTCCGACCCATATTGACTCGTCTAACCCATTTTGACACATATTCAATGACCTATACCTAACTCAACCCGCAACTAATTCATACCCGACCTGACCCATTTTCACCCATATCGATCGGCCGCCGGTTGCCGTGGCTGCCGCGGCCGGCCCCCAGTCGCCGCCGCGGCCAATCTCCAGCCGCCGCCACCGTTGGTCGTCGAAAATCAATTTCATAGCAAACGACGAAAATTGTTTTCCCTTTCATTTTTAAGTATTAATCAAACATCGGAAAATATTATTATTTTCTTGAAAAATGACTTCTTGGAAAATATTTTCCGAAAGTACCACATTTTCCGTGAAACAAACGAAACCCAAGGCCCTAAGTCCATTTGTCATTTGTGAGAGTTGTGGGTCAAAAATGGGTCCAATATGAGTCGAAAATGGATCCAATATGGGTCCAAAATGGGTTTCATGCGTAATCCAATTTTAACCCATTTAATTTCACTTCAACCTTTTGGACCCATTTTTAGTGAGTCCTTTAAATGTTAATTGACCCATATAAGACCTATTTTATACCAAATATGGGTCAAATATGGGTCTTTGACCCATATTGATGGCTCTACTATGGGAACACTAATCCCAAGCTTGAAATAGGCAAGGCCTATAGAATTCTTATTGAAATTAATGCGGCATTGCGTCTCCCCTAAAAGAGAGACAAAATGAGTCCACACCATCATTAGCTCCAGTCCGTAAATGAAGAGAATGTATGTAAAACATAGGTAATCAGACAAGATGGTCACGTGGAATTCATATTCTAAAACAACTTGGCCATAAAAAGCAGCACAAGGGTTCACTACATCTGCAGGGACAGATATGATGTGCCAGAAAGTAATATTGCAGGTGGTGCCAGGAGCATACTTAAAAGGGAATGTCCTATGATAATGATAGCAATGCATCCTCCAAGTCTTGAAAACTGAAGCACACAGTATTAACAGACTAATATCCGCAGAAAAGAGCCTTCTGACGGTTTAAGTTATCAAAACTCTGTTGGGTATAGAAGAGGAACTCTCAAGGTAATCACTCACACGAGAATTAGGTCTTTCTTTTGTCTTTTCGCTTAGCTGATCAGTTACTTATTTCTGCTGCCCAAACTAATATAAATAATACAAAGAACAAGCGGTACCTTCCGAACATCTGCACTCTGGTTCCCGAATGCTTCAAAAAGAGCAGGCAAAAATGAAGGCAATTGTGCCATCAATTCCTCTTGGGAAAGACGGCCCACAAGCTGAATACAAGGAGCACAGCAACATCAACATCATCATTATCACCTTTATCCCAAGCTAGTTGGGTCGGCGGTCGATGAACCCGAAGCGAAAAGTTTAAAATATACTAAAATAAAAGCAAAATCATGGGTACCCCAAAAATAAAATAAATAAATAGAAATAAATAGAAAAAATTAAACAGGGCACTCTGGAACATAAGAAATCCCCTTCTCTACAATGCGGATAGCTTTCCTCCACTCCGTCTTAGGACAAACCGTACGTCAATCTATTTCATACTCCATTAAATCTTGTTTTACTACCTTCCCCCAAGTAAGTTTCGGCCGACTTCGTCCTTTCTTCATATCGTGTTCTCAGTAACACACTTCTGTTCTTATCTTAGTATCTAGGGGTCTATGGAGAATATGTCCAAACCATCTCAATCTATGTTCTCTCATCTTCTCTACCACTGGTGCTATTCCAACTTTTCGCCGAATATCGTCATTTCTTATCTTATCCATCCTTGTATGACCACACATCCACCTTAACATCCTCATTTCCGATACCCCAGTTTTATGCTTATGATGCTTCTGTACTGACCAACATTCAGTTCCGTATAGCATTGCAGGTCTTATCGTTGTTCTATAAAATTTTTCCTTTAGGGAGCACAGCTCATTAAATCCATGATAGTGCAGAGAAAAAAAAAATGACTAATTACAAAATATGGATCTATTCAAACTATGAACGAATTCCTAGAATTTTAGGTCGGATGGGGAAAGTTCTACCCCACCCAAGCCACAAAAACCATCTGCCACCATTAGAACCACAAATCCTATTCAAATACCATGTTGCAAAAAATTGACCGTCGGTGAGAATTTGATAGTCCCAACATAATAATGTGTGTGCATAGCAAATTCCAAATTGAAACATATGAAGCATGCACACCAACATATCACTTTGAATCTCACTTTTCTTATGTTGTTTAAAAAGATCAGGCACGGGCAGTCGGCAACTGCGCAAAAATATGTTTATTGTAACGAAATTTTCTTTATTAAAAAACACAATGTTGACTAAAATTTATGTTTATGAATTGCATAAGATAACAAAACTAACATTTCTAGATAACATTGACAGAACACAAAGGTGCAAAGGTTTCCTTCAAAGAATTAAAAAGACCAGAGTCAAGGTCTTTACCTTTGTTAGACAATTTATGCAAGTAACAAGAGTTTTCTCATCTTCAGCAACCAACAATGGAACGAAAACCTGCAAAATTGCACGTATTTATTACATTTGCTAGTGATAAGCAAAAGTGTGAAGGCCTATGATGGCACATCAAGTTATTTTCCGATCACAGTAGGTTTACATCAAGGTTCGGCTCTGAGTCCTTATCTTTTTGCACTAATTATGGATGAACTAACAAAAGATATTCAAGAGGAGGTGCCGTGGTGTATGCTGTTCGCAGATAATATTGTCCTTATCGATGAGACCAAGGCTGGGGTCAATGCTAAATTAGAATTATGAAGAAACACGTTAGAGTCCAAAGGATTTACGTTAAGTCGGAGTAAGACGGAATACATGAAATGTGAGTTCGCCACGACAAGAGGAGATGATCAAGAACCTGTGGATATGCTTGGACAGGAGGTACCTAAGAAAGATGCTTTCAGATACTTGGGATCAATTTTGCAAAAGAGGGGAGAGATTGACGAGGATGTTAGCCATAGAATCAAAGCAGGTTGGATGAAATGGTGCAGTGCATCCGGATTTTTGTGTGATCGCAAAATCCCTCTTAGGTTAAAGGGAAAATTTTATAGAACAGCAATAAAACCTGCAATACTATACGGAGTTGAATGTTAGCCGGTACAAAAGTAACATGAGCATAAAATGGGAGTAGCGGAAATGAAAATGTTAAGGTAGATGTGTGGTCATACAAGGATGGATAAGATAAAAAATGACGATATTCGACGAAAAGTTGAAATAACACCGGTGGCAGAGAAGATGAGAGAACATAGATTGAGATGGTTTGGACATATTCTTCGTAGACCCTTAGATGTTCCGATAAGAAAAGAAGTGTGTTACCGAGAAAACGATATGAAGAAAGGACGAGGTCGGCCGAAACTTGGGGGAAGGTAGTAAAACAAGATTTAATAGAGTGGGAAATAAATTGGCGTATGGTCTGCCTTAGGACGGAGTGGAGGAGAGCTATCCGCATTGTAGAAGGGGGGATTTCCTATGTTCCAGAGTACCATGTTTAGTGCTTTCTATTTATTTATATGTTTATTTATTTATTTGTTTATTTATTTTTGGGTAGCCATATTTTTACTTTTATTTTAGTATATTTTAAACTTTTCGCTTTGGGTTCATCGACCGCCGACCCCAACTGGTTTGGGATAAAGGTGATGTTGATGCTAGTGATAAGCAAAAGCGTAGACTATATCATTCATCCTTAGTGGCAAAAAACACAAGGGCAAAGCGCATAAGCCTCCTTAGACTCTGAGTGCTTATTTGTACACATGCACACCAGCTGCATGCAAGTGCTTTTTGTGTGCCTATGAGTGTGGGTATGCACCCATAGTGAATGCGTGCGTGCAAGAGAGAGAGAGAGAGAGAGAGAGAGAATCCCACATACACTCAAACATCTGAATGGGTCATATTGAGACAAAACAATTGTCAAGCAGTGCTCTCCATCATTTGAAACCTAAGACAAGAAAAGTAAAATTATTAATACTCTTGAGACTGAAAAAACTAAGGGATACAACAACGCAAACCAAACCTACCTTGGGGACAATATCTTTTGTCACATGAAGCAGCTTCTCTATTACAATCTCAACTGAATCTTGCATCATGTCCTTCTAGAAGCATGATATTGTGGGTTTTTTTTGGGGGGGTGGGGGGGGGGGGGGAATGGATTAGCAAGCACATCAAAGAAGAAATGACTAGGCATGAGTCTTATACAATAATAAACAGGCAAATCACACTTTCAAAAGAACAAGAGGGAACCAGAACAGACCTGGTTTTTAAGCAATTCCATAATTAATGACAGAGCAAGTTCTCGAATGGCAGGATCGTGATCATCTAGCACCTCAAGCACAATTGTCAATATCTGATTGAAGTACTGCGGACACAGTTAAGCATAAGTCCATGGTCCCAGAGACAGTAAAGCAATCAATGCGTGACAGACCAAGAAATTATGGGATCAACATCCCAACAAGATGCTCAACAAAAAGTTCCGAGTAAAAATCATCAAATAGAATCATAATTCATGGAAAAGCTGGTTGTCTAACTATGCTACACCCAGAAAAGCTAGGTAGCAATGCATATAGTCTATTGAGCTTAGCACATAGAAATAAGGTAAAGCCTACCTCCCCAAACAAACGTATGAAATGTATCCGCCCTTTTAACCAAGTTGGCACTTTACAAAATGAGAAGCATTTAAGAACCCTACTCAACAAATAAACCATTCAATAAAGCAAGAAATCCAACATTTAACAGTAATAGCACATTTCTTCCTCCAAAAGTCTTTAAATATCAAATTAGTTGAACCAGAAAAATCAGCTCCCCAGACAAGTAGGCAGTTGAAGTTTCCTAACATGCCATAACCTTGAGTCCAGAATACACTCTTAAATTGATTACGTCTCTGATCCTTATTTTCCTGCCTTTGGTTGCCTATTTGATGCGCTTATGAAGGTCCAACTTACACAGGCAAGAGACAAATGCTTGTTCAACATTGATGAACGTACGCAAAATAGGCAAGAGAGGAGATAGAGGTGAAATTTGAAAAGCTGCCACAAACCTTTTCCCAAACAGATATGTCATTAGATGCGGATAATTCGACCAACTGTTGAAGTCCTCTGTGCTTATTAGAAAATGCATTATCTTCATTGCCATCGCCAATCTAAAGACGGTAACATAGTGTCAAAATATTCACATTCTTCTTAATTCAAGAACTAATAAATTAAATTTCGAAAAAAGCCTCACCAAGTGAAGAATTTGGGGAATGCTAGGTTCAGAGTCCGATAGTGTGTTGCTATTCCAACTGATAGCTTTTTGATGATTATTATCTGCCTCCTCTGAAGTTTCATTGCCTAGACCATTACCTCCAGAAGGTACTTGCTCCAAACTGATAAGACCATCGATGTGCAAACGTGGAGTGGGCAGATTTTCTGAGTTCATGCTATGGTTCAAGTAATCTATAGGACCAGGCATAAAGCCCGTGTTTTGGGCGCTTAACTCCACCATGTAGTTTGGTTCCCGGGTGTTGGAGCTAGGGAAGTCTGAATGTAAGTTATACTGAGTATCATTGGAAGCAGCAGGAAAACTTGGAGTAACAATAGATGTCTCTTGACCAGAACTCCACTTCATGCCGCCATCGTTGTCCACAGAACAAGCAGAATACCTTCCAAACAAACTACTATTCTTCGACATGCCAACATAGCCTTCTTCAGAAGATGAACCAACTGTATCAGACGGATCATAAGCCAATTTAGGCCGCTGTCGCTCTTTCTTGTTCTGTAAGAAGTTCATTAAGTCCACTTCAATCCGAGGAGTATACTGCTTAAGTGCACGTCGCAAGGAATTTTGTTGTTCAATTGACAAACTTGACATAAAATTAAGCAATGCTGTTGAGTCGTAGTGGTTGTAAATAGATATGATACACGTAATAGCTGCTTCTTTGAGCTTTGTATTTTTATCATGGGCCAATGGAGTCAACTTAGCTAGCCACAGTTTCAATATACCACTGTTACCAGTACCTTCAGAATTTATACCATGCTTGTTAAATGAGCCAATTGCGAATTCAATCACAGCCAATTTTGCCTTCGGTGACCGCTGCTCATCTAGTGACCGAAGCAAAGCAGGTAATAGAGAATCCACACCATAAGTCTTGCTGACAACATGAAGTGTTGCTGAACATGGTTGCCTGACTAACTCCTTTGGGTCAATCAGCCGTGAGAAAACATGAGGGAGGATCCTCTCCATGTAACTTTCAAAGGGCTTTCGACAAGCAGGAATGACTTCTGCAAGAGTGGAAAGAGCTGCCTGCGCTACTTTATGATGGGGATCATCCAAGTGCTGGAAAAACAACTTCATAACTTTCTCGAAATTCTGAATAACTTCTTGAATGCCTTTGGGTCCCTGTCGCAACAAGGACTGAAGATAATTAAAAGCTGCAACACGAGCTGACCAGTCAGAACTTGGGCTGAGACCCTCACTAAGAGCATCAACTAGAGAAGTTGGACCATCCACCACATTAGCCATCTCCCCCAATGGTATCTGGAAATCATCGAAACTCCTCCTGTTTGCAGACGTCCGAACCCCCACATGCTTTCTCGATAGCGGCCTTTGGAAATTAGGTATGTAACTGCTCTGCAAATCCTTTAAGTCTCCATCTCGGTGAGGCGTGTCTAGATTTTGCCTATCAATGGGTGCACTTGTAAAACGTCTAGCCTCTCTAGTATCCCTTTTTTCCTCAATTGAGACTCTTTCTTGTACTCTGTCAGAAGCTCTCTTAGCTGAGTACGAGGAGACTGTTGACAAAGACTCAGTCGCAATTCCACTTCGATATGATAATATAGTGGAGTCTTTTGAAGCCTGAACTTGGGTCATGATATCAGACAAAATCAAGCCACTATTACGACTACTACCTTTAGTGGTACTTGAGGCAACGGGGTCTCCAAGAAAAGTGGTTGTGAGATGATTGGAAGCAGGAACAGCAGGTGGAAATGGTGGATCGCGAGAGGATGGAGGGTCAACTCCTGCACTAGGAGCAACAAGGAAGAATATCAATGGCTAATTAAGGACACAGAAAACTATGCAATACCCTCAAAATATGGTAAATAGTAGAGGATCCTATGCAGAAAATATATTATTGAAATTATGAAGAAAAGTAACGAGCAAAACCCGTAGATACCTAGATCCAAACTAGATGACCCGAGAGCAGCAGGATCATGCTTCTCAGAGACATCCAAACCTCTAAGCATGCTTTCAATGGCAGTGACCTTCTGCTTGCTTGCGTGCAACACACTTTCAAGAGTACGTTCACTACCTTTACCGAGGGACTTGGTTTGCGACAGAAGCAGCCCGGAAGTGAGAGATGTACCGGATGTTAAACTAGCACTTTTATCCATCGCCACAATTGCTGAGGTCCCATATCCTGCTAGATTTGTTTGAGCAGACGTATGAGGATTAGATGGCATCTGTAGACTTCTATCACGAACAGATTGGGAAGCATGCCTTCTATGTATGCTCCCACCCTCTTCATGAATGGTCTGCATTAAAAGAAGATCAATAGGACACAAACTGATAAGTTTACAAAAATGCATATGTTGTATATTAAAAAACCATGTTATACCCTTTGAATTACAGGATCAAAGGACGAAAATAAGCGCTGAGACCTCTCTGGCCAAGTTCTTGAAAACATTCTATAGCACATCCTGGCAATTGATCGAACCTGTTCAAATTCAGACATTAAGCACTATGCATACATCTTTTAAGAGAAAGCACAATTTGTTTCCACAGTACATCCCACCTAAACATTAATGCAGAAGAAACAATTTAAAGCCAAGCCATGTCAAGGATGGACTATTGCACAACAACAAAATCAAGCAAGGGCAGCACAGTTTTCTCTATGAAGAGTGCCCACGTCAAACTGACATTCATACATGGGCTAATGAAACCATAGACACAGTTAGAAATGCCTTTACAGATCAAGGCTATCCACACAGAAATTCCCTCTTAAGCTTAGCTAAAAGGTGGAATGTGAAGGAAGAAGCTATGTGGCTTGCTACTTTTTCAGGCAATTTCTACAAATATTAGGCTGAAGTACATCTGGTAGCAGTAAAGATCCAATAATGGTACCTTACTATGACTGATTGTCTTGCCAAGTAAGAGGTTGATAAGCAACCTGTCCAAGCTCAAATAGCAAGTATCAAAGTTTTCATTTGCTATTCAAATGATTCAGTCTCAAAATTCCAACCAAGAACAGAATCCCTAAAGTCAACTTGGGGAAGTCATCTATCAATAACTCATCTAAACTCCATGCATGTAGTGTTATATAACGTTCCAAGTTTGGTTTAAGGAGGACTGTTGAGCCCACATATCTGCTAGCATGAGTAAAGACTGCCAAATCTAGATAAGATGGGGCCTACGCTAGATTTTTCTAATAGAATAGTTTCTTCTCGCTCTTTGATATTTAAATATAGGAAAAATAGTCTAAAGCAGCACTGTAAGTTTGCACGACTGCAGCACAAAATAACCAAGGGCAGCTGATCCAATGCCCAAGAGAGAGTGTGAAGGGCCAGGAATCTATTTGACAATGTGAAACTGTGCTACAAAGTTTGGACTTAGAAATAGGGGCTACTACCACCAAAATCCCCAAACTAGTACATTTATGCCACATTTACCCCAAACTAAGTTATGTATCACAAAAACTCCCAAACTGGCACACATGCCACATTTATCCTAACATTTGTGTCAATAAAAAATCCCAAACTGGTAATCTGAGACTTTTTTGGGGTGAACATGGCATGGGTACACCAGTTTGAAGTGGGTTTTTAGATGAAAATTATTTTGGGGTAAATGTGGCATGTGTACACCAATTTGAGGTAAATGTGGCACAAGTACACCAGTTTAGGATAAATATGGCACGGGTAAACCAGTTTGAGGTAAATGTGGTACCAGTCTACCAATTCGGCAGTTTTTGTAACACAAAACTTCATTTATGGTAAATATGACAAGGGTGTACCAATCTTTGGTTTTGGTGATATTAACCCTAGAAATAACTACTCCGATGGAAAAATAAAAACTGACTCTCGTCCTTAGTTGAATAATAGAGTGAAAAACACAAGGACTTGTTATGATATTCAAGAAAAAGGCATCATCATAAATAAAACATAACACAGTTATTATGGAAGCCAAAATGATTGAAAAGTCCATGTAATGGAAGGAAATCTTTTAGTTGGATAGTGCACAAGCCCACAAGTAGGACTAGATAAGTAGCTACCAAAGAAATCCTTCTAAGGGAGTAGGTACAATTTCAAGGGATCCCAAAAAAAAAAACGGTTTCATAGAAAAGCATTTATCTGGTCATCTGGGCAAAGAATGAAGGAATACAATAGTGTCATTAAGCTAAAGTTCTTAGGATAAATTTTAATGACCAGAATGCTATTAAGGACTCAACCTCAACATATGATCTCATGTTAACTAGTTCTTTCTTTGAGATAAGAGAGCTTGCCCGAGGTGGTTTAGTCATGCTTAAAACCAATCAAAAGATGTTCTTTCATTTATTGGAGAGCAACCACGTTAAGAATGGAAGCCTAAGAGGACATGAGTAGGAATCTTAAAGGACCTCGAAAAAGGAATGGTACTCAGCATGGCCCAATAGAGTTAAAAAAAAAAAATCCACTACATCATCCTCCTTTAGTGGCAAAAAACTAGTCCATGTGTAGTTTGCTCCTAACACCCAAATATAAGTGGCCATTGAACACATTCATCCGCGGGAGAACAAAACAGTACTAGACAGCTTCACAAAATTCTTCCACTTGACACTACTTGAGCCAAAAGAAATATCCCATCCCTTCTATATTAGCAGCCTAAGAATTATGACAAATAGCTATGATCCTGAATAAATAATCTAAGTGACCAAAATAGAAGAAGATACTACTATGTCCCCAGCAGAAAGCATCATTTCACAATCTAATATCTCCGTACTTAGGTTACTTCAAGGAGTGTGATTCACTTTGCATCACAACTTCGGACCAGAAATCAATTCCGATCCCCCATCATGAAATTACTGGAACTTAAAAGAAGCAATAACAGGCCTACCTCACTCATCGCATCACCAGCACAACATCTTATAAGATCTTCATATAGATCGGCTGATCGCTGGATTTCTGGTGCATCGGCCCAATGTTCTAATATTAACAATGCATATTCACAGCACCTGGCATTAAAAGTTAAAAATCGTGATTGCAAGAAGAAAAGAAGAAATATGGGAAACAAAAGAGGCGGAGGGAGGGAGGTACTTTTTGTGGGGGGTTTTTGGGGTGGGGGCGGGGGTGGGGGGCTGGGGTGTCAATTGTTTGTTTTGTAAAAAAGAAAGTGAGAACTTCACAGGAATGTTTATGCTTCATGGAGAAGCTGAAGTACCTTGAGCGAAGTACTGCATTTCGGTCATTTTTCGCACAATTGGTAATACGAGGAAGTACCCGAGCAACCTTGCAATTTTGTAACATCTGAAAGGAAGTTTCAGATGCTATGTAAAAAGCGCAACATGAATGGAAGGACATAATATCATCACATGGAAACTTACCGTTTTTATGCAGTTATCTGCAGATTCTGCAATCACAAGTACAGTAATCACAACTAACTTGAAAAGCACCTGCACCAGATATAAGCTAACCATCGAACTTAATAGAGTAGCCAGAAGTCTCATGAGCTGCTCGACTTTAAAGTACTTTGGTTTACTCTTTCTTTTGCTGTTATCTCTATGCACCTTAAGTAAATAACAACATTATAGTTGCATGACATTTATGTATTTTTTCCAACCATGCATCAATAATTGATATAGTGTCTATTAAGTGGTGATAATAAATATAACCAAATCTTTTGCTCAGAAAAAGATCAGAATAGTTTACTTCTTTCTTTAACTTTACAATAAAGTCACTACGCTCATTAGTATATCTGTGCGTATGTACATCAATTATAAGCGTGAGAGAATGATTATGTAATCAATATCATGAGTAGAGGGTTTGAGTGGCTCTCATTCAGTAAAATCAAGAAAGTACATATGATATGTCATAAGTAAACTATAATAAGATGAAAATTAAGAACATCTCTTCTTGTGTACAACTATCCGTATTGCTAGGGAGATTTAACTCTATTATTGAGACAAATATATTAATTAAGTCCATATACCAAATACATAATTTAACAATTGAATTTTCTTTCGAATGAAATTAATTTGTTATATAGAAATCGATCTTTGGTGGGAGCATGACATGTGGCCTAACCACAAATCTCCACTTTACCCACTTTTCTAAGTTTATATAACATATACAAAGAAGTCGAAATCAGAAAAACCCAGACAAGCAAAATTACCGGGATGAAAATCTCAGCACAAGCCTCAAAATCTCCTAAGAGTTCCTTAGATAGAAAGCATAACAGATGGCAAGCCTTCAAACACAAGGAGATTATATTATTACCAGAGAAACCACACTGAAAATGGGGTATAAGGAGACATTACTTGAAAAATATTTGTCTATACTTTGGTCCACAAGTATAGCAAGAAAGAGAGCAGATAAAAACTGCACGGACCATTATGTCATGTACATTTATAACCAATTCTCCTAACAGCATACCTCCATGATTGACAAGGCAAAGGCGTAGTAAGCACAGAGAAAAGTTCTACATCAAAAAAATCTTCCTTACGGCGTTGTTGTGAGGCTTGATGATAAAATCACATATGAAACAAGGAATAGACACGCTTATGTTGCCTGAAAGCCACATGGTGCCATATATGCAGAGATCTAACAAGTAGTTACTGTGCTGAAATCTCACATGAAATAAGGGGAGAGATGGCAGATTAGCAGAGTTCGCTGAAGATACACATCATGCAAAATAAAGTACTATTCTGGAAGGTGAAAACATGATGGTGTATAATGTCATGGTACTCCCACAACCACGTCACTGATTGAAGACCGTCAATCAGTAGTATGTCGGCACAAACAACTACATTTGAGTAGCAAATTTGGACCTCCTGTGTTTGTCAAGTGTCAGGTGAGTGAAACTTGCAGGGCTGACTGGTTGATACGAATTGACTCGCGGGGAGCTTGCGTGCAGAACTTGCTGGACTTGGTGATATCGGTGCTTCCGGATGATAAGACTTGCAAGTTCGTTTATGTTGAGATGGTACTTTGTTTGATTTTGGTGGTGTTTTTGGGTTGCATGAAGAGGAACATGTGGTCGGATTGGGATGGTTGGATGAGGTTTTCTATCTTTTTGAAGGAGTCTTTTCATAGAGGGAGGCAACAAAGTGAAGTAATGAAGATTAAAGTGCAGGAGCTTGGGTCAACTCGAGTTCATATACATTCAGCTATATGAATTTTACTTGTTAGTATCTTTGCGCATTTGGTTGCTCCATGGAAAATAGTCTCAGACCAGTGAAAGATTAAGAACTAAATGGTGTATGCATTGCGCAATAGAATACTGTTTTTTCATGTAATGGTCAATGCACTGAGAACTGGGGATCATTTAATTGGATTCTCACATATGGGATTGCTCAGGTTGGTTGTTTTGACGCTGGTTTTGATACTGTTCTTCAGATGTTTCTATTCTTTTTCTTTTTTGCTTTTTTGGCTTTGCTTCATTTGAGAAGTGTTGGGATGTGTAGGCATGACGGGCAATCCAACAGGCAACAGTTTCATGCCGATAAATGTAGTTTCACTCAAAAGAAAATGTAAGTAGCCCCCGTACATATCAATGCCACGGGCAATAGTTTCATGCCCTCAAGAAAGTGGTCAACATCATGGTTAGAAACTAGAAATGCAAATCTCATCAGAGTTAGATGGCATCAACAAGATATAGGAAACTGTACATGCACACCTGCTTAACTATGCTAGACCTTCGGTCTGATAACTGCGTGCTGAGAGGGCCCACAAGTTGCTTCAGAAGCCCCCTGAAACATGCATAGTCTGATGCACCTGGAGTAAGGGACAATAATGCAGTCAAGTTACAGAAACAACTAAATCCTGGCAAACCCTAAAGCACACCCAGGTCAGCAAAAATTGTCAGGATCTACTATGAATCCAAGAAAACTCAATGCACAAGAAAGCTGTTGAAGTTCCTTGCAGCTCAAGATGAAGCAAAATATGCAACGCAATTTGGAAAAGCTCGTCAGCACAGCTGAACACCCCGGTTATAAAAAAAAAAAAAAAAAAAACAAACCCAATGCAGTATTTTGCCACATATAGAACATTTAGAAGATGGAACCATCTTAACCAACCAAATGTCTCAATGATCAAATTTTAGACAAATAAATGCCTTCAATTTCTAGATGCTTAAGTGATATGTACGTTCGCCTTTCCCGAGACCTAGATATGTATCACCAAACATGCACTCTCACCAAGGGCCATCCCAATGAGAGCGGACCTCTGTTTTTTAAAAAAGTACTCATGTCCATTGTCACAATGCAGAAGAGGCGCTGTCACTGCCACACCTAGCAAGGGATAATAAGGTACCAACGAGACTCGGAAATATATTCAGGGACAAAAATGTTTTTGAGAGCATTATCCACATACACCATAAAGGCATGCTACAACATAATATTGTACTTCATACATCTCTTTTACCAGACAAGGCTACATTGCCCTTCTCAACCATGTTACGAAAACAGCATTAAAGAGTGAAAAAGCTAACAAAAGAAAATTAGGCAGAAAATAACCTCCGGAAACAAGCCCTTCAACTCGCTGCATGGCAGCAATGCGCACAGACCAGTCTTTATCTGGTACAAGAGTAGAGGCAATCTTCTCAAATTGCATTATTAGCTCTTTCTCTGAATAGACCTTTATCGGTTCTATGGGTTTCTCTGTATCGCCACCTTCAGCTGCAATTAAGGGAAGAAAGGCTAAAACGAGGTAGCGAAGGCATCAATAAAACCATTAAGAAGAATGCTTTCAGCGCTCTTGATCTGGAAAGGTATATCCACAATATTAAAAAGCTATGTCTATGAAGTGTAATACAACTGATTCCATGAAAACACCCTAAAATGACCATGAAAATAAGTTGCTTTTCTGCAATATAATAGAAAATTGCAGATTACTATGACCATCGCCAATGAAAATGGCTTGAAGTGAAAAATAAACTGCCCACAAGCTGATAAAACATAAGTAAAAGAACTAATCCCCCCAGTGACCTGTTGCTACTAGGTAAGAAGATTGATGCCAATAACCGAAAGTAAATCAGCCATTAATGCCACGACATTTCTAAACTATTGCAATTAACACTGTGATAAAGCACACCTTACCCTTGTAGCATCAACTTTCAACAAATAACAGACCAAGTTGCCAAGTAAAGGGACTAACATCTACCGCATATGCCCATCTATTATCAACGTCTGAGGAGTAGCCCAAAAGAAGACAGGAAAAAGCTTTTAAAATTTCTTTTGGACCATTGCCTCCAGTTTAGGATCTCCTATTTTGGGTTAATAGAAATCACCAAATCTTGAATGTAATGCCAAGGAAAGTATTTCCTAGCCAAACACACAGCATAGAAGTTGCTCAGCAGTGAATACGGAGGACCACTTCTCAGGCTATCACAAAGGATCTTCCCCCAATAATAAAGCAGTTTACAGTTTCAAGTCAAATGCAAACCAATGTGCCATTAAATACATAATCCTCCAAATAGCATAAATTCAATGCGTACAAAAATACAAAAAGAGAAAATATTCAGTATCCATCCAGTTCTCTTTTTGCAAAAGTATGAGTTGTCAGAGAGGAGAGGATGTGATTTAAACGGAAGAAGAGCGAACGAAGGGGAAAGCGGTCATAGTATTCTCTTAAATGAGACAGAAAAAGGAAAGGAGGATAATTTGTTGTTGGGCCAACTTGACCCATTTCCCTCAAATATCAAGAGAAAGGGATGAGTAGTAGAGTCAATATCCCAAAGTGACATTATTTAAAGGGTATTATTGTCTAGTATATTCCAAAAAACCTAACCTTACTTTCATTCCATTCAATATCCTCTCTTCTAGGTAATAAAATATACAGCAAGATGCTCTTCCTCCACTTTCTGATTCTTGAATACAATCTTTCGTAATTCTTTACATGCAACTTTCTCCCCAAATTGGTATTGTACAAGTCACGTGCCATCAGTAAAGCATTATAAATCTTTTCCTAGAAGGTGATAATGCAAACCTCCAAAAAGAGAAGCACCCCTTGAGGAGTTCTTCGCTCTCGGACTGCTTCTTTTGTAATTAATGCTCACTGGCTTCATTTCTCCAGCAGCAACCTTGTTGCTAAGTCCATCTGAAGAGCGATTTTGGGGTTCAATTCTCTCTAGTCTTGCATTAATATCTTTTACCTGCATTCACATTTCTTTCTATAACAAAGGAAGTAAAGAAAAGGTAACATAAAGAGTCCTCATGGTGGGCAAAAAGGTCAAAGAAGAAATCTATGTACCAAAATAATGTGACATCAATGATGGAGTCTAATATTGTCGATGTTTTTGAAGAACAGGATCAAGAAAATAAATTCAGTGAATAAGAAAGTTTTCAAATGAATATGCACCATGGAAGCAGGAAGAGAATGACGCTGAAGTTCGTCACGAAATTGATCACCCGCTTGAGTATACATTTCCTGCCAGTAAACTCCCAAATTAATATAATGAAGATTCTAGGCTATAATTAGATGAACCAGAGAGATTAAGTTCACTGAGAATTTAAAAGTTCAATACAAGTTTCTTAAGAATATTATCTGTTATTCCCAGTAATTTAAGTTTAATCAATCAGATCTACAACAATAACCAAACCTAAAGCAAAGAAAAATCACTTTCCATACAATTATAATGATCATTGGGACACTAAGACCATACGGATATGAACAGCTAGCAATTGTTTTGAGTTCTGCTTTCAAAGACAAGTTGACAAGTGAAGACACCAAATCATTTAAGTGAGCCATACTGCTGATCAGTGTACGGGCCACAACATTGTGAAGAAGAACATTAGAAATTCACAGGGCAAAAGAAGAACTGCAGAAAAGAAAACAGTTCGCATAATGTAACATGTGAAACCCATCAATCGTAAGTCATTGCTGCAACTGGAACTATGGCTACTTTCACAATAAGATCCTACACCTGCATCCTACCGCAGCGTTTTCTACTATTACCGAAACTATTAATCCAAATAACAGTTCAACCTTAAGCTGTTCTTGAACCAGATACAACAATAAACAGCCTTTAAAGTAAATAGAGTGAGACAAGGTTCAACTACCAACTGACTTAGCCCAAGAGCACAACCGGACTAATGTTTGAAAGGAAGGTTGCCACAAGTATATAGTATAGCATCATAATCACATTGATAATTTCAGATTAATAATAAATAGTAACGCTAAGTAATTTCAAGAACTTCACTGACCTCAATGCATGAAATAGCTGCTTCCCTAACACCATGATTGGAGTCATTCAACATCTGTAATATCTGGTGATTGAACAGAGTCAATCAAATCCCACTTTAGTGAAGAGAAAACAGAAAAGCTGAAGAGCAGTGTTGCCATAGACAAGTCAATGATCATACAGGAGGAAGAATTGCCCGCTGAAGGGGAAGCTCCGTAGATGCAAAAAGGCTGATAGCAGAAGTTACAGTTCGAGCAAACTCTTCTCTAATCCTCCAACTTTTGTGTGCCCAGGCATAAGAACCTGCTCTTTCCACAATAATCGTCGGACAAGAGACCTGGACCATTCAACATGTCAATTCAAAGCCCCTTTCCTTGTTCAGTTTGTGCATGAGAAAACAAGAACCTCAAAAATATTAATCCATTCCCGGAGATATCTACATGCACCCAATGAGTAGAAAAGATACGTATGTCATGGCGCTGGTGTTTGTGAAGTATTCTAGTTGCCCGGTTCAGTTTTGGACTGCTAGTCTGAGAGTTGCTGAAGGAGAAACTTTTCACCTCGAAAATATTAATCCATTCCCGGAGATATCTACATGTACCCAATGAGTAGAAAAGATACGTATGTCATGGCGCTGGTGTTTGTGAAGTATTCTAGTTGCCCGGTTCGACTGCTAGTCTGAGAGTTGCTGGAGGAGAAACTTTTCACCTCAGAAAAAGGTAACAAAGGACCAATTCCGCGATAGAGTTGCAAAGCTGATTTTCATTTTCTGTTTGTTCATCCTTAGTTCTCACGGTCAGTCTGAAAAAACGACAGGGTTTCCTTGCACTAGAACAGCCACAAACAACTATATTAACCAAAGCAAGGTCGCATGTGTTGAATAACCCGTCAAAACTAGTGCCTCTATACCATTGACCTTTCCGTTCACTCAGTCGAGGACAGCCACCACAGAATTGGAACAAAACCAAAACATCAACCAACCAATTAGGGTTAGAGGAGAGCATCTGTCCGACCCACCCTGCTTTGGTATTTCAATAACCAATCCGCCAAATGCTAGTTCATTTGAAAATAACACAACATGAACCGACGCAGAATTCAATGCAATGGAATGGACCACGCATGAGTACATGCGATTGTGCATTCACTCTAATTACCTCCATCAGAGTGAGCAAGAACCGCCTAGCAGCATCCCTAACAGGATGTTTCCCGTCGCCGAGTCGCTCGACCACTGCGGGGACGAGCGCATTGAAATGCAACTTCAGGTGCTCTCCGGAGAGCACCGCGGCGGACGCGAGGGCCTGGAGCGCGCCCTGGCATACCCTGAAGTTGTTGTCCTTGAGGAGATCCAAGCAACAGTCCACCAGCGACGTCGTCTCCGCGGCGGAGAGGCCCTTCCTGGAGGCTTCCAGGAGCTGGTGGAGCCGCTCCACCCCGGCCATCCGCTCCTTCGTGTCCTTGGCGCGGGCGAGCTCCAAGGCCTCCTCCATCGAAAACGATGATGATGAACTGCGCTCGGATCTGGTGCGCCGGAGTTTAGATCTGCGCCAGTTGAAGATTGGAGCCGGCAATGTGATTCGAGCGAGGACGAAGCAATTGAGTGCTGAGTTTTTTTCCAAAAATCGATAATGGCGAAGTGAGAGAGAGAGAGAGTGCCGCTAAACTCAGTGAGAGCGAGCGAGAGAAGCAGGAGAGTGGTTGGGATAATTGCCACTTGTAATCGCTCGAATTTACGACTCGTGCCACTGAGTTTGACTTTAACTCGATCGCACACGTATTCCCTGGAGGTCACGACAACATAAGATTATTAACGGATCGCCTAAGAAAGGTCGAAATGCACTTCTTGAGAATTGTCGTATTCCCTTGTGCATGTTCTTCCTTTTTCGTTCCGATTAAGTCTGACGGGGTACGATGAAAACATGCTTGCTCGCTTGCGATTTTTGTGAAAATTCCATTTAAACAAGTTGACATACAAAAGCCAAAGGGAAGATGACATAGTGATTGAGCATTCGAGTATGCTAAGCTCAGCCATAGTTAAGTACACTTCATATTCATCCCTAGCCCAAAAAAAAAAGAAAAAAGAAGGAAAAAAGCGCGCTATAAAATAAGCTATATTTGGATCGGAAAGATCTATGATTGGAGATCCATTGCCTTCAAATACGAGAATCTAGGGCCATGATGGTGCTGAGGTTCATGGGGCTCATGTACTGAGCGGACCCGCTTAGGATATGCTTGGCTATGAGCCGGATTGCGCGCTCCGACGGGTGGAACGGGTCCCAAAATGCATACACCTTCCGGTTCGGGCACAAGTTCGATGCTGCGTTGCATGTCCCTTGCCCGTTATAGGGGCCTTGTCCGCAGCACGCTATTTTCGAGGTCACAAAACCTGGTCGCCAAATTTAAGCCGAAGTTCCAAAATCTCATTAGATGGAGCCCAAGCGTATTAGGAACAAGGATTCCTAATAAGAAAAATCATGTAGATGGGCCTAGCGAAAATGATGTCTAAGCTTTAAGATTGGTTCGTGATATTAATAGTAATCTCGCGCTTTCGAAAACCATGATTCTTCGGTTGGGCTAAGCCCAAGCCCAAGCCCACGATGAATATCCAAGTTCAAAATTCAAGACTGGGGAATATGACCAGAATCCAAGTGATTACCAAATCAACTAAATCCCATGCAGATTATTGCTAACGAGACGTTAATTAGCGATGACATCGTAGGGGGGATCGAACCGAATTTGGTGGGGTTGCTGATGAAGTCCATGTTAATTTGGAAGGCATTGGCGCCGATGAACACGTCGGAACCAATCTCGCCGTTGAGCTCCTTAAGCATTTGGACGAGCTCCGGGTTGAATATCGAGGCCGCCTGCTGCAGCCTGGGCGCGCATTCCCCGTTCCTGCTCCCCGACAGGGCTAATTCAGCCGGGACACAGCCCAGCGGTCCCGTGCCGGTGACCAAAACCCGCCGAGCCCCCAACACGTAAAGCCTCTACAGCATTCAACAGTCCCAGTTTTGCATCACAGCTAAACAGACGATAGAGCAATGCACGAAACTCTCGTCGGAATGAAAATTACCCTGAGAACTTTCTTGTACTTGGAGATGAGATATCGGGAGAACTCCGGGATGGTGAATTGGCGCGATCTTGCGGATACGGGCGTCAAGAAGTAGTTATTGACCCAGTCATTGCCGCCGAGAGTCATGAGGACGAGGGCTTGGTTCACTTGCCGCTGCGCCTGAGCCGGGCCGATGAGCGCACCTAACCTCCGTTGGTACTTCTGAAATAATTTCAATTGCCTGGCGATTCTTATGATTTTCATCTGCACAAACATGGGAATTTACTTTTACTTAAGCAAATGCAGCTGATGCGATGTTTGGCTTGTACTCCATATTGTGATGGAAACGTGCTAGTGATGTGAATAAAGTTGATGGACATACAAACTGGATTCCGGTGTCGTTGAGAATTCCGACCCCGGCCGAAGCGAAATTGGCGCCAACGAGCAGCTTTTGTCCGGTCAGTTCCGGGCTTAGGTAGGGCAATGCGGATTCTGCTCCAATTTTCTCGCCTGTGTATTTTCACATGTCAAGTCAGCGAGCAAAAATATGGACAAGGAAACGCCGATGCAGCGCCGACAGTAAGCTTTGCACGTACTGATAATGTCCGGGAGGTTCAAGCCATTCGAGAACCGACCCGTGGGCCTGTGTGTCGGATAGTCGATGCCATACGGGGGAGAGTCAGCGCGGGCGGTGCTGGCCAAATAGTTGTTGTTGCCGCTATCGACGAGCGAATCCCCGAACACGAAGAATGCACGAGCCGCCTCGGATCTAGGCACGGTGACCGACAACACGAGAACCGCCGCCAGGACCACAGGAGCCCTGGAAGTACCAATGCAGGCTACTTTAGACATGTTTGGTCGGAGGTACAGACAGGCGGTCTTTCTTGGGGTCATGGTGGATGCCACGGGATGGTTTATATAAGGCTTTTTTATTACGGTGTCGAACTTGGGATATTTTTCTCTTGGAGGAGGGATACACGCGATTTTATTGGTTGCATCTCGTAAGTGGGTTATTTCTATGCAGTGAAATGGTCTTGTCAAGACCTGATGCATGTAAGTTTCGAATACCAAAGGACGAAATCCAATCAGAGTTAGGTTCATACGACGGTTCATTCTTATCCCTTCGCCATCCGAGAAGCTTGTTAAGTATCAAATCTTACCTCCCGCCCTCACTGAATCTGGTTTCTACGCACGTGAACCAGTTGCAACTTAAGTCCCGCTTGTTGCAGGGGGGGAGAGTTGGCAATGAAATCTAACGTAGCCTTGCATGCATGGAGACAAGAGTCAAAAAGGCTACACGGAAGACGAGGCCCATCTAGTCTTCGGCTCAGAGAAAGTTATCCGGTTAGTCCTAAATCAATTTGAATAGATATAAATTCATCCTTAAATTTTTAAATTTCGTCAATTTAATCCTAAGTATTTGCGCAAATTTTTTTTCAATTTAGTCGTCCCGATCAATTTTCGCCGATTGTCGTGTTAGCGATTTTTGGTAAAATTTGATAAGAATGATTGCGTTGGAATTTAGCGCGGAGGTTTATGAGCAAACCGGCAAACTTTGAAAGTTTATGATTAAATTAACATACCTCTCTAGGCAAATCGAATAATTTGCCTTATGTATTTGGATGCAACTTTTGTAAGAATTCATGCTTTTCAAAGATCCACCAACCTTTTGACTTAACTAAAACTCGGGCAAAGGTTGCCATGTCTTACCGCTATAAACCACGCTGACCAAATCGCAAGGAGCAGCGGATTTGGATCTTTAAATGCGCCCCCCTTTACTAGTTCGAAAGACTTGACCATCGCCTTCCTAACACGGCATTATCATTAATTAGGACGTCACGAATCATCATTAAACATGCATGCTAGTAAAATAAAAATAAAAATAATAAAATTTGGGTATGTACCCCACGTCTCTCGCAGCTGATTTAGATAATTTAGTTTTTTTTTAGTGAGCGGCTTATTTCTTGCGAAACGAGGGAATGCGCAAATACTTCGTGTTAAAAGAAAAAAAAACATGAAATTGATCGTTGAACATGATTGAACAAATAATTCAGAGTCGTAGCCGGTGGCAATTTCATTTCGTGGGCCAAATTTGCATCTCAAAGACACGTGTAGGGACAATGTCATGATCCGGCCCATCGATTTCTTTTTTTCAATTTAGTGCATTGTTACTTCACGTCACGTCGATGTGATTAGCTGGAAATCAGGGTTTTTTCTTAGGAGAAATCATAGTTCCAAATCAAATCTAGGCGGAGTACCTTTGGATAATTGGTTTATCGTATTTTAAGGTGGTGAACACTGGTCGAGAGAAAGAAGAAGCTCCTGTAACTATCCCAAAGGGATATTATTACCCCGCCTCAATAGTTTTTTGGAGAGTGGCTAGCCGGGGCGGGCATCGATACTTTTGAAGTAAAAGTTATGCTTTAAAAGTGGCTTTCAAACACTGAAAGCTGTTTGGTTTTCCAATTTCTGATCAAAAATTAATTATTAAGGCAGAAGTATTGCCATGCGCGTTGTTGCGAGCTCGGCCACTAATCGACAGACGGGTGACCCCACTTGACTCGCTCGAGCTCGAGAGTCCTAGAAGATAAACGAATGAGTCTAGGCAATGTTATCGCGAGAGAAAGCTTGATTTGCGCGTTTTTAGCAAAAAGCCTAGCTGATTCATGAAGTACTCACAACAAATTTTACGTGAGCAGCACCTTTGGGGCGTGCATGACAACACAATGAAGTAGAATTCGTGCTCCAAAAACAGCAGAAATTCATTTGGTTACGCGATTTCATTTTTTTACTTCTAAAAAAAGAAATAGTTTTTGATCTACTTAAAGAAATAAAAAAAATATCACTTCTTTCCACGAGTTGATTTATAGAACATGAGTGTTACGGTGCGCCCTTGAACAACGCATTAGGCCGAACTTTTGGTCTGACACGCTTAATAGTCTCCTCTCTATTTATCAAAAACACAACTTTCACTTTTTATTCAATAATGTCATGATCACGTTTTTTTTTTGTCCTCCTCGATTTTACTGAAATCAAGTGTATACGTAGGCTTGCATACCCAAATTCGATCTATGCGTGTATTATATGATCAATCAACACCGCGGATGCATTTATCTCTCTAGTTGCAAGAAAGGGATTTTCAAGGATGAGATGCAATGATGTATCAAGTCGACCTATTTTTCAGATTTGGACCGGATTATAACGTATTGTAATTGATTTTATCTTCACGTCATACATATTTCTTTCAAGTGAAATGAAAATTTTCTTTTGGCCAAAAAAAGGGATGAGTTGCATTGAATCGACCCCACTGATTGTCTATCAAAAAATTATTGCCGCATTAATGATTTGGACACTGCAATTTTATTTTCGATTCGGATAATTTCATACTATTCATATATAAACAGATAGGTGGCGAATATTCGCAACGCTTAATTATTAGATTAAAAAGTTGAAGTTTTAGAACAACACCCAAAAAAAAAAAATGAAAAAACTTGCTCGGCGGGTCGAGGCAATCATTACACGCAAGGGATCTTCTCCTTTCTCCGTCACCGACATTCAACTCTGCAAAATATGTCCTCATTTTATCGGGCAGGCAGTCGGTCTTCGTGCCGGTTTAGCAACATAAAGGGGTCGTTTTTTTTTTTAATGTTGCGCAGTAAAGTCACACTCTTCGTTTAATAAAATTTCCCAACCGAAATAAAATTTATAGTTTTTTTATTTTTTAGGAAATAGAAGAAAATAAAAGAAGCCTACCTAATGTGTTGAGATTAAAACAATCTCTTGAAAATGCTTCTAGCTCATCTTATTTCAAGATCACTGAGCTGATGGTGCCGCTGTGTGAATCGATTTTCTCTTTGCAACTCACGTTGACAATGTAAAGATCGAGTACAATCATGCGATATAGGTACCAAAGCATTTGACCGTAAACTGTAAATTTCATCTTATCACGTCATGTTTTTTTCATCATTCGTCAAGTAGATTTGAGGGGAAAAATAAAATGAACTCGGGCAAAAGCGATCGTCGCAGAATATATTTCATGCTCGATCCATCGAACCAGGCTATTCGCGGCATTCCAAAGAGTAATAGAAATCGAGTGGATTATACATTACTAATTAGCTCTGTGAGATTTTGTAGCGTTACTACTAACAGTTTTAAAAGTTTGAACTACTAGATAAAGACGCGATTCGATAATTTATCCTATCACTTCTCCTCGAGCTTAGTTTAGTCTTTATTTCCTGTAATAAGCATTGAAATATATAATCGATGAGACAAATAGGGACCTGAAAAGACTCGAACCCAATGCCTCATGTTAGAAATTGCGCAATTTGCTTGCATTGCTCAATGTGTAGTGCGAATATTAATACAACACGCTGCTCAACAGTAAAGGGAAAGAGAAGATCTATCGAATATCTCTATCCGATTATAAAAGATATACTTAATACCATGCTAACTAAAATAAAATTTTAAAAAAAAGTAAATCCTAATTGACAACAAGAGATGCTCTAAATATTAGAAAGACAAAATGCGAATCTTCCGTAATAAATTTGAAAGTGTGCAAATTCTATCTATTTCGAAGCTGCGGTATGTCGCAGTTTAAGGTGGCTCCGCCACGCATTAAGCCAAACCCCACAAGTAGTTGGCTTTAGCCCGAAGCTTCGGAAATTCCAATCGGGTCCATAACTTCGCCGGACCACTTTTTCGGCCATTAAATCCGGTTCGGTACCTCGGAGTTGAAGGCGACGAGCTCCATTATTGCCGCCAGTGAAGAAGGAACGAAAAAGGCGCCCTATGATTGGTCCGAGCATTTCTTTAGGGGGGGACTCCCCTTTCGACTCGTGTGACGCCCCTTTCAACTCGTGTATTAATTGCTTCTCGTCCAGGCTTGACAAGGAAATGAGGGAGAAAAACAAAAAACAAATCTGTGTCAAAAGTTATATACAGAAATCACCTTGAAATAAAAAATTTCCGTCAGATCTTATTAATGCCAAAATTTTTGAAAAATAATCGATTAAGTATCAACTCACCGAAAATCCGATATGCCATTTTTTTTTATTAATATATGACGCCGACGTGACTTGTCAAAGGCTCATCGTGATAATTTTTTTAAATTAAAATTTTTATTTAAATAATCGAAAAATAAGCTTAAAATTCAAAAAGAAAAAAAAAGGATAGCAGATCAGGTGAGGGCTTGCTGTAACTAGGGGTGAACAGAAAAATCATGATCCACTCAAATCGAATCATACCGTACCCAACTAAGTAATTTTGGATGGAACTGGCAAGTATCGGTTTGGTTCGCAATTTTCGGATGGGAATTATCCAACCGATCTCTTTATATAATATAAATGGATATTCTTTTAATTGAATCCATCTTCCTCAGAGGCCTAGATTTCATACCCATTTATAAATATAAAAAAAATCGGACTCGACTTATTTTCATGTGTGATATGTGTTATACGTTGTGAATGCATTTGAAAACCTGTGTGAATTAGTTAATTAATTGCTATTGCATTTTCCGTGATACTCAACTCCATTGCCAACAATAATACTGCCGTTTGTAAAGACAATGTCCTTAAATTTTTCATGTGATAATAATACTCAATACAAATATGGGGAATGCATTTCTAAAGTTTCAAGTTGAGACATGCTCATTCAATCGCTAGGGATTAGTTCCATTTTATTTTTAATTGATATTAGTGCTTGTTAAGACCGTAGCCGGAAACTAAATTGAACCAATGGTTCGGTTCTCAAATGAAACCATAAAACGAGCAGGTGGTTCATGATTTGCATTTTGCGAAACTAATTCCTAACAAAATAGTTCTCGATTCTAGGATAAGAACCACCAATCTTGAAATCGATCACTCCTAGTTATGACCATCGCGCTACTGGCAACCCTATCACGACCCTCGCCCAAGTCTGGCCAGGAGCTACCACTAATGATTGACTCGGGCAAGGGTTGGTGATCCTCACCTAGATTCATGCAAGGGCTTGTTAGCCCTAGCCCACCACCGCTGGCCATTATTGGTAATGATGGGGGAAGCGATGGTCCTTGAGTTCTCGTCACCTGGTTCTAAACTTTATTTATTTTTTAAATTTTATTTTTGGTTAAATTTTAAGCCTATTTTTTATTTTATTTATTTTAAACTAATTTAAAATTTAGCTAATTTTATAAGTGAATTTGATTTATTTTAATTTATTTTTAAAGTGCAAAACTCCATGCCCACATGGAGTTATTATTATTTTTAAAATTTCATTTTACATTAAAAATATAATTATTAATGATATGTTGCACTTTTGGCCAAAAAATTTCGCCGAGAGTATTAAAGTGATCATTTTGTCTCCTATTGGGTATTAAAATGATCATTTTATCTCAGATTTGAGATTAAAATGATCATTTTATATTTAATTTAGCATTAAAGTGATACAATTGAAATTTTTGACATCAAAATGATCTACGTATACAATTTTTAGCACTAAAAGTGGCCTTTTCTTGCAGAAAAGGCTAAGAGAAGACTATGACAAATCGACCTCGATCACCTGTTGGGAATGTTTTGCGGCTTTTCCCTTTTTTTGTGTTGAAAAAAATAGCTTTCATTAATTTAAGTATAGCCAGGATGACAAGATAGATAGGCCTTTGAACATATAAGGTCCCACAAGTTTTGAGGAGGCTTAGAGAGCCAATTACAAGGTAAAATCTTCACGCGTGGGGCTTTAGCAACCCAATTCGCTACACGGTTAGCTTCCCCAGTACAATGTACTACTCTGATGTCGGCCTATTAAAGCCTTACACTTAGTTATAAGAGCACTCACTTCCCATGGAGGCTTGGCTTGATTTGTAAGGGAGCTTATCGAGGTTAAGTTGTTTGACTCCAAAGTATAAGAGACTTTCGGGTGTGTTTGGATTAACTTTTGGGAAAAGCCTTTAAGAAAATACAAAGGTTTTTTAAATTAAAGGAATTTTGTGAAATGCAAAAACATTTAGTAAATTATAATTAAAAATTATATTGGAATGCTGCTTTAGGACAATGTTGTTTGGTAAGCATAAATTTGAAAAGTGTTTTAACTGACCAATGACTGAATATTTAAATATTTCTTGAAAAAAATTACGATTTTTTTTTCTTCTCCAACCTTCCCCTACCTCCAGCCGATTCGACGACCAGCCAAGGTCGCCGCCAACAAGGAGGAGCCTCGACCTTGCACTCCTAGATCTAGGCTTGCGAGGCCTCGCCATGGCCGAGCAAGGCAATGACGATGAGTGGTGATCTTTGCTCAACTATGGTGGGGTTTGATATGATCGCCATTGAGCATGGTAACAGGGGAGAGGAGGGGGTGCGTGGAGGGCATGGAAGCGACACTTGGGGCGGCAGCGCAATGTTGCCAACGGCGGCGTAATGTCACCCGGATTTGAGGAGGAGGCGCCAAAGCTCAAAGTTTAAGGCAGCCTTCAATTTGTTTTAGGCATTGAACATTTTCAAGGCTCTTTTTTGGTTGAGTATGTTCGAAATTTTTTTGCCCTAAAGGGCTTTGGACACCCAAAGCCCCTTCCCAAGGTTGTTCCCAAACGCAGCCTTCCGTTCATGCCACCAACCGCTTCAGTGCCACCACTAAAGCTAAGGTTTCCAATTGCAAGACTGAAGACGCCCAGACCTCCTTCGTGAAGCCATCGACGGTCTTCCTCAACTCATCCTTGCACACCCCAGCTATGGTTCCAACGGAAAACCCCACGGCAAGTGACTCGTCCACGTTAATCTTCAGCGACCCCTTCTTCGGTGGAGACCAAGCTGACGGTAAGTTATCTCGTTGAAGTTCATTTGGGTTTTTCAATTGACTCCATCTTTTGAAGCTAATCTGGATTGCTATGGCTTCCTGAACCACCGTGACCAGCTTTTACCTAAAAGAATTTGATTTTTTGGGCAACAGGAATTATCCAAAAACCTTGTACGAATCTCAATTCATTTCTAAACTTTTTAATCACTAGTTCAGTCTTAAATCTTTCGATAATTTTGATCGAAAATTGCTGACGTTAATGCCGACTATCCCACAATGCATGACCACACTTGTGTGGAAAATTTATTTTCAATTTTAAAAAAGATCTAAAATTTTTCTTTTTAAAGAAAAATGCAAAGAAAAAAAATCATTCACGTCAATAATTTTCCGGCCAAAATTGATCGGAAGCACTATATTGGCAAATCGTACAAAATTTTAAGACTGAATGGGCCAAATTAAAAAGTTAGAGCTAAATCGGTATATTTACAATAAGTTTACAACTCTCCTTTTTTCTTTTTCTTTTTCTTTTTTTTGGTAATGTCCCCTTGACATCTGAATAATTTTGAAAATTTTCAATCATTTACCAATTGATATGTAATGTAACATATCCATCTTACATGTAATGCAATAAGCATTGTTCAAAATTTTCATCACATGGAACTAGGTCCAGACAAATGTTTTCTTACAAAAGTTCAAGACTAAATTGTCAAAATTGAAAATTTAGAACCGACCATTTGTTTGCGGTTTTTTCATAAGTATCCCCTTAATATTTGGATAATTTGAGACTTTTCAATCGATTACGAATTGATTATTATAACATATCCATTTTATCGAGTAAGCATTGTTCAAATTTTTCATCATGTGTGCCAGGGTCCGGACAACTATTTCCTCGATCGAACTTGCGATCCATAAGAATAAATGGAGGAGAAAGGACCGTTTAATGTAAAAGGAACAAAGTAGGTGTGTCCATGATAAGGCCCTCAACAAGTCAACGTGGTCTTGATCTTCAAAGTCCTTTAAAGCGGGAAAAGTGATGCCCGTTCAAAGAAGATGGGCCGATACTTGCGGTTAGAGAACAGTGCGACTTCGGTCCATGGGTCCATATCATTAAGAGCTGGATATGCCAGCCCGCCCCGGCCCAAAAAGGAAAATTCCACAATATTTTGTTGCGGAATTGTACAGATAAGTAAGGGTGATCGATTCCAAAAGTAGTCTGGGTTTTATTCGAAACCTGGAACTAGAGCCGTCAATATTTTGTATAAAATAGGTCTTATATGGGTTATTAACATTTAAAAGACTCACTAAAAATGGGTCTAAAAGGTTGAAGTAAAATTAAATGGGTCAAAATTGGGCCACGCATGAAACCCATTTTGGACCCATATTGGACCAATTTTCGATCCATAACTCTCACAAATTACAAATGGACCTATGGCCTTCTCGTTTGTTTCACGGAAAATGTGATACTTTTGGAAATCATTTTTCAGGAAGTCATTTTTCAAGAAAATAATAATATTTTTCAATATTTAATTAATACTAAAAAATAAACTGGAAAATAATTTTCGTCGTTTGTTATGGAATTGATTTTCAGGGACCGACGGTGGCGCCGGCCGATGATTGGCCGCGACCGGCCACCTACCGTGGAGACCTGTGTCCGGCCGGGCGACCGGCTGCCGACCAAGGAGATCGGTCGCGATGACCCGCCGAGGTGACCTGCGGCCGGCCATGGTGACTGGTCGAGGCGACTTGGGGCCGGCCACGGAGACCGGCCAAGGCGACTGGCGGCCGACCGCGGGGACCGGCCGAGGCGACCGGCGGTCGGCCGCAATGACCAGCCTTGGCGACCGACCGAGGCGACCTGCGGTCGGCCGCGGCAACCGACAACCGGCCGCGGCGACTGGACGAGGCGACTTGTGGCCGGCCGTGGTGACTTGTGGCCGGCCGCGGAGACCAGCCGCCTCCGTCCACCCGTAGCCACTGGCCGCCGCCGCTCGCCGTGGCCAGAGAAAAATGAAAGAAAAAATAAAACAAAATAAAATAGGTTAAATGAGTTATATAATTTTTTTTAGAATATTAGTGTAATTTTGCCAATATGGGTCAAAATGAGTCAGGTTGGGTATGGGTTGATTGCGGGTTGAGTTGGGTATGGGTCATTGAATATGGGTTAGACGGGTCGGACCATATTCGACCCGTTCCAAACCCGACGCGACCCATCCATTTGACATCTCTACCTGGAACCTATCATCATAATTGACATTCCAAATTTTTTAGCTTTGACTCAAGCCTAAATTCCAAAATTCCAATTTTTTGATATTAGAATCCGCTTGGCACCTATCCGTTGGAATCGGTACGTCAGAAGCTGCAAATTAAAACCTACCATGCATGCCCTAAAACCTGGAACTTGCCTTATTATGAATTTCAAATGCAATCCATTGGCACCTCTAATGACCAATATTTGCTGCTACAATCTTTATTATACTTTGAAGTCATGCTCACTCCTATCGGTAAGCATGACATCATTAATCCAAACCGAACCGAAACTTTTGGGTGATCTAACCTCTTTCTGGTTTGAATAAGAGGCAAAAGAATTGGCGATTTGTATCAGTTTGGGATTTTTGTTGTCAAAAAATTAGTTTGCAATACGTTTGTCATAAATATACCAAATTAGGCATTTTTTTGTCAAAAAAATAGTTTGAGGTAATATTGTCACAAATGTATTAATTTGGAGTTTTTCATGACGTTAACTCTATTTTTTTTTTCAATTATTGTTTGATTTGAAATTATTTGCCGAGATATCAATCAGCCAGCTGCAAACACGAACAAGATCAGATAGGAAAAAGGGCAAAAATATATAAAAACCAAATCGGCCCAGTCAATTTTTTAGGTTTAGGCTTCATAAGGGAGGAGTTTCATGTTGGAGACCACCTTTGATCTTGAGGCATGACTCGATGCTTACAACATCACAAGCCTTGCGATACGTAATGTACTCGCTATTGTCGATATTCTTTGCTCTTTTTTTTTTTTGTGTGCGTTGGAATTCTCGACATATGTTTAATCAGCTACTTTCATAATTGAATATTTCCTCGTTAATATAGGTTGGATTGGTTAACAAGTGTTTACGAACCATTTTTAAACATTCAAATAAGGATAATTTTACCGATAATATTGAGATTTGTCTGCAGAAGAAACATATGACTAGAAAAGAAATTTAATTAAGCTTTAATTTCGACTTTGATCCCTGCTGAATCGTAAAAGCTCAAGGGGTTTTGCTTGTGAATTTTCCCTGTGAATTCAGTTATCTCGCCGAGCGCATATTTGTTTGGGGTACTTGTTAATGGAGTGCAAGCATTTTCTTATCGATACCTAATTATTCCAGTAATCCAAGCAAAGACACTATTCCGTGTAATAATATTCAGGGGTATTTTTCTTATGCATTTGTATGATAATAATGGATTTTTAGAATTATTTATGTGCTTGACTTTGTCATATTTTAGTTTTTTTTGAAAGTAGGTTTTGAAACGTATATATGGCGTGGTGCAAAAGGGAGAAGAACTAATGGAGGGGTTAGATAGGGCAACACGAGAGTCTATCCGATGGGAATACATTTAATTATGATTGTAATTTTCCGTTTCATGAAATTGGCCTAATAAAGTAGGATATAAGGAGTCTTAATCAGTCTAATACGGGTTTGGCTAGTATGAACCGAGTTAAACTCAACTCGTAATGAGAGAACTCGGTTGAAAATTCTATAAATAATTGTTGACACCTGATCTTTAATCATTTTTTCTATTGCTAAAGTAATAAAAAATCCATAAAAATTCATAAAATTGAAAAATCAACTTTGGGGACCTTAGCCAAGCCTAGGGAACCAATTTTGACCAAAAAACGATTTTTCATATTTTCAGTATTTTTACGTATTTTTTATTTATTTATTTTCAAAAATTAATAGAAAATCCATAAAAATTCATAAAATTGAAAAATCAACTTTGGGAACCTTAGCCAAGCCTAGGGAACGAATTTTGACCAAAAAATAATTTTTCATATTATATATATTTTAATTTTTTTAAAAAAAAATACAAAAATATTTGAAAATTTTCAAAAAATAACATTTGAGGCCAAAAAATACACAAAGATAGTTAATATTTTTATTTTAAATCTATTTTCATATTGGCCATCGCAAATTCAGAAAAATCCAATTCGAGTCACGTGTTCCTTCACGAGTATAATCTCGAATCGGGCCTAAAAAATTTAATTTGAGTCAACTTATTTTTAACTTTCACTTTTTATGAGTTGTGACATTGTCTTCTAATATTTTAAATTTTCATCTTGGCCCAATTATACCCAGAATGACTTAATTTTGCAAAAGGGCTTTAATTAAATTATGCATTATTTTCAGCGACAAGAAATGAGCTTAAATTTGACATGTGGTAAATTTTGGTGTGTCAAAAATTGTGAGGAGATTTGGACTTAAAGAAATATATTTTTTCAGGGACTGAATTGTAAATACTTAAAATTCAAGGACTAAAGTGCAAATACCTAACTCTTGAAGGATTATTTTACAAATAATAAAAAGAAAAGTTATTGGATAAATTAGAATAGAGAAGGGAAGATGAAGAAGAGGAGATGAAGAAGAGAAGTTGGAGAAGAATGGATAGAGAAAATAAGATAAGAATAGAGAAGGAAAGATGGAGATGAAGAAGAGTTAGTAGAGAAATTAGAATGGAAGATAAGAATAGAGAAGGGAAGATGGAGATTAAGAAGAGTTAGTGGAGAAATTAGAATGTGAGATAAATATGGAGAAGGGAAGATGAAGATGAAGAAGAGTTAGTGGAGAGATTAGAATGTGGGATAAAGATGGAGAATGGAAGATGAAAATGAAGAAGAGTTAGTGGAGAAATTAGAATGGGAGATAGAGTTAGTGGAAAAATTAGAATGGGAGATAGATGAGTAGGTTATAAAAGGAGAAAGAAGTGAGCTTGAGAGAGGATTCTGGGGAGAGAAAATTTGAAGTGTTTGGGAGGATTTTTTTGGAGAGAAAATTTTGGATGTTTGAGAGAGTTTTGGGAGATTGAAGAAAAATTTGAGAGAAAGAAAATACCAAAAGAGAGAGAATTTTGAAGATGATGGGAGTTCAAAGCTAGGGATTATCATCACAAATTCCTTCATCGATCAATATAAATCAAGAGTTCATCCTCGTCAACGAGAAAGCAAATTCGAGCTAAGTGTTTTTATTTATTCATTTGTTTATGGTTTTACTTGCAAATTAGCACAAATTGTATACACTTTCTCCATCTCCTCTTTTTTTTTTTCATATTTTATGTCAGGAGAAGGATATCTCTACGTCAACAGCAAAAATCTCGTAGATATGCAAAAATCGGCCCAGACAAGCTCCTAAGCTGTCCACCGATTTCTCAACTGATCTGTGACTAAAAGTCCCTCTTAATTCAAAAGAAACTCTCTATATTGGGAACATAGAGAGCGAAAATCAATTATAGAAATCCCTCCCAAAAAAATGGGAGATAAATACTCTTTCCACTCTTCTGGTTTTAGGTGCAGATTAGCACATATTTTGTATACTGACATTTCACTCTATTTTATGTCAAGAAGCCGCAGCTTTATATCAATGGTCAACCCTATGGAAGCACAAAATCGGCTTGGAGGAGTCCTCAAGCGCGCACAAATTTCAAATTGTTGAATCAATTCGTTGTATTTTATTTTAAAGAATTCATACCCCAGAATGGAGAGGACAAAGTCCATCCGCAATTTAAATACCTGCACCATAAATCCCAAAGGGAAGAGCCAAACCAATGCTTAGCCTCCCATTGGAGGTTTTTACTTACAGTAGTTAAATACCTGCAACTTAAATACCTGTACCTTAAATCCCAAAGGGAAGAGCCAAGCCAATGCTTAGCCTCCCATTGGAGGTTTTTACTTACAGTAGTTAAATACCTGCAACTTAAATACATGTACCTTAAATCCCAAAGGGAAGAGTCAAGCCAATGCTTAGCCTCCCATTGGAGGTTTTTACTTACAGTAGTTTAAATACTTGCAACTTAAATACCTGTACCTTAAATCCCAAAGGGAAGAGCCAAGCCAATGCTAGGCCTCCCATTGGAGGTGTTTATTCACTGTCATGTACTTCCTATAATTTAATTTTTGAATCATCAGACCCAAAAGATAAGTAGGTTGTAATACTGCACAGAAGTCGTTAACACACTCCTTCTTTCGGCTTCAGGGAATCTTTAACACTTAAAAAAATATAACAAATAAAAATATATACCATCCATGCATCCTATTTAAAAAGTGAAAACACAAAAGAGAATACCCTACTATAGCCTTAGGAATAAACCAAGTCTGAGTTGCCGAATTAGGATATCCATGAAATTAAGGTACCGAAAGGGCATTAGTTTTAATTAACTAGTGTAACCAAGTCCCCGAGCTCCTAATCTCTGGTTCGCAGGAATAAATTAGTTCTCCCGCTAATTTATTTAGGTTTCTAATGGACCTACCAAGAACGATTAGTGGCGACTCCAAATTTTAAAATCATTTAAACAAAAACCAAAGTTGCGATTCGGTAGGGCTTGGGAGGGTCCGCGTTAGGTTAGTCAAATCTAATTAACCTAATAATCCGTTAACCCCTTTTTAAAATTTAAAATCTTTTTTAGAGGGTCGCGACAGACTGGCGACTCCGCTGGGGACAGAGATTTTTAAATTTTCGAAAAAAGATACCAATTGGAATACTTAAATTTTTTCGAAATTTTAAGAGTATTAGTGGACTTAGGCCAATGAAAATTTCATGCATATCTCGCTTCTGGCGATATTGTTTGGGACTCATTCTATAGGTGTTATATGTTTTTGCAGGATGGGAGTTATAAGGGGCGGAGTGTTTGGCTAACCCCTTTGTTTTGCAGGCTCGGTGTTGGGTTTATTTGTTTAATTTCGCACATTTTTAGAAGCGCTGTTTTGATATCAATTGTTGTGCATGTCTTGCATACTCTGAGGATCACGATACCTGCACACACAAGCGTCTAAACCCAAGTCGCGAAATTCTTCCTAGAAAACCATAGATAGGGATCGAATATGCAAAGCTCTTGCGTCGATTGCGCTCGGGTTGACTATATTTTATTCCGCTCATTATCTGAATTGACAATTCTTCCCATTGTGATTTGATTGCGCGGAGTGTAAGTTTGTCAATTCAGATAGTGGGAGCCTTTTTAGGTCTATACCTTGTCTCTCCTTCTTTTATTTTCTAAAGTCCACTCCTCACTTGAGTCATGCGCATGACTATGTGATTTGCATTTCTCCAAGGTAAAAGTAAGTTCTCTAATTTTATCTTGTATTTATTTTCGGTCGGTCCATGCTAGGTGTTAGTCAGTTGTTGAGCTTGATATTACGACCATTCTTTTTAAAAGAAAATAAAAAATTAAATTTGTCCCTCATTTCTTTAAAAAAAAAATTTTGAAAAAATGATGTAAAAAAATCCCTTCATGGGAATTTTATTAACCAATAAGGGATTTTTGTCATATTTTTATTGCTTCAATAAAAATGAAATTTTCCTGAAAAAATTTTCCTCTGAAAATTTCAATAAAAAGAAAAATTCCTTAAAAAAAAACTCTAGTAGACATCAAGTGATTTTATCACATTTTTCAAATTATAAAAACTTGCAAGAAAATTCTTCTCGAGAAATTCGCTCATGTTTTTCTAAGAAAATTTTCTCTAAATAAAATTAGACTAATTGACCAATAAGAGATTTTTGTCATGTTTTTTTTTCTCTCCAATAAAAATGAAATTTTCCCGACAAATTTTCCTCTGAAAATTTATTTCGATAAAAAGAAAAATTCCTTTAAAAAAAACATCAAGTGATTTTATCACATTCTTTCAAATTATAAAAACTTGCAACAAAAATTCTTTTCGAGAAATTCGCTCATGTTTTTCTAAGAAAAGTTTCTCTAAATAAAATTAGACTAATGTCTCGGGGGAATTTCGTTAACCAATAAAGGATTTCTGTCATATCTTTCCTGCTTCAATAAAAATAAAATTTTCGTGACAAATTTACCTCTGAAAATTTATTTTGATAAAAAGGAAATTCCTTCAAAAATTTTAGTAAACGACAAGAGACTTTGTCACATTCCTTTAAAAAAATAAAAAAAAAAGAATAATAAATCTGAAAAAAATTCTGTATCAGAAATTAACCCATTTCTTCCTAAGGAAATTTTTTTTTCTTTCTTCTGATTTCTCTATAAAATAGAAAAAATCAAATTGGACTAATATAGGAGTCATGGACCGACATTTCTTGTGTCGCATACTAATTATATCCTTTTCTTTTGCAGAGAGATCCTAGATACTCCAGACGGGTGTAAAAATTAAGTTCAATAATATATCAAGAATCATCTTCAGGAATACCAAAAGACGAAAAACACCGAGGCTTCAACCGTTAATTCTGGGGGGCAAACGAACATTGTCCATCTTTGACAGACAAAGTTGTGTCAATCCGTAAACTTGTATGGGCAGTGTATTCTGATATGACGGTGGATTTATACTGATTAAACATGGGGGCATATTTAATGTATTGCAGAGGATCCCGCGTCTTTTGAAAAACAATATGGATTATATAATCAGAACCCATGAAACAAATACCTTTACCTGATCAAATCAACCAGAGACCGGTCTTAAAATTTCCTCTTATCCGAAACATGCGGAGGGCTTTAGAGGACCGAGGTTCTATTAATGAACGTGGCCCACAGGAATTTCTCCCGACGCTACAGGCGACCGACACGAGCAAGTGGACGCCGAAAGAAACAAAATATGGATAAAAGTGGGCACACAACAGGTGGCCGGATTTACTACCAGCGCACTGATCGAGTTGTCATAGCGTTATTGTTTGTGATCTCAAGATGGATAGTGGGGGCCACCGCCGAACCCATCATCAATGTTCTCGATATCATCGTCTGGAGCAATTAAACAAGAACATCAAGAAGAACATTAAGCCTCGACATCTTCGGTACCTCAAATCGTTCTGTTATGCTATGCGGAAGAAACGATAGCAGGAAAATTAAAAAAAAAAACAAAACAAAACACGTGAAGCTTTTCTTTCATTCCATTCATCAAAGAGTATTACAACAACTCACTGGGGAGGAAAGGTAAAGCCAAACTGGGCCCTGATGACCATTACGAAAGAGCTCAACTGACTCTCCAAACAGTTGATGCTCTGGATGCACCGGGCGCTCTCGGGATCAAGCTCCGCGAGCCTAAAGAAGAGGCGATCGCACTTCTCTTTAACCTGGGCCATAGTGGCCTCGTAATGCTCAACGGCAAACTCCAGGTCCGGAACCGCTGCCCTCTCGAAAGCAATGTCTGCCGTAATGTCATCAAGTCTCTCCTGCAGCCAACCACATTTACACCTCATCACAATATTGCCTGGCTCCTGTTCGGCGTAAGTTCGGACCAAGGCCAGACGGTCCACCAACTTTCCCCTCTCACGAACCAGCCACGAAAGCTGATCGTTGGCAAACTTGAGGGCCTTTTTGTGATTATCAGCCACAAACGTAACTGTTGCCAGACGCTCGTGCCGGTCTCGGTAACGGGCTTTCACGACGGCGGTCACAAGGACCGTCTCATAAGCACGGTTATAGGCAGCTAGAAAATTGATGAAGAGGGTCGAGAAGTTCCGGTACTCCTTCCCTAGTTGGGTACCCTCAACAGAAGCAGCGTCCACGGTCCTAAATAAACCGAGGATTTCAGCCTCAACGGTAGAGTTTTTGGCTATATGAGCGTAACCTCTACCAAGAAGATTGTAGAGTCTCTCCCACCCAGCTAGGACTTCGGCGGATAAGGTATGGTTAGGAGAATTGGCCATTTTTGAAAGCAGAATACGAAAGAAAGGGGGAGAGAGGTGAGGCAGATGAGCGGAATGCGAAGATGGTAATCTGCTTTGAAGTAAATATTGATTTCATAGTGACGGTATCAACCAGTCAAGATTTCTCTTATCTACCATTCTCTATTGGCACTACCCTCGTTGGCTCGAATTCTCATCAGATGGCGACTGCGAGCTAAGCGAGTTCGAAATCTCCGCAGAAAGTTTGACGAGACACCGCCACTTTGAAAAAGAAGACGGAAAGATGAGCTGAGTGGAAGACACGGCAAACGTTAGCGAAAAGGAGATACGACTTGTCTTCATTGGAGGACCCGCCAATAAATCGACGGTGGAGATCTTGACAGGGGCTTTCTATCACGAAAAGAAAAAAGAAGACAAACTGAGCGAGAAACAAGGATTTCCCCTTTGATCAAAAGCTGAATATCAGATTTTCTCCCTCGGAAAATCTAATAGCGCTGCCCGTGAAGAGGGAAGTCGTTGCTATTGCCAGAGAGAGAACTTGTCCCAATTTGATAGTCAGAGTTCATTCGCAAGAACTCGCAGGAGAAAGATAGAGAGGAAGGAGTTTTCGCGGGAGAGGAATTCAAAACCTTCACCATCAAAGCATCGGCTTTCAAAGCCTGTTACGAGAAAGCATCAACGATCTCGTGGTCCCTCAAGTCCGAGAAGACATCCCGAGGCGGTCTCGAATCGGCAATCCTAGATCCAGAAATATGTCGAGTATTAGGGGAACGGGCGCATGTTCAACCCTGGTCAAAGCTGATGAAGTTCCTTACCCTGAGGGTCTACTGGTCATGGCCATTGACGGTAATCCAGTCTCTCTGTCAATCCTTGTTACCGTATTAAGAAAATGCCGGTATAAGGTTGTAGCTCAAGCAAAGGCGACAGAGGCCTTAGAGATATTAAGGAGCAGTAGTGACCCGTTTGATATCGTCCTCACCGCCATGGTAGGGATTGACATGGATGTTTTCACTCTCTTGGAAGTCATCAATTCTAAATTAAACATGCCAGTCCTCGTAATATCGGCAAGCGATGATCAGCAAGCCCTAATGAAGGCTGTCTTAAATGGGGCCCAAGACGTCGTAACGAAACCAGTTAGAGTTCAGATGCTTCAAAACATATGGCAGCACGTGGTAAGGAAGCAATTGCACGACCATGAGAACAAGCATCAAGCCTTCAATTTTGTTCCAAGCAACTGGAGAAAGAAGATGAGTTGGTCTCCCGAGCTGCATCGTATGTTTGTTAATGCAGTTCAGCAGCTAGGAATAGATTCGGCACGGCCGCAACATATACTGGAAATTATGAAGGTAGAGGGACTCACTAAAGCAAATGTTTCGAGTCATCTTCAGAAGTACAGAAAAAGGGTGAGAGAACACAATGCAGCTCAGAATCAAGAAAACCAAGGCGGGACTGATCCAAGCCTGAACGTCGAGTCTCCTCGCCACCATAAGTTCCCCAGGTTAGCATGGGGCGAGCCACTTCCCATCATCAACCAAGCTAGTAGCCATGCCATCAATCCCCCAGGCGTTAATCAAAGTATCCCCCAGAATCACCCTAATGCTCTTCAAGAGTATAGACCGCAGGAGCAGTGTATTCAGATTCCTTGGTTTGAGCACCAACCTGTAGCTAGAACTCATCCCATGATCAGCACGCCTGCGCAGCTAGAGAATCAGACAAGAAGTTATCCTGAGCACTTCCACTTCTCTAATCCTCGAATGGAAGGAGTTTTTGGCAGCAGGACAGTTGGTGATCCCCACACTTTCTCGAGTAATGATGAAGGCTCCAGCATGAGAAGTCAAATTGCTCATGGCGAGGACAGAATGAGAAATCTACCGCCAGCATTTGCCAACAACAATGCCCAATTCGAGCATCAGTTGCTGGAAGGTTCAAGAGATTACCCAGATGATGAGCTTACTGCCCTGGTCAACCAGTTTAGGGTTGAAAGACGTCCCAAGCCGCGATCAGGAGCCAGTGAGTAGGGACTCTCAAACATCGGTTATCCACACCCGAACCAACACGAGACTAGCTGATTATCGAAGAGCCACAGGAGAGGCAGAACTGACCTTGAATAAGTGCACCTTTCATTTCATGCTTAATTCCCCTGCGTATGATATTTTCTAGCTTTCTAGGTGTCTCGATTTAATCCAAGGACAAGGGGGCAATTTATTTATCCCGTCGAATGTGTGAATCCCTTTTTATGCTAGATTTAGGGCGGATCAATTTGTGGCAACGTCGCTGACTGCCATAATGAGAAATGTTGAATGGCCTCACGTAGGGAAATTTCAAGTGAAAAGCCCAGGCGAGCTCGAAGACAGGTAACTGTGTGTCGTTCCAATTTACCCTCAATCGTTGCAAAATGCTAAATTGGATTTGTTCCATTCTCACCCAGGGGATTGCAAAGTGCCTCAAGAGTGTCGCAAAATGAAATGACCCAATGGAATGCGATAGGACTCATTCGCCTTCAAGGTAACCTTCAAATTAAAGGAGCCCTCCGGTCCACGGACCCAATGGCATGGAAAATGATGATGGTCCAAGGCAACCCGAAAGAAAACAAGGCCCAACTAAGCAAAGCACATATGTGGCAAGCTCAAAGTGAAGGGCAACTCGGGACATACAATTCAATCCAATCCAAATGAAGGAACTCCCTCAATTCAAATTCAATGAAAGTATACACAATGGTAAAACAGTATCGTTCCAATTTTTCTAGAATATGGAGAACATATACTGCCGCATTCTCTTTCATTTTTGCAGGGGAAGTCTCTACTGGCCAAATTTTCCTGTCTACCATTCCCTATCAGTATCACCTCCGCTACTCGTCTCCAATCTCGAGCCAAGCAAATCCGACGTCTCTACGGAAAAGTTGGACGAGACGCCACTACTTTGAAAAAGAAAGGATAAAAAATAAGCTGAGTGGGAGACAAAGACATTTTCGGCAGAAAAGAGATACGACTCGTCTTTATTGAAGAACTCACCAGCAAATTGACGGTGGAGACAGCAACAAGGGGCCCCCTTCCACGGAAAGATGGAAGGAGACGAGCTGGGCGAGAGATACGATAAAAAGAAAATCGAGAAAGCCAGAACACTCGAGAGAGGCAATACAGTTGCTAAACCCACGTCTAATTTTAAAGGAGGCATCTTCTTGATAATTCTCATTCGTGCTCGAAAGAGAGACTCTTAAAGCATACGCAGTCTCCTAGAAAAATCCAGAGAGTGAAAATACAAGAAGAGATATCAAACTTTGAGAAATCGTTAACCAAATCGAAGATGTCTCAACCCAACACACTTGAAAGTTATCGTTACTTGCTGAATATGGGAGAGGAAGAGTTCGAAGCCATATTTGGGATCGAGCCTATGGAGCCCGGCCCTTCCACCGACGACGTCCAAGAGCCCGGTAAGGACAATGACAACAACGGTAAAGGTCAAAAGAAACGTTACCGTCGCCATACTGAGGAGCAAGTACGAAAGCTTGAAGCTTTCTTCAGAACGTGCCCTATGCCAGACGGCAAACAAAAAATGGAACTGAGTCAAGAGCTAGGCCTTGAACCTTCACAAATCAAGTTCTGGTTTCAAAATAGACGAACCCGAATGAAAACTCGTCATGAGCACAACGAAGCCGAGTTTCTAAGAGTTGAAAATGAAAACCTCCGAGCGGAAAACAAGATGTATAAAGAGACTTTTGACTCCGCCACCTGCCCCAACTGCAATAGCCTCCTCCTCACCCTCGATGAAATGTATGATCTGAGGATCGAAAATGCACGTTTAAGAGGTGAGTTAGACCAATTTATAACAGGATCGAGTTCTGTTGGAGCAGGGTACAAAAGGACCAATGATACTGGATCAGTATCAATACCTCCCGAGGAAGAAGGGACAGATCACCACCAAGCGGACATTGACGATGATCTTTTCGCCATAATCAACCAGTTTGATATCGGTAAAGCATCGGGACTGTGATGCACTTGTTCAGCCAGTGACCACCAGACCTTCTATATGGCCGATGCATACCTAATTTGGGATGAAGCCAGCTGATCATGGGAGAGCCTGTAGAGGAAGCAGAACTGATCCTGAATGAGTGAATGTGTTTTATTTCCTTGCGTGATATGTTTTTCTGCTTTTGTGAATGTGTAAAAGCAAGGAGTAATAATCCGACTTCCCCCTATTAAATGCTCGAATCCGCCACCTCACCAACCTCGCGACGAATTGATGGCGAGTAAAAATCTGGATAAACCTGAAGGGTAACTCCGTATCGTTTCAATGTACCCTCAGTTGCTCCAAGTTTTAAAATTAAGCCCCTTCTATTCTCAGGAAATTGCAAATCGACCCGAGAACGCAATCATATCCGAATACAAGTTGAACAAAATTTGGGGGCAAATCGACTCATGGGCATTACCACGGGATGGACAGCTTCGGACAGAGGAAAGTACAAGCGAAAGACGCGAACAATATCAGAAATGGGTAATTCTGTATCGTTCTAATGTGCACATAATCATCTCAAGTCTTGAATTGTCTTATTCCATTCTTAACAGGGATTGCAAATTACCTCGAGAAATACCGTAACATGGCATAAGGTGATACAACAAGGCTGCTTTATCCCCAAAGATTAACCTTTGAAAGGATAGCCCCATGGACACCTATGGTCCAATGGACCGAATGGTATGGGGGATGACAGTAGGTCCGAAATATCCCGAGTTCGATCCCCGAGGGTGGGGAATGTTGTATGTATTATAAATAAATGAAACAACTTTTTGTGCATTTCTTTTTGCAAGCAGGAATACTCGACGAGTAATACCGAAATCAATATTTTGCTACATTCTCGGCTTAATGGTGAAGCATCCAACAAAAGTCGAAGAAAACTCAATCCAGCAAAATTGGTAAAAGACTTGTCCAAGGCATTCAAGATGAAGGGTAAATCAGTATCGTTTCCAATTTATCCCTTTTAATACTGGTTGACATGTCTCCTTTTCTTTTCACAGGAAATATTTATACTAACATTTAACATGTTGAAGGAGACAAATCCAAAAGAAAAGTATGATCACCTGACAAGATCTATTCTGGTGAAAAATGGGGCAAATTGATCGCAAGCTCTGAAATGAAAAAGCAAATATGTCTTCCTTATCTCGTTTGGTTTCAAGAATAATTTCTCTGCTTCTTGCAGGGGCATTAAACAAACCAAAATGCTCCATCGCCCATATGCTTCATCGCGCAGGGGTAAAGTTTGAGACAAACCACCCCTCGACATAAGGAGTAGGCTTCCCAATTTGTTCGGTCCGCCCACATACCAGGGGCAATTTAAATTCGCCCATATTTGCACATTATATAAACACACGTGATGCTAAAAAATTGTCACATCTGCATGACTATTCCGTGTGTTTAACTTACCAACTCCAACTTAGAGCATAAACTGCACAGGAGATATCAAATGTGCAGAATGGGGCATGACAGGATGAGGAAAGGCAAACCATTTCCACACAGGTCTAACATTTTGATCTACAGATAAATAGCCTTTCTCCAGAGTGAGAAAAAGCCATTTCGGAATGAAGTCCCCCATTCAGATTACATTCGAGGTGTTCATACTATAAGAACCTCCTTAAACAGAAGTGGTAATGCAATACATGATCTATATGTTGATCGATTGCATCATGAGTTATTACATAGACTGCCTTTAATCATGGCAAACTTAGCTGAACAATTTTGTATGAACCAATGAACGCATTGATGAAAATGCTTGCACATGTTAGCTCTGACATTGCCCGACAGGCAACACATTCCCGGTGTTTGAGTTACCTTCCAAAGTCTTGAAATTCATTCGGCGATTATTGAATGAACAAGCCTGGTTGTCCAGAAGCCACCAAGCATTTCTTCCAAATTCTCAGGTAAGTATATCTTCAACCAGAACCTTTCAAGAGAATGAATTCTGACGGTTGTTGGGATACTCGAATCCATTGCGGTATATACAGGTATCCACATTCTTCAATAAAGCATGATTTGTCTCAAGGACAGAAATGTTCGAGACCTTTTGATCTCTGCCTCTTTGGTTTATTCCTAAAACGACAGGAGAATATAATTTGGGTTTGAGCTTCTGCAGGATTCCTGGTCTCCCCAGATTTCAGAATGGCACCCTTTGAGGTACATAAAGTCCTTCTTACAGGCAAATCAAGTCCTTCTTACAGGCATAAAGTCCTTCTTACAGGCAAACAAAGTCCTTCTTACAGGCAAATCAAGTCATTCTTACAGGCACAAAGTCCTTCTTACAGGCAAAGTAAGTCCTTTTTACAGGCAAACAAAGTCATTCTTACAGGCAAATCAAGTCCTTCTTACAGGCAAAGCAAGTCCTTCTTACAGGCACAAAGTTCTTCTTACAGGCAAAGCACCAAGTCCTTTTTACTGGCACCAAGTCCTTTCTACATGCACCAAGTCCTTCTTACAGGTATCTCCATGTGGTGACCTACCATACGGGTCAAATCTCAATCAAAATTTAATCAGTAGAATCCTTTTATTAGGAATCTACCATGGTACGACCCACCATACGGGTCAAATGGTATGACCCACCATACGGGTCAAATTTTAATTCAATTTTTAATCAGTAGAATCCTTTTATTAGGAATCTACCATGGGTTGATCCACCATACGGGTTCAAGTTCAACCACCCTAAAGTTTTTTTATATAACGAATCCTTATGTTCTCATTTCATTTTCAGTGGAACAATCATGTCACGACTCTTTTTATTTCCTTGTATTGAGTCGATAAAAATCCAGGTGTCATCCCGTCTTTGAAATGAACCTCTACCGAGCTTCCTTTCAAAGAGGGGCACCTGTTGACACCTGATCTTTAATCATTTTTTCTATTGCTAAAGTAATAAAAAATCCATAAAAATTCATAAAATTGAAAAATCAACTTTGGGGACCTTAGCCAAGCCTAGGGAACCAATTTTGACCAAAAAACGATTTTTCATATTTTCAGTATTTTTACGTATTTTTTTTTTATTTATTTTCAAAAATTAATAGAAAATCCATAAAAATTCATAAAATTGAAAAATCAACTTTGGGAATCTTAGCCAAGCCTAGGGAATGAATTTTGACCAAAAAATAATTTTTCATATTATATATATTTTAATTTTTTTAAAAAAAAATACAAAAATATTTGAAAATTTTCAAAAAATAACATTTGAGGCCAAAAAATACACAAAGATAGTTAATATTTTTATTTTAAATCTATTTTCATATTGGCCATCGCAAATTCAGAAAAATCCAATTCGAGTCACGTGTTCCTTCACGAGTATAATCTCGAATCGGGCCTAAAAAATTTAATTTGAGTCAACTTATTTTTAACTTTCACTTTTTATGAGTTGTGACATTGTCTTCTAATATTTTAAATTTTCATCTTGGCCCAATTATACCCAGAATGACTTAATTTTGCAAAAGGGCTTTAATTAAATTATGCATTATTTTCAGCGACAAGAAATGAGCTTAAATTTGACATGTGGTAAATTTTGGTGTGTCAAAAATTGTGAGGAGATTTGGACTTAAAGAAATATATTTTTTCAGGGACTGAATTGTAAATACTTAAAATTCAAGGACTAAAGTGCAAATACCTAACTCTTGAAGGATTATTTTACAAATAATAAAAAGAAAAGTTATTGGATAAATTAGAATAGAGAAGGGAAGATGAAGAAGAGGAGATGAAGAAGAGAAGTTGGAGAAGAATGGATGGAGAAAATAAGATAAGAATAGAGAAGGAAAGATGGAGATGAAGAAGAGTTAGTAGAGAAATTAGAATGGAAGATAAGAATGGAGAAGGGAAGATGGAGATTAAGAAGAGTTGGTGGAGAAATTAGAATGGGAGATAAATATGGAGAAGGGAAGATGAAGATGAAGAAGAGTTAGTGGAGAAATTAGAATGGGAGATAAATATGGAGAAGGGAAGATGAAGATGAAGAAGAGTTAGTGGAGAGATTAGAATGTGGGATAGAGATGGAGAATGGAAGATGAAAATGAAGAAGAGTTAGTGGAGAAATTAGAATGGGAGATAAAGTTAGTGGAAAAATTAGAATGGGAGATAGATGAGTAGGTTATAAAAGGAGAAAGAAGTGAGCTTGAGAGAGGATTCTGGGGAGAGAAAATTTGAAGTGTTTGGGAGGATTTTTTTGGAGAGAAAATTTTGGATGTTTGAGAGAGTTTTGGGAGATTGAAGAAAAATTTGAGAGAAAGAAAATACCAAAAGAGAGAGAATTTTGAAGATGATGGGAGTTCAAAGCTAGGGATTATCATCACAAATTCCTTCATCGATCAATATAAATCAAGAGTTCATCCTCGTCAACGAGCAAGCAAATTCGAGCTAAGTGTTTTTATTTATTCATTTGTTTATGGTTTTACTTGCAAATTAGCACAAATTGTATACACTTTCTCCATCTCCTCTTTTTTTTTCATATTTTATGTCAGGAGAAGGATATCTCTACGTCAACAGCAAAAATCTCGTAGATATGCAAAAATCGGCCCAGACAAGCTCCTAAGCTGTCCACCGATTTCTCAACTGATCTGTGACTAAAAGTCCCTCTTAATTCAAAAGAAACTCTCTATATTGGGAACATAGAGAGCGAAAATCAATTATAGAAATCCCTCCCAAAAAAATGGGAGATAAGTATTCTTTCCACTCTTCTGATTTTAGGTGCAGATTAGCACATATTTTGTATACTGACATTTCACTCTATTTTATGTTAGGAAGCCGCAGCTTTATATCAATGGTCAACCCTATGGAAGCACAAAATCGGCTTGGAGGAGTCCTCAAGCGCGCACAAATTTCAAATTGTTGAATCAATTCGTTGTATTTTATTTTAAAGAATTCATACCCCAGAATGGAGAGGACAAAGTCCATCCGCAATTTAAATACCTGCACCATAAATCCCAAAGGGAAGAGCCAAGCCAATGCTTAGCCTCCCATTGGAGGTTTTTACTTACAGTAGTTAAATACCTGCAACTTAAATACCTGTACCTTAAATCCCAAAGGGAAGAGCCAAGCCAATGCTTAGCCTCCCATTGGAGGTTTTTACTTACAGTAGTTAAATACCTGCAACTTAAATACCTGTACCTTAAATCCCAAAGGGAAGAGCCAAGCCAATGCTTAGCCTCCCATTGGAGGTTTTTACTTACAGTAGTTAAATACCTGCAACTTAAATACCTGTACCTTAAATCCCAAAGGGAAGAGCCAAGCCAATGCTTAGCCTCCCATTGGAGGTTTTTACTTACAGTAGTTAAATACCTGCAACTTAAATACATGTACCTTAAATCCCAAAGGGAAGAGCCAAGCCAATGCTTAGCCTCCCATTGGAGGTTTTTACTTACAGTAGTTTAAATACTTGCAACTTAAATACCTGTACCTTAAATCCCAAAGGGAAGAGCCAAGCTAATGCTAGGCCTCCCATTAGAGGTGTTTATTCACTATCATGTACTTCCTATAATTTAATTTTTGAATCATCAGACCCAAAAGATAAGTAGGTTGTAATACTGCACAGAAGTCGTTAACACACTCCTTCTTTCGGCTTCAGGGAATCTTTAACACTTAAAAAAATATAACAAATAAAAATATATACCATCCATGCATCCTATTTAAAAAGTGAAAACACAAAAAAGAATACCCTACTATAGCCTTAGGAATAAACCAAGCCTGAGTTGCCGAATTAGGATATCCATGAAATTAAGGTACCGAAAGGGCATTAGTTTTAATTAACTAGTGTAACCAAGTCCCCGAGCTCCTAATCTCTGGTTCGCAGGAATAAATTAGTTCTCCCGCTAATTTATTTAGGTTTCTAATCGACCTACCAAGAACGATTAGTGGCGACTCCAAATTTTAAAATCATTTAAACAAAAACCAAAGTTGCGATTCGGTAGGGCTTGGGAGGGTCCGCATTAGGTTAGTCAAATCTAATTAACCTAATAATCCGTTAACCCCCTTTAAAATTTTAAATTTTTTTAGAGGGTCGCGACAATAATGCTTAAGTCATTCCTCTAATCTTAATGAACTCATAAACAACCTCACATAAAGAACGCATATGGATTTGCATCGTGATGGGCTATCTTAATATCGGGCTTGTTTGATTCCAGTTTGGAAAAATGTCTTTGGAAAATCGCAAATACCTTTGGGTCAAAAGAAATTTTTGAAATGCTAATAATATTTGGTAGAATGTATTTTAAAAACACATTGGAAAGCAACTTTGACGTCAAGGTTATTTAGTAAAACATAATTTTATAAAATGATTCTATTTTTTAATTAATTAACTATTAATTTTAATTACTTTTTATTTATTTTTTCTTTTTTTCCTTCTTCCGTTGTTGATTTCTTCTCAGCCGATTGTCAGCCACGGGCTAGACTCGACCTCTTCAGATCTGGTGAGATCGCTGAGCCTTGAGCTCAATGGCCCGATTGTTGGATGGTTGCTGTTGTCGAGGTTCGCAGTCGGTGGAGGAAGGAGGAAGAAGGAGAAAAAAAAAAGGATTAAAAAACAAAACATTATAGTTACATTTCAGAAATGTAACTTTTCAGGATATTTCCGGCGCTACTTTGGGCTAAAGGTCATCAGGGACCTTTGAAAATAAATTGAATTTGCTCAAAGTTGAACAAATAACGAATCAAACATTATTTGTATTTGGTTAGGGTAATTTAGAACCTCAAAAATATCTTTTCTAAACGTCGAACCAAACATTATCATCTGGAGGTGTCGTTTTCACGGGTAACAAATAAAGGAGGGTGGAGGAGAGAGACAAGTGTGCAAAGTGGGCCCCAATTTGGACGCATGTCAATCAATGAATGGAGAGATTTATGGTTCACATGGTATCTGAGATTGAACTCCGAATTTTTGTCGAGTGGGGACCTCCTTGTTGTTGGTGGCAGGATTCTTAATTCAGGAGTTGCAGGGGGAGGAGGAAGAGCTTGTCTGTCCCGACGCCAAAAGTCGGAAGACGGAAAAGCAGAGGAAGCCCCTCGCGAACCTTCGGTTCCCTGCGATAATCGAACGATTTACAGAAACCGGAAAAGGGCAAAAGGAAGCTCCAATTCTCAATCCAGAGGACTCGAACTCGAACCCGAACTCGATCTTCCAGAGCCCTAAAAATTCAGCCATAAATGCGTCGCAATTGTTGCCACATATCTCTCGGCTTCGTCCTCAAGCTGCTGAATTACCTCCAGACCTTCGTCGCCGTCTCCATCCTCCTCTACTCCCTATGGATGCTCAACCAGTGGAACGATCGCGTCCCCGTTTACCCCCCGCCGGCTTATCCGCCTGGCTCTTCGGTCGCGCCTCTCTCGAGCGCGCAATCCGCGGAGATGGCTCGCGCTGATCGGAGTTCGGGCTTGGAACTCGCCGCCGATCTGGTCTCCAGATGGGACGACGGCCTGGGGCTCGCTCTGAGGTCGTTCCAGCTTCCCGCTCCTTGGTACGTTCTCCCCGTTTGTTTGTCGAATCGGATCGTTAGCGGCCTAACGTTTCTTCTCGGGTTTGCTTGCTGAATGCATGTTATGGTGATTGGGTTGATCGTCATGATTGGTTCACTTTGTAAGTCTTGGTACGAGTAGTGATATTATGGATTTTCTTTTATTATGGCAGGTTCATCTATTCATTTATGGGATTGGGCGTTGTGTTGTGCTGCATCTCTTTTATTGGCTGCATTGCTGCGGAAGCATTAAATGGATGTTGCCTCTGCTTCGTATCCTTCCATATGGAGGGCCCGCTTTACGTTGAGCCGTCCAATGATCAGAGTTTGCCCGGTCTTCCGTGAATGCACTGAACTAAAGAAGAATTAGTACACAACCTTAGAACTTAGAAGTGCCTAGTCTTTCCATTACATCTTCATTGGCCACGATAAACCGAGGGAGCTAGTAGAGAGGGGGGCTTTGCGTGGGTTGTCTTCGTGGGGCGAGCTGAGGGCGTTGATCCTGGTTGTGGACGCCTTCTGTGATTTTTATCGCCAATCACGCATTATCCTACAAGCATAGTAGCTGAAAATAGCTTATGCATCAAATTTCATGCAATTGAAATTGGTCTTGTCGACTAGAACTTGTTAAGTACATTTCATAAGAAAATCCATTTTGCAGGTAGTTATTACCACAAGTCAATCGACACGTATTTGCTTATTTGGTCGTTAATAAGTTATCTGAGGGCCACTCTTTTTGACAACTTACATGGAATTAAGGTATTGTCAACATGTGCCCATACACAAAATGGGAATGCTTTGATTTTCAAAGTATTGGTTCGAAGTTAGTAAATGGACAGTTGTTTTTGACCTGAGATGAATTTTAGACATCGAAATGTATAAATGACTCCGTTGTTCTGCTACTCTAAAAGGTTTTCCCTTAATGTCGCGAAAAACAGTACACTCTTCTTGTATCTGTGCTCCTTCTCTTAGAAGCCGCTTTGGTGGCTTTTATTGCGATTGATCATCATTGGGAACAGGTAACTTTCTCTCTATAATAGATTGATCATCATTCCTGCCAGTTCTCGTTTATCACATCGGTTCTATAACCCCTTGCAGATTCTTCCTTCGGACCCTACTGGAGAACTTGATAGTCTTCTCTCGTTTATTGAAAGCAACATCGAAATGTGCAAGTGGATTGGCATTGCTGTTGTTGCAATACAGGTTTGTTGTCGTAATTCTTTGATTTATGGTCCCTTCACAAATGATGCAGGTTTTCTGACCTACTCACGAATCCCATTGATTCGATGCAACTGTCAACCCAATTTTTCTTAAAAGTATTCTTGTGTGTGTGTATCTGGACTTTGTTTCTGTCAACTGCCTTAATCTGAGAAGCTTTCAAATTTGAAACTGCCCCCTCGAAACTGCCCCCTTAAATCGATTCTCAAGGATTCCTTTCTGTGCGTAGCTGGTAAACTCTCAATGGGTTGGAGAAGTATGATGGTGGAGTGGATGTCGAGGATGATGATAGATGACAGCTGATTTGCTGTTACTTGTAGTTGCTTCTAGATATCACTAGTCACGAGAAAAGGGTGTTGGTGATGGTTGGTCAGTGATTTCTATTAGGTTAAAATCAGTTGGTGAGCTGACATTCTTTCAGGATATCATTAGCTTCAAGAAATAGAACACGTATTGATGATGGTTTGGTGGACCGATAATGGTAGGTAATTGGTTATTGAGCCGATTTTTTTATGTTAATTGTTGGCAATTGCTAAAGCAACCTATGCATGGGAAAATAGAACTGATCAATGTGCTGACTCCACTCTGTGCGAATCATGTTGTCTTTATATATATATATATATATATATATATATATCAACGAACATTCTACCGCCTTTAAACCCCTATCGAGCTTGATAGATACTCGTCCTATATCTTTTACATATAAAACTGGAATTCGTTTTATTAAGTGGCAGCATGACTTATGTGAATCACTAGATTAAATTGAAAGAGATAAATTGCTGGAGACAAAGGACTCCACGGTTTGGGTGCATGTCTATGTGAGGAGGCAACAACGAAGTTTATGACGACCCCACTGTGATGCTTTGAGTTGCATCTAAGCCGAGGGGCACTTTCGTAACTGTAGTTTAATACCTGTTCATTTTTTCTTTTGGTCAGAACAATACCTGTTCATTTGCTCTTGGGTCTTTGCATGTGTCTAACTTTTCGCAGCCACATTTATGACGAACAAGTACTTGATCTTATCAAATCATGTTCCTCATAATATTTTTTGGATAGGGAGGGGATGTTCAACTTCTTTATCTTTCTTTTCTTCTTTCTCTGTGAGGTGGATGGCTTTTGATCCCAGATAATTGATCAATAAATTACCATTTAATTTCCTGAACTTTTAGATGGGAAAATTACCACTGCAACGTTTACTGCTGGTATTATTGTTTGAAATGAAAGATGGGATATAAGTTCATCTAGCCTTTTGCGCTTTGTCCATTAGATCACCTAGTGCTAAGACAGAGTTTTCTCTTGTGCTCAGGGTTTGTCCCTGCTACTTTCATTTGTTTTGCGAGCATTGGCTGCTCATCGGCGGGCTGATTATGATGGTCTGGATGATTATGACAACGTTGAAGGTCAGACCAGAGAGCCACTTCTAAATCATAAATCAAGCCCAACATCAGGGTCTGCTAAGTCTGATTTTAGAGGTGATAGCTCTGGTATTTGGAGTTCACTCGTGAGAGAAAAGGTATTCTTTCCAAAAGTAATTGTTAATTGTGTTTTGCTAGTACGGTTAAGTCTATTGCGTTATTTTGTTTAGTGAGTTTGTTGATTTTATGTGGTAATTTCTTTGCTTCAGTATGGATTGAAAAACAGTGCCAAATTTGGTTCGGACAGCCAGGATGCATCAGGTAGTACAAAAACAAAATGATCAGAATGGGATGTGATGCTGTATCTTGGAGGCAAGGGAAAAGAGCAATCCCAATTCTCCACGAGTGACTGAAAGCATTTGCCATGTGGATTTGACTGAAAGCATTTTGCATATTGCATATTGATTAGAGATGGAACTTATGATGCGCATAAGCATTGAAAGCTCATTTGTAAAGGAGAGTCCTATTAGCTTGACTGGGGAGGTTGGTTTCCAGTGGGATGGCGGATGACACTCCACTCCTACCACGCAGCATGACGGTTGTTCGTACGTGATTAACAGTTGTTGGTTGTGTGATCGTTTAGTTTTGTTCTCTCTCTCTCTCTCTCTCTTGCTTGTAGCATAATATTCATGTGTCTATAAAATTTTTGGAAAAAAAGTACCTTCATAGCAATGACACCGGCGATTCAACTTCACGTTCCCTTATGATTTTACTTTTTGCTGAGCCTATCCCGTTCATTTCATCAGATGGAAACATCTTAAATGCTTATACATTGCATGTCGTCAGGAGTTGAAAGGCTTGAATCTGAAATCACACGTGTTGCTTCAAAGGGTGAGACTTTCTTTTATATTTATAAGCTGATAACTAGCTTCTTCCAGTCTACGTGATAAATCCCAACGTTATGTGACTGGAGTGAATTTGCAAGATGGAAATAGAATTGCCTTGTAAATAGAGGAGAGGTGAATCTTGGTCTGGACTCTGGCGTCTCAATTGGCCTGCTCATCGTTAAGCGGGCTGGGGTTCATGTGTTTTGGGCTGTTGGGCTCAGCGATGTCGGAGGGACCGACAAGTGCCCCCCTATTGGCCAGGCCCACAGACCGGGAACAATTGCTTGGAACTTTCTCAATTTTCCCAGTTCGAGAGGACACTCGGGCAGAACCGGCTAGGAAGAGCAGAACCGGGAGTCCACAGTCTGGGGGTCGACTAGTGGAGCCCAAGCCGCAACGTCGCCTGTCAGGCCTACTGACCGATCACCTCTACAATTAACCCTGGGTGCCTGAAGGGAAACCAAAGAGAGAGGAAGGAAATATGGCACGCCGCATGCCAAATGCATAAATCCATTCCTGCAAGACAGGACATGATACCATGACCTAAGAGCCCGTCCGTGAAATCCGAGTGAAGAACAAGTAGGCCTACGTCGATTCGCGCACAAGCCCAGCATTGAATGAAGAAACACCCTCGTGGCCTCGTTCCCCCGTCATATCCGTCGTACCCTGTCCTGCAAAGTTTAATTGCAATGGTTCCCTCGAGAATTTGGCGAGACAATAGGGACATGTGCATGTTGTACTGCTACCATACGAGCCAGACCTTCGGTTTTGGTTCAGCCATTTACAGCGGAGTGATTTTCGATTCTCAATGCGGTTATCTAACCGCGAACGTGACAAAAAAATAAATGTTTTAGTAACGAGTGCCTTTGGAATTATGAGTTAATCATTCTTTATGTAAAATGATAATCAATTTCTATATACCATTTATACATGATACGAGGGAGATTATGTATTGGGAAATAACAATTTCTCTTTATTTTAGCATCTAAAAAGCGTCGTTGGGTTAACCATGTAGGAGAAACAACATCGATACATAGATATGTGACCCTTAGTAGCGGGGATTAAGAAGATCAAACTCGGGATCACAATTTGCATACCCTGAGCTTTAGAAGAGATCTCTTATATCACAGTGACTAGTTGGACAAGTCTTGGCGGTAATTATAGATCTCGATCTCCATTATTGATGGTCGGAGGCTGAGCACTTTCCAAGATTTTTATCCGATCGCATGTCCTGAAGGGTTAAAAAGAATCAGCTACTATCGGAGCTCTCGACAAAAATGTAATGGGAAAAATAGTACGACTAGTGCGACGATTGAAAATCGATAATTTTGAAACCGGAACTCTCGTCACCTCAAGCTCTTATAATCGTTAGAGTAAATAAAAAAAAAGCATAATGGGACACATCTCAAATGTCATTATTCACGTTTCGGTTCTCGCAAGATTTTGCAATTCCTGAAACCCCCACCTAATAAAAGAGAGAAGCAGATCGTTATCAAGATAGAATTAAGACCGTTGATGGTCATGTATTGCCCCGGTCCCGGGCTTCGCTTAAAGTTAGGCCACTCTCTAAAATTGTACAGGAAGCGCATGCACTAAATTCTGCCAAAACGAACAATATTCAATACATTTTTCGCATTCTCGAAGGATAGCGACACCTTATGTTCTATCCAGTCCGAAGCAAAGACGGCTAGTCGATACCAAGCAAAGGATTAAAGAAGAAACAAGATAGAATCTCGAGCGAGAGTACCCTTAAGCATCGTTAATGGTTAAGTGCAAGACAAAGTTGGTTCTTTTGCTAATCCCACCTCACCTGTGCGCGTCGTAATACGGATGAAACGGCTTGGAATCGAATCTTATAGCTTAAAAGACGACGGAGAATCTAGTCTTGTAGTTAATCATCAGGCAAAGGACCTTCCTGTAGTGACTGATTGTCATTACATGCTGCTCCGAGCAATAAGGATGACGCGAAGCACGACAAAACCTAGAAACTATTCTTTGGCCAATTGGTTAAAGAAAGATGGCGTAGTAAGTAGACAACAGTCATACAAGCTGTCCTGAGCCAGGGAAGAGAAAACAAATGCCAAGTAATGCACACCATCCCGTTAATCTATATTTTCAGTCAGTTTTGTCAAGTTCTTGAAAGTGGCGATTCAACCTGAAGTGGCATGTCCCACTAAAGCCGTGACCATGATTACCAACAACGGGCCTCTAATGAAGCACAGATGCAAATGGCTTTTTGTGGCTATACAGTAGAATAATAAAACCCTAATCAACTGGACGAGGAACCAGCTGATGTAAATGTATGATACGTGATTCAGCCACTAGGAATCATCAACAGGTCTTTGTGAAAGAGAAGGTGATCGTCGCTAGGCTGTCATGTCAGGAAGCAAGGACATGCGCTAAAAATAACGAGTGCTCAAATTGGCAGGAAAAATTAATGCTTACCGAAACATTTGCAGCTTTAAATAATGAAAACGACAGTAGGACATTTCTGGGGGTTATCACCACCCACCAGAATGCACTTATAATAGAGTAACGATATACACAGAGAAGAAAAAACGAAGCAGAGCTCATCACAGTCTACCTGTCAAATCAACAACAGCCTCATCCACAAGCTCGTGGAGCAACCTCCATTCTACTTCCTTCCTTAGGCTATGCATTTCCAATCTCAACTGCTCGATCCACCCTTTCCCAACCACCTCATTTCTCACCACACTCTCGACCACCAGGCTGCTGCTGCTGCCCCCATCACCTCTTGAAACGCACCTAACCCCATCGGGAAACCATTCCGTCATTCGAGCCCACACATGGTCCACCGTTATAGATAGTGTCTGCTCTAACATCCCACTTGGGGCCTCACAGCCTGGCCAGTCGATCGGGCCCAAATTTGGCCCATAACCTGTTATTTCGACCAGCGCTGCATTCACACAGTCAAAAACAAGCTTTCGCTCCGATCTTCTTTGCCTCCGCTTCGCCTCAGGCATTGGTTCATGAACATCCTTCGTATTCGCAAATTTTTCTCGCAAAGATGGACCCAATGGGCTTTCAGGCGAATGCCACTTTGAAAAAAATATATCTGGTTGCAGTTCACCATCAAAACCGGCTGCTGACAGAACCGTTTTGACAAAAACGAGCCAATCCAGTTCTTCCTCCTCCACATTAGAGCAAGCCATGGGGGATCTTATTGTATATGAAGCAGATGTTTCAAAACAGGAATCATCCCAGGAGAGTGTCCGGGCAATGGATTCTATTGGTGGTGACTTGTCGATCAAGTTAGACTTGAGAGAATGACCAAGCGGTTGTTTTCCTGTTTCATTAGAAGAGTATCTGTTATCCGGTGAGGGGGAAAAAGAAGACAGCATTTCAATATGTAAATAATGGAGGTCGGACTGTCATTATTACCAAAAGATTCTGGAGTTGGGTTGTCATCTTCTTCGAAGGATGGTTCCAATACTGAAATTGGACTTGGCTGCTCCTGACTACAATTCAAATTCCACAACACCACAGGTATCGATCCCTGCAACAGGTTGGCATAATCGAACCAGCATCAGACAATTTTCTAGGCTGTAAAAATTCTATGTTTCCCAACGCAATCTTCCAAATATAGCAACAAAACTAATTGCTTTCAATTACTAGCTCTACTCCAACAGAGTTCAGATGGACAAAAGTTGTTGCACATGTCAAATGCATAATCACGGATTGCGCAGCAAACAGATTATCCTCGGGGAAAAACACTATTCCGAGTCTTTAATATGCATGCACGAGAAACTCAGAAATATGCTTTCTCGATCTTATGTCATTTAGGAGGCATTGCAGACTGAAAAGGGAATAGAAGTGACAGAGAGTATCCTTAAGTGTACTAACATGCTTCCTTCATTAGCGGAACTGACAGAGAAGAGCATCCAAGTTATACCAGTTACCAGACAGACTCATCAAAAGGGTGAAATATGAATTACCTCCTGCGCATACGCTCCTTGTTCTTGTGCTGTATTGGCAGAACCCGGAGAAATTTTGCTCACCGATCCATGTTGACGAGGAGACAAGCACTCTTCGCTGATCTTACCCTCAACACATTCAGAAGAATCAACACTAATCTGTTCATGTTGAGATGTTGAGTAGCATGGAGTTTCAGTATCAGGACATTGGCCCTCAACTTTTGATTGAGTCACATTGGATTTTCCTTTACTCGATTTTTTGTTTTTTGAGAAGAAGAGGCTTGAAACTTTCCCCTTCAATGATGACCCCACGCTTTTCTTGATCGGCTGCTTAGGAACATTGGACTTACCAGCTTGTGGATCAGGCGTTTCCGGACAGAGCTTGTTATCATATAGCGTCGAAGATACAGGGACAGACTTCGACCTTGAAAGATTTTTTGGTGAGGCAACAACCAGTTCTTCTTTACTTAAGTTAATACTTACAGATGAGCTTGATCCCGCTTGTTCTTGCACCTTCTTGTTGCCATCTTCCTCACGTCTGACAGACTTCTTAGTATCTGAAAGAGCAAGCATTTCACCTAGTGTACTGGATCCTTTACGAACATGTCTTTGGTCTTGGGAATTCTGATGGGTCATCATGGCCCACCTCTCTGATAGACGTTTTTTTGCCTCTCTGCAGACCGATGATTCTGGAGAATAGGATGCACGGCTGAAGGATGAGATTGAGTATGGACTGCCAATCCTGTTGATATAATCCCATGAGTGTCTAGAAGCTGGTGACATAACTTCCGAATCACTGAGATTCCCTACTGTGCATTCGTTCCCTGATTTATTGAATGAACTGTCATCACCAATATAGCCATTGGAGAAAACAGAAGATAACAACGTTTCATCCCTCCTGTGACCAGCCAAATTTTCATGCATTTGACCAGGAAGTTCCTTTGCCGCTTCTCCTGATTCTCGAACGCCGTCATCTTCAGCTACTTCAATAGTATTTTCATCACTCACCAGTCTCTGTGACCCGGAGGTTGGTGAAACCACAGACGTTAGATCATGAGCCTTCACAGCACTGGGCTTTAGTACCACTATACGAGTTGGTTGACTGGGACAGTCGTTCACATTCTGACAAGCGTATGTGGATGAATAGATGGACTTGTTTTTATCCCATCCCCCCTGTTCAGGGACCAGGGTTGGTATCTTAGCTGGATTTTCATTCTTCTTCCCAGGAATAGAAAATTTATCATCATCAATCATCTTTGAGGGCCTAAGAATGGTAATACGCTTTGTTTCAGGAGGCATAGACATATGCTGGAGCTCATAAAGATGCTTAGAAAACATTGAATTTGGTTCTTGAAGGAATTTGAGAAATAACTCCTTATTGGAACTCAAGACTTCCAATGCATCGTGGAATTCCTTGGACTGCCGCAGATTTTCATCTGTAGCTAGACGTTTAGCTTCCATGAACTTCTGACGAACAAGAGCCATCTTCTTCTCATTTGTACGATCTGTATATTCTCCCTTCTCTTGCTGTTTTACGCTCACAAAGTTTTTCTTAGACTGCAGTGATGACCCGTAAAAACCGTTGTAATCATTTTCTTCATATTTAAGTGCTTCGTGCCCACGCTCACTTTGCCAATATTCAGCCGCTATTTCCATATTTGCCAACCTGTGCTGCAAAGAACCTTCTGATTGGCTTCTTCGATTAACAGAATGAGGCTGTTGCTGGGGAAGGGTATCAAGCCCCATCAACTTGGCAATCACATTAGGAGGGCCATGTGTAGATTCAACTTCCTTTGACATTTCTTCTGCTATTAACATCTTCATGGGTGTACCCATTGATTTCCGGCTGGATGAAATTCCACGCGAGTTCAACATTATCTGCATGCCCCGTACAAATGCATAAGGGATGAGGACATGGAGCGAGAAAAGGAACAGACAAATGTATGTGCAATTCCATATTTTACCGAGAAGATATAATTTGTCAAGAAAAATTATAACTACGAAGTGGCATTATGCTTCACATCTCACCCTTTTTTCCTCTGTTTGATTCCCAAATGTAGGAGCCAACATTGTTGCCATATCTGATAAACTCCTTGAGAGTGAGGAACCTGTGAATAAACCGTCTTCATGTCATGAGTTTTAGGCAACAAATTCAAGGACATTCAACAAGAGAGGCCATTTGAGAAACAATTCCCAGGATTGAGGACAGCACGTCCAAAATTAAGTGGGAAAAAGAAAAACCAAAAAGAACGTAAGGGGAATGAAACTTCAGAAAGTCAACAAGCTAAAGACGAGTTAAAAGGATGAAAGACCATCACCATAAGGATGCGCTTTATCTGTGAGTAGCCTGCTGCTGGTCACTCCTGTACTTAAATCGAAAAGGTTCACCATCCTTCCGAGGCACTGCGGAAACTGTTTCTCAAAGTTGTGAACTTTTCTGTTCTGAGAACCATTCATTTTGCCAGCTGCTAAATAAGATTCAAGAAGAAAAGGATTAGGAGAAAAGGTACCCACATATTGCTCCAATAGCTTTTCAAAAAGAGAAGATCAACCAAAATTACACGAGAGTGGACCAAAAAGAACGACACATCTTTCACAATAAGCAGCAACTCATGAAGGCATAAGCAATCCAGTGGAGGAAGCAGCCCAACTGGATCGACACCACAAAAACAAAGATCACAGAAACTATACCGGCAAAGAGCACGGAAGTCTTAATGTTTTCTCACCAAGCTCACTCTCCTTCGAATTCAATTTCCAGGTTTAGATTGTAGCCCAGTCCGTGCACCGATGAGAAAACACAAATTATGACCCCTCAAAAATGAAAGCTACGCTGCGAAGGGTGACCGAGCACTGAGAAAGGATTGAGCTTTTATCTTCAAAATCGAATGAGCCAACTTATTCAAACCAAATCGTTGCCCCAAGTAAAACGGGAACAGTACAGAGACCTGTGACTGCGATTACAGAGCGAAATTCAGCATGTCACACGTACCATCACATCATGTGTGACTCATGTCCCCTGCACAAACAATCTGTCTGCCACTAAAAACCAGCGGAGGACAGAGAAAGATGCCTGGCTCCTAAATCCGCCAAAATCAAACCGATCAACTCATCAAAAGACCCAAAGGCCCTCTAATTCGAAATTAACTCACCAAACCCATCATTTCTACCGAGCTAGTTAAGCCAAAACGAAAAGCCGGTTTGAACTCAAAAGCCAAAAAGCATCATTGCGCTAAAAAGGAAAGGAAAAAGGGGAAAGAAAAGGCAAAACAAAAAAGGACAGGTTCCGCAGTGAGACAGACGGGAGCGGAATCATTGTTCCATAAAGACGCCGCAATCATCAACAGACGCAAAAAGGACAGGTCGCAATACAAAGATCAGCTTCCAACCGAAGCGGGAAAAAAAAAAAGGCTGCAACAACAGAGAATACGCACATTGCACACCTAAGGCACAAAATCTGGATGGAGCTCAGCGAACCAGATTCGATAGGCACGAAAAAGCAACAGAGAGGGGGAGGGGGAAAAAAGAGAAGAAGATGGGGAGAGAACGGGTTAACTTCGAGAAACGCGAGATCGGCGAAGATAAAAAGGAGGCCAAGGAAAAAGCGAGTGGCGTAAAAGGAACAGCGAAGATATAGAGAGCGCGCTTAGAAGCTCATCATCAGAAGAATAAAGTGAAAAAAAAAAAAGCTAGAAAGCGAAGTGGCGTGGATAGAGAGAGAGAGAGAGAGAGAGAGAGAGAGGACAAAATCGAGTTTCAGAGAGAGAGAGAGGTACCGGAGGGAGGCGGCGCCGGGGAATTCAGGGGCGAGAATGCGGCGGGAGAGGCGGAGCCATGGGAGGAGGTGGCCCCGAGATCCGCGGCGCGTGGTGGGCTGCGTGATGAGCTCGTGAGCTGGTGGTGTGTCTATTGACAGAAACTGTGAAGAAGGTGGAAGCTGTTAGCGTGAGAGATAGAGAGAGAGAGAGAGAGAGGTGTAAAGTCGTTCCACCGACTGGTGTCGGGCTTGAAATGCCATTTCGCCCTCGTCTTTATTATTTATTTTTGTTTTATTTATCAGATTTTTTTTTCTTTCTTTTTTAACGGATATTTATTATGCGATCCTACATGTTTGTCCCGCTAGAGAGGGAGGGAGGGTACCGTGCTTCCGTAAATTTAGCAAAACGCGAGGGGCTACGTGGAGAATTCGACGCCCCCTCGTGTCCGTAATTGTTTTCTTCGCTAATATTCAATTTTTTTTTTCTTTTGGATTTGACATTAGCAACTATTTTATTGTTTTTGGAATGTCTTTCTTCTATTTATTTGTGAAATAAATATACCTCTTCGCTCTGAAATTTCATTTTTTTTTCCATAGCGAGAATTTCGTCCAAGGTTTCTTTTTTTGGGGGGTCGAGGAATTTCGTTTTGAGTTAAAAGCGAATTTTCCCTCGTTTTTCGACGCTTGTTTTAATTGACTCTTGAATAGGGTAATAAGAAAATATACAATCGACGGACTTAATAAAAAGTTTGTATTTGTTTTCCGTACACAGTGAAAATTCCCATTTCGAATTTAAAAGATGAAATTTTTTCCTCGTTTTTTAGCGCCTTTCTCAATTTGACCCTTACACAATACGATGATAAAATTTTGCAAAAGAATTAAAAAAATTTCCTTTTTTTTTTTGTAAGGTTAAACAACTTCTTATTTGCAGACCACTTTCTCACGTAACTCTTGATTTTCTTCCGATCGAGACTAGCAAGCTCTAACTACAGAGAAAAATCCCACATAAAGGATATCACTGGGTCGCCTTCTTTCACTTCCGTCGCTCAAATTCTGAAATTTTTTTTCGGTTTTTATGATTTTTGACTCACAAGGGGAATCAATGTGTCTCTTCTCTTTCCACTTCTACGTGCTTTTCCACTTTTTTTCATTTTCTACAAAACATACTGGATTCCCAAGAAATATAGAAAATTATGCCTTTTCCATTAGGTCAAGCACAGAAAAATAAAATTTAAAAAAAGAGGTGTGAAATGCGAATTTCTAGAGACGGAACAAACAATAATTCCAAGGATACCTCGTCACTCACTCCCATTTTCAAGAATATATATAAACACACTCACACAAACAAATCGTGCATGACCTTCTTGAAATTCGCATTTGATTATTCCCTGGTTGAGACTACGAGACTGGCTTGGAAATGGCACCACCTCCATACATGCATGAACCCATTAAACATAAGAAAAAGGAAAAGATTCCGTGTTAATCATAAATTTGCTTTAATAATCATGTTTTTCACCAACCAATCATGCATTCAAGCACAACACAATCCCCACACCATTATAAATATTGAAGATCGTGGTAGCTTCAACCTCTAAATGATGTGTCCAATACTCCATTCTTGACTTCTTTTTTTTAAAAATATGTTATTATAAATGTAACTTGGGTGCTAATTATGTTGAGATTATTCTTTTTTACGTGACTTTTTTTTTCTAGAAAATAGACTAGCGTATGGTTTTTTAAACCTCCAAATTCGCAATTTAAATAGTCCGTGCAATCGTGAATCCACCTTCGACCAAAAAACAAAAATCCGTAAATACACCAACTATCCACGTGTATTCACCGCAGAGATTAGCTTCTCCGCTATGCTTAATTAATTTTATTTTGACTTATAATAAATTCAATTAAATATAAGGATCCACCGTTCTTGAAGAACGGTCAATCGCAAGCTGTGCATACATTAGAAGAAGTTGGTATAAGTGTAGACAAATAAATGACAAAAAAAAATTACAAGGGGTCCCACTCCACTAGAAATTAAAGTAATTTGACCAAATCGGGACTTATATTAAATTAAAGGTGCGATACTTTTGCTTTAGAAAATCAATTTATAAAAATAAATTGATTTCTCTATTTTTAGAGAGAGAAATAAATTTTTTTACTTCTTCAAGTGATTTTAAAATTATTTTTGAAGTAAAAAAATATTTTAAAAATAAAAAAATAAAGGTACATAATTAAATAAAATTTTAATTTATAAATTACGTCACTAAATAGATTTATTCAGAAGTGTTGTCGTTTGCGCACTTAACAAAAGGACGATGAGGGAGTTTTTGTTGTTATTAGCTGATTAGGCGACAGCGTACGGACAGTATGTGACGGATTAGGTTATTCTCCTTTTTGTTAATAATATTTTATTATTATAAAATTGTATATAGATGACTTGGAGTTCAGTCCTTGTCGGAAAACGCGGATTGGACGGTGAAAAAGCTCTTCTGAAGAAACTAGCTAATCCATGATTTTCCTTCAATCCCAAGTCTTTTTTTTTTCCCTTACATCTTATATTGAATTTTAAGCGGGAAAATATCGATTAAGTGAAAGTTTCGTTACTTTATTCTTTTTCGCGTGAGATTTTTCTAGAATTCAGACACCGAACTCGGCTCTCAACTTTCGATCAACGTTAGGAATTGATGAGAAGATAATTGAAAAGGGTTGTGAAATGACAATGAGTGGTAATTCAGCTTCATTTCATCGAAAAATATAGGGTAATGTTGCGATTACGAAGAAAAAAATACGGGGAAAATCATCTGCTTGGCTTGGACTTCTGATTTAACCTTACTTTTAACAACAAAAAGCTGGAGCTTCGAATATAAGAAATTTACGAGAGCATTGCGTTTGCCAATAAAACTTGGAAGCTACTTTGAGAAATTTCAGTACACTCTTGTCGGGGAGACGTTGACTTTAAGTTGCAATTTTGAAATCCCATCCCTAGTGACATCACTCGTTTAATTATTTGGTTACTTGACATTTCTACCATTGTAATTTAATCGAAGTAAGATTATGCGCCCGTGTGTGTATATATATGTGCGCTTGTTGTAGCGGTCGAGATGAAACTTCGTATGGGTCATGAACTAGTCCGCGTGTGCATTTAGGAGAAGAAGTTTTGTAGATCGAATATACCATGTGATAGCGGCATGTGGATGACCAATAACTATTAACGAGAGTTTTCGAAGTTGAAATGTGATTTTAATTGACGCGTATATCGCATGAGTACCATACTTTGATTGATTGCGCAACATCGATCGGGCCCTACGAATTAAGTGTACTTGGCACGGCCTAATTTGGGCCATTAACTTCTTTATGTTTAAGCGTGCGTTTGTTTGAGTAATTTTTTTTTTTGCAAATTGGGTTTATGTACATTCGCTCGTTTTGTTTGCTAAAAATAATCAAAGAATGGAAAACCATCTACCGTTATATATATTTTTTTTTTTGCACGTTTCAAGTTAGGAAAATGAATTCTCGAAAATAATTTCCTGGGAAATAATTTTTCGAAAGGCATTTTTCTCCGCAATGAAGTTTTCTCCAAAACAAACCCAATCTAAGTCGAGTTTTTAGGCCGGTGTCAACACACGCAAAAAAGCACTGCGCATAGATTTGACATGGTATCCGTGATATCTAGCTTTTGCTTTAATAAGTACAGCCTGATGGTTTTTTACTTAGCATTAGACCAAAAAGGAAGGTGATTAGTAAACTAACGAATGTTATGTACAGACGAGTATAAAAATGTTGAATACTCCTAGAAAACCAAGGGGAATTAGAAAAAAAAAAAAAAACTTCAGTAGGTAAGTAAAAAGTCCCTTTACAACTGCTGAACTAGATTGTAGCTACGTGGACAAGATAGCTCACGAAATTTCAGAGACAAAGTAAAGTGCCTTTTCCCATTGAAGGAACAAATCTGGAGAGATATCATCTTTTTTTTTTTTTTCAAATTCTAAAGGCAAAGAATGGAAGGGGAGTTTTGGCGCATATGGTTAAGGTATTACCGTGTGACTTGGAGGTCACGGGTTCGAGCCTTGAATACAGCCTCTTGTAAATGCAGGATAAGGTTTGCCTCCATTCACCTTTGTGGTGGGGTCTTTCCCCGGACCCTCGTCTCGTGGGGATGCTATCGTGCACCGGACTGTTCCTTTTTTTTTTAAATGCAAAGAATGAAGAACGAGAATGAGCTAATGCCTGTAGTCGACGTCATAGGAAAATCCAAACCGAAATTCAAATCAAATCAACTACCAAATGTTACAAACAAGAACACATGCAAAAAGTCTATGTTGCAGTCTCACGAGAGACCCATCTTTTGCCATCATTGTAAGATCGATTGGATTTTTTGAAATTTTGACTCCCCCATCTTGAACTTTTGTAATATTGACAAAACTTCCCCAACCTAAAAGTTGGAGAGCTATGCATGGCGTGAAATCGCCCGGGGGGTGTTTCCACTAGTTGGGCAAAATCTTGCATGGGCCATCTCGGCAAATCTTATGTCCATTTCGAGCGGTCATGTGGAGGGGAGCACATGCACATGAAAGTGACTCTTGATCATGATTACCCCATTTGCATTCTAGTTGATTTGTTAATTTATTGGCGAGGGGGGTGGGAGAGACTTGAGCAATGAAACTAGCTGGAGACTTTTTAGTACTAAAGTTAGGACATTGATAGGCCTATTTCAATTAGAAATGTCAAGGTCCCCATCATTGCTCACGAGTTGTTTTTTTTTCTTTATGATGAAATTTCCTTTTATGATTGGTCATTTTAATAGTTTCGCATCGACATACATTCTTTTTTTTTTTTTTGTGTCGATTTTAACGGAAAAGTTACGTGCTACGTGAAATTTCATGGCAGTATTTAGACTTGATCGGAACGCTTCTATGACCAATAATCAAGCGATATTGCATAGGAGCAATACACATTGCGCTTTCCTTGCATGCCATGCTATACTTGCACATTTAACGATTAATCCTTCGAGTTAATCCCGTGATGACAAATATATCATCGCGTGTACTCGAGGTTACGAGGAACTGCTCATCGAGAGAAACATTAATTAATTCCTTGAAGAGATAAATTTTGTGTCAAGACTACGATAAAACACACACCACCGCACATGTTACGTTTGAGGAATCGTTCTACGAAAAACATCGATACGTCAGATTACAATTTACAGGGGGATTTCGGGCGAAGGTGATCAATGGGCAGGGGGCCAAGAGACAAGTATGCAGGCTCGAGCAACATCGTCATATGAGAAGTGAACGACTCGCCCAACTCTGGCTGTAGCCTGGCTCGAATATCTCTACAGACTGGGCATGGCCGGCACCATTAAACTCGACCCTCAAGCCCGTCCCGCCCGATGATCACCTCCACCCTCAGATATCCCGGGTTCCCTTTTGCATTACATTCTTGTGGTCACGGGGATTATCAAGGTTTAATCCCACTTTTAGGGTGTTCTAGAATGGTTTCTGGAAGAGGAATTCGTTTGATAAATTCTTTCTATTTTTTTGTTTCTGGAACAAAAAGTTGTTCCAGAAACAGATTTGGACAAGAAATCAGAAACAAAAATTTATTGTTTCTCAGAGAAACAGAAATTGATTTTTGTTCCCGGCCGCCGGTTGTCGTCGCTGGTCGCCGCCGCCCGTAAAAAAAGTAGAAATTTTCAATTTTTGTCAAACGAATTTCTGTTCTAGAATTAGAAATTAGTTTCGTTATCAAACACAATTTTTTGATTTAGAAATTCATTCTGGAACAGAATAATTACCATGCGCACTCTTACTCAACAGCTTAAGATTGAATTCTGAACGATCCTAACGCTCGACAATCGGTAAGGACTCACGGCATGATATCCTTTGTTCCACCGGCCATCGGTTACGTCAATCCACGAGGCAGACGAATTGGGGCCCACATAAGCGACGCGGGGACAAGGTGGGGTCCGCACGACCTGGGACGTGGGACCCGTGGGGGCTGACACGATTCGCAGCAGCAGCAGCAGAAGACGCGGGGAGAGCGGGCGAGTTATTCACTATTCACCGTTTCGGTCGCACATGGGGGGACGCGCGCACGATGTCACCTCGCTCGATGATTGATTGCCACGCGCTCCCAGTCGGTCCACTCGGCACTCAAAATTTTGATACGATCCATTTTCCTACGATCTGGCAGAAATTGTCTTCCTAATCGGTGAATTAAAAGTTATGTACAATAGCTCGTGTTAGATTTGGGCCAAATCGGATATAGTTTGATCCACGTAACTCATTTTAACCCATTATGATGCTATACAAATTTAATGATCTATATCCGATCTAATTTATATCCGACTCGACTTTTATCATTAAAACACTCGAATATTAAAATCTAATTTAGGTTCCGTTTATTTCACGAATTTTTTTTAATGAAAAACATTTTCTCTCATTTCTAATGTTTGAAGGGTGGAAAATACGTGATAAAAAAAATATTTTCCAATCAATGGAAAATTTCCTTCTAAAAGTGAGAAAAATGATTTCCTCTTTTGAGAAGTGAAAATCATTTTTCTCATCTCTTTCACACTTCTTTCATTTATAATTATTATTTTTTGCTTTGTTTTCAATATTTTGCAAAAATTTAAAAATCTCATATTTTTTGATTTTTTGATTTGTTGATTTTTTTTTCAATTTTTCTTTTTCATTTTCTCATTCTACCTCCTTCCTCGAGACCATTGCTCCTTCCTTTGGCCACCTTGGGATGGCCATGACTCGACCCAACAATCTCGAGCTAACTCGAGGCTAGCAAGCCGTAAGCTCGCTAGATACAAGTGACCTCGAGCTCAGCCATGGCTGACAAGCTTGGGACTTGCCAAATCAAAGAGCTTTAAGCTCAACCTAGGCCAATGAGGCTTAGATCGTCGCTCCTGCTTCTTCCGACAGCCTTGCAATGGCCATGACTAGGCTCGATGATCTTGAGCTTGGTAAAGCCATAATTGGCGAGCTTCGAGCTTGGGCAAAGCCAACGAGGCAAGAGTTCACCTGGATCTAGCGATCTTGAGACCATTGGGCCAAGTCATGGCCATGGCAAGGCGACTGGAGGAAGCAGGATGAAATGGTGGCCGGAGTAAGGAGCGGCAATCTAGAGGAAGAAAAAAAAATAAGAAAGGAAAAAAAATTAAAAAGAAAAGGAGATAAAAATAAATAATTAAAAATTCAAATTTTAAAAAAATGAAACATGAAAAATTATTAAAAGGAGTTCATAGAGGAATTTGATTTTTCATACCAAATGACGAAAAATATTTTCCGAGTCTTTTTCATAGTTTAGCGAAATATTGAAAAACATTATCATTTTTCTAGAAAATAACTTTTCGAAAAATATTTTCTGAAAGTGTTACATTTTTCAAGAAACAAATGGAATTTTAAAGAAAATTATTTCTCATACAATTTTAAAGATATATATTATTAAAATTTTTATATAATTTTCTTAGCCAACTCATCGATAATCTATTTAAAATCTTATAAATTTTTAAGTAATCCATTTATGATCCACTTTTAAAACCTAAAGAACCCATTTATGATCCACCACCATGAAATATATGTCAAATATGGGTAATAGACCCATTTTGTCACCTCTAATCTTATATACATTAATACATATCATGTCCATAATTACAATCCACCAATCTAAATGTTATAGTTGGAGGGAATCTTCATCGACATTTTTTTCTTTTTCTCCCATTTTGATAAAAGTTGCGATCTTTTTGATTTAGAATTTCCATTTGAGCTACTCACGTTCAAATAAACTATGAGTCAATCTAGTTATCAAGGTTCGACCAAAAAACAATAAAAATAAATAAATCTAGTTATCAAGGAGCCCGTTGGAACACTCGTCAACTCATTCGTACATTGGACCACGCTTTTTCAGACACCAAAAATGGACATAGTACAACAATTTCCCGGGTCACAAGATACTCAAACGTGTAAAAACTTGCCAAATGTCTTCAGAGCATATAAAGTAGACCTGTCACTTAAATGCGCAAGTATCAAGCCGGGATCGAATACCAAGACTTACGAGACATGTACCTAATGAGTGGACGGAATTGAGCCCTCTTAGGAGGGAGTCGAGGGACTCAAGATTGTTGTCTCGTGCAAAGCTTTCCTTAGATTAGTTTCTGTCGAAGAACTTATTTCACAGCGACTAAGTAGAATATTCTTGCATCGACAATGCCCAAAATATGAATGTCAACAAATGCATACATGCAGGACATCTATCGGTTACAGTTCAACATGTAGTTCAGCAAGATCAGCACAACATTCAGTGTTCTATAAGAGTACCCTGCTTAAGTGAATATGCAGGTTATTAGTTTTCTCAATAGTTCCACACATCTAAAGTTCAATTGGACAGGCGGATTATCTAGTATGGATATTGTCATATCAAAACTAAAATGCAAGCTTATGACAACTAACAATCCATAACCACAGAGTATTGAAGTACAGGAGTTGAACTAAAAATGCCAGGATGCATCAAACTTACAGATTTTGCTTCCATGAGCAATCACTTCTCCTTCATCTGAGCTTGATTTATCGGGAAGTAAAGGGTATGCCTTTTCTCTGTTGAAGATTTGAGTAAATAAACTTCTGTTAAGACTTAAGACCACTGAAGGCATCTGTCTGAATGGAACTTTTGAGTCTTTTATACCAATCCTCCCCACATAGGAAGGACAACAATACTTCTCCATCTTGAGGAGATTGGTGAGTGTAACCAGTGAATATATGATCTCCCTGTGAAGAGACGGGAGATGATAAGCACATCAATCTCAATTCAGAATCACATCCAAGGGAGTGCATAAAACCATCGGTTAGAGGATGATCATTTCTCTCATTGAAGCCCTTGTGGATGAACAGATCCTGTTCTGGCGGCGAAAGCACTACAGATGAGTCATCAAAATTGTAATCTTCAGCCCGACGATAATTACATGAATCACGTGATAAAGAACAAGGAAGATCACTAAAAATCGCAATATCTTCCTTCCTGTCACATTGTGTTTCACAATCATGGTTGAAAAAGCTGGTTGAAGGAAATTGTGATGGACAAAACTGTAAAGGATAATGAGAAGAGACAGAGAATGCAGGCAATTCTCTCCCACCAAACCCAGATTCTAGAGTCTGTTGGTCATGATATGTTTCAAAATCATTACTTTGAAAGCCGGTCGATTGGCATTTTGATGGCCAATATTCTGAAGGATAATGAGATGAGACAACTAATGTAGATAATTCGCTCCCAACAAACCCAGAATGTAGATTCTGCAGGTCATAATGCGTCCCGAGATCATTGTGGTGAAAGCTTGTTGGATGGCATAGTGATGGACAAAAGTTTGAAGGATAATGAGATGAGACAGAGAATGCAGATAATTCCCTCCCGCCAAACCCAGATTCTAGAGTCTGCTGGCGATCATTGCACTGATAAGTCAGCAATGCTGGTGCAGTAGTGAGCTCTCTACTTTGACGAGCAGAGCATAAGTCTCTTTCATTAGTCTTATTATCGAGAACCAACTCTGAATCGCGTGTCTTCTCTTCAATCAAGGATTTATGTGGAGCTTGGAACTCATCCTGGACAAACCAAATGAAAGGGAGGGATACATTTGACATTGGAAAGAAGCAGAATTTTTTGTCTAGTATGGAGATGGAGCTCTACAAATCTCTAATTGTCCGCTAGTTACCTCAGATTCCTGCCAAGTAATGGTCTTGAGGGCAGCAACAGCTGGAAGATCAAAATCTGGGATAGTTCTTTCTATAGATTTATTTAGCCACCCAGAGGATAGAGAACAGTCCAAACACTTTCCACCTTCAGCTTCCAGAAAGTCCCACGTGCGATTCTGATTAAACTCTTTTAACTGGATACCAGACTGAGCGTAAGCATGCAGTTTAGAGCTCATGCTGGAGTCAAGTTCTTTCCTATCGAGACTTGTAGAATCCTGTCAAAACTATTTGTTACTCAGTAACAGCAATTAGAAGACAAACAAACAACTATTCCAGAAAATTAAAAATACAAGCATACATTGTCCTCATTGCTCAGAGGGTTTAGGCGACTTAAGAGTACGGAAACAAAACCATACCTAATGGAAATTCCAAAAGTTCCCAGTAAGAGTCATTCATCTGAAAAGAAGAAACAATAAATTATGGGCTGTGATGATTCTTACCCCTTTGAGCAGAGTTTGTCAATTTCAGGAAAGGAGGTAGTTTTGACCCACAAAAGTAGATTCTCCCTCTTCTTAGGAAAGAATTCACCAGACTTATAGCTATACCAAGTCCCTGAAATTAATTTCAATTTTTCAGAGAAGCAACTTGAGGTATCTTAAAAGAACATGACCAACCTAAACATAAGAACAGCTGCAGAGTGACAGATGTATTAATTAATTTAGACGGCCGAGGTGGAGGAGATGGATGAGGAAACTGTAGACAATAATTACTGGAATAGAAATCCTAGGGCAAGGGTGATTTCCTAGATGAGAACCATTGTGCTGAGGTAAGCAGACAGTTAAACAGTAACGAATGTCATGCCTGAAATGAAAATATAAAACAAACAAGAGCTTGCCCAAGGCCGTAACCAGTCAAAGCATTATGGGACTTAGTCATGAATAATGCAGTGAACTTCACGAAGAAATAATTTTGCTGGAGAATGCTGGCAAGAATTTCATAATGCAGACCTGATTCTCTTGATACACTACCGAATGGAGCTTGAAGTGAGGCGGAGTTCCTAGGTGTAACATCCTGGTGAAGCACTGACCCAGATTCCTTATGGATGCTATCGACCACATGGGTACTTGCTGAAAGAAGATAGAAATAGTCAGTAAATTCAAAGTCACAAAGTGACCAAAATAAAGTTCCTCAACCTACTGCTGGGAAGGTAATCAGATATGAACTTCTTAGCTGGAGTGGCATCATTTTGCATGGAACGGGAGCTAAATCTATGACCTTTGCTCTCTTTCAATTTCTTGAAAAATGCATACTCAGAGGTCTTTGGGACATCAGCTGCATATCATGTTCATGCATTGGTTATAAGATTGAATTCTTCACGATTACTTACTAAACACTAGTATATTTCAAGATAATGTATCAAGAAATAATTGTTATGTCTTCAGAGAGCAATCATATGCACGTGAACTTACATATTTGAAACCCATCTTCTTCTTGAGTTGCAGCTTCTTCTTCCCTGAAGCCTAAGCGGTTCTCCTCACAATTATCAGCAAACCTAACTCTCTTTCTGCTCGCAGCTTCTTAACAAAATAAAGAAAATAAATACCCTTCTTAGCTCATCGTCACAACAAGAAGTCTTGTTTTACTGTTGTTGTGGCTCTAGTATGCATGCGCCACATATATACATTGAGAAGAATGATGCTAGATTCATGGATGAAACTCCACAGCTGCCGCTATTGGACTGGATTATAACCTATCCAAATAAAATAACAGAACCAAATTCTATTTCTAATCCGGTATGTTGGACTCCAAAATAGATCCAGGTACAAGAGAAAACCCCGTAAAAATACGGTGGCATAATCACTGAACTTCCAGAAAATTAGGCCATCCAACATGCCTGGCCTGTCCCCATATAAACAAACAAAGCACAGCAATGGAAGCACAATAGGCAAAAACGAGGAAAGAATCAACATATCCCAAATTAAAAAGCACCAACAAGTGAAGGTAAGAAACAAGCAAGGCAAGATCATTCACCAAGTCACAAAGCAAAAATCCTTGTGCGATTGCTTCGCATTACGCTGTTCTGCAAGAAAACTTCCCAACAGGAATGAAAAATGCACTAACTCTACAGATAACTAATCCTACAAAATCGGCATCCTAAAGAAAACGCTGCGAAGAGACCGAAGTGAGAATCAAATCAATAGGCGAAACCATTCATATCTACGAATCGGATTCGTGGGGAGAGCGATACCTTGACCCGATCGAGGGATTATTACGGGGGGCAAACGGGTTTCGGAGCTCCGCAATGGGCGAAAACCGGCTCCTCGAGGTGCCCGTACGCGTGGTGGAATTCTGGCGTTCCTTTTCAGAGCAGTAATCTTCATTGTCGACCTCGACAACCACAGTGATCGATCGAAGAACGATTTGATGATCGGCAAAATCGAAACCCTAAGCAGATCGTCAGGTGGTGATGGCGGAGCGGAAGATGGGGGAGACGAACAATTTGCGCGCCAAGATGGGGCTTTGGTTTGTAAAATAAATAAAAGTGATTTAAATTTCCTCCATTAATAAAAAAGAATTATTCCATTTAACTAAGTCAATAGTTTTTTTTTTGTCCATTAATACTTTTTGTCTCTTTGCAGAGCACACCAGTCGAACTTCGCAGCTATGATACTAGCATCCTCACCCACCTAATTTCTTTACCAGCAGGGCTGTTGCCTATTGGCAAGTCATAGTTTTCGGTTGCAGCTTTTTTGATTCGCAAAAAAAATATGAATGTGGCAAGATTGTGACCAAAAAAGAAAAAGAAGCAAGATTAGGTTTTAATTTGATGGTTAAAGCATTAGTTTTTGTGTGAAAGGGAAGAAGAAAAACTCCTTTGGAAAGCTTTCAAAAGATGTAAAGATAGACTAGATAGCTCAGACGACAATACTGAAAAAGGGTTTCACAAGTAACTATAAAGTCTTTTATCTTGTAGTGTCACGTGTGTTTCCTTCAATAATTGGCGTATAGAGGTCAAAAGTTGTCTTGAAAATATATTGTTCACTGGTCAGCGTTGTTCACTATTCATTGTAGTAGTAGAGAGGCTACTGTTCACCAGAATAATGCCGATCTGCGAACCCAATGTGCTTATTTCATTCGACTGTGTTGTCTATATAAAGCCCCTCATGTAATGAGATAGATCTAGCCTTCGTATAATATCACCGTGAAGTTTTATCTTCGTGAGTGCTAAAATTCTTTCCTTTCTTCTTATTTAAGCATGGTTTCCTGACTTCTAGAATATTCTTGTTAATTCGGTAGTATGACGTGATTCAATATGCTCTTCACTTACCACTTTGTATGGAACTTGTTAATCAGAAACTTCTAGTATCTTGGGGATTGAATTTCAAGATTGAATATAGAAAACTAAAAAGTAGTCTCCTAAAATTGACCGAGAGAGAGGTCCTGGCATTGGAGATAGCATATCTGTTTTCAGATTCAAGCTTATTTCCGCTTCCTTCCTAGTATCAAGCACTAATTTACATATGTGATTCTTTAGAAAAAATTTCAAATAAATGCATGGAGTGCCCTCATTTTCTCAATTAAGGACCTAAAAGCCTTCATTGTGTTAAAGAATAGCCTAGCTAAGAGTGTTTCCGTCATTTACATTTTTTTTATTTTTATTTTCTTGTTTTCTTTCTCATTTCCTTTTTTTGCTTCCTTTTCGCCAATGGCCAACCATCGCTTGAGACCATCCACCAATGCAAGAACGAGAAAAAAGAAAAAAAGAGAGAAAAAAAATCAAAAAATACTCTTGGTCATGTTCTTTAAAATAAAGTCCACTTCACATCTTTACTTAAGAAAATGAAGACACTCCAAGCCATTTTTTGAAATTTTCTTAATTTTTTTAGTATAAGAGTCATTACCATATTACTGTAACAATCACCATCGTAGAGGGACGCCACTAAACATTGAAATTCCATTTGGGATACTTAAAATTGGCTTGTAGTTTTGGGTATCATTCAAAGCGTGATTTCTTGGTAAAAAGGAAAACAAAGGGAGAGAGAAGCTTCTCCTTTTTCACTTTGGAAATGTATTAGTAGGTCAAAAGTCTCAAGAAGACAAAGCTCAATTTACAATTAAGTCAAGTCAAAATCTCCGTCTTAGTTAAATATTCCCACAATACCATAATCCGGTCCGGTTCACTAAATTATGTGGAATTAGGTATTGACCTTATTCTTAATTTCTTGAGCAACAGAGGAGAGAGGTGGTCCTTTTTTCTTGCATGACACTCATGATTTTCTTATTAACATCTTCTTTCTTCCTTTTTAACAAATGAACTGAACTTTCCACGTACCAACTCTCTACAAAAAAAATTCTCTGCAGTCAAAGGTTGAACAACAACGGCCAAGAATGATGAATGGATGCGTGATCACCAAAGGTCCCAGAATTCAATAACAAGAAACTAAATCTTGACTTTGTCACTAGAAAACTTTCAAAGAGCTCAATAAGAAACCAACCCACCACAGATTTGGCCTCGGAAGAACCGAGGGGATCGTTCTGATAAGCTGGGGGTTCATGGAGGGAGTGAAGCTCCTCGGAACTTGGCCTAGTCCCTTCAGTTACAGAGTCATATGGGCTCTCAAGCTCAAGGGAGTGAAGTTCGAGTATGCGGAGGAAGATCTCGGCAACAAGAGTGACGAATTGTTGCGGTGCAATCCAGTTCACAAGAAGATCCCTGTGCTCATCCATGGAGGGAGACCGGTTGCAGAGTCCACTGTGATACTGGAGTACATCGAGGAGAGCTGGCCACAAAACCCTCTGCTTCCTCGGGATCCTTATGACAAGGCCGTGGCTCGGTTCTGGATCAGATTCATTGAGGACAAGGTGTGTAGCGAACATCTGAATGGAATTGTTTTCCCTGATAGAGTTCTTGAAATATCTGAGGTGCATCAGTTACCCGTAACAATTTTCATTAGCTATTGCGCAGAAGTTTCACCTGCAGGTTGTTGTTTTTTCGGTTTCGATGCCAATTATCTTCAAACATTGATTCACAGAAATTTCAACTGGAAGTATCGGTATCGATATGTTTCATTCGAGGTTTCTTCTCCGAGAATTAGGTTCGGTTCATGTCCCATTAGCCTCGTTCTCGAGCTTACCTTGAGGTGAAAACAGGAATTTCCATGAAAAATGTAAGAAGTTCTCTCTAAGTAGAGATCACGGAAAATCTTGTGATGTTAGTCATGATAAAGAATAAGACCCTGGAGAGCTAAGTAAGATAATTCAAGAAAGCAATAAGCATGATCATATCCTCCTTCTACTCTCTAACAAATGAAACATTCTGGGCGACGAAGACGCCAGTTTTCTTCAGATTCTGTCACAGCACAGGGGAGCAACAGGAGGAGGCAATAAGAGAAGCCAAGAAAGTCCTGAAAACCATTGAAGAACATGCTCTTAGAGAGGAGGACAAGTTCTTTGCAGGGGACAAAATTGGCTTGCAAGATCTGGTCTTTGGATGGTTAGCTTGGTTGCTTCAAGCCCTGGAAGAAGTGGTTGATGTGAAATTATTGGAAGCCAGCGAATATCCTCGCCTGCACCGATGGGTGCAGAATTTCAGAGCGCATGATGTGATCCGAAGCGACCTTCCTGAGCACAATGCTATGCTCGCCTACTTCAAGCGGATCAGGGAGACCTTCATTTCGTCTTCTACATTGGCGGTGTAGACACGTGGACCAAGTCTGGATGACAATTTTTTACTTTCTGTGAGCAAGTTCTGCAAATAAATTTCCGGAGTCACTGTTGTGGATTTACATTAAGAGTAGTGATGGTCCTAAAATGTAATTTATACATGCTATTCGAACACAGTAAAGTATCAGGTTGGTACGTCGAAAACTTGATTGACTGGGAGATATGAAATAAAGAGGAAATTGCATATTTGTCGCTCTTGATGAGATTCATCATTCATGTCTGATGCGCTTTCCATTACCGATTTGCACTTAATCCTTCTTGTTCACTAATCCTTGATGGTCTCCCTCAAGAAAGCTACGCAATTAGTAACTCTCAGGGTCCACATGAGCAAGAAAACACCTTAATGACCTTGAATCTTGAGGATCTGCTTGCAATATAGGCTTGAGTTTTATCCCGGCACAGCTTCTTAGTTTCTGTACTAAAGAACGATGAAGCAGTAAAGTCAATCGTCTTCTTCTCTATGCACTGTCCGTCTTGGACGGCAGTAGTCACAAATTACACAAGATGTGCCAGTATGCCCTTAGTCTCCAATGTGGAAGTTTCATGACCTAGTGAGATCCGATAATCTCAGTTTTGCACATTTCTGAACTGTCGCGAAATACTTTCTGCTTTTTGAAGAAGACAAAAGGGGATGTGATCAAGAGATAGCAGAGTAATTAAGCAACCGATAATACATATACGGACACGCGATAGCACAACTATTCTGGACACACGAGAGAAGAACACTTGTGTTGAGACGTGATAATAACAGATTGCATCAGGGCCTCACAATGGACGGATGGGCTCGATGAAGCTGGACGGGTGCCAGCTGATAACGAGGAAAAATATCCCGTGAAGATATTGAATTCCATGAAATGCGCAAAAGGTGTCGCCTGTTTCATAATCGAACCAGCTTTGTCCATCTTCTGCTGCCATGTCCGAGATCATTATGAGTTTATAAGGTGTCCTCGTTGTCACTAGTTTATCTGAGGCTATACCTGAAATTTCTCAAAGGAGTTGCAATTGGCCATTTATCGCTGTTCTCTACCCTGTCCAATCACTATATCTTGCAGTTTGGATCAGCTGCCAGATAATTTGCATCGACACATAAGGTTTTTGCATCAATCATTTATTGGAGCAAGTGCTGTCTTCCTTCAAAGAACTTCGCGTGGGAGATCAGATTTTTCTGCTTCGGCAGGTAAACCCAATGTAGCAAATATGTGTGTACTTGCAGAAGGCCGGGACACCAAGAATAGTCATTTGACTCGTTTCGGTTATAGCTAGTGCATTCTGTATCAGAAAGATTGTACTCTCATCTCTACACATACATGATGCAACGGCACAAGCACAATGGTTTGAAACTGAGTATCTATATGTAAAGTCTAATATCCTGCTACGAAATGACAGCTCCAGGGCACCACAGGGGCTTCAAGAACATGCACGTGGGTCCAACTGTTCGACACCTGTAAGAGGATTTCAGAGTTGGCGCCGTGAAATGATGGTTCATGCAATGTCTGATGTACTAATGTTGAGATTTATATAATGCCCGACTGCACAAACTCTCCCGGTGTCACCTTCATGGAATCAAGGATCTGAACATTCTTGAAATGGAAAATTCCAGTTCGACAGAAACTAGAATCGTAGTAAGCTTAAGCAGGAAGAGACGACATAAAAAAATGCCATGCTTAGCTGTAATAGAGCCTTCTGTACTCTAAACTTTCTGCTTCATCGTTATTTTGGATTAAGTGCCAAGTATACTCCAAAAACTTTGCCTGGATTAATAAAGCTCTTCTGCTCCGATCTGACAGGCTTGTCTAATATGGCAAATATGGGTGCACTTTCGTAGTAGGCCAGCATGCCAAGCCTGGTCGTTCGGCTATAGCTGGCGTGACTTTGTATCGGGCTACAATTGTACGGTTATCTTCGCATATAAATGAAGCAACAGCATGACACTTAAGTAGCATCTCGAACTGCATGTCTGTTTCTAATGCCCTACTACAGAATGATAAAGACACCACAGCACAGAGGGGCTTCACGAACATGGATCCGGGTAGACCGTTGCCCCTTAAAGGATATCAGAGTCAGCATTATGAAATGATCGATGCAATATCCATGGTACTAATGTCCAGCTTTTACAATAAACTGGCTGCACAAACTCTAATGGATGTCACTGACAAGAACTGAGGATCTCGATTTTCCTAAAATGGGAAATTCCTGTAAGTTCACGTTGCTCAAATTGATATGGAATTACAGAAGCATCAGCCAACCAAGAAGCATAGTCTATCAAAGAACATATACACGCTTGACTCACGGTTCTTCCGGTCATGATCCTAGAATCTTATTGTCTGGGTTAACTCGAAGATATATTACGACACAAACAAGTGCCAACCGGGCAGGACAATCTGTCCCGCTCAGACTGTATATCGACACTGCCATGTGGAAGAACAACTTTCCGTGTCATCAGGGACATCAAACTGCTGCTGAAGTAAGGGCAAAATGGGACCTGATAATGGGATCTCAGCAAGGAACAATGGTGGCAATGCCATGTGTGTCAATTGATCCCTCTTGCAGCAAATGTCCTAGCAAGAATAGATTGCTGACTGGATTGAGCGAACATAAAGTTGGAAGGGATTAGCACACTTGAGCTCATACCAGTGGCCATAGGCTCAGAAAATGTAGTTGCTGCCGATGGCTGCACGATCTCCACGTTTCGATTTCGTTGTTCAGTTCATATCAGCTCCTAAAAGTTCCCCGGTGCACGCGTTTGAAAGTGTAACGAAGCTCCTAAATGGATGTTGCAAGAAGTAAACCCATCGTATTTGTGCCGGTTTAGGCGAGTTCTCAGATAACCATATCGTGCGGACTTCGAATCATCGAAAGGGGTCGGGTGAAGAGCAGATTAAACCGAAGTGATCGGAGCAGATTCTGAAATGAGTTGTGATTGGGGCCTCCAAGAGTCTGATAGTGACAGTCTCATGTGTTGGCAATTTATTGTGCTGGGCAGAGATGTCCTTTCCTTTCTTTGTTTCCCCTTCCCTTATGGTGTGATTGAACTGAACGGGGTGCAAGGAAACAAAAGAGGAGAGCAAGTTGGAAGAAGGTGACATAATGAAGTGATCAGGTCTTGTTCTGACACCCAGAAAACGAAAAATGGAAAACAACAAACTTGCTTGGTGACTGTGAGAACTGTGATGATGAAAAGAGAATAGGTGAAGCCTGGCCAAGAGATTAGTATTTTGCCTTTCTTCCTCCAATTTGCACCGGTTTCATGTGAGTCTAGTTTTGAAAAGAGTATTCAATGTGACCAGACAAGACGGTAACAATTTAGAAGCGAACATTATTTGTGAATCACTTGACAGTCAAAGACCGATTGAAAATCTCGATGCATTCGTCGTACTTTCTCTCGCTATTCGATGTGTAATTTGCTCTATTCATTTCCTAATATCGCTCGAAGAGTTTACCGAGAATCGCAGCTTGTTTAAGTATTCTCATCCCGGTGATTACGCCCGCCCGCCCTTGTTGAGTCGACTAGTGCCTAGTCCGTCTTTGAGCACATATCTATTGAAGGGAATTCTCTGCTAATGCCTTTTGTAATGAGCCAGTTCGATCCATAGGGACCAAGCCTCTCAAAAAGGAATACTCAACCACTCAAAAGCGATCCTTTGGGTCGAATCTTACTTGTAAGCCACTTTATTGAACCTCTCCCTTCAATGTCGGACTTTGGAGTGCTACATCCGGCGCGAATGATCAACCATTTATCAAATCCAAGAAGTAGATTTAGTTTGGCAAAAGGACTCTTTAATTGCCAATATTTGTGTACTCACTTTAGTACGAATATATATTTTTTGGATTACTTAAATATTAATTTTTTTGAAAAACGATTATTTGAGTACCAACTCCGATAAGGTCGCCAGAATTTTTTACCATTAGTATTAAAGTGATCATTTTTTTCCTATTTAGCGCTAACGTGATCGTTTTTTGGATCACTTAAGTATTAATTTTTTGAAAAATGATTATTTAAGTGTCAACTTCAATGAAGCCGTCGTAATTTTTCGCCGTTGGCACTAAAGTGATTGTTTTTTTATTTATTTGACACTTATGTAATCCAAAAAAAAATATTGACACTAAAGTATTGGCACCAAAGTAAGCATTATGCCGATTTAATTTCTAGTATGCCAAACTGGACCTTGGAGCACGGATAATTTGAAGGAGGAGGACGTAAGGGAAGAGTGAATAAACAAAATCACTTCTTTCCTTCACAGTACACAGTGCACAACATCGAGGTGCCGCTATCTAGAGACCTATAAAACACTCTCTAGTCTCTACGCCCCCACAAACCGGTTAAGTTTCAGCTTTTGTCTCGTACAGATGGCCCTAACCCACGATAGTTTGCATGTTGTCGAAGAAATTTGAACATATGATTTTAGATTTATGAATTGAAAATCATGCCCGAATGAACTACACCAAATTGCTGCTGCTTCTTCTTTTTAAAACTTTTCAGCACGCTGAGATCGAATCAAGAGCATCTTCTTCCGATTCTTCTACTGGGGCAACGCCTATCGATTATGTTTTGGTATATCTAATTAAGCCACCAAAGGACACCGTACTTGGTGTCGTGGTGTAGTTGGTTATCACGTCAGTCTAACACACTGAAGGTCTCCGGTTCGAGTCCGGGCGACGCCACTTTCTTCACCGTTTTTCCATCTCCTCGAAGGATTTTCCCTTCTTCTATTTTTGCTGTGACCCACGATGATCGAAATCAATTGCACGAAATGTACCCACGTTAAACCTGCTGAAGGCGATCTCTTTTTTCACTACAACCCACAGGAACATTTTGACCCCAAGTTCAGGGCTCGTGTTGAGCCTTTCCCTTTTGCCTTTTCTCCTTCCTACTGGCTGCGGAAGTGGGGGGTCGACTTTGCTTCTTTGATGACATTAGCAGTTGCAGAAGTTGGAACATAGTGAACCCCACAACCTCAGAGAGATGGTATCTTCTCAATCCTGTTTTTGTTTGTTCAGTGGACCATATGACTGGCTCAAAGAATTACTCCGTTTTGGCGCTGTCAAGAACGCCGAGGGAGCTCGAGTTATCGGGAAAGGCTTAAAGAACTGCTCAGCATGCGCAGTACCCTGTTCATGTTGACGAAAGTCTTCTGCAGCTGTAATTAGCAGGATTTAGCTTGTAAAAACTACACAGATTGAACAAACACACGAATCCTATGTCATTCAACTTCACCAACAGGTCAGTATACAGACGATCTCTGATACACATATCAGATCAGAGAAGGGCACAAAAAGACAAACAGCCTCATCATCCTAAAATTACAAAATGCCCACACACCTGGGCCTTTGGGAGAGGGCTCTTCCTCTCTGTGCCTATGCGCTGTCCCTAGTTTTTCTTAACAGTATGCGTAGTCTGGCTATCGTTCTTTTCTTCTTTACACGGTGAATCAAACCAAATAATCATGATCTAAACAACCACCCCCCACAAAAAAAAAAAAAAAACTGAAACTCGGGGGCATGTCGTGCACGTGGACGTAAAAAAAAATGTTTGTGCATTAGAACTGGGAGATGCATCTCCTGTGGCGAGCAGTGATCCTCTGTTTCTGCTTGGTCTCCACCTTCCAGATCTTGCCAATGTCCTGAGCAATCCTCATGGCATCAGAGGATGCACCAGACAGGTCAAAAAAAGAAAAATGTTTGTGCATTAGAACTGGGAGATGCATCTCCTGTGGCAAGCAGTGGTCCTCTGTTTCTGCCTGGTCTCCACCTTCCAGATCTTGCCAATGTCCTGAGCAATCCTCATGGCATCAGAGGATGCACCAGACAGCCCTTTCCTCGTGAACCCTACTGCATATAGCCCAGCATTGCCCTTCCAGCCATTGGGGAATTTCGGTTTTGGGTAGCCATTCTTGGAGAAGAACTCACTCTCCTGATAACACGAAAAGGAACCATAACAACGTTAGCCCAATTTGTCCAACTCTGTTCACTTCATGAGAAGACCGGATATGAAAAAGAAACTTCTGAGACGGTGGACTTCGTAGGGGAAATTTTTTGACTTTCTTTGACTTTCCTTTTGGATCGAGACCGAGAATGTCAAAGGTGTCAACTTTTTCCTAAAGATAGGCCAAACAGAACATATTTTTGCAAACCCAGAACATAAAAACTGCAAGAACAGGAAATTTTTTCACACCTGAAGCCAAGAGGGGACATTGCTTTTGTACCCGGTGGCGAGAATCACTGAGTCAATGTCGAGCTTGTCTCCATTCACCAACTCCACAACATGGCCACGTGAGAACCTCTTGATCCCAGGGACAACCTTAATCTCTCCAGATCTGATCTTTTGCAGAGTTCCAACGTCCAAGACTGGGGTCTTCCCTTTCTCGTTCTTGAGCTCCATTGGTCCCATTGATGGCCTCTTGAGCCCACATTTTCCGATGTCCCCGAGCACCAACCATGCCAGGATCAGAAGTATCTTGTCGACCAGCCAAAGTGGAAGCCATTTCATCAGCAAAACAGCGAGCTCAAATGTGGACTTCCCCAGAACTTCTCTAGGCAGGACGTGAACCTGTTCATTACCAAGCAATCAAATGCACGAATTAGAATCAACTCTCTCCATTCATAACGTCTTACAGTTCGGATTTTTCGTTTCTTTTTTGCATTAGAATTGGCGGCTTACCGAGCTGCGGACCACCAGCGAAGGCTTAGCTTTGTGGTCGCAAAGGTCTAGCGACAATTCCATTCCGGAGTTGCCAGAGCCGACGACCAGGACCCTCTTCCCGGCGAACTTCTCGCCGGACTTGTAGTCGCAGGAATGCACAACCTCGCCCTTGAAGTCCGCCAGCCCATCTATTTCCGGCACCACGCGCTCTGCATTCTCCCCGGTCGCCACCACAAGCCACCGGCAGATGTACTCGATCTCGGAGCGGCTCGCACCCCTGGCCTGGACCGTCCGGATGCGCCACAGGCCGCTGGTCTCGTCGTAGCGGGCCGACTGGACGCACTCGTTGAAGTTGGGGCTGATCTCGAAGCGCCTTGCGTAGGACTCGAGGTACTCGATGAACTGCCCCCTGGTAGGATACTCAGGGAAGTCCCCAGGGAACGGCATTCTAGGGAGCTGGCAGAATTGCTTGGGAAGGTGAAGTTTGAGCCTGTCGTACGTTCTCTCCTGCCACAACGAGGCAATGCACTCGGTTCTCTCTAGGACCACAAAGGGCACTCCTTGGTCTCTGAGGCAGGCCGCTGTTGCGAGCCCGGAAGGCCCCGCCCCAACAATGACCGGCCCGTTGACCCAAACGCAGCGGCGGGTGAAGAAGTCCTCATGGTTGGCTAGGCGGAACAAGTTCTCCATTGTTTTGGAGGGATATCAGGAATCTCTAGATATGGGTGTAAGCGCTTGGTTTGCAAGAGGTATTTCTCCCTTTTGCTACGTCTTTAGGCAAATGTAGAAAGTTGATGATTGAGAGATTGAATTGTGTTGTAATTTTCAAGATTGACTTGGGTGGTTTGGAGGGGGAGGATGGGAGGGGTTTAAATAGGGAGAAGGAGAAGGATCGCATGTGACGGGACTTGGGGGGAGTCATTGAGTGGGCTTGCATTGCACTCCTCAAATCATGAGATTGTGACTACCATCCTTTAATTTTCCATTTTTCTCTTGTCATCCTATAGTTTAACGTGTATAATGGTAAGAGAGCTTTCGTTTTTTGAATTGTTTAATTCATTGCAAAAAGTGGGAATATACTATTTTGGTTTGGGGCATTTTGATATTCTGTCTTTAGGGAAAGGTATCATCATGGATGCTAGTGTGAACAATTTAATCCATGTACATTGCTTGGCTTTTCATAGTGTTAACTACGTGGCACAAAATGAGGGGAAAAAAAAAGAGAGGAAAAGATTGAGAAGCCAGTGAAGTAGCCGCCGCATGTGGATGAGCGAAGGAAGGGCCAAGAAGCGCAAAGAAAAGTTATCAGTCACGCATGGCCAGAGCGTAGAGGCTAGACGTATGTGATCCTTGGGATTTCGCATATCTCACGTGAAATCCACACGATCCGACGGCTGATATTGCATCACGTCAACTGCTTCCGGTGCGTTCAACATGGTCCTTGGTTCCGATTCTAAGGAATTGAATGGATAACGGGTTGAGACAAAGGTCCAAAAACATACCAAGTTGATGACCAAAACTCCAAAAATTGCATCAAGCGCGTGGCAGCCAAGAAGGGTGGCGAGCATCTCTATTGTTGGTTCAACTATGACAAAACCGTGTACAGAGCGTTGTCACCTCTTACGCAACCTCGACGACCCGCCATTTCACCTCATCTAGGTAAACCCAATGAGATTCAGTAACGGATATAGCCCAAAACCTAGCATCAAGAGAGTGGTGAAAGCTAAATAATAAAAGACGGTTCATGCATATTTCCGGATATGCAACCAAAAAAAAAGGAAAAAAGAAGAGGAGCAAGTTGTGTTGATAGGTTGCTCTCACTAGATTGATAGGCTGAGTTAATCACATTGCTCCTATTTTCTGTAATGGCAATGTGAATTCACATTGCTCCTATTTTCCATAATAATAATGTGAATTGCGATTAAATGGATAGTTTCCAAAGCTAATAAAAGACAAGATCATTATGATGAAAGGACAGCTTAGCTAGCTCACTACATGTAATGAACAGGTCGGTTGATCCTTTTGCTATAGTATCTTCACTAACGAGCAGCTGGGAAATTTCCGCCGGAAGGTGTGCTGTCGTGCTTCAATCTTAAGCCAATGAAAAACTCGGGGTTTTAAAAGCAAATAAATAAATAAATAAAACCCTTTCCTTGTTTCTTATGATCACACTGTGAATGGGAGGCACGAGCACTCGATTGAAGACAAAAAAAAAAATACTGGGAATTACAAGCTTTCGGTAGTAGCTTTTGATGGTAAATGCACCCTACTTTGACAGGCGTCCACGTATGATTGAGGATGCGAAAAGCGGGTTATTATCAAGGGAGAGGGATATGAATATTAGGGTTTCTTTTTCCTTGGTAGTTTCGACGTAGATTACATGATGATCGTGATCATCAAGCGAAGCTTTTGGGGAAAAAAAAAATAAATCGACGGATGAATACTAGGGTTGTGCCCCACTCAACCCCCTTTGGGGTTATCGAGTGAAAAAATTTCTCGGGAAAAAGAGGCAGCCAGGTGCATGCAAACCCCTTGATCGCACATGCTCTCTCCTTTTGAAGGACAAGCGTTACAACGTTCCTTGGGAATAGAAGAATGTCCAAGTACAAAAGGAAAAAAAAAATATCAAATGTTTGATGTTGAATGCACATCATGTCATGATCTTATCTCGAATCGGCTTGATGCCGCCAATCAAGAAATTATGTTTAGTAGTCATGCACGAAAAATACATCGAATGACCGCGATAACTAAGTGTCAACTTTTCATTATTCTGACATATTAACTGTTCAAGACGAGATAGTTTGAAGAAATTAAAAAAGTCGAGTTATGCCATTCAGTCAATGAAAAAGGAGGGGGGAGGGGGAAATTTTATTCTTGCACCGTAAATTCAAACATTAGTTACTTAGATGCCATGGGAATGTCATTATATCATCCTAGATTTTCTTCTCTTTTATTTTCCTTTTTTTTTCTTTTTTTCCACCAGCCTTGCAATGCATCGAAGCCAGCTAGGGGACAATGAGAGTCTTTCCACTCTTGAGGATGAGAAGGAATCATTCCCTAACCAGTCCGTCCCCCCATCAATTTCTCTGTTAATAGCAACTTTTGGCTGTGTTCTCATGACCTAATGCAAACTTTTCTGCGTGGTCGGCGTGGGTACTTGATAAAGATCCAATTTTGAGGGGGGCGGTTCTAATAAAAATTAGCCAAGTGGGGATTGTGAAGCTTCGATCGAAGCCAAAAGGGGCCCTTTTCGTTGTGAGTTTTGTTGGGTTTAACTCGAGTCACGCGTGAGGAAAAGTTTGAGGGGGGAAAAGTCGTGGCTTTCGATATAAACCGGGGGGGGGGGGGGGGGGGGGGGGGGGGGGGGGGGATTAGCGTTTTGGTTTTATCAAAATTGCATGCTTTCTTTCTTAGGAGGTCAGAAGGTTTTGGCTTTTCGAGCTGCTGCTGTGAGTTGCCAACTTCGCCGACCAGCAGAAATTGCGCGTATCGATGCCAGGCAAACGGCGGTGCCACGTCATTTAGCGGGCGACGTGAAGTTGTAATTGTTTTGAAGCCTTTGCTCAGCAACGCGCGCCTAAAGAATAACAAAAAGTGCGAGTTCCTCGAGAGAATTATTTAAAAATAATAATAAATCTATTATAATTATGTCAATTCAGTTTTAATTTTTTTTTTACCAATTCAATCTCAAAATTTTTCCATTTGTCCCGATTTAGTTCATTTTGTCAGCCAACCAGGATTGACGTGACTAATTTTTTGATTTTTTTTTATTTTTGTTAATACCCAAAAAAACCACAACTCTAGCATATGTCTTAATTATATATAAATATTTTTTATATCATAAAAAATTCTCAATTTTTACTTTTGTCTCATTGGCCTAATATCCAAAGAAACCCTACCTTTACCATTTGTTCTAATTATATTCAAAAAAAAAATTCTCTCATTAAAATTCTCCTATTTTTACTTTTATTCAAATTCTACCATTATCAGCCTTCCGTCCATCGTTATTCATTAGTTAATCCTACGTAAAAGTTTGGGATTTATTATAAGACAAAAAAAAAGGGAGATATAATTGAGACATACGTTAAAGTTGATAATTTTTTTAGGTATTAGGCCTTTTTATTTATTTATTTATTTATTTTTCTTCCTTCTTCCTCTAGCCAGCCAAGGAGGAAGAAAAAAATAATTAGAAAAATATTGAAAATTGCTCATGTTATCGCCGATCGATTAAATTGATTGAATCGACATAAGTGCAAGAAGTTTAGGATTAAACTGACACAATTACAGTAGGTTTAAAATTTTTTGGGAATTTTCCCGAATTCCCAGTAGGCCGAGTGCAGCAAGCTTAGCATATCAATGACATGCTATGAGCAATTACCATCCTGGTGGGCAATTAAACCAAGTAATTAGCAAGCGGATATAATGATATTGCACTCGATTTACTCTTTAGTTTGCAATTAAGTTAGCTGAACTTTGAGATGCTTAGCTAACTTGGGTAACTGATGCAGCAATCATATATCCCTACTAGGTCAAACTTTTCGGCGAAATACGAGTGAATTCTGAAAACGGAGTCCGCGTCGATTCAGAATATGGTCCCTTCCAATTTCCCAAAATACCGCATTAGCATTAATGACACATTATATGCAACATATGCACTGTTCCACCAAGTACGACAAAGCGTAGCTAACCAAAGATTAGCATGAAGCGGTACGACAAACACAGTTAGGCTAACTTTTGATTAATCACACCCTTTTGAGCTGGCTTAGGTTCTTCCCCCCACCTAGCTTTTGTCTGCGCGAAGCTCTTTGGTCAAACCCTAATATTGGAAATAGAGGATATTTGCACAACTTATCATTAGAAAATATTTAGCTCTATCTCTCTCTGATTTAGGTTTTAAAGGTGGATCTCACCAGCCAACCCCAATCATTAATTGGCAATTAGAAAATCAATAATGGCCATAAAAAAAACCTCGTAAACTAATGATATTCTGCCCTAGAGAACTTTAAAGAGAGGGAAGGAACCTTCGTTTCATTAGTTTTTTTATGTCATCTGAAATTGCAAATGATGAAGATGTGGATCACATGGCGACCCCAGGTAGCAACTTCTATGGGAAAGTCGCACTAATTCATATTAATCTGTCTAGTGAAAATCTAATTGAATCTAGAGAGGGACACATTAGAATCTTAACAAAGTTGTTTAAGAGATCTTCCTTTCCCTTCTCAAAATTTCCTCTCAGTTTAGACTCATGTGGCTCATTCTCAACTGTTTTTTGAATGTTTCGTAAGTAAATAAACAGGATACGGGAAATTTTGATATGGGGAAAGCTTTTTAATGGAATCTAAGCAACTCACAAAAGTATAATGGTTTGCGCTTCTAACGTAAGTACACATCATCTTTGTTATTATTCTGTATATGTGGCAACGTTTTCCGAACAAATTCGATTACACAAAATGTATGAAATCGAATTTGGGTGAATATATATCACCCGTGAATAGCTCTACTTTGATTATTAGACTTGTCATTGCTCCTAAAGAATTAGCACCTACTATCATCCTAATAAGAATCCCAAATCTCATTCGGAATTTCGTTAATAGAAGCTTTCTCAAAGTTTACTCAATATGAACATTAATCCACAAAACCGGATTTATTTTATTATTCGAATGTGTAGCATTTTTTATTCAATGTAACCCACATGTGTCATCATTAGTTTGGCCAGCTAGTTAATTAGCAGAAATATACTTAACTATTCAAAGAAATACGAAAGGTTATAAGTATCTTATTTTCGAAATTTGACCCACTCGTAAGTTTCTTTCTTTCTTTCTTTTAACTTAACCCAAATGCAATAATCTACATTTGCATTATGGAAATACAAAAAAGTTATTAGCATCTCATGTTCAAAACTTGAGGCGTGGTCATCTAACAGCCGCTAGGGGTCCCATAGATTAGGAGCTTTTGTGGTGATTAAAATGAAGGGAATGTGGATCCACAATGAATAATTAAACCGAAACAAATCCCGCAAATGAGCGATTAATAATTGATAATTAGGATCTTCAAAACAATTAATGCGTATATCCCAAAGCATATGATGGAGAACATGGAATGCGATGGAGAGAGCATTTAGAATCAGTACTTGCGATCTTCCTTTCAATTAATCAAATCGATTAATTAAGTTCAAACCATGGGTCGGTACTATCGGTTGGACTAACTCTAGAAGTCAAAATCAAGAAATGGTCGTCCAGGTGCCACGTCAGGAGCATTGCACTTGGCATGATTACGGCACGGCATGTGGCACTAATTTCTTGCAATTTTTGTTTATATAAAATAATTATAGTGTATTTTTTTTTAAAAAAAATGGCTTCTCTTAATCCAAGATGCCGCCCCTCTCCCATGGTCATTGCACCAACATTCACAGATCCCTAAATATATGAGGGTTATTAATTCCATGTTCAAATTATTAATAAGTGGGGATAGAAAGAGGGGGGAGGGGGGGAGGTAAAAGCCGGTAATGAAGATTCTTTTTTAATTTGAAAAAAAATATTTACGTTAGTGCTAATGGAACATGGCATGAGAAGATTCAAATATGGCATCACTCAAATATATAGCATGATATGATATCGCATCCCCCGTTCTTTAATCGATAGTTTAACGTGATATGAGATCACATCCGTCGTTCTTTAATCGCTTGAATCTTTTCGACATTCGAAAGGAGTCTCGACATGTTATGAAGAACCTGCATAAATGCATCTTAAACTTATGAAACGAGGCTAAATAATTTCATTATTAAGCACTTATTTACTCACTCGACAAGATAATGAGTAAAGCTAGTGGGTCATTGTTAAAAGATTTGACTCCAATCAAAACCGCCGATTCTATTGGGTCTGCTCGATCAATATCATGCTCGAATTTAGATGGCACAAACCCCTACTCAATAATAACTCGATTTTTTTTATTAAAAAATTGATATTTAAACAAAATAGAGTTGATTTCAACTGCGCCTTACCTCTACTTATTCGACATTATATCCGCAGCTCACCAAACAACATATAGGATATGACAAAATTCTTGAATTTCTTATCATATTTTATCCAGTCCTATCTTGACTAGAAATTTGAATGATTAAACGCAGCCCTAATGCATTTTATTTACTTTATTTGTATTTTTACCAAAAAAGATAATTCATATATATATATATATACACACACAAGCTTCATTGGGCATGATAATGTGAAGGACATTTTTACCGAGGCCATGTTCATGGAAATTCCAAATGTCGACGTGGATGTTTCCATCGAGAACGAGATTCACACCTTCCAAGAGCCCCACATTCATCCCTCCATTCTCTCCCAAAACACAACTCCTATCCTACTCAATAGCCCTTAAAAAAAAAAAAAGGGAAGAGAACGTATAATCCCAAGTTTTTTATTTTTAAATTCTTTTTGATTTTTCCAAATTTTCCATTTCCCTATAACTCGATCGATCATTCCTCGAAAATATTAGAATAATGACACAAAAAGAAGGGAGGGAAAAAAAAACCAGTGGGGAATTTTGATTTTTTTTCCCCCAAGAACAGTGTCTCGAGTTTATAAACTATAATACCACGCGTTTACGCTTGCGTTTAAGCTCGCGATCAGAGGAGCGGAATTAGGAAGGCCGGTCGGTCCACTTCGCTTCAGATCGAATCGCGACCGTCCAACATAAAATTGCCCCCCAGCCGCTCAGCACATGCTTTATGTGGGATGATCCTCTTACTGGCTAGAGTGGCTCCTTCAAGCCATCCATCCTAACCTAAGTTTCCAAATTTCTCCCCCTCAAAATAAAATAAAATAAAATAAAATGGGAAAAGGAGTAAGACTCAATTGACCTAATTCCCATATGAAGAAAGTCAAGCTGGAATCAGGGGAGCATTTTTGTGCTACGACCAACCCACCACTCTTCTCTCACTTATTTCCCTTCTGTTTTCTTTTTTATTTTTCGTTTTTTTCTCATTTTCTGTATTTCTTTTAAAAATAAAAATACTCTTTTTTTTTTGTCAGAAGGAGAATTTTCATTTCACTTCATACGGAGATACACAATTTCGAGATAAGGATACAGATCAAGCTGAGCAAGTAAAATGTAAAAAGATAAAATCAACTCGATACATATTACAGAGATTCGCTCATTCCACAAAGACGTGTCTGTCATTGCATCAAGGTATAACTGTCGGCCGATCACCAAATTTCGCGTCAACATCAGTGACGAGAACATGCCGAGATTTCATTTTCCAGGATCTATGGCTTTGCCAAAAGGGGGTGTGCACCTAGGTTCGGCATCCCCAGCACCACAGATAATAACAACAACTCTAATAATCAAAAGAGCATGGAAAACTTTTTGTAAACCTCGGATTTATTTCTATATCGAAATATAAGAGCACCTAATTCTAAATCCAGTTTTAGATCGGAAGAAAAGACCTACAAAAAAGATACCGATTGATCACAAAATCACTTTTAGATAAACCGACTACTGAAGGTAATAATAGGAGAGGAGCCTCATAGTCTTGTGCAATGCTCGATTATGTGGAGCAAGCATCGAAGTCGAAGCGAGCAAGCAGATCTGAAATAGAATATTCTTTCGAGGAGCTCGCGCATCGAACGTTTACAAAACTCTCCACATGGAGAAAGTCCACGGAATCAACGGCAAACGCCGAGGGAGAGAGAAGAGAGGAAACGATTGAATACTTTGTAAGCCAAAAGAATCATGCATTTCAAGTTTCAAATCATGAATTTCACATCTACAAAAAGCTCATCCAATGTCTAAATGGGCACTCGTTGAGATTTCCGTTACAGAAAATCAAAGGAATCGGCACGGTCGTCGGCCATTCTAGCCGTCGTTCCCACGCAAATGGTAGGGCTTTTCAAGTTCTAATTCAAACACAGAGTTCGAACTACTTTATGATCCATGCGTGGCCCTCATTACAAGAATCCGAAATGTCAAGAGCCTGTGAAAAATCTAGTTGACTTTGCACTAATCCCATCGGGGCCATCTTACTGCTCAGTGACCACGCGTTGACCTCGTGCTGAATAAACAAAGCCCATTTGACCAGAAACTCAAATTTAGCACAACAATTTGCAGCTGCCTTTTTTTTTATTTATTAATACAAGATTCTCGATAACTAACTTCGTGGCTTAACTTCATGGCTATCATAACGACATTAACCGCAACATGTATGGAGCTTCTTCGATTCAGAATCAGGAACATGCATCACCCAGAATATATGCTTACACCGCAGCTGCATCGCAACACCAGCAGCAGCAACAAGATTAGGGTTTGACCAGATTCGGAGAGAGAAAGATCTTGGGAACACGTGAGACCACATGGAGCTCGCCGATTGCTGCTAAGTGCTAACCATAACTCGGAATATCATCAACCTTCATGAGCCCTTTGGTTGCCCCCCAAGAAAAGGAAATTAGTCAAATGATGCTTCCTTAAACTAACATGTGCATTGGATAATTGCCACTTCCTCAATCATATGTCTTCTTGACCGGTCCCACCAACCCCCCCTCCAACCCTCCATTAATTTCTTCGAATCATGGTCAATGTATCAAAGTGGGGGCAATTTAACTCAGACGAGGGCGGGAAGTGGTCGCCGGGGCCAGAAAACCTAGACAAAGAGCGGCTTCTAGCAAGTTTGTATAAGGTGCGACTCTTGACAAGTTCAAATCAACTCACGGAAGCGTTTTTTGACCTAATGGTAATACTTAGCTATGGAACTCCAAAGTTAAGCGTACTCAAATGGGAGCACTCATAGAATGGGTGACCTCCTGGAGGCACCTGTGCGATAAAGGACAAAATCGTGAGGCACGATATGTGACGGACTAAAGCGGACAATACGTTAGTGAGTTAAATCCGGAGTGTCTGACTTATCTTCGACATGATCCTCGTATCATGCATTTTGGTTTGCCGTATGAAAATATAAGGGCCGCATGAGTCAAGACTGAGGAAGCTTGACGGGGTTTAAAACTCGAGTCTCGACCGTGGAGCCGAGCCCACGTTAGTAATTTCGAAATCGGTGGAGACCCTCTCGAGCAGTGTTGTTCTAGATAATCGAGGCTATGATGGGTCGGTTTGGGAAACAACCAACACGGCACGAGCTCGAGGAGAAATTACTCGCCTTGCCTTTTTCCCCCCTCTAAATCGAGAAATGTACCCCGGGCCATTCTGAAAGCGAAAATAGGGGAGAGCGAGGGTGGCCCGACATAGGGAGAAGAATAATTTGGAGATTATGCACATGCCAAACCATGCTTAGTGGCATAATTAATTGGAGGAGGGGATCAAATTAAGTCCATGGACCAATGTTGCACATGTTTTAAAAAAAAAGAAAAAAAAAAAGAAAAGGGTGAACGATTGAGGACCAATGTTGAACCATGGACCATAGGCTGTTTGGATACAGTTGGAGATGTGTCCACGGATCTGCTGGGCCACGTCAAGATTTCATTTTCGACCATCTTAGAAAATGGATAGTGACACATTTGATCATTAAACTTTGGTTCAACAGGTAATGTGGTTCTCTAAACTTTTATATTGTTCAATTTGGCCCCTGAACTTTTCTTTTGCTCAATAAAATTTTCGGACTTTTGGGTATATGTTTAATGTAGTCCATAAATTATATGAAAATATTTAGTATTGTTCTTTTGTTAATTCAAAATCAAGGATAATTTCTTAAATATTTTCATACAGTTCAGGAACTATATTGAACATATACAAAAAATTCATGCATCACATTACGCATTGGACTAAAATTCATTGACTATTTGTGTCCTTTTCTCTTTAGAAAATGAAGATGGTCCAACCGAACACGGACGATGCCCGACATTTTGCTCGTGGTTTGTACATGGTACCATCGGAAGCCCTTTGTGAAATGCTCATGCAATGATCCGAGAAAATTGAAAATTTTCTCCTTTTCCTAATGAAAATGGAGGGTTTCGTCGCGAGCGGCCGTCGATGCTCAATTGCTTCAGTCGATTAGCTTTCTGGGGACCTTCTGAGATACCTAGAAACATCCTATGATTTGCGGGGTTATTAATTTCGAAACGCTTATGAAAGGGCCGCAAGAGTCAAGACTAAGAGAATCGACGAGAATGAGGACTCGTTATGTTATCAAGGAACCATGGGCGTATATATGAAGATCAATTCTCAAAAGGACGTGACAAAGTGAACATGAGAGAGGCTTCTCATTTTAAAACCAAAACGGAGAGGATTATGTACATAGATCGTGCGTCTAAGTCGCGACCTCCTCCCTTGAATTAAGGGCTCCGCATGTGGGCTTTTCAGAGAGGGCCCATTTGGGCTTTTAATTACAGGCATGTCCAATGACCAGATTAGGCCCGTTATTAACAGAATATATGAGAATTTTCTCCGCAATATTGACCATGGAACGGCCTGGACCGGCCTAGGTGCGCGGACCGGAAGAAAGAATCAGGCCCGTCCATTTTCTCCTCGGGCTATTGTTATGATCAGGTGAGCTCTAAATAAGGGAAAATTCCAAATAAAAACTTGAAGTGTGCTCCTTTTTTTTAAAAAATAAGAACATGGAGTTGATCTTATTTCAAATAAATACTTGAAGTCTCTTTATTTCAAGGAAGGGTCTAACCGAGGGCATCTTCGCCATTTGTTTTATTTTTTAAATTTTTTCTTCTTCCATTTTTTCTCATCACTTTTTTTTTCCCAATCAGTGAGCCCTCGCCGGCCTCAGCAAGGCGATCCTCAAGACCGTCGAGGGTGGCCTCGCCTCGAGGGCCACACGCGAGGACGGCCTCAGCCGACCCTTGCCTGGGCAGGGCGAGGCCGCCCCTAGGCTATGTTTATAACATGAAAAGAATAGGTAGAATCTTTTTTTTTTTTTGAGTTTTTGCGTGCTTTGAAAGAATGTTTATGGAATAGGCAAAGGTTGTGATTCACTTTTTAAAAAGTAAAAGCACGCTTTAGGTTTTGTTTATTTCGCGAAAAATAAACGATTCGATAAAATTATTTTTTTTAAAATGATTATTTGTATCGCTTTGCGAATATATTTAAGTACAAGCTATTATGGATAATAAATATATTTGTATTTTTCAATAATTTCGAGCAATACAATACAAAGGATTCGAGAGGAGGAGAATCCGACAAAGAAGACGGACAAAACGTCGCGGAAAGCCGCAAGGACGAGAAACTGCACACAGACGCTCCCCCACGCGCCACCGGGCGTTACTGGCCTCCTCCTTTCCCGTGCACGCGCGCCTTCCTCCGTGGGATCGCGAGTTTGGCGGGGGGGTGTCATCTACAGTCGCGCGCGTCATTTTGCAGCAGCCGGAAGAGAGGAGGGGTTATGCCGGGAACGGAAACATGACGCGACATTGCCGGTGCTTGTGCTTTTGCAACAGGCGACCATCAGGGATGGGAGGACGTAGGAGTAGGCTTTCGAGTCCCCAAAGTAGATTTTCAATCGACGATAGTCCGATCAGGATAGACAACTTTGTCACGATTCGGGTCACGGCAAATTAGGAAATGCTGAGTATGTATATATATATATATATATTTTTTTTTTTTTTTGGGGAGCTCGGTACGTTAGGAGTGAGCATGGTTCGAGATAAAATTGATCATAGGAATTGGGAGCCGTTGCTTTTATATTCACGTTCCCTGGCCTTTCCATTTTTACTTTTACGAGCCATTGGGCGACTGACTGTAGATGATCGGTCGATTTTCGAAGGACATGCGTCTGATTAGGCTAGACAACTTTTTCGCGATTCGGATCACGGTAGAGTAAAAAATGCAAGTACTTTTCGGTATCCGTTACGATAGGGGTCGGTATGGCTCTAGATAAAATCGAAAATCCATCATGGAAATTGGGAGCCATTTGGTTTCTCCATTTTTTGGGTAAGAACCAAATAGAAAACATTTGTTATGTTCCATTTTTTTTTTAAGAGTTGTCATTGTTTAATTTATTTTGCTATTTTATATTTTACTTATCATTGCTATTGACGAATGGGAATTTTGCCGTTGTGTTAGATTTCATCTTGCTTAATTGAAGATGAAATGAAAAAAAGGGAAGATGAAAAAAAATGAAACAAAAAAGAATAATCGGTCGGTTCTTGGAGAGAACCTGGAATCGATTAGCATGATAGGTTCAATGTCTTAGAATATGTAAGGTAAGTTCAATGTTCCAAAAAACTAGGAAACCTGTCCCAACACAATAGGTTCCAGCTTCCAGATTCTAGGAGGAATTCGAATCGACAATGAAAACCACTCGCCCCTGAGTCACGCGACCAATGCGGGCGATCGACATGGCCGTCTATAATGCCAAATGCAATAATCCGTTGCTAGGCTCGATAAATCGCGCACTGCGATTGCCAGCACGTCACGTGATAATTATACGAGATGTTGTGTGGTCGTGTACGAGTGCTTTGTCCGCGCCGACTCTCTTTTTTTTTTTTAAACTCCTGCAGTTATTAAATGTTCCGTAAAAGCATATGTTCCTATCGTTGCTCGCGACGGTCCAAAATCATAATCTTACTAATCAACGGAGGAGAGGAAGAAAAGCATTCGACCAGCAATTTGGATTTTCGTAATCTAGCAAAGCAGAGTCGCGAGAACAAAGGGGGCGGAGAGTACTCAAAAGAGGACGCAATCTTCGTGAGGTTTTACTTTCGCCGTTGGATGCGGTTAACACAGTTTCGCAAGGCAACACGGCGGTTCAGATCTGGGTGGGCCCCCAAGATTAGTAAAGCCTAAGGTTTGGGGAGTGGGGGCCCAAGCACGATCAGGAAACAACGGGGGCCGGGACCGGGAGACACGCGCCCCACGACACAGGAAAGACCGATGAAACATTCTCAAAAAGGACGAACAATTTTCCAAAAAAAAGAACAAAAGGGGGGGGGGATAAAAAGGACAGTTTCGCTCCAAAACCTCGGACACCGAGTTCGACATTTTTTTTTTTGGGTTTGAAGAGAGGTTTTTTTCGATTTTATTTTGCCTTATTCTATTATACAAATCACATTATACGTGTTATACATCGTGTGCACATTACGAAATCCTGCTCTTTCTTTAGGAAGAGTGGCCACCGGCATAATTCCTCGGTTGGTCGAAGCGTGTGAGATTATTTGCTGCTTTTTATTTATTTATTTTGTTTTTGTATCTTTTTGTTGTGTGGGGGGGGGGGGGGGGGTTAAGGAGGAGAAAAATATAAGCATTGGGCTTCGGGGTGTCTCTGTAGATTCCGGCACGCCCCTTGCTGACGTGTTGGACTGGAAAAGTTCATTTCGCAGGCTCCTCTCTCTCTCTCTCTCTCTCTCTCTCTCTGTGAAGATACTATAGTCTACTATTACTCACACGCATTGGTCTCGTGCTATCGGTCAAAGTCAACCGCTCCCATTGAATGATCCAGCCCCAGCTTCTGATTAATGAGGTCATTATTATCCTGCGACTTAGGATGATGATGACCAGCGGTTTCCTTATCAGTCAAACGATGGTGCTTGCTGGCTTTGTCGGTGCATCGGACTAGACATCGGTGCAAAAGGGGAAGCGGTAACTCCACTAATGACACGAATCAATTGAACTCACCACTCTATATGTCTGAATATGCCGTTGAATTCTGGAATCGGAACAAAAGGAGAATTAGAACGTGCAATTTGGATACAAAAAGAGATTCGAAAGTGAATTCGATAGCTTGCTTTTAGAATGATGTGTGGGGATTTGCCGCTTTTTGTGCCTGAATCATATTGAAGCAACATTCATTTGAATACATTTATCTCCGTTTGTGCAAGGGTAAGAGAATTTTGTGAGAAATTGATTTCAGCACATTGTATTTTCTTTTGTTTGATTTTATTTTGTAATCAAAGCAAATATAGCCAGATACAGAACTTTTTTTTTTTTTGCCTTTTATGTGGATACAAAACTAATTTTTTTATTTGGTCGAAATATGCGGGCGGGGGGGGGGAAACTTCGAAAGGTACAAAACTAGTTGCTGGGTGGAAAATATGCCCAAACGGGTATTAAACCTGGCACAAAAACCAGCATTTAATGGAAAAGGTTCATGTTAACGTTAAACAAAAAAAGTTTTGTGGGGCCCAACATATCCGCTCTGTCGAAGCACCCCCATTGGGGCGTTCCTCCCACGCGCCGCTTCCCAAGCAGAGACAAGAAACCTATTCTCCTCCTCCTCCTCGTCCTTCTCAAAATGCATGCTCTCGTCTCGTCATTTCAGTCCAAGCACGCCTTTCTGAACACAAACCAACTCGCACTGCTCCATCAAAGATCTACTCTCTCTCTCTCTCTCTCTCCGCCATGAACAGCAACGCCTCCGGCGTCTCCGGCAAGGAGAAGCTGGTCGTGGTGGTGGTAGCAGCGCACAACCTCATGCCCAAGGACGGTGAGGGTTCTTCCTCGCCCTTCGTTGAGGTCGAGTTCGACAACCAGCGGCTGCGAACCCAGGTAAAGCACAAGGACCTCAACCCCGTCTGGAACGAGCGCCTCGTCTTCCCCCTGCCCGACCCCGCCGACCTCCCCTACCGCACCCTTGAGGTCAACGTCTTCAACGAGCGGAGGTCCGGCAACAGCCGTAACTTCCTCGGCAAGGTCCGGATCTCTGGCTCCGGCGTTGCCAGGGAAGGCGAGGAGGTGGTCCAGCTCTTCACGCTCGACAAGAGGAGCCTCTTCAGTCACATCCGCGGCGAGATAAGCCTGAAGCTCTACCTGTCGACGCGGGAGGAGGTGAAGAGCCAGGCGGTCAACGGCGGTGGCGGGTCGTCTGTGGTCCAGAGCAAGAGCAAGAAGCTGCACCACCAGCCGAACGCGGCCTTGCTGTCCGTGCAGCAGCAGCAGCAGCAGCAGAACCTGATGCAAGAACAGAGCAAGCCGGCCCAGCAGGTGCAAAGCAAGCCGGCTCAGCCGGCGGAGCCGGGCCCGGGAGAGATGAAGCCGGTCGTGATAGCCGCGGCGCCGCAGCCCGTCACGGCGGCGGGAGTTGGCGGCGGAGGTGGACTTCTAGGGGGATTCTTGGGCGGTGGCTCGAGCGAGTTCTTGCTCAAAGAGACGAGGCCAAGCCTAGGCGGTGGGCCCACGAGCAAAGACAAGACGAGCTCGACCTACGACCTCGTCGAGCAAATGCAGTATCTTTACGTGAAGGTCGTGAAGGCCAAGGAGGTCTCGACGCCGTTCGGGGGTGGCGGCGAGCTGGTGGCCGAGATCAAGCTCGGGAATTACAGGGGCATCACGAAGAGGGTTGGTTCGGGTTCTAGCTCGTACGGTGTCGAATGGGATCAAGTCTTCGCCTTTTCCAAAGATTGCATACAGTCCTCGGTCGTGGAGGTGTTCGTGAAAGAGAGCAATAAAGATGAGTTCTTGGGTCGTGTCTGGTTCGATCTCAATGAAGTCCCTAAGAGAGTCCCTCCCGACAGCCCGCTGGCGCCGCAGTGGTACCGGATGGAGGACAGGAAGGGCGAGAAGGCGAAGTCCGGGGAGGTGATGATCTCCATCTGGTTCGGGACTCAGGCCGACGAGGCCTTCGCTGAGGCATGGCACTCCAAGGCGGCCAACGTGAACTTTGATGGCCTGTGCACGATCAAGTCCAAGGTTTATCTGTCGCCGAAGCTGTGGTACCTGCGCCTGAGCGTCGTCGAGGCTCAGGACATCGTTCCGGCGGAGCGGGGCCCGGCCATGGCCCGGTTCCCCGAGCTCTCCGTGAAAGCCCAGGTGGGCAACCAGTTCTTGAGGACGAGGGTTTCGCCGGTTGCACCGAACCGGAGCCTCTCGAACCCGTTTTGGAACGAGGACATGGTGTTTGTTGTTGCGGAACCTTTCGAGGATTATTTGATCGTCTCTGTCGAGGACCGGGTTGGGCCTGGCCGGGATGAAGTCGTTGGGCGCGTGCTTCTCCCAGCGACGGCGATCGAGAGGAGGACCGATGATAAGCCGGTGGTTTCTAGGTGGTTCAATCTCGACAACCATGTTGGCAACACCGCCAATTCGAAGATGGTGACGAGGTTCAGTTCCAGGATCCATCTGCGCATCTCTCTTGACGGGGGTTACCATGTGCTGGATGAAGCGACGATGTATTGTAGTGATGCAAAGCCGACTGCAAAACAGCTCTGGAAGCCTCACCTTGGCGTGCTCGAAATGGGGATCCTGGGAGCCACCGGCCTCATGCCTATGAAAATCAAGGAAGGGAAGGGCGGATCGACGGATGCATACTGCGTTGCTAAGTATGGTCAGAAGTGGGTTCGGACTCGGACTGTGGTCGATAGCTTGGTGCCCAAGTGGAACGAGCAATACACATGGGAGGTGTTCGATCCGTGCACCGTGATCACCATCGGGGTGTTTGATAATTCCCGAGTCGACAAGAACATAGCGAGCAATGCTGGCCCCAGGGATGCGCGGATTGGGAAAGTAAGGATTCGTCTATCGACGCTTGAGTCCGACCGGGTCTACACGCACTCGTATCCGCTCTTGATGCTTCACGGTTCGGGAGTCAAGAAAATGGGCGAGCTTCAGTTGGCCGTGCGGTTCTCTTGCGCCAACATGGCCAGTATGCTGCATATGTACACAATCCCATTGCTGCCGAAAATGCATTACGTGCATCCTTTGTCTGTGAACCAGTTGGACAGCCTAAGATACCAGGCCATGAATGTGGTGGCGTCGCGGCTGAGCCGGGCCGAGCCTCCCTTGGGGAGGGAGGTGGTTGAGTACATGCTCGACCACGACTCCCACATGTGGAGCATGAGGAGGAGCAAGGCCAACTTCTTCAGGCTGACGAGTGTTCTCTCCGGCATCGTGGCCATCAATTGCTGGGTCGAGTCGATCCGCAATTGGCACAAGCCGGTATACTCGGCATTGTTCGTGGTGGTCTTCTTGTGGCTCGTTTGCTGCCCTGAGTTCATTATCCCCATCATGCTTCTATTCATGGCCTTGATGGGTCTGTGGAGGTACCGGTCCCGGCCTCGCCACCCGCCGCACATGGACACCCGCCTCTCTCATGCGGAGAGCATTTACCCCGACGAACTCGATGAGGAGTTCGACTCGTTCCCGACGAGCCGCAGTGCGGAGGTGGTGAGGATGAGGTATGACCGGCTCAGGAGTGTGGCCGGGAGGATCCAGACCGTGGTCGGCGACATGGCCACTCAGGGCGAGCGGTTCCAGGCTCTCCTGAGCTGGCGCGACCCAAGGGCGACATTCTTGTTCATAATCTCCTGCCTGTTTGCTTCGGCCGGGTTTTATGCGGTGCCGTTCAGGGTGTTGGTGGCTCTGTGGGGGTTGTACGCGCTGAGGCCACCGAGGTTTCGAAGCAAGTTGCCAAGCCGAGCGCTGAGCTTCTTCAGGAGATTGCCCACAAAGACCGATAGCTTGTTGTAGTAAAGCGTATAACCTAATGGAACTATTAGGTAATTAAGGGATGGTGTTGATGTCTAGACGTTTAGAATGATGGTATCGTGTGGGTTAGTGAGGGATTTAATGTGGTTTTCGATGGGAGCATTTTGTACGCAATCTGGAGATTTGACTCTTAAGATTTTCCTGCCTCCTGTAGAATTTAAGCAGTTTCCGTTATATGATATGTTGGCGTAATTGTTCTTCTCTTTTCAAGTATAGGGCATGATTTATTTACTCACCTAGATCATATACACCAAAGTACTTTTGTTCTGCTACACACAACAAAATACTTTTCCTTTTTCATTTTTAGCTCAAATCGTTAGACGTTACACATTGAAAGGTGTGAAATACCGTGACTATAGTAAATAATTGATTCGCTATTGAATCCCCGTCCAAAAGAATGTTGGAATTAAAAAAAAAACCACACTATTACAAGTGACGAGAAAAAATGATTCGGCTTCCATCGATTCCAGCTTACACATGGGATCGTTTCCTTTTTGCTGTACAGGCATCACCATCAAATTTCATAACTCGTGCTGTTCGATGATACCAAAAACTAGATCCGTTGCTGTTCGATGATATTAAAAACTAGATCCGTTCCGCTTGTTCCCCATCAGACAATGCGAAACAAATGTATGGTTTATCACGAAAGAAAGACTTACCATCCTCTCGGCGAAGTTATAGTAAACATGAGGTCAATTACAAGAAAGGGCATACGGCCATGGTGGTCTAAAACATTCGGACATTCAGGATTACGAATACTCTTTCCAACGGCAGATACATAAAAGCGTGCGCACACAGACACATACTCGCACACAGGCAGAGAGAGAGAGAGAGAGAGAATGGGAGGGGGGGGGGGGGGGTTCATTCTCATTTTCTTTCTGCAAGAGACTCTACTGTTAAGTAAGGGGCAAGGCGTGGATCTGTGCGGTGAGGAAGACCGGTTCGAGCTCCCAAAGCTCGGCAATTGGCAGCGGCCTGAAATCAGAACACATCAGCGAGGTCAAAGAGATGGAGGTAAATCCATCTTGGTAATTATTCACAGGTAATCAAGCGGTGCTAATACTCACCACTTGAGCTGCGAAAGGCAACATCTTCTCAGGTGGCATGCCAGCACAGAGAGCTGCCAATAATTGAAAGAAAGAACTGAGATGAATGTCACTATGTAAGCATCAGCAATAATCACAACAAAGAGAGCATTCTTCAATTCAACAAGCTATATAGTTTTGTTATCTGGCCATCAGATGAAAGTTAGCCGTGCAAAAACTTACAAAGCCAAAGTTCGTAAATCCAAAGAGAGAAATGGAGAAAATTCAAAGCGAGTTAGACATTAATGTTAGCATCGTATAATCAAGCAAAAGAGCTTGACCCGAACAAATCAAAAGACCATCTTCTTCCATAAGCAATGTCCACTCATACAGAGACTCCGTAGTATGAAATCAGAGCATGCTTCCGTCAAAGTTCCATTGGTGAAAATACGCAGAATGGAGAGACTCAAGCCAATATTTCACCAGCAATGACGATGAGTAAAAGTATGTTTTAATTGTAAATTGACTGGACATCTACGGGTAAATGACTAATAACTAAGTAATATATGTAAAATTAAATTTAAATATATCTAATACTTAAATTTTAATTAAAAAAATCTAAGTGGGTTCTGGCTATCGTCTCATTTAGAAAAATTATTCTACTAAGTGCAGACTTATCTAAAACTGCAAAAGATTCGAGAGGGAGAAAACATCAAGTTGCAGGCAAACAATAACATGGCATTGCATGTGTTCTTTGGCTAACAAATGGGTGTGTGGGAAACCATACCATACAAAGTTGCTCCTATGAATGCATCCCCAGCCCCCGTTGTGTCAACAATTTCCGATGGCGGTATGTTTTCAGCTGTACCCAGGTATAATCTTCCACTCAGGGTCCCGATCTCCTTTGCTGTCAATTTCATCTTTGGCTAAAAGGAACCAAAAGATGACCACAATATTATAGTAAGAACATTGCCGTTTCTTGTGGCGACACAACAACTCCTCTATTTAAAAATGTAGAGAACTTGCATGCAAGCAACATATGGAAGGATGTCAACAAAATCCTCGGACCAACTATCCCCTACAGACAAGTAGTTGCTTCTCCAACGAAAAGCAGCTTGGCCTTGTAATAACAACATTCAAATTTGTCAAGGTAATGAAGCAAATCATGCACATGAGGACGACCATGTCAATGAATAGGGAATGGCTTTAACCAAGCCAGAGGACTAAAAAGTTTCTAAGCCCCAGCCGAAGTACAATCTTTTCAATTGGAAGGACTTTAAGTGCACTTATCCCTAATAATTTATAAGGACATAGAAGTGAGCAAATATTCAGTGATTTGATAACGCCATATCTGCCTCATATGTTGCATGTATTTTTTCACTCATATCCACTAATATAATGACACATGTACATCAATCCATATCAGCAACTGATGTGGAATCTAAGTAGAAAATTTAAAAATATTCTCTCTCCCTCTTCCTCCTCCTCCATCCACAGCCGCCCGACCTCTGCTCCTCCTTGCCGTCACCACCAGCGGTGCCAGGGCTGTGACCAAGCTAACCACCGCTATGTCCAAGCGAGCATGGCCAGCTTCCTCAGTTTTTTTCCGTCTCTTCGTTCTCAAGATCTCAAGATCTAGCCATTCATGGCCAAAATCTTCAGTGCTCGTCCATGCCCATCGTCCGCATGGTTTATTCATGGTTGTCGAAGAAAGCATGACTTCAGCTCAGATCGGAAACAGAGAGAGTGGAAGCCATGCTTTCTTCCCAAGCATGACTCATTCAGTCCAGATATGAAGCCTTGCTGATGATTGAGCACAGACCATGGCCATTGGGACAGTTGACCAGATCTGGAGGCGTGACGCCAATCCAGACCTAGACGAGAAACGACTATGAGCTGCCGTGATGATGGAGGGGTGGCTCGGCTGTGGACAGGGCTGACCACAAGCCGACTGCAAGGCACCACAAAGCGGGCTGCGAGGGATGACGGAGCAAATCACAAGCACAATGGAGGGGAAGCTTCCATGGATGAAAAGATCTCTCCAGGTAGATTTTTCGTCTTGTTTAACTTTTATTCCACATCAGCAGACACGTCAATTTGCGGTTGCGTTTGAGTTAAAAAATGTATACCACCTCAATGGCTGATGTGTTAGTAAGTAGTAACAAACCATTGAATATTTTCTCCATAAGACTAGACAACTACTTAGCCAGTTCAGCAGTAAAGTCCACTTTTCAATGGATTGAAACTCGGCTATTTACTTTGTTTATGGACAAATTGCTAAAATAGGCCCAAGCTTTTGCACGTGGGACAAAAGTATAACGAATTTTTAGATGACCCACAAAACCCACGACTTTTACTGCAAAGGACCAAAAATAGCCAGTGGTAGGCTTTCCGTCCAAGCCCACTGATATGGCATATGAAGTGGCTAACCTAACTGTGACACTTTATTTTTTTTTTGGTCAAATAACTGTGACATATTAGATAAACAGATCAGTAGAGAAAAGAGTTGTGTGATCTCCTGAAACCTACCGAAGCAGATATGTCCCAATTAGGAGGAATCAAACAACATTCCAGAGAAACAACGTTGTTTGGCTTTTGGTAACGTGTCTGTGCTGTCTTTTTGCTCAAGCTGACATGTCTTTTGGCACACATCAGCGCTGTTAGCCACGCCATGTGCCACATCAGTTTGCAAGGACAAAAAACTTAACTGTAGAGATTTTTGTCCCTTGGGTAAAATTTCATGGGTTTATTTGGGTTTTCTTGAAATGTTGGCAACATTTTTCGTCCCCCAGGTGAAAGTTTGTGAGTTTTCGTGTGATTTTGGCCCTTCATGGATAGGGATTGGTTCATGACTCCACTACACTAAATTGTCCCAAATTTTTTGTGAAGCCAAATCTGCATTACAAGGCACAGCAATATATGTGGCAACCACCCCGATGTTAAGAAACTTCATATTGGAGGAACATCAAGAACTCGTATCAAAGGATGTAATCACCAATCACTCTGAACCAAGTCTAAGAATGCAAAGCCTAGAGGATAGCAATAGTTGCTAGATTCCCCTTACTATGTACTTGATGAATAGGGATCCACCCAGCCTAATGGATTAGGGGAGGTCAACAAATCTGATTCTTCATTGCAATAAAACAGACTGCATTTCAAGCATGGACACTTAGTTAAGCACAAGTTAGTCAAAACCAAACTTTCATCTAAAATCGATGATAGGGACAAAATAGTATCGTAAAATGATTTTACAACTTGAGTTTTCTAATTAATCCAATGTAAAGCTTCAACAAAATTGATAAAAATGATGAGGCAATCTCTATGACACGTTATTAGAACCCATACTGTGAAGAAACTAAGTTACATTTATGAAATCACGTACTCAAGATGTTAGAATACTACAAAGAGCAAAATCAAAGGAGAATCGAATATGATCATTCCTTCAGAAATTATAGGAGCTGAGACCTATTTTTTAAAGTTTTACATCAAAAATGCAAAGTACCATTTCTTCTAGTTTAATTACCAGATAAACAAAGCCACAACGAATACCCATCTAAGGTAACTTCGATATCACAACATTATTTTGTTCACATGGTAGCCTCACATTCTATCTAAAACTTTGGCGATTTTCTTCATTTGCTCATAAAAAAGAAAAAACAAGGGTATTAATCATCTGAGCTCATACCAGCATAATCAGGAATGCCACGTAGCAAAAAGAAATATGATATCAGAGAGAGAGAGAGAGAGAGAGAGAGAGAGAGAGAGAGGCAATAGGCAAAAGATTAAAAAGAAAAAACAAAATGCAAGAGATATTTGTTTTTTTTAATTTTTAGTTTGTCTTTTCCTGAAGTGCGTTTTGATCATTCTTTACTTTTTGGGCCTTGGGCATTCCCTATGCAAATAATTCAAAGAAGGCCCACAACCTCATACCGTCAGAATTGCTTAAAAAATCATGATTTTAACTATTTCAACAACCCAACACTCGATTTTAGCCAGTTCTTATTTCTCTATGTTTTCTGAGTGAGCTGACATGTTCCAACATATTTGAATCCTGAGATCATACGGTCTCACGATTCAATCACGGATTTAATAACATTGATAAACTAATTGAGACGTGTGATTACCGAAAAAGTACATGTTGGCAGTGACGTGTAATTGGGGCTTTTCAGCCTCAGCGAGTCCAACAAACTGTCCACATCTACTTCTCCAGAGTCAGGATTACCTGCCAAAGAGAAATCCCCAGTGAAAAATTAGCTGGACAAAGAGGATGAAGGCTGAAATTTTAGATAAAATGCATATGCCAGTTAAAAAAAATTGTATACTGACCACCCACGCTTCTCTCAAGCATTACACACCCATCCTTGCCCATGGTGACTACAACAAATTGCAAATTTGGCAGCCTCAACATCATGGAAAGCAGTGCCCTTGCGATGGATGCTCCATTTGTCCAGGCCTGCACATGGAAAAAAAAAAGAAGAAAATCCACATGTATCACCTGTCTTAACAAAGTAGAACCATTCTACAGATACTCAATCTTGAAAATACCACTTTAAACACAAAACCAATTAATATGTAACCCTTTGACTTCACTTTAAAGTATCTTTCCTCGGTTCCAAAGTTTCACACTGCATTTAGATGATAATAACAGAGATTGAAGGTCTACCGATGCGATTTAATGGATATTAAAGTACAAGATTGAAAACAAAATGAAGATTTAAAGAGGTCAATGGAAAAGAGATGATGACAGGTGCAAAGCTAAAAGAACTCAAAAGCTCAACTGATTTTTCCCAAGAATCAAAGTGTTCGACTTTCTCAGAGGATGTGTATAGAAGACATGAACCATGCCCTCTAGCCAATGTCAAACAAGTACTATTACGAGAAAGTGCTTGCCTTGGGAAATTTTGCTGAGCACACAGCATAGTCAGCTACTATCAGAAGATCATCCAATCCTTCTCTTAACCTTTCTGCCTCTACTAAAATTGGTATATGCATGGAAGCAGCCTGCACTGGAGATTTGAAAAATGCTATTTTTAGCCCCTGATAAACATAACTGCATGTAGAAAACACAACTGGAAGATGCTTCCAAGTCGAACACTAATTGAACCACAATCTTTGCTAAAAGCCTAGGCTAGAAAGATGGAGAACAGATTCCATTCTGTTCTGTCAAGCTATTGCTTTCTCTGAATAACCACTTTAGGCATATTTGTGGAACAAAAATCAATGTGAAATGTGTAAGATGGTATATTCAACATAGTGCACCTAATTCATGACCAATCTGAGAACTTTCAATTTGAATTGCTACTTCTTTTCAAGGCCCCAATGTATGAATTATCAAGCTCCAAACATTTGCACCAAACTGAGTCGCTGCATGTATCACATAAATATAAACTCTGGAGTGACCCATATGTTGATAAACATGCCGAAAGAAGTACAAGATGAAGTGCAGGAACTGTTAACATGCAAAATAGCAGTCCAATTACCTCACGTGCAATCTTTAAAGCAGTTTCAGGAAACCTTCCATCAAAGAAGACGATTCTTGCTTCATCAAGGGCAGATGTCAAACTTGATAGAGGAAGTTCATCTGGTAGCAAGGGTGGATGGCCTGGGGTATGTATGCAAGTTCGTGTTTTACTGAAAAGTAAATGACATTGATAGGATGTTGCATGTGAATTGATAGGAAAATGAACATATACAATGGAAAAATTAACTAGAAACGTGAGTGCGTGCCAGTGCGTGCCAGTGCGCACGAGAGAGAGAAAGAGAACAGTAAAATGGGGTTCTTACGTTTTGTTATCAACAATGACATAAGTGAATGGTGAGTTACCATCCAGAGACACCTGCACATATGCCATGTTGAGTTAGGTGGGTTGGAGATCACTGCCGTTAAAGTAAAAGAAGATCTGGTGACAATAGAAGATATGCATTTGATTCTTAGCATCATGGGTACACATCATATATGGAAAAACACAAACACACGAATGAAGTGCCGAACCGAGAGATGACATGTGCACACAATCAACTAGCGCTTATGTCCATACATGATATGAAGCCTAATGACTTGACGCACCCATGCAACTAATTATGAAGTTCATGGGTCAACTTCTGGCAACTTTGTTATCTACTCATTTGGAGCTAGTTTCTTCTTCACAAACTGTCGCTTAGCCATCTCATTGGATTAATGACTGATCTTCCAAGACACTTCTAGCAAGAGTGACAAATCATGCCAATTGTAAACTTCTAATAGAAGAAAAATGATTTTGCCTCCCTCCCCTAGTGAGTTAGAAGCTAATGGGACACAACTTTCCTTTTCTCATCCTTTTCAATCGCTTATTAGGGGGATGATCCCAAAACTCAGACAGTGTGATATAATGCATTATGATGAATTTGCAAGACTTGGCACCGATGAGTATCCATTTCAATCCACAGAATAATAAAATAAAATCAGGGAAGATGAATTTAAGAACCTCCGGAAACGAACATTTGCATAGGTAACCAAAGAAAAGGTGATGGTCTCCATAAAAGGTTTGCGAAAAAAGCACTTCAACATTATGTGATTAGCCGACAAACATCTTTAAGTGGCAAACATTGCTATGTAATAGAAGCTAAGGTTATTAGCTTTATGAATGTCAGTCTAACAAACATGAAAACGAACAAAAGAAAATCCATATTGAGGTTAAACAAAGCTACGAGTTTTGAAGTACGCGATTGCATCTGATGCTTACGATAAAGAAAGAAGTATCTACACCATCAGCCTCCAGCTCTTCTAATATTCCTCTGCCTTGAGTGTCATCAGCTACCTAATTTCAGAGAACATCCATGTTGTGAAAGACCAACATGCTTGTCCTACAAGTCCAACTTCCATAGAAGCCAAAAGATGGGGTTACTAAGAAAAGTCAGAAACCAGCAAAAAGAAACACTGCACCTTTGAAATAAGCCTTGGCTTTAAACCCAAACGAGCTGCACAAGTCAGAGCATTTCCCGCATTTCCACCTCCTTGAACCTGAAAGACCAACAAATCGATCATAACATCGATATCAATATCTTCGAGATTAGTGCACATAAAACGCTCCGCATCAGTATGTCATGCCATTAATAAGACCACTCATTCATTACGGGAAATAAGTAACGGGCTACACTTGAATCCGACGAGAATAGCTGAGCGCAGTAACAGTAGGCGACTGCAGTGAGCAATCACCCAGAAAGGTCAGTCAATCGAAAGTAGTTTGGTGCAAAGATGACCAACACTTGTACCCAGAAGCACAAAGAAGGAAGCAAGCAAGCTCCCAGAAATCTTGAAGCGAGAGAGAAGCGGCAAAACAATAGCAGCAGCGGCAACATAGCCGGGGAGCGATACGACACGATAATGATAAGTACCTTGAGATCCGTAGTTCTGATCTTGTCGTCGGGATTGGGATAAGAAGCCACGGCTGCCAGGAAATCCACCCCCACCGACCCGCACCCTACCTGCTCGCACACACTCACGAATGATGTTTCGGCTAACCGCAATCGAATCGATAGCGACAGAAGACGAACTTCGAGTGCTCGACCGAGAATATCGCATGCATCGGAGAGAGAGAGAGAGAGAGAGAGTTACGACAACGCGGCGGTCAGGTGGAGGAGGGAGAGAGAGAGGATCGGATGACATTGCGATGACAGCAGCCGATGCACGAGTGAAGGGGCAGATTGCAGGAGAGAGAGAGAGAGAGAGAGAGAGAGAGAGAGAGAGAGAGAGAGAATGAGTAAAGCGGCGAGACGAGAGAGCTTGATCGTCATCGTTCGTCAGAGAGCTAACGAGGAGACGGAGGTGAAGTGGCGCGTGGACGCCACCCTTGTTCTAGAGCACAACTTTCCTTTTCGAGCAAAAATTCATTTTATAAATGCAATTTTTAGAGCAGGAATTTATTTTGTTATTTTTAAACCACTTAAAGAAATAAAATTTTCCTATAAAAAAATAAATTTTAATTTTAATAAAAAAATCAATTTCTTCTTAGAGACAAAAATAGATGAACCATAACTTCTAAAATGGAAGTGTTTCTTCGACAAAAAAAAAAACAGAAGTGTTGCTATGCTCAACCAAGCTACATTTAATAGTCAAATAAAAGTCAATATAGTGTAAATTTCTATGTTTAATTGTTGTGTATAAATTTCTATGTTTGATTCTTGTTCATGACAGGATAAGTGAAATATAAGAGATATAGCATGAATAAAATTATCGAATAGGGAGATGAGATAAAGGTGAGTGGGATTTTTTTTATTTATGTCATTAAAATTATTTTCTGAATAATAAATTTCTTAAATAATAAAATTAAAATAATAATTAAATTTAATTCATTTTTGAATTTTAATATTAAAAAGAAAAATAAAAAAGTTGAATTTCGTTTTCATTTATTGCAAATTTTGTTTATATGCTTACCTTCTTTATTATTTATAGTTTGTGTGTGCATATATATACACGTAGTATTTATATCATTACATATGTTAAGTGTAATAGCATAGTTTATTATTTAATAAAATTTTTATCAAGAAATTATGGAAGGGAATAAAAATAATGACAAAAAGAGATTCACAACTAGAAAAATAAGTAAAATAATGAAGTAGAAGAACTCATATTTTAAGTAAACATATTCAAACTTAAAAATGATTTTTCTAATTCCCAAAGAATGAAGGGCAATGAAATTTCTATAAAAAAAAAAACTAACATCTCCGTATCATTCTCCTCCGTATCTCTAGTTCATATTGAAGATTTGTGATTCTTGTGCAGTTTTTTTAAGTTCACGACAAAATTCTACAAAAACGGCAAGAGAGATGAAACTTATTCTCTTTCTTAGCTTATGATTCACATTAGAACACTATGAAAGTAGAAAAATAGTCAAAATCCCTTCTCCTCCATAGTTTTGTCGTTCATGTTGAAATTTAATGAAAGTAACAAGGAGGCAAAACTTTTCATAATCGTAAAGGTGAATGATTATATCTTCTCTTCTTACTGGATCTGGTAATAAATTATGAGAAATTCGTATAGTCTCTATTTTTTGCATTTTCAAATTCATTTATATCAATATGAGTGTATCCGACTTTATTACTACGACTCACCAAATAGTATAGTGAAAAGAATATGATAAAATTTTTGGATTTCATATCTTATCATGAGTAGAAATCCGGACGACCAAACGTAGTCAATTATGTTATTTGGAATAACCCCCATATATATTTTTTTTATCATCGTTGAATTTCCTTCCCCTCCCAAGCAATAGGAAAATCCTAATAGAGATGCCAGATCCGACCCTCGGCCATCACCAGCCGCATCCTCCGGCGGCACTCAACCGTCGAAATGGACGTTCTCACCACTCGATTCGAGTCGCCATCGTCGTTTTCTTCAACATCATGGTTCGACGTTACAAACCCCCCCCTCCTCTCTCTCTCTCTCTCTCTCTCTCTCTCTGGTACAACAAGTGGAGGCTCGTCTACCACGACCAAGCCACGTGCTAGCCCATCATTGCTGACAGAGCCGAGCCCGAGGAATCGCAAGATCTAGCTCGGATGAGCAACAATGGTAAACACTAATTAGACATGGACAATCCCATGAAGCTAGACGAAAGAAGTAGGCGACGAGAAAGAGAAGGGTCGGGATACCGGCAGCCGGACGAAGGTCCAACGACAGACACCGTTGCCACTCCGTCGACTAGAACTGGCTCGACCATCGTTTCCCTGCTCTCCTCAATTCCTCTATTCAATTCGGTGAAAAAGAACCGCGGATTGGGCCTCACCTATTCTCCGGCTTGAAACCAGAACCTAACCAGTCATTACGCTTGATGAATCGACTCTTTATCTCATGAGCTCAAGTCCAACCTACTCTTGTTGCTACCAATTCCACGAAGTAAGCTCATCAAAGACATCAAGAAAGGGGACCAAGTGGACTAAGAGAGTGCAAGGAAGACATAATTTGAAATACCTCTTTATACGACACATTTACTCCTAAAGATTGAGGATCTAATGCCTGAATTCAGAATGTATGTTGTTTTATTTTTGAACGGTAAAGGGATAATAACCATTTAGACACCTTCGTATCATACTCCATTAGCCGTCCTAATTACTTTCATCGATCAACAAAGTTCACTCAGCCAAAAGCAAGACTGAACAACAAAGAAAATCCCATATTGCCAACTCACCCCCCCAAGCCGCGACCCGCTTGCTCCAAAGTTTATGGAGGGCTAAATCGAGCTTAGCATGACAAACATTCATGATAACTTGCAATTCAATGCAAAATTGAATTAAACTGATACATCTACATATACAATGGAGAGAGAGCATCTGATGAGAAAGCGCCAACCCTGTGGCGTGATGAACCAGTGTGTTCAGAATCAGCATTTGCAGGTCTTTTTTTTTTTTTTTCACTCTTCCCCAGCTTTAGGTAAACCATATTTTTTGAAAGCTACACCAATGACCACCCAAAGAAACCCTGGCTGACTGGAACTGTACACTTGCCCCTTGAATGAAAACCTCATACCTCATATCCATCATGCCAGTAATGCTGAGGAAGAAGACCGCCATGCTCGCTTACACTCCCTCCTCTCAATCTGTAGAAGGCCGGTTTGCTCCTTGCTGTCCTCAAAGGACCTGATCTGTTCCCATGCCGAACTGGGAGAGAGACATGGTCCCCAATGAAACTCGAAGCTGAAAATGGTCTGTTCTCCACATCTTCAAGTGGGCCTGAACTGTACTCCATCGTGATGAAAGATGTGGCATGCCCATAAGTCAGACGAGGGGTGGCGCCACCAGCATTCCACCAACTGCTATCTGAAGGTACCAAATCCCCCTTTAAGTCGGAGTCCTGAACTGAAGAGTCCTTTTGACTGCAATAATCCCCACAAGTCTCATCAGCATCGTTGTAAATAAGCTTCAGAGCTTGCACAACCTCACCCATGAATGGTCTCTGTGTCACCTCGGGGTGTACACACATGGAGGCGATAGAGGCCACCTTAGCCATGTCATCAAAATTGTAGCTTCCCGCCAAGGCGGGGTCCACCAATTGCTCCAAGCCCTCTCTACTAGTAAGTAAAGGTCGTGCCCACGTTACAAGATTTTCCTGTCCCTGAGGTTGGGACATGTCCACAGGCTTCCGACCAGTTATAAGTTCAAGCAATACAACACCATAGCTGTAAACGTCACTCTTGACAAGTAGATGGCCAGTCATTGCATACTCGGGGGCAACATAGCTGTAAAAATATTAAGTAGACAAGCGACAAATGTGTCATTGCATTTGTGATTAACACTATCTAATTGCAAAATTTACACTATCCCATAGTAGACAAAGAAAGGAGTAAACAGATATCAATCGTGCAGAATAAGAGGAAATGAACCAGGATAGGACACAAGAATTACAGAGCCTAAAGTCATAATTTATGTGGAAATGTATGGTACTCTGGTTGAGGTAAAGAACCCATCAGGTTCTATGCTATCATCAAAACTCAAATTGGGCTTGCAAATTTAGTCAGTAAAACTCAATAACATTGCCTAAACTGATAAGGAAACCTGATCTTACAGGTGCAAAACAGAAGATGAGCGCTGCTACAGCATCTGGTGTAGCAAGGAAAATCATACGAAAAGAAAAAGGGGGGTCACAGCTCACATTTGTAGATTGCTCTACATAAATAAGCTGACAGGTTTCTCTGTTAATAGGTACTGGGAACTACTTATTGATGATAAGCTATAAACAATATGACCTGATCATATACAAAAGTCAAAGACAATTACCCAAAAGTTCCCATGACACGAGTAGATATATGCTGACTCCCCTCAGTTGCTTCCCTTGCCAACCCAAAATCAGAAACCTTGGGAGTGAAGTCATCCTCCAGCAAAACATTACTAGCCTTAAAATCTCGGTGTATCACACGGGGATTAGAATCTTCATGAAGATAGGCCAATCCCCTAGCTGCTCCAAGGGCAATTTTCATCCGAGCTTCCCAATCAAGAGGTCCCCCCTTCTTATCAGCACCTGAAATAATAAAATAGTCACTAGTCCAACATAAACTAAGAATGCAGAGTAGGGAGACAAATAATTTTAGCAGACAAAATATTATCTTTTCAAAGTACAAAATCCATAGGGGAGTAAGTACCATGCAAGTGGGATTCAACACTGCCATTGTGAACAACCTCGTATACTAGGCAGCGTGTATGTCCTTCAATACATATGCCGAGCAACTTCACAAGATTGCGGTGGTGCAATCTGCTTAGCATCTCTACTTCAGCAATAAACTCACGGTCACCATTCTGCTGATCTCTTGTAAGCAGCTTAACTGCAGTTTCAGTTCCATCTTCCATGATCCCTTTGTAAACACGCCCAAATCCCCCTTCACCCAAAACCCTCTTGGAGCTAAATTTATCAGTTGCTTTCTCAAGCTCAGCTAGGCCAAATGTTTTGACAGAGAGCATGCAAGGAGCCATGGTGGATATTGGTGATCCAGATAATGAGCTTGCAATGCTACTAGATAAGATAGAACCAATACCTACACATATGTAAACATTAACAAGTGAAAAAAAAAAAAAAAACTGAGGTTGATGACAGAACCAGAATAGATATTTTTTGCTTCCTACTTACAAGAGCCCATATCCTTGTTTTTCGACAATCTCTAATTCTAAAGGCATCATGCATGACAACCAGTCACGCGGCATTGCTTATATAGTGACTTAAAACTCAGCTGACCAAATATGAAAGAAGATCACGGACCCATAGAAAACCTGCGCTAGCTGGAGGACAAGGTCATATGCCGAGGAATTAACTTGTTGTACATAAGAATAACATTTCCTTTTCCCTTTGACCTTTGTAAGACCAACATAAGAGACAGCATGCTTAAGCTATTTAGTGGAGAAAATGACATTCATTTAAGACAATGACAAATCTCACGAAGAAGCAACGTAAAAAAAAAAAAAGAAGAAGAAGAAGAAGAAGAAAAACCTTGCCTATGCAAACTGCAAACCATATGAAGAACACACCGGAGTCAAACGACAATGAATAAACATACCAGCATAAAACTATTTAATAGATGAGGGTGACAAATGAAATTAGCCGTAGGCATTTCCTGTAAAAGGATCTAATCCAAAAACTTAAACTGCTAAACGAAAGCACAGGAAACTATTTACAGTGCCACTAACAAAAAAATTAGTGATAAGGTGTTGCTTGCCATGATGTAAGGTAGACCCCAGAACATACCAGATCGTTTGTTTATGGAGGAGGTGAATGCTGGACCAACAGCACTGGATGGTCTCCCAAACTTCTTCCATTTTAATAATATGGCGAATCCTCCAATCAGAACCATCAGAAGCACAAAGGAAGATAAAGATATTATCGCAATGGTTCTATCATTCATCCTCTGGTTCTTGTTGGGAAAATTTGCAGTAATGGGGAATTCTCCAGAAGCTCCAGCGGGTCCATTGCTGTTGAAATCCCCAAATGGGGGTGATGAAGGCATGCCTGACAAGAACTCTTTCAGTGACAAAAACAAACCTTTAGAAGCCAATTTGCCAGGAGAGTTAGACTATTACCCGTGTAAGTAATGTACATTACTTGGTAAATACCAAAGAGTGAAGTATTTAGAGGAACTTTTTTATGCCAAAACCTGCCATATATCAATATTGCAGTGGTATTATCAAACTTCTCTCCCAGCGGAACCAAGTTTATATCGACTATGGTCCTCCCTTGATTTTGACTATCAGCACTTGCACCCATTATCTTCACTTGACTTTGCTCCAAATATGTGCCAGCAGCGATCTCAATCTCTAGCTCATTCATCACTGGAAAGACAGCATAAGGAGCTACATCTAGGAGAAGCCTGACTTTCATTGGAAACACACAACCACAAGGTGAACCAAAGGGAGTTGCTGTAAGTGGTTCCACACAAATTTGATCACAACCTGCCAGAACCTCACTTTTTTAAACAGCAGAACTTTTGTTTCTTTGGGTTTCAAGCAACAGGATAGAATTTCATAACAAAAGCACCAAAGGAAGAAAAGTTTAACACAATGAAAATATTGAAGCTGGGGATTAATAACGAGAAAAGGGCAATGTGCAATCAGCTGAAGACAAATGCTATTAAAACATCTGCTTTGTGGTACATTGTGGCCAAGAAAAACACAAAAAGATGCAAGAGCACTATCTTCATATTGGTACAGTCCAGTTATAGGAAAAATATACTAGACTGTTAAAAAAGACAGCCAATGCAGTATTAGAGTAGCAACTTATGCCAATGTAATGCCTATTTTTGTGTTCTGCGCTCTGGATATCACATAATTTTCTAGACTAGTGAAAGTATGGCTCTCCACTAGCTTCAGTTTTTCATGCTGTCTAAGTTACTATTTACTCCACAAAAAACCACAAAACTCAACAGATTCAGAGTGATAATTTCTAATCCAAACAAAACGCAATTCAACTCCAACCTTATCCACCAACTTTCAAGCATAACATCTCATGCATACAAATGAAATAAACATTTCCAGAAAACGTAACTGCTAATAAAAAATGCTTCATAATTTTTAACCTAAACCTGGTCCTTTCAAGGGGGAAGGAGCAGCCACATGAGGTCTGGCACGATGGTGATGATGGCCACGGTGTCTTGCCAGGGGACTGTTAGGACTGGGAGTAGGAGCTAGAACAAATTATTGAACCAGTAAGTGAAAAAACAATTACGACCAAGGGCCAACAATAATGAACACAGGATCTAGGTACACACCAGAATAACTGAGAGAGGGTGCTGGTGCCAGGGATGATCCCAAAGGAAGCCTAACAAACTGCTTCCGGGAATATTTAGATAGAGCAGATGACACACTTGTCAGAAGTATTCTGGCTGCATGAGATGGAAAAACACCATATGTGACCCACATGTGCATGATGATTGTTTCTCTAACAGTACCATAAATGCATGACAACTTATGAGCAGTTTAATAGGTACGCTCGATCACTTAATAGAAACCTTCAGATGAGATTAAGAAAGATGGACAAGTGTAGCCACTAAGCAAGATCATTCTGTTTCAACAGCATAAAGCACTTATGCCTGATCATTGATCAGAACACTTACCACTTTCTGTCGAACTTCTAGCTAAAAATGGCTGACTCGGCTTCAGAGAGGGAAACAAGTATATATGTGATGAAGGGAGCCCTGACATACAAAGTAAACCACCTGTTAAACATGTGGGTAGTTTGTTTCCCAGATTTTTTAAAGTTATAGACTAGCTCATAAATAGAAACGATTAAAAAAAGCACCCATGAGTAAACTCTATCATTTTCGTGTGAATGAAAACAATCAAGGGCTATGCATGTCACCCCTTTTTAATATGCATAACCATTTAGTTAAACGCTCGGCTTAGCTCAGGTAATGAGGCATCTTCTACATCTTCCTATTTATGCACATTATGAGTTCTTCAAAAGAGAATGCAACGACATTCTTTTTTTATTTGAATTTCTTCCATGAGGCAATTCTAGCTTGAACAGAGAAAAGGCAGTGCTCAATAAATCACAGTGAAAGGAACACATTATGTGAGTCAAATGGAATTACTTAAAATGCACTTTTTTAATGAGCTGACATATGAGTAGAGTATGCTCCTTCACTCAGATAAATTCTGTCAAAGCAAAGGAACAAAACTATTGGTTTCTTTAGGTATTCTCTTGTGAGCAACATACTTCACATAAAGGCAAATACACCATTCAAACTAATTCCGTGCCAGTCAAAACACATGTTTCGTAGCTTCGCTTCTAAAACCCATTGTAATGGTCACTAACAACAAACCGAGGCATAAATCCAGATAGTCTATTCCATATATTATCGCAGAATATCGTGCGGTAAAGGATTTGACTAGCTGGCATTAACATTTTTTTTTCCCTCAAACCATAAGAGGATTATCCAAAGTATCGCAAACAAACTATTCTTCTTTCTCCTTATTGCTGTCGATAGCTCTAAGTTCCTTGGGTACCGACAAATGAAATTGAAGCTACATTTCTCAATTCTTCACGCACTATTGTCGGAAACACTCGAACCAGCAGATTCCAGCGAACCGAGACACATCAAAGTGCTAAAATCAAGAAGAACCGCAAGCAGCCAACACAAGAGACAATTGAAGGGAATACGAACCAAAACCCGACCTGAGCAGAGAAAAAGCAAATTGAGAAGAGAGAGAAGGCTCGGGATCAGAGCGCGCGACGGCATCTTCCTTCACGCGAACAAGACCCCCCACCCACGCACAGCATCGTCAGAAGCAAAGGCCCCTGGGCTGGCCTCACCGGAGACGCACCGGGCGTCCTCAGGCCGAGGGCGGCGAAAGCCTCCGCGGAAGAATCCGGCGGGAGAAAGAGAGCACGTGTGTCCCAGAGCTGGGGGAGATAAGAGGGGAGGAAGTTAAACGGCGTCGGGGGGTCGGGCGAAAACCCTAGGAAAGGGAGCGGGCACGAGGCAATGCGGAAGGGGGAGGGCGTAGATCCATGGAACGCGGTCGCGGTTCCGCAAGAGGAGACCCCGGGTGCTGCGAAAAGGCGTGCCTTCGCGCGTCTGGGTGACGGAAAGGTTGCACTGCTCAAGAGGAGTGAGAATGGCAAGCAGCGAAGCGGCGGATCTGGAGAGAGAGAGAGAGAGAGAGAGAGAGAGAGAGGGGAAGAGAACAAAAGAGAGATCTTGGAAAGTTGGGAGAGATGAGGACACCCGAGAGTGAAGTGACAGACAGACAGAGAGAGAGAGAAAGAAAGAAAGAAGGGAGATCGAGAATTATATTGTCTTTATTCCGATCATTTCATTGGGAAAAACGCTTCTTGCCTCGCTTATTTCCAACCATAAAACCAGAAAACACTTGCAAATTAGTTGATCAAGTTCTCTCACTTTGTTCGCAGCAACTTGAACACTCAACCCCCCCCCCCCAACCTCAAAAAAAAAACAAAAGAAATTTTTTTGCAGTTGGAGTGAAAGTGAGTTTAAGTAGCTCGAACTCAATTAGACTAGACGAATGTTCGAGATCGGCTTGTTTGATTTCAGCTGATGTCAAGCACGCCATGCTCAATATCGGGTGCAAGCCTAATCAAGCCTGACCCCAATCCCTGTTATTTTTCGAAAACATATTTTCCAGTTGAGAAATGAACGTAGATACTCTTGAGGTTATGGAACACGTTCGTGTTATTTGACCTTTTTTTTGTGTGTGTTTCAGATTGATATAGAATTCCTAATAAGTTAATTCACAGTGCTCGATATTACGAAAATTTGAATCTGGGTGAATAGGTTGATGTACAGACGAGCCTATAGCCCAAGGGAGGATCTCGCCAGACAATCTATAGACACCATTCCTGCAGGGATATGGCTCCAAGAACTCCGCTATAATTGCATCGAGAGATTCAACAAAAAAAACAACACCCATGTTTTTCACGGTGGTGGAAGGCCCAAGCTTTGCGTTTCCATGTTCTTTTAACGAGGGCTTGTGGCATGCTCGACCCATCGGCATCAATTACATCGTGACAGTTCACTTTCAACACAGGCGGACGGATCACCTGGGGCGGGGACAACAGGCAGAAGGCCAATTTGCAGGAATCTGAAAGATGACGATAGTCTCCACTTTTTGGCTCCCAAGAGAACATGATGCTAAAGAGACACTTCCGACGTTACGAAGCGGATGATGACAATATGCCATCGAAATCAAGTTGACTGCATTATTTGCATGGAACTGATTCGTATTTTTTTTTGAAATTTTATTTCTCTTTTGTGTTTGTCTTTTACCGAGCTAAATCTTTATGCCATAATTTATTATTAAGTTTGAAGTAATGCAATACTCTCATTTTGTCAATCCGTTATTAGAATTCCGTCCATTTTCACTAATTCCTTGGAATTCTAAATTTATTAAGAAGTTTCTACGTTAAATTGAAAAAAAAAAGCCAAACCGGGCGTGGCGGTTGGCAATTCACTGCTTTGCTTGCGGCAAATTGATGATCGTTGATGTTTAATGCTCGCGCCGGTCGAGGCACGTGGCATGAACGGAGTGGCTACTTTCACACGCTCGAAGCCTTTTGTCTGAAAAATTCAAGGATTATCCTCAATTTTCAGGTCTCCCGTACATTAAATAAAATACGAGAATTCGATGAATATTTTCCCAATATTCTTTTGTAAGTATAAATCCGGGAGAATAATAATATGCAAAATGGAATTTGCCTCGGACTAATTTAATCTAATGGAGTTTTCCAGTGATTCTTGATATGTTTATCTTCATTTCTATTACCTTAACGCGGGCGCATAATGCTACTTGAGAACTAGAAGTAAGGGAGGAATGTTGGTCGACAGGCTCTGGCTAGAGTCTGGTGCAAGATTTTTCATAGGAAAATGGAAATAATATAAGAGTCGATAAAATAAATCGATTTACATTATTGTAGTTCGTTTTCATAAAGTACCCCCCACCCTTTTCTAGGAGAAAATTGTTTGAGAAGTCCGAAATTTATTGTACTTTTATTAATTCGATAATATGTATTTTAATTTTCCTAATTGAGTTTTATTAGTCAAAAATCGCTAACGTAGACGTCAATTGTCCTACATGTTACGATTAATGCTGAAGTGAATAATTTTATTGATTTCTTTGAAAAAAATTTGAATTTTTTTTCTTATAAATAAGTCACTAACAACCCTTGCTGGCCGCGAACGCCTTGTCCAAACTAGGCGAGGATGTAACGACGTCCCAGTCCCGCCTCCTTCTTTACTAAATCGCACAATCTATTTTAATATGATACAACGTATAATATTGAGGGCGCATGTGGAAGTCTAATACAAACAAGTGAGCCCAACATACAAGTGCATGCATTAAGAGTAGGCACACCTAAAGAGATACAGACTCAATAGGTTCACTAACTTATATTACAAAAGTTTAAATTTTAAAAAAAAGTTCATCTGATTTACACATAAATAGCCCGTTAGTTACATTATTCCTTAGTAAAGGACAACAACTAGGATTACACAAAAGGGAAACCTTTCGTGCTATAATCTACATTATTAATCATCCATGACTTCCACTTTCCATGACTGCTTCACCTTGTCGACTAGCTCATCTGAAAAAAGTTATATTAATGAGGGTAGCCGAAACTCAACAAGATAAACTTCTAATCAAACAATTAATCTACCATTCCTCGTCGAATCAAGTAAACATTAACCATAATTCAATCCTCCGAGAAATCAATGACAACATCCTTCACGGGTAAGTGTACGAAAGATTACCAATGCGAGTGTCAACCCCGAGCTACGAATCCTCACAAAACCTCTTCTAAGACTCTCCGCCAAAAGCTCTCACTGACTCAATCCTTGCTTCTTGGCTATTCGTTGACATCTAGGACAATTCATCCATAAATTCTACATACCCAAAGCCATCATCCAAAACTAAACGAGCGTAGGCAACCTAAAAGCAAACGAAATCCCTCAGATACTCCCTTAGCACGGTACATGGCCGAACATTCCTCCATAGGGGATATCCATAATTTGAACCAACCCAATGACCTTCTTGACGATTCGCCCATAAATTCGAATTAACCATGACCCATTGGCGCTATTAGAAGTAGCAAACCTAACATGCAACACCGTTTGCCTCTACGGGTGAAGGCTTCTTTAATTCATCATACACACCCAAAAATTCACCATCTCACACCAAGTCGAACAACAAATGATCAGTCTAGTTGTGTTGTTTAGAAGTCTACTTGCCTGGGATTGATTCTCACAGAAACAGGAGCCAAATCGATGATGAAACGGGCTCAAACTAGAATTTTCCTTTCTTGCCCGCGCACATAAGAAGCACCATTGGGGACAGAAGGATGAGTTGCGTCGAGGAGCTAAGCATGAGGCGAGAGGAGCTCGTGGACTGTCGTCATTGAATCCCAGAGTCGTCTGCTAAAGTGAGATCACGAGAGCTCAATTGGTCTCGCCTAAGGGAAATGAAGAAGAAGAAGGAGGAGAGAGAGAGAGGGGCCCCTTAAGTGGTGAGGTATAGGTGGTGGAAGTTAGGGGTTGTTTAAGGGGTTCCGCAGTTCAACCGCGAACCAATTTCGCTCTGGACCGATACTACTTTATTGAACACAATTAATCACAAATGATTGGTCCAATATTAAAATGCCTAACTACACCATTATCTCAAATAGTCCACGGTGCTCGAACTTATTAATCCTCAAATGACCATCTCTAACAATCCATGCCCTTTATTGACTAATCTGTTCGTAAAGATTTAGGTCGTCATAAAGGGCTGCCTCACCCTAGGTCAACGAGGCCGCGAAGGCCGTGGGTAAGGCCATCACGGCCTCCCATGCTGCAGGCAAGGGCACAAAGGCCCCCAGCAAGACCATCATAGCCACGCCTGCCATGGATGAGGGCTTTCGCACCTTGGTTAGTGAGGCCGCGACGGCCTTGACCGGGGCCTTCACGACCAATGTAGGTTGGTGATAATGCTCATTGGCACAAGATGAAAAAGATAAAACAAAGAGAAAAAAAATCAATAAAAAGAAAAGGAGAAAAAATTACAAAACAAATGTCTATGTCAACTTTAGACATGCCACATAGGACGATTGGTGTTCACGTCAATGATTTCTAGTTAATAGGACTCAACTGGTAAATTGTCAAAAGGTTTAAGACTCGATTAGCAAAATTGAAAAATTAAGACTAAAGTAATAAAAATGTAACAGGTTTAAGACTTTTTAGATCCAACCTCAATCCATCGGCATACAACCTCAAGCCAACACAACACAAGGTTGAGGTCTGCTCATGCCAATGCCAATCTCTTGGAACGATGACGATGGGGTGTCTAATTGACGAACACGTTACGGCAGAGTGAAGGTGGTGATCGGCAGCGAGAGAGGGTGGCTGAAAAGGCCAATAGTTTAGGTGCGTGGGTTTTATGACATTAGGGTTTTGAGATGTTTATAGAATTAAGGGTAATTGAGTCATTTTAGTAGAGCAGGAATGTGTAACTGATAAATTTGTAAATACATATATATTTTTGGTTGTGATGTGAAAACTAAGGCATATATATATTTTTTTGTATTTTTCCCTTTGTAAAATGATTCGTTGATCGTTTACATTTAGTAACATTGAGGATCGAACATATATCATGTGCCTAATTCGCTCACAAGAGTCGGCTCGTTGAATGATCGTAAGCCCAATGCAAAGGTCAACATCGACGGTCTTATCAAGCTTACGAGCGGCAAGTCCCGTTTTCAGTGGCCAATACGAGGAATTACCCATGGTACACGTCAATTTTTGTCCCCTCCTAAAGCACCAGATTGCATTAATTAGAGAATAAAACCAGTCTAAAACAAAGAACTTACACGGTTGTCTAGTCTCCATCTTGCAGAATACGTGCAATAGAATTGCAGATTCCGAGATCCCACCGCACTTTCAACTCACCGCAACTTCGATCAGACCAAACGGGAGGTTGAGTTTGATGGCCGTACTCCGTTTGGTTCATCATTTGTAAAGACCGACTTTGGAGTTTCAAAGTTCGTTGGATAAATACAATCATATTTGGCAACATTTTTTTTAGGTTTTTGGATAGCAATGATCGGTTCCCGTTCCGGTTCAGTTCTCCTTAAGAATCGAGATCTCGGTTCCCAATTTGTTGGAATCAGGAACCGGACCGTCGGTTCAGTCCGATTCCCGAGCGATTCCATTGGACCGATAGCATGCACAAAAAAAAGTACACCGTAATTACTTAATCATCGATCATTCTCTTGAAGAAAATATTTCCTTTACATTGCATCAAGACAATTAGGACTTAGGTTGGAACCTTTTGCAGTTTTATTAAGTGATGGATATTGCACCGTGAGACTTTTTTAACAAGTAAACATTATTATACTTTTAAAAAATTAAAAAAAAATTGACCGGTCCGGTCTGAGCGGTCCAATCCTATGTCCTTAGAACCTAAAACTGGACCGGACCCTTTAGAATCGTAAACCAGACCACCGATCTCGGATCGATCGGTTCAGTCCAAGGGGTCCCAATCTGATCGATTCGATTTGCTCACTCCTAATTTCGAGAAGACGCAATTTTATCTCCAAAGCTTTCTAAAGCCCGTTGAGGGAATGGAGCCTTGCTAGAAAACTTATTGTAGAGCATCTTTACATGATCGGTAGTTTGCATATCCTTTGATTAGTTCAATAACCAAATTAAGGAAGCTCGACATGATTTCTTTTCCTCGAAAAAAGTGCTAAACTTGGTTTTCGGTACGAACAATGAAATGATTAGAAGTACAAGGGGTTTTCAATTTGATATTAGAGAAGAATTGTATTAGGGGTGTGCAAACAGACCGGACCGGCCCAAGACCGAACCAGACCGGCCAGGTTGGTCCGGTCCTTGAGGGAGGCGGTTCGGTCCTTAGTCCCAATAAATGGGACCGGTGACCGGGCGGTCCGGTCTCTAGTCCCATCCCTAGGGACCGAGGACAGGATCGGACCATTAGAATATGTAATTAAAAGAAAGAATTAGAAATATTAGCACAATTCTATTCCTGAGGATATTACTAAAGAAAATGAACAATTAGTCTGAGCTCTCTTTGCCTCATACACTTATCATTCAGTTATGGTTATATTTTTTTTCAGCATTTTCACTCTTTTTTCTTCATTTCGTCCTCATTTTTTCCACCTAATGTGGCGTTATGGACCTTAGTTATCTTGACATGAACACTTATATGCAAAAGTATTGCCCAATTTGACGAAAATTAATGATCGATTGAGGTTTTTTGTTATCTATGTTCTATAAGAAGCTAGTATTAACGGTCCCATTGAGACCGGACCTGACCGTCAGTCCCGATCCGATTCGGTCCGGTCCTTGGTCCTGAAAATTTGGGGACCAAGGCTATGGTCCGGTCCCCGGTTCTATGCTGGGACCGGACCGGCCCGGACCATACACACCCCTAAATTGTATATCGCCACAAGCGCAAGGCGCTTCACCTCGTTTGGGTGAGTGCAACCCCGAGCACATCAACTTCGGGGCCATGCGTGGCTTGGATCGTCCCAACCCCAACCGAGGCATTGCGTTACTTGGCCAAGGCGAGACAGATCTCATTTAGAATAGGTTGAGCCAAGTGAGTAGCTCGATTAAGGTCGCGCGATCTTGACAAAGGCAACAACCTTGATGACCGAGCAATTACCACCAACCCTTCTCTCTCTCTCTCTCTCTCTCTCTCTCTCTCTCTCTCTCTCTCTCTCTCTCTCTCTCTCTCTCTCCATTTTGCCTTGACAATATAACGTATAAGGAATTTACGGAATATATACACTAGAATCCTAAACTTATCACGAAAATGCAATTGAATCTCAAAACTTTTAAAAGGTAAAATCAAATCTTGAAACTTATCAAATTGATGCAAATAAATTATTCCCTGAATTTGACTAATGAAAAATGCCGACGTGGCTTTTTTCTTATTGGTCCAAATCCTAATTGTTAACATCAAAATTTTTAACTAAATTAGATTATAAATAAATAAATAAATCTCAAATACCTAATGGGCTCTGTGGCCGCCATACTATTATGGGAGAACCTGGCTGGCGGCCCTTCCCTAGATCTCCGGGTGAGGATCGACCATCGCCAAAGCATTGTTTTTTTTTTGTTAGTTTGTGTCATTTTTAAAAAGAAAGTTTTGGACTTTTTTTAATTCTAATTTAATCTAAGATGTAGTGTAAGAATTACGTAAACCCTTAATTACATTTTTTAAAAGTTTTAGTACTTAATTGCCCTTCCACCATTGATCTCAATAATAATAAGTCCTTAAAAGTAGGACAAGAGGTTGAAAATGTTGAATGATCGAAACAACTAGACATCTATTGGGAGTGTAGGTGTTGTAAAGGCAATTTTGGCCTCAAAACAACTAAACATCTATAGGAGCTCGTGGAAATGTAGACAATGACCAAGTTGGTTGACGCTAGCCCGTATCGATATCGATAAAGCCAAGCCCTACATTGCAAGTGAGAAAGGCCTCGCACAGCGAAGAGAATAGTGGTGGCGATAACACGAGAGAGACTAACGAGGGTATAAGCATTTTTCTGATGTGAGGTACTGTTGAAGATACGATTGAGAGATCTTTGACGCTAATTGATTTGATTAATTGATTTGATTAGGAATTGATTTTCTGTACATCTTTTTCTTCCTTTTTAGTCTATGCCCAATGTATTATATAAAGGGGTTGTATTGTACAGTCTTATGGAGAGGAAGAAAAATACAAAATTCCTTTCATTCACAATCTCTTGTGCTTGCCTTTTGATTGCTTTTTCCTGACAGGTACATTAATTAATACTGTAATTAGCGCTATACGAGATTGGTTTAATCTAATATGAGGCTCTGGCTCACTATTGTGGGCCGAGTTGAACTCGATTTGTGACGAAAGGGCCTGGCTAAAAATTATATAAATAGAGTTTAAATCCCTCCTCTAACCCTAATGCATGAATAGGATTATAGAGAAGAAGGGTTTAAGCATTGGATTATCATTATTTCACATCAAGAACGATGAATTCCAAATCAAGTGCATAAATTCCTTTATTCCGTCATAGTGCTTTGTGATCCTAGTTATGGTGATCTAGGGCGTTGTTCTAAGGTTTTAATTACGGCTTACAAAGGGGTCTAAGGGTTACTCCCAAGACAAAAGAGAATCATGGTTGGAGCGGTGAGGGCCGGGACAAAGAGCCGTAAGCCGGAGTCGTCGGCGTCAAAAGTAGGGACGAGGGCGACGAGGGGCTAGTGGTGGGCGGCTGAGGGTGGGGGAATCCCAACTGCGGTAATCCCAATTGCGGCATTAACCCCTTTCAATTGGAAAAAGGTTTACTCGAATGGAGCATATTCAACAGAGTATACTTAGGTTTTGTAAACTAACTTGAACACCTCTCCCTGCTCCAAAAGTAAAAGAATCGGCATCAGAATCACAATTTTTTGACCGGTCAAAAGAACCGCTCTAAATCTGAACTCTGAAGACCAAGGACAAGAATTTTGCTCCATTAAGGCATTGTCGCATTGACCAACTATTTTGTCCTTTGAACCAAGAGACAACTACGTTACCCCAAAGTCCCCAGTTAATTAATTACCACAAGAGAGGGATGACATATTTAAATGCGTCATCTCGAAAGAATAAGCAATAACATACAACATCATGATGCGAACATAACAAGAGACTAGAAATGTATTTATGGATGTCATTAATAATTATGTCCTAGGAGCACGTCAGGAACGACTAAGAAGAAGAAGATGCCGACGACGAAGATGGCTCGAATTTGTAGTACTTATCGACAGCAACAGACACGTCCCAAGTGCACCTGATACCCTTGGGGATGATCACCAAGTCTCCCGCGGCAAACTCCACGAAGTCCGAAGACGACGCCGGGGCCGACACCGACGAATATGCCTTGACCTTGCCCTTGAGAAGGTAACACGTCTCTTCTGCATCAAACTTGAGCCGATACTTCCCAGGTGGGCAAGCCCATCTTCTCACCAGGAAATAATAAAAAGGAGACGGACAACAGAGAAAAATTAGGTTAACTGTTTATCCACATCTGCGATAGTTCAGTTGGATCATGCAAAATCAACTCTCTACTTTCTAAAGGCCAGGACTAGAACTTTCTGTGCCATATTACTTTTTCCAGTATAAGTCTCTTCTCTATTAGGTTCCGTATTCCCTTCTCTCCGGGGAAGAAAAAATAAATGGAGGGAACTTGGAGACTTCTAGCTAGGGAAGGTAGACCCTTGGTCAGCTTCGGCTGATGGCTCCGGGTTAGGCAGGTATAATAGTCTTCCGCGTTCGGAATTATAGAAGGGAAGCTTAAGCTTCCTGCTACGTCAATCTATGCTTCGCAAAGTGCCTATCAACCGACTTATTGACTTAATATCCTTGGTTGATAAGTTTCCGAAGTTTGGAAGAGCCAAACTGAATGAAACTTCTATACGAAGGCGAAGAATCAACACACATTACTTCTCACTCAAGATTAGGTTTTTTCTTCTCAATTCTCAGTCACAAAAAGCGCCTTTGGAGCTCGCTTTCTCAGTATCTGCTCATTACCCTGGTTGTTCTAGCTTTGTCTGATCATGTCATGTTTGACATACTCACACACCAAATCTCCGGCAGGATGTGTCAAGGGACATCGCCGCATGAGAGAGAGAGAGAGAGAGAGAGAGAGAGAGAGAGAGAGAGAGAGAGAGAGAGAGAGAGAGAGAGAGAAGATTTACTTGGGCCAGCACTTGATGTTCAGCTCAGACAGTCTGGTCTCCGAAGGGTTCCTTTCGATAATGATCTTCGGATTCTCCAAAGAACTACTTGAATTCGAGACCGCAGCCATTATTGACAAAGAAGATAAATCGGTTTACCGGATGCTTCCTCCTTTCTACTGTCTTGCGCTGAGAGAGAGAGAGAGAGAGAGAGAGAGAGAGAGAGAGAGATCTTCCTTAGGAAAGAAGAAGAACGAAAGAGCAATGGTTAGTGTCGTGGCGGGGTTATAAATAGGCAAAAACTTAAAAGGAGATCGACTGGGGAAGAGATTGGCTGGACATCAGTATTATCTGCTCGCCCTATGAATACCGACGGAATAATTTGACTAAATCCTATTCATGCCCATGCCGCTATTTAATTCTCCTTTTGTTATGCAACGTCCATCACACATGGTCGTGACATCCAGATTTGACTTGGAATTTGGTATTTTCTCTCTTGTCGCATTTTGCTGGAGATTATTCTTTTTTTGACCATCATCATCTCCCGGAACTCGAGTTTTTTTTTTCTTTTCCTTAAAATTCCGTTTTGCTTCGTATAAAAAATTGATATGAAAAAATATTTTTCCTAAAAATAATCGCTTATATCATTTATAAATATGAACGGAAAAAAAAATTTCACCGTCCATGAAAATATTTACACATAAAATTGTAGTTGACAATGAGACATTATTTATTATCTAATTAATTCAACGATACAATCCATTATTTTTGGGAAAATATTTTTAAAATTATTCGTTTTTTCGTGAGATAAACGGGGCCTAAAAGAAATCACTTTCAATTATATTATGGAGAACATTTTGTGCTGCATAAGCACTTATTATGGCTTTTCCTATTTTCGATTATTCAGTTTCGATATATTAAGAGAAATTCTAAAACTTGCACAACCGAAAGTTTTCTTTTTAGCAGAGTTTTGGATATTTTGTATGATTAAATAGAGTTTCCTGATTAACATGATTATTAATTTTTCGTTATAAAAAGTGCATTATAACATGACATTGTCAAAAAAAAAATCTATGATATAGGAACACAATACCAATAATTACTGCTAATTACTTAATTCAATATAAGTTATACAATATTATCAATAAATCACTATTTTAAAAGGGACAACTAGCTTTCCATCTAAAGTAACGGTAATTAAGATAATTTTAATATGTTATAATATAGCTGGAGTTAGATTAAAATAACTACATGCTATACATAGTTATACATAATCGAATAATGACTAGGAAACTTTCTCCACGCTATGCACTATATATATATATATGTGTGTGTGTGTGTGTTTTTGGAGAGGCCAAAGTAATGTTAGCTAGGAAACTTTGTTTTTATCACACACAATATCCTACCTCTGCCAAAAAATAACTTTTCATTCTTTCTATGAAAAAGGTAAGCTTTTAGATTTCCCCTTAATTTGATTGAGATAAGTTAAAAAATTGAGAAAACCCACAAGAACACTTACATGGCACAAATTGCTTAGGAAAAGGACATTTTTATTGCCAAAAGTTGTGTGCGGAGATTACTTTTATGTCGAAAACTTTAATCGGATCACTTTAGTACCAAATTTTTTTAAAAATGATTGTTTTGGTGCCAGGTCAGATTTAGTCCGTAGGAATTTTGATGTGGGCTTATTTTATTAATAAGTGAAGCCGATGTAGCCGCCGAAGAATCCAGTTAGCAGCTAAAATCTTCATGACGTCATTTTGAACATGATTCTTTAAATAAGAGTCCTAAATCAGCGTTTGAAGAGAAAAATCCTCAATTTGACCAGCATCCCCTTCGACGGCACATCTAGAGTTTCACGAGTATGACTGGAGTGCTTCACGAGTGGCTTCAGCAGTACCTCAAATCCTAAATAAATCAATTCAAGAAATTTCAAAGCCTATTAGAGCCGCCGATGAAGTACGAGAGCATGGGACCACAGCGATGGCCAACTCACAACAGGACTGTGAAGGGGAATGGCACCATCACATTGGAGAACACGAAGGGTGCTTTTGTTTCACAATGGAGAAGACAAACTGTTGTGGGTTTTGTTTGTGGAGCAAACGACACCATTTTTAGATATGGTGCCACGTCGGATGAAACGGCATCGCTTCCTAACCTCCACGTATATGGGGATTCTCAAATATTTTATAACTTAGTATTTACTTTTAATTAAAAAGGCCATGGATTAATTTTTGCGGGAAATTCTCATTAGAGGTATTAAAGTGATCATTTTGTCTCCGACTTGGCACTAAAGTGACTCGTTGAAACTTTTGGCCTCAAAATGATTTCCATACACAACTTTTGACACTAAAAGTGTCATTTTCTCCAAATTGCTCTTGATAGGAAAATAAGACTTAAATGGCCTTCTTCAGAGAAAAAAAAAAAAGTTGGTTTAGAATGGGGATTTAGGGAGGAAATTAAACAGAAAAGTCCCCCCTCAACCCCCCATACAAACTCTGTTTCATGCCTCTAGAAGGTTTAATCATGTCTCCCATAGTTTTACCGACTGAGGTAAACAATCTCAAATTTTCCTCGTCCGGCTTAGAAAACCTAAGACTGGTTCTTGGATGAGATCAAACAGCCGACGTCCAGAGATCAGAGGAAATTTTCAAATGGGAAACCTGGACTTGTAGATATTGAATTGAGAAACTACCAATCGGTGGGGACGATTCTTTCGGCGTGTCGACAAGCCATTCGGATATGTAATGACTAGCGGTCGCACACTCGTGCATGCCTAAAAATGGAGATCGATGACATGGATAGATTTTAGTGAAAGTACTGCCAAGTGCTGGAAACCTGCACTTGAAATGCATGGAATAACAGTTTTAGATTTTATTGTTATTGAAAAAATTATCCAAAAAGTCATGAAACTATTGCGCGTGGACCGATTTAATAGTAAACTTTTCAATTTGGGCGATTTAGTCCTAAATCTTTTAATGATTTTCAATTTGGGCGATTTAGTCCTAAATCTTTTAATGATTTTTTAACGCAATCATTCTAGCCAATTTTGACCGGAAATCTTTGACACAGGCGTCAGACGTTCGAGGTAGCACAACTGTTGTTGAAGTGGATAGTCTTTGCCCTTTTTTTCTTTTGTGGGGGGGGGGGGGGGGTTTATAAATTTTCTTATTCTTTTTTGCCTTTATTATTATAAGGGGTAGCAAAGTCGTCTGAGCCCCAGAGACAGTTAGCGACCCTCGCCTAGATATGGGCGAGGGGCATGACGCACTCATTTAGATCTAGCGAGAGTCATCAGACGTGCTACGTAGGACGCTCTAAGATAACTGGGTATTCATGTAAGCATTTTTCCGGTCAAAATTGGCCAATGAGACTATATTGATAAATTGTCAAAAGATTTACGATAAAATCGACAAAATTAAAAAGTTTACGATTAAATTAGTTATTATACAATAGATTTATGATTTTTTGGGTAATTATTCTATCCTTATAAGAACCATTAGCATATTAAAAGCACATAACGGGCATTGTTATATTAAGATTTTCGTTTCGCGGATGCTAGAAACACGATAATATGAAGAGGTAGCGGAGTGTAGTTCAACTAGACTAATTCGAGAGGCTAGCATGAAGAAATCGGACAACCAAAATCGAGAGAAACCTTGAAAAGAGGCAACAGCCTAATTGGAGACTGGATTCCCACGGAGGATCACGGCTCCCCCGGTCAAAAGGTTGACCGGAATATCCCCCCATCCTGGGGACATCGATTTTTGACCCAACAAACCTTCTTAAAATCAAGGTTGCCGACAGAGAAGAGACATCTTTCAGACTGCCAAATTTGTCCGAAAGCCCCCCGGCATTTATTTGCTCGGCTTCTAGAAAATTTTTCCCTTTTCGTACTCTAGGCGACACGTGTCCCCGACCGAAGGTTTGTAACGACCGACGACGACTGACGGTAGGTATTGGATCTCGACCGTTAGATCGACGAGAGATGGAGCGTGAAAATTAAAGCGGGCTCAACTGCGCACGAGAGCCGGGTCTCCTTATTTTCCTAATCATCCCGCGAATCCGACACGCCTCCTGTCGAAACGCTGCTGTTCCCCCAAAGGTGCTTGTTCAACGATTTGGAATTGGGGCCCAGGTGAGCAAATGAGCGACGGAGCTGAGGGGGAAGGCTGGAATTTTTGGCGACTTCGATGGGGGAAGGAGGAGCGGGTCAGAGGGAAGTTTCAAGTGCCGCCGCCCCCCACGCCACCGTCGCAATCGCGAGTGCCGAACATGGAGATTCAACTGCCCAAACGCCCACGAGAACGGGCCCCGTCACTATCAGCCCCTTGGAATGCAAAAGTCGGTGCGCTATTTCGTCGTCGCCGGTGATCACCTCTATGCAAAAGAGGTAATGAAGCCAACTGTTGAAAGTTCGTTTGTGGAACGAACGAAGAGGCGCCTTGTCCCACGTCGAAAGAATGTGAGCGTGCAACGTGGATTAGATTTGGTATTGATCCACAATTACTATTCTTTGTTTATCGAAATTCAAATTCATTATTAAAAAAATATTATTAATAACTGATGTGTCCTGGCGAAACAGTGCGAACGTTCGCCAAAGGAATTTACGGTTATTTTCATTATTATTTTATAATTTCGAATTTAATAATAAAAAAATAATCATTTTCATTAGTAAAAGAGTGCGACTGTTCGCAAAGGAGTTACAATTATTTATTTATTTAATGATCTTATTATTATTATTATTATTTAATTTCGAATTTTGTATTAAGTTCTTACCACCTTTGGTGTGCTTGTGTCTATTGAGATGTAACTACTGGTTTGAACGCAAAGAGTTGTGTCCGAATTAACTTCCTTTGGAAATGAAAATATGTGTCCGAATATGGTTATTTCCGGAATGAAGGGTTGTCTTCTCTTCACTTATACGGTCTCACTACGACTCTCTTTATTGTATACTTCTATTTTCGTTTTTCTCGAAAGGTACACAACCATTATTTTTCAATTGTTTTCTTTCAAATATCCTAAAGAAATATTAGCATTGCTATCAAATATTCTTGCTTGAAACTCTATTGTATCTTGGAAGATCTTTGCTAGTAACTCTTGATAAAGTCGTGGGGTAAATAACTTTTTTAAAAAAGTGTTATCGTGTCTCATAATCTGATGTCATTTTTCGTCTCATTCGCTAAGGGTGCGTATGGTAATGCTTCAGAAACGCGTATGGTAAAAAAGTGATCCAAAAGTGTTCCGAAAACACTTTTGGAGCAGAAATGAGAAACAAAAAAAACTTGCTTCTGTGTTCCTGGAACACTTTTTAGGAACACATTTTGAACATTTTTTGAAAATAATTGAAAACACTTTCGTGAAAATAATTAAAAATAAAAATAATTAAAGAATAAAATAATTATATAAAAATAATTTTTTTGAAAAATAAAAAATAAGAAAGATTAAAAATCGATATGATAAAAATAAATATTCAAATAAATTAATTTAAAATAAAATGATTAAAAATAAAAAATAAAATTTTCGAAATAATAAAAATAGAATATAAAAATAAAAATAATTAAAGAATAAAAAAATAAAATTTTGAAAATGAAAAATAAAAAGATTAAAAAACGAAATAATTAAAATAATATGATTAAAAATAAATAATAATTTTTTTAAAATAATAAAAATTAATTAATTAATTAAAAATAAAAATAAAAAAATTATTTTTTCGAAAAAATAAAAAAATTATTTTTTTCGAAAAATAAATAAATAAATAAATTTTCCAAAAAAATAATTAATTAAAATCAAAAAATAAAAAATAAAAAAATATTCTGAATAATTAAAATTAATTGAGAAATTGAATCATTTACAAAGGGTGTTTTTTATTAAACGACATTTACGTCAAAGTTGTATCCAAATATACTTTTCAATTACAATTATGTAATTATATGTTTATCTATTTGGAATCATTTATGTATGACTCATAATTGTAATTTTTCATATCTATGGAAAACATATTTCATGTTCTCATTACTCAATTCTAATTTATCTTCTCTTTTATTTTATTTTTTTAATTATTGATCTCATCCATATTGAAAAAATTAGGAATAGAATTAAATGAAAAAATATGAATATAATTTTTTTTGCAGTTAATAAATGCGTTTTTGTTCTTCTTTTTTTTTGTTCCGAGTACAAAAACTTTATGCAGTTACCAAACGCGTTTTTGTTCCTTTTTTGTTTCGAGAATAGAAACTTTATGCGGTTATCAAACACGTTTCTGTTCCCATAAATCATTGCCAGGAACAGAAACATAAAAAAGTGTTTCTGTTCCAAAAGTTGTTCCGGGAATAGAAACGTTTCCATACGCACCCTAAATTTCCCAACATCAACTCCCAATCATACAAACCTCCGATGGTTAGTGTTTGGATGCACACGACATCAATGCTTCGAATGATGCTAACGAAGTCTGGCATTTTTTACAAGAGAATTATGTTACCAATGAGATCCTTAGAATGTAACCAATCAATTTACACAGCGATTAGAAGAAGTCAGGAGAACCCCAATCTTATTACGACATTAAAATGGATAGCGCTAGTTGCAACGAGATTTTTCACTAAAACTTTCACCCAATACGAGTCCGAAAGGCTTTTTTTGTAAGCTGGGCCCGACCCGGTTCTAATATCCACAGAAAATGTTAAATTTTCTTTTCAGTTAGAATGACAGGGCTGGGCTAATTGGGCCCGAAAAGAAAATAGTTTAGCGGGCTAGAGCGGGCCCAATTAGATGTTTAAGTACATTGACATGAGAGAGAGAGGCAGGGAGAAAGGCCATCCTTAGTATCTTCATCAAAACAGTGGGAAATGGGAACGTCCCACGCTTATCTTGCTTTCATTTGGGGTCTTTGGGAGGTTTTATATAAATGTCACGAAATGCCCCGCAAAATGTTTTCCTTAGTTTTTTTCATCAAGCCGCTGTCTAGCCAAATGCCGTGACCACTTTGTACATCGCGATAAGCTAATCATAAAGTAACAATTTTTGGTTCTATCAATCCCATGTCGACCCTAAATTAAAGTATTATCGGACTTAAAATAAGGTCGTCGATAGATCTACCTGCGAAGAACAGCACTAGCTGGGGTTGGTGAAATCTGACCAACTATCTCTTATGCTTAAATGTCATTGTCTTAATTAGGCTTTTATTAGCTTAATTGGAAGAGAAATAAAGGCCATTTGCATCACCACCCCCCACTAGAATACAAGTCTAGCCTGGCAGGACTCATGCCTTTCGGGAGCATCTTGATCTTTGAAAATCACCACTATTACTTTAATGAATTCATTTCATATCAGCATACAACTCATAAAGACCCCCCCGAGAAATACCCAATTTTCAGTGAAAGAGTCTTAGGGGCTTTCACTGCAATTTCCGCCTTCGTCAAGGGCTACAATTTCGCATAGGGTCAAGTTAACTAGGGTTACTAGGTGAACACGTTGGTTAATTTGATACTGTGCAGGGCACAAATCCACCTAGCAAGAAGCCGAAGCTTTCCTTATATGACTCCAGACGCGAGAGATTGTTATACTTACTTACCCACTAGTAGTCATCTAAAGATGACCTGAGGTCTACCTTTCTCAACCAGAAACTCTTTTCTTTAATTATTTTTCTTCCCTGGAGGGATATCTGGAGAGAATTTATGGGAGTATCCTTCCACCATAACTCTCTTTCCTTGAGCCTTTTTAAGGACCTGCTCAGGTCTAAAGAAATGCTCAATTCTCGGTGAAAGAATCTCAGGGGCTTCACTGCAATTTCCTCCTCCGTCGAGGGCTACAAATTTTGTCGTGGAAGAGCTCACACTTGTTTAACGTACAATGGGTGTCCGTTACACCCATGTTTTCGATTTTTGTTTTTCCTGGTATAAATAGAGAAGATCGGACCGCAGTTCGGAGAAACCCAGAAGTCGAATTTCTTCACTGAGAATCCCTCAAGCCGGCGGCAGAATCTACTGGCTAAGCGGCGATGTCTCTGGTTCAAGGAAAATGGGTCAAGGTCGGTTCTTTCGCCCCCTTCGTGTTCGATGATTTCTTGCTTGTAGGTGGTTGGCTTGTGCCGTGGCCACTCGGTGATCTGAACTGTCTCTCTATTTTCCCTCCTGCTGAGATGATCCAACTTTGTGTTGTTTCCTATTTGTGACCCAATTTTTTTTATGACAACCCTGAAATGGGAAGAGAGATGGGTCGGTTCTTGCAATTCAGCGGCAGAATTACATGTTTAGGTTGACATCTTAGGAGTTGCAATTGCAGAGGATGCCTCTGTTAGTTTGATTTCCCGAAGGAGAGAGAAGATCTCAGTCGACTCTGGATATCAGCACATATAGCTTCGACTCGACTAATCACTAATTTTGTTGTCACATGCAAACAATTCTTTGGTTGAAGAATATGATGGGGTTAGAATTGTTTATTCCCAGACACATTAGACGAAATCGTCGAGGTAAGTTGACATTTCTTCCCTGACACATAAAGCGAAGAGAGTGCTTCAGTCGTTTTCCCCCTCCTAGCTCTTCAATTTGTCAAGCTAGTTTGACCTTTCTGGTCAATTAGACTCCATTGTCTTTGATCTGTTTTCACTCTGGAGCGATATTCGATTCAAACTCACTCTTTCATTCACGTGCTCATCATCCAGAACAAGAAGGCACGCTCTCTAGGTTTCATATGGGATGTTGCCCACCTCTTTCATTAGTGAATTGTATGTTGTGTTCCCCATTTCTGTTTTTCAGATCAACCAGAAAGGAACTGCACCAGGGGCCAGAAGCTCACACGCCATAGCAATAGTGGGTCACAAGGTCTACGCGTTCGGGGGCGAATTGGCACCGCGTGTCCCCGTTGACAATAAGGTCTACGTGTTTGACCTGAAGGAGCAGGCTTGGTCCATGGCCGACGCCTCCGGAGACATCCCACCTCCGCGCGTCGGTGTCACCATGGCCACGGTTGGCGACACCATTTACGTCTTCGGGGGTAGGGACAGTACCCACAAGGAGCTCAATGAGTTCTACTCTTTTGATACGTGCACGAACAAGTGGACCCTACTCTCCAGCGGAGACATGGGTCCACCGCACCGGAGCTACCACTCGACAGCCACCGATGACCGCCGGGTGTACGTCTTCGGCGGGTGTGGTGTGAATGGGCGGCTCAATGATCTGTGGGCTTTTGACGTGGTCGATCAGAAGTGGACCCTATACCCGACTGCCGGAGAAAAGTGCAAGGGGAGAGGCGGGCCTGGGCTGGTGGTAGCCCAAGGGAAAATCTGGGTCGTGTACGGTTTTGCGGGGAAGGAAGTGGATGATGTGCATTGTTTTGACCCAGCGCAAGAGGAGTGGACCCAAGTGGAAACCGTCGGAGAGAAGCCCACCGCGAGGAGCGTGTTTTCTATGGTCGGCATCGGAAAGTACATGATAATATGTGGCGGTGAAGTGGACCCTAGCGACTTAGGTCACCTTGGCGCAGGGAAATTCTCGGCCGAGAGCTACTCCTTGGACATGGAGACGCTGGCTTGGAAGAAGCTGGAGGACGGACCCGATTCGGGCCACCATCCCGGTCCTCGTGGGTGGTGTTCATTTGCAAGTGGAGAGCTGAATGGGGAAAAGGGACTTCTGGTTTATGGTGGCAATTCTCCCAGCAATGACCGGCTAGATGACATTTACTTCTTTACTCCCTGTCTTGCCTGAAGACTCGATGAAGGTTTTGTGTTTTGTACCGTTTGGTGGGTGACTTTAGTGTCTGAGCGTGTGGTAAATGAATAAGAACTTGGTTTCAGTTGAAGTAATGCTATCTAGATTTGGATTGGAACAGAAGGACATCTCCTACCTGTAAATAAGATTAATGATTTCGGTGTGGCTTGGGTTGATAGTGGGGTTGATTCCTGGAGTTATGATCACCTTGTGAGTCTATGAATCAACCAAAAACAGATAATGTGCCAAAATGTTCTCTTCAGAAACAGAATTTCCTGCACAGCTGTAGAAGATGGTGCGTGTTCTCAGAGACAATGCATGCATTACTCTGGTAGCGATTCTTTTATACTGGATCTCGATATCTGTAGAGGAGGTCTCAATAACAGATGAATGTTAGATAGTGGGTAAGATTTCAAATTCTGCACAAGTGTAGCTTGGGGAAGGGGAGGGAAAAACGAAGAAATCTTACATTAATTATCATGCTACACAGCGCACCGATCGCCTCGAGACGGCGGCGGTCCTAATACCCTTAAGTTGGTCATTCTTTGGATGGTGGCAATGGTTTCTATAATCTTGGCTATCCCTAACTCAGGAGAAAGCACAGTACATCGTGACCGTATGCTTAGCATAAGCATAGCGATCATCTTTCTCTTTGGAGCGGAGTTTTCTTTAAATAAATTAAAAAAAAATCAGGTCGACTGATTAACATTGAATGCGTAGCGGAAGGAGGTCTTATTAAAAGAACAGCAAGTGGGGTTCCATCATATGGCCCTTTAAACTTTTAATACGTGAATGTGCATCAAGAGAAAAACAAAGGGCCAACAGCACAAAATGCTTTAGAGGGTATCCAAAGTCCCCACCAGGGCAAAATTCAGAACAGAGCGGAGCATAACATGTCCTAAAACCCTAATTCTTCCCATCAGACCCACAAGTGGGTGAGGAAATATGGAAAACAGAGCCAGCTTTAAAGACTAACTCAAGCTTCAATTTCGAACCTTGAGCACTTGATGGATCCCATGGATATGTCGATCTCGATCAAATTATCATCTTCCTCATTCATCTCATTGATCTCAGCTAAGAGATCAGCAAGACAGTTCTGTTGGAAAATGGAGTCTGGTTTGAAATCTGTGAATTTTTGCTTCCCACAGAACGTTGGCTCTTCCTCTTTTTGGCCAACGTAATGCCCACTTGGGATGGAAATCTCAATCAAGCTCTCCTCATCGGTGATCGAGCCATCCGAGCAACCCGGGCTGTGATCCATGTCTTCCTTGAAGGGCCACTCCACTTCTGAATCTTCACTCGTGGAGAAGTTATTGATGCATTCACTCTCTGAACTTGAATCCAGTGATGATCTAACTGTGCACCCTTCAGGCTGAAACATATCTGCTTGTGCTTGGGCTTCTCTCATCTGGGGCATTGACACAATTCGTGGCTGGGTAAGCGCTGCTCCATCCTCTTTATCAGGCAGAATTTCTTGATCAGATTTCAAAATCTCCTCCTCGAGAGGTTCCGCCATGAAGACCGGCTTTCGCCTCAATAACGCGAAGAGAACACTTGACGAGAGTAAAGCTATAGATGTGAAGAGGATTGATGCTAAACCAAACTCCAGTAGATGACCCAAAATCAGCCATGTAATCAGAACCGAAACCCACGGTAGTAAATCCCAAATAAGTGAAGACATTTGATTTCCAGTTTCAGTTTCCAGTATCTGTGACTTTTGGGGAAAAAAGGCGAAAAATATTGATGCTGTTCTCTGAATGATGGACAAAGTGAAAAGATAGTCTTCCGCTTTGTATGGATAGAAAAAGCACCAGATATGACCAGATGGGGAAGGGTGCAGCTCAAACGGGTGCTTTATGTGGGAAAGTTGAGGAAGAAAAGAAACAGAAGGTACCTTCAGCTGAAAATTAACAGTCAAGCCAACCAAGGATACATTAAAAAGCAAGGAGATTGGTAGATGAAGTGCAATGGAATGGAAAGCACAGCAACTTATCCGCACAAAGAGGAAGAGCAACGCTTCGCCCCTCTGAGCTCAAGATGTTGCTGAAAGGTTTGTGGTAATCAAGAAACCTATTGAGGGGCTGCTAAGACACCGCTTCAACGAGTAAGTGGAAAAACATCACCACCAAAGTGACCCATATGAACATAACCTAGCTATCAGCATTGAAATTTTGGGAACGAGTATGTGCCTGAATTGGATTTTGCAGAACAAGAAGCAAGTTGAGATAGTTAAAAGGAGAGGACTAACATTTTTTCTGGACCGTTTCTCTTATCACAGTATCACAAGTCACACTTTCCAAGTTTTTTTTTTTAATTATAAAAAGAACCTACACCAATCAGACGGTTCTCTGCAGCAACCGCTTCTCTAGGAAAACCCAAAACCCTGCCTTCCCTGCATTAGTTTACACTGATTAGAGCTTGGAAATAGGGGAGCCATGTGCTCACATCTGAGCTCAACACATGGCACCTTCCTTCCAAAACATCAAGCTCAAGCAGAAGGGGAGCAACAGTGACAGGAAAACAGCCAAGGTCATTTTATCAACTCCTCGTCCTCTGCACCCGAGAAGACCCTGATAGCAAAACCCATACCTGAAGTTTCACCATGCACGCGAAAAGAGAGTCACGTGAGATCCGTTTGACTGTTCACGCTTTTCTTCAAACACTTCAGCTGGATAATTAACCAGGAACCTTTTCCCTTGAACATTCGCTGAAGTTTCCCTTCGATTTCAACCCCAACCTTGCAAGCTCACTGTCTTCAGAAAAGCAGAACCACTTTCCTCCATTCAGCGCCCAATGGATCGGACTGAGAACCTGTGTACAAGTTGAGACTATTTGAACGTGAAGGAGCTTGGACTCGCCACATCTGGAATAAAATATTCAAGAACTTTCATTAGAGAGATTCCCAAAACTTTACATCGACCTCAAAAAGATCAGTACAATCGGCGGAAAAGCAAAGAAGAGCGCCCATTTACAGAAGGAACAAACAAAAAAAAAGATCCCAACATAAACATACCAAGCATGGGATCGCTCGACTTTGGCTGCATGTAATCAAATTCAGAAATGGGTCAAAAAAATTCCACTTCAAAAAATTTGAAAGCCTGAAACTTCAAGTGCGTGGGACAATCTAGCGATGCTGCTACGATGGTTGTTCACGCTCGTCACTGCCTTGTAATGATGGATGCTTTGACATTTCGGTAGGAAAATTTATGGGTTCAACCCTGTGGCCATCATGGGGGGTGTCCCTACTTGCCTCAAATAGTCGAACAGACAGGAAATTTTTTCTCATCGTTACAAACTTTTTGTGTGTCTATGTGTGTGCTTTTTTCGGGTTAGAACCATTACAACCTTGGTGTGCACGGTGTTGGTTGGCCGGCGAAATAGGGTCGTGCTTTCCTCCATCTCCGTCTCGACCCCGCCTTTTGATTCCTGGGTATTACGAATATGGAGGCGTGATGATCTTCTCCCCCTGTAAAAACGAATCGGGATATTAGTTCGGGACAAAAATCAGATCATTTGCCCGGGGAATAATTATTTTTTTTTAACTTTATCACGGTATGATGAGATCGATTAAGCCGATGGAATTAGTGACCGAGACAAAGTGAACATAGTTTACCAAACTAAATTTGTACTTCCGATCACTTTTATATGTTGATACATTAATCTTAATAGACCAAGCTAACAATATGCTCCAGCATCAATACTGGTTGTATTTAGATTAGGCGAGAAATAAAAATAATATGATTCCGACTTAGATATTTTACCCTATAGCTAGGTAGAACAACAGCGGACTAGAAAATTTCATGTCAAATCAACGATTTCATCATTACAATTCACAAATCATCCGTCATTCATCACCACCTTATCCTAAATTATAATGACTCCATGGATTATTACTATGAGAATTTCTTCAACTTTGAGAGTAGTTAGAATTTAATATTATTTTAGATAATCGATGTATGATTTTTCGTTTTTTTAATAATCAAAGTGTAGGAATTTTTTTTGTTAAATTTCCCGAAATGATCATGATCATGAGGAGCTCTAAGATTGTTATAATTTAGTGTACGTAGTTGATTATATTACTGTGTTGAGCCCCTCGTTAGCTGGGGGGTCGCGCACGCAAATGGGCAACTTAAATTAGGCTTAAAGATTATCTTCTTAATCTTGTCATAATTGCGGTTATAGGTGTAATGGGTTCTCGTGCAATGTATGATAATGATGACTTCAACTACTATTGATTCCCGCTTATCTATAGGAACATTCCTCTCCTTTTATTTTTCAACAAGTTTAATGGGCCTCTTTTATAAGAAAATACCTTGTGCAATAATTAAACATCATCATTCTCCGGATCCGTGTAATAATTGTTCTGAATTAGGAATATGATACGAGTTCAATTCTCCAAGCCATCAAATGCAATTGATTTCATGTATTGGGAAAATTATTAAAAAAGTCATAAATCTATTGTGATTATGCTAATTCAGTTTTAAATCTTTTGTAATTGTGTCAATTCAGTCCATCCTATTAATTTTGACCGACCGACATTGATGTGGATGCTAGCCGATGCTGGCTGTCTAGCGACATATCATTAATATATTTTTATTTTTTAAATTTTTATTTTCATTTTTATTTTTTTCTTCCCTCTTCTTCTTCTTCCTACGATGGCCGGCAAGGTTGACCTCATGTCCTCAAGCGAAGCTCGCCCGAGCCTCCTCAACCAAAGGAGGAGGAGGAAGAAGAAGATGGTGATGATGATGATGATGATGATGAGTGAAGGAAAAAAAAAGAAATAATTTTTTTAAAATATATTGAAATATTATGTCGTCGGTTGGCCATCGTCTACATCAATACTGGCCGGCTAAAATTGATTAGATAGACTGAATTGACATAATTATAAAATGTTTTTTTATATCGAATGTGTCTGGACCAGCGTCCGTACGGATCGTGCACCTCGACTAATCCTCCGGGAAGGCTAGCGCAGCATCCTACCGCCAGACATAATTATAAAATATTTGGGACTAAATTGATAAAAAAAAATTATTATTGAATTGGCACAATTAAAATAGATTTAGGACTTTCTTGATAATTTTCCATGTATGCCGATCAATTGGTCCTGTCAATTTATCTACAGTTTTTGTCAATATTTTTTGCCCATTTCTTTACCACAAGGACTCCAGTACATTCTAAACGAAATAATTGTTATAAACAACATCCATCTCCACCGTTTTCCCCTTAAATGAATATATATATATATATATATCATTAAAAATGGGTAAATAATCTTATTCGAAAGTGCATTAAGATTATAATGTCAATCTTTTGGCTTTAGAAAATATTTTATATTTCGTTTTGGAAGTAATTTAAATTCAAACACACACTAAATTCATAAAATGGGATTCTCGTTAGATCATCTCGGCAAGGATAAAAGATGCGAGGATTGATAAGGCGACGGGTCCGCCAGTTGCACGTGGAATACGCATCATCGATCCATGCATGCATTATGGGAAAACCCTAATGCAAGTTGCCTCCTGCTCTTCTTACCAGAAACATGGAAACCAACGAAGACCTGCCCATTCTTCGTAGTTCGACTAAATAGAAATGTTCCTCGAGTTTCGAGACGTTTCCTAGAGATTAGGAGGATGTGATGTTGTTGAGTAACTCTAGGAATGCAGTGTTTTCTTTAATTAAGTTTGATTTTCTCGAGAATAATGGTTGGGGACCATGCCTAGTTGATTGCTAATGTTATCATCGAAAAATCAAAACTCGGACGAGACATTCAAGAATTGTTGAATATATGTACTTTTATATTATGGTTCATACTCCCTATCGATAGAAAGGCAGAGGATTGGCTTTTATAGTCTGAGCCCGTATTTTATTGATAATTTGAACTCGGGACAATGAATGTGTACTTTTATATAATTTCTGTACTTTTATGTAATTTCTTTATCTTATAATTGAAAGTTATATATAAAGAGGTGAGATGTACCAATTACAGTGAAATCCTCCACTAGATTTGGCTCAAGTTTAAGGATAAACTTGAATAAGCCTTTATATCTTCATTTCTTCTTCTTTTTTTGCAATTACTCTCTATTTCGTCGCATCCGTGCGCACAATCCTTACGGTTGACGGTAGGTATTATCATTTTCAGCCGTTCAATCTTTTAGGTACTTCTTAATAAAAATCCTTTGTCTAGTGGGAATACAGTCCGTGTCCCCCCTAATTTCAGGTATTAATACCGTAACGGTTTGCTGGTTATATGGATTGCGCACACTTTTCCTAAGGATTGTTTCAAATAGAAATAGACAGCAAAGTAACTAAACATATGATTAGAATACCCTATTTCCCTATTCTAGAGGGATCGTCTAGAAAGCGAATATTTTTTTTTAAATCTTGTTACCAATAATTAATTCGAGACACCATCTACCCTGAAACTCGGAGCGTCTCTTTTCACCCTTTGGTTCGATCAACAGTGACTCGTCGTGTTGTAATGAGCTAATCGAGATAACGAAAGCTTACTTGGCCCACGGGCCGAAAAACACAAAACAAGCCTTTTTTAGGTCTCAACCTAAGGCCCAGTCAGCTCCCCAACTTTCAGTTCAAATTCTACTTATTTTATTCTTCCCCATTAAAGTTTATTTATTTCCCCATTTTCATCGGTCTTTTCCTTTAATTAAACTTTCAAACTTTTCGGAGGAAAATTATAAAAAAAAATATATAAAAATTTGTTGTAATTGTCCAAATTCAATCATAATTTTTTTTTTGGCCGATTCAATCTCAAACCTTTTGTAATTGTACCAATTCATTTCATTCAATCAATTTTAACCAACTAAGGACATAACATTTTATTATTTTTTATTTTTATTTCTTTTTAATATTTCTTCTTCTCTTTTTCAACCCTCTTCTTCCTTTAGCTAGTCGCCAATAGTGATCGGCTAGAGGCAACAACCAGCCACTAGCAAGCTAGGCCAGGTGATGGCGAAGCCATGCCTTGCCAGATTTGAGTTAGCAAGGTCACCCTCGTGGACCCCTAGCAAGGCCCACCTCAATAGTGGCCAACTATCGCCTCTAGCTAATTGCCATCGGCAACCCATTGGAGAAAGAAGATGGTTGAAAAAAAAAAGGAAAGGAAAAAATTTAAAAATATACTAAAATATTATGTCGTCGTCCGGACAAAATTGGCCAAATAGACCGTAGTAGTACAATTGCAAAATCTTTAGGATTGAATAGGTAAAAAAAATGTAATACTAAATTTGCATAATTATAATGTGTTTATGATTGAATCGGTAAAATAAGTTTAGGATTGAATCGGCACAGTTACAATAGAACCAGCACCTTTTTGGTAATCCTCCCAACTTTCTAGTCCTCTACGATAGGGAGGCCAATAGATAGTGTAATGGCCCGATTCCGTCTATTTATGTTGTGCTCTTCAATAATGATAACAATAATCATAATCATAAAATACTTAAAGTGGTGACTGAACGCTCTAATACGACTCGAATGTTGTTATTGGTACTTTACACGTTTTGAATTTTCTAATATGACAATCAAATTAAATCGCACTACAAATTATAAACTTACATGCATTTCTGGCCAAAAAAATTTTAAAAAAACCATATGTACGTATTTATATCTAGCCCTTTCCAAAGCCGTAACCTTTCTCCAACCCTATCTTGCCCCTACAGCCCAAACTTTGTAAAGCAGGATTCTGTGTGATCTGCTAAGTCAAAAAGTTGATGGGACAAGATAAAGTCTCATTATTCATGGTATGATGAACATGGCATCGTGCAAAACGAATATTCCGGTTTCCATTTGATAATCTGGGAGACTTTATTTTCTAATAAAAAAAAATTACCCGAAGAAAAAATTGCCATTTGACTATGGTTATTTGGCAAAATTAATCGCATCATGGATGAAATTTTTTTTTACCTTATATTTTATGCATTGCTCTATAAATATTCCGATTGTCCAAAGATAAAGAGATCGCTATATCCTAGCCCCAAAAAAAAAAGAACCATTTTTTTGCTTTATTTTTCCTACCCTCTTTATTTTGCACGAATCTTATCGCGCCTCTTTCAAATACCTAAATCTCTTTTTTACTATCATGTAAATATTCCGATTGCCCAAAGACGGAGAGATTGCTTATCGCATGGCCAAAAATGTAAAGATCTTTTCGTTTTAGTTTTTTTTTTTGTTCTCCCCTCTTTATTTTACACGCATCTTATCGCCCCTTTTTTCGCGTACTGATTCCTATCACTCTTTTTTTTTTTTTTTAACTATCTTGTAAAATGTTTTGATTGCTCAAAGACGAAAAGATTGCTTATCGCCTAGCTAAAAGCAGAAAGAAGAAAAGAGAGGGAACCCTCTTTTCACTTTATTTTTATTTTATTTTTACCTCCTCTCTATTTTACACGAATCTCATCGCGCCTCTTTTTTTTTTTTTTCACATACGTACCTATTCCTTTCGTTCTTTTTCACGTATTATTCCAATATCCTATTCTACCTCGGATCTTCTGATCGCGGCTCGCGAGAGGTGCGGGGTAATCACGACTCGATTGGTACGTCTCGCCCCGACCATAGCGTTCGGAAGGTGGCTACCGCCGGCCGCCCCCTTCTCACCCTCTCTTCGTTTAATCCTAGGGGAAAATGTGTGTGCGTGTGTGGGGCACCTACGCTAAAGATTGTACACATTTTCAACAGCTGAGATCATCCTTTAAGGAAAGGTCTTCTCATGGACTTCCGACATCAACACATGATGGGCCACAAGGAATGATCCTGATGCGAAATCAAAATCCACATTCTTCTCTGTGCCTCGGATGCTACGTCGTGGTCCCATAGCCCTCCATTGTACCCTTGGAATCTAATCTATGAAGACATGTCAGTAAGTTTAATTAGTACACCTCCTTAACCAAGATATGTCTTCAGTCATTTGAAGTACGTTTTTGAAACCATCTTGATTATTCGCTTTTCTCATAATTAATAAAAAAAGGGGGGGGGGGGAGAAAATGCTTAGGAAATATAATATTAAACAACAGAACAAAGAGTGAAAGAAGGCTCAACGGATTACACAGTGCTCCGGTTACATCTCCGGCTTCCTAAGAAGTAAGAACCCAATAAGAAGTTCACGAATGCACGGTTGGTGATTGCCTTTTGCCATAATGTCTGTGGCACTTTTGAGTTTATTTACATCGGAGAAGATTTTAGATTTTATTTGTTTGTAAGTTCTAACGACGAATATGTTCACCAGAAGTCCAAACACTTATCACGAAAGTTCAACCAAGTTCTAAAACTTGTCAAATTCGCACAATCGATTCTTCCATTGACTTTGTCAAATTTGGCTAATGAAAATTTGCCGACGTGGCCTTTTTTTTTTTTAATATCTCTCTCTTACATGGCTTAAACAATGTCGCTTTGATCCAAATTAGATTTTAGTATAATTTCTATTTAAATTAATTTTTGATATAATATTTAAATCAACTTAATAAAGGTAAAATTATATATATATATATATAAGAAGCAAAACCACTAGCAGGAGCGCCCCGCTACTGTCGGAAAGGGCTTGCGATGGGGGGTGGAGGGAAACGGTTGGGAGGGGTTGCCGAGCCCCAATCTAGCGTCGGTGACCCTTGCCCACCACTTCCCCACCATCAGTGGTGGGATGGCAGCTCTCCTCGCTAGTTTTGCTTCTATTTTTTTAAATTTAATAAAATTATATTAAAAATTAAATTTGATCCAAAATAACGTCATTTTAGCCGCATTATCGCCACGTAAGAAAGAAAATATTAAAAAAATCATGTTGGTATTTTTGGTTAGCTAAATTGAATGAAGTTAACAAAAGGACTTGGTTGTATTAATTTAACAAGTTTTATAATTCGATCGTGAATTGGCAGGAAACATCAATTCCTGTACGGTCAAGCCCATTGTACTTCGAAGAGACCCGGCCATGAATTGCCCGGTTCCCACCATGAGAGTTGCCCGAAATAGCTCAGCGACAGCGAACTGGATGAAAGCCAAGACACAGTCACTGTCTTGTTCTTCTTGTTCTTCTTTCTTTGTATGCCGGACGAGTCTGAAGAGCCGTCTATTTTCTTGATTACTGGGGTTCAAGAAACCGCAAGAATTCCGGTCGGTTTTCACGTGTGGGTGCGTGCGTGCCGGCTGATCCATGTCCTGGTGCAGTCAGAACCCATATCCTCCCAATTTTTATATATTGTTTTCTGAGTAATTGGTTTGATCGGTGTTCTTATACTTCAGTGCAACGCTTTTTGTTCTGTTATCCGGCTTTCGCGCAGAGTCAGTTTGTTCGTATGTGCGAATCTGTTTGGTGATTGGAATTGGCTCATTAACTGAAGGCAAAATTTGATAAATTTAAGGTGGGCACCGAGTGACTGACTAATTCAGTGGATCTTGGAGCATCAGCCATTCAGCTTTCTTGGGTGGTTGTCGTCAGTAGGGTTTTGTGAAGGCAGATTCAAAGAAGAGCCAAAGTATTGCATTCTCACTCGGCCTTTTTCCCCTCATTTTTGGCATTTTTTGTTTTTCAGATTGGGAATCTAAGAATTAGAACCCTCATGTGAATTCCGTAGCTTTTTATCTGTTCCTTTACCATCGCTTGATGGGTTTAGTACGAAAAAGACGGGTTCTCTAGATGATAATGAGATTCACTCTGTCTGCTTTGACATCGAATCCTGGGTCCGATGGAGCCCGGTTGGCGATAAAGGGTTTCTCATTTGTTCTTGATTCTAGCTTTTTATTTCAGTTTCTGGTGGAATTTTCTCTTTTTCTGTGTATTCTTTCCGGAACATGTGGTTTGAGGATATGTTGGCGGGGTTTAGTGTGGTGGTTTTGCTAGTATCTTGAATAAATCGATTGCAAGTATAGAAGGAAGATAGTGTGAGGAACTGGGGGAGTTGGAAATGTCGTCCAAATCGACGAACAAGACAAACTGCTCACCAAGCAGCTCGGCTCGATCGAGGCATGGGACGCGTGTCATTGCTCAGACACCCATTGATGCGAAGCTTCATATTGACTTTGAAGAATCCGAACAGTTGTTTGATTACTCTACTGCGGTCGACTTCAACATCTCGAGCTCCACTGGCAATGTCCCCTCGTTGACCATCTCAGCGTATCTTCAGAAAATGCAGAGGGGGCAGCTGATCCAACCCTTTGGCTGCATGATCGCTGTCGATGAACAGAGTTTCACTGTTCTTGCCTACAGCGAAAATGCCCCAGAAATGTTGGACTTGGCCCCACATGCAGTTCCGAACATTGAGCAGCAAGAAGCCCTTACATTCGGCTTGGATGTCCGAACTCTATTTCGGCCCTCGGGGGCAGCTGCGTTGCAGAAAGCCGCAAATTTTGGGGAAGTTAATCTTCTCAATCCCATATTAGTACACTGCAGAACTTCGGGCAAGCCCTTTTATGCAATTCTTCACAGAATTGATGTGGGCTTAGTCATAGATTTAGAGCCGGTGAATCCAGCTGATGTCCCTGTGACTGCTGCCGGAGCCTTAAAATCTTATAAACTCGCGGCAAAGGCCATCTCCAGATTGCAATCTTTGCCAAGCAGCAGTATATCTTTGTTATGTGACGTACTCGTTAAGGAAGTTAGCGACTTGACTGGTTATGACCGTGTCATGGTGTATAAATTTCATGAGGATGAGCATGGGGAAGTTATTGCTGAGTGTCGTCGGCCCGATCTAGAACCTTACCTTGGGTTGCATTATCCAGCTACCGATATTCCACAGGCATCAAGGTTCCTCTTCATGAAGAATAAGGTCAGGATGATATGTGACTGTTCGGCTTCACCAGTTAAAGTTATCCAAGACAAGCAATTGGCTCAGCCACTCAGTCTTTGCGGCTCCACTTTGAGATCTCCTCATGGGTGTCATGCTCAGTACATGGCAAACATGGGTTCAATTGCTTCTCTTGTTATGTCTGTTACCATTAATGAGGACGATGAGGACACACAAAACAACCAACAGAAAGGAAGAAAATTATGGGGTTTAGTAGTTTGCCATCACACAATTCCCAGGTTTGTTCCATTTCCTTTGAGGTACGCTTGTGAATTCTTGATTCAAGTCTTCGGTGTACAAATAAACAAGGAAGTTGAGTTGGCAGCTCAGTTGAGGGAGAAGCACATCTTGAGAACCCAGACTGTTCTATGTGACATGCTCCTTAGAGATGCTCCTCTTGGTATTGTCACTCAATCACCAAATGTCATGGATCTCGTGAAGTGTGATGGGGCTGCTCTCTACTACCGGAAGAAGTTTTCGCTGCTCGGGGTCACTCCTACAGAGGCACAGATTAAAGAATTAGCAGATTGGCTTCATGAATATCATAGTGGGAGTACTGGCTTAAGTACCGATAGCCTTATGGAAGCTGGTTATCCTGGAGCTTCGGTCCTCAGTGATGCAGTTTGTGGGATGGCGGCCATTAAGATTACTTCAAAGGACTTCCTTTTTTGGTTCCGCTCCCACACTGCAAAAGAGATCACATGGGGTGGCGCAAAACATGATCCTGGTGACAGAGATGATGGTAGACTTATGCACCCCAGGTCGTCATTCAATGCATTTTTGGAGGTTGTTAAGCACAGGAGTGTACCGTGGAAGGATGTCGAAATGGATGCTGTCCATTCCTTGCAGCTGATATTGAGGGAATCTTTGCACGATGATTTGATTGAAGATTCCAAGGTTCTTGTAAATGTTTCTTCAGCTGAGAAAGAGGCCGTCAATGATGATAGGTTACAAAAGGTGGATGAATTGCGTTTCGTCACAAATGAGATGGTACGCCTCATTGAGACTGCTGCTGTCCCTATCCTGGCTGTTGATGCATCTGGTAATATCAATGGGTGGAACAACAAGGTCGCTGAAATCACTGGTTTTTCAGTTCAGCATGCAATCAACATGCCTATAGTTGATCTAGTTGCAGATGACTCGGTAGATGGAGTGCGGAAGATGCTCTCGTTGGCCTTGCAAGGTATTGTTCTGCAGTTCCATTTGTTTTAGCTTCTCAAGATCTTATCAGCTAGCTTAACCCAAAATCAGTAGCTACACATGCAATTTCGATATGTAGCTTTGACCATTTGTGGTACTCAAACTAATTGACTGCACAGTCTGAAGCTGAAGAGTTGCATGCTTGCTGCAGAGTGAAAGAAATAAGCAGCATATTGCAATTCGCATGATGTGCAGTCCCAGAACATTCTTCAGTTATTCATACATAATTGAATTGAATAGCCACCATATCTTTATGGTGAATAGATTTAGCTTACTAAAATCGGTGTGATGGTTCCAACTCTTTTTTCCATGTCTGTTAAGCAAATTCACTGATGTTCTTAGCATCAGTTCCATACTTAGCGGTTGTCCTACTGTCTGATAAAATGCTGTGTTTGTCAAGGATAGACAGCTATAATAATGATCAATGTATTGCTGGATTTTCTCTATCCCACATGATGGTAGATATCTGATATGTGTGTGTCTATAAGTACGTATTAATATGCTGATATTAATAATCTTAACCCTTTGGAATCTTGGCATAATTGTCTTTGATGTTCTTGTCTGACTTTCATTCTTCCTGTCCTGCATATCTTCTGATTGGTTGAGGACTAATGTGTGGCAGGTGTTGAAGAGCAGAATGTTGAAATCAAGCTTAAAAGGAATGGCATTCAAGATGACAAAAGTCCTGTGGTATTGGTAGTTAATGCATGCTGTAGCCGTGATGCAAAGGAAAACGTGGTGGGAATATGCTTTGTTGGACAGGACATTACTGGACAAAAGATGATTGTGGACAAATATACCCGTATCCAAGGTGATTATGCTGGAATTGTGCGGAATCCATCTGCACTTATTCCTCCAATTTTTTTGACCGATGAGTATGGACGGTGCTTGGAATGGAACGATGCAATGCAGAAACTCTCCGGTTTAAAGAGGGAAGAAGTTGTTGACAGAATGCTACTTGGCGAGATTTTCACAGTTACCAACTTTGGTTGCCGTCTGAAAGATCACGACACTTTAACCAAACTGAGGATCTTGTTGAATGGTGTAATTGCAGGACAGGATGGGGATAAACTTCTGTTTGGGTTCTTTGATCAACATGGTAGGTATATTGAGGCATTAATTTCTGCAAACAAAAGAACCGACACCGAGGGAAAGATCACTGGGGTATTGTGCTTTCTGCATGTCACCAGTCCAGAGCTTCAGTATGCCATGCAGGTTCAGAGGATGTCAGAGCGAGCTGCTGCTAATAGCCTTAAGAAATTGGCTTATGTCCGCCAAGAGATTAGAAAACCTCTCAATGGGATAATATGCGTGCAAAATCTGATGGAGGCCTCTGATTTAAGCAATGAGCAGAGTGAACTTTTGAAGACGAGTACTTTGTGTCGGGAGCAGTTAGAGAAGATTGTTAATGACACTGACATTCAAAGCATAGAAGACTGGTATGTTGTCCCAATGTGATGGTATACCTGTAAATACGTATTCGTGGAGCATGTAAAATTGGTTTTCGTCTTCACTCCCTTCTTCTTCTTTGGGAGGCCAAGTGTCTTGCTTCTTATGGAAAATATCTGTTTAAGTTGTTTTTCGTGGAACATCTTATGGGCGCCTGTCTAAATTGTGGTGGAACTTCTTAGAATTTTGGAAGTGCTATAAGGAAATTGGTCTATTCGTCTGTTGTCTTTTTATTTTTATATTCTTCTCGGCTCCCCATGAAAGTTTACTTTTCCTGAATGAGTTACATGATTCCTTAACTTCTAACTTTATTAATAAACTTTTCCTTGTTTGTCAATTCTGGTGCCAATATGACAGTTACACGGAACTGAACACGGGCGAGTTCAACCTTGAGCAAACACTGCGAGTTGTCATAAATCAAGCAATGATACTAAGCCAGGAACGTGCGGTACAGGTCGTTCTTGATCTGCCCCTTGAAGTGTCGACCGTGCATTTATATGGTGATAAGTTGAGATTGCAGCAAGTTCTTTCCAATTTTCTGACAAATGTGATCCTTTTCACCCCCAACAATGAAGCATCATCTGTTGTCCTGAGGGCAAGTCCAAGAAAGGAGCGGATTGGGAAGAGGATGCACATAGTCCACCTTGAATTTAGGTAATTTGCACGTACTTAATAAGATCTCAATGTTACTATCTTTCCCTGTATATTGCACCCATATATGCTTACAGAGCTCAAAATTTAGAAAATTACAACACTTGTGCTGGAATGTCACATGAGCTCTATTGAGCAGAATAATGTGTCTTCTAAACATGGTTAAGTTTGTGACTGATCTACCTCCCTCAATGATTAATAGCTTTCATCATATTTTTGCATGAATATGTAGAAATTCCAAAACGATAAGTCGGTCAAATCGCTCTACATACTCTTTCCCTCCTTGGGTCTAGACATTGATGAGCATTATTTGATGCTACATTGGTTTCTCTGTTGGCATAAATATCGATGTTGTTGCCGCTTTCTGAAAGTAAGGAAATCATCACCGTTAACTCATCATCTTCATTGCACGGAATTCACAGTGATGATGAGGTAGCCTGTCATTGCACTTCTAAGTCTAGTAGGTGCAGTTCATTCACCTTTTAGTAACTTGACCATTGCTCCAACACATTTATAGTCGCTTGATACATGCCATGAAAACCGTTTCATCTCGTATTTGCCAAAAGTTTCTAAAGAGTCCAAATGAAACGATACTGCTGGTGTTTTTGAAGACTGAATGGTCCTGAAACATCAGTGTGTTTCTCAATAATATTTAGAAATGGTCATAGGTGGTGTGTTTGTTCAGCATCTGATCCCGGTTGTTTTGGTAGTCAAATTCATGCCACTAATTCAGCACGTCGAACTTTGATTTCAGGATTACACATCCAGCACCTGGAATTCCAGAGAAATTGATTCACGAGATGTTTCACCACAGCCAAGGTGTGTCGAGGGAAGGCCTTGGACTGTACATCAGCCAGAAGCTCGTAAAGTTAATGAACGGAAGTGTTCAGTATCTTAGGGAGGCAGAGAGGTCGTCCTTCATTATTCTGGTGGAATTTCCGCTCGTTGATCACTCCGGTCGATGAAGTTTCTTTCTAAAGGCTTTTGAAGCAGACGAGCTCCTGTAACCCCTCGCTTCCCCCAAGAAGCGGTCCAGGCTGGCAACGTCTGTTGAGTGCTTTTCTTGGTGCATGTGCATTCGAGTGAAGGGTTGCAACAATAAACGTGGTCCTCACTTTGTAAAGCAGAGTCAATTTTCAGAATCAGAAGTGGGGATGGATATTTGTAGTGGTGATCGGTTCGAGAATGGGTTAAATTGAGAATTACCCGCTAGGGACCGGTTTCGCAAAATGGAAACCGCAAACCATCCGCTTGTTCTGTGGATCCACCCAGGAACCGACTTGTCCCGCCGAGCATCGATGTTAATTAAGAAAGATACGCGAGTGAATAAGATATTCCTTTTCGGGAGTTTTTTTTTCGAGGGAATCTTACCAACTTTGGAAGTTCTCTAGTTGTGTGTACAGTTATGATATGGGAAGTATATTTATTATTCAAGCAATTAACTCCATCGGATTAGGTGCAAGACGCACGTTCAATCCCGCACACATACAACAAACATTGGAACTGATTTTCATTCCGCACAAATACAACAAACATTGGAGCTGATTTTCAAGTTGAAATGTACGATGTCGAACAATCCACATGATCTCAGGTTTCATATTGATTGAAGAGAGGAAAACAAAAGAAAATCAGTGAAGAAATAAAGAAAAAAAATTCAGCAGCTGTTATCTATCCTCAACCCACCAGAATTAACTGTCTGGTGCGATATAGCCTCTAGAAATTCGAAGGAGCTGATTTTTCCTCCGCCGGAATTCAAGGCAGCTAAAAATGATTGCTGGCTCTGTTCCCCTCTTGGTTGAAATAACAAAGCCGCTTCGAAGGCGAGCTTATTCGCAACAATTGCATTTATACTTGTTCATATCGTGCATCTTTCTCTGTGCGCACTAGACTCGTACGGACTAATTGAAGAGGGAAACTCCTCTCTTGAAAGGAACCTTTACCATGTATAAACGTAGCTTCGCGATAGGTTCGAGCTCCTGTACGTGTTTCTCACAGGTGATATGAGTGCACGTGCACCCAGTTCACTCGATCCGTGTTGAAATACAGGTATGAGTTGTGTGTTAAAAAAAAGGGGGGGGGCTCACTTTGGTTGATCTAATTGAATTTGTTGGCAAACTCAAACTTGGGATTCAAGTTGAGACATGTTGATGCGAATTTATATTGAGCTCATACGTAAAGAGGATTGTTGAGATGCACGCGGTGGTGATTTTGTGGTGCGGAGTTGTTTCTAGTTGGCTCATGATAGATTGATATGTTGACTGATTCGAACTTTGACTCTCTATTGTGAGCTTCTTGTTTACCTATACGCTTGATGCGAACCGTCTGAGATCGACCTGGAAGACACCAAAGTCATTGGTTCTGTTGGATTCGTCATTTCATTGAATTGGCTCGGGTCGGGGTTTGGGATGTTCTTCCAGAGCGAGTTTGGCTTTCCTTCAAATCGAGCCAAATCGAACCACGATTTCCCCCTGCTCCGATTGCGAGTTTCGGACAGGCCGACCACGCGTGCCCCAGGCAGAACTTTTTGAAAGGCATCTTCCACGATGTTCTGCATGATCTCTCTTCCGAGAGAGAGAGGGGGCCGTTCTTGAGACGTAAACATGCACACTGCAACCGGCAAAACAAGCAGACAGAGACTGTACGAGGAGAAAACGAAACGAAAGATAGATCTCGCACAGTCCGTGGCTTATGACGTTAGAAAAAGTTTCAGGGGGGCGGGACACTTTCCAAAGGAGCTTCTTTACAGTAAGATCTGTCGCCCACGGACATGAACAGGAGTGCCATATTTTAAGGCGCGCGGGCGACACTTTTATATTAGAAATTAACTTCCAAATCAGAAGTGAAAGTTGATTTCCGAGAGAAATTCATTTGGTAACAGTTGAAAATTTCAATTCCTGAAATATTATCAACATAAAATCTTATATAAAAAATTATTATCGGTGGTCGAAAAATTTCTACTTTAATTTTTATTTTTTTAAAATTTTTTATTATTTACTTTTTAAAAATAATTTTTTCTTACTCCAGCTGCCAAAAACAACGAGTCGGTTGCGGAGGTTTGACAGGGTGCGACGGTCGCAACGGGAGGCGATGGTTGGTGGTGGGCAACCACAGACAATGGTCAATGGTGGCAACAATGAAGGCGAGGCTAGGAGAGAAAGGCATTACGAATAAGAAGAAGTCAGAATGAGAGAGATATTGATGTTGAGATATTTCTACTTTTGCATAAGTAATCTTTTCAAAAAAAAAATTTAGAATTAATTCAAAAACAACATTAGAAGTAGGCATTTGCTTCAGCAATAGAAATGTAATGTTGCGTAATCAGACGGATTTCTGTTTCAAAAGTTGTATTATCAAATAAATTTATGCTCCAAAGGCACTTTTGGAGTAGAAATTCATTTTTAGAGTGCTACCATGCGCGCGCCCTTAACTCTCTCGCCACTTCTCCAATCTTGATCATGGTGGTCGTAATATGAGTTGATCGCTCGTATGTTCAACTCTTTTAAGCTCTTTCCACTTATCCTTTCTAAAGGAAAATGATGATAGGGTCGATAGGCCGCGGAGACTGTCGAGCTCCGGCGTTAGTGTCTTGCGCGATCGTAATGTTCCTCTCCGTGTCCGCGGTGGCTTCAGTTACGTCTAAGCCGCTGACTTTGAAGGTGGGGTTCTACAAATCGACTTGTCCACAGGCGGAGGTGATCGTGAGGAATGCCGTGAATAAGGCCGACTGTCGCAACCCCGGCATCGGAGCGGGCCTCGTTAGGTTGCTCTTCCATGATTGTTTTGTTAGGGTAATGTCACAGATGATCCTGCAATGTCGAACCAATTACATACGCGCATTCGTATGGAAAGATATTGCTCAGACTCGGTTCCATCCGGAAGCGTAATGTTACAGTAGACTGTTAAATAGTAACCGAGTTAAACTGCGATTGCAGGGCTGCGACGCCTCTCTGCTCTTGAATTCCAGCCCGGGAAATACGGCGGAGCGAGACCATTTTGTTAGCCGTAGCTTACGAGGATTTCAGGTAATTGATGAAGCCAAAACCCGATTGGAAGCCGCGTGCCTGCAGACGGTATCGTGCGCAGACATCCTCGCCTTCGCCGCTCGTGACGGCACATATCGGCTAGGAGGAATTAGCTACGCAGTCTCCTCTGGCCGCCATGATGGCCTCATCTCAAGCCAAGACGACGTCTTTCAGAACCACCCTGCCAGCCCCTTCCTCGAACACCAAGCAGCTGGTGGACCTTTTCGCTAGCAAAGGGCTGTCCGCGGACAAGATGGTGAAGCTCTCGGGAGCGCACTCGATTGGCGTCTCACATTGCTCCAAGTTCTCAGACTGCCTCTACGTTTTCCACGACAAAACCAGTGCCCATGATCCGGCGCTGGATGCCAAGTATGCGGATTTCCTCCGGACCTTGCCCGAGGCCAGGAAGCGGAAACACGGGCCGCGACCCGCTGGTTGCCTTGGACTCGACATCGACTCATGTTGACAACAAGTATTATCAGGATCTGCAGAATCATCACGGGGTATTGACTTCGGACCAGACCTTTGTTCTCGAGCTCTGCAACGACAGCGGACATGGTCGCTGACAATGTTTGCGACAATAAGGCGTGGCGCCTCAAGTATGCGAAGGCCATGGTGCACACGGGCTCCACTGAGGTCCTCACTGGCTCACGAGGTGAGGTCAGAAGACGGTACAGCTCTGTGAATTAAAGCTGCATTTGCGTACATGACGTTCTTTTATGTAGCATTGGGGTGGTTTTGCCTCTGACATATTTTGTTTCTGAATTCTGTGTGAGCTCTTTCTTTCGTATTGTGAGATTTGCTGATGTGAATGCAACATGAAATTGAAGTTTGTTGCTATTTATGATTGGAGAATTTGCTTCTCTCAAAATTTAGAGGCAAAAACACCAATTCATTTTTTGCAAAAAACCGTTCAAGGTTTTGATGTTGAATTCACAGCATTTCGTGTAATCTCTCCTTTTTCTCTACAACAATTACACAGCCAAACAAAGAAGACCCGGAAAGGAAATCCGGATCACGTCACAGGAAGAAGAAACTAGAATGACCTTGTGAAAGAATGTGGAAACAATCTGGAAAAAATCGAGTTTTTCGACTTCATGATCATCGCGTATAGGCCGTAGCATGGGACATGAAGCACAGCCATGGCGAAATACCTGTTCGATAAACAAACTGGTTAAGATTTTGACGGCTCGGAGGAGCATATCATTTAAATGCCAAAGACGGATTCAAGAAAGACAACGTACCAGACAGCACACCAAGGCGATGATACCTCGAGGAACGGATATGGCCACCTGCAAAATGTCGATAGTTACATCAGTTGCAGAATAAGATGTGATTCGATAGTAAAAGGAAGAACAGCCGAAGACAGAGACTAGCTTACCATGAGAAACCGCATGCATGTATGACCCACTGAAAGATAACATAGGTTGAACTCCAGAGGACAAAGTATGTGAGCCGGAACCAAGGAAATGGCTGAAGACAGTGGGTTCAAACAGGCAATGTTAATTCAATAACACCTCTCATTTTTAGTTGAACCAGTAGGCTCTGAGTGAAGGAATGCTTACGAGGCTGTTGAGTGAAGTATCGATCAGAAGGAAAAACGCGTTTAACGTATGCATGCAGCCCATCAACTGCAAAATCAAGCACTGAACATCTCAATGGAGAGTTTATAATATGGATTGATTATGATTGGAGAATCAAGACCACGGAGCATTTTGAACAAGATGAAATTACGTTGCACTACAGAGAAGTCTGATATCTTCTGCAGGACCGACCAAAGTCATTAACTGTAAAACCAAAATGCAGAATGATTTCATTGAATTGTGTTTTTGGATCTTTTCTACTTTTCTAAAATCTGGTCTTCAAATGCCACATTCCAATGATATCAAATCAGATATGATCCATTATTACAAGCATTAGTGGCTTTTACGCAGAGGATGTAAAGTGTGGAAGATGAAAGCCCGTGGACTGGGGTCTAATTTCAAATTCTGACAAACAGAACCTGAGGTAGATAATGTACAACACTCACCAAATTTAGTCCAAGATGAGCATTTGATAGGAATGGTAAGATTATGCACCAGAACACGACATCTGTGAGAATAACAGCACCTGCACTGGTCTATAGCAAAATATATATCAGTTTCTACGAAGAACCACATGATAAAAACATGGAACCAACTTGCGAAGTGGTTAACCTTATATGAGAAAGGCCATAAGGCAACAAACCAAATTACAGGTAACAATCATTAAAGTCTGGTCATGATGAGATTAATTCAACTAGTCCAATTGGGTAGATAAAATAACTAGATTCTAGGGGCTTAAAGCCAAGGCAGACGTTATGGCTATAGGTATTTATCAGATAATGAGCAATCATACAGGATTGCATATTAAATTGTGTATGTAAAGATGCAACTGTTTGAAGCTAATTGTCTGAACCTGTTTCGAAGAACCTGAATTTGGATTCAGGATTAACTAACCTGATATATAATTTGCATAACATATCCCCAAAATCCAGCTCTTTGCAAAATCTCCTCTTCCGTGTAGCAGCTTCTCAATTTACTAACCCGAGTTTCCACTATTTTATAATTATTAGAGGCTGAAATTCGATTATCTTCCAAATCTCTGCCCAAAAGCTGATCCGTCAACCCATTTCCAGTGGAAGTTTGTCTTGAGTACACCCAACATCCATATGCGGAAGCAACAGTACCCACCTACATCAAAAGGGCTTTGTGTTAGCAGAAGCAGCTCCAAACAAGCATGTCGATAGACTGAATACACATGCAAGATGCCCAACGTGTTACTTGGGTTTCCTATTGCATGGAAGTTGCTCATTAACACTACGTTTACTACCTTAACAAAAACTTCTCAAGGAAATTCCATAAAAAAGTAAAGAAATGAGTATTCGGAAGTTTGTGAACATACTGCAAAATAGACCATGACAAGTGCGAAAGTCCACCTGCACAATTCCAGTGGAGATTGGTGAGTGATTGCAGCTACAGTTTTTTTTTCTTTTTTTTTTTTGGTAAGGTAAGAAGTATATTAACCAGAAAAGTGTGGATTACAAAACAAACCCCGACCGCACACCACAAAGTGTCACTAGAAGTGCTACAGTTTCATTTCATGTCTAATAAACATGAAAATTCCTAATACTGAAAAGTGAGAGGTGTCAAATGCTAATAAAGTCTGAAGTTAGTTCATAACATCACAAGCGGGCTCAAATCTTGGACAATTTGACAACTATTCAGTTACCGTCCAATAAAATGCAAAACCTGATTAAAATGGAAATTTACTTACAGATAAGACATTGCAAAGGAAAGCACTCTCGTACCCTAGAAAAGCTTTACATGATCAAGGTTGATTAGGACGAAATTTAGTGAATTACTGCTTAACATGGGGCCCGTGTTTACTAATGCCAAAATGACTGGATGAAGACACATAAGAGCTGCTCTTCGTGCAACAACTCCAAAATCTTTAGAAGTAATATGAAGTCTGGCAGGATTGTATCAGTATAGGCAAGATAAAGCAAACCATATAGCTGGAAGCCTAGTGTCAGAGGACAGTTTAGCACATGATGTTGGAACAAAAGAAGTGCTGCCTTGTCCATAGCCAACATAAGACAGATTTACCCAAACTTCGACAGACATAACTTGACAGATACAAGATCAACCAAACATATTGAGATAATCCATTCTAAGCAAAAGCCTGCCGTCGATAAGTTATGGAATTGAAGAGCCATAAACAGGGGTGCATATGAGACGGTGAGAAGCTAAAGGTGAAGAAGAATAGAAAGAAAAGTTAAATGGGAAGTAGCTAACTCCTCTTGAACTTCTACTTAGTTCCTTCCGGTTTCTTCATATTTCCACAAGGCAAACCGCAAGATTGCTAGTTGATTCATGTTGCGAAACACATAATGTGACTACCAACCAGCAAATCCCTGATCATCCGTAAGGAGTAGACCCAGAAAGAAATGCTTATTGCAGCTAGCCAGAATCTCATAAAAGGCAGTGACTCAATGGCAAACCTTTGGCCTACTATTTTACACAATCAAAACAATAACTTGTTTGTCAAGCAACCGGACCAATCATGCCGGATCTAGAGATGCATTCATTTTCAGCACAATCAGCGACACTACTCTAATAGATTGGATCATATGCACAATAGTGACTCGGAAGAATCCTACTAAAACCTTGTACCTAATTTTGGCTAACAATTCAAAGCCAATGACCAAATGCCGTTCACATAAAATCAATTTTCAATAGGTCATCACTCACATAATCACATCCCTACATAAGTCAACAAAAAAACCAGCACAATAGAACCCACCCCGCAAAAATTCCTCAGCTGCAGCACTTAAATCCGACCAAAAAAGGATTAACACAAACTCACTCAGTGTAATAAACAAATATGGTGGCATCCCACTCTACAATGTCCCAAGCAAGGAAGCCTCCCATGACGGCGAGCGAGCCCAGGCGGGTCGCCAACAGCCAACCGGGATGGACCCCTCGCCAGCAACTGGTCCACAGGCAAGAAGAGTCGACGTGGCTCCGGGGCTTGGCCACCGAGTAGTGACCCTCGGGCTCGGGTCGACCCGACAGCAAGCTCTGGAAGATGGCATTGTCGTCCAATCGCGACCCGCCCTCCTTCCTCCATATCACCCACAAGGAACCGAGGAAGGAGACGGCGACGATGCCGTAGCAGACGGCGTCATACCAGTGCACCACGAGACCCATTGCCCCTATAATTCTTCTCCACGGTTGGGGCTATTGAAGAAGACCTGGGCGCGTTGCCATTGATGTGGGGATGACGAAAGTTTTGACCTTTTTTGTGTTTTCAATTGTTGTCTTTAGGTGGTGGCGGTGTCGGGGGAAGGAGAGAGGAACGGTAGTTTTGACCGTTGGGTCGGGTGGAATGGGGAGGGGAAAGAAAGAGGAAGAAAAGCAGGTGGTGGTGGTCTGGTCATAGCGGTTGAAGAAGACGAAGAAGAAGATGAACATGACGAAGAACTCGGCCGGTGTTGACAGAAACCGGGAGATTGAGCGAATACTGGCATGTGGCAGTTTCGGCCGGGAAAATTCGCAGGGACGAGAAAGGCCCCGAGGTTGTAGTGTTAATTACATCCATACACATGTTTCCCTCCGATGTTCTTGTTAAAAAAAAACTGTTATTTTCTGCTTGGCCCAAAATGCTTTTCTTGAAGAGAGCATAATTTTTATTAGGTCCTTATATCGAATTTAGCAAAATGTCCAAGAAAAGCACATAATTTCATTATTACTATTAGAACGGCGATAGATTTAGGACAAATACTAAAAAAAGAGTTCGAAATACTTTCATTTCCTCAAATAAAGGCCCGAAATATATATCGTTTCAAAGAAGGCCGAAATACTCTATTTGTTTCAAAAAAGAGCATGACCAAGGAAATTTTTGTAATTTTTTTTTAAATTTGTCTTTTCCTTTTTGTTTTTCCTTTATTTTCTTCCTCTTCATCCCCATTAGTGGCGGGCCTTCTGCAAGAGTTGGGCAGCTTCGCTCTGCCCACGCTTGACCTGGGGTCGTCAAGATGCCTCCCTAGGCGAGGTCGCATCGCTTGTTCGCATTGTCGACCGCGAGGGACGGCCTCACCTACGCCCTCGCTAGTCACTGTAAAGTGACCCTCACCCAGATCTAGCAAGAGCTGGCCTCGCTTGTGGGCAGCAAGGGCTTGCCTCCCCCAAACGAGCTCGATTATATTTCCCATTACATACACTTTTGGAGTGTTGGCTAACACGTGTTCTCTCCTTCTATCAAAGAATTCGTTTGGGTGCTCAAAGAAATAGATACGTTGTTGAAGATTAAAGAGCATCTAGGGCAGAATCTTTCATTAATTTCTCGAAGTAAATCCAAGATTTTTATGTAAATTCGTTTCGATAGTTCCCTCGGTTTGTTCTTCAATGGAAATCTCGTCTAGGCGAGGCAAGCCCTCGCTAACCACAAGCGAGGCCAACCCTCGCTCGCCCTATCTAGGTGAGGATTGCCACACGGCGGCCGACAAGGGCTTGGGCAAGTCTATCCTTAGCAGCCGATAAGGCAAGCAAGCGACGTGACCTCACTTGGGGAGTTGCCTCGATGGCCCTAGGCCAGGTGTGGTCACTGGGAGGATGAAGGGTTAAAAATGAAAAGAAAAAAAGGAAGAGAAAATTTTAAAAAAATAAATATTAAAAATGTCCATGTCATTGCTTTTCTTTGAAATAAATAGGATACTTCAAATCCTTATTTGAAATAATATCCCTTTCGAGTCCTTATTTAAGAAAATGAGTGCCTTTTGAACTCTTATTTGGAATTTTTTCATAGATTTATGAAGACAATATCTTAAAAAAAAAAAAGGGGTTGTTCAACGATAACCGTAACGATACTTTGTTAACCATACTCGCTTAAACGAGGAAATACTAATTCCAGTGCACCGATAATGACAAATGTCATTGTTTCGAAGACTGTAAACTTATCCTATTTAACCTATTGAACAAGCAATGATGGTTGTAAATAAGTTCGGAGAAACAAATAATGATTTTTATTTGCTCGTGAAAGAAAATAGCATTATACGTCCTAGTGACAATTTATATATATATATATGTATGTATATATATATATATATCTCTATAAGGGCCTTACCAAACATTCGTAACTATAAAATAACTCGATGACTTGAATCTCTGTTGCACCTCTCAAAGGCTCTCTCATCTTTTTGTCAACAACACACAATTTTTTAAATATAACATTTTTTTTCTGGTTAATTTGTTTTCCGATTTGTCACAAATCCCAGATCTGTAAGCAGAGTTCTTGATGAACATAGATTGCGCACATGGCAATACTTTTGATTAGAAATCGATTTTTCTACTTTTTTGGATAGAAGTAAATTTTTTTTATTTTTATTTTTACTTTTTCAAGTGACAACAAAACTACTTCTCGAGCTAAAAATGCTTCGAAAGTAGAAAAATGAAGTTATGCAATCAAATGCATTTCTGCTCCGAAAGTTAAACTATCAAATGGATTTTTGCTCCAAAAAAATTGCAATGTGCACCAAAATCCAGCAATACAAGCTTATATTGGAATACATGAATATTAAACTCATATGTATCATTCGACATTAATTTCAACTTTTTTTGTTTTGATTCAGAACACAAATATCTTCTTGAAATTTTCAACATTTTAATTTATCGCTATTCCGATCGGAGAAAAGTAATTTTTTTTATACTTTTTCAAGTGGCAACAAAACTATTTTTGAAGTAAAAAAAAAATTCCAAAACTAGAAAAATGCAGTTGCATAGCAAAACGAATTTCTGCTCTAAAAGTTACATTACAAAACGAATTTCTGCTTCAAAAATGTTATCATGCGCACCCAAATCCAACAATACAAGCTTGTATTGAAATACATAAATATCAAACTCGTATGTATCATTCGATGCTAATTTCAAATTTTTTGTTATGATTTGTCGGAACACAAATGTCTTCTCAAAATTTTCGGCATTTTAATTTATCGCTATTTCGGTTGAATTTTTTTTTCACACTTTTTTATGTCAGAGAGTATTCTCGTAGTTGAGTTTTCGAATAACATGTAATAGTTGACTTTATTTATGAAAGCTTTTGATCAAATGTCCTGACATGGATCATGCGCGATATTGCTTGCCACGTGTCCACATTTTACAATAAAAAAAAACTCGTAGCTAAAAATAAAATGGCGTAAATTGTGGCAGATTTTTTAGATTACTCAACCAATCACGACATCATTGTATCAATATCCTCTAATCGAGATTCAATAAATATCGTGACAAGAGGCTCTAAAATCAGAACTGTCTTAGCTTATCTTTATAAAACCTTTTTTTCTTTTTAATCTTCTTCTTTGCTTTTCTGATTGAGATCCCTTCAACTCAATGTATGAACTTACATCTCGAATTTACTCTCTTAAAAGTTGAAATAGTACGAAAAACAATAGAGTCAATGATCAAGGTTTACCTACTGAAAAATCCCCAATTCCTATTACCCTAATTATCCATCTCTTTTCTCTGCCCAAACAACTTTTCCTTTCGATCATCGCCATTCATCCTTGTTGACAAGCCTAGACCAACGGCGCCGTCGGCAACCCCACCCAGACACACCACCTCTCCAGCTCTACACGCATCTCTTTGGCACAGCCTCTCTCCTCCTTGCTCGTGACTCTCTCTCTCTCTCTCTCTCTGTCATCAACCTTCGACAACCTCGAATAGAGAGGTGATGGGCCCTCCGCATGAAAGGATGATGACCTTTGATTTGTACAAGAGAGTCGAAGGAGATGGATCGAAAGAAGAGTGCAGCACAGCGACGGTAACAATGGCGTGACATGCCAATCATGGGCATGTGTCGAGAAAGAAGAAGCGAGGAAAAAAAATGGGGATAAGATCATCAAGATATAATCATATTAGACGATATCTATTATAACGAATCTTTTGATTTGTGGATTACAAGCTGTGAATATCATTGTTACGTAAACTTTGAAGGAGAATTACTTTAGATCGGAATGCTTTGGTCTTTCCTTTTTCATTTTTAACTTTTGTGGGTACGTTATGTAGTTAAAAGAAGGAAGTGATCTCCGGAAAAAGAGGAGAAAGGCACTCATGAGTAGTTGAGCTGGAAAAAAGGAGCTCGCTTAACACAGAAAATGCACATGGCAATCCTGGTCAAAGGGTTTGACTTTGACCTGCAAATACTTCACCAAAAGAAAAGTAACCCGAAAGACCCGCATCTTGCACAGGAATCCCAGCTGACCGCTCTCACATGGCCGCGTAACTGTGATTCACCACCGTGAATCCCCCGTCCACCGCCAGGTTGTGCCCGCTTATGTACTCCGACTCGTCCGACGCCAGGAACAGCGCCGCCTCCGCCACGTGCCTCGCCCTCAGCACCACCCCCTTCAGGATCGCCGCCGCCGCGGTGTTCGTCTCCACCTCCTCCCGGGTCAGCCCGTACGCCGCGCACGACAGCGGCGTCCCCACCCCGTACGGCGCCACGCAGTTCACCCGGATCCCGTGCGCCCCGAGCTCGCTGCACGCCGTCCTCACCAGCCCCACCAGCGCGTGCTTCGACACGGTGTACGCGTGCGGCCCCGCCCCGCCGAGCGCCGCCGCGACGCTGGCAGTGCAGATGATCGACCCGCGGGTCCCCCTGGCGACCATGGCGCGGGCGGCGTGCTTGATAGTGGCGGCGACGCCACGCACGTTGGTGGCGACGGTGGCGTCGAGGGCGGCGAGGTCGAGGTCTAGGATACCGTCGAGGGGGCCGATGACGCCGGCGTTGCTGAAGAGGACGTCGAGCTTCTTGTGCTTCCGGATCGTGAAGCTCACGGCGGACTCGACCTGGGACTCGTCGCGGACGTCGCAGTGGTGGTAGGCGGCGCGGTGGTCGCCGATGGAGTCGGCGACTTTTTGGCCGAGCTCGTCTTGGACGTCAGCGAGTACGACGAAAGCGCCGTGCTCTGCAAATAGCCGCGCAGCTTCCTCGCCGATTCCACTGGCTGCACCGGTCACCAGTGCAACCTTCCCCTCCAGCCTGAGTAGTTAGAAAGAATGTGAAAACAAAGCCATAATCACAGTTTTTTGAAAGGAGAAATGCTAATTTTTAATACAAAGTTGAAAATAGGGATGATTATGGTATCAATGGCATCTTTAACATTTAGTAGAAAACAATCTTCTTTTGTTTTTGGTTCGCAAAAAGGAAAGGGTGGGGATCTGCAAAATCTTCTCCCTCTCTCTTCAAAATCAGTTCGAACGTGATTCAGACAAATGATGACACTAAATGACATGTGAACAAAAGGGTAATGCCCAAATCACACCATCACGTGCAAAAAAGCTGATTCAATCACGTCCTAGGATCAAGAAACAAAAAAGGAGCAATTTTTCACAAATGCCCAGCTAATCGAATCGGAAGGAGGAGCAAGGAAAACTAACGTGGAAACAAAAGAGAAGTTTTCTCGAGCCTTTACCTTGGTTTGGACATGACTCTATTATGATTTGACTACGGCGACGGACGATAATCAGGGAGACTGCGAAAGCTTGCTACGAATTCGGATCTGCATTTGGCGTTTTGGGGAGGGGGGTTGGAATTTATAGGCCCGGGGGAGATGGGGAGATTGCTTTGGCCCGGAGCTCGAGGAAATGTGGTGGTGGGGGAGTGACATAGGCGATTTCGCCATGGTGGGGCTTATGATAATCAATCCCATGGCGTTCGTATAATTTGGTCTCTCTCCGGCAACTTCGCGTCTAGATTCCGGATCGACAATTCATTCAAGTCAACTCCCCCATTCTTTTCATTATTCACTGGCTTCAAGTGGGGATTGAGATTTAAGACCCCCCAACACCATCTCGTCGATCTGTATCGGAGTTTTATTATTGTAGTGTTGTGTCCTGGAGTTTAGAGGTGCTTCTTGGGTGAGCTTGCATTTTGGGTTAGAATACTTGCTTCATGCAGCGAACCTGAATATATCCCCCCACTTGTGCCATATAGAACATGAATTGCCATATAGAACATGAATTGCTTTGCAAGACGGTATTGCCATTAAACATGTGAATCCTACTTGTGCTTATATAGAAGATCCGGTGTACACGAAAGCTTTATGAAAATGGTATATTCTCAACGTACTGAAATAGATGGAGCATTGACTTTTGATATGTGAATCACCGTTTTCTTCCAAAGAGTGCATAGAGATGATCACTTTTAATTGGGGGAGACGGTGTTCTTCTATCGTGAGATGATCCAATGCCCATTGTCAATGCTTTTTGATCCTACAAATCGAGGTTATACTGGCGATACTACACATCATGTTCCGAAACCTTGCTAGAATTCAGAAATAGGACTTGGACCAAAGAGGGAGGCTAAGAAGAGGCATTGCATCCCATGGCTGAATGGAACACCCACCAAATAGAAACCGGTCAACACGTGCAATCACTCGTGTACCAACAACATACACAGCAAACACACGTGTACAATGATGAGACATCACAGAAGAATCTGTTCACAAATTTTTGGACCTCTTTTTTTTGGTTGGTGGTGGGGTGTTGGGATTCCACATGGAATGGACCGATGCATAATTGGAAGAAGAGCCAAAGCATATTAGTGGGTAAAGGTCACTTTTGGAGGATCCAAAGCTGGAGCGGAGTTTTACCGACGGTCGAGCAGCATCTTAGCTCGGGGATAGCTAGGTCTTAGCAAGTGACGTTTCTTCTTTATGTAGCGGCGGTTTGTCTGGGCTCCCAACTATTACCATCATGGGCACACTTTTGAGGCGAGCCTTTTGAGCAGATGCACCAATCACCCTCTTCCTCCTACGGCATGGAAATCATGTCCAAAGCTCGTCTGTGATTGGAAAAATTTCAGTGGAATGAATAACATCGATGGCCATGTGGATCTTGATCCCAGACATAATGATCGGATCTAGTGTCCACCATAGCCGAAGGGCAAAGCTATAAATGGTTTTTATTAGCGACTGCAATATACACAACACCACCGCCGTAAACAATGAGAAACATCTAAAAGGTCATCCATGTACAAGACGACCCGGAACTCAGCTGTGCTACACCATCGAAGCGTGTCTCCCTCGTTACAGATTATGTACACGAAGCAACGGACTGAAGTTGTAAAAATTGACGAAACTGCGACCCGCTCCTCTTCGTTGTGGCCAACACCACTTGAAGCAAAGCGTACGCAGCAGTTGCAATTCCAAGACCCCTCCAGTACAGATGGAAGTTTCATAGAAAGAATTGTTTATCCATGATTAATGGCTGCCGCTGCCATCCAACAGGTTCCTCAAGCTGCAGAGTGCATCGGCCGACAGGCTGCAGCACCTCAACCTCCGTGGCCGAGGCGACGGCTGCTCCCGATGATCGAGCGGTGTGAAGCACACGACGATCACCGTGAGGTTGTCGGATGTGTTGAGGCGCAGCGCCTCCTTAACGAGATCCCTCGCGGACTGTTCTGGGTCGTCGTGCCGGCGGAGCCCACGGCGCACGACGTTGACAGCGTGCTGACTGGACATAACGTCCCAGATCCCGTCACAACCTATTATGAGGAATTCGTCGTCCTCCATTAGGAGAGCTTGCCGGAACTCTGGCTCGGAAATCAGAGGCGAGGGAGAGCCCCGAGAGAACTTCATGTCCCAGTCACCCAGAGCTCGAGTGACCGATAAGACGCCATTCAGGTATCCATCCTCGACAAAACCACCCAGATCTTCAACTCGCCTCCGTTCTGGTGGGTATATTGGTTTATGGTCTTGGGACATGTCGATGGCCTCGCCTCTACGGCAGAGAACTGCACGGCAGTCACCAGCATTGGCCACCATGAGAAGCCTGAAGAGTTTTTAAAAGAAGTAGAAAACATAAAATGAGAAAAGCAAGGTGCATCAAAGTATGGTGCATAATTTTGCCTAATGGAAGATGGCACCAAAAAGTAATCATGTATAAGCCAAACTACAGAATAACGTGAAAGCGCTGTGAGATGAATCCAAATTTACCTTCCAAGTATGAAAGCAGTGAGAGCTGTAGTGCCAGAAGAACTACTGACGCTAGCATCATCCGCCAAAGCATGGTCCGCAAGAAGAAATGCTTTTCGGAGAGAATTCTCGACCTCACCCAAGTACAAGTCGTCAACTTCAGATGACTGAGGAAATTTGGCATCGTCAAAAAAGAGTCTGACAACATTTTTTCTTATGAAGGCCGATGCTTCAGCTCCTCCATGACCATCAAATACCTGTGTGATGTCATCACTTTCAGTCAACATCATAAACAACGGATACAAATCACATGAGATGCAACTAGAAGATTAAGAGTTCAATGTATTAACTACCCCATAAAAAGCACTTGGTTTAGGAAACCTGTAAGGTGATCCTAAATGAGTAGACAAATCATCCACGCGAATGTGCTCATCTTCCATAAATCTTCGAGGCCCAATAGCTGAAAAGCTGCCAGAACGAATACTAGGCACAAACTGCGGAACAATTGATTCCGGAAACGCACCAGGAGTATTATCTGCTGATGTGATTTCCTGAAATGGAATGAAATCAAGATGGAATTCCTTCCACAAACTCACACTCTATAAGTCACAACATTACAAAGACTCGAGCCAAGGAAGAATTGACAACCGATTGACCAAGAATACTGTCCTGCTATAAGGAATATCCAAGGTCTTAATTAGAAGCGAATCGTTCTTGGTTATGGAATCTTAAAAAGTCTTTGCAACGAAAAAAGGTTTCATGCTGTTCTAGGATTAATTTTTTGCAGCCCTCAGAAACTCTCTCTCAGTTTTTCCTTGCTTGAAAGTTGCAACATCATCCTTTCAGATTTAAAGGGTCATCTTCCATCTTTTTTTTCAAATAAACAAGAAGCAGCACCAAGAATCAATTCTCCATGTTAGTTCTTGTCAGGTACTGGAGAATTACATTTATTGTCCCCGAGAACATAAGAAGTAGCATACACAGAAAATCTGAACGACCAAACTTAAGCGAGTATGATAAACAGCAGATTTACCGACACCAGTAGTCATGCCAATCATCATTCCAGTTCAGCATTCCCAAAAACTCCAAGGCAACATAATCATACAGTTTACGCCAAAAGAACTTGTTTAGTGATTTCAAAACAAAATAGGTCACATTCAATCATCCAATGCCACATCCCCTGAGTAATCAGCCTTTTGTACTTCTAGCATTATTCTAGCATACAATTAGTACATGAATGCATGCCAAAAACTAGCAAATTGCGCGACATGATCATCCTGGTTTACATCAGAAAGCTTTCAAATTCTCTCCATCATCCTTAATACAATAAGTCGTACGGTAACATTTGCTACCACCAAACCTAGAGGAGGATGGAGGATGAACAGCAACCCTTTTCAAGCCTCAATAATTACCACAATCAGTTCTTGCAAGAAGATGTGAGACCTAACACCAGAAATTTACACAATGGAGAAAATGATCATGATTCTTAAACTACTGCAGGTTTCATAAAGTTTAACTTACAATTACCACTTTCCCTTTCCTTTCTTCTTCTTCTTTTGGTGGGGCACCAGGGCATAAAAGAAGTTAATGATAACTCATTACACAGAATCTCGATTGCGTAAAGCTCTGTCTCGAAGATCTCCATAAATAATCATTCAGCAGCATCTCAACCCAACACCAAGATATCCCACAGAAGATCAATCGAGACAGAATTTATCAATTCACACCGAACAGAACTTACCAAAAAAAAAAAAAAACTCACCACTTGAGAAGCGGGGACATCGGTGGAGATGGCCTCCGACACGCGAACCCTCTCAACGGTAGGATGCGCGAGAGGCGAGGAGATCGTGACCAGCTCTTCAATCGTGCTCGCCCTGGCGGCCGTGAAATACTGCACTTCCAGTGCGGGCACGCTCTGTTGACGCACAACCTCTGCTTCAGCTCCCATACTTTTTCTTCCCCCTCACAATCTCATCACCAAGAAAAAAAAAACACAAAGCTCGCGATCGGCTCGAAAGACTTCCCCGCGCTTTCCGTCAGAGTTTTCTCCCGGAAACTCGATTGCTATGGCAAAATCCCAGCTCAAACGAAGATACTCACCCGCGGAAACTCGCTTGCTATCCCCCAAAAGTAAGCTCGAGCCTGACGATGAAGCTCACCGATCACGCACCGTCTTCTCGCACCTTCTCTGAACTTCTTCTCCTCCTCCTTCTTTTCCTCTCTGTCTGCGTCTTCGAGTCCGAAAAGGATCCGAAATTTCGACCAGGGCTGTACGCGAGCTGTGATTTATACGGTCAGGGGGCTGGTGACCGGCAACCGTTGGCCACGGGCCAGAGCGGGTGACACGTGTGTGGCTGAGAGCCGTACGATTGATTTCGCTCCCGCACACGCTTCTTTGCATTTCGTGGCCCCCTTCGGCTTGACATGTGACTTTTCTCCGGGTAGACGCGCAAAGCGGCTTCGCGCTTCGAAGGGGCGGGGTGGGCCGCCCAATTGACGAAAACGCCCTCGGCTTTGCCTCCTGAGCTGTCTTTAGTTGACTTCACATTTGCTCGCGGTTCACGTTGCGCATAAAAAATAAAAATACATTCTAACCATCAAATTTATAAAAGAAAAGGCCTATTTTTTGCTATAATAATTGAACTATGGTCTTTCTATAGTAATTGAGATTGTCTTATTCTTACATCACGTGATGCCCTATATTAGGAGTAAAGTAATCGCTTTCCTGGCATCTCTACTAGTAATGAGCTGGGAGAGAAGAGAGGATAGACTCGGATTTACTAGTAATGTCGGCCCCAACTAGTTTGAAATAAAAGTGATGTTGATGTTGTCCGATTCTATCTTATCTTATCCTATTATATAAATCACATTGCGTGTGCGCTACGTACCATATGAATATTGCGAAATTTTGTTTTCTCCTCACGTGTCCTCGCCCCACTCCCTTTGAAAGTAGAGATTCAAACCCGAGCTCCCTATTCTTAAATAGAAAGAGTGACCGCTAGGGCAATTTTTCAAAGGTCGGGTAGACGGGTCTGAAGGTGTGGTTAGAGGCAATATGGGGAATTTCTTTTGGTCTGATTTTTTGGGTTGGGGGCAATATGGGGAATTCGCCTGCTTAAAAAATATTAAAAAGGAAAAAAAAATATTTCACACCTTTTGACCCAAAAAAAAAATCGTTCCACACCATCGCTGACGCAAGGGGTGGTTCCGTTGGCTGGTGATGTCTGAGTCAGATGCTCAATGTCCGAATGGACGAGATTGCCCTCCCTCTTTTGTTCGAGATCAGCAGCGCTTGACCGAGCGGGGTGGGGGGCTTTTCGGACTTTGTGCAAAGCTTGGACACGGTCCGCGTGGCATCCTCGGTGGTCCAAATTGTGCGAAAGTCTTCTTCTTCTTTTTTAATTTGAGATTCCCTGCACCTTCTTTCCCATTTTTTGGAGTTTTATGCCGTTTGCGCTCATCGTAAATGTGAAATCTCGCATATACCCTTCGATGATTAGGGCTGGCGCCGGGGAACATCTTCCCCAAAAGGGAAGAATCGGGCTCTGCTGCGTGGCCGATGGGCATCGCATAACCATTATCATTTCGATAATTTCTCGTTACGTGTAACGTAATTTGATGTCGGCGATACCGATATGGCGAGACGTGCGGCGCATTTTGAAAACTCGTACTCATATCTCCGATGGGATGTGCAAGAAGGAAGACTTGTAAAAGCCAATGGTGCCCACCGACTATCATGCATCTAACCATTGATGTCGAATATGTTCGGAAATGCTTTATCTAGTATTTGTCTAACACCTTTTCGATTGTGAAATTCATACTATGTGAGCTTAGATTCGTGGGATTTTAGTCCGATCCAATGTTTCGCAAAATCAAACGATGTGGAATCAATAGAAGAAACACGTGCATAGTGTGCTAAATTGATTAATTCTTCAATTTTACTTTTTTTTGGGATTTGCAACTTTTTTTCATTTATTTTTAAGTTGTATATCTATGTGTACCCTACATGTATTGGCTTTTTATCACTGGCTCACTTTTGTCTTGATTTTTTTTTTTTTTGGTCGGGCTTACTTTTGTCTTGATTGAGAGTGCAACTAAGGCTGTTAAAAAGGCCCACGCCGCCCCGGCCCGGCCCGAAAATTTCCTAAATTTTCGGGCCGAACCTTAGTACTGTTTCAAAACAATACCAAAACAGTACTGGTACTGTTCTGCTCTTCTTCTACGTCTCATCGTCTTCTGCCTCGACGACGACGATCGATTCGTTGCCATCCTCATCCTCATCATCATCATCTTCTTCTTCTTCTTCATTTGTCATGGCGTCCTTTGTTCTCCGTCTGAGAGCTTCCGCAAACTCCTTCCTGTCGCAGTAGGAGCCCTTCGCGCTGCTTGTCGCCCCCCTCCTCGCTATCCTCGTCGCCCGTGCGGTCCGATCGCTCGTCGGCATTTTGCACGAGAGAGGACTCAAGGCGGCTTCGATAGGCTTCTCCATGAGCTGCATCAAGTATGGGCTCTCCACTCGCTGCTCCTTGCGAATCCAATGATTGCGTGCTCAGTCGCATGGATTCTTCAAAGACCTTGTTCCATCTGTAAACTTTCCTTTCCATCCCTGACTTCACCCCCCCTCTCTCTCTCTCTCTCTCTCTCTCTAGACTTTTCTTGCGACGGAATATTCAAGACCTTATTTCGCGAGCCTCTCTCCAGAGAGTCCCAATAGACGTTTATTGAAGCCCAAGTCTTCTTATCTCCTTTCAAAAATTCTCTATTAAATCTGCAACATATCCGAGCATCTGTTCAAACCTCTTCAATCGCCGATCTCCTCCACCATGCTCCTTGACCCCTTTCTCTAGCGTTTCTCAATCCTGTTCTCTCTCTATTTGCTTCTCAGTCTCGACTCTCAACCATCATTGGCCTCCCCAAAAACAAAAAGTTGCAACCTTTGGGGTGGATAGAAAAACAAGGCTCTTGATTTGAAAATAGGCAGGGGTCGTTGATTTCGATGCAAATGGGTCTTTTGCATCTGCTCGTCTTCTCTTCTCTGCTCCTCGCACTGTGCGGTGAGTCTCTCTTCTCTTTTGCCGTGGAATCTCAACAATGTTGATATGGGTTTTGTCTATTTCAAGCGTCAATCCCGTGGATTCTGTTTTATGTTGCAGTACGTTGCTTCAAGTTCAAGCTTCGATTCGTTTTGTTTTTTTTTTTATTTGAGTACAGGTTGGTGCTTGCCGTGAAGAGTTATACTGATGCAGAGAAGCAGAAGGTCAGAGTTTTTCGATTTAGTGCAAGCATTTAATTCTTTTGATTTATATGAAATGATTGCTCGTGACTAGACAGGCATTTAATCAGCTCCCCTCCCGCCTCGGTCCGACCCGACTCAAACATCTTGGGCCTATATAATTCGGGTATCGGGTTGGCCCGAGTCGAGCCAAGCTTGGTACTGTTTAGTTTCTGGCCGGGTCGGGCTTATGTGAGACTCAACCCGACCCAGCCCATTGACACTCCTAAGTGCAATGATGTATGATTTCGAGACTAAACAGTTGGATGTTGAGCAGGCATTGCCATTGGAAATAAAGATCCGAACACAACAAAACCAGTGGGCAGAAAAAAAAGTTACTAGAATGATTCGTTTATTTCGTAAAAATAAAACGTTTCTAGAAAATATTTTTCAAAAATACGTTTTCTTAAAAATGATTATATTTTTCGATAGTTTCAGCTGAAACGAAAAATATTTTCTATCGTTTGATAAGAAAAATCAATTTTTAATGTACACGCCTTTTAATCTTTTTTTTTCTCTTTCACGCTTTTTTTTATAATTAATATTTTACTTTCATTTCTGTTTCTATTTATTTATTAAAAATCCAAATATCTTCTTTTTTTCTTTTCTTATTTTTTTTTTCTCTTTTCCTTCTTCTTGCTTCTTCCTTCATACGCTGCCGCTCCTTCCTCCCTCCCTCCTTCCTCCACCGACCGCAACTTGGCCACGGTCGCAGCCCGGCCATCGACCATGACGCAGGCACGCGAGCTCGAGGCTCGGCCGGTCCCCGCGAGCCCGAGCTCGGCCTCGCGCGAAGTCGAATTTGATAGCTTCGCGGCTGGAGCTCGATGTCGCCGGATCTGGCGTGCTCGGGACTCGCCTAGCCACCTCGACGGCCTTGAGCGAGGAACGAGCACGCCAGATCCGGTGGAATCGAAGCTCGAGCTCGACTTTGGCTTGTGATCCGCTGGAGGTCGAGTTCGACTCTATGTCCAGCAACTGTCATCTTCTCCTTCTTATTCTGCTCGAGGCGCGAGGCCTCGCTAAATCCGGTGGACAACGCTTGAGGTCGACTTTGGCGTGCTCGCCTCGCCAGATCCGGCGGGATCGAGCTCGAGCTACGAGGCCGCCAGATTCGACTTCGAGCGAGGCGGAGGTCGGGTCTCGCCGGGACGGGCTGAACCTCGCGTTCGCCGGCCTGCGTCGAGGTCAACGTTCGGGCTGCGGCCCGCGGAGGAAGGGAGGAAGGAGCGGCGGGGGTAAGAAGTTAAAATGAAAAAGAAAAAAAATAAAAATAAAAGTAAAAAATAAAAAACAAAATATGCGAATTTTAATAAATAAACAGAAAAGGAAAACAAAGTAAAAAATAACTATAAAGAAGGGTTCTTCCATGAGTGGAAACCTTTTTCTTAGACTAAGTTATTTTTTGCCCCCATCGGAAAATTAAAAATACTTTTTTGGGGGAGTAGGGGGCTAGGAGAATAGTCACTTCATATGAAAGAAAATGTACATAACTCCAAGATAAAAATACAATAAGTAAATCTGAAAAATGGATTAGCTTGGTATAGTCTGTAGAGACTCGCTCGTTCCATAAAAATGGATTTATTGTAGCATCAAAGTATATCTAGCGACTGATTATCACATCTCGCAACATCATTAGTAATGAGCACGCACCGAAATTTTCATCTCTGATAATTTTAGGTTTTACCAAAAGGTAATGCGTGTCTAGGGTTAGTGTCATTAGCACCATCACCATATGGAAATGACAACAACACAAATATATTGAAAGAGAACAAAAATTTTATTTTAAATCCCATATTTATATCTAGATCCGAATAAAAGACAATCAAAGTCTAGATCTAGCTTTAAATCAGAAAAAAAGAGAGTAAACGGATGCAAATTAATTATAAAAATCGCTTTTAGATAAGCTATTGACCGGATGGAGCAATATGAATCTTTGGAGACTTGCGGAGTGCTTGACTAAATTCGATCGCGTGACAATTAGCGTGGACAATTATGGTTTGAAAGATTGACCAATGAGCCAAATCAATAGCGATGGACGTGGATTAGGTAAGGAATGTATAGGTAGGTTGCGTATGTAAAATTAATATTTAAAAAACAAAGGGTAAAAGGAGAATGCTTTGTATTAGGACTTAACTTAAGAATGGCCCCTAGATGACAAACTCAAATATCTCGTATCACCAATCCAGGGCCCAATTGTAAGGTGAAGGAGGCACCAAATCGATGAAGGCCCAATTTGAAAATCCCCACTGTACTAATTTTTTCAATTTTCCCATGTCCATAAACCTTATCGCTATTTGAGTTAAAGTTCGAGGCGGTATCGATGAATTAATCTTGCTGATCAAATTGCGAATGTGGAAGACGAAATCAACTAGTGTCGTCCTTTGCGTCCGATATCCTTGTAGGATGAAAAAACTACTCGATACGTAACGACGGAGCAGGTTCATCCGTCTTCACGACAATAGAATTCCCCATAGTGTATGCCAACTTCAGAAAATATCCGACTGAGTCTTCTTCTTTTACCATTTCAAGGTGTTATTGTCAAGCAAGAGAATGTCTTGTTTCCCTATTTTATTCTATTTAAATTTTTGACGAAACCAAATATTAATTTCCTTTGTTTACGTCAAAGAGGAGCAGCTGACTTCAGGACTTTGAATGGCAAGTGCGGGGGCACTCGCGTTTAGTTGAATAAGTCCCCATCTGTTGAAATTTTCAACGAGGGCAACAATAAAATCACAATTTTTGTCGGGAAGCACGTGTGAGTTTATGTTAGAGAAGTTTCATAAAGAAGATTTGATGTAATGTAAAACAGTTAAAATATCATATTGAGACATAACTCATTAGTTTTAACTTTTGAGTGAAGATGGATTCAATTGGAGATGTTGACAGGCTCAAATTTAATTTTTTTTTTATTTTTAAATAAATTCAACTGAATATATTAGCGATTCGAATTTGAGCTCGACTATCTTTTCGTGTAAAGCGCGGCCAACATTCTGTCACATGAATAAATTATAAATAGGGGTTTGAGGCGGTCAGATAACGCGGGTGTTGACTTGAAGAAAATGGACGGTCTCGTATTTAATGGGTTCGGTCCTCCTTTTCATGCCAACCCAAAACTTCACTTCACCTTACCTTTTTCTTTACGACATCGTTTAACCTCCTCCTCCTCCTCCTCCTCTTCTTCTTCTTCTTTTTTTTCCCCCCGTTAATGTCTTTTTTAAGATGGGGTTGTCGTCTCTCGTGGTTTGGCGAGCTGTGATGCATGTGGCTTTGGTGTTCTCGAAACCGAATAATGATTTTTCACGATTCGTTAGATCATTTTTTTTTATGTTGGGGTTCACAGGACGTTCAGAGGGCCACTTGCAAAGACCTAAAATGATAACGGAAATTTAGATCATGAGATCTAAATAAAAATAAGTTACGCGAAACAAGCGATTGAATAATAAATATTAAAAATAAGAAAATAAACCAGACATTAAATACATATGATTCGGTCGTATAGGCCCACTACATCCATAGAGAGGACAATAACGAATTTTACCATAAATTAAGCGATTTATAAAGATTACAAATTACATTCGAATCACTCAAACGCTCTCGATATTTTTCGGTCCTAATTATATTAGATAACATGTGCGGTGTATAGCCTCTAATTCTTCGCAAAATAATCTCTTGATCTCGTAAATGAATTACATAAAAATCTTACAATCGAACATTTTATGTGTTTCCACGAAGAAAACCCGAGCCAAGCACTAGAGGAACGGGGCTTCAGTTCTTTTGTTACTTTCTGAGCAAACCCTTGATGTGTGTGTATTTTTATATATAATAAAATATTCGGCCATCCCATGTTGGTCGACAAAAAAAAAAAGTAAAACAAAGTTGACCGAATAATTCTGCAATTGTAAGTGATGTCGGACTTTCTAATGTTAATCCGCAGATTGCAACAATCCGAACATTATTCTATTAATATTTTCGAGCTCAAATATAAGATATATTTTAACAAAATACTCTTAACGTCTTTTGGGTAAATTGGCATGAGAAATTAAACAAAATTTCATATATTATGGTGTGAAATTTCTCCATAAGACGTGATGCAGATGACCAGCCAGAGAGATTGACAGATTTCACCAATTCTCTTTAGATTTGTCATTAGACATTCGTTGCGCTTGTTTAAGTCTCTTTGACATGAGTCGATAGCTTTCTTAATCCTTTAACGTGTTAACTCATTATTTCCGCAACGGACCAAGCGATGTGTTGGATTACCCCCATTAATTTTCAGGTATAAATTCAAGCAAATGGGGTAGTGTGGAGGCTCTTAGTGGAATGATGTGATGCCCTTGAATGTTGCACGCGACATATATCTTATCTCATTTTATCTTTTAATTAATAATTACTCACGCAAAAGTACGGCAAAATTGTCACTACATCCGCACAGTAAATAGCATGACTTTAATCAATATATTTATGCATCATTTTATTTACGTTAAACACCAATTTACAACTTTACTACATTGCCCAAACAAAACACAAAATACAAAAGTCCTCGAGAAAATGATCTTTACTCTATATTATACCAAAAGCGAGTCTAAATATTGACCAAGCTATCATTCAACTCATTGATTATTGACTAACAGCATCGTCTTGTTTCCTCCGTCAAGGGACCTTCCCACGTATCTACCAATTACACATACAATATTCCTAGACTAAGATTAGTGAGTGTGCTTACCAGAAAGTGGCTGGAACGATGGCGATGAGGGCGGAGACCAATATGGCCGAATGAGGAGTTCTTAGTCCAAGGGGGAGCACAGCAACTTTGGGGGCTGAGGAAGGGCTAAACCAAAGTTGAAGCCTAGTAAATGAAGTTTCTTAGTCTAAAGCAGGAGATCAACTTACCACTAAACTTGCGACCAATGAACAGTGCGAGTTCAACCAATAAAGATAACCATGAATGACAAAGGCAAAAGCAACTCTATCTTTACCATCATAATATGCCAATGGAAATCATTAACAAGATTGCATAAGATCGTTCGCTCGGATACAAGCAGGCGGCATGTTTTTTTTCGTGATGCGTCAATATGATCCAATGGCTCACCGCTCTGAATAGGGAACATCTATTCCTTATTCGTGATGAAGCTTACAAATATACATGAGTAAGTTCCTAAATTTCATGAACGTCGCTAACATAGACGCGAGCAACTTCGTACCGGTCATGAAGCTCACTAATATACATAGATGGCCAGGACCCATCTCGACTCACGAGGCATCCACGCACGCTCTCAAGACATCCCAACACAACGGGCATGGTCGCCATCAACTCTCAAGGGACGAAATCATAAATACCTTTTTGCCACACCACATAACTCATTCGTCATGGGCCTTTTCTATATCAACAATGGTAAATACACCACCGAGCCAACTCAAGCTACACAAGCCGACTTATACCTAAATTATAAGACTTTCACGTCCTTTCAAACTCGTGGCGAACCGTCTCATATGATAGAACACGCGGCTAACTCCAGAGTCTTTCACATGTACTCGTACAAGAAATTGGCCATGGCAAAAATCTTCATCACATGGCATCAAAGTCATGCTCATTATTTCAACACGACGATTGCCATGTAAATCACAATGATTTTATCATTTCTCATGCAATTAATTACAAACAATTAATCACTTGCAATTCAACACACGTATCCTCCCTCTTTCCATGCTCGCAAATTGACAATATGAACATCGACAACCAAAATAGTCGATCACGTGAATATCAACAAGTCAAAGAACATTTCATTATGGAAGACAATTTATAATTAGACATTCTTGTGAACAAGGAGAATATTTTTTTGTTCATTCCTTTTTTATGACCAATATAGATAATTATTTTTAAAATATATTTTTTCATGAGATACACCGAGATTTAATCTCAATCTACATTCAAAATCGGGTCGAGAAAAGAGGCTTTAATAGCATTATCCAGTCCAACTCAAACTAAGTCGGACACATCCCGTTTCGAGGTCGAATAGGATAAACGAATCCAAAAGAAAAGACGAAACAGAGAAATGGTGGATCATAATAATTTCTGCTTTTTCTTTGCGTTTATCAGAACATTTGCTGTTTCAATGTCATGATTAAAGGCTAATGCCGATCTAGTCTGTCTCATATTTCCTTTTAGCTTTATGTTTTGGCCGAAAGTGGTCAATTGACTCAATTCTCTCTCTCTCTCTCTCCCTCCCCTGTTCTGAACAACAATAATTTGGCTAGGCGACAAGAAACTCAGTCTAGCCATCCCCCGCCCACGATAAAGAAAAGGGCAAAATACACACCGTCGGAGTTTTGATTATTCAACGAAAGAAAGAGAGAGGTGAAAGCTTTTTTGAAAGTTGGCGTTGTGTGTACAAGAAATGAACAGGCGGGGTTTGAACGGTCAAAAAGGAGGAAGAGACTGTCAAAAGCGAAGACCTAGATTTAGAAAACCCCCCCACACACCCCCACAAAAAAAAAAAAAAAAGGAGGGGATAAAGAAGAACGATGTATTCAATTCAACAAAATGAGAGCAAAACATGATTTCATGGGTTGTTGTCGTTTGTCACTGTTTTGACTAACTCCTCCACCACATTGCAACCCAGCCAGAGCCAAAAAGAAGAAGGAAGGAAAGAGAGAGAGAGAGAGAGAGAGAGAGCGAAAATCAACAAAGCCAGCCTGATAAAGAAGGAAGGAACTTGGCCAAATTCCCATCCATTTCCTCCTCCTCCTCCTCCTTCCAGTCAAGAATCACCCCAGACAGCTCATAAACAAGAACAGCAGCAAGAACACTTTCCGGTACTCAGATTCAAGCAAGTGACCGTTTGATTGTTTGGGCAAGAACCCCGGTTTTTAGTTTGGGGTTGCCCGATTGGTAAAGTGGATTCTCTCGTCACTCTTTTTCCCCTTGTACTATATTTTCTTTGCTGCATGGTTGGTTAAGCTCCTTTGCTTTTGCTAGAAACTGGATCTGGGGGGTTGATTTGAGCTGACCCTTCGTTGACGTGGTCATTAAGATCTGTTTCTAGTGTTGCCATTTTTTTGCCCCTCGAGTTAACCCTCTAGTTTTTATCCCTTTATTTGAGAGTCGTTTCTCTTTTCGTTTTCCTTATCTATTGGTTATGCAAGAAAGGCCCCCAAAAATTTAGCCTCTGAGGTTACTTGTACGATTCATTCCAATGGTTAGGGACTCTCTGCATTTGCTTGGTTCTTTTGTCTTTGAACTTGCCATTTTCTTATGAAATTTGAGTATAGCATATGCATATATCCATCTCTGTGTTGGAACCTAGGAGGTTTATCAAGTGAAAAGATCTTCTTTTATCGTGCACTGATTACCTGAAAGGCGAATCTTTCGCATTTTTCTGAGGAGAAGATCGCAACAAGTTGCTTCCTTTAGCATCCATTTTCTGGGGAGGGAAAATAACCTTGCGAGCGTGTATGGTTTGGAAGAGTTTTTTCAGCATCATCTTCAGGCATTTTGAGATTTTCAACCGCCTTTATGTGGACTCTTTTAGCAGCAATTCCTGATGTATCCTCCCGCATTATGGGCGAAGAGATTTTTATAAGCTTCAGACCAAGTGTTTCAAAGGGATCCGTCAGTATGAGAATGCGTTCAGATGCATCAAGTTCCATCCCTTGATAAGTCAAGCCATGGTTTTGCGGACGATTTGGTCCAGTTGCTTCATTCCAGAATTGTGCGGTGTCAAGATGCTAAGAAAGCATCAACATTAGATGACCTGTTATCACAGATATAAAACTTGCCTACTTTTGCCGTATTCTAGTGTTTTTTCAGCTTTGGAGTAGTTTGAGTTCTCTCTCTATCTGGTCATTACTGCTGGTTGCATTAACAGCTGATGCTTAGGATTTTGTATGGTCAAACAACTTTTACAGTTGATTTATTCTGTACTTTGATGGAATGATGCGCATTTAGTTTCTCTTAATGCATTTTCTCTCAATGAAGGGCTTTTATTTTCCCCAGATGTTACTTTTAAGTACTTTAGTTTTTAAATGTGAGTCTCGTACATCTCATGGTTTCTCCAATGGGAATCCTGTGTGAGAGAGCCATGCTCTTGGTTTTGATTGCTCTTATGTGTGCTGGTCCTCCATTTGTCCGCCTCCATGTTGATCATTATCTCTTCTCTACAAATGCAGATAACTTGTTGATATCTGACACTGAAAAGAGAGCATAAATTGGACTGTGAACTACCTGTACATGGTATAATGGCTTCTGTGAGCATGGCGCCTGTGTCTGGTTTAAGAGATCCAGCAGGGAATGCGGTGGCTTTTGATAGATTGCCCGATGAGATGAATGACATGAAAATTAGGGATGAGAAGGTGAATCACTTGCTTCCTTGAGTTTCCACCCTCAATTCACTTTACTTGTTTTTCTGACTGATGTCTGATCCACCTAACGCATTTCTTATTGGATTTGGTTTCCGGTAATGCAGGACATGGAGGCAGCTGTTGTCAATGGTAACGGGACAGAGGCGGGTCACATAATCGTCACGACAATTGGTGGTAAAAATGGGCAGCCAAAACAGGTAATACCCGAATGCTATACATTTCATACTGAATCTACATTTGAAAGGTGTCTGCCGTTTCCATCTGACTGTTTGCTTCTGGAAATTCCAGACGATCAGCTATATGGCTGAGCGGGCTGTTGGGCAGGGATCATTTGGAATAGTCTTCCAGGTGAGGCATTCTCTTGGTTCCCGGCACTAGCTGACCTATTTCCTGTTCTATTTTTTTGGCAGAATATGAACTTCCTATTGAAACCTTTTGTTCATTTGATCTGTGACATAGGCAAGATGTTTGGAGACTGGTGAAACAGTTGCAATTAAGAAGGTCCTACAAGACAAGAGGTACAAAAATCGGGAGCTTCAAACCATGCGTCTTCTAGATCACCCGAACATTGTGGCTCTTAAGCACTGCTTCTTTTCCACTACCGAAAAAGATGAGCTCTACCTGAACCTTGTTCTTGAGTATGTGCCAGAGACGGTCCACCGAGTGATAAAACATTATAACAAAATGACCCAGAGGATGCCATTAATATATGTGAAACTCTATTCTTACCAGGTAACTGTCATATTCGATCCCATTCTTCTTATTTGTTTATATGCTGATTGCGAGTCTCTCTTTCTTTGCGAATATACGGTCAGTAATGTTCTTAGATGCAAATAGGTCTCATTTTCATTCTTGCTAAGTCACATTGCTTCAAACAGGACCATCTTCTGTTTTTGTCCATTTCTAGTGTGGACTATTGTGTTCCCATTTAGCAGCTCTTATATGAAAGTCTCTTGTCAATTTCTTGGACAGATATGTCGAGCACTTGCTTACATTCACAACTGCATTGGAGTGTGCCACAGGGACATAAAGCCTCAAAACCTACTGGTATGTCTACACAGGTACCCTTTGAGGTGCTGTTACTGTTATATATGATGGGTGCATGAGGTTGTATTGCCTGAAGTAATAATTCCATCTTTTATCTCTATTTAATAGAAGTGAGGATATGAACCTTCTAAAGAATTAAGTATGGTCATGATGGAAAAACTGAGAACTTTATAGATGCTTTGACATAAGAGACCTGTCCTGCAACACTCTAGAGTGTGATATTCTTCATTCTTGGGTGATTGGTCTCCATGTACTTTTTTTCTGCTTTCATTTCATTATATGCTTGTCTCTGGCAGGTTAACCCACACACTCACCAGCTAAAGTTATGTGACTTTGGGAGCGCGAAAGTTTTGGTTTGTATCTTCATATAGTTCACATTGTTAAGCTTGCGTTTCTCTCCCATTATTCTTGATCATTATTTTTAACTCTCTACTTGATTTTCGACAGGTAAAGGGGGAGCCAAATATATCTTACATTTGTTCCAGATACTATCGTGCGCCTGAGCTCATATTCGGCGCTACTGAGTACACTACAGCAATCGATATCTGGTCAGTTGGTTGTGTACTGGCTGAGCTACTGATTGGACAGGTTGGAATTCCGCTTTGTAATATGATTTCAGTTGCCATCTTTTTGCTGGATTATTATTGATTGGTCTATGAATTATTCAGATGTTGTCTAATGATGTCTTTCTAATGACAGCCTCTCTTTCCCGGTGAGAGTGGTGTGGACCAGCTTGTTGAAATCATTAAGGTGATAACATCCTTAGGATCTTCTGTTATCAAATCTTTCATGTTCTAAGAGCTGCACCTCCGCATTTTTCCCTTTTTTTTTTTTTGTGAACAATGATCTGTTTGGATTACCACCAATTAGTAAAAACCAATTTTTCTGTTAGCTTCGGCTTTAGAACTCTGGACATTCCTTGATGAGAATGATTTGAATAGGTTGATGATCTATTACGAGCAAATGTTGTTTCTTGACATGTCGATTCCCTCTAACATCTGTTTATAATTACCATTTTCTTCCTCACTTTGCTCATATTTCAGATATCCTTATTTTGATGATCGTTTTATTGCCATTCAGGTTTTGGGTACCCCAACCAGAGAGGAAATAAAGTGCATGAATCCCAACTACACTGAGTTCAAGTTTCCTCAAATTAAGGCTCACCCGTGGCACAAGGTAACGTGGCAGTGTTAAAACACTCGTATATGAGAGCAAAATCTTATGTTATGATCTAATTAACATGGGTTCATCTTCAGATCTTCCATAAGCGCATGCCCTCTGAAGCCGTTGATCTTGTCTCACGGCTGCTGCAGTATTCTCCAAATCTTCGAAGCACAGCTGTGAGTGTTATTCTTTATTTTGGTGATCTCAGTTTTTCTTTGCGCAATTTTGGTCATCTCGTCACTGTCGTTTAGAGTCAAAGATTCGATCTTCTGTGAGGAATCTATCAGAATCCTTTTTGCATGCGACGATATGCATCGTCACTCTTTTTAGACATTTAAATTTGACAAAATATTCAGCATTTCAAAGGAGAAACTAGTTGCCTTGCACCTCAGCGTGCCAATAAATATTCTCTCGTTTCTTGCACTCACAGCTTGTTCTTTTTACCATCCATTCTGCTTAAAGTTGACACGGTCCTAGAAAGACGACTTATTTGCACGACTCATTCCACGCAGATGGAGGCTTTGGTCCACCCTTTCTTTGATGAGCTACGCGATCCCAACGCCCGACTACCAAATGGACGTCCTCTTCCACCACTCTTCAACTTCAAGACTCACGGTAATTGGCCGGCCTTCACTTCGATATTATTTATGGCGACTAATCTTGTCAAAGCCTCCTTCCATTTAAATACGTTACTTACTGCCATGGTCTCTGGAACAGAATTGAGAGGAGTGCCGTCGGAGATGCTGCAGAAGCTGATACCCGAGCACGCGAGAAGGCCGTTGCCCTCCCACGGGTTTTAACCCGCTCCCTTGCTTTTGTAGAGAAGATTAGCTAGAGGCCCTCTTTTGTTTGTTTCGCAATGGAAATGTCGGTTTTCTCTGACCCTGTACCTCCCACACATGTTCGTTCCTTCTGATTTGTTTTGCCCCGCGTTAAGTTTTGCGTCACCGTGCTGGGATGCAGACGAAAAAGGTTCTCTTAAAGAGTATGCTTTGACAATCAGAAACTGAGTATGCCGACGACCGTGATTCGCCATCTATCTGAGGGGGTTGTAACACTGTATTTAGTAGTGAGAGAAGTGTTCATCTCAAAGTTTCGCTCTCGGATTAATCTGACCGCTTCTGTAATGTCCTTTGCGAGGCTGGAAGGCCTGCCGAGATAGGTTGGGTTTTCTCCCTGTGCCCTTGGGACCATCGATGCGTCGGTTGTAATAAATCCCATGATTGAATTGAAGTAGGAGACGAACTAACCAAGCGTGCTTCGATTGATGGTCCAATCGGTCCATCTTTCTTCAGTGTTGAAGCTTTGTCAGCAACGGTAGATCTCATCGGTCTGCCGACTAGCCGTCGGTCCAATTATTCCATGAAGACTTGAGATTTATGAGGTAGTGAATGAGCGTCCATAATCATGTTAATAAGAAGATTAAATATTCTTTTTCGTTCCGTATTGCCAAGATGGCATGTCAAGTAACTTTATAATTGATATTAATTTCAATCAATACAATCACCTTAGTCTTTTCACTTTGTCTGGTTTCATTACACCGAAATCGGAAAAGTTCCAAAATAATTCTTGATTTGAATGATCGAAATTAAAATGATTTCAATTGGGGTCTTATGGAATTCTCGACGCCGGCCGAAATTTATTTGGCATCGTATTGTAGCAAATGAATCTTTTTGTGATCGATGGGCTATATTACTACTCATCTAATGGGCATTCCAAGATAGCTCCTTGCGCATAATTTCGGGAAAAAAAAAAACCCACGAAACAGGAAATCAGAAAGTGCGGCCTTGCTCTTGGAAGTATAATGTAATTTGATGAAACTAGCCAATTGTAGATCATAAGCGAACGCATTCTCAAGATTTCCATTTTAACTTTCGAAAAATTCATTTTTGGCAAACAAAGCACGTTTACCAGAAAATAGAAAGTAAAAACAGGATTTTCACTGAAAATGGAAACTCAAAACGTATGGGCCCTTAACCTCCTCTCAAATTGATGACACTGACACGGTAAATGAACTAGGGGATGAAGCTAATATCACAGATGCGAGGTTCGAGTCCCGCTAGAAGTGACAAAATGACTGTAGAACCCATATTTGAACCATCTTTCATGATGGTGAGTCATAAATAGGTTACTTAAGTTTTAAAAGTGAGTCATAAATAGGTTGCTTAGAAATTTAATAGATCATAAATGAATTTTAAATTAATCATAAATGAGTTAGCTAAAAAGACTATAATTTTTTTTAGCAATATATATACCTTTAAAAATCTATAAGAAATAATTTTCTCTCAATTGGATTTTAATATTGAGGTATTATAACAATATAGGCCAGGTTGGGTTGGGTATGTATTGGGGCATGTATGGGTCAATAGATTTGTATAGGATGAAAATGAATCAAAACGGATTAAATGTATAGGTAGGATCATATTTGATCTAACCCATGCCCGACTCAATTCACCTGTTTGGCACTTTTAAGTCCTTTACTCTACAAAGAGGTAGAGCGAAAATTGGAGATAAGATAGAAAAAAAAAATGATGACACTGACCCAACTGGCACTTCAACTTTTCTCGATTAATTCATGAAAATCACTTGGCAATTGGCTCAAAGGCTCATTGAGAATCACATTTGAAAAAAAAAAAACAAATTTTAAATTTGAATAAGTCAAATTGGAATTTTTTTTGGGACCCTTTGCCCCACCCTGAAAAAAAAATATTATTCATGTCTTGATCTTGATTTTTCTTATTCCATTTTACAAGAGCCAGTGGAAAATAGTTTAAGTGGAGTATGAAAACTATAAAGTTGATTGACTAACTTATATAAAAGAAAAAAAAGGTGAGGGACCACGTAAATATTAGGCCGGTCATATGTAAAAATTTTCCATTTACTTCAATACAAAATGACCAAACCTTAAATCCACTTTGGCGACCGCATTCCATTATTGTCTCTTTCAAACTAGTAAAAATCGAAAAGTCGAAAGATTTGAGATTTGTCTTGATGCTCTTTTACTTTTAATTTTTCTCTTGACTAAAATCTTGCGGTGAACACTTTGATTTTTAGAAAATCCTAAATACTCGAAGAATCATTGAATGCGTTTTTTTTTAATGAATTTGTTAAATTTAAATAATATTTTTCATTTTTAATATGTAGATTTTGTTCAAAATTTGTGCTTTTTCATTTACGATGAAAAAAATAGACATTTATGTTCCTTAAGATTTGATGAAAATCACTTGGCAATTGGCTCAATAGCTCACTGAGAATCACCTTTGACAAAAAAACGAATTTTAAATTTGAATAAGCCAAATTGGATTTTTTTTCATGGCCCTTTGCCCCCCCCCCCACCCAAAAAAAAAAAGAAAGAGTTATTATTCAAGTCTTGATCTTGATTTTCTTATTCCATTTTACACGAGCCAGTGGGGAATAGTTTAAGTAGAGTATGAAAACTATAAAGTTGATTGACTAACTTATAAAAAAAAAGTGAAGGACTACGTAAATATTGGGCTGGTCATATGTAAAGTTTTTCCATTTACTTCAATAAAAAATTACCAAACCTTAAATCCACCTCGGTGACCGCATTCCATCACCTCCTCTTTCAATCTAGTCAAAATAAAAAAGTTGTAAGATTTGAGATTTGTCTCGATGCTCTTTTGCTTTTCATTTTTCTCTCAATTAGACTCTTGCGGCGAACACTTTGATTTTTAGAAATCCTAAATACTCAAAGCTTTCATAAAAATATTAGTTGAATGCGATTTTTTTTTTACAAATTTGTTAAATTTAGATAATATTTTTCATTTTTAACATGTATATTTTGTTCAAAATTTGTGCCTTTTCATTTACGATAAAATAAATAGACATTTATATTTCTTAAGATTCGATGAAAATCACTTGGCAATTGGCCCAATAGCTCACTAAGAGTCACATTTGAAAAAAAAATCAATTTTAAATTTGAATAAGTCAAATTGGAATTTTTTCCAGAGCCCTTTGCAGCACCCCGAAAAAAAATTAATTATTCAAATCTTGATCTTGATTTTTCGGATTCCATTTTACACGAGCCAGTGGGAAATAGTTTAAGCGGAGTATGAAAACTATAAAGTTGACTGACTGGCTTATAAGGAAAAAAAAAGTGAGGGCCACATAAATATTGGGCTGGTCATATGTAAAATTTTTTCCATTTACTTCAATTAAAAATAACAAAATCTTAAATCCACTTTGGCGACAGCATTCCGTTACTGTCTCTTTTAATCTAGTCAAAATTAAAAAGTCGCGAATGCTCTTTTATTTTTCAGTTTTCTCGACTAAAATTTTGCGGTGAACACTTCGATTTTTAGAAAATCCTAAATACTCAAAGCTTCCATAAAAATATTACTTGAATGCGTTTTTTTTAAAAATTTTGTTAAATTTAAATGATAGTTCGCATTTTTAACAAGTAGATTTTGTTCAAAAGTTGTGCCTTTTCATTCATGAGAAAACAAATAGAAATTTGTATTCCTAAAGATTTGATACTCACGTCCCTTCCGCATCATTTATGAGATAACTTGAAAAGTCAACAATGAAGAGTAAGGGCCTGTTTGATAATGTTTTTGCTCTCTAGAATAAAAAAGGATCATAAACATGTTTGGCAACGCAAATGATTTTGATTTTACTCCGGAAAAAACTTTTGGACCAATTTTCAGAAACAAAAAAAGTTGTTTCTCAAAAATTAGGAGATGTGTCATTTCAACTGACCGGGTCAAGCCTACCTAGTCTGGATTTTTTTAAATAAAAATTTCGAAAATTAATAATAAAAAATAAAATGATTAAAAGATCTAAAAAATGGAAAATTCATAAAAAAATACTCTAAAAAATGGAAAAATAAGAAAACTTCCAAAAAAAAAACTAAAAAATTAAGAGATGGGTCATTTCAACTGACAAATTCTATTTTTGATGATTTTGTCTTTTGATTTCTTTCAAATAATGATTTTGCCCCTCATAAGCAAATCGTTCCAAAAATTTTCAAAAAATATCAAAAAGTAGGTAGTAGGTCTATTCAATCGGCCGATCCTATTTTTAGTGATTTTTCCTTTCCATTTTTTCAAAACCTTGCCTGATTTGTTGCTGGAGTACGATGCTGCATCAGTTACCATCTGCATCCGAAGCGTTCCTATTTTGGCCAAAAACAAATATTATGGTGCAAGAGGATCACAATGTGGGGTCTGAGGAAAGTCATCAAATGTAATTATATAATTATTTGATTTAAATGACAAAGCGAGAAGATAAATTATTTTTCAAAACATAAATTTTGTCCAGCTACCAAACGTGTTTCTGTTCATAGAACAAAAATTTTATACAGTTACCAAAAGTATTATGATTCTCTAAAACTCATCTAGGAAATATAATCAAAATATTTTATTTTAAACATAATCACTTTTTTGGAACAGAAACGTTACCAAACATACCCTAAAAGTCTTCACGTGCTTTGTTTTCTAGACCGCAGAGTTGAGCTCGTCTTTGTAACCATAAAATCTTTGCCTCTCATTTAATAGCCATGCAATTCGATAATCTTCTTGAAATGTGTGGGATATGCATTCAAATCAACTAAGAAAAATTTTAAGGTTAATACCATAAAAAACTCCAAACTGATATACTTGTGATAAATTTACCTCAAATAATTTTTTTGACCATCAAAAATCTCAAATTAGCACACCAGTAATAAATTTACTCTAAACTGATACAGTTATGATAAATTTATCCTTTATTAATTTTTTGTTAAATTTTACTATCAAATTATTGAGTTGGATGACACGTGACAATTGCGGAATGTATGCGTTACCCTCTATTTGCCACATGTATATTAATTTGGGATTTTTCTTAGTATTAACTCAATTTAATAGAAACCAACAGAGGATAAATTTGTCACACGTGTATCAGTTTATAGTTTTTTGTGGTAAAAAATTTAGTTTGTGGTAAATTTATATCAGTTATGTCAGTTTAGCGTTTTTGGTGATCAAAAAAATAGTTTTGGGTAAATTTGTTACAAATGTATCAGTTTGATTTTTTGGTGGTAAAAAAATAGTTTGGGGTAAATTTACCACATGTGTATCGATTTGGGGTTTTTTCGTGGTATTAACCCAAAATTTTAAGGATGCATTTGTTTCTCGAAAAAATCAAGATTTAAAAAATATTTTTCAAAAATGACTAGAATCGCTTACAAAAATAAATGAATAGAAAATATTTTTATCACCCTAAAAGATAGTTGGTGACCCCGAATTGTTTTCTTTAATGCAAACATTTTCAATCTATTAACTTTCTATGCGCCATAACCAATTCTTTTATTAGAATTTTTTTTCAAATTTTGAATTTTTCGTATGACAAACACACCCTAGGTATGCAGCCGCGCACATTTCAACTATTAGGGATTGGGAATAACATTGAAGCTTTTTTTGTTTAGTGAAAAATAGATGATTCAAAAAATATTTTCTTGAAAATGATCATTTGTATCACTTACAAAAATGAATTAATTGGTAAATATTTTCATCATTTACGGAAATATTTAGACATAGATAATTGAGGATAATGAAAAAATATTTCAACAACTAATTATTTGATGTGACGAAAGCAATCGATTTTAGAAAATATATCCTCCAAATCATATATTTTCTATGAAATAAACTGAGCCTAAGAGTCTATTTGGAGTTACTTTTAGTGAAGACGACGCAAAGACACAAACAATTCATGAACTTTGGACCAATATGCAATATCGTTAATAAAATTTTAATTTGTTCATTACGATTCTTATACTATTTAGCTAAATATGCAATGTCGTTCAAGAATTTTTAATTTGTTCAATGTAGTCTTTATTATTGGGATGCACATTGAGTTGTGTTAGAGAAGTTTCACATCAAAGAATTGATGTGGTATTGAGCAGTTAATATATCATATTTGATCCATAACTCATTAGCTTAAATTTTTGAGTGAATGTAAATTCAATTAGATATTTTGATAAGCTCGGACTTGAACTTCCTCTTGGTGATCTCCCCGGCAAAGGTATCGAACTTCTATTACATGCATTCCAACATTTATACTTTTTAACTACTGTCCATGAACTTTTAATTTGTTTAACATAGTTCGTAAATTTTTAGTATATGTTCAATTTAGTCTGAAGACTGTGTGAAAATGTATATGTTGTCATTCCATTAAGTCAAATTTGCTCATTTGTCTTCCAACTGGGTAGTTTTGAAAGGAAAAAAAAAGTTACACGTGAATTATCCATGTAACGTCAGCTTGAATTAGAATATAGTATTCCTTAAAATTTATTTAATTTGTTCAATTTGGAAAATAATTATGCATGTTATTTGATGACATGGAATAATATATCTTGATTTGAGTTGAATATATAATCCACGCTTAACTTTATTATTATTGTTTTTTTACCGTTTAGACATACTTGATTAGAAGCCAAATAAGCAAATTCCATTAACTCGAATTAATGGATAAACAAAAATATTTTTGCATATTTTGGATATTAAATTGAATATATATCAAAAGTTCAGGGACCGCATTGAATAAATAAAAAATTTATGAAAAACATTGAATATTAGGCTAAAGTTCAATGATTGTGTTGAACAAATTAAAAGTTTAGAGATGACATTGGATATTGAGTTAGGCTAAAGTTTAATGATCGTATTGAACAAATTAAAAGTTTAGAGATGATATTGGATACTGAGTCAAAGTTAAGGAACCTTATTGTAATTACCCATGGACCACCACGGAAAAAGGAACAAGGGGAATGGAAAAGTAGCACATGCCATTTGCATGTAAGGAAAAAGCACTGCATGCGTCATTTTTTATGCTACGTCCGGGCATTAGATGAAGGACAATAGGGCGAGGGTGAATCGAGAAAACGATTACATTTTTCGCCGAAGCTAACTTTCGCGTAAAAAAAGAAAAATTCGCGACATATCTAGCAATATCTTAGGGTACCATCAGGGCAAAAAGTGACAGATCAGAGCAGATTTTTGAAACGTGAGAGATCTTTCATGGCAAAATTAGCAGGCCTCAACAAATTTTCTAATCTCAGTTTCGCTCGCAGTAGATCTGGCTTTCCAAAAATGACATCGTTTAGGAGATCCACTTATATTGAATTTTCGTGTCGGATCCACGTCACTGGCCGATCACTTGAATTGTTCCCTCGATGTGTTTCCACGTCAACAATTTTAACGGAATACCTGAAGGAGGTTAGTGAAGGGAAAGTCTGTCGTGCGTGGACCGATTTGGGATTTTTTTGTTGGGATTAACCATAAAATAAGTTCTTTGTTTTCCAAATTTGTCGTGCCACCTCTCATTTTTCTCCCACTATCTTTAGACGGAGAATGAGTTTCTTTTAGGGGGTAACTGATAGATATATGGTGCTGATAAAGGTATGTCGGAGCACGCCAAAGATTCACGTACGGACAAGATCGATCATTAATATCAATTCGAGAACTCTTTCGTCTTTATTAATCACGAGCACTTGGACCCAGCGCGCATGATGCTCACTGTTGACCATCTCAAAGTCATATTCCAAATTGGATTTCATGTTTGGGGGGTTTTGTGCATGGTCGAACATGACATACATTCAAATAGTCAACTTTTATGATCATTTTATTAGTGAAAATTATCGGAAAAATAATAAAAAAAAAGTCCTAAAAACCTATTTTATTTGAACCAATTCAATTCTGAACCTTTTGATTTGACAAATTTAATTCTATAACTTTTCGTATCGGTATTAATTGAGTCTATTCGGTCAATTCAGATAAAAAATCGCTAATGTGGACGGTAGCCATCTTACATGGCGCGATCGGTGCTTACGTGGACTTTTTAAAAAAAATTTAATGATTTTTTTATTTTTTTATTTTTTAGGACATGGAAGGACAAGAAAGAAAAAGAAAAAAAAAGAAGAAAAAAATTAGTCAAAACATTATTAAAATTAGGACAGTCGGTGTCCACGGTAGTGCTTCTTGGCTTAAATTGGCATGATAGACTCAATTGGTACAAATATGAAAATGTTCGGGGCTATATTGGTTTAATTGAAATGTTTAACACTAAATTAATACAAATGCAATGGATTTATGTCTTTTTTAGTACTTTTAACGAAAATCTACCAATTAGCCATAATTTATTACATGAATGCCGATTCAATATTAAAAATTTTTATTTTACCAATACAGTTGTAAACTTTTGAGCAAAATTTTATTGCAGTCCTTTCGAACAAGTTTCTTCCGAAACTACAAACACGGTAATCTAGTCATCGTAAACTGTTGTATGTGGCATACTGCCACCTAAAAAGTATGGACGCGCCGAGAGGTCGCCGCGTCGATATCAAGCCTATGTTGGACACTAACACATGTCTGACACGCGGTCAACGCTGGCGACACGCGAGTCGGTGAGTCTTGCTAGCTATTACGAAGGAGCGTGTGATATCTCCACGGGGAAACCCTTGACGAGGGGGAAGAGGGCATTTGCGTCTCATGGAGTCATGAAGGAGAGAGACCAAGAGATGGGGAAGAAGGGAAAAGTGGGGGAAGGGGAAAATAAAACTTAAATTTGAAGAATCGACAAATCCAAAAGAATCAACATAAGCAAGGTAAATTCAAAGGCAAGGTGCGCCTGACAACCATTTTGTTCCAAAAATAATTTTCGGGAACAGAAATAAGATTTTCTATTTTTGCCGTAAACGAATATTTTTTATTTATGATTTTGGGTTAAAATCTATTTTCGAAACAAATTTTGTTTCAGAAATAGAAACGTCCGGTGCCTTGTTTCTCGACAACTTTTTCTTATCAATGATAAGTTATCATTGAAATAAAATCGCCGGCACATGATCGAGCCAAGTGAAGATCCTTGTTTTTTTAAAGAGGGAAAACTAAAGTTCGCTTTTTTATGGGTTGGTTTGGTTCAATGAAGTTCTCTTTCCTGGGGCCGTGGTGCAAGTGAGGAAAGAAGACGAGGAAAGAAGACGATGAGAGAGAGAGAGAGAGACTGTAGAGAGGGAGAGAGAGTGTATGTACTACGGAGGAGGAAGAAGACGAAATAGAGGTGGGCAGGGCTACACCGAGAACGGGAAATATTTCGTGAGATCATCTTGTCGGGCCCACCTATATTTATTTTTGACAAGACATCGTTCTCTTTTACTTTTTTTTTTTATTATTGTCATCATTATTGTTATTTTAAAAAGATGACTTTTGGGGTCAAATCGCAGGAGTGGCCAAGGTGGGAAGTTTCAAAATATATATTTAACGTGCAATGTATCAGTGTTACTTAAATTGCTACACGAAAAATTTCAGCAAAAATTGGTAAGGAGTTTTGAAAAAAAAAATAATTTAAGATTAAATCAATAAAATTAATAAGTAAAAATAAATAGGAATTCATATAATAAGTTTAATTTATCCAACTTAATTAACACGGAGACCTTCAAAGGGAAGCGGTCGCCTCTTTTCCAAGTGATGTCAAAGATTCGCAAAAGCTATGCGTCAGCAAGAACGTTTAGGCACACGTCATCCTCGACGTACGCCGGGCATATTCTTTTCATTTCTTCTATGCAATATTTTATTTTTGATACTTTGTACTGTCGATACCTACTCTCCATGGAATTTTGCCTCCCACTTTGCGATTTTCTTTTTTCTTTTTCGCTTATATTTTTGTTGTATTTTCGGCAGAAAGACCTTGCGGTGTTTTAAGTCAACCGAATTTCTATTTTGTCAGCTTGCTTACCGGAAAATTTTTCTCGCGACTAACTTAAGTGGCAAAGACTTACAAAATGACTTCCGGTCGTTCCCCCCCCCCCCCTCCTCAACTAAATGAAAGGCCATAGGGGCAGAAAATCGGATTAGAATAGCGGGACTAATGTCCTGATGTCTATTTCGAGACAACTTCTATCGCGGAGGTCGAGGATATACCGAGAATAATGGACATAAGGATAAAAGAAATGTTGGCTATGTTGATAGTTTATTTGTAAAATAAAGAAAAAGTGCGTTGTCTCACATAGAAAAGATACGAGTGCGTGGGTCAAAATATAAGCGTAGAAGTCTTCTAATATTACAATTAAAACACGATGAGCTAAGTGAGCCAGGCCCTAATTAGGCGCACTTGGCTCGCGCTCGCAGACCAAAATTAGAACTAAATCACTGCATATATATTTTTAATTTATATTTTCGAATTCCAAGCGAAAATATCGTAAGTGCCGCTTCGTCCAAGGAAAACTATAACCGAAATCAACTTTTCATACATGAAAAGTCTGTGCATGTTTCTTCGCCATTTCTATTCAACGTTGTTCACGTCGATTCTGGCCGTTCGATGTTATCATTTGAGGCATTATCATATTACGAGATATTTTTTTGTCGGTAATCGCCAGTAATTTTGTTAGACAAATAATTCCATAATAAATTCGCGCTGAGATTTCATCCCCTACCTGTCGTTACTTTTCCCAGCACGTTATGGCCGCCCGGGTATTGCAATTATAGCTTTCGTTGACGGAGGCATCGTCCGCATGAACAGACGACCTCAATAATGTCGATAGTTACTCGGCACCAAACGTAAGCATCCAGGAAAGATGAGCTACATGAACAGACGTCCTCAATAACGTCCCCATCAATCCTTGTGGACGTTGACGAGAAGCCAACCTCAGAGAGTGCCCTTTTTGCTTGGCACCAGCGTAAGCACCCAGGAAAGAAAACCCCCCCCCCCCCCCCCGACTCTTCCCCGCAAGTCACGGGCTACCGAGCGATCGCTGGGGACGTTGACGAGGAGCGTCCTGAAAGCAACCTCGGAAGCAAAAGGGGCCTTTGATGATGGGCAAAGGAAAAAGTGCCGCAAGAAAGTCTTAAACTTATTATATTGATACTGATTCGACCCTAAAATTTTTTATATTGATACCAATTCGGCCCTAAACCTTTTGTATTTCTGCCGATTGAGTCGATCTGATCAATTTTGACCAAAAATCGCTGACACTGACGTCAATCACTTACGTAGCACGGCTAGCGCTGATGTGGATACTTTTTAATATTATCTTTTTAAATATTTTAAATAATTAAAGGAATAGAAAAAGAAGAAAAACCAAAAAAATTATTCAAAAAAGTTAATAATATTAAAAGAACATTAAAATTTTCACGTCAGCATCAGCCCTATTGACACAAGTGCAAATGTTTAGAACTGAATTGGCATAAATACAAAAATTTTAGGATTGAATTGGCACAAATACAAAAATTTTATAATTGAATCGGCATAAATATAAAAGGCTTATGATTTTTTGGACTTTTTTTTTTCCGATAGGCCAATAATGGCTGAAACCTTAACCCCATATTACCAGTGGGGGAGTTCATGGAAGCAAGCAAAAGGATGGCAATGGTCCCTCGTGACCGCAAAAGGTAAAAACAGCGATGAGGAATAGTTCTTCTTTGCCCTAGTCAAGAACGTTCGCGTGGCTCGCGTTCATCGCTCGGGCGGAACCGATCGTTCGGGCGTTGCTCGCCACCGCGAGAGGAGGAGGAGGCAGATGAAGGACTCCATCTCAACCCGGGAACCATGTTTCCCAACGCAAAGACGTCGTGGAAGAAGCTGTGCCTGTGAAGAAGGCCACGGAAACCCTAGCTATCGGAGATGAAAAACAACGGAGGAGGCGGCTTGGATCTTAGGCTTTCCCTTTACTGCGTCTAGTTTCATTATACCGGGTCTTCTTCGTGGCTTCCTTCCCTTTCTAAAATCCGAAATTTGAAAAGTCCCCAAATAATCCTCGATTTACATGGACGGAAGTAATTTTGATTGGTTCCTTACGGAATTCTCAACACCGACTGAAATTAAATTGGCGTCATAGCAAATGTCTTTATTCGGGCCCTTATTTGAAATAAACTTAGCATATTTATCAGAAAATAGAAAGTAAAAAAAATTAGTTTAAATGGAGCATGAAAATTATAAAGTTGATTGACTAGCTTGAAAAAAAAAACAAAAAAAAAAAGCGAGGGACCGCGTGAATGTGACTAAACCTTAAAACCAATTTGGTGGTGGCATTTCATCACGTCTCTTTTTATCTAGTCAAGATCGAAAAGTCGCAAGATTTGAAATTTTCTCGACACTCTTTTACTTTTCACTTTTCTCTTAATTAAAATCTTTCGGTGAGCACTTCATTTTCTTTTTTACAAATCCTAAACGCTCGAAGCCTTCATAAAATATTAGTTAAGCGCGATTTTTTCTTGCAAATTTTTTAAATTTAAGTAATATTTTGCATTTTTAACATGTAAATTTTGTTCAAAGTTTTTTCTTTTTCGTTTATAATAAAAACAAATAGGCATTTATGTCCCTTAAGATTCGATGCTCACGTCCCTTTCGCGTCATTTATTAGATATCCCCGAAAAGTCAACAATGAAGAATAAGAGTATTCACAGGCTTCATTTTCTTGACCACAGAGCAGAGCTCGTCTTCGTAAGCGACGGATCTTTCCCTCTCATTTGATAGCCTCACAATTTGGCAATATTCCTGAAGTGGGTGGGACATTCATTCTATTCATCCACGAAATATCTTCAAGCATGCAGCCGGGCACATTTCAATTATTAGGGATTGTGAACAATATTGAGGCCCCGTTTATTCGGCAAACAACATATCATTTAAAAAATAATTTTCTAAAAATAATCGCTCATATGGCTTTGTAAAAATAAATTAATTGAAAAACATTTTCATCATGTACGAAAATATTTAGACACAAAATGTTTCCGATAATAAAAAAATATATATTTCATTGACTACTTATTTGATGTGATAAAAGCGATCGATCGTGGAAAATACATTTTTCAAAATTATTCTTTTGTCTGCGAAACAAACGGAGCTTGAAAGTCTATTCAGAGTTACTTTTAGTGAAAATGACACAAACAAAACAAATGATTCATGGACTTTGGCTCAATATGCGATTTCGTCCATGAACTTTTAATTTGTTCAATACGACTCTTATACTTTTTGGCTAAATATGCAATATTATCCATGAATTTTTATTTTTTTCAATACGGTTGTTATAATTTTCAGCTTAAGTTGCAATGTCGTGAATGAAATTTTAATTTGTTTAATGTGGTTCATGAATTTAGTCTCAGGGTTATGTGAAAATGTCAAATGTTATCTTTTTCATTAATTCAAATTTGTTGATTTGGCTTCCAATCAGACTTTTTTGAATTGTAAAAAAAAAAAAGTTACGCATGGATTATCCATGTGACATATTCAACTCAAATTATAATATAACATTCCTTAAAATTTGTTTAATTTGTTCAATTTGGAAAATAATTATGCATGCTATTTGATGATGGGGAACATTATATCCTGATTTGAGTTGAATATATAATCAATGCATAAAGTTTTATTTTTTTACCGCTTAAACATACCTGATTGAAAGCCAAATCAGCATATTTCGCTAACTTGAATTAAGAGAATGACAACGTCTAATATTTTCATATATTTTAGGGATAAACTGAACATGTATCAAAGGTTCGTGGATTATACTGAGCAAATAAAAAATTTACAGAAGACATTATACATTCAGTTAAATTTCAAGAATGGTATTGAACAAATTAAAATTTTAAAACGATATTATATACCGGATTAAAGTTTAAAAATCATATCGTAATCAACCTTGCTCTTTTTTCAAAACTTCACGAGAAAAGCAACAGGTACGCTCGAGCCTTTGCTTTTTGCACACGGTCCGAAAGGGAAAAAGTAAAAAAGGAGACAAGAAAATTTGCAGATGCCATTTGCATGAAAGGAAAAAGCACTGCATGGCGCAATTTTTTATGCTACATTCGGGAGGAGGATAGTACGAGGGTGAATTGAAAAAATAATTACATTTTTCTCCCACCTCTTTCCCGAAAATAAAGGTTGTTTTCACGAAAATATCAAACTGATAAATATGGGTCACATTTTCCTCAATATTAAATTTCATGTTACGAAAGATTTCCAAATAGGTACACGTGTACTATATCAGAACCCGAAACTAAATTTCGTGTGAAAAGGTAAATTCGTGACATAGCTAGCAATATCTAAGAGTACCAACAGGGCAAAAGTTACGGATTAGAGCAGATTTTTGAAGCGCAAGAGAGCCTTTATGACAAAATTAGCAGGCTTCAACAAATCTTCTAATCTCGGTTCATTTGCTTCGCATATGGCTTTCCAAAAACAACGCCATTTAGGAGACCCAGTTATGTTGAATTTTTTTTTGCGTCGAATTCACGTTATCGGCGGATCATTTGAATTATTCATTACATGTGTTTTCACGCCAACAAATTTAACGGAATATTTTAAGGAAATTAGTGAAGGGTAAGTTTGTCCTGCGTGGATCAATTTGAGATTTTTTAAGGAATTAATAATAAAATAAATTCTTTGTTTTCCAAAATTTTCCCGCCAACTCTCATTTTCTCTCCCTCTCTTTAATTAGACAAAGAATAAGTTCCTTTGAAGGTAACAACAGATATGTGGTGTTGATAGAGGTACTTCGGAGCACGCCAAGGTTCACGCCGTGTCCCACGAGATCGATCATCGACGTCAATTTGACAACTCTCTCCTTTTATTAATGACGAGTAGTTGGATACGCCTCGTGATGTTCGTTGTGGACCATTTCAAAGTCCGATTCCAAATTGGATTTTATGTTTGTAGCTTCTGTGCATGGTCGAAAATGACATACATTCATATAATAAATTTTGATTATTACTTTATTCACAAAAATTATTGAAAAAAGTATTAAAAAAGTCCTACACCTATTTCATCGAAATCAATTTAACTTCGAACATTTCGATTGAAGCAATTTAATCATAAACATTTTCGTATTTATACCAATTGAGTTTATCCGATCAATTTAGACAAGAAACTGATAGCATAGACGTCGTTCGTCTTACATGGCTCGATCGGTACTTACGTGGACTTTTTAAATAATTTTTTGAATAAATTTTATTTTCGATTTATTTCTAGGTTGTGGAAGGACAAGTAAGAAAAACCAAATAATAATAATAATAAATTATAATAAATGATTAAAATCAGGATAGTGAGTTTTCACATTAGTAAATTCAGACCTAAGTTCGTTATATATACTCAATTGGTATAAATGCAAAAATATTTAGAACTAGATTAGTCTAACCGAAAGATTTGAGATCGAATTAATACCAATATAATGAGTTTATGCTTTTTTTTTGTACTTTTAACGAAATTTACCTAATTAGCCATAATCTATTACATGGATATTAATTCAATCCTAAATTTTTTGATTTTTTCAATTTAGTCATAAATATTGGTGTGAAATTTTATTGTAGTTATTTTGATCAAGTTTTGTCGGAATTTATTGAAGCGTTGATCTAGTCATTGTCAGCTGTCCAACATGATATATTGCCATATGAAGACTCTCAGCGAAAATTGGTGAGGAATTTTGTGCAAAGATTTTGGGCTAAATCGATAAAATTAAAAAGTAAAAATAAATCGACATCGGTATAATAATTAAGTTTAATATATCCAACTTAATTAATATGGAGAACTTTAAAAGGAAGTCGTCGCTTCTTGTCCGAACGATGTCAAGATTCGCAAAGCAATGCGTGGCTGATTCTGCCCCCCAACTTCGTGATTTTCTTTTTCTTTTCCTTTTCTTTTTTGCTTTTATATATATATATATATTGTATTTTCCGCCGAAAGACCTTGCGAGGTTTAAGTCAACCGAATTTCTATTTTGTCAGCTTACTTACCGGGAAAATTTTTCTCGCGACTATCTTAAGGGGACGACACGAGCTCAAGTGGCAAAGACTTACAAAATGACTTCCCCGGTCCTTTTTTAATTTTTCTTCCTCAACTAAAGAAAAGGCCGTAGGGGTGGATAATCGGATTAGAATAGAGGGACTAATGTCCCGATGTCTATTTCGAGATAATTTCTATCACAGAGGTCGATTGTATACTAAGAATAACGGAAATAACAATAAAACAATGGTTCGCTATGTCGATAGTTTGCTTGTAAAATAAAGAAAAGAAGAAAATATGTGAGATCGTGGGTCAATATATACGTGTGGAAGTCTTCTAATATTTACAATTGAAAAACCATGAGCTAAGTGAACTAGACCTTACAATACCCTCTAGGCACACTTAGCGCGTGCTTGTCGACCAAAATCAGAACCGATCACTATTTTTTTTTAATTTATATTTTCGAATTTACGGTTTTTCATACATGAAAAGTTGTGCATGTTTGTTGGCAATTTTTATTTTAATAATTTTAAATATTTTCAATAATTAAAGGAATAGAAAAAGAAGAAAAACCCAAGAAAATTATTTAATATTTTTATAATACTTACAAAATGTCCACATCAACGCTAGTCATGCTATGTAAGACAATTGACGTCCACGTCAATAATTTTAGACTAAAATTGGCCGAATTGACTTAATTGGCAGAAATGTAATAGATTTAGGACTCAATTAACACAAAGAAAAAGTTTAGGACTGAATTATTTAATATTTTTATAAATTTTAAATAATACTTAAAAATGCCCACGTTAACGCTAGTTATGCCACATAGGACAACTGACCTCTACGTTAGCGATTTTTTGGTTAAAATTGGCCGGATTGACTTAATTGGAAAAAATACAAAAGATTGAAAACTCAATTGATTTAGGGTTTTTTTTTTTTACACTTTCCCTGATAGGTTCCTCATGACCGCAAAGGGGAAAAACATTCCGACGGTGTCCGAGGATGGCGATGACGAGGAGGAGTAGTTCTTCTTTGCCTTAGTCAAGAACGTTCGCATGGCTCGCGATCATTGCTTGGGCGAAACTGATCGTTCAGGGGCTGCTCGTCACCGTTAGAGGAGGAGGCAAATGAAGGACTCCATCTCAGCCCGGGATCCATGTCTCCCAACGCGAAGATGTCGAGGAAGAAGCTGTGCCTGTGAAGAAGGCCTCGGAAACCATAGCTTTCGGAGCTGAAAAACGACGGAGGAGGAGGCTGGGATCTTAGGCTTTCCCTTTAACTGAATCGACGAATTGATATTATATGTTCCCTATTTCTTTGACTAATTTGCTAAAATCACAATGCAATTCTCTGAGAGGAAAATAGTTTTAAGTGGTGTTTGAAAATTATGAAGTTGATGGCCTACCGTAAAAACGTGGGGGACCACGTAAATATTAGGCTAGCCATAGATAAATTTCTCCATTTACTTCAATATAAAATGACCAAGCTTATAAATCAACTTTTGCCGGGGTCATATTCTTCACACATCCCTAGTGAAAACAGTAAATTTGGAAAGATTTGAGATTTTTTTTTTAAATTTAAATAGTTTATGGCATTGCGCCAAAAGCCAACGGTAAAAAGTATCCACGTGCATCATTTTCTCGACCACAAAGTAAATAGAGCTCGTCTTAGCGACCCTCCGATCTTGTAGCTCCTTATTTTCGTAAGGAAAAAAAAACAGTAGGAATTGTAGTTGCGTACACTTAAATACATGGATGTGTCTATTAGGGCAACAGACTCCAAGGGAAAAAAGAGAACTCGCACTTGCCCTTTGCATGAAGGGAAAAAAGCACCGCATGCGCCACCAATGGTTTGTTCGGGCAACAGAGGGAGGGAGGAGGAAAATATAAGGGACAATCGAGAAAACATTACATTTTCGCTTATAATTTAAATTTTTAGAATAGTTAGTTGTGATTCATTAAAGCCTCGCATGATACCACCCTCCTATTTACCCCCTCTTCAATTACATATTTTCAACCTTTAGGCTAAGGCCGAAAGCCAATTTATGCATGAAAGGGAGCGTTAGAATATTTAAATATTAAATCACGTATTATCTAAACATACCACAAAATTCCACACGTACCACATTTATCCCAGACCAATTTTCATATAACAAAAATTCTAAAAACTAAAAAGTTCATGCCGCATTTACCCAAAATTAATTTTCATTCCACAAAAAATCATAAATCGGTATGCCCATAACAAATATAATCTTTGTCAGATTTTTTTTCTTTAACATTTTTTTATGTCTCGTCGGTACCAATTTAAAAATTCTTGTAGCACAAAAATTTGTCATGATAAATACGCCAGCGTTCATGCCTCGTAGCCCGAGACCTATCGTCCACATCAATTTGAGAGCTCTTTCCTTTTATTAATCGCGAGTAGTTGGATACACCGCGCGATGCTCATTGTTGACCATCTCAAAGTCCGATTCCAAATTGGATTTTATGTTTGTAGCTTTTGTGCATGGTCGGGCACGACATACATTCATATAGTAAACTTTTGTTATTACTTTATTCGCAAAAATTATCGAAAAAGCCATAAACGTACTTCATTAGATATAATTTAACTCTGAACCTTTCGATCGAACCAATTTGGTTATAAACATTTTCGCATTGTCACCGATTAAGTCTATCCGATTATTTTAGATAATAATTTGCTAATGTGGACGCTGTTCGTCTTACGTGACTTCGTCGGTGCTTGCGTTGAGATTTTATATAATTTTTTGCAAAATTTTTTATTTTTTTATTTTTTGGGCCGCGGAAGGGAAGGACAAGGAAACAAGAAAGAAAACTTATAAAAAAAATTATTAAATGATGTCAAGATGCGCAGATAGAAGCAATGCGTCACTAAGAACAGATCGGCACACGTCAATCCTTCACTCACACTTTTTAATTTTGTGGTTCTGACACTCTGTACTGATACCTACTCTCCCCTTGGAATTTTGCCACCCACGTTGTGATTTTCTTTTCATATATATATACACATTTTTTTTTTGTATTTTCGGCCGAAAGACCCTTGCGGGGGTTTAAGTCAACCGAATTTCCACATTGTCAGCATGCTTTTACCGGCAAATTTTCTCGCGATTATCTTAAGGGGACGACACGAGCTGAAGTGGCAAAGACTTGCAAGATAACAACCCGATGTCTATCGCCAGATAACTTCTATCGTCTGAGGTCGAGAGCGTAGCCATGGATGAAGGTTATACCGCGATAACGAATGACCACTAAAATAACAACAAAATAGAGAGAAAATTTTAAAACAGAATTTGAACTTTTCTCGATTTTTCAAATAAAAATCTCAAGTGAATTTTATTCCAAATAAATACTTAAAATATTTGAATTTTTTCAAATAAGAATCACTTGAAATGATCTTAAAATTTCAAAATAGAGCGTGAATTTCATCGCATTCTCGTTTTTTTTTATTGAAGTTCTCTTTTTTTTTATTAGACTTTTCTTTATAATTTTTTTAAAAAAAAGGAAAACGAAAAGTCTAATAAAAAATTTCTTACCTAATGCAGAAAAGATACTGAGTCAACACATAAGCGTGTAAGTCTTCTACCCCTATAATTCCAAGGTAGGGTTCTGGCTCTACTTTGGGAAAGAGCGAGGTGACCGGTCGTCTCACCCCCCGGTCCCACCCTCCTTTTGATTTATCTACGTAGATTGAGTCCCGCTTTCCCCCATCCCAAATAAACTTTATTGGTTTTCGACTTGACTTAAATCTAAGTAGGATTGCGCCTTCAAATTTCAAAAGGCACAAATAAATTCTCAAAACTTATAAAATTGACGCAGACAAGCCGTTCCATTAAACTCTATTAACTCACCTACTCAAAAAAAATCCTAACGTGACGTCTTTTCATAATTACTTTTTCGCTCTACCGCTTGAAACTTCTTCTTTTTCCAGACATATATTATTTCCTTCCTTCAATCTTACTTAATTAGATTTGAAAAACGAAAAAGGGCGTAATTGAAAATAATAGAGCAATGGGGCTCCAGACGAGAGCTTGACCTCTAGCTTGGAGGGCCCGACTCTCGTCCTAGATCTAGACGAGGGCCGCCGGCGCACCCATGTTGGCAATGGGCGGCAGCAGTTGCAAAAATAAGCACAAGAATTAGAAACGCTATGAGTTTGGATATCGTGGAGTTGGAAAACTAGCCGGTGTTTTCCCTTATTACATTCATCCGTACATGATGTGAATAAAAGTTTTCCTTTTGCATGAGCAAGCAAGTGCGGCGTCCAGGTTAAATTTATGCAATTTGACTAGTCCACTTCCAGTGGCGATCTTAGTAGTGCACTGCTATATAACTGTCTGGTGCATTCATAATCCTAGTCCTCAAACATTCTGAACTATATTCTCGAAATACTAAACAATATCATGGTCAACGTTTTTGCTCAATGTCTTTTACTTCGATCTTTCATTTTCTTCCTCGTAATATAGCCACTGTTCTCTAATTGTTTGTTTTCAAGAATCCTTGGAGGAATATTAGAATCATTACTCGATAATCTCGTTTGAGACATTTTTATATCCCGGAGAATTTTCGTCACTAGCTGCCTTGTGAGGGCAAATAATTAGAGTGAATTCATGTCTCAAAATGTAATTTCATTCGTTACTTTTTCCCAACGCGTTATGCCGCCCACGTTATTGCATGTTTGACTTCATTAACGAAGGTCCATAATTACTTCTTACCAACGTATGCACCGAGGAAAGAAAAGGCACTGACTCTTACCGCGAGTGACGGAGTGGTCGTTGGGGGCGTTGAAGTTTCAGCGCTGTTTGAAAGCTATGAAGTTGACGGCTTACCTTAAAAATGTGAGGGACCACGTAAATATTGGGCTGGTCATACGTAAATTTCTCCGTTTACTTCAATATAAAATGATCGAGCTTATTAAATCAACTTTTGGGGGGCATATTCCTTCACATATCCCGAGTGAAAATAATAAATTGGAAAGTTATGATTAAGCTTATAGATCAGCTTTTTTTGTGAGCAATTTGTAAAAATCACAATGCATTTGGCTATATATGAAGTTTAAGCCGCGTTTGAAAGCTATCATGTTGATGGCCTACCTTAAAAATGTGAGGGACTACGTAAATATTGGGCTAGTCATAGCTAAATTTCTCTGTTTACTTCAATATAAAATGATCAAGCTTATAAATAAATTTTTTACGAAGGCATACTCCTTCACACGCGGCGATTTAGTCATCGTCGGCTGTCCAACGTGGCACATTGCCACATGAAGACTTTTAGTGAAAATTGATAAAGAATTTTGCATGAAGATTTGAGGCTAAATCAATAAATTAAAAAATAAAAATAAATCGGCGTTCATATAATAACTTTAATATGTATAGACACCTTCAAAGGGAAGCAGTTGCTTCTTGTCCAGGTGATGTCAAAGATTCGCAAAGGCGATCATCCTCCACTTACCCTGCCAGTACCGGCTCTCTCCTTGGAATTCTTCCTCCCACTTCGTGATCTTCTTTGTCTTTTCTTTTTAGCTTATATATTCTTATATATTTTTTTTTGTATTTTCCGCCGAAAGACCTTGCGGGGCTTTTAAGTCAACCGAATTTCTATTTTGTCAGCTTGCTTACCGGAAAATTTTTCTATTTTGGGTCAAGTTTTATCATAAAATTGATAATACGGTGATCTAGTCATCCATCATTTTACGCGGCACACCGTCACATGAAGATTTTCAGCGAAAATTTGTAAGGAATTTCGTGTAAAGATTTATGGCTAAATTGATGAAAGTAAAAAAAAAATAAAAATGAATTGACATTCATATAATATAATACGGAGAACTTTAAATGGAAGTGGTTGCTTCTTTTGCTCGTCCAATTGGTGTCAAGATTCGCAAAAGCAATGCGTCAGTAAGAACAGGTCGGACACGTCATCCTTCACTTACGCTTGGCAATTTTTTTTCTTTTGTTAATTTTGTCGTTCTGACACTTTTTGCCTACTCCCTCCTTGGAATTTTGCCTCTCACTTTGTGATTTTCTTTCCTTTTTATTTTTCTTTTGCTTTTCTTATATTTTTGTATTTTCGGCCGAAAGACCTTGCGGGGTTTAAGTCAACCGAGTTTCCATCTTGTCAGCTCGCTTTTACCGGCAAATTTTCCCGCCATTATCTTAACGGGACGACACGAGCTAAAATGGCAAAGGCTTGCAAGACAACAACCCGATGTCTATTGCGAGATAGCTTCTATCTATAGAGGTTGAGAGTGTAGCCACGGATGAAGGGTATATCGAGATACCGAGCGATCGTGAAAATAACGATAAAAAAGAGAGAAAATTTCAAAAAGAATTCTTGATTCCTCGAATAAGAGCCTCAAATAAATTTTATTTCAAATAAAAGCATAAAATATCTTTGTTTTCTTAAACAATGAGTTTAAAGTGATCTTTATTTTAAACAAGAGCCTGAAATGGCCACAAAATCTCAAAAAAGAGCTTGATTTCAAGGGCATTTTCACCTTTTTCATTATTTGATTTTTTCTTTTTTTATTAGACTTTTATTCTTTATTTTTAAATCTTTTTCAAAAAAAATATGAAAAATAGCCACACACACCGGCGGGAAGCCACTAGCCCACCGCTGGCGGGGGCTCGATGAGGGCAGTGAAGGCCAATAGGGTCGCTAACACCTCGGCAAGGACTAGTGACCCTCACTCCAATCCAAGAGAGGGTTCGACCCTCTCCCTAATTTGGCGAGCGCTGATCTGACCCCCATCGATTGTCACCGACCTCTCGCGAGTGGTGGGCCGGCGGCCTCCCGTGTGTGTGGCTGTTTTTAAAATTTTTTTAAAAATTTTTAAAAATAGAATAAAGAAAAGTCTAATGGGAAGTTTCTTATCCAACATAGAAAAGAAGCGAGTGACCGAGTCAATATATAAGCGTGTAAGTCTTCTGCCCTCATAATTCCAAGTTGGGTTCTGGCTCTGGCTCTGACGAAAACACCCCCCACAACCCCCGCCCAAACAACCACCATCGGTCACCTGCTCCGACGTGTCGCCGCCATGGCCATGCGACTTTGCGCCTCCTTGGTACTTTGGGAAAGGGCGAGACGACCGGTCGTCTCATCCCCCGGTCCCACCCTCCCTTCATTTATCCACGTAGATTGGGTCCCACTTCCCCCATCCCAAATAAACTAATGGTCTTCGACTTGACTTAAATCTAAGTAGGATTGCGCCTTCAAATTTGAAAAGTCACAAATAAATTCTTAAAACTTATAAAATTAACGCAGACAAGCCGTTCCATTAAACTCTATTAATTTACCTACTAAAAAATCCTGACGTGACGTCGTTTCATAATTTTTTTTTCCTCTACTGCTTGGAACTTTTTTTTTCCCTTCCTCCGATCTTACTTAATTAGATTTGAAAAACGAAAAAGGACGTAATTGGAAATGATAGAACAACGGGGATTTGTCGGTCGACTCCAGCCAAGAGCTTGACCCTAAATCGGAGGGCCCAACCCTCACCCTAGATCTAGACAAGGGTAGCTGGCGCACCCATGTTGGCAATAGGCAGCGGCAACAACGAAAATAAGCGCAATAATAAGAAACTCTATGAGTTTGGATATTGTGAAGTTAGAAAACTAGTTAGTGTTTTTCCTTATTACATTGATTTGTACTTGATATGAATAATATGTCTCCTTTTGCATAAGCGAGCAGGTGTGGTGTCCAGGTTAAATTCAGGCAATTTGACTAGTCCACTTCCCTGGTGATCTTAGTAGTGCATTACTATATAACTGTTTGGTGCATCCAAAATACTAGTCCTAAAACATTCCGAACAAAACTATCTTCTCGAAATTCCATATGATATCATGGTCAATGTTTATGTTCAATGCTTTTTACTTCAATCTTTCGTTTTCTTCCTCGCAATACAACCAATATTCTCTAATTGTTTCGTTTTCAAGAGTTCTTGGAGGAATACTAAAATTGCTACTTCATAATCTTGTTTGAGACATTGTTATATCCCGAAGAATTGTTGCTCGTAGCCACCTTATGGGGATAAATAATCACAGCGAATTCATGCCTGAAAATGTGATTTCATTTGTCACTTTTCCCAACACGTTAGGCCGCTTGAGTATTGCATTTTTAGCTTCATTGACGAAGGTCCATAGTTACTAGGTACCAACGTAAGCAGCGGGGGGAAAAAGGTCACTGACTCTTACCGCAATTTACAGAACGATCGTCGGGGGCATTGAAGTTTAAAACAGTAAATTGGAAAGATATGATCAAGCTTATGAATCAATTTTTGTGTGAGTAATTTGTAAAAATCGCAATGCATTTGGCTATGAAGTTTAAGCGGTGTATGAAAGCAACAGAGTTGATGGCCTACCTAAAAAATGCGAGGGACCACGCAAATATTGGGCTGGCCATAGGTAAATTTCTCCGTTTACTTCAATATAAAATGACCAAGCTTATAAATCAATTTTTATAGGGAGCTATTCATTCACATATCCTACGAAACTTACTAACACGAAGATTTAGTCATAGCGGGCCATCCTACGTGGCATACTACCACTCGAAGATTTTTAGTGAAAATTGATAAGGAATTTTATGGAAAGATTTAATATAAATTGATAAAATTTAAAAATAAAAATAAATCAACATGTGTATAATAAGTTTAATTTATCAAACTCAATTAATACGGAGAACTTTAAAAGCAGTAGTTGCGTCTTGTCCTTTGCCCGAGTGATGTCAAGATTCGCAAAAGCAATGCGTCAGCAAGATCAGGTCGGCACAGGTCATCCTCCGCTTACACTATCAATACCTACTCTCTCCATGGAATTTTGCCTCCCACTTCGCGATTTTCTTTTTCTTTTCTTTTTTGCTTATATATTTTTTTTTTTGTATTTTCCGACGAAAGACCTTGCGGTGGTTTAAGTCAACCGAATTTCTATTTTGTCAGCTTGCCTAATGCCTACCGGAAAATTTTTTCCCGCGACTAATGTCGAGATAACTTCTATCGTAGAGGTCGAGGATATACTGAGAATAATGGAAATAACAATGAAAAAAAGGTTCGCTATGTTGATAGTTTGTTTGAAAAATAAAGAAAAGATGCGAGTGTATGGGTCAATATATAAGCGTGGAAGTCTTCTCATATTACGATTGAAACACCATGAGCTACGTGAGCTAGACCCTTTAATACTTGCTCGACGCATTTGGTGCACGCTCGTAGACCAAAATTAGAACTAATCACTGTTTTTTTTTTATCATTTATATTTTTGAATTTACATTTTTCATACATAAAAAATTGTGAACGTCTGTTCGCCTTTTCGGTTCAATGTTTTTCACTTCGATTCTGGTTATTTGATGTTCTCATTTGAGGCATTATCGTATTTTGAGGTATTTTTTTGGTGATCATTAATAATTTTGTGAGACAAATAATCCCATAATAAATTCACACTGTGATTTCATTCCTCCCTGTCATTACTTTTCCCAACGCGTTTTGCCGCTCGGGTTTTGCATTTATAGCTTCATTGACGAAGTCATCGTTCGCATGAACAGGACCTCAATAATGTCGATGGTTACTTGACGCCAACGTAAGCACCCGGGAAAGAAAAGTTACGTGAACAGACGACCTCAATAATGTTCCCATCAGGGGTCTTTGATGATAGGCCAAGGAAAAATTGCCAAATTAACCTTACATAGATTGTATTTATATTAATTCAATTTTAAATTTTATATATTAGTATCAATTTAATTTTAAATCTTTTACATTTCTACCAATTGAGTCGATTCGACCAATTTAGATCGAAAATTATTGACGTAGACATCGGTTATCTTATCTGACATAATTAACGTTGATGTGAACATTTTTTAATTATATTTTAATATGTTTAATAATTAAATAAATATTAAAATAAGAAAAACCAAAAAATTATTTAAAAATTCAATAATATTAAAATAACATTAAAAAAAGTCCATGTTAACGTCAGTGAGTTTCCGGCCAAAATTGGCTAGGTTAACTCAGTTGACACAAGTGCAAAATGTTTATGATTGAATTGACATAAATATAAAAAAGTTAAATATTGAATTGACATTAATACAATAAGTTTAGAACTTTTTTGATATTTTTCTCCGTTGGCTAATAATGGCGAAAACCAACGGATCCGGACTATGTTAGGGGTGACATAAGTGATCTGGGCCGTCCAATTCAAAAATGGACGGCTCAGATTAATTAATTCAAAATTTTAAAATTTCCGCCAAAACTTTTCCCCTTTTTGAAAAAGTTGATGTTGATCAATCTGGGCCATCTATTTTAAATTGGACGGCTCGGATTAGGTAATGTCACCCCTAACATTTTGTTAGGGGATCCAAATCCAAAACGTAAACCCTAGATCGTCAGTGGTGGAATTCATGGAAGCAAGCAAAAGGAACGCAATGGTTCCTTGTGACCGCAAAAGGGAAGAACATTCAGACGGTGTCCGAGGATGGCGATCATTGCTCGGAGGAAACAGATCGTTCGGGCTCTGGCCGTCGTTGCGAGAGGAGGCAGATGAAGGACTCCATCTCAGCCCGGGATCCATGTTTCCCAACTCGAAGAAGTTGAGGAAGAAGCTGTGCCTGTGGAGAAGGCCACGGAAACCCTAGCTTTCGGAGCTGAAAAACAATGGAGGAGGTGGCTTGGATCTTAGACTTCCCCTTTAATTGAATCGACAGATGGATAATATATGTTCCCTACTTTTTTGAGTAATTTGTAAAAATCACAATGCAATTCTCTAAGAGGAAAACAGTTCTAAGTGGTGTTTGAAAACTATGAAGTTGATGGCGTGCCTTAGAAATACGGGGGACCTCGTAAATATTGGGCTGGTCATAGGTAAATTTCTCCGTTTACTTCAATATAAAATGACCTGAGTGAAAATAGCAAATTGAAAAGATTTGAATTTAAATAGTTCATGACATTGGCCCAAAAGTCAACAGCAAAAGAGTATTCACGCGCTTCATTTTCTCGACCACAAAGTAGTAGAGCTTGTCTTGGAGACCATCCAATCTTATAGCTCCTCTCGTGAGATCCACGTGATTCAATAATTTTCGTAAGGAAAAAAAATTAACGATTACAGTTGCGTATGCTTCAATTATTGGAGATTGCCACATGGATGGCCTATTCAGAGTTGCTTTATCTTGGAAATTTCACGGGAAAAGCACAAAAATCACTTGTTAAAGTAAATCAAATAGTTTGACCCCCAAAAAAAAAAAGTAAATCAAATAGACTTCAAGGGAAAAAAAGAGAAGTTGCCCTTATCCTTTGCTCGAAAGGAAAAAAGCACAGCATGATTACATTTTCACTTACGGTCCAAGTTTTTATAGAGTGGTTAGCTGTGATTTATTAAAGCTCCGCATGCCACATGGTACCAGGCCCCTATTTACCTCCTTCCCAATTATATATATTTCCAAAACTTTAGGTTAAGTTCAAACCCAATCTACGCACAAAGGAAGAGTGTCAAAATATTTAAATATTAAATCACGCATTATTTAAACACGCCACAAAATTTCACATGTACTGCATTTATCTCAGACCAATTTTCGCGTAACAAAAGATCTAAAAATCAATTAGTTCGTGCCGCATTTACCCAAAATTAATTTTCATTCCACAAAAAAAAATCCTAAATCAATATATCCGTGACCAATATACTCTTCGTCGGCCTTTTTCATTAACATTTTTTTTATGTCATGTGCGCACCCGATTTAAAAATTCTCGTGGCACAAAAATTTGTTATGATAAATACAGCACGGGCGTGGAACTCTTTCCCTTCTGTCTCTTCCATAAAAATACAAGAGGGGGGAAAAAACAGAATTTCCCAAAATTTTTCAAGTCACTTGTCATGTTTCTCCCCCTCTCTTTTGACAAAGTACGAGTTGCTTTTACGCTAACACTCTAACTTTCGTTGTGGGGGCACGGCACCTCCGACCACGAGAGGACTCACACCTCGTCCGACGAGATGGATCGTCGATAGGAGGCGAGAATTCCTCGTCTCAGTACAAATTACACGTGCTTTGCCGCCACCCCCCACAGTGCTCGTCATATTCCCTCCTATCTCTTCCATAAGAATACAAGGTTTAAAAAAAAAAAAAACGAAAGGACGTTCCAAATTTTTCGCGCCGCTCGTCATGCTTCGCCCGCTCTCTTTAGACAAAGTACGAGCTCCTTTTACGCTAACGCTTATCTTTCGTGTGGGGAAAGGTATCTCCGACCCCGTGAGGCTGCACACCTCGTACGACGACATGATGGATCATCGATTAGGAGGTTGAGAATCCCTTCTCTCATGATGAATACACGTGCTGGGCCCCACCTCACGATGCTCATGACATTCACTTTTTTTTTTTTATCACTTTGTTCGATACGAGAAATAACGACATAAAATGATCCACGAACCTCCATTCAATACGCAATATTGATCTCTAAAATTTCATTTTGACCAGTATAACACTCGGTATAGGAAGATGTTCAATGCGGTACTTCCATCAATTCACGCTCGGGGACGAAGTTTGATACTTTCTTACATTTTAAAAATTAAGTTAAACATATTTCAAAAGTTTAGGAATTATGTTAAACAAATTAAAATTTGAAGGGCCGCATTATATATTAGATTAAAATTAAAAAATAATATTAATTAAAATAAAAATTTCAATATCATATTACATGTTAAGTTAAAGTGCGTGAATTTTTTCCTTACACAAAGAACGTGAACCAGGAGTAGTTTGCTTGGGGTCTAAATGAAGTAAACATCCGGTAAAAGCAATGCGTCGCTAGGATTCGGGAAACATTTGTTAGAATTATTTATGCCATTTTTTTTTACACAATGCATCATTTTTAGTCAACCGAATTTTTATTTTCTCGCCTTTTTTTTTTGGGCTGGACTGTTTATCGGTATACTTTATGGGAAGACATGACATGAGCTAAAGTAAGAAGACTTATGATATGACTTCTCGTCCTTTGAAAACAAAAAAAAAAGAATTAAAGAGAAGGTCATAGGAATGGAGAAAAATGCGCGGATGTATCCACGTAGCAAGAGTAGGGATTTTACTTGATCCGGATAACTGGATTAGAATTATGTCTTTGTCTCAAGGTAAAATCCCACTCCCAGGCGATCATGCTAACGATAACAAAGCAAGTATTGGACTCGCTATTCTTGCATTGCCTTTTTTTTTTTTAATCGGCAGATGTGTTTGCGTGATTAGCCATCGAATGGTCTGATGTATGTAAGAATGAGAGGTGTCCAAATAGTTTGGGGGGTGCAGTTCGTACTCTTCATTCACAGGAAGGCACGAGGTCCCGCGTCGATGGGGTCGTAGGGCAGAGAACCCCCAACTTACCGGAGTTAATTTGGATTTGGACCCAAAAATAACTATCGAGTGGCTTAGGGCTTTTTAGGCCTCTAGAGCTTTGGTGTCGCCTATATAATCTATTTCCTTTGTAATGGAAAAAAATTAGACACTATTTCAAATATTAAATTGTCCTCAATATTTCGCAGAAGGGCATGATCAAGGGCATTTTCGTCATTTTAGTAATTTTTTTTCTTTTCTTTTCTTTTTCTTTTATTTCTTCCTTCCTTTTCGCCTGTGGCCGGTCGTAGGCAATAGTTGGCCACCAGCAAGTGTTGGACAAGTCTGCCCTCAACCTATGTTACACCGATACAAGACACGACACGCCGACACGTGAATTCTCAAAAAATAGAGAATTCCGACACACTGGGACACGTTATATACTATATGTATATTTTTAATGGTGGCTCCTTCTCATAAGCTAAATTGTATTAAAGAATTGAAAGAATCCCAACGAATGTAAGAGTTTGCAATACTTTTATCAAAATATCTGCCAAGTTGATGCATCTAATACAGCTAAGGTGATAATTAGGTCAAAAAGTTTGAGTTTTTGACCCATTTTACCACTGGGCACGCAAGGGACTCGCGTTGACCCGAGGTCAACGTGTCCAAAAGTGTCCGAGTGTCCGACACGCCAAAATTCTGAAAAAGGGCGTGTCCGTGTATGTCGCGACCCTCTAAAAAAATTTTAAATTTTAAAAGGGGTTAACGGATTATTAGGTTAATTAGATTTGACTAACCTAACGCGGACCCTCCCAAGCCCTACCGAATCGCAACTTTGGTTTTTGTTTAAATGATTTTAAAATTTGGAGTCGCCACTAATCGTTCTTGGTAGGTCGATTAGAAACCTAAATAAATTAGCGGGAGAACTAATTTATTCCTGCGAACCAGAGATTAGGAGCTCGGGGACTTGGTTACACTAGTTAATTAAAACTAATGCCCTTTCGGTACCTTAATTTCATGGATATCCTAATTCGGCAACTCAGACTTGGTTTATTCCTAAGGCTCTAGTAGGGTATTCTCTTTTGTGTTTTCACTTTTTAAATAGGATGCATGGATGGTATATATTTTTATTTGTTATATTTTTTTAAGTGTTAAAGATTCCCTGAAGCCGAAAGAGGGAGTGTGTTAACGACTTCTGTGCAGTATTACGACCTACTTATCTTTTGGGTCTGATGATTCAAAAATTAAATTATAGGAAGTACATGACAGTGAATAAACACCTCCAATGGGAGGCCTAGCATTGGCTTGGCTCTTCCCTTTGGGATTTAAGGTACAGGTATTTAAGTTGCAAGTATTTAAACTACTGTAAGTAAAAACCTCCAATGGGAGGCTAAGCATTGGCTTGGCTCTTCCCTTTGGGATTTAAGGTACATGTATTTAAGTTGCAGGTATTTAACTACTGTAAGTAAAAACCTCCAATGGGAGGCTAAGCATTGGCTTGGCTATTCCCTTTGGGATTTAAGGTACATGTATTTAAGTTGCATGTATTTAACTACTATAAGTAAAAACCTCCAATGGGAGGCTAAGCATTGGCTTGGCTCTTCCCTTTGGGATTTAAGGTATAGGTATTTAAGTTGCAGGTCTTTAACTACTGTAAGTAAAAACCTCCAATGGGAGGCTAAGCATTGGCTTGGCTCTTCCCTTTGGGATTTAAGGTATAGGTATTTAAGTTGCAGGTATTTAACTACTGTAAGTAAAAACCTCCAATGGGAGGCTAAGCATTGGCTTGGCTCTTCCCTTTGGGATTTATGGTGCAGGTATTTAAATTGCGGATGGACTTTGTCCTCTCCATTCTGGGGTATGAATTCTGTAAAATAAAATACAACGAATTGATTCAACAATTTGAAATTTGTGCGCGCTTGAGGACTCCTCCAATCCGATTTTGTGCTTCCATAGGGTTGACCATTGATATAAAGCTGCGGCTTCCTGACATAAAATAGAGTGAAATGTCAGTATACAAAATATGTGCTAATCTGCACCTAAAACCAGAAGAGTGGAAAGAGTACTTATCTCCCGTTTTTTGGGAGGGATTTCTATAATTGATTTTCGCTCTCTATGTTCCCAATATAGAGAGTTTCTTTTGAATTAAGAGGGACTTTTAGTCACAGATCAGTTGAGAAATCGGTGAACAGCTTAGGAGCTTGTCTGGGCCGATTTTTGCATCTCTACGAGATTTTTGCTGTTGACGTAGAGATATCCTTCTCCTGACATAAAATATGGAGAAAAAAAAGGAGATGGAGAAAGTGCATACAATTTGTGCTAATTTGCGAGTAAAACCATAAATAAATGAATAAATAAAAACACTTAGCTCGAATTTGCTTGCTCGTTGACGATGATGAACTCTTGATTTATATTAATCGATGAAGGAATTTGTGATGATAACCCCTATCTTTAAACTCCCATCATCTTTAAAATTCTCTCTCTTTTGGTATTTTCTTTCTCTCGAATTTTTCTTCAATCTCCCAAAACTCTCTCAAACATCCAAAATTTTCTCTCCAAAAAAATTCCTCTCAAACACTTCAAATCTTCTCTCCAAAAATCCCCCCCCTCAAGCTCACTTCTTCCTCCTTTTATAATCTACTCATCTATCTCCCATTCTAATTTTTCCACTAACTCTATCTCCCATTCTAATTTCTCCACTAACTCTTCTTCATTTTCATCTTCCATTCTCCATCTCTATCTCACATTCTAATCTCTCCACTAACTCTTCTTCATCTTCATCTTCCCTTCTCCATATTTATCTCCCATTCTAATTTCTCCACTAACTCTTCTTCATCTCCATCTTCCCTTCTCTATTCTTATCTTCCATTCTAATTTCTCTACTAACTCTTCTCCATCTTCCATTCTCTATTCTTATCTTATTTTCTCCATCCATTCTTCTCCAACTTCTCTTCTTCATCTCCTCTTCTCCATCTTCCCTTCTCTATTCTAATTTATCCACTAACTCTTCTTTTTGTTATTTGTAAAATAATCCTTCAAGAGTTAAGTATTTGCACTCTAGTCCTTGAATTTTAAGTATTTACAATTTAGTCCCTGAAAAAATATATTTCTTTAAGTCCAAATCTCCTCATAATTTTTGACACACCAAAATTTACCACATATCAAATTTAAGCTCATTTCTTGCCGTTGAAAATAATGCAGAATTTAATTAAAGCCCTTTTGCGAAATTAAGTCATTCTGGGTATAATTGGGCCAAGATGAAAATTTAAAATATTAGAAGACAATGTCACAAATCATAAAAAGTGAAAATTAAAAATAAGTTGACTCAAATTAAATTTTTTTAGGCCCGATTCAAGATTATACTCGTGAAGGAACACGTGACTCGAATTGGATTTTTCTGAATTTGCGATGGTCAATATGAAAATAGATTTAAAATAAAAATATTAACTATCTTTGTGTATTTTTTTGGCCTCAAATGTTATTTTTCCAAAATTTTCAAGTATTTTTGTATTTTTTTTAAATTAAAAATATATATAATATGAAATTTTATTTTTTGTTCAAAAATGGTTGCCTAGGCTTGGCCAAGGCTTCCAAAGTTGATTTTTCAATTTTCTCATTTTTTCTTCATTTTTTTTTATGAATTTTCGAAAATAAAAATACCGAAAAATACTGAAAATATGAAAAATCGTTTTTTGGTCAAAATTGGTTCCCTAGGCTTGGCTAAGGTCCCCAAAGTTGATTTTTCAATTTTATGAATTTTTATGGATTTTTTATTACTTTAGCAATAGAAAAAATGATTAAAAATCAGGTGTCAACAGTGTAACATAGCCCTCAACAATGGCCTCACCTTGCCTTAGCGAGGGTCGCCTTGCCGCGGTTAATGAGGGTCAAGGCGACCCTCACTTGATCATCACGTCATCTTCTTCTCTTTTGCGGCCATGATCGACTATGACTTTGACACCTCTTCACTTCACGAGACACCTCTTCATGGTTGGCGAGGGCCTAGGCGAGGGTCACCTGGCCTATGCCCACTGAGGCAAGCCGTAGCCAATTGCATCATAGAAAAAAATGTCAAAAAAGAAAAAAACGAAAAAAATAAATGAAGATAATGCCTTTGGTCCATTCCTTAAAGCAAAAGAGAAAATTTCAGCCCTTATTTAAAATAAGGGAAAATACCGTCAAAAACCCTGAACTTTACCTTTTGTGACAAATTTACCTCGAACTATTTTTTATGATACCAAAAACCCTGAACTTTACCCTTTGTGACAAATTTACCTTGAGCTTTTTTTGTGACACCAAAAACCCTTAACTTTGCCTATTGTGATAAATTTACCCTAAACTTTTAAATTTGTGATAAATTTACCATGAACTTTACAATTTATGACGAATTTACCCTGAAATTTTAAATTTTTATTTAAATAATTTTAAAAATAAGCTGAAAATTTTAAAAAAGGGCTAAATTTTTTTAAAAAAGGCTTTGAAGCTGGAGATATATAAATTTTAATTTTTATCCCCTTTTTCATTTTATTTTATTTTTAAAATTATTTTAAATAAATAAAAAATTGAGAAAATACCACCAAAAACCCTAAACTAAATAACATTTTAGAGTTTTTGGTGCCATAAAAAATTTTTATGGTAAATTTGTCACAAAGGGTAAATTTTAGGGTTTTTGGTGGTATTTTCCCAATTTTTATTATTTAAAATAATTTTAAAAATAAGATAAAAATGAAAAAAGAGCTAAAAATTAAAAAATATATATCTCCGGCTTCAAGGCCGGCGACCCCTGTCAGCCCTATTCCGGTAGAGGTCACCAGCCTTGAAGCCGAAAAAGAAAATTTTTTTAAAAATTTTTTAGCCATTTTTTAAAAATTTCAACTTATTTTTAAAATTATTTAAATAAAAATTTAAAAGTTCAGGGTAAATCCGTCACAAATTGTAAAGTTCATGATAAATTTATCACAAATTTAAAAGTTTAGGGTAAATCTGTCACAATAGGCAAAGTTAAGGGTTTTTGGTGTCACAAAAAAAGTTCAGGGTAAATTTGTCACAAATGGTAAAGTTCAGGGTTTTTGGTGTCACAAAAAAAAGTTCAGGGTAAATTTGTCACAAAGGGTAAAGTTCAGGGTTTTTGGTGTCACAAAAAAAAATCAAGGTAAATTTGTCATAGAGGGTAAAGTTCAGGGTTTTTAGTGGTATTTTCCCTTAAAATAAAGTTCACTACATGCCCTTATTTTAAAAAAATGAGATACTTCGTGCTCTTATTTAAAATTTTTTCCTTATAATAGAGATGTGAGAGATGTTAGCTATAGTAAAATTATTTATTAGATATATCTTAATTTTAGAATAAATCAGAATAAATTTTGTGTCTTAATTTTTTTTTCCTCATATTTGCTCTCAATTTTATTTTGTTTGTGCTTCTTAGGATATCCTGAGATAGCTTCCTAAGACGGCTTTGATGTAAAGTACCGAGTGGGCCTTTGATAATTATAAAAGAAAAAGGCGAGACTCGAAAATGACGGAACATCTGACCGGACGCAGCCTTTATGTTAAATCCTTTTGGGACGATGAGACGAAGCATCCTCGAAGCAACCTCGAAAGCAAACGGGGCTTGTCAGTCCAGCACAGAGAGCGTTTCTGTGTGCTTCCGAAGTCAATAATGGCCGAAACCGAGGATCTTCCACCGGGGATTCGCGGAAGCAGGAAGAGGAAAGCCACGGTTCCTCATGACCGCGAAAGAGAGGAACGTTTAGTTGCCCACGACAGCGTCGGGGACGACGATGAGGAGAAGAAGATGGAGGAGTTCTTTGCCCTAGTCAAGAACTTTCGCGAGGCTCGCGATCGCTTGGCCCGCTCGAGGCCGGCCTCGGCCAAGGGCGAAACCGGCCGCTTGGATGCTGATCATCAGGAGAGGAGGAGGCAGACGAAGGTTTCCGTTTCGGCTTGGGATCTGCGTTTCCAACGTGGAGACTTCATGGAAGATGCTGTGCCTGTGCAGAAGGCCATGGAAACCCCAGCTTTTGGCTCACCAGGATCAGCTGGACCTGGCGTGGGAGCTGAAAATAATGAAGAAGGAGGAGGATTAAATCTTAGGCTTTCGCTTTAATTGAAATGATAGTTAGCGTGCGTTCCTTTCTTGTCGGGTATGTTCTCTAAAAGTTATGTAAATTCCCAAGTTTGGTCTATTAAGTAAATTTCCAGATGCTGTATAAATGTCCATCTTCTAACATCTATTTTCTTCTCCATCTAGCACCCATATTTGTGACTAAGGGCCTATATAGTAACCATTCTGGTTCTATGATTATGTTTTTCGGAATAAATAAAAGTGAGAATTCTGTTTGGTAATGTAAATGAATTTAATTTTGATTCCATTTCTTGCAACAGTTTTGGAGCAAAAACAAAAATAAAAAAATTGATCCAGGAAAAAGAATCGCTTTTAAAGATCATAAAATAGAATACATTTCTCTCTTTTCTCTTTCGATTCTCTTATCACTTTTTCCTCGACCTAAAATAGAATAAAATCTCATTTTCAAAAAAATATATATAATATGATAAAAATAAAAGAAAATAAAAAAATTAGAAAATTAAAATAAATCTAAAAAATCAGAAAATTTTTCGAAAATCCTTAAAAAAAAAAAGAAAAACCTTAGATCAGGATAGTTTGACCTTGTTTTCATAAATTTGGAACTAAATTTCTTAGATTTCATAGATTTTTTTTAATGAAATTCATAAACATCTTTGAAATTAAATCCGAACCATATTCTCTAGGACTTTAGGGCTTCGTTCGGATTTTATGATGTGATTTATCAATGCCGTGATCCTTAATTGTGCACTTGATTTTATTAGTTATGATTTGCCTAAGTTTATGTACTTTAAACTTAGTTTGATTTTAAAAATTTTTGAAAAAAAACAGCACGAACACTTAGCAAGCTCGCATTTTTAAGTTTTAGATGAATTAAGATTGAGAATTGATTCCCTATAACCATAAATACACACCAATGTAGAGCAGTGCAGTGCATTTTTCTTATTGAAATGAGAGTGTTACTTGTGTCGATTATCCGCTCACTCAAAATAGTTGGATAAAATCCCATAATAAATGACGAATATGAGTGCATGGGATATCACGTAACTAGTGAAGGTTCGGGGGCAAAAGTGCACTATGCCCAAAATTCATTGGAGTTTTCTGTAATTTTGTGCAGTCTCGTCACTTATGTCATACCACAAAATTTTCAATTTGATTTCATACCATAAGAAAAAAAAAAGGGAGAATTATCAAAAATGTTATATACCTATTATAATTATGCCAATTCATTCTTAAGTTTTTTTTGTCAATTAAGTCTTAAAATTTTTATAATTATATTAATTTAGTCCATTTGGCCGACTGCTACATACAAGGCATTGCTGATGCTGACGTGGCAAATTTTTAATATTTTCAAAATTTTAAATTATATTTATAAAAAAATTTGTCTTTTTCTCTCTTTATTTTTCTGTTGGAACGGCAAAGGCTACTAGCGAAAGGTTGTGAGCCCTTGCAGGCCCTCAGCCGGTGGCAGGTAGGAAGTTGTAGGCCCAATAAAAAAATATAGAAAAAGAATTATCAAAAAAGGGAAAAATTCAAGTAATATCAAATGCTATTACAAATTTGCAGCATTAGCACCGACTGATCAGATGAATTGAATTGACACAATTGAAAAATATTTACGGCTCCATTGTTCAAGAAAAATAAGTTTATGCATGAATTGACACGACTGTAATAGGTTAACGATTTTTTTTTGTTTTAATATAATTCTCTCTCGAAAAAACAATATCGAAGCACATAATCGGGCATACATGTAGCGTGAGTTTAAGGGTTTAGTCGATATTAAAGGAATATCTTTAAAAAGGGAAATGCTCTCTTTTCGTATGAAGATTATTTTCTTGTCTATAGTCGCAAAACTTGATTGCAAGTAGGTGAATCCATCCCCACCTCACCGCCCGGCTCGTCGCTTTCGACATTTGGCGAGACGGGGAAAAGGGAAATTGAATGCTATTCCAAGGACATCGGAAGGGAAGTTTCGTAGGATCGTGCGTCGGCTATTCGATAGGCAATTTGAACACGTGCCATCAATGCCATTCAATTTCCCATTGAAAGCAACCCTCAATATTCCCAACCTTAGTCGGAAGGAAATTGGCACCAACTCTGTGCAAAAATCCCCCTAAAATATAAATTTAAATGCATGGGAATAGAGAAAGAAATTTATGTTCCGTTTGTTTTTGCAAAAATTAAAAATATTTAATTTTTTTTTAAATTTAAAATGGCCATTGGTATCACTCGAAGCAATTGAGAATATGTTCCGAACAATTTATTTTTTTGCAAACCAAACGGAGCTTAAATTAATAATGATTTCACTTCTTAGACCTAGTTTGAGACTTGAGGGTACCGTGGCAATTTATGGGTGGGCACCGAAAGTTAAAGTCAGTCTCTTTATATACCATATAGATAGATAGATACAAGCATTATATGGAACTTGTTGATAAAAGTTTGGAGGAGAAATCATCTTTAGAGTTCGCTTTATGAGAGAGAGAGAGAGAGATTGAGTGCCAGTGAAAAAGGCACATGCGGCAAAAATAGAAATAAAAAAGAGTAAATTTTCATAGAATAAAAAAATTTAAACTAATAAAAGAATTCGTCGGGGGTTTCGAGAATAACTTGATTATTTTGTAGCGCTTTGAAAACTATAATGTGGAATTGTTGCATCCGACTTAAATACACATCGGTTTGCATACAAACCATTCTTGGATAGGACCACATACTCAGGTTGAGGGGCCCATTCGCAAGGCTTGTAAGTAGTTTGATCCTTACGTTTGTGGCCATGATGTACGGTTACCTTTTTCTTTTTTTTTTTTGTCGGTCCTATTTCTAACTCTTCTATCTCAGGAGTCAAATCCCACACTTCGAATACTAGCGTCTAAACTTCCAAATCTTTCTACCATCAGGGCTGCTTACCTATTGACGTGCAATTACCTTCTCAAAATGCAAGATTGCAATAGTAGTTTGTCGGTGCATCCGGCGGATGTGAGCGCAATGCATCTCGATTCCTAAATCACGTGGTTTTCATGCCAAACCGATCCACATCGACGGTTCACAATGCATTACGCTGTTATGCATCCGGATCGCTTTAGATTTCCCTTGGCATCCGATATAAAAAGGATTCGTCCCATGAGGCCATGAATCACGAGACTCGTGACTCGGATGCCCAGCTTTCATGGTTTTTACCGTACTTGCTTTTGTCTTTTTGTATTTATTTTCTGTGAATAAATCCAAATATGAAGACCACGCCAAAGTAAGGTGAAAAATACACCAAGCGGATTTATTATTTGCCCCATTATCCCCAATAATATACACATAATGATATGACATATCTGTTGGTACTTCTGTTTTCTTTTTTTCAGTCGGATTTTTTTAAGTCAAGGAAATCTACTTCATAGAAAGATCTTTCAATAAAATCCTTATATGAGAAGTAGGTCTTTTTATTGAATAACTCCATCTTTGAGCTCGAGGTTTTAATTTTTTTTTTCATAATAGTACCCTCGCAATAAAAAAAACCTTAATCTTTTTTCTTTTGCAATAAAAAAACTCTAAACTTGCTCACCGTGACATAAATATTCCCAACTCTTTTTTGTCGTGTTCTGAAAAGACTTAAAACCCTTCATTACATTCTCATCTAGTATATATATCTTTTTACATATACGTGATAAATTATCACGTGTAAAGATATAAGTGGTGAATTTCTTTTTCTTCTTCTTCTTCTTTTATTAGGGATCCACGAAAATGCTTAAAATTGACCTCGTATATGATGAAATGGCGTATCACGATGCTAGACTCGCATGCCGTTGGCATTTCTAGAGCGCTGATCATGTGTCAATCGCATGTCAAAGAGTGTCGAGACAAGACACGACAAAGAGGCCTCCATAGAGTGTAGGTGCTCTTAGTCCGTCTAAAATGTATTAGCCACACTAGTACAAGTTCCCAAATTTTTTTATATAACAAATAAAAAATTGGATTATTTGTGTCACCAAAGTTAAGTTTAGGATTTTTAGCGATATAGAAAAAATGGTATTTGTATTTTCGTTTGAAAGTTATTGTTGTGTGGTATTGATCCTACAAACCACTTGTGCAAACCTTTGAAAAACCAAACAAAAAACATTACAAAACTATTACAATTATGCCAATTCATTCTTAAAACTTTTTTTTTTCTAATCGAGTATTAAAATTTTTGTAATTATGTTAATTCAATTCATTTATCCAGCCTGTACATATGAGGTGCCGCCAACGTTGATGTGGCAAAATTTTAATATCTTCAATTTTTAAATTATTTTAAATATTTCTTTTTGTATTTTTCGTCTTTATTTTTGGTTGGGTTGGCAGAAGCAACCAATCACTGCCGAGGGTTATGAGCCCTTGCAGGCCCTTGGCCAGTGGCTGGCAGGAGGTTGCAAGCCCAGTCAAAAAAAGAAAAGAAAAGATGGAAAAAGAATTATTAAAAAAAGGAAAATTTCAAGTAATATCAAATACTATTATAAATTTGCAATGTCAACACCGGCCAATTAGATGGATTGAATTGAAAAAATTGAAAAATATTTACGATTCCGTTGATAAAAAAAAATAAGTCTATGATCGAATCGACATAATTATAATAGGTTAATGACTCTCTTTTTTTTTTTATAATTCTCTCGAAAAAGAAAAATATCGAAGCATATGATCGGGCAATCGAGCAAACATGTAGCGGGAGTTTAAGGGTTCAGTCGATATTTAAGGAATATCTTTAAAAAGGGAAATGCTCTCTTTTCCTATGAAGATTATTTCTTGTCTATTGTCACAAAACTTTAGTGCAAGTAGGTGAATCTGTACCCACTTCACCGCCCGGCTCGTCGCTTTTGCGAGATGGGGAAAAAGGGAATTGAATGCTATTTAAAGGACATCGGAAGGGAAGTTTCGTGGGATCGTGCACTGGAAATTCTAATTTCTATAGGCAATACTAAATACGTGTCATCAATGCCATTCAATTTGCCATTGAAAGCAACCTTCAATATTCCCAATCTACCTCGGAAGAAAATTGGTATGAACTCTTTGCGAAAATCCCCTAAAATATAAATTTAAATGCCTGGGAATCGAGGAAGAAATTTCTGTTCCGTTTGTTTTTGCAAAAATTTTAAAAATTAATTTTTTAATTTAAAATGGCCATTGGTATCGCTCGAAACGATTTAAAATAGTTTACAAATAATTCATTTTTTACAAAATAAACGGAGCCTAAATTAGTAATGATATCACTTCTTAGACCTAGTTTGAGACTTGAGGTTACCATGGTAATTTATGAGGTGAGCACTGAAATTTAAAGTTTTTTTTTTGGAAAGGCACTAAAATTTAAAGTTTGTCTCTTTATACACTATTAAAAAAAAAGATACATACATACATTTTATGGAACTTGTTGATAAAATTTTTGAGGTACAAATCATCTTTCGAGTTCGCTTTGTGTTTGAATTCCCGAAGCACCCTAAAATATAAAATTAAATGCCTGGGAATTGAGAAAGAAATTTATGTTCCGTTTGTTTTGCGAAAAATTTCCCTTTAAAATGGCCATTGGTATTGCTCGAAACAATTTAAAATATATTTCAAATAATTCATTTTTCGCAAAAGAAACGGAGCCTAAATTAATAATGATTTCACTTCTTAGTCCTAGTTTGAGACTCCAGGGTACCATGGTAACTTATGGGGTGGGCACAGAAACTTAAAGTTGGTCTCTTTATATACTATATATATAAAAAAGGATAGATATAGGCATTTTATGGAGCTTATTGATAAAAGTTTTGAGGTACAAATTATCTTTTGAGTTCACTTTATGATAAATATCTTCATATAAGGAGAGAGAGAGATTTGAGTGCTGGTGAAAAAGGAACATGTGGCAAAAATAGAAAAGAAAAAGTAAATTCTCATAGAATAAAATATATTTAAACTAATATAAGAATTTATAGGGGGTTTCGAGTATAACTTGATTATTTTGTAGCGTTTTGAAAACTAATGTGTGGAATTACTACATCTAACTTAAATACACTTCGGTCATCGAAATTAAATTGCATGCGCACCATTCTCGAATAGGACCACATACTTAGGTTGAGGGACCATTTGCGAGGCTTGTAAGTAGTGTGGTACTCACATTTCCCACGGCTTATATAAACAACGGAAAAGAATTAACTGAAGAGTTATTCGTGATGCACGGTTACTTTTTTTTTTTTGGGGGTGGTCTGTCTTATCTCTCACTTTCCTCTATCTGAGAGTCGAATTCGGCGCTTCTAATATTAGCATCTCCACTCTCAAATCTTTTTACCAATAGGGCGACATGCCCATTGATGTACGATTACCTTCTCAAAATGCAACATTGTAAGAGTGGTTTGTCGGTGCATCCAATGGACGCAAGGACAATGCATGACGCTGTTATGCATCCGGATCGCTTCAGATTTCCTTTGGCATCCGATATAAAAAAGATTCGTCCTCTGAGGCTTTGAATCGAGAGACTCGTGACTCGGGTGTCCAGCTTTCATGGTTTTTACCGTACTCGCTTTTGTTTTTTTGTACTTGTTTTTCGGTGAATAAATCCCAACATGAAGACCGCGTCAAAGTAAGGTAAAAAATACACGGAGTGGATTTATTTTTTTGTTCCATAATCCCCCATATTACACACATAATGATGTGTCATAACTGTGCACTTCTTTTCTTTCCTTTTTTCAGTCGGATTTTTTTAAGCAAGAGAAATCTTCTACGAAAGATGTATCTTTCGATACAATCGTTATACGACAAAGTGGGTCTTCTTATTGAATAACTCCGTCCTCGAGCTCGAGGTTTTAATTTTTTTCATAATAGTTCCCTCGTAATAAAAAAAACCTTATTCTTTTTTCTTTTGTAATAAAAAAAACTCTAAACTTGCTCACAGCGACACAAATATTCTCAACTCCTTTTTGTTGTGTTATGAAAAGACTCAAAACCCTTTATTACAATCTCATCTAGTATGTAGCACCGATATACCGACGTATCATTTCTGTAAAAATAAAGAATTTTGAGGTGTTGAGACACGTTATATATTACGTATATATTTTTATAAATACGTGATAAATTATCATTGTATACAAATATAAGTGGTGAGTTTCTTCTTATTCTTCTATTAGGAATCCACGATTAGTTTTTTTTTATATAGTTGGATGCATATATTAATTTTGCGATATCCGGATGTATGACTTAAGTATATTTAATTTTGATAAAATTACATTTTGACCCATAATTTATTGAAATTGCTTAAAATTGGCCTTGTACGTGACGAAATGGCGTGTCGCGAAGCTAGAATCGCATGACATTGTCGTTTCTAGAGCGCTGATCACGTGTCGATCACATATCAAAGAGTGTTGAGTCAAGACACGACATAGAGACCTTTATAGAGTGTTGGTGCTTCTTAGTCCGTCTAAAATGTATTAGCCACGCTAGTACAAGTTCCTGATTTTTTTATATATAAAAAATAAAAAAAATTGGATTGTTTGTGTCGCCAAAGTTAAGTTTAGGATTTTTCAGCGATATAGAAAAACTGGTATTTGTATTTTCGTTTGAAAGTTATTGTTGTGTGATATCGATCCTGCAAACAACATGTGAAATCTTCGAAAAACCAAACGAAACAAGAAGAACTTCTTCGTCACGTCAGACGTCACCTTTTCCTTGTCCTCCGCTTTGAACGAGTTTGCCGTAGTGACGACAAGTAGTGACGCGCCACGTGGTCACCGCAGGGGTCGAACGGCGCGTCTCACGAGGCGAGACGACCGAGACATCGTATTCCCGCAGTCGTATTCCACCTCGCTGACGTCCTCGTCCCACGTCAGCCGTCCGTTTTCGTCGCGAGCCCCCAAAATTCCGGCCCGCGTGGTCGTGACGTCTGGAGGAGGACGACGCTGCCCCGACGTCATCAGCGTCGTCATTAGCGTCGTTTGACCTTTTTGTCCTTTCCAAAATTACGTAAAGCCCCCTACGGTTTCCAGGTAATTACGCGGTTTTTTTTTTTTTTTACTTCTAGCAAAAAGAAAACCTCTTCACACGTGAAATAGCGCACACACGCAGCGCAACGTGGCCGGACGTTGGCCCACCAACGGGACGTGAACTTGTGGCAACTCCCACGGTGGCGATTCCGTCTAGCGTCGGCCCGCCCCGCATCGACAAACCCTTGAGTGACCAAGCAAAGCCGCACGACCGAGGACGCTCGTTCGTTGATTTCGAGCAAGACGTTACATGAACATTTGGATTAAAAAAAGAAGATTTTGAGTTAATACTGTGAAAAATTTTAAATTAATATATATTTTTTTTTATAAATTTATCCAGACTTCTTATTTTTTAATCACGAAAAATATCAAATTGATATGCCCGTTATAAATTTGTAAGTTTGATTAGCAAAAATCTTAAACCGATACGTTTATGATAAATTATACTTGCGAAAAATTTATCCCGCTTTAGTTTTTGTTAAATAGAGTTAATATTATGAAAAACCTCAAATTGATACACTCTTGATAAATAAGTGATAAAAATTTCAAACGGATACATCTGTGAATTGCCGCCTGTCATCTAACTCAGCAATTTGATGATGAAATCTAACGAAAATTAACGCATGATAAATATATCGTAAATATACTAGTTTAGGGTAAATTTATTGTAGGTGTATCGATTTAGAATTTTCGATAGTCAAAAAATAGTTTGGAGTAAATTTGCAGCGAGTGTACTAGTTTGGGATTTCATACGGTCAAAAAAATAATTTGAGATAAATTTATCAGAAGTGTACCCGTTTGAAATTTTTCGTGGCACTAATCCTCTTCGTATTTGAAAACATTTCCATAAACGCGTTCCAAATGAGCTGCTTATGAGATCTCAACGGAGATTTTATACTTGTCATCGTGATTTGTGTTCATATGGGGCTTAAATTTTCATGAGATCGGTTGGACCTTTAAATCCGGGTACAACGACGTACAAAAATTGAAATTATGTGCCCGTAGAGGTCTGCGCAAGACGCGAGGGCAATACCGTCATTTTAGCTCGCCATCCGTACTTCCTCCCCGTGTAAATCCTCTGCGTTCTGGAGTAGACATTTCGAAGAGCGAGAAAGATAAAAAGGGGAGAGAGATCCAATAAACAAACGCAAACGCAAACGCGCTTCACTTTCCTGCGAAATTCTTCTGTTTGGCAGTCGTTTGTCGCGGATCTCTATCTCTCCTTCGTTCTTCGTAGGGACCCGAAATGCAGCGTGCGAAGAGCGAGAGCGACGTCTGCAAACCCGAGGATCGCGTACGGGGCGAGGGCGTAGAGGAGGGGGAAGAAGGGGAGGAGGAAGAGGAGGAGGAGAAGATCGAGCAGTTCTTCGCGATCCTCAGGAACTACAGGGAGGCGCGGAACCGGAGGAGGATCGAGTTGATGGGGGAGTTGGAGCGGGAGCGGGAGGCGGAGGAGTCGAGGCTGAAGAGGAGGAGGCTGGTGGAGCCGGACGGCGGGGAGCGGTGCTCGAGCTGGGTACCGAGGTTCGAGCCGGAGGATTTCAGCGCCGACGTCGAGTTCAGGACGAGGCCTATCCCTCTTCCTCACCCTCCTCCTCCTCGTCCTCTTCCTCCTCCGCCTCCGGCGACGGCGATTTCGCCGGCGAAGGCGGTGGTGAGAGAAGGGAAGGTGAGGGACGATGGGTTGGAGCTCAAGCTGACGATCTAATGGATATCGTCGCCGGAGATTTCGTAGGATCTGTTTCTTCTCCCATCGCTCTAGTTTAGGGGAAAAAAAAAAGGTGGGGGGATGGATCCGATCAGCAATGCTCTTTCCTATTTCTTCCTTTTTCTTTTTTCTTCCCCCTTTCTTTCGCCCTTTCTGCCGATCGCGTTGGTTTAATCTCAACTTTCAAATCCCTGCTCTTATCTCCCTCTATGTCGTATCGTTCGATTGGTGGCGACATCGATGTGCGGTTGAACGAACGAACGAACGAACACGCGGAGCCACAGAAATTCATGGAAGTGCGTCAGGCTTCTGAAACCTTCTCGCACCCCGGTTAAAAGTTTCGCCTTCGGGGATTACGAGAATGTTTTTTTTTTTTTTCGAAATTTCTTTCTGTTGCGCAAAATGCGTATTACCGGGAGGTCAACGCAGGTCATCCTGGTTAAAAGTAATTTAATCCAAATGAGATTTGACTTTGGAAAGATCCCCGTCAAATGACATGAACAGTACACGACTCAAAGTCTTGGATTGAGCTGTGGGAAACGTTTCCGGGGCCACCGTCGAAAGTGTCTGAATCGATACCTTCACGACGAAAAGTCAGTCCAATATTTCTGGTCCAAAATACGTCCTTCCCTTGTCGAATCTGCACTTCCTGACCGTTCTATCGAATATCTCGCGGAACGCATGAATCCGTCAACGCCCGCCAGGCGTTTTTAACGTAGGCGCTGGGCAGAACGTTAGCGGGAGGTGGTAGACTTGGGCGGTGCCGGGTTGAAATCTCGGGGATGAATGCGCGGTGAGGTACAAGTTTGGGGAATTCCGATGGTACCATGCCGAACAAAATTTCGCCAGGCGAGCGAGAGACGATACAACTGGAAGATTAGATGGTGATTTCATAGGCGGGCGGGCGGTTCAACGATTCGCTACCCGGGCATTGAACCCCGCGACGCAGCGGAAGATAGGAATCTAGAAAGTTTTGACGATAATCGAGAATATAGAGACCCCAGAGTTAGAGAGAGAGAGAGAGAGAGAGAGAGAGAGATTTGAACACGGAAGCATATGGAGAAATGGCAAGATGCGAGAGCCTGAGCTAGTCGCAGAGGCTGGCAAATTGGGGGGTACAAGCCATTTTCGCTGAGTTCCTAAGGGTCCCCACGACACTACTAAGGGGAAGGTGGAATCTGCCGCTTTCGAAGGCGAAGAAGGAGCGGCCAACAATGAAGCCCATTTCCATGTAACGAGTACGTGTGCGGTGGCCCGCCCCGTGACCGGCGGTTATGATTCGGGGTGCACTTATGACCAGAGCAAAAAAAGGGTAACTCGTTTTCGCGGGTTCCATGGATCAGAGAAAATGATTTCCCCCCTTGTCAAAAGGGTAACTCGTTTTTTTTTTTTCTTCTGCGATCTAAGCCTATTATTTCAAGTCAATAAAAACCGCCTCCCGTGGATCTCATTAGCTTTTCGTTATCCAATTATCGGAAAAGTCTGAAAATGGCTTTCTTTCGGATAAACGGATCCTTAGGGCGAATGACGACCATTCCCCTTTCGAGCTTTATTTCTGATTAGAAATGGATATTCCCTAGACGAGTTTATGAGCAAGGACGTGCGTTTGATAACTACGCGAAATGAGGAGAGAAAAAAAAAATAAATTGAAACCGCGTTGCCAGAGATATTTATGCTCCGAGTCCGAACCCGTCTCTCTCGAAACCAGAAAAATAGAAAAATAAAAATAAAGAAATAAAGTTGCTGTCGTGTCGTGTGCCCACTTAGGGGGTGCATGATAACATTTCTGCTTCAAAAATCATTTCAGAAGCAGAAGTTGATTTTTCAACTTCTGCTTCTGAAGTGGAAGTTGCTTTTTAACTTCTGCTTCTGAAATGATTTCTGAAGTAGAGAAAGACGTTTGATACATGACCAATAGTGACTGTACAAATGAGACTGAATATAACTTTGATGTGCAAGAGGGTAACAAGTATGACATAAAGATATACCTACCTACAATTCAAGCATTAATCTTCAGTTGAATCATCGCCATGATGGCCTCATCAAATTGCAATCCAGTAAAGAAACCAGAGAAAAAGAGTTCCTACTCCAAAAACTTTCTTTGCACAATCAATCTACACCTCAGCTCAAGATCCAAAGATCAGCATAGTCTTAACACTCTAGTTCGAGGACCAATTACATTATACGCAGCAACATGAACTGGTCCTACGAGACTGGAGAAGGCATCACCCACTTCCCATCGACCCAATCCCAATGGGGACAGAGCTCTGAGTGGTGGAACTCCATCCTGTCTCCAGTGCCCTCGAAATAAACCCGATACCGCATCCCGGCGAGAGCCCTCTCAACGATGCCCTCCCACCATCCTTCATTGTACAAGGCATTGACTCTCGCCTTCCGTTGGTAAGGGTCGACCACGAAGGTCTCCGGTGGGTGGGCACCGTAAGCAGCAGCAGCTCCTCCAACCCCCAGCTCCGTGCCTTGCATTAAAAGGAGATGCAAGAGAGACCCCATTATATTGACTATCTCATTGACTCGCCAAAAATTAACAGAGATCTCTGTAGTATGGAATGCTTTTAATTCTGTATGAGCATGCATCTGGGTGGACCTACAAGGCTGCAAAGTATCAGTGCAAATATCGAAAGATAAGAACTTCACAGATTAAAGAAGTTTCACCTGTAGCCTTTACACTAATCTATAGCCAAAGAGCGAGAGAGAAAGCCAATAACATTCTTAATGGACCACCATAACTTGGATCATAAACAATTGCTACCCCCAGAAAAAGAAATTGGAGAACCTATTCCAGCTCAAAAAGGAGACAACTTCACAAAGCTAATCTCTGCGAGTTAAGCACCACCCCCATTTCATAAACAACACCCCAGACATTTTCTCATGTAAACACCCCTTCTCTCACTTCCCAATTCGTGACAATAATATCACAATTCCATCAAAACGGGACTCAGTTGAGAAACACTATGATCTGCCGAATTCGAACCAGTTGAAAAGAAAACCAATCACGGTAGCAAGCATTCGCCTGACACACCAGGTCAACTATATCATAATCCTGACTCAGCGTTAAAACCAAACATCCTTTTGTCATCCAACTACATAAACTAAAGGAAGTCCCTCATACAAGGCAGATCTGATCTGATCTCTCTCCCTCCCTCACCAACCACCGACCTAATTTTTGAGATCCCAACATTGAGCCCACAGATGCACCAGTTTTGACAATTTTTCAACGGTCAATCAAATCATGGGAGAATTTCCGCAAATCACATCTACAACGAAAGGACCTAGACAACCCAAAGAGCCTGAGGTCGCCATAAATAGATAAAGGAGATGTTTTTCCCTTGGTTTGTACCTGTCGGAATTTGTAGTTGAAATTGCGAAGAGAGCTTCGCAGACGAGCGAAGAGAGAGCTTCGCAGAAGAGGGCTTCGCTTCGCAGAGAGATAGAGACAGAGGGCAGACGAGCGAAGCACGAGCACGAGCAAAGATAGGGCTTCGCTTCGCAGAGGGAGAGAGACAGAGGACAAACGAGCAAAGCACGAGCGAAGAGAGAGCTTCGCTTCACAGAGAGGCTTGATTCGGATGAGTCGAATCAAGATAGACAAAACATGAAAAGAGAATGACTTCTTATGGGCAGAAGTAAGTTTTTTTTACTTCTCAAAAACTTCTCAAAATCAACTTCTAAAGTAGAAAGTAACTTCAGAAGTAAAAATTCAAAGTTACGAATCAAACGAATTTTTACTTCAGAAGTTACATTACCAAACGAATTTCTACTCTAGAAGCACTTCTGAAGCAGAAATTCTACTTCAGAAGTGTTATCATGCACCCCTTATAGTCTCCAACGGAGAAATGGCGGGCTTTAGACCGGACGCCCCATGTTTTTCATGAATAAGTTTTCTCATTGAAGACGACACGTTTCAACTCAACGACTTTTGTCATGCGCGCAGGTTAGTCTCCAACGGGGGAATTGGTGGGTTTTTGGACTAAAACTTGGGTTTAAGGACGACTGGAACTCCGTGTTTTTTCATGAATAAGTTTTCTAATTGAAGACGACACGTTTCAACTCAATAACTTTTGCTTATAGAAGACAGACTCGATAACTTGACACTTGGGTTAGTCGTGCGAAAGTTTGGTGAACACGAGGTAAATAGTTTTTTTTTTTTGGTTGGGGGGGGTTAAATCGTACTGTACGAGGAATTATTTCACATATCAATTATACGGCTGACTGCGTATAACTGAATAATTATATTATTAATTCAATATGCATCCCAATCAATTTTGCATTCGAATTTGGAAATCTCTTGGTTCCGATTGGCTTCTTCACGTGTTGTGTCCACTCGACCTCATCGGTGTACAAAATACCTTGTTCCAATGCACGACATGTCCACGTGGCTTCGGGAGACGTGATATCAATATCGGCGAGATTTGGCTGTTGGCTGTCTGCCCGAACACTTTTTAAGGCATGCTTTCGTCCAGCTACTTTTGCTTTTGGTCGGGGAGGGGAAAAAAAAATTGCGGTTCATATATCAAAATAATACTATAGAGGTGTATAGAAGGCTTTACAGCCTTACAAATTTCAAATAACTGCCATACAAAACAAAAGTCAGAAAGCAAATGACGAAGCGCACTCTCACTCCTTAATAATGGATCTCTCAATGTAAATGTTGGGCGATCGATCATCAGATTTAGTGATGAGCGCACATCAAGATTGCCCACTCCATTTCTATGGCTTGCGATGCTTGTCTAGGCTTAACATCGTCGTCATGCAAACACACCGGCATCAAAATGTTGAGACAACACATATCAAATGCGTGTAAAGAACTCTTGGAACTGTAGTTAGATATATAGTTCGAGAGAGTAAAACCTCCAAAACTTGATTAAATCTAAATTGGGGGAGGAGAATAGTTTTATCTCGGAGAGGTTGTGGAGCTAAGTCACAAACATCCTCCTCAATGGTTGTCGATTAGACGAATGATCAATCAGTCTTCGCATTCACCTAAAATCAGTTTCAGAAATTTCTTTGCACATACAAACTCCCAGAGCGCATCAAGAGGGGAAAGAAAGACAGAAAGCTATATCCTCCATCTACTTGAAAGAGCTTGAAATTTAAGACCATTCCGATCCGCTCCATCTCTGTCCTGTCCCTGCCCCCACTGCCCTGCCATCGGCCGTCACGGGTGTTGGCGCCACCTTGGACCTCCACCACCACCAGCTCCGTCGTATCTGGCAATGGCTACCCTGCCACAGCAGCTCTAGAGGATCCATCACAGAAACTTAAACAAATCCTTTGCGTAGGTTTCTCCCAACTCTCCAACCTTACTGGGACTGATTGGATCTGCAAATCTTGTGTAGACAACATACAAAACTCAGAGAATGCTCGATCTGTTCTTTCAGTAACCTTCACATGATTTGCGAGCACCCCCATTAAGCAGGCCACCGTTCCTTCCCTTCCACATATGCCACAAAATGGAAGCCACATTTTAACATAAAAAGCCGGTTCTTTTCTTGTCTGAAGTAGCCTATCACTCAGAGAAGATCTTGTTCTTTCTGCGCATTGTATGCCCCAGGGAACCAAACCAGATTGCTCTGCTCCATTCGTTCAAAAGAATTAGGGCTCGCAATCGACTCATTTTCACCCAGAAGGGACAGGCAGGGGAAGGCTGAACCCTTTTTCGGAAGAGGGTTTTCATCTGTTGCCACTAGAGAAGAGCTCAATGCTTCGAAACTGGCTTTCGCTGAAGATTGCTCAAGAAAATGATGAGCAGATATGAGGGCGAATTTTGCCATTTCTCTACCGAGGCCAAACGGGTCTCATCTCCTTAGAGGAATCTCTAGGAACTCCCTTACGGCAACCTGTATCAGCATCAGTAAGCTCATCAACCGTCCTGACGGTCATCAGGAAACCCGAATGATGTAACTCGGCGTCCCATCTGACTGGAATCCATCTGTCCGGCCCGGATTTAATTCTTCTTGCCATGACCAAATCGCCTTACAGCGCCTCCTTTAGAACATTCAAACCATCGAAATTGCATGCGCGACATGGACTGATATATCGCGGGTATGAATGAACACGATTATGTGAGTCATCATTCATTCCCTCATCAAGAGAGGCTCTGATAATTCGCTGGTTGACACATCTCCTAATCACCGGACACCGATTCATATTTTCCTGAATTCCATGTACGAAACATCAACCGACAATATTGTTCACTCCATTTTACTTTCCGCAATTTTGTTCATCTCCCTATGCGAGACTGTTCTTTGGAGAAGCAGTCCTATGCAAGACCACACTAGAAATCGAACGGGCCTTTGGTCGTTGTGTTCAGTTCAGCGGGATCAAGATCCAGCAGGGACATGGCCTGACCGTCGGCAGCAATTTGCAGCCCATTTATAATCACAAAAAGCATTGCACATGGAGTGATCTTCCTTAGGCCCAACTCACGGCCTGGTCAGGCCTGGTCTTGCCAAGGTCCGAAGACCGATTTGGAAAGCAAAGCTATTTGGTTATAAAGTTTGGCTCAATATGGTACGAGCTAGGAGCTTGTTTGTCATTGCAATTGTTTGGAAGAAATTACCAAAAAATTCCTAAGCTGATTATATACCTAAATAAAGTATCAAGAGAAATGCTTTATTCCTACGAACCAGAGATCGGTGAATTCGGGGACTTGGTTACGCTAATATTTCTATCAACGCCTTTTCGGTACTATTTTCACGAAAATGCTTAATTTGGCCATTCTTGATGAATTTTGAATTAAAACTCAAAGGTGCATTTTTTGTTTTTTTTTTTGGGAAGTTAAAGGTGCATTTTTTGTTAGGTTTTCTTTTTATGAATTATATATATTTATATTTTTTCTTTTTTTTGAAATTTATGGAAAAGATGAAGAGGGAATGGTTTTTGATTATCTTAAAAGATTTTGGGTTTTAATTTTGAATTAATCCTGAAAATTTTCAAGAAAATCTCCACATCTTTTAGAGAATGAAATGGATTTGAAAATATTTATTTTATTATCAAATAGGATCTCTAGAAAACCATATCTCCCTAAAGATGATGATATTTGGTTTTTAAGAAACCATATCTTAAAAAAAAATCTTCTGAGATTTTTTCTAATTTTTTTTTATGAATAAATTCAAATTCAAATTGCACTTCTTAAAAATCGTAATTGCTTCCGAATTAAGTTTCGATCTAAACCTAACAAATCGTCCCTAAAAATTCGAAATATCCACTATGAAAATAATTCTATATAAAGCCTGATAGATAGACTTACTTCCATACATGCAGTTACGCATTAGAAGATTTTCCTAATCGATCACATTTTGAAAAGATTTCCGTATATTGAGTATCTTTAGGAAATTTTTTTGATTCATTATTATTATTTTCAATATCTTGAATATCTTGGATGGATTCAAAAGATTTTCGAATAAATCAGACCATCATCATGACTCCCAAAGATATTTAAGAAGGATCACAAGTGCAAGTTGAAGATATATTGCTAGATTTATTCAAAGTTTTCGGTTTCTAAATTTGACGAGCAAATCTTCCAATCAAGGTAACAAAATATTCAATCTCACAAAAACAAACTTTGAGATATGCAATTCAATCAATCATATTGTCCAAGATACATTTTGGAATGCAACCTCACAATTCTCGGACATGCTAACACATTTAACATATGCAGATTTTTTTTTAAAGCAAGTGAATATCCAAACTAGAGTAAAGGACACTCATCGATGATTGCAAAGCTTGCTCTCCTAATTGGAATTCTTACACTGAAAATTGCAGCTCAAGCCTTACGCTTTTGGACTGATTCAGCGGGAAACTCGTTCGGCTTAGCTCAACTATAGGACTGCACACTGCAGCGTTTGCAGGAATGGTTGGATTGACGGTGCTGGAAGGAATGTTGAGCAATAAATTCTCGGGCCTTTCTACCACTAAGAAAGCTTTAAATCAACGAACAACGAAGGACAAATAGCAAGTCTGCTCGTGTCCTTTTCGGTAAAAGGGACTGTAAAAGCCCAACACGTAAGGCAAGGGGACTAAGAAGAAGAGACAAAAAAAAAAATAAGAGTTCCCAGAAAAGAGTTCCTTCCCCCCTCTCGCGCTCACTCTCTTCTCTATTCTTTTTGCTTTTTTGACTTTTCAAACCTATCTGCTCTTCTCTCTCTTTTCCCCATTTTGTGTCAGACACTTTTTGTTCCTCATTCTTTTTCCTTCCTACTCTCCACCTTACGTGATAGAGCCCTCAAGTCCCTCAGAAACTTCGAAAACTCGCGGCCCCCTGTGTATGTCTCTCAACCAATGGTCACTGAGAGAGACTTCTCATCCTTTTTTTTTTTCTCCTCTTTTTTTTTTTTTAATTCAGAGTTGTGTGTCGCCTCCTCTTTTAAAAGCGAGTGAGTTAATCTCCCACTTTTTACTCAACAACTCAATGAATATTTCAAGATTTGCTCAACAAAAATCAAACCTCACGATCTAGACTACCCTCATCAAGCACGCCACTGGCCACGATAGCTAGACCCGCGATGGCCGTTGGTTTAGTTTCTTTTAAAATTGATGTTGACACTTGATTTTTAATCATTTTTTCTTTTTTAAAAATTAATAGAAAATCCATAAAAATTCATAAAATTGAAAAAATCAACTTTGGGGACCTTGGCCAAGCCTAAGGAACCAATTTTGATCAAAAAAATAATTTTTCATATTTTCGGTATTTTTCGGCATTTTATTTTCAAAAATTCATAAAAAAAAATAAATAAAAAATGAGAAAATTGCAAAATCAACTTTGGAAGCCTTCGCCAAGCTTAAGTTACCATTTTTGAACAAAAAATAATTTTTCATATTTTTTACATTTTTTTGATATTTTTAGAAATTAGGAAAATATCTAATAAATAATAGCATTTGAAGCCATAAAAATATGAAAAAATAGTCAGTATTTTTATTTTAATTTTATCTTCATTTTGGCCCAATAAATCTTGAAAAAAATCCAATCTGGAATTGAGAGTTTCTTTGTTAATTTCATTTTTCATGTTATTTAAATAATTTCTGGAAATTGCGTTTAACTCTGTAATTTTTCAATTTTTTGGTATTTCCGGAGTCGTGACATTGTCCTCTGATAAGCCCAAATTTTTCAATGGTCTGACAGTGTATTTTTCATTTTTGCATTCGGTTTTTAGAGTACAATTTGCCATTTGATGGACCCTGCTCGAATCGGCATTTATTGCGGAGCTCGTTACACTGCCCAAAGGAACCAGTGCTCGTATACTATGGGTATGACAGAGAAGAAATCGATCTCCACAAGAAGCAAATAAGAAACATCGTCAACCCGTGCCTAATAGTGAGGTCTGGAGGTTGGAGGATATTTTTTTTGAGAGGTGAGAAACTTTACTGAAAATTAATTGAAGCTGAGGTACATACAGCCGGGGGGGGGGGGGCACCTTTGTTTTCGACACTGAACTGGAATGAGGATTCACGATCCAGAATAATATTAGCAATTGCTGCACACCGAACCATGAAATAAAAAAGGTGGCCTTGTTCACGTGTTCTCCGGTCCAAGTCAACATGCATAATTTTAGTGCGACAGATTCCATTCCATTATTAAATTGTCCAAGCTGGACAAAGCGGGTGATGAAGATTGGTTTCTTTCGGTGCAAAGAGAGGGTCCAGCTTTCCAGACTTTAGACCCCCTCGATTCTTGTAAGTGGCGTGAAAAGCTGCATGGCAAAGACATATACATGTCGAGAGTGGAAGACATCATGTTGGGTAAAGAAGAAAGGAGGACACAAAGAGAGAGAGCATCTCGTTGAAAGAAAAGGGGGTCCACCGGCGAAGTGTGGCCATGCCTTATTATACTGATAATGAAGAGGCGAATAAAAAAGGATGGTGGAGGCTGGAAAAAAAAAAGGAAAAGGGAGGCGAAAGAAGAAAAGCAACGCGGGGGAGGAAAAAACAGAGGGAGAACAGAGGAGATGAAAGGGAGGTAAGGGACTGGCGACGGAAGACGAACTGAGCGGGATCAGAGAAAGGACAGGGCAATGGGGAGTGAGGAGCTGATGGTTTCCTAATGGAAGGAAAAAGGGGAAAGTGCTCTGGTTTTGGGAGGACAGGCCATCTACGCCTGGCCTCAGTCAGATCCGACAATCACCGACTCCTCGACTTCGCAGGAACAGCAGCCGCCGCCGCCACGTGCGCTTAACCCACCACTTCCTGCTCGATCCTCGGGCTCTCTGATGAACCAATAGTTCGTAGTCATCTCGGTGTGCCGTACCACTCCAGTTTCCTACTGAAATCGCCCCACTTGAACTTCAGGCTGACTTGCCTACTACCAGGACTTCCTACGACTTATTAGAGCCTTCCGAGTCCGAGGAGATTCGAAGAACGAGGGTATGAGGGAGAAGAAGAAGAGCAAGCATAGGAGGAAGAGATCTAGAGAGAGAGAGAAGACGATGGAGCATGGGCTTGAGGAAGTCTGACGTGGGGGCTTTTTGGGGGATCCTCGAGCTTCTTCACAACAAATAGAACACCATAGGAGCTTCTTTGATGTCAGCACCACCTAAAAGTTCTGTTTTTACCTCTGAGAGGGCTCTTTTTTTTTTTTTTCTTTTCGTCATGCATGCTGAGTTTTGGCTCGGTTTGATCTTTGATCAAACTGAGCCAAACCAAGTTCAACATGACCTTGTCGTGCACTCCTATAATCACTTTGGAATGCGAGCTTGTCTTGTCTCTCTTGCTCGCGCCCCGTTTTAGCTTGAACATCTTTTCTCGTAAGGGCACACCAACTGTTAGCTAAAATGCCTCCCGAGCTATTACGTGCGCTTTAACCTTCGACAGTGCCATTCTTGAGATCTAGCGATGTGTTTCTTGCTTTTAATCATGCCTAAGATGGTTTCTAAATCCCCCAGTGCGTTTTTGCATGTTGGTTCAAGTTAAAAAGCTCCAAGAGACCCCCCAGACTTTGGGTCCTAACCGAGAGTTTGAAGCCCCTGTATGTTGTCTCCAAAGCCTCCCTCGAACCCAGGGGTTATACCTTCGCCTCTAGTGCTCCAGATTTTATCACACGACCAAACTTGCACGTTCTGGGGAGGGCTGGTCATGGGGAGAGAGATGAATTTCTTTTTTCTTTTCTGCACCGTGAAGCCTCTAAAAAATGAATGATCAATCATTTACGTCGACGATGAAGCCTGGCGACCCCTGACCAAGGACGAGGCCGCGGTGAAGGTTGGCAATTGGCATTATTTCTTCTCGCTCAGCACGGTGGACAAGACGAGAGCTAGGTCCTCGTTTAGGTCCGATTCGAGCGATGATGTGGATAAGAGGAGGAGTGAGGCATCGGATGATTCGTTGAACTACGATTTGACCTTCGCATTGAAGGGGTCGGAGGGGTCTTCATCAACAAGGGAGGTCCAAATATATATATATATAAGGAGGCGCTAGTGGCTCTGAGGGCAACCTGAATCCGCGACGAGATATGTCCTTCCTACATCTTGTTTCGGGCTCAGATCTCAAAATTCATCGTCTCCTACGATCGCCGGAGCAGTTTTGGACCTGCTGGATGGCGAGAGTGTTTATTGGGGAGCTAGCAAAGAGGGCGGTTTGACATCTTCTTGGCTCTCAGGGCGGTATTGGGGGTTCTTGTATGCACAGCCCTATTGAGATGGAATGGAGTGAGGTACATGAAGAAAGGTCTACCTTATAACACAATGGCGTTGATGCTAATGCTTCGAAAACGAGACTGTTGAAACCATTGTCGCACGATGAAGGAACTAGCGGACCTGCGAGGAGAAGGTGCAGGCTGGACGCTGAGGAGAAGCTCGAGGAGACGTCGGTGGCAACGGTTTTAGCTAGAATGACAACGACGATGAGGACATGAAGGCGATTAAAAGGGGCGATTTGTGTGCGAATACGCAGGTGAACTCTGGACAACAATCAAGACAAGAGAGACCGATGCTAGCAAAGCGGTTTCGAGTTGTGACAAGATCCGTGAAACAGCTGTCGGTGTTCCCTCTGAAGTTTCATTGGGTTTTGACCCTATCCACGTTTCGTCTTGTCGCGACCTAAAAAAAACTGGTTTCCCAATTTTTAAAGTTAATGGATTACCAGGTTAATTAAATTGAATTAACTAGCCTAGCTCGAACTCTCCCAAGTTCTATCAAATCGTGACTTAGGTTCAATTTCATCAAAAGAAGGATTTATCTTGGAGTCGCCACTAATCATTTTGGGTAGGTTGATTAGGCACATAAATAAAGTATCGGGAGAAATACTTTATTCCTACGAACCAGAGATTAATGAGTTCGGGGACTTGGTTACACTAATATTTCTACAAGCGCTCTTTCGGTACCAATTTCATGAAAATGTTCAACTTGGCAATTTTGATGAATTTTCACTTGAGATTCAAAGTTACAATTTTTTTTATTTTCTTTTTATGACAAGGTAAGGAACTAAATTATATGCAATGCATGCGGTTTAATCTAAATATTTACAAGATAAATTACGCGTGCAATTATCTACATGATGTGAAAATGTGCAACAAAAGCAAACCTTTTTTTTTATTTTTTAAAGAAAATATTACAACGTGCAATAAAAATATCAAAAATTGGATATGCAATTTATTCCAAAGAAATGCAATATGTCCAACAAGGTATAATCGAAATTCAAATCAATCCATTTAGGCAACACAATTTCGAATATTCTAAATGATTAGAATCGTTACCTAACTTGGCGGATTTGATTATCGAACTCGGACCTCGGATTTCCTCGTGGATCAAGATTGCGGATCGCGGCTCGAACGACGGGGATGGACTCGCGGATTGTATTGGTCGATGAAGATGGTAACTCCGAGCTTCGAACTCTCGTTCCCCTCAATTCTCTCTTCTAAAATAATTCTCTTTTTTTTTTCTTTTTCTCTTTAAATTTTCTTCTCTCCCAAAATCTCTCCTCAAGTTTTCTTCAATCTCCAAAGTCTTCCCAATTTCTCTCTAATCTCTCCAAAAGTCCCCCCTCAAGGCTCTCATTCTTCCTCCTTTTATAGCCTACTCCTCCATTTTCCTTTCTCTATCTTCATCTATCATTCTAATTTTTCCACTAACTTCATCTTCCATTCTAATTCCACCATCTTCCCTTCTTTATATCCATCTTCCCTTCTAATTCCACCATCCTCCATTCTTTATCTCCATCTTCCCTTCTAATTCACCATCTTCCATTCTAATATTTCCACCTCCCATTCTAATTCTTCATCTTCCCTTCTAATTCTACCATCTTCCATTCTCCATATTTCCTTCTAATTTCTCCATCTTCCCTTCTATATCTCCCATTCTCTATCTTCCTTTCTAATTTCTCCACTAACTCTTCTTTGCAAAACAATCCCTAAAATTTTATGTATTTGCAATTCAGCCCTTGAAGTTTTATGTATTTGTAATTCAGTCCCTGAAGTTTTATGTATTTGCAATTCAGTCCCTGTGAAAAAATTTCTTTTAAGTTCAAAACTTCATAAGCCTTTCGGCACACCTCCCTCACGCTCAAGTCCAATTGTTTGTCAATTTAAACTCAAATCCTCCGTCGTTAGCCATAATAAAATGCATGACCGACAAAAAATTAAATATGCAATGCATGAAAAAATTAATTTTTTGTGAGAAAAAATTCTCATTTTTTTATGTACTTAAGTGAATGAATTTTAAAAATTCAAAATTTAGGTGTCAACACGTCTACTTCCACGGACGCAAGAAGAATGTGTATGAGGTCCATCAGATGTACGAGACTTCGTCTCAGACTTTGTCTGACCGGCTCTTCAAGGATACTCCCCGGCTGTCCATCGATGCGGTCGCGCATTACGTCGACAACGATCACATCTTCTACTTGCTTCATCGAGAGATGCGGTTCCAGTACCTGTACATGCAGATTGCGTACCCACCGCTCTAATGCTAACCCGTGATTTCTGGTTGCCACTCTCCATTTCTATAATGGAGGATGGGAGTCATTGTGGACGAGGGTGGCTACTTTTCGTTATCTACAACAGCCTTTTCAATGAATTTCTCAGCCAAATGTCGTTGATGGGGGAAGAAGACTTGCGAGACCGCGTGCTTCAGGTCTGAGATTGAGCAAGGGTTTTAACGAAGTTGTCAATGGATTTATGGACGATGGTTGGTCTACGTTGAAGAGTGATGGCGTCGATGAGGAGCATGAACGTATTACTCGAGCTGTCCTCGATGGGCTTTGCAGGCTTACTCGTCTGGAGGAGAAGATGATGAGTAGGTAAGTCTTCTCACTTGCTGTAGCCAGACTTCATATTCTCCTGAAGCAGTTCTATTTTGTTTTGGGCCAATGAGTTTCGTGAGGACAACCGCGGCTGATTGGGACGATTTAAGTGTACATGTTGGAATCGTTTTTGTGAGTTAGGCTACGAAGATTTTGAGTTAGGTTAGAATAGAGAATGGGTTTAGGTTCTGTTTTGGGCTAATTTAATTTAGCATCATTTGGGCTAGGTAAAGAATTAATTCGAATTGGGCTTTAGAATAAAAATTTGAGCTTGATTCTCACTTGGGCTTCAAGCCCTTTCTTACTGAATTGCCTTAGGAAGGTTGGGCTTAGAAGCCCAGCCCAAAATACTATTTTTGGCATAACAAATAAAAAATAAAGAAAATACAAATAAAAAAAGTAAAAAATTGAAAAATTAATAAAAAATAAAAAATTTAATTAATTAAATAAATTAAAAATATAATAAAAAGTAAAAATACAAATAATAAAAATAATAATAGGGAAAATTATAAAAAAAATAATAAAATAAAAAATAAAAAGGATAATAAATTCGGAAAAGGCCATTTATGGGTAAAGTGTCTTGAAAAATTCTGAAAAATTCTCAAAAATTGTGAAAAATAAGGAAGGACCACATTCAATTGGTTTAACCTGTTTTCACTTCCCGATTCTTGAAAAATGACCATTTTACTCTTCTGGTCAGGTTGACCCAATTTTTTTCAAATCATCTCATATGAGTTTTCATGAAATGGTACCGAAAGGGCGTTAGAGTAATCTAGCGTAACCAAGTCCTCGAATTCATTTTCTCTGTTTCGCAGAAATAAATTAGTTCTCCTACTAATTTATTTAGGTTTCTGATCGACCTACCAAGAACGATTAGTGGCGACTCCAAAATTAAAAATTATTTAAACAAAAATTAAAGTTGCGATTTGGTAGGGCTTGGGGAGGTCCGGGTTAGGTTAGTTAATCTAATTAACTTGATAATCCGTTCGAATGAAACTTATTTCTTTCGGGTAGCGACAGCTTGGCGACTCCGCTGGGATGTATTCTTAATTTTTGAAAAAATTTAAGAACTTAGAGGACTTAGGCCAGAAAATTTCATGAAAATTCATTTGGTCTGAATTGGGAGGATTCTGATCTTTAGGTGTTAAATGGTTTTGCAGGATGTGAGTTATAAGAGGTGGAGCGTTTGCCTAACCCTTTGTTTGGCAGGTTTGGTGTGTGGAAATTGGAATTTAATTTTTGCATATTTTGAAGCGGTGTTTGAATCTAATTGCCGTGCATGATTAATTGCTTTAGCACTACACCACACACGTCCCGTGGCCGGACTCGGGCCACTAGTTTTATGATGGTATTGTGATTTGGTTCTAGCATTTGGCATGAGATTACGTCGAAAGTAAGTCCAGATTCAATCTCGAACCACTTTTCAAAAATGAGTTTCAAAAGTTAGGCTTCATACTTGGTAAGATTACCGAAGGGGGGGTTATAATTTTTGACTCGAGAGCCGAAGTAGGAAGGCCCAGCTAATCCTGTTTACGTCGTGAGATTACAGTGAAAGTAAGTTTTCTAACCTCATCTTGTATTTATTTTTGGTCGGTCTATGTTAGGTGTCGGTCAAATTTTGAATTTAATATCATCAGCACTTTTCAAAAGAAATTAAAAATTAAATTGGTATCCCATTTCTGAAAAAAAAAATGAATGTGGATAAATCCCTTCAAGGAATTTCGTTAAAGAATTTTGCCACATCTTTTCTGCTTCAACGAAAATGAAATTTTCTTGATAAATTTACCACTGAAAATTCATTATAATAATAGAGGAAGATTCCTTCACAATATTTGATAAACGTCGGGAGATTTTACAGCATTTTTCAAGCTATAAAATCCGTAAGAAAATCCTTTTTGAAGAAATTCACCCATGTTTTTTCGAAGAAAATTTTCTCTAATTTCTCATAAAATTGGAAAATAAAATTGGACTAATTTAGGAGTCATGGACCAACCTCTTTTGGATCACATACTAATTATGTCCTTTACTTTTACAGAGAATCATAGGTACCCCAGGCGGAGCAAATTGGGCTCATTAATGGTAATATATCAGGAATAACCTTGAGGAATACAAAAGAACGGGAAATTGCTGATGCCCTAACCAATGACCCTGGGGCAAGCGAAGAGTTCGTTCCTCCCGGAGACGGAATCGTGTCAACTAATCAGCATGTATGATCCATGTATTTTGATGGGGGTAGTGATGTATTCGGATCAGGCATGTGGGCATTCTTAATGTATGGGAGATTCATGTACTTCTTTGAGAAAAACAGAGATTGTGTAATCAGAATCCATGGGGCAAGTTTATTAACCCGACCTTGCGATGCCTTTCTAATTAAATCAACTAAAGGCTTGCCCTTTAGCTTAATCGGATTTGAACAATATGGCGGATTTGCCTTACCAAAAAAAAAAAAACAATATGGCGAATTTTGGAGGACCAGTATTTTATTACTGAGCATGGCCCACAAGCGCTTCTACCGACGCTATAGGGCATTCCGCCAACACTGCAGGCTGCCGACACAAACCACTGGACGCCGAAAGAGATAAGATATGAATGAAGTGGGGCACGCAATAGGTGGTTTGATTCATTCATTGGCACACGAATTGAGTGGTCATATCTGTAATAATTCACGCGACCAGCTCACGGGGCCTCAAAGTAGCTAGTGGGGCCCGCTGCCAAGAATTTATTCAATGTTCTCGATATTATAGTCCTAAGCGGCTAATATCGAGAAATCGGTACCTCTAGGGTTTTGAACCGTTCTATCATGCTATGCGGAGAAAAAAATGGCGAGAAGATTAAAGCACAAAGATACGAAGCTTTTCTTTCAGTTCATTCATCAAGGAGTATTACAACCACTCACTGAGGAGGAAATGTAAAGCCAAACTGAGCCCTAATAAGCATCACAAAAGAACTCAAATGGCTTTCCATGAAACTAATACTCTGCCTACACTGAGCGATTTGGGAGTCGAGATCTGCAAGCTTGAAGAACAGGCGAGTACATTTCTCCTTGTACCTGGCTGCATTAATCTCATGGTGTTCAACGGCGAGTTTCAGATTGTCGATCAAGTCTCCTCCAACCACTTACATCTGAACTTCATCACAACGTCCCTCGGGTCATGCTCAAAGTAAGTTTGATTCAAAGCTAAGTACTCCACCAGCTTCTCTCTCTCGTGAACCAACAGCGAGACCCGCTCATCAGCAGACTTGACAGCCTCCTTGTATCAAGCAACTGATCGTTCTGCAAACTCCAGGCATTCAGATCGATCCTGATAATGAGCCTTCACGACGCGGGCTAAGGTGACTGTCTCCTGAGTGTTCCGGCAAGCCTCCAGAAAGTTGATAAATACGTGTGGGAATGCCTTGTATTCCCTCTCCAAGTTGGTGCCTTCGATCGAGGAAGCATTTACCTCCCTAATAAACCGAGAATCTCAGCTTCGACACTCGGATGATGGACTATATAAACATAACCTCTGCCAAGAAGATGATAAAGCCTTTCCCATTTGAACATAACGTCAGCCGGGAAGATGTGTGTAGGAAGATTGACAATTATCGAGAGGAGAAGCAAGGCTGACAAGTAAAATATGAAAGAAAAGATGAGAGAAGTGAAGCAGATTACTAGAATGCGAAGGTGATAGTCTAAATCTGGATAAATATTGATTTCACAAGGGCGGTTTCTATCAGGTCAGATTTTCCTACTCGCTGTCCCCGTTCGGTGTAATCTCCATCGGCTCGAATCTTCGTTGGCCTGCCATCTTGAGACATGCAAATGCGACATATTCGCAAAAAGTTTGATGGGATGACACCACTTTAAAAAAAGAAAGAAGAAAAGACGCGCCGAGTGGGGGATAAGGAAGATGGGATTTGTCTTTATGGGAGGACTCGCCAGCAAATCGATGGTAGAGATGTTGAAAGGGGGCTCTCTACCATGAAAAGACGGAAGAAGACAAGCCGAGTGAGAGATACGATAAAAAAGGTTGAGAAAAGAACAGAACGCTCCGGGGAAACAATACAGTTTTCTAAACCCACATCTGAATTTTAAAAGGAAACGTTCTCCTGATAATTTTCATCTTCCTCTAAAAAGAGTTTCAAGGACGATCAATTAGAAAAACCCAAAAAGAGTGAAAATACTAGAAGAGGTAGCAAACTTTGAGAAACCATTAACCAAATCGAAGATGTCTCAACCCAACACACTTGAGAGCAATCGTTACTTGCTGAACATGGGATAGGAAGAGTTTGAGGCCATGTTTGGGATTCAGATCATGGAGCCTGGCCCTTCCGCCGACGATGCCCAATATCTCAGTAAAGAAAAGGACAACAACAATAAGGGTCAAAGGAAGCGTTATCATCGCCATACTGAGGAGCAAAAATAAAGGCTTGAGGATTTCTTCAGGACGTGCCCCATACCAGACGGCAAACAAAGAATGGAGCTGAGTCAAGAGTTAGGGTTGGAACATTCACAAATCAAGTTCTGGTTTCAGAATAGGCGAACCCGAATGAAGACTCGATATGAGCGCAATGAAGCCGAGTTTTTAAGAGCTGAAAACGAAAAGCTCCGAGTGGAGAACAAGATGTATAAAGAGGCTTTTGACTCCGCCACCTGCCTTATCTGCAATAGTCTCTTCACCCTCGACGAAAGGCAGTACCTGAGGATTGAAAATGCTCGTTTAAGAGGTGAGTTAGATCAGTTTATGACAGGATCAAGTTCTGTTGGGGGAAAGCACGAAAAGACCGAGCAGATGGGGTCAGCATTGAAGCCTCCCGGGGAAGGGGAGATGTATCACCACCAGGCAAGTGGCATTGATGATAAACTCGCCGCCATGATCAACCGGTTCAATGTTGATGAAGTACTAGGGCTGTAATGTGCACACAGAGCCTGTATTTCAAAGCTAGTGATCACGGGACCTTCAACAGGACCAATGCGTACTAGATCCGGAACGAAGCTGGCTGATCACCGGAAGACCCACAAAAGAAATCGGGCGGATCCTGAATGAGTGCATGCGTTTTACTTTCTTATGTAGGATTTGTTCTTCTCCCTCTTATTAAATGCATAGATCCGTTGCTGCACCAACTCGCGACGAATTAATTGCGAGTAAAAGAAATCCGCGTAAATTTAAAGGGTAACGCTGTATCGTTTCAATTTACCCTTAAGTTGCTCCAAGTTTTAAATTGAATCCCTTGCATTTTCAGGAATTTGCAAACGGCCCCGAGAATACAATCATATCCAAATGCGAAGTCCTCTTGTTAAATAAAACTGGGAGCAAATCAATCCACGGACAATGCTGTTGTATGGACGGCTTCAAATAAAGAAAAATACGAGCGAAAGACGCGAGCAGCCTTATAGATGGGTAGTTTTGTATCGTTTTAATTTACCTCTGGTCGTCTCGAATCCTGAATTACTTTATTCCGTCTCAACAGGGATTGTAAATTGCATTGAAAAGTACCGTAACGAGGCCGCGTTATCTCGAGGATTAGCCCTTAAAGGAAAACTCTCATGGACGCCTACGGCCTAATGGGCCTGAAAGCATGAGGAATAACATTGATCGAAGCGAAAGAAATCAGGATACTCAATGAGCAAAATCAAGGCCCATACTTTGCCATGGCCTTGGCCCTAATGAGAAAGTGTCCAGCGAAAACTGGAGACAAACTCGATCCAGTGAAGCTGATAGGAGACTCGTGCAAGGCAATCAAGATGAAGGGTAAACCAGTATCGTTTCTAATTTATCCCCTCCGATATTGGCTCATATGTCTCTTTTTCTTTTGACAGGAAATGTTAATACTAACGTTTAACATGTCGAAGAAAACAGTCCCAAGGGGCAAAAATTATAATCATATGATAAGATCTATTCTGATGAAAGTGGGGTAAATTGATGGCTACCCTGAATCGAAAAAGGGCATTCGACCGACAACAATGACGGTTGTTAGTATTGAAAAGGCCCATATGCTATGCAAGGGCAAACTCAGATACGTATCATTCCTTGACTTAAGGAGTAGACTCCCAATTTGCTAGATCTGCCTACGTATCTGTCGCGACCTAAAATTCATTTTTAGGTTAATGGATTACCAGATTAATTAATTAAATTAACTAACCTAGTTCGAGCTCTCCCAAGCTCTACCAAATCGCAACTTTGATTTTTTTTCACATGATTTTAGAATTTGGAGTCGCCACTAATCATTTTTGGTAGGTTGATTAGAAACCTAAGTAACCTAGCGGGAGAACTAAATTACTCCTGCAAACCAGAGATTATGAGTTCGGGGACTTGGTTACACTAGTTAATTAAAACTAATGCCCTTTCGGTACCTTAATTCCATGGATATCCTATTTTGGCAACTCTCACTTGATTTATTCCTAAGACCCTGGTAAGGTGTTCTTTTTATGTTTTCACTTTAAAATGAAATGCATAAAGGGTATGAACGCAAACGTTGACATACAAATACGACACACAAATACGGACATACGAATATGATATACGAATACGTAGATATGCGAATACGAATACGTGCGTGACGTGCGAATGGCATACGTACATGACATGCGAACGACATACGTACGTGACATGTGTATGAATACAATATGCATACGGGATAGACGAATACATATACGTGCGTTACATGCGAAGGACATACGTACGTGGACATGCGAATGATATGCATACGTGACATGCGTATGAATACAACATGCATGCGGGGATAGACGAATACGAATACGTATGTGACATGCGTATGAAGACACACGAATACGATATGTAACATGCATACATACACCATACAAATACGTGACATATATATGTGACATGCATAGTGATATGTGTATGTAAATACGTACATTTCGATTTTGCCCATAAAGGGCAAAGTCGTCATTTTGAAAAGATGGGATAAAACCCTCATTTTTGAAAAAGAGGGGATAAAACCCTCATTTTGAAATTTTTGATTTTTCTGAATGAATATGCATGGGTTAATAAGATATCATAACATACAAATGTGGATTTGCAAACGTCGCGTACGTGACGTGCATACGAGAACAAACAAATACGATATGTCTATACGAACATACGGATAACATAACAAACATACATGAGATGCACATGAATGGCATTTTTTGTATTTTCAGATTTTCCATTTTTTTTTTGGTTTTTTGGATTTTCTACATTTGTTTTTTGTATTTTGGATGTATTATAAAAGAATGCAAAATCACCCAAAGCAAATGAAGATGTGAAGAGAGAGCAGGTAAAGTAAAACTACCCTAAGGACAGTGAAAATAAAACCCGCAACTCGTCGGGTGAATAATTACAGACCAATTAAATAAAACCCGAGACATGATCGGGAATACAACAAAAATGGACCGGAATGGACATCGGTCAAACACCCATCGCCAAGCCTCGTGGGTCGAGAGTACAACAAAACGGACCGGAATGGACATCGGTCATCCTCCAGTCTTCAAAGCATCGGGCCGAAAGCCAAATGAAAATAATGAACTTATCCAATCGGACATGCACAATCACCAATGAGTTAAGACAATTCAAAAACTCAAAGAGAGTTTAACACGTGCTGATTAAACTTCATTGAGACCATTTTTTACATTTTCCAATGCATTAACACAAAAAATACGAATTAAATCATACTGTCCACGAACATTCTTAGGGAGAAAGCAGTAACCATAAAATACAAAAGAAATAATGAAATGTATGTAAAAATTCTGAGATTTTTTGTGTGGATGGGAAAATGTGTCTTTGACAACTTTCATGTTTTACATTCTTATTGAAGAGACACTCATTTTCGTGTAGAAAATGGTCTTTCATGAGAGCTCAGCAGCAAACAAACAAATTTCACAGAACAGACATATTTCAGGATTAAGCTTAAATGGACACTCAAATCTCAAAATTAATGCACCAAACTTTCCAGTCTACTAAACAAGACCCCAATGAACAACTTTCATTTTTTGTGAAGTTTCAAAAGAAGACTCTAAACATGAGATAACTACAAATCAATATGACCACGCACAGAAAAACACTCAGACTCAAGGACGCCAACAGAATTGCATGATTTCATTAAATGCATTAAAAATACGAAACGTGTATGAATATTTTTGTATTTTTTATATGTTATGCATTAAGATCTTATGAACAAATGTCATGAAGAGGTCTTTATGAAACAAAGTCTAGAATAACCCATGGAAAATCATTTAGCGTGAAAGGTCAGATCAGAAAAATTCCATCTCAGGTTCTGATCACCATATTTCCAGATTTCTGCTTTCAATTTCGGGACCCTTTTGACATAGCAAACGACGTACATTTTCGCGCCATAATATATCAAATCGAAGATCTCGAAGTCATCTACGAATGTTCAGTATATTTATTTTCGAGATTTCGTCATCTAAACACGAAAAATGGAGTTACCAGATAATTGCACATGCTGATGCGCCTAGAGCTCGTTGGAGATGAATCCGTCGCGTCGCCAAGGCTTCTTCCACGGCGGCGAATTTTTCTCTCTCAAAATTTTTTTCTCTTGAAATCTCTCCAAAATTTTTTTTTCTCTCCAGTTTTTCTTCAATCTCCCAAAACTCTCTCAAACATCCAAAATTTTCTCTCAAAAAAAAATTCCCCTCTCAAGCTCACTTCTTCCTCCTTTTATAAACCACTCATCTATCTCCCATTCTAATTTTTCCATTAACTCTATCTCCCATTCTAATTTCTCCACTAACTCTTCTTCATTTTCATCTTCCCTTCTCCATCTCTATCTCACATTCTAATTTCTCCACTAACTCTTCTTCATATTCATCTTCCCTTCTCCATATCTATCTCCCATTCTACTAACTCCTCTTCATCTCCATCTTCCCTTCTCTATTCTCATCTTATTTTCTTTATCTTCTCTTCTCCATCTCCTCTTCTCCATCTTCCTATCTTCATCTCCTCTTCTCCATCTTCCTATCTTCATCTCCTCTTCTCCATCTTCCCTTCTCTATTCTAATTTCTCCACTAACTCTTCTTTTTGTTATTTACAAAATAATCCCTCAAGTATTAGGTATTTGCACTCTAGTCCATGAGATTTTAAGTATTTGTAATTCAGTCCCTGGAGAAATATTTCTTTAAGTCCAAATCTCCTCACAATTTTCGACACACCTATCGCATGTTGAATTTAAGCTCATTTCTTGCTATTGAAAATAATGCAAAATTTAATTAAAGCCCTGTTTGTAAAATTGAGTCATTCTGGGTATAATTGGGCCAAGATGAAAATTTGGAATATTAAAGAACAATGTCACAACTCCTAAAAGTGAAAAATGAAAATAAATTGACTCAAATTGAATTTTTTTAGGCCCGATTCGAGATTATGCTCGTTAAGGAATACACGACCTCGAATTGGATTTTTTAAATTTGCGATGGCCAACATGAAAAGGGATTTAAAGGAAAAATATTGACTATTTTTATGTATTTTTGTGGCCTCAAATGCTATTATTTATTAAATATTTTCCTAATTTCTAAAAATTATATTTAAAAAAATACAAAAAATATGTAAAATTATTTTTTTACTCAAAAATGGTTGCCTAAGCTTGGCCAAGGCTTCCAAAGTTGATTTTGTAATTTTCTCATTTTTATAGATTTTCTATCAATTTTAGAAAATAAAAATACCGAAAAATACTAAAAATATGAAAAATCATTTTTTGGTCAAAATTGGTTCCCTAGGCTTGGAAAAGGTCTCCAAAGTTAATTTTTTCAAATTTATGAATTTTTATGGATTTTCTATTAATTTTAAAAAAGAAGAAAAGAAAAGGTGATTGAAAATCAGGTGTCAACAGCTGCCCCTCTTTGAAAGGAAGCTCGGTAGAGGTTCATTTCAAAAACGAGACGACACCTGAATCCTAATCGACTCAACACAATGAAATAAAAAGAGTCATGACATTCGATCTCCAATACCCCTTTTAGCAAATTTCGATCCAAACCCGGTTTGAGGAGGCTTTCATGCGATGAGGGAGAGACAAAGATGAGAATTTACCTGGCACTTACCTGCTCGTTATATGGCGGTTGCCTGACATGAGTGCTCTGCTGAAAATGAGATGAGAACCTAAGGATTTGTTATAAGAAAACCTTAGGGTAGTGGAACTTGGACCCGTATGGTAGGTCACCCCATAGTAGATTCCTAATAAAAGGATTCTACTGATTAAAATCGGATTGAATTTTGACCCGTATGGTGGGTCACCCCATGGTAGATTCCTAGTGAAAGGATTCTACTGATTAAATTAAGATTTGACCTGTATGGTAGGTCACCCCATGGAAATGCCTGTAAGAAGGACTTTGGTGCCTGTAAGAAGAACTTTGGTGCCTGTAGAAAGGACTTTGTTTTGCCTATAAAAAGGACTTTGGTGTGCCTGTAGAAAGGACTTTTGGTTGCCTATAGAAAGGACTTGGTGCCTGTAAAAAGGACTTTTGTGTGCCTGTAGAAAGGACTTGGTGCCTGTAAAAAGGACTTGATGCCTGTAAGAAGGACTTGTGCCTGTAGAAAGGACTTTGATGCCTGTAAAAAGGACTTGGTATGCTTGTAAAAAGGACTTGATTTGCCTGTAAGAAGGACTTGGTTTCCTGTAGAAAGGATTTGGTCGCATGTAGAAAGGACTTTGGTTGCCTGTAAAAAGGACTTTTGATTGCCTGTAGAAAGGACTTGCTCGCCTGTAGAAAGGACTTTGGTCGCCTGTAAAAAGGACTTTGGAAATGGACCGTTCCGTATTGGGGTTTCCAATGGAAGGGCTCCGGAGATAATATACCCTAGATTTCACCTTTTTTGGGTAGACTGAAGAGGTATTGATTGAGAAAATGATTTTTTGGGTATATCTGGGATCTAAGGAGATCAAGAATCCTGCAGACGCTCTAACCCAATTTAACTTACCATGAAGGGTGCCATTCTGGGATCTGGAGAAACCAGGAATCTTGTAGACGCTCAAACCCGATTTAACTTACCTTGAAGGGTGTCATTCTGGGATCTAGGGAGACCAGGAATCCTCAAAATCCGACTTAACTTACCTTGAAGGGTGCCATTCTGGGATTTGGGGAAACCAGAAATCCTGCAGACGCTCAAATCCAACTTGACTTATCATGAAGGGTGCCATTCTGGGATCTGGGGAAACCAAAAATCCTGCAGAAGCTCAAACCTAATTTTTGTTGTCCCATCACTTTAGGAATAAACCGATGAGGCAAAGATCAAGAACACGAGAGTTGGTCAATCATGATTTGATAAAGCTTGAGAACACGAGATTGTATCAATCGTGAGCTGATGAAGACTTCATGAGAGTATGTTGATCATGAGTTGCAAGGGTTCAGAAGACTTACCTGGATCTTCTGAGTTAATGATCGAGGCATAGACAGACCGATTGTATCGTGTCTACTTGCTCACTGAATGACCTTATGTGCTGCAATGGATTTGAGCACCTAGACAATCATCAGAATTGAAAGGTTCAAGTTGAAGATATACTCACCTGAAAATGCTTGGCGAGCATTAGCCAACAAGGCTTGTTTGTTTAATAGCCTCTGGATGAATTTCGAGACCTCGGAGAGTAACTCGACTATTAGGAATGCACTACTTGTTAGACAGTGTCAGAGGTAACATGTGCAAGCATTTTTATCAATGAGTTCATCGGTTCATGCAAAACCATTCAGTTGAGTTTGCAATGATTAAAACCATATGTGTATGCTCATAATATGGATCATGCATGACTATTCTATCGAGTTTGCATTTCCAATTCTGTCCAGGGAGGTTATCATGTCATGAATACCTCGAATTGAACCTGAATGTGGACTTCAGTCCGAAAGGGCTTTCTCTCACTCTCGAGAAACGCTATTTATCCGGATTGCAGGATTTGAAAAGAAAGCACTCAACCTTACCATCATCGCATTCAGCGAGGGTCTGAGTAATCTCGCAATTGATACGATCAAGCCGATCTAGAGGTCTTGATTAGGACCGTAATGTGGGCTGGGTCAAAGGCTTATCAAAGGAGACTCATTTCGAGTCAGGGCCATTGACAAAAAAAGGTCTTCATCATCTGCTCCGGGTTTACAAGTCAAGAACCCTGCAAAATGAGAGAGAAATAATCTTGCTCGAACTTCTTCGAGCGATTCTTAAAGTCATTCAACTCTTACATTAATTTAGGTGCCCTAATCAGAAGAGACTTTCAAGGGTCGTAACGTAGGTCGGGATTTGGGTCTGAGAAACGAAGGGCTCGTTTTGGCTCAGCAAAATATATGAGAAGGGCTTGGTGTTGGTGATCATTGCAGTCTTGTCACCGATCTTTGACCTTCCTGAATTTGTCTTTAATGAATACCATCATTGGCTGAGGGGTGGTAGTTCTTTTACACTTTGCAAACTGACTTCTTTGGGGATCCTTTTTCGGGAATTCTCAAAATGTATGTTCGAAGTCAGAAGTTCATTACAGATATATGGGCATTGGCCTTGCTTTTGATAGGCACTTTGCTCTTTCTGCCCGAGATTCTTTGGAGTAGCCTTTGCTTTTCTTACTCCCGACTCCCTTTTGTTTGGAAGCAGGCCCATTTTCTTTAGGCTACACTTGTCTCTCTTTTTTTTTTGTTTAATAATCTTGTGATTTTGAATTTTAGCAACAAGATGATTTTCAACAAATGATACTAGACATTACATGAAAGTCTAGCATATGAAATGGGCTGATTCGAGAATTCTCTATTGGCCCAATTTCTTCAATTCTGCTCTTTTGGGGGAAGGTGTCGTCGTTACCTTGAAATGAGTAAGGATCACCAACATGGGCTTGAGAAATGAATTTGCAGGCTCAATTGGGTTATGCAAAGGATGAGTGTGTAGGATAGAGAAAATAAATGCTCTTCGTCATCCTAAAGCACTTGAATTAAAATTCGAGTATCATGCAAAGAAACACTCGAAGATTGATGTTAGTCCAAGCAAGAGAATTTCTAACAATTTATCTCCTGATATTGTTGGAATTACCTCTGTTTTGCCCCAGTGCGGGGTGGTTCTTAACAGGGTCATGAAATGAAATCACCGTTTAAATGGGTTGTCAATGGTTGCCTGAAGTGTTTGGAATGGAGAATGAATGCCTCCTTCACTTTGACTATCGTATCTTTTGCGAGAAAACCCATTGCCTTGGAGAATGCAGAATCTGTCTACCGCTCAACTCACTGTGGATTAAATATAGGACGTATGTGGAAATGGCTTGCCTTTCATCGTCCTGTCATGCCCCATTCTGTACATTCGATGCATCGTGTACAGTTTATACCCCCAGTCAAAATTGACAAATTGAACATGCAGAACAGTCATGCATAAATCATGGAATGTGTAAACATCATGCAAATATGGCAATACAAGTACAAGTATGGAAATTGCCCCTGGCTGTGTGGGCGGATCAGACACGTTGGGGGCCTATTCCCCGAGTCGAGGAGTAGCTTGTTTCTGGTTTTGCCTCTTTTCGATCTAGGGTTCGCCATTGATTTCCCTTATTTCATCAGACGGATCGCATCAGGCGATCATAACTTGGCCCCTTTGGGCTGTTTTCTTTGAAGTATCAGGTGTTAGTTTAACATTTCCTGTAACAAGGAAGGAGACCTGTTAGCCAGTATCAGAAATGATGAACTGGACACGATACTGAGTTACCCTTGAGTGTTTCGCGCAACTCCTTTACCAGTTTTACCACTCGGGATTTTCTCCGTGGGTATGTCAAGTTAGACATTTCCTGTCAAACAATGGAGAAGAAGACGTATTAGTCAGTATTAGAAATGATGTATTGGATACGATACTGGTTTACCCTTCATCTTGAATGTTTTGCGTGACGCCTTTATCAAGTTCACTGGATTGAGTTTCCCTTGGCTTTCGCTGGACACTTCAACGTTAAGCTAAGATCGTAACAAAATACTGACCTTGGTATTGCTCGTCGAGTATTCCTGTTTCTTTTTGCAAAAAGAAATGCGAGAAAAAGTTGTTTTATTTATTTACAATACTTACAACATTTCCATCCTCGAGGATCGAACGCGGGACGTCTCGGACCACTGTCATTCCCCATGCCATCTGGTCCACAAGACCGCAGGCGCTCATGGAGGTTCCTTTTAAGAGTCAATCCTTGAGATGACATGGTGTTGTTGTATTGTACTAGGTAATTCCAGGTCACTGTATTTTTCGGGGCGGTTTACAAACCCTGTTAAGAATGGAATAAAATAATTCAGAACACGAGACGAGTATGAGCAAATTAGAACGATACAGAATTACCCTTCTTTGAGATTGTTTGGGTCTTTCGTTCACATATTCCTCATTTGAAGCCGTCCATTCTGTGGCGATGTCCACGAATCTATTTGCCCAAAGTTTTGATTAATCGGGGAATTTCGTTTTTGGGTCAATTTGTAAATTCCTGTAAACAGAAGGGATCTAATTTAGAATCGGGACAATTTGAGGGTAAATTGAAACGATACTGCTTTACCCTTCTAGTTCGCACGACTTTTTACTCGCAATAAATTCACTACGAGTTTGGTGTGGTAGCAGACTCGAGCATTTAATAGGAGAACAGGAAATTGCTGCTTCTTGCTTTTGCGTTCATTCTGAACATCAATAAAAGTAGAAAACATCACATGCAAGGAAATGAAGCGTCTGCATTCGTTCAAGATCGATTTTGCTCCCTCAGCAGGCTCTCCCATGATCAGCTGGCTTCATTCTGGACCAGGTATGCATCGGCTATGTTGAAGGACCCGTGATCTCAGCTTCGAAATACAGACTCCCTGTGCATATTACAGTCCCCGTGCTTCATTAACATTAAACTGGTTGATCATGGCGGTGAGTTCATCGTCAATGCCGCTTGCCTGGTGGTGATACATCTCCCCTTCCCCGGGAGGTATTGATGCTGATCCAGTAGCATTAGTCTTTTTGTACCCTGCTCCAATAGAACTCGATTCTGTTATAAACTGGTCTAACTCGCTTCTCAAACACGCATTTTCAATCCTCAGATCATGCATTTCATCGAAGGCGAGGAGGAGGCTGTTGCAGTTAGGGCAGGTGGCGGAGTCAAAAGCCTCTTTATACATCTTGTTTTCCGCTCGGAGGTTTTCATTTTCAACTCTTAGAAACTCGGCTTCGTTGTGCTCATGACGAGTCTTCATTCGGGTTCGCCTATTTTGAAACCAGAACTTGATTTGTGAAGGTTCAAAATCCTAGCTCTTGACTTAGTTCCATTTTCTATTTGCCGTATGGCATAGGACATGTTCTGAAGAAATCCTCAAGCCTTTGTACTTGCTCCTTAGTATGGCGACGGTAACGCTTCTTTTGACCCTTACCGTTGTTGTCCTTATCTTTACTGAGATCTTGGACGTCGTCGACGGAAGGGCCAGGCTCCATAGGCTCGATCTCAAACATGGTTTCGAACTCTTCCTCGCCCATATTCAGCAGGCAATGATAGCTTTCGGAAGTATTGGGTTGAGACATCTTCGATTTGGTCGATGATTTCTCAAGGTTTACTATATCTTTCTGTATTTTCACTCTCTCTGAACCGTGTATGCTTTAAAACTCTCTTCAATGTATGAATAAAGATTATCAGGAGGATGTCTCTTTTAAAATTTGGCGTCGGCTTAGCATATGTATCGCTTCTCCCGAGATTTCTGTCTTTCTCAACCTTTCCTGCATGTTTCTTGCTTGGCTCGTCTTTTCTCATCTCTTCATAGTGGTAGGGTTCCTATCAACGTCTCTACCGTCGATTTGCTGGCGTGTTCTCCTATAAAAACGAATCTCATTTTCCTTGTCTCCCACCCAAGTCACCTTTCTTTCTCCTTTTTCAAAGTTGTGTCATCCCGTCAAACTTTTGGCAGAGATGTCGGATTTGCTTGGCTCGAGATTTGAGACGAGTAGCGGAGGTGATGCTAATAGGGAATGGTAGACAGGAAAATCTGGCCAGTAGAGACTTTCACTGCAAAAATGAAAGGGAATGCGGCAGTATATGTTCTTCATATTCTAGGAAAATTGGAACGATACTGTTTTACCCTTGTATGTACTTCCATTGAATTTGAATTGAGGAAGTTCCTTCATTTGGATTGGATTGGATTGTATGTCCCGAGTTGCCCTTCACTTTGAGCTTGCCACATAAGTGCTTTACTTAGTTGGGCCTTGTTTTCTTTCGGGTTGCTTTGGACCATCATCATTTTTTATGCCATCGGGTCCGTGGATCGGAGGGCTCCTTTAATTTAAAGGTTACCTTTAAGGCAAATGAGTCCTATCGCATTCCATTGGGTCATTTCATTTTGCGACACTCTTGAGGCAATTTGCAATCCCCTGGAAGAGAATGGAACAAATCCAATTTAGCATTTTGCGACGATTGAGGGTAAATTGGAACGACACACAGTTACCCGTCTTCGAGCTCGCCTGGGCTTTTCACTTGAAATTTCCCTACGTGAGGTCATTCAACATTTCTCATTATGGCAGTCAGCGACGTTGCCACAAATTGATCCGCCCTGAGTCTAGCATAAAAAGGGATTCACGCATTCGACGGGATAAAAAACAAATTACCCCATGCCCCTGAATTAAATCTAGACACCTAGAAAGCTGGAAATATCACACGCAGGGGAATTAAGCATGAAATGAAAGGTGCACTTGTTCAAGGTCAGTTCTGCCTCTCCTGCGGCTCTTCGATAATCAGCTAGTCTCATGCTGGTTCAGGCATGGATGACCGATGTTTGAGAGTCCTTAATCATTGGCTTCCGATTATGGCTTCGGATGTCTTTCAACCTTAAACTGGTTGACCAGGGCAGTAAGCTCATCATCTGGGTAATCTCTTGAACCTTCCAGCAACTGATGCTCGAATTAGGCATTATTGTTGGCAAATGCTGGCGGTAGATTTCTCATTCTGTCCTCGCCATGAGCAATTTGACTTCTCGAGCTGAAGTCTTCATCATTACTCCAGAAAGTGTGGGGATCACCAACTGTCCTGCTGCCAAGAACTCCTTCCATTTGAGGATTAGAGAAGTGGAAGTGCTCAGGATAATTTCTTGTCTGATTCTCTGGCTGCGCAGGCGCGCTGATCATGGGATGAATTCTAGCCACGGGTTGGTGCTCAAACCAAGGAGTCTGAATACACTGCCCCTGCGGTCTATACTCTTGAAGAGCATTAGGGTGATTCTGGGGGATACTTTGATTAACGCCTGGGGGATTGATGGCACGGCTACTGGCTTGGTTGATGATGGGAAGTGGCTCGCCCCATGCTAACCTGTGGAACTTATGGTGGCGAGGAGACTCGACGTTCAGGCTTGGATCAGTCCCGCCTTGGTTTTCTTGATTCTGAGCTGCATTGTGTTCTCTCACCCTTTTTCTGTACTTCTGAAGATGACTCGAAACATTTGCTTTAGTGAGTCCCTCTACCTTCATAATTTCCAGTATATGTTGCGGCCGTGCCGAATCGATTCCTAGCTGCTGAACTGCATTAACAAACATACGATGCAGCTCGGGAGACCAACTCATCTTCTTTCTCCAGTTGCTTGGAATAAAATTGAAGGCTTGATGCTTGTTCTCATGGTCGTGCAATTGCTTCCTTACCACGTGCTGCCATATGTTTTGAAGCATCCGAACCCTAACTGGTTTCGTTACGACGTCTTGGGCCCCGTTTAAGACAGCCTTCATCATGGCTTGCTGATCATCGCTTGCCGATATTACGAGGACTGGCATGTTTAATTTAGAATTGATGACTTCCAAGAGAGTGAAAACATCCATGTCAATCCCTACCATGGCGGTGAGGACGATATCAAACTGGTCACTACTCCTCCTTAATATCTCTAAGGCCTCTGTCGCCTTTGCTTGAGCTACAACCTTATACCGGCATTTTCTTAATACGGTAACAAGGATTGACAGAGAGACTGGATTACCGTCAATGGCCATGACCAGTAGACCCTCAGGGTAAGGAACTTCATCAGCTTCGACCAGGGTTGAACATGCGCCCATTTCCCTAATGCTCGACATATTTCTGGATCTAGGACTGCCGATTCGAGACCGCCTCAGGATGTCTTCTCGGACTTGAGGGATCACGGGATCGTTGATGGCTTCTCGTAACAGGCTTTGAAAGCCAATGCTTTGATGGTGAAGGTTTTGAATTCCTCTCCCACGAGAACTCCTTCCTCTCTATCTTTCTCCTGCGAGTTCGTGCAGATGAACCCTCACTATCAAATGAGGATAAATTCTCTCTCTGGCAATAGCAACGACTTCCCCCTTCACGGGCAGTGCTATTAGATTTACCGAGGGGAAAATCTGACATTCAGCTTTTGATTAAAGGGGAAATCCTCGTTTATCGCTCAGTTTGTCTTCTTCTTTCTTTTCGCGGTAGAGGGCCCCTGTCAAGATTTCCACCGTCGATTTACTGGCGGGTCCTCCAATGAAGACGAGTAATATCTATCTTTCTGCCGAAAATTTCTTTGTCCCCCACTCAGCTCGTCTTTTCGTTCTTTCTTTTTTCAAAGCGGTGGAGTCCCGTCCAGCTTTTCCACAGAGACGTCAGGTTTGTTCGGCTCGAGGTTGCCACTTGACTGGAATTTGAGCCACCGGGGGTGTTGCCGACAGAGAATGGTAGATAGGAAAAACCTATAAGGACTGCCCCTGTGAAATCAGTATTTAAATTGAAGCAGATTACCATCTTCGCATTCCGCTCATCTGCCTCACCTCTCTCCCCCTTTCTTTCGTATTCTGCTTTCAAAAATGGCCAATTCTCCTAACCACACCTTATCCGCCGAAGTCCTGGCTGGGTGGGAGAGACTCTACAATCTTCTTGGTAGAGGTTACGCTCATATAGCCAAAAACTCTACCGTTGAGGCTGAAATCCTTGGTTTATTCAGGACTGTGGACGCTGCTTCTGTTGAGGGTACCCAACTGGGGAAGGAGTATCGGAACTTCTCGACCGTCTTCATTAATTTTCTGGCTGCCTATAACCGCGCTTATGAGACGGTCCTTGTGACCGCCGTCGTGAAAGCTCGTTACCGAGACCGGCACGAGCGTCTGGCAACAGTTACATTTGTGGCTGATAATCACAAAAAGGCCCTCAAGTTTGCCAACGATCAGCTTTCGTGGCTGGTTCGTGAGAGGGGAAAGCTGGTGGACCGTCTGGCCTTGGTCCGAACTTACGCCGAACAGGAGCCAGGCAATATTGTGATGAGGTGCAAATGCGGTTGGCTGCAGGAGAGGCTTGATGACATTACGGCAGACATTGCTTTCGAGAGGGCGGCGATTCCGGACCTGGAGTTTGCCGTTGAGCATTACGAGGCCACTATGGCCCAGGTTAAAGAGAAGTGCGATCGCCTCTTCTTTAGGCTCGCGGAGCTTGATCCCGAGAACGCCCGGTGCACCCAGAGCATCAACTTCATGGAGAGCCAGCTGAGCTCCTTTGTGACGCTTATTAGGGCTCAATTTGATTTCACTTTTCCTCCCCAGTGAGTTGTTGTAAGGTTTGTTGGTAAATGGAATGAAGAGAAAGTTTCACGTGTTTGTGCTTTTCATTTTCCTGCCATTTCTTCGCCCATATAGCATGATAGGACGATTCACGGTACTGAAAACGTTGAGGCTTAACACTCTTCTTGGTGTTCTTGTTATCTGCTGCCGGCGATGATATCAAGGACGTTGACGAAGGGTTCGGTGGCGGCCCCCACCGGTCACAGCGCCGTGAGTCAGTCGTGTGAATTATTACAAATCGACCACTCGATTAGTGCTCCAATAAACAAACCAGGCTGCCCGTTGCATGCCCCACTTTACTCCTGCCTATCTCTTTCGGCGTCCACTTGAATGTGTCGGTCGCCTGTAGCGTTGGGAGAAATGATTGCGGGCCATGCTCGGTAATAAAATACTGGTCCTCCAAAATCTTCCATGTGTTTTGAATCCGAGGAAGGTAAAAAGGCAAGCCTTTGTTCAATTTAATCAGAAAGGCGTCGTAAGGTCGGGTTCATAATCTTGCCCCATGGGTTCTGATTACACAGTCTCGGCTTTCTCAACAAAAATACATGAACCCTTCTAATACATTAAAAATGTCCACAGGCCCGATCTGGATAAATTTACAACCCCATCAAAATACAAAGCTTGTACATGTTGACTGATTGACACGTTTCTGACTTCGGAAGGATTGATTCCTTCGCTTGCCCCCAGGATTATCAGTTGAGGCATCGGTAATTATCCGTCCTATTGTATACCTCGAGGTTATTCCCGGTATAATGCTGAACCCGATTTCACTTCCGCCTCGGGTACCTGTAGTTTCCTGCAAAAGTAAAGAAAATAATCAGTATGTGATCCAATAGGGGTCGGCCCATGATTCCTACATTAGTCCAATTTTATTTTTCCATTTTAGAGAAAATTTTCTTAGAAAAACATGGGTGAATTTCTCAGAAAGAAGTTTCTTGCAAATTTTTACAACTTGAAAAATGTGATAAAATATCTTAAAATTTAGCAAATTTCCCGAAGGGATTTTCCTTTTATCAGAATGAATTTTTAGGGATAAATTTGTCAAGAAAATCTCATTTCTATTGAAGTAGAAAAATGTAACAAAATCTTTTACTGGTCAACAAAATTTTCCTAAGGGATTTTTCACACTTATTTATTTATTTATTTTTATTTTTTTCAAAAATGGGATACTAATTTGATTTTCATTTTCTTTTGAAAAATGACCTTGATGTTAAATTCAAAATTTGACCGACACCTAACATGGACCGACCAAAAATAAATACAAGATGAAGTTAGAAAACTTACTTTCACCGTCAAAAATACCATGTAAGTCGCATAGACATGCACATGAATCGTGAGTTTAAATCTTAGCCTATCTACTCTAAAGGCTGACAAATTGAAGCGAAAGACTTACGGCAAGGCGACAATCTCGCGCACATAATCAAGATTAGCCGTGACCCCTACGACGTAATCAGGATTAGCCGGGTCTCCCAACTTCGGCTCCTCGAGTCAAAAATTAAAACCACTGCTTTGGTAATCTTACCAAGCCTGAGGCCTAACTTTTAAAACTCATTTTTGAAAAGAGGTTCGGGATTGAATCTGGACTAACTTTCGACGTGATCTCACGCCGAACGCTAGAACCAAATCACAATACCATCCTAAAACTAGTGACCCAGGTCCGGTCACGGGACGTGTGTGATGTAGTGCTAAAACAAATAATCATGCACAGCAGTTAAATTCAAACACCGCTTCAAAATGTGCAAAAATTAAATTCCAATTTCCATACACCAAACCTGCAAAATAAGGGGTTAGCCAAACACTCCACCCCTTATAACTCCCATCTGCAAGACCATTTAACACTTAAAGATTAGAATTCAACCAATTGCCAAACCAAGTGAATATTCATGAAATTTTACTGGCCTAAGTCCTCTAAGTTCTTAAATTTTTCAAAAATTAAGAACAAGTCCCCAGTGGAGTCGCCAAGTTGTCGCGACCTAAAATTCATTTTTAGGTTAATGGAATATCAGATTAATTAATTAAATTAACTAACCTAGTTCGAGCTCTCCCAAGCTCTACCAAATCGCAACTTTGATTTTCTTTACACTTGATTTTAGAATTTGGAGTCACCACTAATCATTTTTGGTAGGTTGATTAGAAACCTAAGTAACCTAGCGGGAGAACTAAATTACTCCTGCAAACCAGAGATTATGAGTTCGGGGACTTGGTTACACTAGTTAATTAAAACTAATGCCCTTTCGGTACCTTAATTCCATGGATATCATATTTTGGCAACTCTCGCTTGATTTATTCCTAAGACCCTGGTAAGGTGTTCTTTTTATGTTTTCACTTTAAAATGAAATGCATAAAGGGTATGAACGCAAACGTTGACATACAAATACGACACACAAATACGGACATACGAATATGATATACGAATACGTAGATATGCGAATACGAATACGTGCGTGACGTGCGAATGGCATACGTACATGACATGCGAACGACATACGTACGTGACATGTGTATGAATACAATATGCATACGGGATAGACGAATACATATACGTGCGTTACATGCGAAGGACATACGTACGTGGACATGCGAATGATATGCATACGTGACATGCGTATGAATACAACATGCATGCGGGGATAGACGAATACGAATACGTATGTGACATGCGTATGAAGACACACGAATACGATATGTAACATGCATACATACACCATACAAATACGTGACATATATATGTGACATGCATAGTGATATGTGTATGTAAATACGTACATTTCGATTTTGCCCATAAAGGGCAAAGTCGTCATTTTGAAAAGATGGGATAAAACCCTCATTTTTGAAAAAGAGGGGATAAAACCCTCATTTTGAAATTTTTGATTTTTCTGAATGAATATGCATGGGTTAATAAGATATCATAACATACAAATGTGGATTTGCAAACGTCGCGTACGTGACGTGCATACGAGAACAAACAAATACGATATGTCTATACGAACATACGGATAACATAACAAACATACATGAGATGCACATGAATGGCATTTTTTGTATTTTCAGATTTTCCATTTTTTTTTTGGTTTTTTGGATTTTCTACATTTGTTTTTTGTATTTTGGATGTATTATAAAAGAATGCAAAATCACCCAAAGCAAATGAAGATGTGAAGAGAGAGCAGGTAAAGTAAAACTACCCTAAGGACAGTGAAAATAAAACCCGCAACTCATCGGGTGAATAATTACAGACCAATTAAATAAAACCCGAGACATGATCGGGAATACAACAAAAATGGACCGGAATGGACATCGGTCAAACACCCGTCGCCAAGCCTCGTGGGTCGAGAGTACAACAAAACGGACCGGAATGGACATCGGTCATCCTCCAGTCTTCAAAGCATCGGGCCGAAAGCCAAATGAAAATAATGAACTTATCCAATCGGACATGCACAATCACCAATGAGTTAAGACAATTCAAAAACTCAAAGAGAGTTTAACACGTGCTGATTAAACTTCATTGAGACCATTTTTTACATTTTCCAATGCATTAACACAAAAAATACGAATTAAATCATACTGTCCACGAACATTCTTAGGGAGAAAGCAGTAACCATAAAATACAAAAGAAATAATGAAATGTATGTAAAAATTCTGAGATTTTTTGTGTGGATGGGAAAATGTGTCTTTGACAACTTTCATGTTTTACATTCTTATTGAAGAGACACTCATTTTCGTGTAGAAAATGGTCTTTCATGAGAGCTCAGCAGCAAACAAACAAATTTCACAGAACAGACATATTTCAGGATTAAGCTTAAATGGACACTCAAATCTCAAAATTAATGCACCAAACTTTCCAGTCTACTAAACAAGACCCCAATGAACAACTTTCATTTTTTGTGAAGTTTCAAAAGAAGACTCTAAACATGAGATAACTACAAATCAATATGACCACGCACAGAAAAACACTCAGACTCAAGGACGCCAACAGAATTGCATGATTTCATTAAATGCATTAAAAATACGAAACGTGCATGAATATTTTTGTATTTTTTATATGTTATGCATTAAGATCTTATGAACAAATGTCATGAAGAGGTCTTTATGAAACAAAGTCTAGAATAACCCATGGAAAATCATTTAGCGTGAAAGGTCAGATCAGAAAAATTCCATCTCAGGTTCTGATCACCATATTTCCAGATTTCTGCTTTCAATTTCGGGACCCTTTTGACATAGCAAACGACGTACATTTTCGCGCCATAATATATCAAATCGAAGATCTCGAAGTCATCTACGAATGTTCAGTATATTTATTTTCGAGATTTCGTCATCTAAACACGAAAAATTGAGTTACCAGATAATTGGACATGCTGATGCGCCTAGAGCTCGTTGGAGATGAATCCGTCGCGTCGCCAAGGCTTCTTCCACGGCGGCGAATTTTTCTCTCTCAAAATTTTTTTCTCTTGAAATCTCTCCAAAATTTTTTTTTCTCTCCAGTTTTTCTTCAATCTCCCAAAACTCTCTCAAACATCCAAAATTTTCTCTCAAAAAAAAATTCCCCTCTCAAGCTCACTTCTTCCTCCTTTTATAAACCACTCATCTATCTCCCATTCTAATTTTTCCATTAACTCTATCTCCCATTCTAATTTCTCCACTAACTCTTCTTCATTTTCATCTTCCCTTCTCCATCTCTATCTCACATTCTAATTTCTCCACTAACTCTTCTTCATATTCATCTTCCCTTCTCCATATCTATCTCCCATTCTACTAACTCTTCTTCATCTCCATCTTCCCTTCTCTATTCTCATCTTATTTTCTTTATCTTCTCTTCTCCATCTCCTCTTCTCCATCTTCCTATCTTCATCTCCTCTTCTCCATCTTCCCTTCTCTATTCTAATTTCTCCACTAACTCTTCTTTTTGTTATTTACAAAATAATCCCTCAAGTATTAGGTATTTGCACTCTAGTCCATGAGATTTTAAGTATTTGTAATTCAGTCCCTGGAGAAATATTTCTTTAAGTCCAAATCTCCTCACAATTTTCGACACACCTATCGCATGTTGAATTTAAGCTCATTTCTTGCTATTGAAAATAATGCAAAATTTAATTAAAGCCCTGTTTGTAAAATTGAGTCATTCTGGGTATAATTGGGCCAAGATGAAAATTTGGAATATTAAAAACAATGTCACAACTCCTAAAAGTGAAAAATGAAAATAAATTGACTCAAATTGAATTTTTTTAGGCCCGATTCGAGATTATGCTCGTTAAGGAATACACGACCTCGAATTGGATTTTTTAAATTTGCGATGGCCAACATGAAAAGGGATTTAAAGGAAAAATATTGACTATTTTTATGTATTTTTGTGGCCTCAAATGCTATTATTTATTAAATATTTTCCTAATTTCTAAAAATTATATTTAAAAAAATACAAAAAATATGAAAAATTATTTTTTTACTCATAAATGGTTGCCTAAGCTTGGCCAAGGCTTCCAAAGTTGATTTTGCAATTTTCTCATTTTTATAGATTTTCTATCAATTTTAGAAAATAAAAATACCGAAAAATACTAAAAATATGAAAAATCATTTTTTGGTCAAAATTGGTTCCCTAGGCTTGGCAAAGGTCTCCAAAGTTAATTTTTTCAAATTTATGAATTTTTATGGATTTTCTATTAATTTTAAAAAAGAAGAAAAGAAAAGGTGATTGAAAATCAGGTGTCAACAGTATCTATGGGCAATTCAAATTCACCCATTTTCTTCCATACTTGCATTTTTGGATAAACACGTGTGAGGCTGAAAAATGATACATCTACATTGCGTTTACACATGCTATGATTTATGCATGACTCTTCGGCATATTTAATTTGCCAATTCTGACTTGGAGCATAAACTGCATATGATGCATCGAATGTGTAGAATGGGGCATGACAGGATGATGAAAGGCAATCCATTCCCATACACGTCCTACATCCGTAGTGAGTTGTGTGCCAAATAGGTTCCGTATTCCCCAAGGCAACGGGTTTTCTCGCAAAAGGTACGATATCAAAAAGAAGGAGACGTATATTTTTATATCCTAAACGCTGCAGGTGACCATTGAAAACCCATTTGAGTGGCGATTTCACTTCGTAACCCCTGTCAAGAACCACCCCACATCAAGGCCAAACAGAGGTAGTCCCAGCAATAGCACGAGGTAAATGGTTAGAAATTTTCTTACTTGGACTAACATTAATTTTCATGTGTTGCTCTGCTTTCAACCTCATACGATAATTCAAGTGTCTTAGGACGACGAAAAGCATTCGTTTATTATCCAATCCACTTTTTTCCTTTGCATTGCCTAATTGAACCTGTATATCCTTTTCTCAAAAACCCTGTTGGTGATCATTGCTCATTCCAAGATGAAGATAGCGACACCTCAAAGCAGAAGAACTCAAAAGAAGTGGCTCTACATAGAGTTCTCAAGTCAACTCTTCAAGTATGATCTTTGACATACGTGTGTATAATGGAACAGTCTTCAAAAAAGAAAGGAAAAAGCAAAAAAAGGAAGAAAGTCAATTTCGGGTCAAATTGAAAAATATACTCAGTTGAAGTTTATACTGTTCAGAAGTGACGAAGGCATCAGCAGAAGTTGACATCTTCCTCATACCACGATAGTGTCCTTTGAAGAGTATTCTAGCAAGTTGAAAATGGCGGTAGAGATGCAATGATCACTAACGTCGAACCCACCCCATATATTTTCTAGGCCGAAATAAGCCTTCCTTGGTCCCCAATCCCAACCTACGTTACGATCTGTGAAAGTCTTTTTTGATTAAGGCACTTGAGTTAACTGTTGACACCTGATTTTTAATTATTTTTTTATTTTCAAAAATTAATAGAAATCCATAAAAATTTATAAAATTAAAAAATCAACTTTGGGGACCTTGGCCAAACCTAGGGAACCAATTTTGACCAAAAAATGATTTTTCATATTTTTAGTATTTTCCGATTTTTTATTTTCGAAAATTCATAAAAAATCAAGAAAAAATGAGAAAATTGCAAAATCAACTTTGGAAGCTTTGGACAAGCTTAGGCAATCATTTTTGAGCAAAAGATAATTTTTTGTATTTTTTTTTGTATTTTTTAAATATATTTTTTAGAAATTAGGAAAATATTTCATAAATAATAGCATTTGAGGCCATGAAAATACATAAAAATAGTCAATACTTTTCTTTTAAATCCCTTTTCATGTTGGCCATCGTAAATTTAAAAAAATCCAATTCAGGGTCGAGTATTATTTCACGAGCATATTCTCGAATCGGGCCTAAAAAAATTCAATTTGAGTCAATTTATTTTCATTTTTCACTTTTAAGAGTTGTGACATTGTTCTCTAATATTCTAAATTTTCATCTTGGCACAATTATACCCAGAATGACCCAATTTTACAAAAAAAGCTTTAATTAAATTTTACATTGTTTTCAGTAACAAGAAATAAGCTTAAATTTGACATGCGGTGAATTGTGTAAAAAATTGTGAGGAGATTTGGACTTAAAGAAATGTTTTTTTCAGGGACTAAATTGTAAATAAAATTCAAGGACTAGAGTGCAAATACCTAACTCTTGAAGGATTATTTTGCAAATAACAAAAAGAAGAGTTAGTGGATAAATTAGAATAAAGAAGGGAAGATGAAGAAGAGGAGATGGAGAAGAATGGATGGAGAAAATAAAATAAGAATAGAGAATGGAAGATGGAGAGGAGAAGAGAAGATGAAGAAAAATGAATGGAGAAAATAAGATAAGAATAGAGAAGGGAAGATGAAGATGAAGAAAAGTTAGTGGAGAAATTAGAATGGGAGATAAATATGGAGAATGGAAGATGAAGATGAAGAAGAGTTAGTGGAGAGATTAGAATGTGAGATAGAGATGGAGAAGGGAAGATGAAAATGAAGAAGAGTTAGTCTCTTTGATTTTTTAGTATAAACTAGCCCAAATTTTCTATTCTTCTCCAATTTCCCCATATTTAATTTCAGGTAGGAACCAATTATATCCATCAAGCACTTCTCATAATGCCATTGAAGCTAAGTGCTTCTTTCATTGTTCTAATTTTTAATGTGAATTAAATCATATTTGCTCCATTACTCCATTTCTCCATATTTTTATGTCAGGCAAAGGACAACTCCAAGTCAACGGTAAATCCCATGGATGTGTAAGATTGGCGCTGAGGAGCTCTTGAGTGCCCATTAAATTTTCAATTGATTCGTCGATGTTTATTTTAAAAAATTTAAACCCCAGAATGTGAAAGGCAGAGCCCGCTCACTAGAGGTCATTTTAAATTTCTGCAATTTAAATTCCTGCACCTTAAACCACAAAGGAGAGGGCCAAGCCAAGGCTGAGCTATCCATTGGTGGTCTTTATTTATTGTCATTTACTTCATGTAATTTAATTTTTGAATCACTAAACCCCAAAATGAGTAGCTCGCAGCACTGCACAGAAGTCGTTAATTCACTCCCTCTTTCGGCTTCAAGGAAATACTTAATATTTTGAAAATGTAAAAAAAAATGTCACTCACGTATATTCCATTTAAAAAAGTGAAAATACAAAAAGAGAACACTCCACTAGAGCCTTAGGAATAAACCAAGCCTGAGTTGCCAAATTAGGATACCCATGAAATTAAGGTACGGAAAGGGCATTAGTTTTAATTAACTAGTGTAACCAAGTCCCCGAACTCATAATCTCTGGTTCGTAGAAGTAATTTAGTTCTCCCGCTAATTTACTTAGGTTTCTAATCAACCTACCAAAAATGATTAGAGGCGACTCCAAAATTTAAAACCATTTGAACAAAAAACAAAAGTCACGATTTGGTAGAGCTCGAAATAGGTTAGTTAATTTAATCAATTAATCTGGTAATCCATTAACTTAAAAAATGAATTTTAGGTCACGACAGATTGGCGACTCCGCTGGGGACGTGTTCTTATTTTTTGAAAATTTAAGAACTTAGAGGACTTAGGCCAAAATATTTCATGAAAATTTATTTGATTTGAATTTGGTGAATCCTAATCTTTAGGTGTTAAATGGTTTTGCAGATGAGAGTTAAAAGGGGTGGAGTGTTTGACTAACCATTTGTTTTGCAGGTTGGTGTTGAAATTGTTTGTTTAATTTCGCACATTTTTGAAGCGGTGTTTATATATTAATTGTTGTGCATGATTAATTATTTTAGCACTACATCACACACGTCCTGTGGTCGGACCTGGGCTACTAGTTTTAGGATGGTATTGTGATGTGGTTTTAGCGTTCGGTGTGAGATCACGTTGAAAGTTAGCCCAGATTCAATCCCGAACCTCTTTTCAAAAATGAGTTTAAAAGTTAGGCCTCAGGCTTGGTAAGATTACAAAAGCAGTGGTTTTAATTTTTAGCTCGAGCAGCTGAAGTGGGGAGGCTCGGCTAATCTTGGTTACGTCGTGGGATCACGGCTAATCTTGATTATATGTGCGAGATTGTCGCCTTGCCGTAAGTCTTTCGCTTCAATTTGTCAGCCTTTAGAGTAGATAGACTAAGATTTAAACTCACGATTCATGTGCATGTCTATATGATTTGCATGGTATTTCTTTCAAGGTGAAGTATGTTTTCTAACCTTATCTTGTATTTATTTTTGGGTTGGTCCATGTTAGGATTTAGTTAAATTTTGAATTTAATATCATGGTCATTTTTCAAAAGAAAATAAAAACTAAATTGGTATCCCATTTGAAAAAATGAACATGAAAAATTCTTAAGAAAATTTTTTTTACTATGAAAGATTTTGTCACAGTTTTTCTTAAGGCTTCAATAAACAAAAGATTTTCTTAATGAATTTATCCTTGAAATTTCATTTTAATAAAAAAAAAGATTCTTTCGGGAAATTTGCTAAATGCAAACGATTTTATCACATATTTTCTAATTTGTAACATCTGCAAGAAAATCTTTTTTGAAAATCCTTTTTGAAGAAAATTTTCTCTAATTTCTCATAAAATGGAAAAATAAAATTAGACTAATCTAGGGGTCATGGATCGATCTCTTTTGGATCACATACTAATTTTGTTCTTTGCTTTTGCAGGAAATCTTAGGTACCCCAGGCGGGAGTAAAAATTAGAAATAACCTTCAGAAATACAAGAGGACGGGAAATTACTGAACCCTTAACCTTGGGGGCATATGAAGATGCCAATTCTCCTGGAGTCGAAAATATGTCCATTATTGAGCACGTACAGGCTATGTATTTTGATGTGGTAGTGAATATATTCGGGTTAAACATTGGGACATTTTTAATGTATTAGATGGATTCTTGTATTTTTCTTGAAAATGCGCAGATTATCAGAATCCATTAAGCAATGATCTTAACCCGACCTCGCAACGCCTTTCTGATTAAATTAAGCAAAGGCTTGCCTCTTATCTTTCTCAGATACGAATAATGTGGTGGATTTTGGAGGCCCGGTGCTTTTTTATTGAAGTGTGACCCACAGGCATTTCTCTCGACGCTATAGGCAACTGACACATCAATAAGTGGACGCTGAAAGAGATAAAGCGTGAAAAGAAGTGGGACACGCAACGGATGGCCAGGTTTATTTATTGGTACACTAATTGAGTGGTCAGAATGGTAATAATGACCAGTTGTGGGTTTTACTGTGATCGGTGGGGGCCGCCGCCGAATCCTTTTTCCATATTATCATCAGAGAGGAGTGATGGCGTCTTGCCTTTGTCCGTTAGGTTGTGTATTATCATTTTTACAGCCACCATTTGTCAAGAGAAGACAAGATTGAGGCAATCATCCTACCAGCCGAGGTAGAGATACACTTCCTACATATTCCTTTGGAGGTACAATTGATAGAAGCAGATTGAATCTAATAGAGAGGGATGATCTCGTCCCATAAAGGTTGCTGCCAACAGTCCCTATTTCAGAAACTAAGTTTGCTCTAGACTATGGTGACCAATATATCTTAAAGACGGTACTCTCAAGAGGTGCTCTGGTCCTAACTGAAGTGGGTGCGAGGAGTGCCTTAAATCATTTAATTATCTTATACGAGAGAAGAAATGACAAGAAGAGTAAAACACAAACATGAGAAGCTTTCTCTTCATTCCATTCGGCAGCAAGCTCTACAAGAGTCAGTGGGGAGGAAAAGTAAAGCCGAATTGAGCCCTGACAAGCATTACAAAGGAGCTCAACTGGCTTTCCATGAAATTAATGCTATGCCTACACTAAGCGACCTGGGAGTCGAGATCTGCAAGCTTGAAAAATAGGCGAGTACATTTCTCCTTGTACCTGGCTGCATTCATTTCGTGGTGTTCAACGGCGAGTTTTAAGTTGTCGATCAGGTCCCTCTCGAAAGCTATATCCGCTGTTAGATCGTCGAGCCTCCCCTGCAGCCATTCACATCTGAACTTCATCACAACGTCCCTCGGGTCATGCTCAAAATAAGTTTGATTCAGAGCTAGGCGCTCTACCAGCTTCTCTCTCTCTCTCGTGAACCAACAGTGAGACCCGCTCATCAGCAGACTTGAGAGCCTCCTTGTATCGAGCAACTGAACGTTCTGCAAACTCCAGGTATTCAGATCGATCCTGGTAGCAGGCCTTCACGACGCGGGCTAAGGTGACTGTCTCCTGGGTGTTTCGACAAGCCTCTAGAAAATCGATGAAGACGTGTGGGAACGCTATGTATTCCCTCTCTAAGTTGGTGCCTTCAACCGAAGAAGCATTTAGTTCCCTGAATATGCCGAGGATCTCAGCTTCGACACTCGGATGATGCGCTATATGGATATAACCTCGTCCAAGAAGATGATAGAACATCTCCCATTTGAACATAACGTCAGTCGGGAAGATGTAGGTAGGGAGTTTAGCCATTATCAAGGAGAAAATCAAGATAGACGAGCGGAATATGAAAGAAAGGAGAAGATAGGTGGAACAGACTAGCGGAATGCGACGATGGTGATCTGTTTTGAAGTAAAAATTGATCTCATAGTGACAGTATCAACTAGTCAAGATTTCCCTATCTACCGTTCTCTACTGGCACCATCCCCGTTGGCTCGAATCCCCGTCAGATGGCGATCTCGAGCCAAACAAATCCGAAATCTCCGCAGAAAATTTGACGAGACCGCGCCACTTTGAAAAAGAAGAAAGAAAGGTGACTTGAGTGGGAGACAAGGAAAATTGGATTCGTCTTTATGGGGGAACTCGCCAACAGATCGATGGTGGAGATAACGACGTGAGCCCTACCACTAGGAAAAGACGAGAAAAGACAAGCCGAGCAAGAGGCACGCAAGAAAGGTTGTGAAAGACGGAACACTTGGGAGAAACCATACATGTCTAAATTTTAAAAGGAGGCGTCTTTCTGATAATCTTCATCTAAAACTCTGAAGTGAGTTTCGAATCATACTCAGTCTCTCAGAAAAAGTTAGAGAGAGTGAAAACATCAGAAGAGTTAGCAAGTCTTGAGGAATTATTGAAGATGTCTCAATCCAATTCTCTTGAGAGCTATCATTACTTGCTGAATATGGGAGAGGAAGAGTTCGAAGCCATGTTTGGGATCGAGCCCATGGAGCCTGGCCCTTCCGCCGATGACGTTCAAGATCTTAATAAAGATAAGGACAACAACAGTAAGGATCAAAAGAAGCGTTACCGTCGCTATACTAAGGAGCAAGTACAAAGGCTTGAGGATTTCTTTAGACCATGCCTTATGCCAGACGGCAAACAGAAAATGGAACTGAGTCAAGAGCTAGGACTTGAACCTTTGCAAATCAAGTTCTGGTTTCAAAATAGGCGAACCCGAATGAAGACTTACCATGAGCATAATGAAGCCGAGTTTCTAAGAGCTGAAAATAAAAACCTTCGAGTGGAAAACAAGATGTATAAAGAGGTTTTTGACTCTGCCACCTGCCCCAACTGTAATAGCCTCATCACCTTCGATAAAATGCATGATCTGAGGATTGAAAATGCGCATTTAAGAAGTGAGTTAAACTAGTTTATAACATGATCGAGTTCTGTTGGAGCATGGTACAAAAAGACCAATGCTACTGGATCAGCATCAATACCTTCCGAGAAATAGGGGACAGATTACCACCAAGCGGACATTAACGATGATCTTTTCGCCATAATCAACCAGTTCGATATCGGTAAAGTATCAGGGCTGTAAGGTACACGGAGTCTGTATTTCGAGGCTGGTGATCACGAGGCCTTCAACATGGTCGATGCATATCAGATCTGGAGCGAGGCTGGCTGATCACCGGAAGACCCGTAAAGGAAGCCGAGCAGATCCTGAATGAATAGATAAGTTTTATTCCCTGGCGGGGGATGTTATCTACTTTCATCAATGTCTTGAATCTATGTAAAAACAAAAAATAGTAAACTTTCTCCCTCTTATAAAATGCACGGATCCGCCGCTTCACCAAACCCGGGGAGGAATTAATAGCGAGTAAAAATCCACGTAAACTCGAAGGGTAGTTCTGTATCATTCCAATTTATACTCAATTATTCCAGTGTTAAATTAGATCCTTATATTTTCAGGAATTTGCAAATTGACCCGAGAACACAGCCATACTCGAATGCGAAGTTCTCTTGTTGAATGAAACTGGGGGCAAATCAATTTGCGGATATTATCACTGAATGGACAGCTTCAAATGAAGAAAAACGCGAACGAAAGACCCAGGCAATCTCAAAAAAGGGTAATTTTGTATCGTTCTAATTTTTCCATAATCATCTCGATCATGAATTACTTTCATTTTTAACAGGGATTTTAAATGGCCTTGAAAAGAACCGAGACGTAGAATTGTCCAATGTAAAGTAGTAAGACCACGTCATCTCAACGGTTAACTCTTAAAAGAGAGCCTCCATGGACGCCTACGGTCCAATGGATCGAATGGCATGGGGAATGACAGTGGTTCGAGACGTCCCGAGTTCGATTCTCGAGGATGGAAATGTTGTAAGTATTGTAAATAAATAAAACAACTTTTTGCGTATTTCTTTTTGCAGAAAAAACGTGAATATTCAACGAGCAATACCAAGGTTAGTGTTTTGTCAAGATCTTAGCCTAATGTTGAAGTGTCCAGCGAAAGCCAAGGGAAACTCAATCCAGCGAAGCTAATAAAGGGGTCGTGCAAAACATTCAAGATGAAGGGTAAACTGGTATCGTTTTCAATTTATCCCTTCCAATACCGGCTAACATGTCTCTTTTTCTTTTGACAGGAAATATTTATACTAACATTTAACATGTTGAAGGAGACAACCCCAAGTGATAAAAATTATGATCATCTGAAAAGATCCATTCCGATCAAAATGGGGCAAATTGATGGTAGACCCTGAATTGAAAAGGGGGCAAAGTCTGAGATAAGCTACTCCTCAATTTAAGGGGTAAACTTCGCGATTTGTTCGATCCGTTCACACGTCCAGGGGCAATTCAAATCCTCTCATTGTTAAGAATTTTCTTCCATACCTGCTTATTTCACAAACATGCATGAGGCCAAAATTGCCACATTCGTATTATGTTTGTACATGCCATGATTCATGCATGACTTGTCTGCATGTTTAATTTGTCGATTCTGACTTGGAGTATAAACTACACATGATGCCTCGAATGTGTAAAGGGGGGCATGACAGGATGATGAAAGGCAAGCCATTTTGATATACGTCTTACATTTTAAGCCACAGTGAGTCGTGTGCTAAATAGGTTCTGCATTTCTCAAGGAAATGAGTTTTCTTGCAAAAGGTACGACAACCAAAAGGAAGGAGGCGTTCATTTCTCTATCCAAAACACTACAGGTGACCATTGATAACACATTTGAGCGGCGGTTTCATTTCATGACCCATGTCAAGAACCACCCCACATCAGGGCCAAATGGAGGTAGTCCCAGTAATAGCACAAGGTAAATGGTTAGAAATTTTCTTGCTCGGACTAACATCAATTTTTGAGTGTTTCTTAGCTTTTAACTTTCTACGATAATTCAAGTGCCTTAGGACGACGAAAAGCATTCATTTCTCTATCATATACACTTTTATCCCTTGTGTCACCCAATTGAGCCTGCATATTCCTTTCTTAAAACCCCATTGGTGATCATTGCTCAAATGAAGATGGCAACACTTCGAAGCAGAAGAACTCAAAAGAAATGGGTATACAAAGAGTTCCCGAGTCATCTATTCAAGTGTGCTTTTGATATACAAGTGTATATAACACAATCTTTAGAAAACTGAACAGAAAAGAGACACAAAGACAAGAGGCGGGACTAAAAGAAGAAGAGCCAGTTCCTGAGCATGAAAAAGTAAAGCGCCGCTTAAAAGCAAGGCCAATGCCTATTCAAATCAATGTTCATTGAACTTTACATGTAAATTTTGTAAACTTTGCGAAAACTATGCTCTCCTTCTGTAAATCCCCAATAGGGACCTGATTGCAAGAGAAAATTCGTTGAAGGAGTCATATTGCAAAATATACGGTAGAAGTTTATACCGTTTGGAAGCGACAATGGCACCAGAGAAAACAGATACCATCCTCAGACAACGATGATATTCTCTAAGGACTGTTCTAGAAGGGCCGAAACTGCGACAAAGATGCGATGATCACTGTTGACACCTGATTTTCAATCACCTTTTCTTTTCTTCTTTTTTAAAAATTAATAGAAAATCCATAAAAATTCATAAATTTGAAGAAATTAACTTTGGAGACCTTTGCCAAGCCTAGGGAACCAATTTTGACCAAAAAATGATTTTTCATATTTTCAGTATTTTTCGGTATTTTTATTTTCTAAAATTGATAGAAAATCTATAAAAATGAGAAAATTGCAAAATCAACTTTGGAAGCCTTGGCCAAGCTTAGGCAACCATTTTTGAGTAAAAAAAATAATTTTTCATATTTTTTGTATTTTTTTAAATATAATTTTTAGAAATTAGGAAAATATTTAATAAATAATAGCATTTGAGGCCACAAAAATACATAAAAATAGTCAATATTTTTCATTTAAATCCCTTTTCATGTTGGCCATCACAAATTTAAAAAATCCAATTCGAGGTCGTGTATTCCTTAACGAGCATAATCTCGAATCGGGCATAAAAAATTCAATTTGAGTCAATTTATTTTCATTTTTCACTTTTAGGAGTTGTGACATTGTTCTTTAATATTCCAAATTTTCATCTTGGCCCAATTATACCCAGAATGACTCAATTTTACAAACAGGGCTTTAATTAAATTTTGCATTATTTTCAATAGCAAGAAATGAGCTTAAATTCAACATGCGATAGGTGTGTCGAAAATTGTGAGGAGATTTGGACTTAAAGAAATATTTCTCCAGGGACTGAATTACAAATACTTAAAATCTCATGGACTAGAGTGCAAATACCTAATACTTGAGGGATTATTTTGTAAATAACAAAAAGAAGAGTTAGTGGAGAAATTAGAATAGAGAAGGGAAGATGGAGAAGAAAAGATGGAGAAGAGGAGATGGAGAAAAGAAGATAAAGAAAATAAGATGAGAATAGAGAAGGGAAGATGGAGATGAAGAAGAGTTAGTAGAATGGGAGATAGATATGGAGAAGGGAAGATGAATATGAAGAAGAGTTAGTGGAGAAATTAGAATGTGAGATAGAGATGGAGAAGGGAAGATGAAAATGAAGAAGAGTTAGTGGAGAAATTAGAATGGGAGATAGAGTTAATGGAAAAATTAGAATGGGAGATAGATGAGTGGTTTATAAAAGGAGGAAGAAGTGAGCTTGAGAGGGGAATTTTTTTTGGAGAGAAAATTTTGGATGTTTGAGAGAGTTTTGGGAGATTGAAGAAAAACTGGAGAGAAAAAAAAATTTTGGAGAGATTTCAAGAGAAAAAAATTTTGAGAGAGAAAAATTCGCCGCCGTGAAACAAGCCTTGGCGACGCGACGGATTCATCTCCAACGAGCTCTAGGCGCATCAGCATGTGCAATTATCTGGTAACTCAATTTTTCGTGTTTAGATGACGAAATCTCGAAAATAAATATACTGAACATTCGTAGATGACTTCGAGATCTTCGATTTGATATATTATGGCGCGAAAATGTACGTCGTTTGCTATGTCAAAAGGGTCCCGAAATTGAAAGCAGAAATCTGGAAATATGGTGATCAGAACCTGAGATGGAATTTTTCTGATCTGACCTTTCACGCTAAATGATTTTCCATGGGTTATTCTAGACTTTGTTTCATAAAGACCTCTTCATGACATTTGTTCATAAGATCTTAATGCATAACATATAAAAAATAAAAAAATATTCATGCACGTTTCGTATTTTTAATGCATTTAATGAAATCATGCAATTCTGTTGGCGTCCTTGAGTCTGAGTGTTTTTCTGTGCGTGGTCATATTGATTCGTAGTTATCTCATGTTTAGAGTCTTCTTTTGAAACTTCACAAAAAATGAAAGTTGTTCATTGGGGTCTTGTTTAGTAGACTGGAAAGTTTGGTGCATTAATTTTGAGATTTGAGTGTCCATTTAAGCTTAATCCTGAAATATGTCTGTTCTGTGAAATTTGTTTGTTTGCTGCTGAGCTCTCATGAAAGACCATTTTCTACACGAAAATGAGTGTCTCTTCAATAAGAATGTAAAACATGAAAGTTGTCAAAGACACATTTTCCCATCCACATAAAAAATCTCAAAAGTTTTACATACATTTCATTATTTCTTTTGTATTTTATGGTTACTGCTTTCTCCCTAAGAATGTTCATGGACAGTATGATTTAATTCGTATTTTTTGTGTTAATGCATTGGAAAATGTAAAAAATGGTCTCAATGAAGTTTAATCAGCACGTGTTAAACTCTCTTTGAGTTTTTGAATTGCCTTAACTCATTGGTGATTGTGCATGTCCGATTGGATAAGTTCATTATTTTCATTTGGCTTTCGGCCCGATGCTTTGAAGACTGGAGGATGACCGATGTCCATTCCGGTCCGTTTTGTTGTACTCTCGACCCACGAGGCTTGGCGACGGGTGTTTGACCGATGTCCATTCCGGTCCATTTTTGTTGTATTCCCGATCATGTCTCGGGTTTTATTTAATTGGTCTGTAATTATTCACCCGACGAGTTGCGGGTTTTATTTTCACTGTCCTTAGGGTAGTTTTACTTTACCTGCTCTCTCTTCACATCTTCATTTGCTTTGGGTGATTTTGCATTCTTTTATAATACATCCAAAATACAAAAAAAATGTAGAAAATCCGAAAAACCAAAAAAAAAATGGAAAATCTGAAAATACAAAAAATGCCATTCATGTGCATCTCATGTAGTATGTCTCATGTATGTTTGTTATGTTATCCGTATGTTCGTATAGACATATCGTATTTGTTTGTTCTCGTATGCACGTCACGTACGCGACGTTTACAAATCCACATTTGTCTGTTATGATATGTTATTAACCCATGCATATTCATTCAGAAAAATCAAAAATTTCAAAATGAGGGTTTTATCCCCTCTTTTTCAAAAATGAGGGTTTTATCCCATCTTTTCAAAATGACGACTTTGCCCTTTATGGGCAAAATCGAAATGTACGTATTTACATACACATATCACTATGCATGTCACATATATATGTCACGTATTTGTATGGTGTATGTATGCATGTTACATATCGTATTCGTGTGTCTTCATACGCATGTCACATACGTATTCGTATTCGTCTATCCCCGCATGCATGTTGTATTCATACACATGTCACGTACGTATGTCGTTCGCATGTCATGTACGTATGTCATTCGCACGTCACGCACGTATTCGTATTCGCATATCTACGTATTCGTATATCATATTCGTATGTCCGTATTTGTGTGTCGTATTTGTATGTCAACGTTTGCGTTCATACCCTTTATGCATTTCATTTTAAAGTGAAAACATAAAAAGAACACCTTACCAGGGTCTTAGGAATAAATCAAGTGAGAGTTGCCAAAATAGGATATCCATGGAATTAAGGTACCGAAAGGGCATTAGTTTTAATTAACTAGTGTAACCAAGTCCCCGAACTCATAATCTCTGGTTTGCAGGAGTAATTTAGTTCTCCCGCTAGGTTACTTAGGTTTCTAATCAACCTACCAAAAATGATTAGTGGCGACTCCAAATTCTAAAATCATGTGAAAAAAAATCAAAGTTGCGATTTGGTAGAGCTTGGGAGAGCTCGAACTAGGTTAGTTAATTTAATTAATTAATCTGGTAATCCATTAACCTAAAAATGAATTTTAGGTCGCGACAGCTTGGCAACTCCGCTGGGGACTTGTTCTTAATTTTTGAAAAATTTAAGAATTTAGAGGACTTAGGCCAGTAAAATTTCATGAATATTCACTTGGTTTGGCAATTGGTTGAATTCTAATCTTTAGGTGTTAAATGGTCTTGCAGATGAGAGTTATAAGGGGTGGAGTGTTTGGCTAACCCCTTATTTTGCAGGTTTGGTGTATGGGAATTGGAATTTAATTTTTGCACATTTTGAAGCGGTGTTTGAATTTAACTGCTGTGCATGATTATTTGTTTTAGCACTACATCACACATGTCCCGTGACCGGACCTGGGTCACTAGTTTTAGGATGGTATTGTGATTTGGTTCTAGCGTTCGGCGTGAGATCACGTCGAAAGTTAGTCCAGATTCAATCCCGAACCTCTTTTCAAAAATGAGTTTTAAAAGTTAGGCCTCAGGCTTGGTAAGATTACCAAAGCAGTGGTTTTAATTTTTGACTCGAGGAGCCGAAGTTGGGAAACCCGGCTAATCCTGATTACGTCGTAGGGGTCACGGCTAATCTTGATTATATGCGCGAGATTGTCGCCTTGCCGTAAGTCTTTCGCTTCAATTTGTCAACCTTTAGAGTAGATAGGCTAAGATTTAAACTCACGATTCATGTGCATGTCTATGCGACTTACATGGTATTTTTGACGGTGAAAGTAAGTTTTCTAACTTCATCTTGTATTTATTTTTGGTCGGTCCATGTTAGGTGTCGGTCAAATTTTGAATTTAACATCAAGGTCATTTTTCAAAAGAAAATAAAAATCAAATTAGTATCCCATTTTTTTTAAAAAAATAATAATAAGTATCAAAAATCCCTTAGGAAAATTTTGTCGACCAGTAAAAGATTTTGTTACATTTTTCTACTTCAATAGAAATGAGATTTTCTTGACAAATTTATCCCTAAAAATTCATTCTGATAAAAGGAAAATCTCTTCGGGAAATTTGCTAAATTTTAAGAGGTTTTATCACATTTTTCAAGTTGTAAAAATTTGCAAGAAACTTCTTTCTGAGAAATTCACCCATGTTTTTCTAAGAAAATTTTCTCTAAAATGGAAAAATAAAATTGGACTAATGTAGGAATCATGGGCCGACCCCTATTGGATCACATACTGATTATTTTCTTTACTTTTGCAGGGAATTATAGGTACCCTGGGGTGGAGAAAAATCGGGCTCGTTGGTGATAACAATCAGGGGGCAAGCGAAGATATCGTTAACCCTAGGGGCATATGAAGAGGCCAATTCTTCCGGAGACAGAATCGTGTCAATAAGTCAGCACGTATGGACCATGTATTTTGATGAGGGGTAGTGAATGCATCCAGATCGGGCCTGGGGACATTTTTAATATATTAGAAGGGTTCATGTATTTTTGTTGAGAAAGTCGATACTGTGTAATCAAAACCCATGGGGCAAGATTATGAACCCGATCTTGCGACGCCTTTCTGATTAAATTGAACAAAGGCTTGCCTTTTTACCTTCCTCGGATTCAAAACACATAAAAGATTTTGGAGGACTAGTATTTTATTATAGAGCATGGCCCGCAATCATTTCTCCCAACGCTACAGGCGACCGACACATTCAAGTGGACGCCGAAAGAGATAGGTAGGAGTAAAGTGGGGCACGCAACGGGCAGCCCGGTTTGTTTATTGGAGCACTAATCGAGTGGTCGATTTGCAATAATTCACACGACTGACTCACGGCGCTGTGACCGGTGGGGGCTGCCACCGAACCCTTCGCCAATGTCCTTGATATCATCGCCGGCAGCAGATAACAAGAACACCAAGAAGAGTGTTAAGCCTCAACGTTTTCAGTACCGTGAATCGTCCTATCATGCTATATGGGCGAAGAAATGGCAGGAAAATGAAAAGTACAAACACGTGAAACTTTCTCTTCATTCCATTCACCAACAAACCTTACAACAACTCACTGGGGAGGAAAAGTGAAATAAAATTGAGCCCTAATAAGCGTCACCGGGCCTTCTCGGGATCAAGCTCCGCGAGCCTAAAGAAGAGGCGATCGCACTTCTCTTTAACCTGGGCCATAGTGGCCTCGTAATGCTCAACGGCAAACTCCAGGTCCGGAATCGCCGCCCTCTCGAAAGCAATGTCTGCCGTAATGTCATCAAGCCTCTCTTGCAGCCAACCGCATTTGCACCTCATCACAATATTGCCTGGCTCCTGTTCGGCGAAAGTTCGGACCAAGGCCAAACGGTCCACCAGCTTTCCCCTCTTACGAACCAGCCACGAAAGCTAATCGTTGGCAAACTTGAGGGCCTTTTTGTGATTATCAGCCACAAATGTAACTGTTGCCAAACGCTCGTGCTGATTTCGGTAACGAGCTTTCACGACGGCGGTCACAAGGACCGTCTCATAAGCGCGGTTATAGGCAGCCAGAAAATTGATGAAGACGGTCGAGAAGTTCCGATACTCCTTCCCCAGTTGGGTACCCTCAACAGAAGCAGCGTCCACAGTCCTGAATAAACCAAGGATTTCAGCCTCAACGGTAGAGTTTTTGGCTATATGAGCGTAACCTCTACCAAGAAGATTGTAGAGTCTCTCCCACCCAGCCAGGACTTCGGCGGATAAGGTGTGGTTAGGAGAATTGGCCATTTTTGAAAGCAGAATACGAAAGAAAGGGGGAGAGAGGTGAGGCAGATGAGTGGAATGCGAAGATGGTAATCTGCTTCAATTTAAATACTGATTTCACAGGGGCAGTCCTTATAGGTTTTCCTATCTACCATTCTCTGTCGGCAACACCCCCGGTGGCTCAAATTCCAGTCAAGTGGCAACCTCGAGCCGAACAAACCTGACGTCTCTGTGGAAAAGCTGGACGGGACTCCACCGCTTTGAAAAAAGAAAGAACGAAAAGACGAGCTGAGCGGGGGACAAAGAAATTTTCGGCAGAAAGATAGATATTACTCGTCTTCATTGGAGGACCCGCCAGTAAATCGACGGTGGAAATCTTGACAGGGGCCCTCTACCGCGAAAAGAAAGAAGAAGACAAACTGAGCGATAAACGAGGATTTCCCCTTTAATCAAAAGCCGAATGTCAGATTTTCCCCTCGGTAAATCTAATAGCACTGCCCGTGAAGGGGGAAGTCGTTGCTATTGCCAGAGAGAGAATTTATCCTCATTTGATAGTGAGGGTTCATCTGCACGAACTCGCAGGAGAAAGATAGAGAGGAAGGAGTTCTCGTGGGAGAGGAATTCAAAACCTTCACAATCAAAGCATTGGCTTTCAAAGCCTGTTACGAGAAGCCATCAACGATCCCGTGATCCCTCAAGTCCGAGAAGACATCCTGAGGCGGTCTCGAATCGGCAGTCCTAGATCCAGAAATATGTCGAGCATTAGGGAAATGGGCGCATGTTCATCCCTGGTCGAAGCTGATGAAGTTCCTTACCCTGAGGGTCTACTGGTCATGGCCATTGACGGTAATCTAGTCTCTCTGTCAATCCTTGTTACCGTATTAAGAAAATGCCGGTATAAGGTTGTAGCTCAAGCAAAGGCGACAGAGGCCTTAGAGATATTAAGGAGGAGTAGTGACCAGTTTGATATCGTCCTCACCGCCATGGTAGGGATTGACATGGATGTTTTCACTCTCTTGGAAGTCATCAATTCTAAATTAAACATGCCAGTCCTCGTAATATCGGCAAGCGATGATCAGCAAGCCATGATGAAGGCTGTCTTAAACGGGGCCCAAGACGTCGTAACGAAACCAGTTAGAGTTCAGATGCTTCAAAATATATGGCAGCACGTGGTAAGGAAGCAATTGCACGACCATGAGAACAAGCATCAAGCCTTCAATTTTATTCCAAGCAATTGGAGAAAGAAGATGAGTTGGTCTCCCGAGCTGCATCGTATGTTTGTTAATGCAGTTCAGTAGTTAGGAATCGATTCGGCACGGCCGCAACATATACTGGAAATTATGAAGGCAGAGGGACTCACTAAAGCAAATGTTTCGAGTCATCTTCAGAAGTACAGAAAAAGGGTGAGAGAACACAATGCAGCTCAGAATCAAGAAAACCAAGGCGGGACTGATCCAAGCCTGAACGTCGAGTCTCCTCGCCACCATAAGTTCCACAGGTTAGCATGGGGCGAGCCACTTCCCATCATCAACCAAGCCAGTAGCCGTGCCATCAATCCTCCAGGCGTTAATCAAAGTATCCCCCAGAATCACCCTAATGCTCTTCAAGAGTATAGACCGCAGGGGCAGTGTATTCAGACTCCTTGGTTTGAGCACCAACCCGTGGCTAGAATTCATCCCATGATCGGCGCGCCTGCGCAGCCAGAGAATCAGACAAGAAATTATCCTGAGCACTTCCACTTCTCTAATCCTCGAATGGAAGGAGTTCTTGGCAGCAGGACAGTTGGTGATCCCCACACTTTCTGGAGTAATGATGAAGACTTCAGCTCGAGAAGTCAAATTGCTCATGGCGAGGACAGAATGAGAAATCTACCGCCAGCATTTGCCAACAATAATGCCCAATTCGAGTATCAGTTGCTGGAAGGTTCAAGAGATTATCCAGATGATGAGCTTACTGCCCTGGTCAACCAGTTTAAAGTTGACAGACATCTAAAGCCATGATCGAAAGCCAGTGATTAGGGACTCTCAAACATCGGTCATCCATGCCTGAACCAGCACGAGACTAGCTGATTATCGAAGAGCCGCAGGAGAGGCAGAACTGACCTTGAACAAGTGCACCTTTCACTTCATGCTTAATTCCCCTGCGTGTGATATTTCCAGCTTTCTAGGTGTCTAGATTTAATTCAGGGGCATGGGGTAATTTGTTTTTTATCCCGTCGAATGCGTGAATCCCTTTTTATGCTAGACTCAGGGCGGATCAATTTGTGGCAAAGTCGCTGAATGCCATAATGAGAAATGTTGAATGGCCTCACGTAGGGAAATTTCAAGTGAAAAGCCTAAGCGAGCTCGAAGACGGGTAACTGTGTGTCGTTCCAATTTACCCTCAATCGTCGCAAAATGCTAAATTGGATTTGTTCCATTCTCACCCAGGGGATTGCAAATTGCCTCAAGAGTGTCGCAAAATGAAATGACCCAATGGAATGCGATAGGACTCATTTGCCTTAAAGGTAACCTTTAAATTAAAGGAGCCCTCCGATCCACGGACCCGATGGCATAAAAAATGATGATGGTCCAAAGCAACCCGAAAGAAAACAAGGCCCAACTAAGCAAAGCACTTATGTGGCAAGCTCAAAGTGAAGGGCAACTCGGGACATACAATCCAATCCAATCCAAATGAAGGCACTTCCTCAATTCAAATTCAATGGAAGTACATACAAGGGTAAAACAGTATCGTTCCAATTTTTCTAGAATATGAAGAACATATACTGCCGCATTCCCTTTCATTTTTGCAGTGAAAGTCTCTACTGGCCAAATTTTCCTGTCTACCATTCCCTATCAGTATCACCTCCGCTACTCGTCTCCAATCTCGAGCCAAGCAAATCCGACATCTCTGCTAAAAGTTTGACGGGATGACACAACTTTGAAAAAGAAGAAAGAAAGGTGACTTGGGTGGGAGACAAGGAAAATGGGATTCGTTTTTATAGGAGAGCACGCCAGCAAATCGACGGTAGAGACGTTGATAGGGACCCTACCACTATGAAGAGATGAGAAAAGACGAGCCAAGCAAGAAACACGCAGGAAAGGTTGAGAAAGACAAATCTCGGGAGAAGCGATACATATGCTAAGCCGACGCCAAATTTTAAAAGAGACATCCTCCTAATAATCTTTATTCATACATTGAAGAGAGTTTTAAAGCATACACGGTTCAGAGAGAGTGAAAATACAGAAAGATATAGTAAACCTTGAGAAATCATCGACCAAATCGAAGATGTCTCAACCCAATACTTCCGAAAGCTATCATTGCCTACTGAATATGGGAGAGGAAGAGTTCGAAACCATGTTTGGGATCGAGCCTATGGAGCCTGGCCCTTCCGTCGACGGCGTCCAAGATCTCAGTAAAGATAAGGACAACAACGGTAAGGGTCAAAAGAAGCGTTACCGTCGCCATACTAAGGAGCAAGTACAAAGGCTTGAGGATTTCTTCAGAACATGTCCTATGCCAGACGGCAAACAGAAAATGGAACTAAGTCAAGAGCTAGGACTTGAACCTTCACAAATCAAGTTCTGGTTTCAAAATAGGCGAACCCGAATGAAGACTCGTCATGAGCACAACGAAGCCGAGTTTCTAAGAGTTGAAAATGAAAACCTCCGAGCGGAAAACAAGGTGTATAAAGAGGCTTTTGACTCCGCCACCTGCCCTAACTGCAACAGCCTCCTCGTCGCCTTCGATGAAATGCATGATCTGAGGATTGAAAATGCGTGTTTGAGAAGCGAGTTAGACCAGTTTATAACAGAATCGAGTTCTGTCGGAGCAGGGTACAAAAAGACTAATGCTACTGGATCAGCATCAATACCTCCCGGGGAAGGGGAGATGTATCACCACCAGGCAAGCGGCATTGACGATGAACTCACCGCCATGATCAACCAGTTTAATGTTAATGAAGCACGGGGACTGTAATATGCACAGGGAGTCTGTATTTCGAAGCTGAGATCACGGGTCCTTCAACATAGCCGATGCATATCTGGTCCAGAATGAAGCCAGCTGATCATGGGAGAGCCTGCTGAGAGAGCAAAATCGATCTTGAACGAATGCAGACGCTTCATTTCCTTGCATGGAATGTTTTCTACTTTTATTGATGTTCAGAATGAACGCAAAAGCAAGAAGCAGCAATTTCCTATTCTCCTATTAAATGCTCGAGTCTGCTACCACACCAAACTCGTAGTGAATTTATTGCGAGTAAAAAGTCGCGCGAACTAGAAGGGTAAAGCAGTATCGTTTCAATTTACCCTCAAATTGTCCCGATTCTAAATTAGATCCCTTCTGTTTACAGGAATTTGCAAATTGACCCAAAAACGAAATTCCCCGATTAATCAAAACTTTGGGCAAATAGATTCGTGGACATCGCCACAGAATAGACGGCTTCAAATGAGGAATATGTGAACGAAAGACCCAAACAATCTCAAAGAAGGGGTTTGTAAACCGCCCCGAAAAATACAGTGACCTGGAATTACCTAGTACAATACAACAACACCGTGTCATCCCAAGGATTGACTCTTAAAAGGAACCTCCATGAGCGCCTGCGGTCTTGTGGACCAGATGGCATGGGGAATGACAGTGGTCCGAGACGTCCCGAGTTCGATCCTCGAGGATGGAAATATTGTAAGTATTGTAAATAAATAAAATAACTTTTTCTCGCATTTCTTTTTGCAGAAAGAAATAGGAATACTCGACGAGCAATACCAAGGTCAGTATTTTGTCACGATCTTGGCCCTAATGGTGAAGTGGCCCACGAAAGTTGAAGGAAGCTCAACCCAGCGAACCTGATAAGGGGATCGTGCGAGGCATTCAAAATGAAGGGTAAACCAGTATCGTATCCAATACATCATTTCTAATACTGACTAATACGTCTTCTCCTCCATTGTTTGACAGGAAATGTCTAACTTGACATACCCACGGAGAAAATCCCGAGTGGTAAAACTGGTAAAGTAGTTGCGCGAAGCACTCAAGGGTAACTCAGTATCGTGTCCAGTTCATCATTTCTGATACTGGCTAACATGTCTCCTTCCTTTTTACAGGAAATGTTAAACTAACATCTGATACGTCAAAGAAAACAGCCCCAAGGGGCCAAGTTATGATCGCCTGATGCGATTTGTCTGATGAAATAGGGGAAATCAATGGCGAACCCTGGATCGAAAAGAGGCAAAATCAGAAACAAACTACTCCTCGACTCGGGGAATAGGCCCCCAACGTGTTTGATCCACCCACACAGCCTGGGGCAATTTCCATACTTGTACATTGTCTTGCCATATTTGCATGATGTTTACACATTTCATGATTTATGCATGAGTGTTCTGCATGTTCAATTTATCAATTTTGACTGGGGGTATAAACTGTACACGATGCATCGAATGTATAGAATGGGGCATGACAGGACGATGAAAGGCAAGCCATTTCCACATACGTCCTGTATTCAATCCAAAGTTAGTTGAGCGGTAGACAAATTCCGCATTCTCCGAGGCAATGGGTTTTCTCGCAAAAGGTACGATAGTCGAAGTGAAGGAGGCATTCATTCTCTATTCCAAACACTTCAGGCAACCATTGACAACCCATTTGAACGGTGATTTCATTTTATAACCCTGTCAAGAACCACCCTACACTGGGGCAAAACAGAGGTAATTCCAACAATATCAGGAGATAAATGGTTAGAAATTCTCTTACTTGGACTAACATCAATCTTCTAGTGTTTCTTTGCATGATACTCGAGTTTTAATTCAAGTGCTTTAGGATGACAAAGAGCATTTATTTTTTATATCCTACACACTCATCCTTTGCATAACCCAATTGAGCCTGCAAATTCATTTCTCAAGCCCATGTTGGTGATCCTTGCTCATTCAAGGTAACGACGACACCTTCCCCCAAGGAGCAGAATTAAAGAAATTGGGCCAATAGAGAATTCTCGAATTAGCCCATTTCATATGCTAGACTTTCATGTAATGTCTAGTATCATTTGTTGAAAATCATCTTGTTGCTAAAATTCACAATCACAAGATTGTTAAACAAAAGAAAAAGAAAAACAAGTGTAGCCTAAAGAAAATGGGTCTGCTTTCAAACAAAAGGGAGTCGGGAGTAAGAAAAGCAAAGGCTACTCTAAAGAATCTCGGGCAGAAAGAGCAAAGTGCCTATCAAAAGTAAGGCCAGTGCCCATATATCTGTAATGAACTTCTGACTTCGAACATACATTTTGAGAATTCCCGAAAAAGGATCCCCAAAGAAGTCAGTTTGCAAAGTGTAAAAGAACTACCACCCCTCAGACAATGGTGGTATTCATTGAAGACTAATTCAGGAAGGTCAAAGATCGGTGACAAGACTGCAATGATCACCAACACCAAGCCCTTCTCATATATTTTTCTGAGCCAAAACGAGCCCTTCGTTTCTCAGACCCAAATCCCGACCTACGTTACGACCCTTGAAAGTCTTTTCTGATTAGAGCACTTGAATTAATGTAAGAGTTGAATGACTTGAAGAATCGCTCGAAAAAGTTCGAGCAAGATTATTTCTCTCTCATTTTGCTGGGTTCTTGACTTGTAAATCCGGAGCAGATGATGAAGACCTTTTTTTGTCAATGGCCCTGACTCGAAATGAGTCTCCTTTGATAAGCCTTTGACACAGCCCACATTACGGTCCTAATCAAGACCTCTAGATCGGCTTGATCGTATCAATTGCGAGATTACTCAGACCCTCGCTGAATGCGATGATGGTAAGGTTGAGTGCTTTCTTTTCAAATCCTGCAATCCGGATAAACAGCGTTTCTCGAGAGTGAGAGAAAGCCTTTTCGGACTGAAGTCCCCATTCAGGTTCAATTCGAGGTATTCATGACATGATAACCTCCCTGGACAGAATTGGAAATGCAAACTCGACAGAATAGTCATGCATGATCCATATTATGAGCATACACATATGGTTTTAATCATTGCAAACTCAACTGAATGGTTTTGTATGAACCGATGAACTCATTGATAAAAATGCTTGCACATGTTACCTCTGACACTGTCTGACAAGTAGTGCATTCCTAATAGTCGAGTTACTCTCCGAGGTCTCGAAATTCATCCAGAGGCTATTAAACAAACAAGCCCTGTTGGCTAATACTCGCCAAGCATTTTCAGGTGAGTATATCTTCAACCTGAACCTTTCAATTCTGATTATTGTCTGGGTGCTCAAATCCATTGCAGCACATAAGGTCATTCAGTGAGCAAGCAGACACGATACAATCGGTCTGTCTATGCCTCGATCATTAACTCAGAAGATCCAGGTAAGTCTTCTGAACCCATGCAACTCATGATCAACATACTCTCATGAAGTCTTCATCAGCTCACAATTGATACAATCTCGTGTTCTCAAGCTTTATCAAATCATGATTGACCAACTCTCGTGTTCTTGATCTTTGCCTCATCGGTTTATTCCTAAAGTGATGGGACAACAAAAATTAGGTTTGAGCTTCTGCAGGATTTTTGGTTTCCCCAGATCCCAGAATGGCACCCTTCATGATAAGTCAAATTAGATTTGAGCGTCTGCAGAATTCCTGGTTTCCCCAAATCCCAGAATGGCACCCTTCAAGGTAAGTTAAGTCGGATTTTGAGGATTCCTAGTCTCCCTAGATCCCAGAATGACACCCTTCAAGGTAAGTTAAATCGGGTTTGAGCGTCTGCAAGATTCCTGGTTTCCCCAGATCCCAGAATGGCACCCTTCATGGTAAGTTAAATTGGGTTAGAGCGTCTGCAAGATTCTTGATCTCCCTAGATCCCAGATATACCCAAAAATCATTTTCTCAATCAATACCTCTTCAGTCTACCCAAAAAAGGTGACATCTAGGGTATATTATCTTCGGAGCCCTTCCATTGGAAACCCCAATACGGAACGGTCCATTCCCAAAGTCCTTTTTACAGGCGACCAAAGTCCTTTCTACAGGCGACCAAGTCCTTTCTACAGGCACTCAAAAGTCCTTTTTACAAGCAACCAAAGTCCTTTCTACAGGCGACCAAGTCCTTTCTACAGGAAACCAAGTTCTTCTTACATGCAAATCAAGTCCTTTTTACAGGCATACCAAGTCCTTTTTACAGGCATCAAAGTCCTTTCTACAGGCACAAGTCCTTCTTACAGGCATCAAGTCCTTTTTACAGGCACCAAGTCCTTTCTACAGGAACACAAAAGTCCTTCTTACAAGCACCAAGTCCTTTCTATAGGCAACCAAAAGTCCTTTCTACAGGCACACCAAAGTCCTTTTTACAGGCAAAACAAAGTCCTTTCTACAGGCACCAAAGTCCTTCTTACAGGCACCAAAGTCCTTCTTACAGGCATTTCCATGGGGTGACCTACCATACAGGTCAAATCTTAATTTAATTAGTAGAATCCTTTCACTAGGAATCTACCATGGGGTGACCCACCATACGGGTCAAAATTCAATCCGATTTTAATCAGTAGAATCCTTTTATTAGGAATCTACTATGGGGTGACCTACCATACGGGTCCAAGTTCCACCACCCTAAGGTTTTCTTATAACGAATCCTTAGGTTCTCATCCCATTTTCAGCAGAGCACTCATGTCAGGCAACCGCCATACAACGAGCAGGTAAGTGCCAGGTAAATTCTCATCTTTGTCTCTCCCTCATCACATGAAAGCCTCCTCAAACCGGGTTTGGATCGAAATTTGCTAAAAGGGGTATTGGAGATCGAATGTCATGACTCTTTTTATTTCATTGTGTTGAGTCGATTAGGATTCAGGTGTCGTCTCGTTTTTGAAATGAACCTCTACCGAGCTTCTTTTCAAAGAGGGGCAGCTGTTGACACCTGATTTTCAATCACCTTTTCTTTTCTTCTTTTTTAAAAATTAATAGAAAATCCATAAAAATTCATAAATTTGAAAAAATTAACTTTGGAGACCTTTGCCAAGCCTAGGGAACCAATTTTGACCAAAAAATGATTTTTCATATTTTCAGTATTTTTCGGTATTTTTATTTTCTAAAATTGATAGAAAATCTATAAAAATGAGAAAATTGCAAAATCAACTTTGGAAGCCTTGGCCAAGCTTAGGCAACCATTTTTGAGTAAAAAAATAATTTTTCATATTTTTTGTATTTTTTTAAATATAATTTTTAGAAATTAGGAAAATATTTAATAAATAATAGCATTTGAGGCCACAAAAATACATAAAAATAGTCAATATTTTTCCTTTAAATCCCTTTTCATGTTGGCCATCACAAATTTAAAAAATCCAATTCGAGGTCGTGTATTCCTTAACGAGCATAATCTCGAATCGGGCCTAAAAAAATTCAATTTGAGTCAATTTATTTTCATTTTTCACTTTTAGGAGTTGTGACATTGTTCTTTAATATTCCAAATTTTCATCTTGGCCCAATTATACCCAGAATGACTCAATTTTACAAACAGGGCTTTAATTAAATTTTGCATTATTTTCAATAGCAAGAAATGAGCTTAAATTCAACATGCGATAGGTGTGTCGAAAATTGTGAGGAGATTTGGACTTAAAGAAATATTTCTCCAGGGACTGAATTACAAATACTTAAAATCTCATGGACTAGAGTGCAAATACCTAATACTTGAGGGATTATTTTGTAAATAACAAAAAGAAGAGTTAGTGGAGAAATTAGAATAGAGAAGGGAAGATGGAGAAGAGAAGATGGAGAAGAGGAGATGGAGAAGAGAAGATAAAGAAAATAAGATGAGAATAGAGAAGGGAAGATGGAGATGAAGAAGAGTTAGTAGAATGGGAGATAGATATGGAGAAGGGAAGATGAATATGAAGAAGAGTTAGTGGAGAAATTAGAATGTGAGATAGAGATGGAGAAGGGAAGATGAAAATGAAGAAGAGTTAGTGGAGAAATTAGAATGGGAGATAGAGTTAATGGAAAAATTAGAATGGGAGATAGATGAGTGGTTTATAAAAGGAGGAAGAAGTGAGCTTGAGAGGGGAATTTTTTTTGGAGAGAAAATTTTGGATGTTTGAGAGAGTTTTGGGAGATTGAAGAAAAACTGGAGAGAAAAAAAAATTTTGGAGAGATTTCAAGAGAAAAAAATTTTGAGAGAGAAAAATTCGCCGCCGTGAAACAAGCCTTGGCGACGCGACGGATTCATCTCCAACGAGCTCTAGGCGCATCAGCATGTGCAATTATCTGGTAACTCAATTTTTCGTGTTTAGATGACGAAATCTCGAAAATAAATATACTGAACATTCGTAGATGACTTCGAGATCTTCGATTTGATATATTATGGCGCGAAAATGTACGTCGTTTGCTATGTCAAAAGGGTCCCGAAATTGAAAGCAGAAATCTGGAAATATGGTGATCAGAACCTGAGATGGAATTTTTCTGATCTGACCTTTCACGCTAAATGATTTTCCATGGGTTATTCTAGATTTGTTTCATAAAGACCTCTTCATGACATTTGTTCAAAAGATCTTAATGCATAACATATAAAAAATAAAAAAATATTCATGCACGTTTCGTATTTTTAATGCATTTAATGAAATCATGCAATTCTGTTGGCGTCCTTGAGTCTGAGTGTTTTTCTGTGCGTGGTCATATTGATTTGTAGTTATCTCATGTTTAGAGTCTTCTTTTGAAACTTCACAAAAAATGAAAGTTATTCATTGGGGTCTTGTTTAGTAGACTGGAAAGTTTGGTGCATTAATTTTGAGATTTGAGTGTCCATTTAAGCTTAATCCTGAAATATGTCTGTTTTGTGAAATTTGTTTGTTTGCTGCTGAGCTCTCATGAAAGACCATTTTCTACACGAAAATGAGTATCTCTTCAATAAGAATGTAAAACATGAAAGTTATCAAAGACACATTTTCCCATCCACATAAAAAATCTCAAAAGTTTTACATACATTTCATTATTTCTTTTGTATTTTATGGTTACTGCTTTCTCCCTAAGAATGTTCATGGACAGTATGATTTAATTCGTATTTTTTGTGTTAATGCATTGGAAAATGTAAAAAATGGTCTCAATGAAGTTTAATCAGCACGTGTTAAACTCTCTTTGAGTTTTTGAATTGCCTTAACTCATTGGTGATTGTGCATGTCCGATTGGATAAGTTCATTATTTTCATTTGGCTTTCGGCCCGATGCTTTGAAGACTGGAGGATGACCGATGTCCATTCCGGTCCGTTTTGTTGTACTCTCGACCCACGAGGCTTGGCGACGGGTGTTTGACCGATGTCCATTCCGGTCCATTTTTGTTGTATTCCCGATCATGTCTCGGGTTTTATTTAATTGGTCTGTAATTATTCACCCGACGAGTTGCGGGTTTTATTTTCACTGTCCTTAGGGTAGTTTTACTTTACCTGCTCTCTCTTCACATCTTCATTTGCTTTGGGTGATTTTGCATTCTTTTATAATACATCCAAAATACAAAAAAAAATGTAGAAAATCCGAAAAACCAAAAAAAAAAATGGAAAATCTGAAAATACAAAAAATGCCATTCATGTGCATCTCATGTAGTATGTCTCATGTATGTTTGTTATGTTATCCGTATGTTCGTATAGACATATCGTATTTGTTTGTTCTCGTATGCACGTCACGTACGCGACGTTTACAAATCCACATTTGTCTGTTATGATATGTTATTAACCCATGCATATTCATTCAGAAAAATCAAAAATTTCAAAATGAGGGTTTTATCCCCTCTTTTTCAAAAATGAGGGTTTTATCCCATCTTTTCAAAATGACGACTTTGCCCTTTATGGGCAAAATCGAAATGTACGTATTTACATACACATATCACTATGCATGTCACATATATATGTCACGTATTTGTATGGTGTATGTATGCATGTTACATATCGTATTCGTGTGTCTTCATACGCATGTCACATACGTATTCGTATTCGTCTATCCCCGCATGCATGTTGTATTCATACACATGTCACGTACGTATGTCGTTCGCATGTCATGTACATATGTCATTCGCACGTCACGCACGTATTCGTATTCGCATATCTACGTATTCGTATATCATATTCGTATGTCCGTATTTGTGTGTCGTATTTGTATGTCAACGTTTGCGTTCATACCCTTTATGCATTTCATTTTAAAGTGAAAACATAAAAAGAACACCTTACCAGGGTCTTAGGAATAAATCAAGTGAGAGTTGCCAAAATAGGATATCCATGGAATTAAGGTACCGAAAGGGCATTAGTTTTAATTAACTAGTGTAACCAAGTCCCCGAACTCATAATCTCTGGTTTGCAGGAGTAATTTAGTTCTCCCGCTAGGTTACTTAGGTTTCTAATCAACCTACCAAAAATGATTAGTGGCGACTCCAAATTCTAAAATCATGTGAAAAAAAATCAAAGTTGCGATTTGGTAGAGCTTGGGAGAGCTCGAACTAGGTTAGTTAATTTAATTAATTAATCTGGTAATCCATTAACCTAAAAATGAATTTTAGGTCGCGACAATCACCAATGTCAAACCCATCTCATATATCTTCTGGGCTAAATTAAGCCTTCCTTGATCCCCAAACCCAACCTACGTTACAACCTGTGAAAATCTTTTCTGATTAAGGCGTTTGAATTAACGTAGAGTTGAAAGATTTTAAGTATCGCTCGAATAGGTACGAGCAAGACTATTTCTCTCTCATTTTTGCATGGTTCTTGACTTGTAAACCCGAAGCAAATGATGAAGAATTTTTTGTTAACAAGCCTTGGCTCAAAAGAGTTCTCTTTGGTAAGCCTTTGACCCAGCCTACATTACGGTCCTAATTAAGACCTCCAGATCGGCTTGATCGTACCAATTGTGAGATTGCTCCGACCCTTGTTAAATGCGATGATAGTGAGATTGAGTGATTTCTTTTCAATCATGCAATCAGGTTAAACATCCTTTCTCGAGAGTGAGAGAAAGCCCTTTCGGACTGTAGTCCCCCATTCATATTACATTCGAGGTATTCATACTGAGACAACCTCCTTGAACAGAATTGGTAGTACAAACTTGACAGAATAGTCATGTATGATCCACATCTTGATTTATTGCATCATGAGTTATTACACAATGCTTCTAATAACTGCAAACTTTGCTAAACCAATGAACTCATTGATGAAAATGCTTGTATGTGTTACCTCTGATACTGCCTGACAGGTAACACATTTTCGATGTTCGAGTTGCCTTTCAAAGTCTCGAAATCCACTTGGCAATTAGTGAATGAACAAGCCTGGTTGTCAAGAAATCACTAGACAGTCTTCTAAATCCTCAAGTAAGTATATCTTCAACCTGAATCTTTGAATGAATTCTGACGATTGCCAAGGTGCTCGAATCCAGTGCGGCACATACATGTATCCACCTTCTCCAATGAAGTATGATTCGTCTCAAAAACAAAAATGTTCGTGATGTTTTGATCTCTACCTCTTTGACTTAACTTGAGCAACAAGATAATATAAATCGGGTTTGAGTTTCTGCAGGATTCCTGGTCTTCCCAGATCCCAGAATGACACCCTTAATAATAAATTAAATCGAGTTTGAGCTTCTGCAGGATTCTTGGTCTTCCCAAATCCCAGAATGGTACCCTTCAAAATACCAAGTCATTTCTACAGGCACCCCAAAGTCCTTTCTACAGGCACACTAAAGTCATTCCTACAGGAACCTAAATTCCATCCTACAGGCACTAAGTACTTCTTACAGGCACCAAAGTCCTTCTTACAGGCACCAAAGTCCTTTCTACAGGCACCCCAAAGTCCTTCCTACAGACACTCGAAGTCTTTCTTACAAGCACCCGAAGTCCTTCCTACATGCACTAAGTCCTTTTTACAGGCACAAAGTCCTTTCTACAGGCACCCAAAAGTCCTTTTTACAGGCATACCAAGTCCTTTCTACAGGCATTTAAAGTCCTTTCTACAGGCATACAAAAGTCCTTCTTACAAGCACCTAAAGTCCTTCCTACAGGCACCCGAAGTCCTTCCTACAGGAACTAAGTCCTTTTTACAGGCATACCAAGTCCTTTCTACAGGCACCTAAAGTCTTTTCTACAGGCATACAAAAGTCCTTCTTACGGGCACCAAAAGCCCTTCCTAGAGGTACCAAAGCCCTTCCCACAAGCACCCGAAGTCCTTCCTACAGGCACCCAAAAGTCCTTCTTACAGGCACACAAAAGTCCTTTCTACAGGCACAAAGTCCTTCTTACATGCATTTTCATGGGGCGACCCACCATACGGGTCAAATCTTAATCACTAGAATCCTTTCATTAGGAACTCTGCCATGGGGTGACCTAGCATACGGGTCAAATTTCAATCAAATTTTAATCAATAGAATCCTTTCATTAGGAATCTACCATGGGTTGACCTACCATATGGGTCCAAGTTCAACCACCATAAGGTTTTCTTAACAAATCCTTAGGTTCTCATTCCATTTTCAGTAGAGCATGCGTGTCAGGCAACCGCCAGATGACAGGCAGGTAAGTGCCAGGTAAACTCTCCTCTCCAAATCTCTCCTTCAATTCATTGGAGCCTCTTCAAATCTGGCCTGGATTAGAGCTTACACCGAGGGGTATCGAGGATCAATGTCACGACTCTGGTTATTTGCTTGTGTTGAATCGATTAGGATTTATGTGTCATCTCGTCTTTGAAATGAACCTCTACCGAGATTCCTTTCAAAGAGGGGCAGTTGTTGACACTTGATTTTTAATTATTTTTTTATTTTCAAAAATTAATAGAAAATCCATAAAAATTCATAAAATTAAAAAATCAACTTTGGGGACCTTGGTTAAAACTAGGGAACCAATTTTGACCAAAAAAATGATTTTTCATATTTTCAGTATTTTTCGATTTTTTATTTTCGAAAATTCATAAAACATCAAGAAAAAAATGAGAAAATTTCAAAATCAACTTTGGAAGCTTTAGCCAAGCTTAGGCAATCATTTTTGAGCAAAAAAAATTTTTCGTATTTTTTTTGTATTTTTTAAATATATTTTTTAGAAATTAGGAAAATATTTCATAAATAATAGCATTTGAGGCCACAAAAATTCATAAAAATAGTCAATATTTTTCTTTTAAATCTCCTTTCATGTTGGCCATCGTAAATTTAAAAAAATCCAATTCGGGGTCGTGTATTCCTTCACGAGCATAATCTCGAATCAGGCCTAAAAAAATTCAATTTGAGTCAATTTATTTTCATTTTTCACTTTTAGGAGTTGTGACATTGTTCTCTAATATTCTTAATTTTGCATCTTGGCACAATTATACCCAGAATGACCCAATTTTACAAAAAAGGCTTTAATTAAATTTTACATTGTTTTCAATAACAAGAAATAAGTTTAAATTTAACATGCGGTGAATTGTGTCAAAAATTGTGAGGAGATTTAGAATTAAAGAAATATTTTTTTCAGGGACTAAATTGTAAATAAAATTCAGGGACTAGAGTGCAAATACGTAACTCTTGAAGGATTATTTTGTAAATAACAAAAAGAAGAGTTAGTGGAGAAATTAGAATAAAGAAGGGAAGATGGAGAAGAGGAGATGGAGAAGAGAAGATGGAGAAGAATGGATGGAGAAAATAAGATAAGAATAGAGAATGGAAGATGGAGAAGATGAAGAAGAATGGATGGAGAAAATAAGATAAGAATAGAGAAGGGAAGATGGAGATGAAGAAGAGTTAGTGGAGAAATTAGAATGGGAGATAAATATGGAGAATAGAAGATGAAGATGAAGAAGAGTTAGTGGAGAGATTAGAATGTGAGATAGAGATGGAGAAGGGAAGATGAAAATGAAGAAAAGTTAGTGGAGAAATTAGAATGGGAGATAGAGTTAGTGGAAAAATTAGAATGAGAGATAGATAAGTGGGTTATAAAAGGAGGAAGAAGTGAGCTTGAGAGGAGGATTTTTTTGGAGAGAAAATTTTGGATGTTTGAGAGGGTTTTGGGAGATTGAAAAAAAATTTGAGAGAAAAAAAATACCAAAAAGAGAGAGAGAGAATTTTGAAGATGATAGGAGTTTAAAGTTAGCGGGTTATCATCATCAATTTCTTCATCGATTAACATAAATCAAGAATTCATCCCAGATTTGAAGCTAAGTGTCCCTCTACTCTATTTGATTTTTTAGTATAAACTAGCCCAAATTTTCTATTCTTCTCCAATTTCCCCATATTTAATTTCAGGCAGGAACCAATTATATCCATCAAGCACTTCTCATAATGCCATTGAAGCTAAGTGCTTCTTTCATTGTTCTAATTTTTAATGTGAATTAAATCATATTTGCTCCATTACTCCATTTCTCCATATTTTTATGTCAGGCAAAGGACAACTCCAAGTCAACGGTAAATCCCATGGATGTGTAAGATTGGCGCTGAGGAGCTCTTGAGTGCCCATTAAATTTTCAATTGATTCGTCGATGGATTTCGACCCGAATTGTCAAATCAATTCGTTTTATTTTAAAGAATTTAAATCCCAGAATGTGAAAGGCAGAGCCCGCTCACTGGAGGTTATTTTAAATTTCTGCAATTTAAATTCCTGCACCTTAAACCCCAAAGGAGAGGGCCAAGCCAAGGCTGAGCTATCCATTGGTGGTCTTTATTTATTGTCATTTACTTCATGTAATTTAATTTTTGAATCACTAAACCCCAAAATGAGTAGCTCGCAGCACTGCACAGAAGTCGTTAATTCACTCCCTCTTTTGGCTTCAAGGAAATACTTAATATTTTGAAAATGTAAAAAAAAATGTCACTCACGTATATTCCATTTAAAAAAGTGAAAATACAAAAAGAGAACACTCCACTAGAGCCTTAGGAATAAACCAAGCCCGAGTTGCCAAATTAGGATACCCATGAAATTAAGGTACCGAAAGGGCATTAGTTTTAATTAACTAGTGTAACCAAGTCCCCGAACTCATAATCTCTGGTTCGTAGAAGTAATTTAGTTCTCCCGCTAATTTACTTAGGTTTCTAATCAACCTACCAAAAATGATTAGAGGCGACTCCAAAATTTAAAACCATTTGAACTAAAAACAAAAGTCGCGATTTGGTAGAGCTCGAAATAGGTTAGTTAATTTAATCAATTAATCTGGTAATTCATTAACTTAAAAAATGAATTTTAGGTCGCGACATTAACGTAGAGTTGAATGATTTTAAGCATCGCTCGAAAAGGTACGCGCAAGATTATTTCTCTTTCATTTTTGCAGGGTTCTTGACTTGTAAATCCGGAACAAATGATGAACACCTTTTGTCAATGGCCTTGACTCAATAGAGTCCCCTTTGGTAAGCCTTTGACTCAGCCTACATTATGGTCCTAATCAAGACCTCCAGATCAGCGTGGTCGTACCAATTGTGAGATTACTCAGACCCTTGCTGAATTCGATGATGGTGAGATTGAGTGATTCCATTTTAATCCTACAATCAGGATAAATAGCCTTTCTCGAGAGTGAGAGAAAACCCTTTCGGACTGAAGTCCTCCATTCAGATTATATTCGAGGCATTCATACTATGATAACATTTTTGAGCAGAATTGGTAATGCAAACTTGACAGAATAGTTATGCATAATTCATATTTTGATTGAATGCATCATGAGTTACCACACGTATTATTTCTGATCATTGCAAACTCAGTTAAACAATTTTACGCGAACCAATGAACTCATTGATGAAAATGCTTCCATATGTTACCTCTGACGCTGCTTGACAGGTGACATGTCCCCGATGTTCGAGATACCTTTCAAGGTCTCGAAATCCATTTGGCGATTATTGAATGAACAAGCCTAATTGTCAAAGAAATCACTAGGCAGTCTTCCAAATCCTCAGGTAAGTATATCTTCAACCTGAACCTTTTAAGAGAATGAATGTCGACAATTGTCAAGGTGCTCGAATCTAGTGCGGCACATATAGGTATCCACCTTCTCTAATGTTCGAGACGTTTTGATCTCTACTTGTTTGACTTATACTTGAGCAACAAGAGAATATAAATCGGGTTTGAGCTTCTGCAGGGTTTTTGGTCTCCCCAGATCCCAGAATGGCACCCTTCAAGGTAAGTTAAATTAGGTTTGAACTTCTGCAGGATTCCTAGTATTCTCAGATCCTAGAATGGCACCCTTCGAAACACAAAAGTCCTTCTTAAAGGCATAAAGTCCTTTCTACAGGCATCCAAAGTCCTTCATATAGGCACCCAAAGTCCTTCCTATAGGCACACAAAAGTCCTTCTTACAGGCATGAAGTCCTTTCTATAGGCACCAAAGTCCTTTTTACAGGCATCAAGTCCTTTCTATAGGCATACAAAGTCCTTCCTACAGTTACACAAAAAGTCTTTCTTACAGGCATTAAGTCCTTTCTGCAGGCACCCAAAGTCCTTTCTATATGCATCCAAAGTCCTTCCTACAGGTACACAAAAAGTCCTTCTTACAGGCATCAAGTCCTTTCTACAGGCACCCAAAGTCTTTTCTACAAGCACCAAAGTCCTTTCTACAGGCACATTAAAGTCCTTTTTACAGGCAAACCAATGTCCTTTCTACAGGCACCCCAAAGTCCTTTCTACAGGCATCCCAAAGTCCTTTTTACAGGCAAACCAAAGTCCATTTAACAGGTAAACCAAAGTCCTTTTTACAGGCACCCAAAGTCCTTTCTATAGGCACACTAAAGTCCTTTCTACAGGCAACCAAAGTCCTTTCTTACGGCACATAAAAGTCCTTCTTACAAGCAAGGAGTCCTTTATACAGGCACAAAGTCCTTCTTATAGGCATTTCATGGGATGTCCTACCATACGGGTCAAATCTTAATTCAATTTCAATCGGTAGGATCCTTTCATTAAGAACTCTACCATGGGGTGATCTACCGTACGGGTCGGATCTTAATCTAATTTTAATCTGTAGAATCCTTTCATTAGGAATCTACCATGGGGTGACCTATCATACGGGTCAAGTTTCAATTAAATTTTAATCAGTAGAATCCTTTTGTTAGGAATCTACCATGGGATGACCTACCATACGGGTCCAAGTTCAACAACCCTAAGGTTTTTTTTTTTATAACGAATCCTTAGGTTTTAATTCCATTTTCAGTAGAGCATGCGTGTTAGGCAACCGCCATGCAACGAGTAGGTAAGTGCCAGGTAAACTCTCCTCTTTGCCTCTCCTTCACTGCAGGAAAGCCTCCTCAAACTGGGTCTGGATTAGAGCATACACCGAGAGTATTGGAGATCAAGTGTCACGACTCTTTTCATTGTGTTGAGTCGATTAAGATTCAGGTGTCATCTCGTCTTTGAAATGAACCTCTATCAAACATCCTTTCAAAGAGGGGCAGCTGTTGACACCTGATTTTTAATCACTTTTTCTTTTTTAAAAATTAATAGAAAATCCATAAAAATTCATAAAATTATAAAAATCAACTTTGGGGACCTTGGCCAAGCCTAAGGAACTAATTTTGACCAAAAAATAATTTTTCATATTTCAGTATTTTTCGGCATTTTATTTTCAAAAATTCATAAAAAATCAATAAAAAAAATGAGAAAATTACAAAATCAACTTGGAAGCCTTTGCCAAGCTTAGGCTACCATTTTTGAACAAAAAATAATTTTTCATATTTTTTTTTACATTTTTTTTGATATTTTTAGAAATTAGGAAAATATCTAATAAATAATAGCATTTGAGGCCACAAAAATATGAAAAAATAGTCAGTATTTTTATTTTAATTTTCTCTTCATTTTGGCCCAATAAATCTTGAAAAAATTCAATCTGGAATTAAGAGTTTCTTTGTTAATTTCATTTTTCATGTTATTTAAATAATTTCTGGAAATTGCGTTTAACTCTGTAATTTTTCAATTTTTTGGTATTTCTGGAGTCGTGACATTGTCCTCTGTTAAGCCCAAAATTTTCAATGGTCTGACGGTGTATTTTTCATTTTTGCATTCGGTTTTTAGAGTCTAATTCGCCATTTGATGGACCCTACTCGAATCGGCATTTATTGCGGAGCTCGTTACATTGCCCAAAGGAACCAATGCTCGTATACTATGGGTATGACAGAGAAGAAATCGATCTCCACAAGAAGCAAATAAGAAACATCGTCAACCCGTGCCTAATAGTGAGGTCTGGAGGTTGGAGGATATTTTTTGAGAGGTGAGAAACTTTACTGAACATTAATTGAAGCTGAGGTACATACAACAGGGGGGCCACCTTTGTTTTCGACACTGAACAGGAATGAGGATACACGATCCAGAATAATATTAGTAATTGCTGCACACCGAACCATGAAATAAAAAAGATGGCCTTGTTCACGTGTTCTCCAGTCCAAGTCAACATGCATAATTTTAGTGCGACAGATTCCATTCCATTATTAAATTGTCCAATCTGGACAAAGCGGGTGATGAAGATTGGTTTCTTTCGGTGCAAAGAGAGGGTCTAGCTTTCCAGACTTTAGACCCCCTCGATTCTTGTAAGTGGCGTGAAAAGCTGCATGGCAAAGACATATACATGTCGAGAGTGGAAGACATCATGATGGGTAAAGAAGAAAGGAGGACACAAAGAGAGAGAGCATCTCGTTGAAAGAAAAGGGGGTCCACCAGCAAAGTGTGGCCATGCCTTATTATATTGATAATGAAGAGGTGAATAAAAAAGGATGGTGGAGGCTGGAAGAAAAGAAAAGAAAAGGGAGGCGAAAGAAGAAAAGCAACGCGGGGGGGGGGAGGAAAAAACAAAGGGAGAGAGGGAGAACAAAGGAGATGGAAGGGAGGTAAGGGACTGGCGACGGAAGACGAACTGAGCGGGATCAGAGAAAGGACAAGGTAATGGGGAGTGAGGAGCTGATGGTTTCCTAATGGAAGGAAAAAGGGGAAAGTGCTCTGGTTTTGGGAGGAGGATGAGCCATCTACGCCTAGCCTCAGTCAGATCAGACAATCACTGACTCCTCGACTTCGCAAGAATAGCAGCCGCCGCCACGTGCACTTAACCCACCACTTCCTGCTCGATCCTCAAGCTCTCTGATGAACCAATAGTTCGTAACGAAGTCCCTGAATTCATTTTCTCTGGTTCGCAGAAATAAATTAGTTCTCCCACTAATTTATTTAGGTTTCTAATCGATCTACCAAGAACGATTAGTGGCGAATCCAAAATTAAAAATCATTTAAACAAAAATTAAAGTTGTGATTTGGTAGGGCTTGGGAGGGTTCGCGTTAGGTTAGTTAATCTAATTAACCTGATAATCTGTTCAAATGAAACTTATTTCTTTCGGTCGCGACAGCTGATTGTCAAGTTTCGGTGCGAATGAAAATCGGAAAGCAATTTTAGGTATTTCCTAATTTGAAACTTGGGATATTCACTTGCTTATTTTACATCAATGGTTGATTGAATTTCGCATATCTTAAAAATTGCATTGCAAGTTTAGAACATTTAATTGCTTGAATTGGAAGATTGCACGATTAATTTTGGAAATAAAAAATCTGGAATATATCTTGCAATATATCTTCTGTCTAAACTTGGAAGGATTGCGATTCATTGTGAATATTTCAGAATCTTTGTAATAATATTGTGATAATTAAAAATCTCATGAGTATACTAAAGATATCCAAAATATTTCAAAATGTAATTAATTAGGAAAATTTCCTATCCGCAACATCATATATGAAAATAAGTTTATCTATCAGGCTTTAGATAGAATTATTTTCATAGTAAGTATTTCGAATTTTAGGGTCGATCTCTCAGGCTTTAGATCAAAACTTAATTCGAAAGAAATAGCAGTAATTATCTTTTTTAATTTTTGCAACATGAATTGTAAATTTCATCCATAAAAACAAAAAAAATCCATAAAAAATCTTAAAAAAATTGCACCTTTGAACTTCAAGTGAGAATTAATCAAAATTGTCAAATTGAACATTTTTCATGAAATTCCTTAAAAAAATACTTTTCATGAAATAGGTACCGAAATGGCATTAATTGAAAAATTAAAGTAACCAAGTCCCGAACTTAAAATCTTTGGTTAATAGAAGTAATTTAGTTCTTCCACTAATTTACTTAGGTTTCTAATCAATCTACAAAAAAAAAATTAGTGGCGGCTTCGAAAATTTAAAAAATCTTTTGTAAGATAATCATTTAAATTATAAGCTATGATTTGGTAGAACTTGGGAGAGTTCGATTAAAATTAATTGATCTAATTAGTTAATTTAGTAATCCATTAATTTAAGAATTGAAAAATTCAATGTTTAGGACGCAACAATACTCAAGGTTTGTTATATTTTTATTTGAATCTTATTTTCTAAAAAAATCAGAAAACGAACGTCAAATCATGGTCTAAAATAGAAATAAATGCCAAGATACCTTTTAATATAAAATTAGACTTTGAGTAATCAATTTGTTAATTTATATTAATTGTTATCAATCTTCAGACCATATTTTATTTTTGCCTTGTACTTAATCCGAAAATACCAAAAAAAAAAAGTCATTTAGGTGCATTTCATATGGGGTAGATCATGCATAATTCATGTCATCACGTCATGCATATTTACCATGTCATTATTGTCATTCATGCATTTTTATTCATGTCATATAGGCAGATTTGCATCCTTCATATGTCATGACATTTAAATTTTATTTTGTGTGCATTAGAACTCATATCATATCACTTTTTTCGAAAATTAGCATGCATTGTCCTTTCATGTTATTTTGCATATAATTTATTTGGAATCCATATTTTCGTGCATTTAACTTGATTTTTTTTAAAGACATCGTGCATGCTCATTATGTTTGTCATATACTTTAGAATGCATCACATCATATAGTTTCATGTCATAATTGCACTCATGTAGTTGCATTTGCATAACATTCATTATTTCAAGAAAATCCCAATAAAATAAAATAAAATAAAATAAATTGCACCTTGGCTTTCAAAGAGATCAATTGAATTTACCATTTCAAGTAAATTTTTCACAAGAAGGTAACGAAAGGGTGTTAATTGAAAAATTAACATAATCAAGTTCTTGAACTTGAATCTCTGATTAGCAGAAAATAAAGTATTCTCTCGATATTTTATTTAAATTTCTAATCTATCTATCATAAAAGATTAGTGGTGGCTGCAAAATTTAAATCATTTAAACATAAACCTAAGTTGCGAATTGATAGAGTTTGAAAGAGTTCGGACTAAGTTAGTTAATTTATTTAATTAATCTAATAATCCATTAACCTTGAATAACTTCATCTCTTTTATGGTGGCCAAACCCTTTCTCAAATTAAATTACACATCCAGTTAACTACAGCTGAAGACATTTTAATTGCAGGACTGGTGAAAACAGTTAAGCCTTTTAAGCATGGTTCTCCCTAAATAAGAGAAATACTTCAAAGTTAGACCGGTGAGAATCCCTTTGACACGTTGCATTTTTAGTTCAACATTTGTTGAGATATATGCAATTTTAATAGTAAAGTTGATGGGAACGCCGAGCTTAACAGTAGAAGGCATGCAAGAGCCATGTGTTAAAAGTTTGAGCAACACCAGAATGGTTGGCTTCCCTACTTATATCAATGGGGTTCATTCAACAAGCTATAAATGTTTTTCTTCACTCTATTAACACTAGAAACGGCTCATGGCTTAGGGAGAAATTCTATGCATGATATGTCTGGGGACTTCACAGACTATGCCCATTGATAATGGTTGCTTTTTATAGAAAAGGATGTTGAACCTGTTAGAGCTGGCCCCTGCCCCGACCTAAAAAAGTAAAAATTTGTACTTCTAATGCAACGTCAAAAAAAGAAAAAACTAGATTTCACAGATTATGCCCATTCATTACAGTCACGTTTTATAGAAAACCATGTCTAAACGGATCCGGACCCATTTGGACTACCGAGGCCTAAATCGGGCTAGTCCCAAAGACGATTTCCCCTTGCCACACATCGACATTCTGGTTGACAATGTCGCGGGCCATGAAATGTTCTCCTTCATGGATGGATTCTCAGGATACAACAAAATTTTGCTTGATGAATAAGATCGGGAAAAAACAGCGTTCACTACACCATAGGCTACCTTCTGCTATCGAGTCATGCCCTGTAACAGTCTGAAAATTCGACCCAAATATCGGAATTTCTAAATGAATGGAAACACTTCGTTAATACCCTCTGATCGACGCTCACTCAGGATTAGCTACCCTGAGATGACCAACCGAAGGGGAAAGGCTAACTGGGGAGAATTTTCCAAACAGCCGCCCGTTGGTCTGAGACAGAGACAGAGTCGTAATTTAATGAAATTGACCACGAAATGAAATCCGACTTCGGGTAATCGAATTAGTAAGACAAACACAATTGAGGGATAAAGTCAGTTTCAGAAATGTCGCCAGAAGGGCAGACAGCCGGTGTACGTCGAGAAGCAAGACGTCCATGGAAAATTACCGAAATGCCCCCGGTAAATGCTCAGTCCTTAGGATTAATAGAATTAGGATTTTGAGAGTAGATTCGATCAATCGAAATCAAATCCTGTCTGAAATTCGTTCGCGCTCGAGACCCGATCGGTGCATTTGGCACGCAAATCGAGACAAGTCAAATCAGTTGTCAAATCAATCAATGTCAAGTCAAACCATCGGTCAATCATGGCACAAGTTCCAAGGCAATCCATCAAGTCAAATCCAAGTACATATGTCACCCATCAAGTACAACATCAATCCATAACACTATTTCATCTAATCAACCTAACCCCATTATCTTATTTTGAATTTTATCAACCCATTCTCTCTCCTCCCCCCTTAAACTCTCGGCCGGCCCTTCTCTCTCTCTCCTCTCCTTCATTTCTCTTCTTTCTCCTCTCCTCCCAACTCTCTCTCTCTCGGTCTCTCTCTCTCACCGCCCCGTCGTCCGGCCGACCGCCACCGCCGAGCTCCCTCCGGCCGCCACCAACCCTCCTCACCTCTTGGTAAGTTCTCTTAACTTGTTCTTGTTCATTTCCCATGGCTTGAACCCCCACGAAAGGCCCGAAACAGCCCGCTTCCTCATCGTCGTTCTCTTCGTCGTTTCGCCTTCATTTGAACCCGAACTTGTCCCACCTTGTTCCCTTGCATTCCTCACTTCCTTTGACTTGTGGAATGGTTGGTTTAGAGTCCTCGGAGGCCGCGGAACAGCCGTGAACAGCCACCGCCGCCGCCGTTCTCCTCCCTAAGCCGTGAGCTCCAACCGGCCATTCTTGCTCCGCCTCGCGTCGTCGTCATTTCCAACCCATATCCGGTAAGCTCTACCCCTAATCTTTGCTTAGGTTAGTGATATGCATTTATGGAATGTTAATAGAGGCCGATTATGATGATTTTAGTGAGGAGATTGCATGGTTCGAGCCTAGACAAGTAAGGTGGTGTTATGTGCTTAGTGCAAGAGGTTAAACTAAGCGTTTGGAGACTTGTAGAGGGATGGAAATGTGGTATACGTGGCTGTGAGTGTTCGTTCTAGGCGTGTATAGGGTGGACCGAAAGGGATTAATGGGCTTCGAGACTTAAATCACTTGAATCGGACCTAATACGAGCTACCGGGCCTAAATACAACTAATGGACTTACTAATGGTTGACATCCACCATCCTAATGGGCCTTGAAAACATGATTAGTGGGCTGCAAATGTGGACTTAGGCGTGTACATAATGGGCCAAAGGGAACTAATGGGCTTGAAAGCTTTAAAAATCAAGTAATTGGGCCAAAACTAATCAAAATGGGCCAAATCTAGTTAGTGGGCCACTAATGGACGAAAATCTTATTTAAATGGGCCTAAATTAAGTCCATGAACATTAAAGAATGAAACCCAAAAATGTATATGGGCTTGGGTACTTGAATTGGGCCTAAAATAATGAATATGGGCTTGAATAGTAAACCTTTAAAAATGGGCTTGGGCCTCACACGAAATTAATAAAATAATAGGCCCAACCCATATGAATTAATATTAATAATTAATTATTGGACCTCAACTATTGAAGTGGGCCTTAGGCCCAGTCGAACTTAGCTTGAATAACTAGAGGCTCTTAATTAGATTAGACCTTGGTTTATATGGGTTTGATTAACGAGTTGCCCTTGAGTAAGTAATGACAATGACAGACTCTTGTATGAGATGTAAGGCGAATTTAGACGATCGAGACTTTGAAAGTAGAGGCCTACGATCCATGTCTGTTTGGTTGATGAACGTGAGGTTCGCTGATCGATTGAATGATGTGCTCTACTCCTGTACTTGTATTTATTTGCATGCATGCTCTGTGTTGAGTTATTGATGTGATCATCTGGGCCCTGCATACATTCAGAGCATTGCATGAGTCACTGGAGATGTGACATGAGATTGTGCCCTGAGGGGAAGTGGAGAGAAAAGGGAGACCAACGTAAGGCGTCAGAAACGCAGTGTGGTACGGGCCTATGTGGCACCGAGATTTATGCCGTGTGGCACTGTTGGTAGCGCCCTGATGGGAGATGGAGAGAAAAGGGAGGCCAGCATAAGGCGTCCGAGACGCAGCGTGGCATGCCGTGTGGCACTGTTGGTAGAGCCCTGATGGGAACTGGAGTGATAGGCGGGCTGATCCGTGGGATCGATGATGGCCGTTTGAGGCCTGTGACATTTGCATACTGTGAATGCTGATTGAGGATATTGCCCGTCTGTATTGCATGAATTGTTGTGACGAAACTCGTATTAATCCTATAAGGCATGATGATAACTGGGGAGATCGAGAGCGTAGGACTCCGAGTATCAAACCCTAGTTACTGGTTAGGACCGACCCCGCTAGTATATCCTACCCTACGCTAGGATTAGTGGTGAGCTTGCTGAGTCCTCGACTCACTGGCGTTGGTTGCCACCTTTTTCAGATCCAGGTCACCAGTGATGGATGTGCCACCGATGCTTTTTGGTCTGCCGATCCAGATGGACACCCAGGTTACCCTCCATTTTGATATGCACGCTACTCTGTGGCATAGGCATGTGACGACTGTACTCGTAGATCAGGGAGGTCCTTATTTAGTGCCCCATAGATTCGAGGCTTGGTTTAGAGAGGGCCTACATGGCTTTGAGGGACCCCAGAGAGATTCCCCGATTCCCATGGAGGAAGACCCGTTTTGGCTCCAGCCTGCAGAATATGGAGGCCAGGTGATCGACCCCGACCCGAAGCAGGAGTTGCCGTCTCCAGGGCGCTCCGAGATAGATGGCCACGAGGAGGGCGATGCGATGGATACCGAGGAGGAGGATCCAGAGGAGGACCCTGTGGAGGATTCCGACGAGGAGGACTGAGTTATGGCAGAATTTCGATGGTTCGAGGATTTGGTTGTTAGCGTAGGAAGATCTGTGATTAGTAGTTTCTTTTTGGGAGTCTGTACCTAACGCTGATTATATTATGGAATGCTGATTTTGCTTATCTTGATTTTTGCTACCCCTTTGTCATGTATGCTTGTGTGTATGGATAGAAGGCACGCTTCCGCAGGTAAGAGAATTTGGCGCAAGCCGCGTCGTCTGGTCGCGACGAAAAGAAATTTTCCCTGGGCCGTCGCTTATCGTGAACCAGTCGAGCGCGAGGTGTATCTTCCGCAGGAACGGGGTGCCGCGCTCCCGAGTAGGGATCCGGGGCGTGACATGCCCTTTGGACTCAAGAATGCTGGGGCAACCTATCAAAGGGCCATGATCACGCTCTTCCATAACATGGTACACTTTGAGATGGAAGTTGATGTAGATGATATGATTGTCAAATCTCGAAATAATGAAGACAATCTAGTGAAACTATGTCAGGGGTGACATAAGGAATCTAGGCTGTCCAATTCAAAAATGGACGGCCCAGATTGATCAATTCAAAATTTTAAAATTCCCGCCGAAATTTTTTTCCCCTTTTAAAAAGCTGATGTGATCAATCTGGGTTATCTATTTTGAATTGGACGACCTGAATTGAATAATGTCAATCCTAACATTATGTTAGGGGATCCAAATACATGTCGAACCCGTGAGATCTGGCCCCGACCCCAACCTAAAAAAAGAAAAAAACTGTACTTTTAAATGACCCAATTTAACAGGTTAAACGCCATGAACTCAATCCCACATTTCTCTCGACAATGCATGTGGCCAAGTGGTTTGATGACGATGTAACATCAAACAGATTCATGATCACTCTTCAGAACCAGCGGAAGGGGTCCTACTCTCTCTCTTCCTTAATAGAGGTTTATATTCTATTTCCCATTGCACCAGCAGAAAAACCATCAAGTCCATGTAAACACAAATTAAGCAGCCGATTAGCTTGCATTATCTTGTAGAAAATATAATACCACGCTTCTTTTTGGCTATAGCCTGGATGAGGAGCAATCCTGGCTTCAATTATAGTCAAGCGGATCGCATACATGGTCTTTCTATTTCATATAAAACTGTTGCAAAACAAGAACCAAACTAACAAAAAAAGAAGAAGAAACAAAGCACGACAATTTTGCAAATAACACTAGCACACCATTTTCCACATAGTAATACGTGGAAAGGGATAACTCCCACTCGCCAACCTTGACAGAATCATGATCGAGTTGAAGAGCTTTTCTGCTATCCTCCTCGACTTTCTGCCAATCGCTGCAAAAGAATGGAAACGAGTCAAAGTTTGTATCTCGGCCAAAGGCAAGAAAATCAACTGTCAGCAGAATTTAGCAGAGATAACTGGAAGAGAGAGAGTTAGAACTCGTACATACTTCCGCTTGCGATGGCAAAGCGCACGATTCGTCCAGTACGCAGGCACATTCGGGCATAGGGTTATGGCCTTCCCTCAGCAAACAGCACCGATCACAACGAACAGACAAGGAAGGAAAAGAAGAAAGAAAGAAACTCAGCGATCAACTGAAAGTCTCAAACTTTAAGCTGCAGAACGAAATTACAAGCAAGCCATTTTCCTCCCCCAGAGCAAAGATGTAAAGGTCGAACGCCAACCAAACAACTGAACAAGAGATCTCATTTCGAAAATGTGAAAAAATTGAATAGCGATGAGTTTGGCAACTCGGTGTAAGCATTAATGGCGGCTCCGAAACGGCTCCTCCGGTGACACTCCTTCCGGTCCTTCCTCAACCTCTCCGCTTGTCTTGCCGCCGCCGCTAACGCCGCCGCATCAGGCCCCATCTCTCTGTCTTCTCTCTCTAAGTAGAATCCGATTCTACACCTCTGTCGCTCTCGTCTAGTTCTGGGTTCCTCGCTCTAGAAGTTTCTCTTACAGAAACGAACGAAAGCGACGGGATTGGGAGTTGGATTTGCTCGTTTTCTTGGTCACTGTCGAGACGAGACGAGACGAGACGAGACGAGACGAGAGATCGATGAGGAAACTTGCGACGACCGGAAATTCACGAGCATTCTTGGAAGGAAAGAAACTGATGGGGAAGTGAAACGAGCTTAGCGAGAAAAAATTCTCACTTCCTTTTTTCTTTTATTATTATTTTTGGATCCGAGAGTTAATTCAATAGTCCACGCGGCTTAACTGAGTTCAATTTTCGACCCAAAAAAAAAAAACTGAGTTCAATTAAAGCGATCATTAAATGACACGTCGAGGACGTTGGCTTGGTGAAGGTCGGGTTTGATTGGGTCAGCTAGGTTCGACCGAGGTTAACGAGCATTTTGATTGGCTGCTGAGGAGATTTTTGAACGTGAAGGGACAATATAATGTCCCGTCTTTAGTTGATCCTCACTTGCTCTTATCTATTTTTTGTATGTGAAAGTATTGAACCCGTTAAATGGGTCGTCAGGTTTGGATCAAGTCATTGATGATCTGACTCAAATGAATTTTTTTTTTCCCATTCTGCAAGTAGAATCAAGAAGAAAATAAATTGGTTTACTTATTTTTGGATTTGATTGCAAATTATTTAGAAGACGATCAAATCCATATATTATTGATTGTATCACAGCTTTCTATATATATTAATTTGGGAAGATAGTTCCCTTTCATAGTGAGACTAATTAGACATCAATTAGGAGATCAATTACGAGAAAATCTCTCCATAATTAGGAGAAAATCTGTCCATCTCTTGTGTGTATATACCCATTATGGGTTTTAATAATAATCATCTGATTACACTGATTTAGACATATTGCTGGTACTATTATCTCTCGTAGCAATGGAAACTACATGTTCTTTACATCTCGTATCAAAGAAAGCAAGAGATGTTGATCCAATGCATTTTGCAAATTCACTTCTTGATCACTCTGCAAAAAGATGGAGGAAGTCTTCCCATAATTTTTTCTAGTACCACTGCTCCAAACTATAAACATGGCATTATTCATATAAGTTCATAGAGAAGCTAGCTCTGCATGAAAATCATAATTGAAAACCAAACACATTAGCACATGAAAACTTCAAATCTTACCATCTTCTAAAATGCTCCCTATTTTTTTTTTTTAACATTAAGATCACGAAGTTGCTCTAAGCTGACTTTAGAGAGTGGCATATCCAAGGGTACTTGAACGTGAAGCTCACGCGAGACTTGTCCCATGGTTGGTCGAAGCCTCGGATCCGCTTGCAAGCATTCAAATGCTAGCTTGGCAATCAAGACCATGTCTTGTGCATCTTGAAGGCCAAGACGAGAAGGCGAGAGACGTTGATCTAGCACATCCTTCAACATCATCGGCTCAGTTTGGGTGGATGATGAACATTCTTGAGAGACATGATCTCTTGGATGCTTTCCCATGATTGTCTCCAATGCAACGACTCCAAAGCTATATACATCGCACTTCTCGGTAGGAACCGAAGAATAAGCCAGCTCTGCAAGCGGAGAATCACTATTTTTTTAATCTCGATCATAAGTTGTATTCAAGTTGACAACATTACTTCCCATGACATGACATGTGACGATTACAGGTATAGATTTCTTCTTAATCTACAATTACAACACTGATTTAAGCATTGGACTTTATGTTTTGGCAAAGTTCAAAAATTTTTGTTCGATGCTTAAAATACAAGCATTTTTTAGGTAACACGAACTTAATATCCTCAAAATTGATTGATTACGATGTTTCCCTCATTTTTACTTATGAGGAAAATGAAAAAGCTTTTCATCAATACTTAACTTGAACACTCTCAATAAGTATAACGATTTTCCATAAGACGATTAAATAACTAATGAATTGCCCCAAACAAGTAGAAGTTCAATTATAGAAGCATGACACTGAATGCCATCGAAATTGAAAAATTGAGAAGTACCTGGAGCGATATACCCGATGGTACCTACAATAGCTGTCCAGTTTGATGAATCTGGCCTTAACAATCTTGCAGTGCCAAAATCAGAAACATGAGCCTCATAATCATGATCCAATAAAATGTTGCCACTGGTCAAGTCTCGATGAATCAATGGGGGAGAACATTCATGATGCATATAAGACAATGCATCTGCAACTCCTCGGATCACATTTATCCTCTTATCCCATCCAAATTCTATTGCTATTTGATCATCGCTCAAAGTTGTTCTCAAGCTTCCTCTTTCCATGTACTCATACACCAAAAAACAGTGTTGGGCATGAGAGCAGAAGCCATAAAATTTCACAATGTTGCGATGGCGTATATTTGTCAAGGCTTGAATTTCCCTTTCGAATGGTACCAAATCAATGATCTCAGGATCTTCCTGGGATGACAAGGTTTGCTTGACAGCAAACGTTTGACCTTCTGATATCTTGGCTTTATAAACAATTCCATAGGCTCCTTCACCCACATAGTACTTGGAGTCAAATCCTTCAGTGGCCTCAACGATTCGATCATAGAAAACTTTGCCATCATAGCTCAAAATACTCATGAAATCCAAATCATTTTCGCGTTCATCGTCCTCTCTCTTGATAATTCTTCTGCGATAATTATTGACGATTACTAGAATAACCATGGTGCAAGACAGAAGGAGAAACCCCAAGAATGAGAGAATGAGGATCAAGGTGGTACTAACTCCAACATGTTGATTGTGCTTCTCGCTCTCGGTGGAATTACATTTTGGTATACTAGCAATGTTTCCACAGAGCCCTTTATTATGCTGTATTGCCTCAGATGAAGCCTCATTGAAAGCCTTGACATTAGGGAGAGGACCTTCCAGGTCATTGTAGGATATATCAATAGAAGTTAAGGCCAACATATCATCAAAAGACTGTGGAATAGAGCCAGATAAGCTATTGTGGGAGATATTTAGAACTTGCAAGTTTCTTAGGATTGCAAGCTCCCCTGGTACATTTTCTGACAAAATATTATAGCTCAAATCAAGAACCTCAAGGACTTGTGTGTTGCCTATCTCAGGAGGGATGCTGCTTCGAAATTTGTTTCTGCTCAAGTTCAAGCTCAACAAGCTTTTGCATGAACCTAGTTGCATCGGTATCAATCCACTCAAATTGTTTGATGCCAGATTCAAATGCCCCAGATGGGATAAAAGTCCAATCTCAATCGGGATATTGCCCATGATCGCATTGCTGCTTAGGTCGAGCTCTAACAACATCGACAGGCTTCCCAATTCCCTCGGAATCTCTCCACTTAAATTATTTGAAGAAAGGTCAAGTACCTGTAACTTAGCCATCCTTCCAAATATTGCGGGTATCTCACCAGAGAGGTTGTTGTTTGATATCGTCAAACTCGTCAAATTACGACAATGCTCCCATTTCCTTGAAAGTTCGCCATTGAAATGATTGTGGCTCAAGTCCACATAATTTAGATGTGGATATATTCCTAAAGCATCTGCTATGTTTCTAGTAAGTTGGTTTTTGGCAAGCGTGAATCTGACTAATGTGCTGCAGTTCTTTAGGCTTGTGGGGATGGGACCTCTGAAATGATTATTGAAGATGGAGAATTGTTGCAATGATCTCCCAAGACATACATCTTCTGGTAGTTCCCCCTCTAATTCATTATAATATAGCTCAAATTGAGTTAAATTTGTTAACTTATTGAATTCAGAAGGTAAGGAACCGAAGAATTTATTGTTGCCAAGGTTCAGTAGAGTAAGATTGGCCAGGCTTCCAATTTCTAAAGGTATCGATCCCGAAAGTCCATTAAATTGGAGGGAAAGAGTAGATAAACTTGTCAAGTTTCCGATGGAATGAGGAATTAAGCCAGTGAGTTTGTTTCTTGCTAGGTCAAGTTGGATAAGAGAAGTGAGCCTCCCAATTTCTGAAGGGATGGGTCCCGAAAGTCCATTTTGCCACAAGAAAAGATATTTCAAATTCCTCAAATCACTAATCTCTCTTGGAATGGGGCCGGAAAAGTTATTGCGTGAAATGCCTAATACGGTTAAATTGCCTAATTTTCCAAGAGGAGGAATGGGCCCAGAAAACTGATTTACACATAAGTACAAAGAATCAAGAGTCACCAGCGTACCTATACTTGGAGGAATGTTCCCGGTCAGTTTATTGAAGCAAAGATCAAGAAAGTTGAGTTTGGAAAGGTTACTGATACTTGAGGGAATGGAGCCATAGATCGAGTTGTTGGAAAGGTCAAAGCTGACCACACTGCTTAAGCGTGAGAAGTTGAGGCCGTCTAAAGTTCCTCCCAAACCGAGACTGGAAAGATTTAGATGGGTGATGGCTCGGGAGTCGTTGCAAGTGACACCTGTAAAGCGGCAAGGATGGTTGCCTTGCCATGAAGAGAGGAGAGATTGGCTACGGTTATCAAGAGTAGATTTCCAATTCAAGAGAGCCTCTGCTTGATCCTTATTCTCGGTCGCATTGATAGCGGAGAAAGAGGCAGAGGAAGCAGAAACCCTTGCACCATGAACTGAAGTGGTGCCAATTAAGAAGAGCGAGAAGAAGAAGAGGAAGACAGCTAAAGGAGACAGGTTGGTCAGCAAAGAGGTAGAAACCATTATTGGGGGCTAGGGGATGGTTGGGTTTCGGGAGGTGGGAGACGGTGAAGGTCTACATAACGTCAACAAACATGGGTGACTATACTTATAGAGTGGACGATGACTCCCGAAGCCCCTCCTCTATCGAGGACAACCCCTATTACAGATGTACAGAGTCCTCATTGACGATGATATTTGCAAAGATGTAGTGTTTTTCCCTTTTCAATCGGTGGTCCAGCTTGTGGGGGATAACAAGTGAATGGTATAGAAACAAGTCTGAACCGATGGTCCTCCTTGACTTACTTTTCAAAGTCTTCATTGAAATTGACATGCCAACCATACTTGTGGAAAATGGTGATCCTGACGAGGGTGGTTATAATGGCCCAAAATCTGACACTCAGATTTTTTCGTAGATGAGTAGGGTGTTGAAAAGGAAATTTACAGGGATCAAGGTTCCAAGATGTCTATATTTTTCCAGAGGTGGTGGCAATTTTCTATCTTAAGATAATATTCCGTAGAGATCGACTAAATTTTGATGATGCATAATTTTTTCCTTGTCAATTCCGGCGATATGGTTCTATGACGTGCATGCGATAAAGATTCGAGTGATTGGTGTGTAAAGAGAGCTTGGATCTCTTTTTTGCGGAGTAACTTTTACTCTTTCCTACTCGGAGAGAAAACAAAGCAGCAACAAGAATATAAGTAGGTTACTTCGAGGGAACCTAGGCCTCCTCCGATCAATGAACAGCTCAAAGTTTTGTTTGCAAGTTTTTTAGCTCGATTCGTTAGTTTTCTTATCTTGGTCAAGTCTTTCAATTGACGCTAGCCCATTGATATTTATAAATGGATTTCTATTCCGAATGATTTTAAATATTTATAAATGTGCCAATTATGAGTGCTTTATGAAGAGAAGAATGAAGTGACTGAATTAGAAATAGGAAGTAACTTCGGATGAATGTGAAATATAATTGACCCATTTAACTCATTTTGATTCATTTCTATGCAATAAAAATTTAATGACCCATTTCAACCAAAAAAAAAAAAAGAAGCTAATGACCCGTACCAAACTCAATCCATGACCAATTTATGTCAAACCCAATTCGTATTACTTAAACAGTTCTATATCTTACCAAGTCATGGAATACTTGTTTCTTATAATTTGTACAAAAAATAATGTTGCTTAAATACTTTCAATACAAATCTAGTGGAAATTTTATTTTATAATAATAATAATAATAATAATAATAATTTTATTTTTCTGTTTCCTTTTCCAGCTGTTCGCCCACGGCTCCCCGCTCGCCAGCTGTTGCCGCTGTCCCCACCCGCCCCGCCGCTCGCCATCCGGCCAAAAGTTGCGCGACCTCTGTAATACAGAGTCTGTATCTAGTGCGCGCAGGTGGAGTGGGAGGGACCAAGGGAAAGACTTTTACGGATTGAGAATGCCTCATTGGAATACAATATTAGCAAGTCAAGCACGATTTGATTTGTAGAAAAGCTCGCACAGCTGATCGGATGTGGTTATGCATTACGTTTGTAAAGTGCACCGTGAGTGGTTAAACGAGAAAGATTTGATATTGAATTCGAATCATGAGAATAGACTCTGGACAGCGATCGGCACTGTTTCCTGCGTCATCAGTCTTGGGTGGTCATCGTGCATGGGGGAGGAGGTCATTAGACGCCCCTGAAGAGTTGCCCTCATGCATAAATATAATCATGAAGGACGGTAGAGTATGATGATTGTTTCGGCGGTAGCCGCGGCGGCAATGGGGGTGGTAGGCAACCAGCTAGGTGGCAATGGGCCGGCGACCGGACTTTTAATTTGTTATGTAAAAGAAAGAAAGAAAGAAAAATAAAAATATAAAAAATATAAAACTAGTGAAGAGGCGCATGAATGTATTGACTCATTTACAATCCATATATGATTAAGTTTACGACTCAAACTCATTAACAACCAATTTATTAAAACTTGACTAAACTCATTTGACCCTTCTCATGAATATGGATTTTCAATCCATTTTGACACCTCTAATATATAGTACACGGGATCAAGGTTCCGAGGCCTCTATTTTTTCGGAGGTGGTGGCAATTTTCTATTTCAAGATTATATTTCGTAGAAATCGACCGAATTTTAATTGTGCATAATTTTTTGATTGTCAATTCCGGCGAAATGGTTTTATTATGTGCATGTGATAAAGATTCGAGTGATTGGTCTGTGAAGAGAGCTTGGACCTCTTTTTCGTGGAGCAACTTTTTCGCTGCCCTATCTTGCTGAGAAAACAAAGCGGCAACAAGAATATAAGTAGGTTACTTCCAGGGAACCTAGGCCTCCTCTGATTCTGGATCAAGAGTTTAGTCAACAGCTCAAAGTCATGTTTACAAGTTATTTAGGTCGATTGGTGAGCTTTCTCATCTTGGTCAGGTCTTTCAGTTGACGTAAATCCATTGATAAACATTTTTATAAAAATATATTTCTGTTTCACAAATAAAAGTTAAAGGATTTACAACCTATATCCCCACAAAATTTAACTCGAAAACTACGACGTTATTACGTTAATTACTAAGGTTAGTGCTCGCAGAAATCGCGAGTGTTGTTTGGACATGTGAAAATTGCTTTTCAAAACAGTGATGACTATGCGAATATTGCTTTTCAATTATCTGCATTTTTAAGTTCATGCCAATTATGAGTGTTTTATAAAAAGAAGAATGAAGTGGCTTTATGCTATAAGTGAGTGCGAAGTTAATTTATAAAGGTCGACTACATCATTTTGGAGTCCAATTTTAAAAATCGAGCATTTTATCTCTAGCATTTTATTCTTTAGAAAACCTCTATTCTCATCAACCTTGCTGCTTGCCTCACCGCCATCCGAATATGATTCTTTACCTTCGTCACTCTGCTCTATAAGCTTTTTCGAAATCGATCGGATTGAGAATTCGGTTTGCTCATTTTCAAGTGGGTTTGTGAAACATTTAGCTTTACAGATCACATGTCGAGAACCTTGGCTTGGTGAAGGTTGGGTTTGATTGGGTTGGTGTAGATAACTTTATATCCTAAAGGAACATAAGATCCTATGTCGAAAAACAAATTTATCATAGAAAGTGTTATGGATGAAATTTGAAACTTTCCTTCCATATTTATAATTGGAAGTCTTCATTTGAAAAACCAAAAAAGCACAAGGAATGTGCCCAGAAATGCCGTCAAAATTAGGACTATAGTTTTTATGAATGTTCTCATAAATGACATGCATTGATGTCTCTCACATTTTGTACACTAGCTAAGGAAATTCTCCATTCAACTTACCAAACATGTTGTTTTCGAAGACGAAGTCTTTTCCCCCTATCAATCAGTTCAGCGTGCGCTGTGGGGGGTACCGAGTGAATTAAGTAGAACCATGAAAGTCTCAGCCGTTGGTCATGCTTTGACTTAGTTTTTCAAGTTTTCATTCAAATTGACAAGTGATAATCTCCCCAAGCCAGAATATTAAGATTGCGTATGGTAACCTTTTGTTTTGCGGAACAACTTTTGAAATAGAAACATTTTTTTTTTCTGTTTTTGTTCCCGACACTGATTTCTAGGAATAGAAATGCGTTTGGTAACTATATAAAATTTCTGTTCTAAAAAAAAAAGAAACACTTTTGGTAACTGCAAAAAAATTATGTTCCTAATTTTTTTTATTTAATTCTGTTCCTAATTTTTTCAATATGGACAAGATCAACTATAAAAAAAATGAAAGATAAGACGAATTGGAATTGAGAATATTAAATATGTCTTCCATAGATAAGAAAAATGACAATTATGAGTCATACATAAATGTTCCCAAGTAGATAAAAATATGGTTATATAATTGAAAAATACAAAGTCGCGGCATGGAATTTCAGACATATCGTAGTTTCTTGTCATTTTATTTGTAGGATTTTAATGGAGAGCCAAATATATAACTGATGTAACTAATAATTTATTTATTAAAATTGTTATTACTCATCATATATCGGACCTATTTGGTTCAGTTTTAGGCAAATGTCATCGAAAAAATGCAAATACCTTTGAGCTAAAGAAATTTGATAAAATGCAAATATTGTTTGGTAAACTATAATTAAAAAGTGCATTTGGATGCAACTTTGACGTAAATGCCATTTGGTAAAAAATACCATTTGTAAATGATTTGATTTCTCAATTAAATTTTTATTATTTAGAAGATTTTTTTTATTTTTATGTTTAATTATTTTATTTTTAATTATTTTATTAGTGTCTCTCTTTTTTCTCTGACGACATCTTTCTTGTCATCTTAAATACCTGTCCTTTCGACGTCTTTCTCTAAACGACACATCTTGCATCGCTTCCCCAAAATTCATCTGCTCAACTTCCTTTTTTGCATCAAACGACGCTTTTCATATCGTTTTATCGACCCTCTCCAAGTCAGCTATAAAGTTGTTTGTCCCCACACAATCAAATTTTTGTCATATTCTCATTACCTTCATTTCATTTTCGCGCTCTTGCCTGGTTTTCTTCTTTTCCTTTAGAGCATCCTCTTGAAACCCTAGCATCAACCTCTTGGTTTCTTGTCAATGGCGTCTCAAGCTTCAATCTTTTCCCATGCAACAGCTCTTGATTGCTTCTTCGACTTCGTGGAATCAGATGATTTGGATGATCGTCACTACTTCTCTCTGCTGAATGACGACGGTAATGACTCTTTCGTTTTGGGCCCTGCTGTTTACAATCACTTCTTAGTCCCCGAAATCTTCTCTGATGTTTTCCCTCGACACCTGACCGAGGTTCTTCCTATCCATCATCAACCCATTTAGTTCCACCATTGGGTTTCTTAGCTTTCTCGATTTAGGGCCTTTTTTCCTTTCGATCAATCGTTCTACCAATGGTATTCCCGACTCCATGCCTCTAAGGCTACACTCTGGGACGAACTCCAGATTCACGATACTCTTCATTTTTCCTGTTTCGACTACCGCCTGAACTTCGAACTAATCGGCGCTCTATCCAGTTTCTGGTTATCATCGACCAATTGCTTCTTTTTCCCTTTTGCCCCCATGACTGTGACCCTTCTAGATCTAGCTTGCATTACTGGTCTTAGCCTTTTAGGGGAAGACGTCGCTACCATTTTTGTAAATATTCATCCAGAGTTTCGTCTTCTCTCAGATTCTGACCTGTCCTATGGTACTTTTTTGAACAAATATTTTAAGGAGGGAGAGGTCACCGAAGAAGAGCATATTGCCTTCTTACTCTACTAGCTGTGCAAGTTTTTTTTCTGTCACCCTGTAATTAGGTGTTGACACCTGATTTTTAATCATTTTTTCTATTGCTAAAGTAATAAAAAATGCATAAAAATTCATAAAATTGAAAAATCAACTTTGGGAACCTTAGCCAAACCTAGGGAACCAATTTTGACCAAAAAACGATTTTTCATATTTTCAGTATTTTTATGTATTTTTTATTTATTTATTTTCGAAAATTAATAGAAAATCCATAAAAATTCATAAAATTGAAAAATCAACTTTGGGAACCTTAGCCAAGCCTAGGGAACCAATTTTGACCAAAAAATAATTTTTCATATTTTCGATATTTTTCGGTATTTTTATTTTCGAAAATTCATAAAACAAAATATTAAGAAAATTGAGAAAATTGAAAAATCAAGTTTGGAGCCTTGGCCAAGCTTAGGCAACTATTTTCAAACAAAAAAATAATTTTTTGTATTTATATATATTGTTTATATATTTTAGAATTATGAGAATATTTAAGAAATAATAGCATTTGAGGTCACAAAAATATATAAAAATAGTCAATATTTTTATTTTAAATCCATTTTCATGTTGGCCATCACAAATTTAAAAAATCCAATTCGGGATCGTGTATTCCTTCACGAGCATAATCTCGAACCGGGCCTAAAAAATTCAATTTGAGTCAATTTATTTTCATTTTTTTCACTTTTAGGAGTTGTGACATTGTTCTCTAATATTTTAAATTTTTTATATTGTCCCAAATTATACCCAGAATGACTCAATTGTGCAAAAGGGCTTTAATTAAATTATGCATTATTTTCAGTGGCAAGAAATGAGCTTAAATTTGACATGTGGTGAATTTTGACTAAGTATAGGGAAGGTATGTCAAAAATTGTGAGGAGATTTGGACTTAAAGAAATATTTTTTCAGGGACTAAATTGTAAATACTTAAAATTCAGGGATTAGAGTGCAAATACCTAACTCTTGAGGGATTATTTTGCAAATAACAAAAAGAAGAGTTAGTGGATAAATTAAAATAGAGAAGGGAAGATGGAGAAGAGGAGATGGAGAAGAATGGTTGGAGAAAATAAGATAAGAATAGAAGGGAAGATGGAGATGAAGAAGAGTTAGTGGAGAATTTAGAATGGGAGATAAATATGGAGAAGGGAAGATGAAGATGAAGAAGAGTTAGTGGAGAGATTAGAATGTGAGATAGAGATAGAGAAGGGAAGTTGAGATGAAGAAGAGTTAGTGGAGAAATTAGAATGGAAGATGGAGTTAGTGGAAAAGTTAGAATGAGAGATAGATAAGTAGGTTATAAAAGGAGGAAGAAGTGAGTTTGATGAGGAATTTTTTGGAGAGAAAATTTGAAGTGTTTGAGAGATTTTTTTTTGAGAGAAAATTTTGGATGTTTGAGAGGGTTTTGAGAGATTGAAGAAAAATTTGAGAGAGAAAAAAAATACCAAAAGAGAGAGAGAATTTTGAAGATGATGGGAGTTTAAAGTTAGGGGTTATCATCACAAATTCTTTCATTGATCAACATAAATCAAGAGTTCATCCTCGTCAACGAGCAAGCAAATTCGAGCTACGTGTTTTTATTTATTCATTTATTTGTGGTTTTAGTCGTAAATTAGCAGAAATTGTATGCACTTTCTCCTACTTCCATTTTTCCCATATTTTATGTCAGGAGAAGGATATCTCTACGTCAACGGCAAAAAATCTCGTAGAGATGCAAAAATCGCCAAAACAAGCTCCTAAACTGTCCACCGATTTCTCAGCTGATCTGTGACTAAAAGTCCCTCTTAATTCAAAAGAGACTCTCTATATTGGGAACATAGAGAGCGAAAATCAATTATAGAAATCCCTCCCAAAAAAATGGGAGATAAGTACTCTTTCCACTCTTCTGGTTTTAGGTGCAGATTAGCATATATTTTGTATACTGACACTTCACTCTATTTTATGTCAGGAAGCCGCAGCTCTATATCAATGGTCAACCCTACGGAAGCACAAAATCGGCTTGGAGGAGTCCTCAAGCGCGCACAAATTTCAAATTGTTGAATCAATTCGTTGTATTTCATTTTAAAGAATTCATACCCCAGAATGGAGAGGACAAAGTCCATCCGCAATTTAAATATCTGCACCATAAATCCCAAAGGGAAAAGCCAAGCCAATGCTTAGCCTCCCATTGGAGGTTTTTACTTACGGTAGTTAAATACCTATATCTTAAATCCCAAAGGGAAGAGCCAAGCCAATGCTTAGCCTCCCATTGGAGGTTTTTACTTACAGTAGTTTAAATACTGGCAACTTAAATACCTGTACCTTAAATCCCAAAGGAAAGAGCCAAGCCAATGCTAGGCCTCCCATTTGAGGTGTTTATTCACTGTCATGTACTTCCTATAATTTAATTTTTGAATCATCAGACCCAAAAGATGAGTAGGTCGTAATACTGCACATAAGTCGTTAACACACTCCCTCTTTCGGCTTCAGGGAATCTTTAACACTTAAAAAATATAATAAATAAAAAATATATACCATCCATGCATCCTTTTTAAAAAAGTGAAAATACAAAAGAGAATACCCTACTAGAGCCTTAGAAATAAACCAAGTCTGACTTGCCGAATTAGGATATCCATGAAATTAAGGTACCGAAAGGGCATTAGTTTTAATTAACTAGTGTAACCAAGTCCCCGAACTCATAATCTTTGGTTCGCAGGAATAAATTAGTTCTTCCGCTCATTTATTTAGGTTCCTAATCGACCTACCAAGAATGATTAGTGGCGACTTCAAATTTAAAAATCATTTAAAACAAAAATCCAAAGTTGCGATTCGGTAGGGCTTGGGAGGGTCCGCGTTAGGTTAGTCAAACCTAATTAACCTAATAATCCGTTAACCTTTTTGAAGATAAAATTTTTTAGAGGGTCGCGACAGACTGGCGACTCCGCTGGGGATAGAGATTTTTAAATTTACGAAAAAAGATACCAATTGGAATACTTAAATTTTTTCGAAATTTTAAAAGTCTTAGTGGACTTAGGCCAATGAAAATTTCATGGATATCTCGCTTCTAGCGATCTTGCTTGGGACTCATTCTATAGGTGTTATATGTTTTTGCAGGATGGGAGTTATAAGGGGCGGAGTGTTTGGCTAACCTATTTGTTTTGCAGGCTCGGTGTTGGGATTATGTTTAATTTCACACATTTTTATAAGCGCTGTTTTGATATCAATTGTTGTGCATGTCTTGCATATTTTGAGGATCACAACACCTGCACACACAAGCGTCTAAACCCAAATCGCGAAATTTTTCCTAGATAACCATAGATAGGGATCGAATATGCAAAGCTCTTGCGTCAATTGCGCTTGGGTTGACCATATTTTATCCCGCTCATTATCTGAATTGACAATTCTTCCCATTGTGATTTGATTGCGCGGAGGGTAAGATTGTCAGTTCAGATAATGGGGGCCTTTTAGGTCCATACCCTATCTCTCCTTCTTTTATTTTCTAGAGTCCACTCCTCACTTGAGTCATGCGCATGACTATGTGATTTGCATTTCTCCAAGGTAAAAGTAAGTTCTCTAATTTTATCTTGTATTTATTTTCGGTCGGTCCATGCTAGTTGTTAGTCAGTTTTTGAGCTTGATATTACGACCATTCTTTTAAAAGAAAATAAAAATTAAATTTGTCCCTAATTTCTTTTAAATCTTTTTTTGAAAAAATGATGTGAAAAAATCCATTCATGGGAATTTTATTAACCAATAAGGGATTTCTGTCATGTTTTTATTGCTTCAATAAAAATGAAATTTTCCTGAAAAAATTTTCCTCTGAAAATTTATTTCAATAAAAAGAAAAATTCCTTAAAAAAACTCTAGTAGACATCAAGTGATTTTATCACAATTTTCAAATTATAAAACCTTGCAAGAAAATTCTTCTCGAGAAATTCGCTCATGTTTTTCTAAGAAAATTTTCTCTAAATAAAATTAGACTAATTGACCAATAAGAGATTTTTGTCATGTTTTTCTTGCTTCAATAAAAATGAAATTTTCCTGACAAATTTTCCTCTGAAAATTTATTTCGATAAAAAGAAAAATTCCTTAAAAAAAAACTTTGGTAAATATCAAGTGATTTTATCACATTCTTTCAAATTATAAAAACTTGCAACAAAAATTCTTTTCGAGAAATTCACTCATGTTTTTCTAAGAAAATTTTCTCTAAATAAAATTTGACTAATGTCTCGGGGGAATTTTGTTAACCAATAAAGGATTTCTGTCATGTCTTTCCTGCTTCAATAAAAATAAAATTTTCCTGACAAATTTACCTCTGAAAATTTATTTTGATAAAAAGGAAATTCCTTCAAAAATTTTAGTAAACGTTAAGAGATTTTGTCACATTCCTTTAAAAAAATAATAAAAAAAAAGAGCAATAAATCTGCAAAAAAATTATGTATCAGAAATTAACCCATTTCTTCCTAAGGAATTTTTTTTCTGATTTCTCTATAAAATAGAAAAAATCAAATTGGACTAATATAGGAGTCATGGACCGACATTCCTTGTGTCGCATACTAATTATATCCTTTTCTTTTGCAGGGAAATCCTAAATACCCTAGACAGGTGTAAAAATTAAGTTCAATAATATATCAAGAATCATCTTCAGAAATACCAAAAAACGAAAAACACCGAGGCTTCAACCGCTAATTCTAGGGGGCAAACGAACACTGTCCATCTTTGGCAGACAAAGTTGTGTCAATCCGTAAATTTGTATGGGCAGTGTATTCTGATATGACGGTGGATTTATACTGATTAAACACGGGGGCATATTTAATGTATTGCAGAGGATCCCGCGTCTTTTGAAAGATAATATAGATTATATAATCAGAAATCATGAAATAAGTACCTTAACCTGATTAAATCAACCAGAGACCGGTCTTAAAATTTCCTCGGATCCGAAACACGCGGAGGGTTTTAGAGGACCGAGGTTCTATTAATGAACGTGACTTACAGGACACTCCCCCGATGCTACAGGTGCCCGATACATATGAGTGGACGCCGAAAGCAACAAAACACGGTTGAAGTGGAGCACGCAACAAATGGCCGAATTTATTGGCACACTGATCGAGTGGTGGAAGCTTTATTAATTTACATGATTGAACGCGGGTCTCTAGGCGGCTGGTGGAAAGCCACACTGAATGCCTCTATAATGTTCTTGATATCATCGTCTACCACAACCCGCGAGAGCATCATGAAGAAGATTAAGCCTCAATATCTTCAGCACCCTAAATCGTTCCCTAGGAGAAGGGATGACAGGAAAACAAAAGTATAGACATGCGAAACATTCCTTTTATTCCATACATCAACAGGTTTTATTCCAGTTTCTGCTCCTGTTGCCAAGGCCAAATGGCATGGATCTCCTGGAACCTGGATATGGCAAGCTGATTGTGGATTCCAAGAGAAAGCAAAGAGTCAGAGTGCTTGCCCAAGAAATCTTCTCGAGTAATCCCTCCTACATGCTTTCGACGGAGCTTCAAGATGCCTGTGAAGAATTCCAAATCGGTTTCGTCAAAGCGGTAGATACGATATGGGTTAATATGCACACCTTGTCGTACTTTCTCTCCATGGAACAACCACAACTAGCTACTGAGGATGAGTTGCGCGCACGTCGGGATGACACTTCTGTTTTTTTAACACCTATACTTCTCTAGAGCAAGAACTTGAAGAACTCAAGAAGAAGAAAGCAAACCTCGAGGCAGCACTCAAGGTGACCGAAAACGAGATTCGTCTTCGGGAAGCTAAGAAGGAGCAAGTTTGTATTTCTTGTCGAGGAGAGTTCAACAGATTCACAAAGCTGACCAAAGAGTATGACACCGGCAAGCGCAAGAATCAAGTTGCAGAGAAGCGTAGGAAAGAGATGGTAGAGTGTTGACACTTGATTTTTAATTATCTTTTCTCTTTTAAAATTAATACAAAAATCATAAAAATTCATAAAATTACAAAATCAACTTTGGGGACCTTAGCCAAGCCAAGAGAACCAATTTTGACCAAAAAATAATTTTTCATATTTTCAGTATTTTTCGATATTTTCATTTTGAAAAATTCATAAACAAAATCAAGAAAAAATGAGAAAATTGCAAAATCAACTTTGGAAGCTTTGGCCAAGCTTAGGCAACCATTTTTGAGTAAAAAATAATTTTTCATTTTTTTGTATTTTTTTTAAATTAGTAAAATATTTAATAAATAATAGCATTTGTGACCATAAAAATACATAAAAATAGTCAATATTTTTCTTTTAAATCTCTTTTCATGTTGGCTATCGCAAATTTAAAAAATCCAATTCAGGGTCGTGTATTCCTTCACGAGCATAATCTCAAATCGGGTCTAAAAAAATTCAATTTGAGTCAATTTATTTTCATTTTTCACTTTTAGGAGTTGTGACATTATTCTCTAATATTTCAAATTTTCATCTTGGCCCAATTATACCCAGAATGACTCAATTTTAGAAAAGGGCTTTAATTAAATTTTGCATTATTTTCAGTAGCAAGAAATGAGCTTAAATTCAACATGTGGTAGGTGTGTCGTAAGTTGTGAGGAGATTTGGACATAAAGAAATATCTTTTTCAGGGACTAAATTGTAAATACTTAAAATTCAGGTACTAGAGTGTAAATACCTAACTCTTGAAGGATTATCTTGCAAATAACAAAAAGAAGAGTTAGTGGAGAAATTAGAATAGAGAAGGGAAGATGGAGAAGAGGAGATGGAGAAGAGAAGATGGAGAAGAATGGATGGAGAAAATAAGATACGAATAGAGAATGGAAGATGGAGAAGAGAAGATGAAGAAGAACGGATGGAGAAAATAAGATAAGAATAGAGAAGGGAAGATGGAGATAAATAAGAGTTAGTAGAGAAATTAGAATGGGAGATAAGAATAGAGAAGGGAAGATGGAGATGAAGAAGAGTTAGTGGAGATATTAGAATGTGAGATAGAGATGAAGAAAGGAAGATGAAGATTAAGAAGAGCTAGTGGAGGAATTAGAATAGGAGATAGAGTTAGTGGAATAATTAGAATGGGAGATGGATGAATAGGTTATAAAAGGAGGAAGAAGTGAGTTTGGGAGGAGAATTCTTTGGGGGGAGAAAGAAAATTTTGGATGCTTGAGAGAGTTTTGGAAGATTGAAGAAAAATTGGAGAGAAAGAAAATACCAAAAAAAGATAGAAAATTTTGAAGATGGTGGGAGTTTAAAGTTATAAGTTATTATCACCAATTCCTTCATCGATCAACATAAATCAAGAGTTCATCCTCGTCAACGAGTAAGCAAATTCGAGCTAAGTGTTTTTATTTATTCATTTTTTTATGATTTTAGTCTGAAATTAGCACAAATTGTATACACTTTCTCCATCTCCTTTTTTCCCATATTTTATGGTAGGTAAAAAAAAGAGGGACAACTCCGTATCAACGATATATTCTATGGAGGTGCAAAGTGAACCCAAACAAATTCCAACGTGCCCATCAAATTTGCAGCCGACCCGTAAACGGATTTTAGCTCAAATTATCGAAATAATTTGTTGTATTTTATTTTAAAGAACTAAAACCTCAGAATGGAGAGGCAAATCGCATCCACTAGAGGTCGTTTATTTCCTGCAATTTAAATTTCTGCAGCATCAAACCCCAAAGGGAAGAGCCAAGCCAATGCTAGGTCGCCCATTGGAGGTTTTTACTTACTGCAATTTAAATTCATGCACCATTAAATTCCAAAGGGAAGAGCTAAGCCAATGCTATGCCACTTATTGGAAGTTTTTACTTACTGCAATTTAAATTCCTGCACCATCAAACCCCAAAGGGAAGACCCAAGCCAATGCTACGCCGCCCATTGGAGGTTTTTACTTACCATTATTTAAATTCCCGCAATTTAATTCCTGCACCATTAAACCCCAAAGGGGAGAGCCAAGCCAAGGCTGGACCATCCATTGGAGGTCTTTATTTACTGTTATTGACTTCCTGTCATTTAATTTTTGAATCACCAGACCCCAAAGTGAGTAGATTGTAACACTGCACAGAAGTCGTTAACACACTCCCTCTTTCGGCTTTAGGGAATTTTTAACACTTTGAAAATAAAAAAAAAATACCACCTATGCATTCTATCTAAAATGTGAAAATACAAAAAAAAGAACACCTCACTAGAGTATTAGGAATAAACCAAGCTTGAGTTGCTAAATTAGGATATCCATGAAATTAAGGTACCGAAAGGGCATTAGTTTTAATTAACTAGTGTAACTAAGTCCCTGAACTCATAATCTCTAGTTCGTAAAAGTAATTTAATCCTCCCGCTAATTTACTTAGGTATCTAATCAACCTATCAAAAATGATTAGTGGCGACTCCAAATTTTAAAACCATTTGAACAAAAACCAAAGTTACGATTCGGTAGGACTTTGGAGGGTACGTATTAGGTTAATTCATCTAATAAACATAATAATCCGTCAACCCGATCGAAAAAAAAATTCTTAGGGTCGCAACATAGAGCAGAACTTCAACCTTGAATTTCAATTACAAAATTTTGTAAAGAAAACCAAACAATTGTTGGCCGATGCCGAATGGTAATCTTACTATTGAGTTCTGCCTTCCCGAATGAATTTTGTGATGTTCTCGATTTCGTGTGTATTCTGCTCTGAATACTTGATTTTTGGTATTTCACTAAGTTTTCTGCATCGTAACTTCTTGATAACTTTGACTTCGGGAAGATAACACAAATGATTAAATTTCTTTCTCGAAGGGTTCTTCAACCTATCCTCTTTACAACTCATATTCGAGAGGATATTGATGGTAACGGGCACTGGAACCCTTTTCCCGAACACTCTCACTTACTCGCATAATCAGTGAAATTCGGGACTATAATGCCATAGGAGATCAAATCTTCTTCCCGAAAAACTGTTTGGCTTGGGCATCCTTGACACGCTTCGAATCGGAAATGCGACAATGTGATGAATCGGAACGTGTTTCTGGGATTCGGGAAAACAGTTCAACACCAACAAGTAGAATTCCCGAAGATGCTTCAACTAACAATTCGAGTAACTTAATTTCGGTAGACTAACCTCACGTATACTTAACACCGAACCGAAATTTTTTCCTGAAGTCTTCTCAACTTAAGTCTTGGATAACTCGAATTCGGGAAATTCACCATGTTGGTAATTAAATATTCTCCACACGATCTCACGTTTCTTTGCTATTTTAGCTCATTTTTAAAGGCATTCCCCACAATCTGATAACTGTGTCATTGTCTTTTCTATATATCATCCGATCATCTTTTCTCCAAAATGCTCTAATCTGTTCATTGGCTTCAATCTTTATTCCACCATGTCTTCCAACGGTTGTCATTCTCACCATGGAGGTAACATTCAGCAACAATCCTTCATCTGTTTGTTCTATGTTCCATCTGATTCATGTTCGTAATTCCAATGATCACGGTTGATCTTTTCATGTCCATCTTCTGTTAGCCACTTACCCGATGATGACCGCGCAGTCTGGAAACGCCTTCATGAACTCCTTTCCCACGGTTACGGTAGCTTATTCTAGACTCCCGATCTAGAAGAAGAAGTGAATCATTTGTCAAATCTGCTTCGGGGCAAACTTTTTCTGTTTGCAGACCTGTACTTCTTCGATTTGACATGGGAATTTTTCTCTCTTTTCCCTTCCAGTTTGTACATTTCTTGTCAGACTATTGAGAAAATTCATGACCTCAGTCCCATTGTTCAGGAATCTAGCATCATTGGAACCCGAATCTTTGACGAATCAACGCAGCTATCTAACTTGAGAAATGAGCATCGTAAAGCTGATCAAATGAGTTCTCAACTCCACTCGGACGTGGATGCTGCTGTCAACATCCATGATTTCTTTTCAGAGCTCATCCTTGAATATGGAGATTTTCCAACGTTGAGAGATGCTTTGACACAAGCTGAGCATTTGGCTGATTACACATTCAATCTATACGAAGACACAATCCATGAAATGAATGGTCTTGCCGAAATAATTCAGACCAAAACGCATTGTTTGATTGATTTAGGAGTGCAACTTGCTAAGCTTCAACACAATCTATGCTACCATGCCCATCTCTTGGCTGACCTTCGTGCCTTAAAAAAGGACTTAAAAGTCCTAATGGCTAAGATTGGGGCATATTTTCATTTCATGTAATTGTACTCATGTTACCGCTCCATCTCCCAAATCGAAGGATGATATTTCTTTAGATATTTTCCATTGATTGACTGAAGTAGCTCTTTTCCATCTATATCCATCAATCTGTATGCATTCCCACTCATTACTTCGGTAACTAAATATGGTCCTTCCCAGTTCGGTGCTCATTTGCCAAACTCTAGATTTTGTTGATTAACTGGTAAAATGGTCTTCCATACCAAATCACCAACGAAGAACCTCCTTTCCTTTAGAAAAGGAAATCCTGGCATTATCTTGTAGAAAATATAATACCACGCTTCTTTTTGGCTATAGCCTGGATGAGGAGCAATCCTGGCTTCAATTATAGTCAAGCGGATCGCATACATGGTCTTTCTATTTCATATAAAACTGTTGCAAAACAAGAACCAAACTAACAAAAAAAGAAGAAGAAACAAAGCACGACAATTTTGCAAATAACACTAGCACACCATTTTCCACATAGTAATACGTGGAAAGGGATAACTCCCACTCGCCAACCTTGACAGAATCATGATCGAGTTGAAGAGCTTTTCTGCTATCCTCCTCGACTTTCTGCCAATCGCTGCAAAAGAATGGAAACGAGTCAAAGTTTGTATCTCGGCCAAAGGCAAGAAAATCAACTGTCAGCAGAATTTAGCAGAGATAACTGGAAGAGAGAGAGTTAGAACTCGTACATACTTCCGCTTGCGATGGCAAAGCGCACGATTCGTCCAGTACGCAGGCACATTCGGGCATAGGGTTATGGCCTTCCCTCAGCAAACAGCACCGATCACAACGAACAGACAAGGAAGGAAAAGAAGAAAGAAAGAAACTCAGCGATCAACTGAAAGTCTCAAACTTTAAGCTGCAGAACGAAATTACAAGCAAGCCATTTTCCTCCCCCAGAGCAAAGATGTAAAGGTCGAACGCCAACCAAACAACTGAACAAGAGATCTCATTTCGAAAATGTGAAAAAATTGAATAGCGATGAGTTTGGCAACTCGGTGTAAGCATTAATGGCGGCTCCGAAACGGCTCCTCCGGTGACACTCCTTCCGGTCCTTCCTCAACCTCTCCGCTTGTCTTGCCGCCGCCGCTAACGCCGCCGCATCAGGCCCCATCTCTCTGTCTTCTCTCTCTAAGTAGAATCCGATTCTACACCTCTGTCGCTCTCGTCTAGTTCTGGGTTCCTCGCTCTAGAAGTTTCTCTTACAGAAACGAACGAAAGCGACGGGATTGGGAGTTGGATTTGCTCGTTTTCTTGGTCACTGTCGAGACGAGACGAGACGAGACGAGACGAGACGAGAGATCGATGAGGAAACTTGCGACGACCGGAAATTCACGAGCATTCTTGGAAGGAAAGAAACTGATGGGGAAGTGAAACGAGCTTAGCGAGAAAAAATTCTCACTTCCTTTTTTCTTTTATTATTATTTTTGGATCCGAGAGTTAATTCAATAGTCCACGCGGCTTAACTGAGTTCAATTTTCGACCCAAAAAAAAAAAAACTGAGTTCAATTAAAGCGATCATTAAATGACACGTCGAGGACGTTGGCTTGGTGAAGGTCGGGTTTGATTGGGTCAGCTAGGTTCGACCGAGGTTAACGAGCATTTTGATTGGCTGCTGAGGAGATTTTTGAACGTGAAGGGACAATATAATGTCCCGTCTTTAGTTGATCCTCACTTGCTCTTATCTATTTTTTGTATGTGAAAGTATTGAACCCGTTAAATGGGTCGTCAGGTTTGGATCAAGTCATTGATGATCTGACTCAAATGAATTTTTTTTTTCCCATTCTGCAAGTAGAATCAAGAAGAAAATAAATTGGTTTACTTATTTTTGGATTTGATTGCAAATTATTTAGAAGACGATCAAATCCATATATTATTGATTGTATCACAGCTTTCTATATATATTAATTTGGGAAGATAGTTCCCTTTCATAGTGAGACTAATTAGACATCAATTAGGAGATCAATTACGAGAAAATCTCTCCATAATTAGGAGAAAATCTGTCCATCTCTTGTGTGTATATACCCATTATGGGTTTTAATAATAATCATCTGATTACACTGATTTAGACATATTGCTGGTACTATTATCTCTCGTAGCAATGGAAACTACATGTTCTTTACATCTCGTATCAAAGAAAGCAAGAGATGTTGATCCAATGCATTTTGCAAATTCACTTCTTGATCACTCTGCAAAAAGATGGAGGAAGTCTTCCCATAATTTTTTCTAGTACCACTGCTCCAAACTATAAACATGGCATTATTCATATAAGTTCATAGAGAAGCTAGCTCTGCATGAAAATCATAATTGAAAACCAAACACATTAGCACATGAAAACTTCAAATCTTACCATCTTCTAAAATGCTCCCTATTTTTTTTTTTTAACATTAAGATCACGAAGTTGCTCTAAGCTGACTTTAGAGAGTGGCATATCCAAGGGTACTTGAACGTGAAGCTCACGCGAGACTTGTCCCATGGTTGGTCGAAGCCTCGGATCCGCTTGCAAGCATTCAAATGCTAGCTTGGCAATCAAGACCATGTCTTGTGCATCTTGAAGGCCAAGACGAGAAGGCGAGAGACGTTGATCTAGCACATCCTTCAACATCATCGGCTCAGTTTGGGTGGATGATGAACATTCTTGAGAGACATGATCTCTTGGATGCTTTCCCATGATTGTCTCCAATGCAACGACTCCAAAGCTATATACATCGCACTTCTCGGTAGGAACCGAAGAATAAGCCAGCTCTGCAAGCGGAGAATCACTATTTTTTTAATCTCGATCATAAGTTGTATTCAAGTTGACAACATTACTTCCCATGACATTACATGTGACGATTACAGGTATAGATTTCTTCTTAATCTACAATTACAACACTGATTTAAGCATTGGACTTTATGTTTTGGCAAAGTTCAAAAATTTTTGTTCGATGCTTAAAATACAAGCATTTTTTAGGTAACACGAACTTAATATCCTCAAAATTGATTGATTACGATGTTTCCCTCATTTTTACTTATGAGGAAAATGAAAAAGCTTTTCATCAATACTTAACTTGAACACTCTCAATAAGTATAACGATTTTCCATAAGACGATTAAATAACTAATGAATTGCCCCAAACAAGTAGAAGTTCAATTATAGAAGCATGACACTGAATGCCATCGAAATTGAAAAATTGAGAAGTACCTGGAGCGATATACCCGATGGTACCTACAATAGCTGTCCAGTTTGATGAATCTGGCCTTAACAATCTTGCAGTGCCAAAATCAGAAACATGAGCCTCATAATCATGATCCAATAAAATGTTGCCACTGGTCAAGTCTCGATGAATCAATGGGGGAGAACATTCATGATGCATATAAGACAATGCATCTGCAACTCCTCGGATCACATTTATCCTCTTATCCCATCCAAATTCTATTGCTATTTGATCATCGCTCAAAGTTGTTCTCAAGCTTCCTCTTTCCATGTACTCATACACCAAAAAACAGTGTTGGGCATGAGAGCAGAAGCCATAAAATTTCACAATGTTGCGATGGCGTATATTTGTCAAGGCTTGAATTTCCCTTTCGAATGGTACCAAATCAATGATCTCAGGATCTTCCTGGGATGACAAGGTTTGCTTGACAGCAAACGTTTGACCTTCTGATATCTTGGCTTTATAAACAATTCCATAGGCTCCTTCACCCACATAGTACTTGGAGTCAAATCCTTCAGTGGCCTCAACGATTCGATCATAGAAAACTTTGCCATCATAGCTCAAAATACTCATGAAATCCAAATCATTTTCGCGTTCATCGTCCTCTCTCTTGATAATTCTTCTGCGATAATTATTGACGATTACTAGAATAACCATGGTGCAAGACAGAAGGAGAAACCCCAAGAATGAGAGAATGAGGATCAAGGTGGTACTAACTCCAACATGTTGATTGTGCTTCTCGCTCTCGGTGGAATTACATTTTGGTATACTAGCAATGTTTCCACAGAGCCCTTTATTATGCTGTATTGCCTCAGATGAAGCCTCATTGAAAGCCTTGACATTAGGGAGAGGACCTTCCAGGTCATTGTAGGATATATCAATAGAAGTTAAGGCCAACATATCATCAAAAGACTGTGGAATAGAGCCAGATAAGCTATTGTGGGAGATATTTAGAACTTGCAAGTTTCTTAGGATTGCAAGCTCCCCTGGTACATTTTCTGACAAAATATTATAGCTCAAATCAAGAACCTCAAGGACTTGTGTGTTGCCTATCTCAGGAGGGATGCTGCTTCGAAATTTGTTTCTGCTCAAGTTCAAGCTCAACAAGCTTTTGCATGAACCTAGTTGCATCGGTATCAATCCACTCAAATTGTTTGATGCCAGATTCAAATGCCCCAGATGGGATAAAAGTCCAATCTCAATCGGGATATTGCCCATGATCGCATTGCTGCTTAGGTCGAGCTCTAACAACATCGACAGGCTTCCCAATTCCCTCGGAATCTCTCCACTTAAATTATTTGAAGAAAGGTCAAGTACCTGTAACTTAGCCATCCTTCCAAATATTGCGGGTATCTCACCAGAGAGGTTGTTGTTTGATATCGTCAAACTCGTCAAATTACGACAATGCTCCCATTTCCTTGAAAGTTCGCCATTGAAATGATTGTGGCTCAAGTCCACATAATTTAGATGTGGATATATTCCTAAAGCATCTGCTATGTTTCTAGTAAGTTGGTTTTTGGCAAGCGTGAATCTGACTAATGTGCTGCAGTTCTTTAGGCTTGTGGGGATGGGACCTCTGAAATGATTATTGAAGATGGAGAATTGTTGCAATGATCTCCCAAGACATACATCTTCTGGTAGTTCCCCCTCTAATTCATTATAATATAGCTCAAATTGAGTTAAATTTGTTAACTTATTGAATTCAGAAGGTAAGGAACCGAAGAATTTATTGTTGCCAAGGTTCAGTAGAGTAAGATTGGCCAGGCTTCCAATTTCTAAAGGTATCGATCCCGAAAGTCCATTAAATTGGAGGGAAAGAGTAGATAAACTTGTCAAGTTTCCGATGGAATGAGGAATTAAGCCAGTGAGTTTGTTTCTTGCTAGGTCAAGTTGGATAAGAGAAGTGAGCCTCCCAATTTCTGAAGGGATGGGTCCCGAAAGTCCATTTTGCCACAAGAAAAGATATTTCAAATTCCTCAAATCACTAATCTCTCTTGGAATGGGGCCGGAAAAGTTATTGCGTGAAATGCCTAATACGGTTAAATTGCCTAATTTTCCAAGAGGAGGAATGGGCCCAGAAAACTGATTTACACATAAGTACAAAGAATCAAGAGTCACCAGCGTACCTATACTTGGAGGAATGTTCCCGGTCAGTTTATTGAAGCAAAGATCAAGAAAGTTGAGTTTGGAAAGGTTACTGATACTTGAGGGAATGGAGCCATAGATCGAGTTGTTGGAAAGGTCAAAGCTGACCACACTGCTTAAGCGTGAGAAGTTGAGGCCGTCTAAAGTTCCTCCCAAACCGAGACTGGAAAGATTTAGATGGGTGATGGCTCGGGAGTCGTTGCAAGTGACACCTGTAAAGCGGCAAGGATGGTTGCCTTGCCATGAAGAGAGGAGAGATTGGCTACGGTTATCAAGAGTAGATTTCCAATTCAAGAGAGCCTCTGCTTGATCCTTATTCTCGGTCGCATTGATAGCGGAGAAAGAGGCAGAGGAAGCAGAAACCCTTGCACCATGAACTGAAGTGGTGCCAATTAAGAAGAGCGAGAAGAAGAAGAGGAAGACAGCTAAAGGAGACAGGTTGGTCAGCAAAGAGGTAGAAACCATTATTGGGGGCTAGGGGATGGTTGGGTTTCGGGAGGTGGGAGACGGTGAAGGTCTACATAACGTCAACAAACATGGGTGACTATACTTATAGAGTGGACGATGACTCCCGAAGCCCCTCCTCTATCGAGGACAACCCCTATTACAGATGTACAGAGTCCTCATTGACGATGATATTTGCAAAGATGTAGTGTTTTTCCCTTTTCAATCGGTGGTCCAGCTTGTGGGGGATAACAAGTGAATGGTATAGAAACAAGTCTGAACCGATGGTCCTCCTTGACTTACTTTTCAAAGTCTTCATTGAAATTGACATGCCAACCATACTTGTGGAAAATGGTGATCCTGACGAGGGTGGTTATAATGGCCCAAAATCTGACACTCAGATTTTTTCGTAGATGAGTAGGGTGTTGAAAAGGAAATTTACAGGGATCAAGGTTCCAAGATGTCTATATTTTTCCAGAGGTGGTGGCAATTTTCTATCTTAAGATAATATTCCGTAGAGATCGACTAAATTTTGATGATGCATAATTTTTTCCTTGTCAATTCCGGCGATATGGTTCTATGACGTGCATGCGATAAAGATTCGAGTGATTGGTGTGTAAAGAGAGCTTGGATCTCTTTTTTGCGGAGTAACTTTTACTCTTTCCTACTCGGAGAGAAAACAAAGCAGCAACAAGAATATAAGTAGGTTACTTCGAGGGAACCTAGGCCTCCTCCGATCAATGAACAGCTCAAAGTTTTGTTTGCAAGTTTTTTAGCTCGATTCGTTAGTTTTCTTATCTTGGTCAAGTCTTTCAATTGACGCTAGCCCATTGATATTTATAAATGGATTTCTATTCCGAATGATTTTAAATATTTATAAATGTGCCAATTATGAGTGCTTTATGAAGAGAAGAATGAAGTGACTGAATTAGAAATAGGAAGTAACTTCGGATGAATGTGAAATATAATTGACCCATTTAACTCATTTTGATTCATTTCTATGCAATAAAAATTTAATGACCCATTTCAACCAAAAAAAAAAAAAGAAGCTAATGACCCGTACCAAACTCAATCCATGACCAATTTATGTCAAACCCAATTCGTATTACTTAAACAGTTCTATATTTAACCAAGTCATAGATTAACTTATTTCTTATAATTTGTACAAAAAAAATAATGTTGCTTAAATACTTTCAAAATCTAGTGGAAATTTTATTTTATAATAATAATAATAATAATAATAATAATTTTATTTTTCTGTTTCCTTTTCCAGCTGTTCGCCCACGGCTCCCCGCTCGCCAGCTGTTGCCGCTGTCCCCACCCGCCCCGCCGCTCGCCATCCGGCCAAAAGTTGCGCGACCTCTGTAATACAGAGTCTGTATCTAGTGCGCGCAGGTGGAGTGGGAGGGACCAAGGGAAAGACTTTTACGGATTGAGAATGCCTCATTGGAATACAATATTAGCAAGTCAAGCACGATTTGATTTGTAGAAAAGCTCGCACAGCTGATCGGATGTGGTTATGCATTACGTTTGTAAAGTGCACCGTGAGTGGTTAAACGAGAAAGATTTGATATTGAATTCGAATCATGAGAATAGACTCTGGACAGCGATCGGCACTGTTTCCTGCGTCATCAGTCTTGGGTGGTCATCGTGCATGGGGGAGGAGGTCATTAGACGCCCCTGAAGAGTTGCCCTCATGCATAAATATAATCATGAAGGACGGTAGAGTATGATGATTGTTTCGGCGGTAGCCGCGGCGGCAATGGGGGTGGTAGGCAACCAGCTAGGTGGCAATGGGCCGGCGACCGGACTTTTAATTTGTTATGTAAAAGAAAGAAAGAAAGAAAAATAAAAATATAAAAAATATAAAACTAGTGAAGAGGCGCATGAATGTATTGACTCATTTACAATCCATATATGATTAAGTTTACGACTCAAACTCATTAACAACCAATTTATTAAAACTTGACTAAACTCATTTGACCCTTCTCATGAATATGGATTTTCAATCCATTTTGACACCTCTAATATATAGTACACGGGATCAAGGTTCCGAGGCCTCTATTTTTTCGGAGGTGGTGGCAATTTTCTATTTCAAGATTATATTTCGTAGAAATCGACCGAATTTTAATTGTGCATAATTTTTTGATTGTCAATTCCGGCGAAATGGTTTTATTATGTGCATGTGATAAAGATTCGAGTGATTGGTCTGTGAAGAGAGCTTGGACCTCTTTTTCGTGGAGCAACTTTTTCGCTGCCCTATCTTGCTGAGAAAACAAAGCGGCAACAAGAATATAAGTAGGTTACTTCCAGGGAACCTAGGCCTCCTCTGATTCTGGATCAAGAGTTTAGTCAACAGCTCAAAGTCATGTTTACAAGTTATTTAGGTCGATTGGTGAGCTTTCTCATCTTGGTCAGGTCTTTCAGTTGACGTAAATCCATTGATAAACATTTTTATAAAAATATATTTCTGTTTCACAAATAAAAGTTAAAGGATTTACAACCTATATCCCCACAAAATTTAACTCGAAAACTACGACGTTATTACGTTAATTACTAAGGTTAGTGCTCGCAGAAATCGCGAGTGTTGTTTGGACATGTGAAAATTGCTTTTCAAAACAGTGATGACTATGCGAATATCAATTATCTGCATTTTTAAGTTCATGCCAATTATGAGTGTTTTATAAAAAGAAGAATGAAGTGGCTTTATGCTATAAGTGAGTGCGAAGTTAATTTATAAAGGTCGACTACATCATTTTGGAGTCCAATTTTAAAAATCGAGCATTTTATCTCTAGCATTTTATTCTTTAGAAAACCTCTATTCTCATCAACCTTGCTGCTTGCCTCACCGCCATCCGAATATGATTCTTTACCTTCGTCACTCTGCTCTATAAGCTTTTTCGAAATCGATCGGATTGAGAATTCGGTTTGCTCATTTTCAAGTGGGTTTGTGAAACATTTAGCTTTACAGATCACATGTCGAGAACCTTGGCTTGGTGAAGGTTGGGTTTGATTGGGTTGGTGTAGATAACTTTATATCCTAAAGGAACATAAGATCCTATGTCGAAAAACAAATTTATCATAGAAAGTGTTATGGATGAAATTTGAAACTTTCCTTCCATATTTATAATTGGAAGTCTTCATTTGAAAAACCAAAAAAGCACAAGGAATGTGCCCAGAAATGCCGTCAAAATTAGGACTATAGTTTTTATGAATGTTCTCATAAATGACATGCATTGATGTCTCTCACATTTTGTACACTAGCTAAGGAAATTCTCCATTCAACTTACCAAACATGTTGTTTTCGAAGACGAAGTCTTTTCCCCCTATCAATCAGTTCAGCGTGCGCTGTGGGGGGTACCGAGTGAATTAAGTAGAACCATGAAAGTCTCAGCCGTTGGTCATGCTTTGACTTAGTTTTTCAAGTTTTCATTCAAATTGACAAGTGATAATCTCCCCAAGCCAGAATATTAAGATTGCGTATGGTAACCTTTTGTTTTGCGGAACAACTTTTGAAATAGAAACATTTTTTTTTTCTGTTTTTGTTCCCGACACTGATTTCTAGGAATAGAAATGCGTTTGGTAACTATATAAAATTTCTGTTCTAAAAAAAAAAGAAACACTTTTGGTAACTGCAAAAAAATTATGTTCCTAATTTTTTTTTATTTAATTCTATTCCTAATTTTTTCAATATGGACAAGATCAACTATAAAAAAAATGAAAGATAAGACGAATTGGAATTGAGAATATTAAATATGTCTTCCATAGATAAGAAAAATGACAATTATGAGTCATACATAAATGTTCCCAAGTAGATAAAAATATGGTTATATAATTGAAAAATACAAAGTCGCGGCATGGAATTTCAGACATATCGTAGTTTCTTGTCATTTTATTTGTAGGATTTTAATGGAGAGCCAAATATATAACTGATGTAACTAATAATTTATTTATTAAAATTGTTATTACTCATCATATATCGGACCTATTTGGTTCAGTTTTAGGCAAATGTCATCGAAAAAATGCAAATACCTTTGAGCTAAAGAAATTTGATAAAATGCAAATATTGTTTGGTAAACTATAATTAAAAAGTGCATTTGGATGCAACTTTGACGTAAATGCCATTTGGTAAAAAATACCATTTGTAAATGATTTGATTTCTCAATTAAATTTTTATTATTTAGAAGATTTTTTTTATTTTTATGTTTAATTATTTTATTTTTAATTTCTTTCTTTAAAATTTTTTTATTTTAATTATGTAATATATATTTTTAATTATATTATTTTACTTTTAATTATTTATTTTTCTGAAAAAATTATCTTTTATTTTTAATTAATTAATTTTTTAAAAATTAATTATTTTTATTTTTTATTATTTCTATTTTTAATTATTTTATTTTTCCAAAAAATATTTTTAATTTTTAATTATTTTTATTCTTTAATTACTTTCAAGAAAATGTCCCCAACTATTTCTAAAAAAATGTTCCAATGTGTTTCTAAAAAGTGCCCTGAAAAAACAAAAGTAAGTTTTTTTTATTTGTTGTTTCTGCTTCAAAAGTATTTCTATTTGTAAAAACATATTATATGCAAACTAAAATCATTTAATGGATTTTTCGTTGTATGAAAAGGATAATACATTTCCTTTTCGTTAACTGAGAAGGTTGGGATGGCATGAACAGTAACGACAGTGGTTAATTAAATTAGAAGCTTATGGGGGGGGGGGGGACAATTAAATGGATAATACATTTCCTAAAATATATGATTTTAAGAGGTCGTTGGACGGCGTCTACCTCCATCGCTATCTCAAATTGAATGTCTATCGTGTACAGCTACAAATTTGGCTGTATTTACCCCGGTCAAAGAATGGAGAATTGACGTTGTCCATCATCTTTGAAAACGCCATGCCTACGTTCGTTTCGTCTGAATGCTCGTTCGGGATCACGACGACGCTGCTTCTGAGATGAGTAAATGAGGGTGGTTGTGTTGTGGCCCTTGTGGAGCTGACACGGCCTTAAATGTGACAACTCCTTCCTCCGACGTACTCATAAACGTGTGGCCAATGACCAAGTCTCCCGCCCTCGTACCAGCTCCTTTCCTTTACTCTTGACCAACACTGCTTTCCCACTTCACTCCGATTGGCCCCACCAATTAACCTAAAACTGGACAGCTCTCTCGATGAAAATCCAACTGTAGTCACGCAATTACCCTCCCTTACTTCCACTTCACGTTGTACACCCTTTTTCGTGTTGTCGTGGGCATTGTCCTAGAAATAGGAAACGAAACAAAACGGAATAGACTATATTTGTCTTCACTGAAAATGTGATTCGAGAAATCAAATAGAGGGTAAATAGATGGAGAGGTGAGGAAAGGAAAAAGGAAAGGAAAGGGGTAGATAGTATTCACCATTCAAAACGGTGATTACTCTTGCGAATATTGCTTTTTTCAATTATCTACATTTTTCTAGTTCATGTACCAATTATGAGTGTTTTTATAAAGAGAAGAATGAAGTGATCGCACGAGAAATAGGAGGCAGCTTTGAATAAGTGTGAACCTCATTATTTTGTAAGGGCCTATTTGATAACGCTCATACGTCTTTGATTCGTGTTCTTTTGTTCACTGAAACATAAATCTATTTGGTAACTTTAATTAATTTTTTTGTTCTCAGGAACAAATCAGTAATCAGGGAACATATTTAGAACAAAAACAAGGAGAAAAAAAATTCTACTTCTCTATTCCTAGAAGTAGAATTAGAAAAAATTATTTCTACTCAGAAATTATTTTCGAGAATAGAATTGTTATCAAACAGACGTTAGTGTGTACGAAATTAATTTATAAGATAACACCATAAGTACATAAAAATACTTTAAAAAAAGAAAACAAATCAAATATCCAATAGAAGTCAACTACATGATTTTGTAGTCCAACTTCATAATGTTGGGATTCACGTAACATGCATAGGCAAAATAACAATAAATGCAGCGGAAATAAAATACCTATACATGTATCTCCAGAGGCGTTGTTCGTGCGTTTCAATCAAAAATCGAATTAAACGAAGAGAGTTAAACGGATTACCTCTTGTAGCGTGCTTGAAACGGGTTAGTCCAAATGTTCTTCAGTACAAGTACCACAAGCATCGGACCTCTAGTTCAGACACACTACCAATCGTACGACGAACGGAAGAAAGACGGCGCGGAAAAATTCCACACTTGATTGTGCTAGCAATCTCGTGATGAAAAAATTTCCACGTACTTGATTTTCGGTCACCGCAAGAACAATATCGAAGAGAGAATTTTTCTGGTTTTTCTCTCTAATCTTTTTCTCATAGGCACGCACTCTGATTTTACGCATGCTATATTGTCACTCTCTGCAACTCTTTTGCAGATTAAAAGTCACAGTTGCTTTACACTACGCGCACGATCAGGGACGGTTACTAATCGTGCGCGTCGTGGATTTAACTGCACAAATGCACGATCAGTAACTGCTGATCGTGCATTGCCCAAGTCAACAAAAACAAATGCTGACTATTTTCCATTTCCTTTGTTGGGCACGTTTTCATTAATGAAATGCAACTTTTTCCTTTTTTTGACTTTTTCCTTTTTTTTAAATATTATTAAATAAAAAGAAACATGGTCAGCACTTTGGTTGCACGCACAACATTATGTGCGTGCAACAAAACTTTAATAAAATAATGTATATAAATATATTTATAAATTATATATATAATTTAATAAAAAAACAAATGCGTGCATTTTAGATACATCAATATGTGTCCATTTTAAGTGTGCGCGCGCATCAAATGCACGTACGTCCATGACCAAAAAATAAGAATCAAATTAAATCCAATTTAATTTAATTTTATTCCGACAAATCGGATAGTCGTGATTGCAACACATTTGCAATATCATATTTTCCGTTCAACATCGTCATGTATTGGTTAAGGTGTGTGACATCCCTAGGTTCATCACTGAGCTGGCAGTAAGATAAATACTAACACATTAGTATTTCCAAGAAAATTGATTGTCCCGATCAACTATTAGGTCCTACAAGCCACGAGTGACATCTAGCAATATGTCATGGCTACCCAGACAGTGTGAATATTTTAAGAACATAATGAACCTGTCAGCTCCAGTTACAGTGTAATTCAATCCCTCCGTCTTACTATGTCTCGATCGAACAAAGGCCATGGAATATTTGTCAAGCCACCAATTCGATCATATATACAAATCTAATTTACATGCATTTGTACGAGACATAAACATTTTATTCTCGGTTACAACCCCAGCCGAGGATTTTAATGCATTGTCATAACTAGATTGCATAGGACATCATACCTTGCATGTAACAAGGAGACATATTCCAATTTGCGCACACGTGTGACTTCGTATGTGCACGAACTATAACCATTAAGTACAAAGACGGATCAGTGAACCGCCAATATGCGCACTTATGAACTATAGCCATCCAATGTACAAGTCAACACTGTGCCTCAGGTTTAAGGATTATTTACACAAGACTTGAGCATGAATGATTAGACATTGACCACACTAAAAGCTTCAATGTCGCTAATCGTTAAATGTGTGTCACGTTCAGTGAACTTGTCTGAAACAAGCACATGTGTTCCAATTCAGGTATTGCAATACTCAATGAATCGTGACTCGTCATTCCTTTAAGTATCCAATACTTAAAAGCAAAATTAAGAACACATCGGTCTCAACAGGATCATTAATATCCACTCAATGATCCATCGACCGAGAATAGTTTAAAGATTCAGTCTAACTATGAACCTGCCACACATATTCTTGACGTCTCAAGAATAGGTCTAGTCACAACTAATCTTATGGAATTTATTCATATATATAATTGGACAAATGAATAAACACGTCTTTGCCATTAATTTAATAATAAATTGAAATACAACCGAAATCCCTAATATGTAACTATTACATAGTTGCTTTAGGGCATATATCTAACACATAAATCGGGTGTTTTATTTCTAGAATTTTATTCTTTAGAAAAACTCTATTTTGAACCTAGCCACCCCTTGCTTTGCCACCGTCCAAATATGATTCCATACCTCCGTCACTCTAGTCCAGTTCTCGGCTTCTCGCTCTATAAGCTTGTTCGAAAGCGACCGGATTGAGAATTTAGTTTGCTCGTTTTCTCATTGTTGAGATGAGAGAGAGTCGATGAGAAAATTTGCGGCCATGGCAAAACTAGGAGCTTTCGCGGAAGGAAAGAAACTGGCGTGAAAATGGAAGCTTAGCGACAAAATTTAAATTTTTCGTTTTTATTTTATTGGCCAAAGAGTTAATTCAATTCGATTTAACCCCAGCGAGGGGTGGTCAAATTGTAAATTAATCCACGCAGCTTGATTGAGTCGAGTACAATTAAAGTGGTGATTTGATCACTTGCCGAGGGTGGTGAAGGTCGGGTTTGATTGGGCCAGCTAAGCTTTACCGAAGTTAACGAGCGTTCTGATTGGCTGGCGAGTAGAAATCTGGACATAATGTTACCATAATGCCCCTTCGGGGATGCTCTGCGCGAGTCGCCCAGTTTTTTTCGTATTTAGGAGATGGACTTTTTGCACTAGGAAAATGGGTTGATTTCATCAGTAGATCCTCACTTACTCTAATCCATTGTCCTTTTATGCAATAGTACAAATGCACTTCATGCGAATTATAAGGAAATTTTACAGTATAAATATACTAGCAAAAACATGTGTGATGTTGTGTAATAAAACCACATTTTTAGTTTAACGGAATTTTTTAATTGAAACAAAAGCTTCGTTTGTTTCATAAAGAATAAGTGATATGAAAATGGGTCTGTAAGGTTGGATGTTTCACACAACAACTTTGAATGTTTTTAATTGCTAATTTATATAATTATGACTTTGATGCGCAAGATAATATGTATGCATTAAGTTTCGAGTGTTTAGCAACCATTCTCAATGGGTTTTGAGGTGAAACCTGGCCTTGGAAAAGCTGAAAGCTCAATGCGTGTAAGGACCAACGTTAAGCTTCTGCATTTTCATAATGCCGAAGGCCCCCTATTAATGAAATTAGTTAGTTGCATGTTTTTCCCTCAAAACCTTACTAAAAGTTCAAATTTACCTATTTTAAAAAGTAAAACACTAGATCTACCATTCATCTTCTTGAGTGGATGGTTGGTGAGGTTTGACAAGGTCAAATCTGGCCGGCAAGGGGAAGGTGACGGTCACCTAGGTTTCATGACCATCATCAAGGGTTGCATAAGGTCATGCCACCTCGGTCGATGGCCGTTGGCACTAGATTTGGTGCACCGGTGGCCTAGGACCTTCACAGGCTTTGGCGAAGGGTTTGATATTTTTCAATATAAAAAAAGAAATAGTTAGCCAAAGTCCTTTGCAAATATTTTTTGTTTTTGCCAAATGTTATTTTAATTAAAATTGATTTTCAAAGGATTTTCTACCGTACGATATTTGCATTTTCCCAAAGACCTTTAGGCTACGTTTGATTGTTTGGATTTCTAGTCAGGATAGGAATTGATAGGGTATGATAAGAAATTCAAGAATTTTTTAGTATTCTATCTAATGTTTGATGAATTGTAGATATAAAGTTGAATAAGCAGAGGCAATGCATGACTGAAATGGATTTTGTTTTACTAAAACATTAAAATGGTTTAGAATTATTCAGTGATGGATTCTGAAAAGTGAGTGATTGTTAAGTAGAGGTTTGCGTCATTTGAATTCGGGCACAATATCGACCGAGTAGACCCTATATAACTAAGAGTCTTGATTTGGAGTTAAATCCTTTGAGAATGACCTGCTAGCCTAACACTTTCTCTTGTCGATAGAGCAAGCAAGTGTTGAGCAATGAAATTATTTAGCCTCTTTTCGCAAGTTGAAGATGCATTTATGCAGGTGTTCGCGCGATTTGTGATCGGGAATATCTTTCGCTGAAATTCGTACTTCGGTTTTTATTAAGAAGGGTTCTGTGGCTCTGTTCTGATTGAAAAAATGAACGAACTGTGTAAATGGGATAGTGACTGATGAAAGCGTGTGGAAATTTAGACGATTTACCACTACAATACTCCTACGTGTAGAAATTGTCATATGAAGGTACTAGGAATGAAAAATGCGAGGAAAGCTAAAGCTATGCTACGAACAACGACAAAAGCTCAGAACTTCAATGAAAACAGAGTGTTTTTCTGGATGGTTGTGGAGAGCCTCCTCTTCCTTTTTTATGAATACTTATTCTTCTCGTGCTCACAACCACTCGAGCAGTTATTTTTTTAATTCAAACCTTTGAATTTCAGCGCCATTGCTTGTCCTTTTTTCAAACCCACGATCCCCAAAACTGATCCATGCAAATCGGGACCCATGTTCTTTGTGACTCATAACTGCACGGATAACTGACCCTTTTTTAATAATATTTCTTCACTTCGAAAAAATGTTCGCGCCCATGAGTTTTGCTTCGTGTTTTCCGACTTTCGGTATGAAACCCTCACACTGCGTTACTACATCATGCTGAATCAAGTACACCATCTCTTTCATTCGGGAATATCTCTCAACCTTCCCGAATATTACACACATCCCGAATGACAACACGTTAGCTTGTCATTTGGCGTAGCATTTCTTTTATTTCGGGATCTTGTCTTTCAACTCCCCCGAATGACGTGTATATCCTGAATGGCAAAGTGTTAGCTTACATTCTCCTATCGCCATATTTCGGGATTTATTAATGACACCCTTTTTGCACACGTCGTCTCCAAGATACCGAATTGGACGACAATATTATGGTGTCAACATATGCCCCCTTTTAAAAGAATTAAAAAGTTTAATTCTTTTAAAATCACCACACGTTCTCCTTTCCCGAACGGTGTCTCTCTTTTTTCTCTGACGACATCTTTCTTGTCATCTTAAATACCTGTCCTTTCGACGTCTTTCTCTAAACGACACATCTTGCATCGCTTCCCCAAAATTCATCTGCTCAACTTCCTTTTTTGCATCAAACGACGCTTTTCATATCGTTTTATCGACCCTCTCCAAGTCAGCTATAAAGTTGTTTGTCCCCACACAATCAAATTTTTGTCATATTCTCATTACCTTCATTTCATTTTCGCGCTCTTGCCTGGTTTTCTTCTTTTCCTTTAGAGCATCCTCTTGAAACCCTAGCATCAACCTCTTGGTTTCTTGTCAATGGCGTCTCAAGCTTCAATCTTTTCCCATGCAACAGCTCTTGATTGCTTCTTCGACTTCGTGGAATCAGATGATTTGGATGATCGTCACTACTTCTCTCTGCTGAATGACGACGGTAATGACTCTTTCGTTTTGGGCCCTGCTGTTTACAATCACTTCTTAGTCCCCGAAATCTTCTCTGATGTTTTCCCTCGACACCTGACCGAGGTTCTTCCTATCCATCATCAACCCATTTAGTTCCACCACTGGGTTTCTTAGCTTTCTCGATTTAGGGCCTTTTTTCCTTTCGATCAATCGTTCTACCAATGGTATTCCCGACTCCATGCCTCTAAGGCTACACTCTGGGACGAACTCCAGATTCACGATACTCTTCATTTTTCCTGTTTCGACTACCGCCTGAACTTCGAACTAATCGGCGCTCTATCCAGTTTCTGGTTATCATCGACCAATTGCTTCTTTTTCCCTTTTGCCCCCATGACTGTGACCCTTCTAGATCTAGCTTGCATTACTGGTCTTAGCCTTTTAGGGGAAGACGTCGCTACCATTTTTGTAAATATTCATCCAGAGTTTCGTCTTCTCTCAGATTCTGACCTGTCCTATGGTACTTTTTTGAACAAATATTTTAAGGAGGGAGAGGTCACCGAAGAAGAGCATATTGCCTTCTTACTCTACTAGCTGTGCAAGTTTTTTTTTCTGTCACCCTGTAATTAGGTGTTGACACCTGATTTTTAATCATTTTTTCTATTGCTAAAGTAATAAAAAATGCATAAAAATTCATAAAATTGAAAAATCAACTTTGGGAACCTTAGCCAAACCTAGGGAACCAATTTTGACCAAAAAACGATTTTTCATATTTTCAGTATTTTTATGTATTTTTTATTTATTTATTTTCGAAAATTAATAGAAAATCCATAAAAATTCATAAAATTGAAAAATCAACTTTGGGAACCTTAGCCAAGCCTAGGGAACCAATTTTGACCAAAAAATAATTTTTCATATTTTCGATATTTTTCGGTATTTTTATTTTCGAAAATTCATAAAACAAAATATTAAGAAAATTGAGAAAATTGAAAAATCAAGTTTGGAGCCTTGGCCAAGCTTAGGCAACTATTTTCAAACAAAAAAATAATTTTTTGTATTTATATATATTGTTTATATATTTTAGAATTATGAGAATATTTAAGAAATAATAGCATTTGAGGTCACAAAAATATATAAAAATAGTCAATATTTTTATTTTAAATCCCTTTTCATGTTGGCTATCACAAATTTAAAAAATCCAATTCGGGATCGTGTATTCCTTCACGAGCATAATCTCGAACCGGGCCTAAAAAATTCAATTTGAGTCAATTTATTTTCATTTTTTCACTTTTAGGAGTTGTGACATTGTTCTCTAATATTTTAAATTTTTTATATTGTCCCAAATTATACCCAGAATGACTCAATTGTGCAAAAGGGCTTTAATTAAATTATGCATTATTTTCAGTGGCAAGAAATGAGCTTAAATTTGACATGTGGTGAATTTTGACTAAGTATAGGGATGGTATGTCAAAAATTGTGAGGAGATTTGGACTTAAAGAAATATTTTTTCAGGGACTAAATTGTAAATACTTAAAATTCAGGGATTAGAGTGCAAATACCTAACTCTTGAGGGATTATTTTGCAAATAACAAAAAGAAGAGTTAGTGGATAAATTAAAATAGAGAAGGGAAGATGGAGAAGAGGAGATGGAGAAGAATGGTTGGAGAAAATAAGATAAGAATAGAAGGGAAGATGGAGATGAAGAAGAGTTAGTGGAGAATTTAGAATGGGAGATAAATATGGAGAAGGGAAGATGAAGATGAAGAAGAGTTAGTGGAGAGATTAGAATGTGAGATAGAGATAGAGAAGGGAAGTTGAGATGAAGAAGAGTTAGTGGAGAAATTAGAATGGAAGATGGAGTTAGTGGAAAAGTTAGAATGGGAGATAGATAAGTGGGTTATAAAAGGAGGAAGAAGTGAGTTTGATGAAGAATTTTTTTGGAGAGAAAATTTGAAGTGTTTGAGAGATTTTTTTTTTTTGAGAGAAAATTTTGGATGTTTGAAAGGGTTTTGAGAGATTGAAGAAAAATTTGAGAGAGAAAAAAAATACCAAAAGAGAGAGAGAATTTTGAAGATGATGGGAGTTTAAAGTTAGGGGTTATCATCACAAATTCTTTCATTGATCAACATAAATCAAGAGTTCATCCTCGTCAACGAGCAAGCAAATTCGAGCTACGTGTTTTTATTTATTCATTTATTTGTGGTTTTAGTCGTAAATTAGCAGAAATTGTATGCACTTTCTCCTACTTCCATTTTTCCCATATTTTATGTCAGGAGAAGGATATCTCTACGTCAACGGCAAAAAATCTCGTAGAGATGCAAAAATCGCCAAAACAAGCTCCTAAGCTGTCCACCGATTTCTCAGCTGATCTGTGACTAAAAGTCCCTCTTAATTCAAAAGAGACTCTCTATATTGGGAACATAGAGAGCGAAAATCAATTATAGAAATCCCTCCCAAAAAAATGGGAGATAAGTACTCTTTCCACTCTTCTGGTTTTAGGTGCAGATTAGCATATATTTTGTATACTGACACTTCACTCTATTTTATGTCAGGAAGCCGCAGCTCTATATCAATGGTCAACCCTACGGAAGCACAAAATCGGCTTGGAGGAGTCCTCAAGCGCGCACAAATTTCAAATTGTTGAATCAATTCGTTGTATTTCATTTTAAAGAATTCATACCCCAGAATGGAGAGGACAAAGTCCATCCGCAATTTAAATATCTGCACCATAAATCCCAAAGGGAAAAGCCAAGCCAATGCTTAGCCTCCCATTGGAGGTTTTTACTTACGGTAGTTAAATACCTATATCTTAAATCCCAAAGGGAAGAGCCAAGCCAATGCTTAGCCTCCCATTGGAGGTTTTTACTTACAGTAGTTAAATACCTGCAACTTAAATACCGATACCTTAAATCCCAAAGGGAAGAGCCAAGCCAATGCTTAGCCTCCCATTGGAGGTTTTTACTTACAGTAGTTAAATACCTGCAACTTAAATACCTGTACCTTAAATCCCAAAGGGAAGAGCCAAGCCAATACTTAGCCTCTCATTAGAGGTTTTTACTTACAGTAGTTAAATACCTGCAACTTAAATACCTGTACCTTAAATCCCAAAGGGAAGAGCCAAGCCAATGCTTAGCCTCCCATTGGAGGTTTTTACTTACAGTAGTTTAAATACTGGCAACTTAAATACCTGTACCTTAAATCCCAAAGGAAAGAGCCAAGCCAATGCTAGGCCTCCCATTTGAGGTGTTTATTCACTGTCATGTACTTCCTATAATTTAATTTTTGAATCATCAGACCCAAAAGATGAGTAGGTCGTAATACTGCACATAAGTCGTTAACACACTCCCTCTTTCGGCTTCAGGGAATCTTTAACACTTAAAAAATATAATAAATAAAAAATATATACCATCCATGCATCCTTTTTAAAAAAGTGAAAATACAAAAGAGAATACCCTACTAGAGCCTTAGAAATAAACCAAGTCTGACTTGCCGAATTAGGATATCCATGAAATTAAGGTACCGAAAGGGCATTAGTTTTAATTAACTAGTGTAACCAAGTCCCCGAACTCATAATCTTTGGTTCGCAGGAATAAATTAGTTCTTCCGCTCATTTATTTAGGTTCCTAATCGACCTACCAAGAATGATTAGTGGCGACTTCAAATTTAAAAATCATTTAAAACAAAAATCCAAAGTTGCGATTCGGTAGGGCTTGGGAGGGTCCGCGTTAGGTTAGTCAAACCTAATTAACCTAATAATCCGTTAACCTTTTTGAAGATAAAATTTTTTAGAGGGTCGCGACAGACTGGCGACTCCGCTGGGGATAGAGATTTTTAAATTTACGAAAAAAGATACCAATTGGAATACTTAAATTTTTTCGAAATTTTAAAAGTCTTAGTGGAAGCCAATGAAAATTTCATGGATATCTCGCTTCTAGCGATCTTGCTTGGGACTCATTCTATAGGTGTTATATGTTTTTGCAGGATGGGAGTTATAAGGGGCGGAGTGTTTGGCTAACCTATTTGTTTTGCAGGCTCGGTGTTGGGATTATGTTTAATTTCACACATTTTTATAAGCGCTGTTTTGATATCAATTGTTGTGCATGTCTTGCATATTTTGAGGATCACAACACCTGCACACACAAGCGTCTAAACCCAAATCGCGAAATTTTTCCTAGATAACCATAGATAGGGATCGAATATGCAAAGCTCTTGCGTCAATTGCGCTTGGGTTGACCATATTTTATCCCGCTCATTATCTGAATTGACAATTCTTCCCATTGTGATTTGATTGCGCGGAGGGTAAGATTGTCAATTCAGATAATGGGGGCCTTTTAGGTCCATACCCTATCTCTCCTTCTTTTATTTTCTAGAGTCCACTCCTCACTTGAGTCATGCGCATGACTATGTGATTTGCATTTCTCCAAGGTAAAAGTAAGTTCTCTAATTTTATCTTGTATTTATTTTCGGTCGGTCCATGCTAGTTGTTAGTCAGTTTTTGAGCTTGATATTACGACCATTCTTTTAAAAGAAAATAAAAATTAAATTTGTCCCTAATTTCTTTTAAATCTTTTTTTGAAAAAATGATGTGAAAAAATCCATTCATGGGAATTTTATTAACCAATAAGGGATTTCTGTCATGTTTTTATTGCTTCAATAAAAATGAAATTTTCCTGAAAAAATTTTCCTCTGAAAATTTATTTCAATAAAAAGAAAAATTCCTTAAAAAAACTCTAGTAGACATCAAGTGATTTTATCACAATTTTCAAATTATAAAACCTTGCAAGAAAATTCTTCTCGAGAAATTCGCTCATGTTTTTCTAAGAAAATTTTCTCTAAATAAAATTAGACTAATTGACCAATAAGAGATTTTTGTCATGTTTTTCTTGCTTCAATAAAAATGAAATTTTCCTGACAAATTTTCCTCTGAAAATTTATTTCGATAAAAAGAAAAATTCCTTAAAAAAAAACTTTGGTAAATATCAAGTGATTTTATCACATTCTTTCAAATTATAAAAACTTGCAACAAAAATTCTTTTCGAGAAATTCACTCATGTTTTTCTAAGAAAATTTTCTCTAAATAAAATTTGACTAATGTCTCGGGGGAATTTTGTTAACCAATAAAGGATTTCTGTCATGTCTTTCCTGCTTCAATAAAAATAAAATTTTCCTGACAAATTTACCTCTGAAAATTTATTTTGATAAAAAGGAAATTCCTTCAAAAATTTTAGTAAACGTTAAGAGATTTTGTCACATTCCTTTAAAAAAATAATAAAAAAAAAGAGCAATAAATCTGCAAAAAAATTATGTATCAGAAATTAACCCATTTCTTCCTAAGGAATTTTTTTTCTGATTTCTCTATAAAATAGAAAAAATCAAATTGGACTAATATAGGAGTCATGGACCGACATTCCTTGTGTCGCATACTAATTATATCCTTTTCTTTTGCAGGGAAATCCTAAATACCCTAGACAGGTGTAAAAATTAAGTTCAATAATATATCAAGAATCATCTTCAGAAATACCAAAAAACGAAAAACACCGAGGCTTCAACCGCTAATTCTAGGGGGCAAACGAACACTGTCCATCTTTGGCAGACAAAGTTGTGTCAATCCGTAAATTTGTATGGGCAGTGTATTCTGATATGACGGTGGATTTATACTGATTAAACACGGGGGCATATTTAATGTATTGCAGAGGATCCCGCGTCTTTTGAAAGATAATATAGATTATATAATCAGAAATCATGAAATAAGTACCTTAACCTGATTAAATCAACCAGAGACCGGTCTTAAAATTTCCTCGGATCCGAAACACGCGGAGGGTTTTAGAGGACCGAGGTTCTATTAATGAACGTGGCTTACAGGACACTCCCCCGATGCTACAGGTGCCCGATACATATGAGTGGACGCCGAAAGCAACAAAACACGGTTGAAGTGGAGCACGCAACAAATGGCCGAATTTATTGGCACACTGATCGAGTGGTGGAAGCTTTATTAATTTACATGATTGAACGCGGGTCTCTAGGCGGCTGGTGGAAAGCCACACTGAATGCCTCTATAATGTTCTTGATATCATCGTCTACCACAACCCGCGAGAGCATCATGAAGAAGATTAAGCCTCAATATCTTCAGCACCCTAAATCGTTCCCTAGGAGAAGGGATGACAGGAAAACAAAAGTATAGACATGCGAAACATTCCTTTTATTCCATACATCAACAGGTTTTATTCCAGTTTCTGCTCCTGTTGCCAAGGCCAAATGGCATGGATCTCCTGGAACCTGGTTATGGCAAGCTGATTGTGGATTCCAAGAGAAAGCAAAGAGTCAGAGTGCTTGCCCAAGAAATCTTCTCGAGTAATCCCTCCTACATGCTTTCGACGGAGCTTCAAGACGCCTGTGAAGAATTCCAAATCGGTTTCGTCAAAGCGGTAGATACGATATGGGTTAATATGCACACCTTGTCGTACTTTCTCTCCATGGAACAACCACAACTAGCTACTGAGGATGAGTTGCGCGCACGTCGGGATGACACTTCTGTTTTTTTAACACCTATACTTCTCTAGAGCAAGAACTTGAAGAACTCAAGAAGAAGAAAGCAAACCTCGAGGCAGCACTCAAGGTGACCGAAAACGAGATTCGTCTTCGGGAAGCTAAGAAGGAGCAAGTTTGTATTTCTTGTCGAGGAGAGTTCAACAGATTCACAAAGCTGACCAAAGAGTATGACACCGGCAAGCGCAAGAATCAAGTTGCAGAGAAGCGTAGGAAAGAGATGGTAGAGTGTTGACACCTGATTTTTAATTATCTTTTCTCTTTTAAAATTAATACAAAAATCATAAAAATTCATAAAATTACAAAATCAACTTTGGGGACCTTAGCCAAGCCAAGAGAACCAATTTTGACCAAAAAATAATTTTTCATATTTTCAGTATTTTTCGATATTTTCATTTTGAAAAATTCATAAACAAAATCAAGAAAAAATGAGAAAATTGCAAAATCAACTTTGGAAGCTTTGGCCAAGCTTAGGCAACCATTTTTGAGTAAAAAATAATTTTTCATTTTTTTTGTATTTTTTTAAATTAGGAAAATATTTAATAAATAATAGCATTTGAGGCCACAAAAATACATAAAAATAGTCAATATTTTTCTTTTAAATCTCTTTTCATGTTGGCTATCGCAAATTTAAAAAATCCAATTCAGGGTCGTGTATTCCTTCACGAGCATAATCTCAAATCGGGTCTAAAAAAATTCAATTTGAGTCAATTTATTTTCATTTTTCACTTTTAGGAGTTGTGACATTATTCTCTAATATTTCAAATTTTCATCTTGGCCCAATTATACCCAGAATGACTCAATTTTAGAAAAGGGCTTTAATTAAATTTTGCATTATTTTCAGTAGCAAGAAATGAGCTTAAATTCAACATGTGGTAGGTGTGTCGTAAGTTGTGAGGAGATTTGGACATAAAGAAATATCTTTTTCAGGGACTAAATTGTAAATACTTAAAATTCAGGTACTAGAGTGTAAATACCTAACTCTTGAAGGATTATCTTGCAAATAACAAAAAGAAGAGTTAGTGGAGAAATTAGAATAGAGAAGGGAAGATGGAGAAGAGGAGATGGAGAAGAGAAGATGGAGAAGAATGGATGGAGAAAATAAGATACGAATAGAGAATGGAAGATGGAGAAGAGAAGATGAAGAAGAACGGATGGAGAAAATAAGATAAGAATAGAGAAGGGAAGATGGAGATAAATAAGAGTTAGTAGAGAAATTAGAATGGGAGATAAGAATAGAGAAGGGAAGATGGAGATGAAGAAGAGTTAGTGGAGATATTAGAATGTGAGATAGAGATGAAGAAAGGAAGATGAAGATTAAGAAGAGCTAGTGGAGGAATTAGAATAGGAGATAGAGTTAGTGGAATAATTAGAATGGGAGATGGATGAATAGGTTATAAAAGGAGGAAGAAGTGAGTTTGGGAGGAGAATTCTTTGGGGGGAGAAAGAAAATTTTGGATGCTTGAGAGAGTTTTGGAAGATTGAAGAAAAATTGGAGAGAAAGAAAATACCAAAAAAAGATAGAAAATTTTGAAGATGGTGGGAGTTTAAAGTTATAAGTTATTATCACCAATTCCTTCATCGATCAACATAAATCAAGAGTTCATCCTCGTCAACGAGTAAGCAAATTCGAGCTAAGTGTTTTTATTTATTCATTTTTTTATGATTTTAGTCTGAAATTAGCACAAATTGTATACACTTTCTCCATCTCCTTTTTTCCCATATTTTATGGTAGGTAAAAAAAAGAGGGACAACTCCGTATCAACGATATATTCTATGGAGGTGCAAAGTGAACCCAAACAAATTCCAACGTGCCCATCAAATTTGCAGCCGACCCGTAAACGGATTTTAGCTCAAATTATCGAAATAATTTGTTGTATTTTATTTTAAAGAACTAAAACCTCAGAATGGAGAGGCAAATCGCATCCACTAGAGGTCGTTTATTTCCTGCAATTTAAATTTCTGCAGCATCAAACCCCAAAGGGAAGAGCCAAGCCAATGCTAGGTCGCCCATTGGAGGTTTTTACTTACTGCAATTTAAATTCATGCACCATTAAATTCCAAAGGGAAGAGCTAAGCCAATGCTATGCCACTTATTGGAAGTTTTTACTTACTGCAATTTAAATTCCTGCACCATCAAACCCCAAAGGGAAGACCCAAGCCAATGTTACGCCGCCCATTGGAGGTTTTTACTTACCATTATTTAAATTCCCGCAATTTAATTCCTGCACCATTAAACCCCAAAGGGGAGAGCCAAGCCAAGGCTGGACCATCCATTGGAGGTCTTTATTTACTGTTATTGACTTCCTGTCATTTAATTTTTGAATCACCAGACCCCAAAGTGAGTAGATTGTAACACTGCACAGAAGTCGTTAACACACTCCCTCTTTCGGCTTTAGGGAATTTTTAACACTTTGAAAATAAAAAAAAAATACCACCTATGCATTCTATCTAAAATGTGAAAATACAAAAAAAAGAACACCTCACTAGAGTATTAGGAATAAACCAAGCTTGAGTTGCTAAATTAGGATATCCATGAAATTAAGGTACCGAAAGGGCATTAGTTTTAATTAACTAGTGTAACTAAGTCCCTGAACTCATAATCTCTAGTTCGTAAAAGTAATTTAATCCTCCCGCTAATTTACTTAGGTATCTAATCAACCTATCAAAAATGATTAGTGGCGACTCCAAATTTTAAAACCATTTGAACAAAAACCAAAGTTACGATTCGGTAGGACTTTGGAGGGTACGTATTAGGTTAATTCATCTAATAAACATAATAATCCGTCAACCCGATCGAAAAAAAAATTCTTAGGGTCGCAACATAGAGCAGAACTTCAACCTTGAATTTCAATTACAAAATTTTGTAAAGAAAACCAAACAATTGTTGGCCGATGCCGAATGGTAATCTTACTATTGAGTTCTGCCTTCCCGAATGAATTTTGTGATGTTCCCGATTTCGTGTGTATTCTGCTCTGAATACTTGATTTTTGGTATTTCACTAAGTTTTCTGCATCGTAACTTCTTGATAACTTTGACTTCGGGAAGATAACACAAATGATTAAATTTCTTTCTCGAAGGGTTCTTCAACCTATCCTCTTTACAACTCATATTCGAGAGGATATTGATGGTAACGGGCACTGGAACCCTTTTCCCGAACACTCTCACTTACTCGCATAATCAGTGAAATTCGGGACTATAATGCCATAGGAGATCAAATCTTCTTCCCGAAAAACTGTTTGGCTTGGGCATCCTTGACACGCTTCGAATCGGAAATGCGACAATGTGATGAATCGGAACGTGTTTCTGGGATTCGGGAAAACAGTTCAACACCAACAAGTAGAATTCCCGAAGATGCTTCAACTAACAATTCGAGTAACTTAATTTCGGTAGACTAACCTCACGTATACTTAACACCGAACCGAAATTTTTTCCTGAAGTCTTCTCAACTTAAGTCTTGGATAACTCGAATTCGGGAAATTCACCATGTTGGTAATTAAATATTCTCCACACGATCTCACGTTTCTTTGCTATTTTAGCTCATTTTTAAAGGCATTCCCCACAATCTGATAACTGTGTCATTGTCTTTTCTATATATCATCCGATCATCTTTTCTCCAAAATGCTCTAATCTGTTCATTGGCTTCAATCTTTATTCCACCATGTCTTCCAACGGTTGTCATTCTCACCATGGAGGTAACATTCAGCAACAATCCTTCATCTGTTTGTTCTATGTTCCATCTGATTCATGTTCGTAATTCCAATGATCACGGTTGATCTTTTCATGTCCATCTTCTGTTAGCCACTTACCCGATGATGACCGCGCAGTCTGGAAACGCCTTCATGAACTCCTTTCCCACGGTTACGGTAGCTTATTCTAGACTCCCGATCTAGAAGAAGAAGTGAATCATTTGTCAAATCTGCTTCGGGGCAAACTTTTTCTGTTTGCAGACCTGTACTTCTTCGATTTGACATGGGAATTTTTCTCTCTTTTCCCTTCCAGTTTGTACATTTCTTGTCAGACTATTGAGAAAATTCATGACCTCAGTCCCATTATTCAGGAATCTAGCATCATTGGAACCCGAATCTTTGACGAATCAACGCAGCTATCTAACTTGAGAAATGAGCATCGTAAAGCTGATCAAATGAGTTCTCAACTCCACTCGGACGTGGATGCTGCTGTCAACATCCATGATTTCTTTTCAGAGCTCATCCTTGAATATGGAGATTTTCCAACGTTGAGAGATGCTTTGACACAAGCTGAGCATTTGGCTGATTACACATTCAATCTATACGAAGACACAATCCATGAAATGAATGGTCTTGCCGAAATAATTCAGACCAAAACGCATTGTTTGATTGATTTAGGAGTGCAACTTGCTAAGCTTCAACACAATCTATGCTACCATGCCCATCTCTTGGCTGACCTTCGTGCCTTAAAAAAGGACTTAAAAGTCCTAATGGCTAAGATTGGGGCATATTTTCATTTCATGTAATTGTACTCATGTTACCGCTCCATCTCCCAAATCGAAGGATGATATTTCTTTAGATATTTTCCATTGATTGACTGAAGTAGCTCTTTTCCATCTATATCCATCAATCTGTATGCATTCCCACTCATTACTTCGGTAACTAAATATGGTCCTTCCCAGTTCGGTGCCCATTTGCCAAACTCTAGATTTTGTTGATTAACTGGTAAAATGGTCTTCCATACCAAATCACCAACGAAGAACCTCCTTTCCTTTACTCTTTTATTATAAGCTCGGGCTACTCTTCTCTTCTGCGCTAGTAATCTGTCCAAGGCCATTGCTCGAACTTCATCTAACTCATTAAGATTAATATGCATCCAGTCACGATAGTCCTCGGGAAGTAACTCGCTTTGGAGTTGAACTCTTAAAGACTCCACTGTGATTTCCATCGGTAACACGGCCTCTTGTCCATAAGTAAGCATATACGGACTAACACCTGTACTTGATCTTCTAGAGGTTTAGTAAGACCACAACACTGTTGACAACAGAGAGTCCCATTCTCTCGGGTTTTCCTCCATATGTCTCCTAATCAATCCCACAACTATTTTGTTTGTAGCCTCGGCTTGTCCAATAGCCTGCGGATAATATGGTGTCGAATGCAATATCTTGATTCCTCTCGACCGGGCGAAATTCATCACTTCTCGTCCAGTAAACACTGTACCTTGATCTGTTGTGATCGTCTCAGGCAACCCAAATCGGTGAATGATGTTTTCTTCAATAAACTTAATCACCGTACTCTGACTTATGCTCTTATATGGGATTGCCTCCACCTATTTCGTGAAATAATCTGTAGCAAGCAATATGAAACTATGTTTATTAGAGGATGGTGGATAGATCTTACCGATTATGTCCATTGCCCATCCCCTAAATGGCCACAGCTTCACGATCAGGTTGAGTTCTGTAGCCGGCGCATGTTGTAGCGGTCCATGTTTTTGACAAGAATTGCAGGCTTTAACATAATCAACATAGTCTTGCGTCATTGAAGGCCAATGATACCCATGTCTTTTCAATAACCATCTCATTTTTATGCCAGCTTGATGAGCTCAGCATATCCCTTCATGCACTTCTGCCATGACCAATTTGGCATCATCCTTATTCAAACATCGTAACAACAAACCATCAGAAGATTTGTAGGACAGTTCTTCTTCCATTGTTACATATCTCTGAGCTTGCCTTCTCAGCTTTCGATCTCTTAAATTAGGCTCTTTGAGATATTCCATCAAGGGTTTCCTCCAATCTTCTTTTGGAACCTCTTCCTTCATAGCTATCGGTATCATTCTTCGTTCAATGGAGGGTACCGATAGCACGATATTTGAGACCATGCTTGCCACTTCTTTTAGTATTTTGTATCCCGAAGCCATCTGTGCTAACTCATTGGCTTCTTGATTCATTTTCCTCTTGACATGAACAACTTCATATTCTAAGAACTGGCTTAATTGTTTCTTGGCCAAATAATAATAGCCAATCAAATTTTCATTCAAACATTGGTAATCTCCATTCAGCTGTTTAATCACTAGTTGGGAATCACCAATTATTTTAACAAACTGGGCATGTAAATCAATTAATATCCCCAACCCGATTACCAATGCTTCATATTTGGCTTGATTATTTGAGCATTCAAAGTCCAACCTGCAAACACACCTGGTATATTCTCCCTCGGGAGATATTATGACTACGCTTCCAAACCTAGTTCCTTTTCCCATAATTTGAGACCCTCCTATCGCTCCAAGCCTGTTCAAAATACCTCTGTCTGCTCTTCTGCCTTTGGTCCCGCCTTTTGATGATTCAGTATTGTCGTGACCTAAAATTCATTTTTTAAGTTAATGGATTATCAGATTAATTGATTAAATTAACTAACCTAGTTCGAGCTCTCCCAAGCTCTACCAAATCGCGACTTTAGTTTTTTGTTCAAATGGTTTTAAATTTTGGAGTCACCACTTATCATTTTTGGTAGGTTAATTAGAAACCTAAGTAAATTAGCGAGAGAACTAAATTACTTTTACAACCAGAGATTATGAGTTCGGGGACTTGGTTACACTAGTTAATTAAAACTAATGCCCTTTCGGTACCTTAATTTCATGGGTATCCTAATTTGGCAACTCAGGCTTGGTTTATTCCTAAGGCTCTAGTGGAGTGTTCTCTTTTTGTATTTTCACTTTTTTAAATGGAATATACGTAAGTGACATTTTTTTGGCATTTTCAAAATATTAAGTATTTCCCTGAAGCCGAAAGAGGGAGCGAGTTAACGACTTCTGTGCAGTGCTGCGAGTTACTCATTTTAGGGTTTAGTGATTCAAAAATTAAATTACAGGAAGTGAATAACAATAAATAAAGACGACCAATGGATAGCTCAGCCTTGGCTTGGCCCTCTCCTTTGGGGTTTAAGGTGCAGGAATTTAAATTGCAGAAATTTAAAATGACCTCCAGTGAGCGGGCTCTGCCCTTCACATTCTGGGGTTTAAATTCTTTAAAATAAAACGAATTGATTTGACAATTCGGGCCGAAATCCATCGACGGATCAATTGAAAATTTAATGGGCACTCAAGAGCTCGTCAGCACCAATCTTACACCTCCATGGGATTTACCGTTGACTTGGAGTTGTCCTTTGCCTGACATAAAAATATGAAGAAATGGAGTAATTGAGCAAATATGATTTAATTCACATTAAAAATTAGAACAATGAAAGAAGCACTTAGCTTCAATGGCATTATGAGAAGCGCTTGATGGATATAATTGGTTCCTGCCTGAAATCAAATATGAGGAAATGGAAGAAGAGTAGAAAATTTGGGCTAGTTTATACTAAAAAATCAAAGAGGGTAGAGGGACACTTAGCTTCAAATCTGGGATGAATTCTTGATTTATGTTGATCGATGAAGAAATTGATGATGATAACCCGCTAGCTTTAAACTCCCATCATCTTCAAAATTTTCTTTCTCTTTTTGGTATTTTTTTCTCTCAAATTTTTCTTTAATCTCCCAAAACCCTCTCAAACATCCAAAATTTTCTCTCCAAAAAAATTCCTCCTCTCAAGCTCACTTCTTCCTCCTTTTATAATCCACTAATCTATCTCCCATTCTAATTTTTCCACTAACTCTATCTCCCATTCTAATTTCTTCACTAACTCTTCTTCATTTTCATCTTCCCTTCTCCATCTCTATCTCACATTCTAATCTCTCCACTAACTTTTCTCCATCTTCATCTTCCCTTCTCCATATTTATCTCCCATTCTAATTTCTCCACTAACTTTTCTTCATCTCCATCTTACTTGCCCCTTGTATGGCTATTGCCTGACATGAATGCTCTACTGAAAATGGAATGAGAACCTAAGGATTCGTTATAAGAAAACCTTAGGGTGGTTGATCTTGGACCCGTATGGTAGGTCACCCCATGGTAGATTCCTAGTGAAAGGATTCTACTGATTGATTAAGATTTGACTCGTATGGTAGGTCACCCCATGGAAATGCCTATAAGAAGGACTTTGTGTGCCTGTAGGAAGGACTTAGTGCCTGTAAGGACTTTTATGTGCTTGTAAGAAGGACTTTTGGTTGCCTGTAGGAAGGACTTGATTGCCTGTAGGAAGGACTTGGTGCCTGTAAAAAGGACTTTTGATTGCCTGTAGGAAGGACTTTGTGTGCCTATATGAAGGACTTTGGGTTGCTTATAAGAAGGACTTTGGTGCATGTAAGAAGGACTTTTGTGTGGCCTGTAAGAAGGACTTTGGATGCCTGTAGGAAGGACTTTTGATGCATATAGGAAGGATTTTGGTGCCTGTAAGAAGGACTTTGGGTTGCCTGTAAGAAAGACTTTGGTGCATGTAAGAAGGACTTTGGTGCCTGTAAGAAGGACTTTTGTGTTGTCTGTAAGAAGGACTTTGGGTGCATGTAGGAAGGACTTTAGGTGCCTATAAAAAAGACTTTTGAAAACGGACCATTCCGTGTTGGGGTCTCCAATGGAAGGGCTCTAGAGACAGTATACCCTAAATCTCACCCTTTGGGTAGACTGAAGAGGTATTGATTGAGAAAATGATTTTCGGGTGCCAATCTGGGATTTAGGGAGACCATGAATCCTGCAGACGCTCAAACCCAATTTCACTTACCATGAAGGGTGCTATCCTGGGATCTGGAGAAACCAGAAATCCTGCAGAAGCTCAAACCCAATTTTTGTTGTCCCATCACTTTAGTAATAAACCGATGAGGCAAAGATCAAGAACACGAGAGTTGGTCAATCATGATTTGATAAAGTTTGAGAGCACGAGATTATATCAATCGTGAGCTGATGAAGACTTCATGAGAGCATGCTGATCATGAGTCGCAAGGGTTCAGAAGACTTACCAGGATCTTTTGCGTTAATGATCGAGGCATAGACAGACTGATTGTATCATGTCTGCTTGCTCACTGAATGACCTTATGTGCTGCAATGGATTTGAGCACCCAGACAATCATCAGAATTGAAAGGTTCAGGCTGAAGATATACTCACCTGAAAATGCTTGGCGAGCATTAGCCAACAGGGCTTGTTTGTTCAATAGCCTCTGGATGAATTTCGAGATCTCGGAGGGTAACTCGACTATCAGGAATGCACTACCTGTCAGACAGTGTCAGAGGTAACATGTGCAAGCATTTTTATCAATGAGTTCATCGGTTCATGCAAAACCATTCAGTTGAGTTTGCAATGATTAAAACCGTATGTGTATGCTTATAATGTGGATCATGCATGACTATTCTGTCGAGTTTGCATTTTCAATTCTGTTCAGAGAGGTTATCATGTCATGAATACCACGAATGTAACCTTAATGGGGACTTCAGTCCGAAAGGGCTTTCTCTCACTCTCGAGAAAGGCTTGTTTATCCTGATTGCATGATTTGAAAAGAAATCACTCAACCTTACCATCATCGTATTCTGCGAGGGTCTGAGTAATCTCGCAATTGATACGATCAAGCCGATCTGGAGGTCTTGATTAGGACCGTAATGTGGGCTGGGTCAAAGGCTTATCAAAGGGGACTCATTTCGAGTCAAGACCATTGGCAAAAAAGTCTTCATAATCTGCTCCGAGTTTACAAGTCAAGAACCCTACAAAATGAGAGAGAAATAATCTTGCTCGAACTTCTTTGAGCGATACTTAAAGTCATTCAACTCTTACATTAATTCAAGTGCTCTAATCAGAAGAGACTTTCAAGGGTCATAACGTAGGTCGAGATTTGGGTTTGAGAAACGAAGGGCTCGTTTTGGCTCAGAAAAATATATGAGAAGGGCTTGGTGTTGGTGATCATTGCAGTCTTGTCACCGATCTTTGACCTTCCTGAATTTGTCTTCAATGAATACCAACATTGGCTGAGGGGTGGTAGTTCCTTTACACTTTGCAAGCTGACTTCTTTGGGGATCATTTTTCGAGAATTCTCAAAATGTATGTTCGAAGTCAGAAGTTCATTACAGATGTATCGGCATTGGCCTTGCTTTTGATAGGTACTTCGCTCTTTCTGCTCGAGATTCTTTGGAGTAGCTTTTGCTTTTCTTACTCCCGACTCTCTTTTGGGAGCAGGTCCATTTTCTTTAGGCTACATCTTTTTCTTTTTTCTTTGACAATCTGTTGGCTTTGAATTTTAGCAACAAGATGATTTTCAAAAGATGATACTAGACATTACATGAAAAGTCTAGCATATGAAATGGGCTCATTCGAGAATTCTCTATTGGCCCAATTATCTTCAATTCTGCTCTTTGGGGGGAAGGCGTTATCTTTTCCTTGAAATGAGCAATGATCACCAATATGGGCTTGAGAAATGAATTTGCAGGCTCAATTGGGCTATGCAAAGGATGAATGTGTAGGATAGAGAAACTAAATGCTCTTCGTCATCCTTAAGCACTTGAATTAAAATTCGAGTATCATGCAAAGAAACACTCGAAGATTGATGTTAGTCCAAGCAAGAGAATTTCTAGCCATTTATCTCATGATATTATTAGAATTACCTCTGTTTTGCCCCAGTGTGGGGTGGTTCTTGATAGGGTTATGAAATGAAATCACCGTTCAAATGGGTTGTCAATGGTTGCCTAAAGTGTTTGGAATGGAGAATGAATGCCTCTTTACTTCGACTATCGTCCCTTTTACGATAAAACCCATTGCCTTGGAGAACGCGGAATCTGTCTACCACTCAACTCACTGTGGATTAAATACATGACGTATGTGGAAATGGCTTGCCTTTTATCGTCCTGTCATGCCCCATTCTGTACATTCGATGCATCGTGTACAGTTTATACCCCCAGTCAAAATTGACAAATTGAACATGCAGAATAGTCATGCATAAATCATGGAATGTGTAAACATCATGCAAATATGGCAATACAATGTACAAGTATGGAAATTGCCCCTGGCTGTGTGGGCGGATCAAACACGTTGGGGGCCTATTCCCCGAGTCGAGGAGTAGCTTGTTTCTGGTTTTACCTCTTTTCGATCCAGGGTTCGCCATTGATTTCCCCTATTTCATCAGACAGATCGCATCAGGCAATCATAACTTGGCCCCTTGGGGCTGTTTTCTTCGACGTATCAGATGTTAGTTTAACATTTCCTGTAAAAAGGAAAAAGACTGTTAGCCAGTATCAGAAATGATGAACTGGACACAATACTAAGTTACCATTGAGTGCTTCGCGCAACTCCTTTACCAGTTTCACCACTCGGGATTTTCTCTGTGGGTATGTCAAGTTAGACATTTCCTGTCAAACAATGGAGGAGAAGACGTGTTAGTCAGTATTAGAAATGATGAATTGGATACGATACTGATTTACCCTTCGTCTTGAATGTTTTGCGTGACTCCTTTATCAAGTTCACTAGACTGAGCTTCCCTTGGCTTTGGCTAGACGCTTCAACATTAGGCTAAGCTCACGACAAAATACTGACCTTGGTATTGCTCGTCGAGTATTTCTGTTTCTTTCTGCAAAAAGAAATACGCAAAAAGTTGTTTTATTTATTTACAATACTTACAACATTCCCCACCCTTGGGGATCGAACTCAGGATATTTCAGACCACTATCATTCCCCATGCCATCAGGCCCATTGGACCGTAGGCGTCCATGGAAGCTTTCTTTTAAGAGTTAACCGTTGAGATGGCGTGGTCTTGCTACTTTGCGTTGGGTAATTCCACATCACGGTTCTTTTCAAGGCATTCTACAGTCCCTGTTAAGACAGAATAAATCAATTCAAAACTCAAGACGTTTATGGGTAAATTGGAACGATACAAAATTACCCATTTTTGAAATTGCTTGCATCTTTTGCTCGTGCTTTTCTTTTGTTTGAATCTGTCTGTCTTGCGATAATGTCTATGAGTAGATTTTCCCTCAATCTCCTTCAATATGAAGACTTCGCATTTGGGTATGACCGTTATCGGGTCAATTTGCAAATTCTTGAGAATAGGAGGGGCTTAATTTTAAAACTTGGAGCAATTGAGGGTAAATTAGAACGATACGGAACTACCCTTCGAGTTTATGCGGATTTTTACTCGCTATTAATTCTTCCCCGGGGTTGGTGAGGTGGCGGATTCAAGCATTTAATAGGGGGAAGTCGGATTATTACTCCTTACTTTTACATAACTTACAAAAGCAGAAAAACACATCATGCAAGGAAATAAAACACATTCACTCATTCAGGATCGGTTCTACTCCCTCTGCAGGCTCTCCCATGATCAGCTGGCTTCATCCCGGATTAGGTATGCATCGGCCATATTGAAGGTCTGGTGGTCACTGGCTGAGCATGTGCATCACAGCCTCGATGCTTTACCGATATCAAACTAGTTGATTATGGCGAAAAGATCATCGTCAATGTCCGCTTGGTGGTGATCTGTCATTTCTTCCTCGGGAGGTATTGATGATGATCCAGTAACATTGGTCCTTTTGTACCCTCTTCCAATAGAACTCGATCCTGTTATAAACTGGTCTAACTCACCTCTTAAACGTGCATTTTCGAATCCTCAAATCATGCATTTCATCAAAGGTGAGGAGGAGGCTGTTGCAGTTGGGGCAGGTGGCAGAGTCAAAAGCCTCTTTATACATCTTGTTTTTCGCTCGGAGGTTTTCATTTTCAACTCTTAGAAACTCGGCTTCGTTGTGCTCATGACAAGTCTTCATTCGGGTTCACCTATTTTGAAACCAGAACTTGATTTGCGAACGTTCAAGTCCTAGCTCTTGACTCAGTTCCATTTTTTGTTTGCCGTCTGGCATAGGGCATATTCTGAAGAAATCCTCAAGCCTTTGTACTTGCTCCTTAATATGGCGACGGTAACGCTTCTTTTGACCCTTACCGTTGTTGTCCTTATCTTTACTGAGATCTTAGACGTCGTTGGCGGAAGGGCCAGGCTCCATGGGCTCGATCCCAAACTTGACTTCGAACTCTTCCTCTCCCATATTCAGCAGGCAACGATAGCTCTCGGGAGTATTGGGTTGAGACATCTTCGATTTGGTTGATGATTTCTCAACTCACTCTGAATTCTTCTGAGCGATCGGGTATGCTTTCGAAACTTTTTCTGAGCACGGATGAATATTTCAGGAGAATGCCTCTTTTTAAAACTTAGGCGTGGGTTCATAAATCGTAACGCTCCCTCCAAGATTCCTGTCTTTCTCAACCTTTTGCCGTGTCTTCTACACGATTTGTTTTCTTTCATTCTTTTCATAGTGGTAGGGCTCCTGTCGTTATTTCTTCCACCTATCTCAAGCGTCGGCGTTGCAGGTGAGGTCTTTTCCCCGTTCGCAAATGAAGACAAGCCTTCTCTTCTTTTCGCTAAGGTTTGCCGTGTCTTCCACTCAGCTCGTCTTTCCGTCTTCTTTTTCAAAGTGGCGATGTCTCGTCAAACTTTCTGCGGAGATTTCGGACTCGCTTGGCTCGAGGTTGCCATCTGATGGGAATTCGAGCCAACGAGGGTGGTGCCAATAGAGAATGGTAGATAAGAGAAATTTTGACTGGTTGATACCGTCACTATGAAATCAATATTTACTTCAAAGCAGATTACTATGTTCGCATTCCGCTCATCTGCCTCACCTCTCTCCCCCTTGTATTCTGCTTTCAAAAATGGCCAATTCTCCTAATCATACCTTCTCCGCCGAAGTCCTGGCTGGGTGGGAGAGACTCTACAATCTTCTTGGTAGAGGTTACGCTCATATAGCCCAAAACTCTACCGTTGAGGCTGAAATTCTTGGTTTATTCATGACCGTGGATGCTGCTTCTGTTGAGGGTACTCAACTGGGGAAGGAGTATCGGAACTTCTCGACCCTCTTCATCAATTTTCTGGCTGCCTATAACCGCGCTTATGAGACGGTTCTTGTGACTGCCGTTGTGAAAGCTCATTACCAAGATCGGCACGAGCATCTGGAAACAGTCACATTTGTGGCTGATAATCACAAGAAAGCCCTCAAGTTTGCTAACGATCAGCTTTCGTGGCTGGTTCGTGAGAGGGGAAAGTTGGTGGACCGTCTGGCCTTGATCCGAACTTACGCCGAACAGGAGCCAGGCAATATTGTGGTGAGGTGCAAATGCGGTTGGCTGCAGGAGAGGCTTGATGACATTACGGCAGACATTGCTTTCGAGAGGGCGGCGATTCTGGATTTGGAGTTTGCCGTCAAGCATTATGAGGCCAGTATGGCCCAGGCTAAGGAGAAGTGCGATCGCCTCTTCTTTAGGCTCGCGGAGCTTAATCCCGAGAGCGCCTGGTACACCCAGAGCATCAACTGTTTAGAGAGTCAGTTGAGCTCTTTCGTAATGGTTATCAGGGCCCAATTTGGCTTTACCTTTCCTCTCCAGTGAGCTATTGTAAAACCTGTTGACGAATGGAATGAAGAGAAAGCTTCTAATGTTTGTGTTTTATTCTTCTTGTCATTTCTTCTCTCATATAACATAATTGAATGATTTAAGGCACTCCCCACACCTACTTCAGTTAGGACCAGAGCACCTCTTGAGAGTACTGTCTTTAAGATATATAGGTCACCATAGTCTAGAGCAAACTTAGTTTCTAAAATAGGGACTGTTGGCAGCAACCTTTGTGGGACGAGATCATCCCTCTCTATTAGATTCAATCTGCTTCTATCAATTATACCTCCGAAGGAATACGTAGGAAGTGTATCTCTACCTCAGCTGGTAGGATTGCCTCAATCTTGTCTTATCTTGACAAATGGTGGCTGTAAAAATGATAATACACAACCTAATGGACAAAGGCAAGACGCCATCACTCCTCTCTGATGATGATATGGAAAAAGGATTCGGCGGCGGCCCCCACCGATCACAGTAAAACCCACAACTGGTCATTATTACCGTCCTGACCACTCGGTTAGTATGCCAATAAATAAACCTGGCCATCCGTTACGTGTCCCAGTTCTTTTCACGCTTTATCTCTTTTGGCATCCACTTATTGTTGTGTCAGTTGCCTATAGCGTCGGGAGAAATGTTTGTGGGTCACACTTCGATAATAAGGCACCGGGCCTCCAAAATCCACCACATGATTCGTATCCGATAAAGATAAGAGGCAAGCCTTTGCTTAATTTAATCAGAAAGGCATTGCGAGGTCGAGTTAAGATCATTGCTTCATGGATTCTGATAATCTGCGCCTTTTCAAGAAAAATACAAGAATCCCTCTAATACATTAAAAATGCCCCCATGTTTAACCCGAATTCATTCACTACCACATCAAAATACATAGCTTGTACGTGCTCAATAATGGACATATTTTCGACTCCGGAAGAATTGGCCTCTTCATAAGCCCCCAGGGTTAAGGGGTCAGCAATTTCCTGTCCTCTTGTATTTCTGAAGGTTATTTCTAATTTTTACTCCCGCCTGGGGTACCTAGGATTTCCTGCAAAAGCAAAGAACATAATTAGTATGTGATCCAAAAGAGATCGGTCCATGACCCCTAGATTAGTCTAATTTTATTTTTCCATTTTATGAGAAATTAGAGAAAATTTTCTTCAAAAAGGATTTTCTTGCAGATGTTACAAATTAGAAAAGATGTGATAAAATCCTTTGCATTTAGCAAATTTCCCGAAAGAATCTTTTTTTTCTTTTATCAAAATGAAATTTTAAGGATGAATTCGTTAAGAAAATCTTTTGTTTATTGAAGCCTTAAGGAAAACTGTGACAAAATCTTTCATTAGTAAACAAAATTTTCTTAAGAATTTTTCATGTTCATTTTTTCAAATGGGATACCAATTTAGTTTTTATTTTCTTTTGAAAAATGACCATGATATTAAATTCAAAATTTGACTGAATCCTAACATGGAACGACCCAAAAATAAATACAAGATAAGGTTAGAAAACTTACTTCACCTTGAAAGAAATACCATGCAAATCATATAGACATGCACATGAATCGTGAGTTTAAATCTTAGCCTATCTACTCTAAAGGCTGACAAATTGAAGCGAAAGACTTACGGTAAGGCGACAATCTCGCGCACATAATCAAGATTAGTCGTGATCCCACGACGTAACCAGGATTAGCCGGGCCTCCCCACTTCGGCTGCTCGAGCTAAAAATTAAAACCACTGCTTTGGTAATCTTACCAAGCCTGAGGCCTAACTTTTAAACTCATTTTTGAAAAGAGGTTCGAGATTGAATCTGGGCTAACTTTCGACGTGATCTCACGCCGAACGCTAAAACCAAATCACAATACCATCCTAAAACTAGTGGTCCAGGTCCGGCCACAGGACATGTGTGATGTAGTGCTAAAACAATTAATCATGCACAACAATTAATTTACAAACACCGCTTCAAAAATGTGCGAAATTAAACAAACAATTCCAACACCAACCTGCAAAACAAAGGGTTAGTCAAACACTCCACCCCTTATAACTCCCATCTGCAAAACGATTTAACATCTAAAGATTAGGATTCACCCAATTCAGATCAAATAAATTTTCATGAAATATTCTGGCCTAAGTCCTCTAAGTTCTTAAATTTTCAAAAATTAAGAACACGTCCCCAGCAGAGTCGCCAAGCTGTCACGACCTAAAATTCATTTTTTAGGTTAATGGATTACCAGATTAATTGATTAAATTAACTAACCTAGTTCGAGCTCTCTCAAGCTCTACCAAATCGCGACTTTAGTTTTTGTTCAAATGGTTTTAAATTTTGGAGTCGCCACTAATAATTTTTGGTAGGTTGATTAGAAACCTAAGTAAATTAGTGAGAGAACTAAATTACTTTTACGAACCAGAGATTATCAGTTCGGGGACTTGGTTACACTAGTTAATTAAAACTAATGCCCTTTCGGTACCTTAATTTCATGGGTATCCTAATTTGGCAACTCAGGCTTGGTTTATTCCTAAGGCTCTAGTGGAGTATTCTCTTTTTGTATTTTCACTTTTTTAAATGGAATATACGTAAGTGACATTTTTTTTGGCATTTTCAAAATATTAAGTATTTCCCTGAAGCTGAAAGAGGGAGCGAGTTAACGACTTCTGTGCAGTGCTGCGAGTTACTCATTTTAGGGTTTAGTGATTCAAAAATTAAATTACAGGAAGTGAATAACAATAAATAAAGACGACCAATGGATAGCTCAGCCTTGGCTTGGCCCTCTCCTTTGGGGTTTAAGGTGCAGGAATTTAAATTGCAGAAATTTAAAATGACCTCCAGTGAGCGGGTTCTGCCCTTCACATTCTAGGGTTTAAATTCTTTAAAATAAAACGAATTGATTTGACAATTCGGGCCGAAATCCATCGACGGATCAATTGAAAATTTAATGGGCACTCAAGAGCTCGTCAGCACCAATCTTACACCTCCATGGGATTTACCGTTGACTTGGAGTTGTCCTTTGCCTGACATAAAAATATGAAGAAATGGAGTGATGGAGCAAATATGATTTAATTCACATTAAAAATTAGAACAATGAAAGAAGCACTTAGCTTCAATGGCATTATGAGAAGCGCTTGATGGATCTAATTGGTTCCTGCCTGAAATCAAATATGAGGAAATAGAAGAAGAGTAGAAAATTTGGGCTAATTTATACTAAAAAATCAAAGAGAGTAGAGGGACACTTAGCTTCAAATCTCGGATGAATTCTTGATTTATGTTGATCGATGAAGAAATTGATGATGATAACCCGCTAGCTTTAAACTCCCATCATCTTCAAAATTCTCTCTCTCTTTTTGGTATTTTTTTTCTCTCAAATTTTTCTTTAATCTCCCAAAACCCTCTCAAACATCCAAAATTTTCTCTCCAAAAAAATTCCTCCTCTCAAGCTCACTTCTTTCTCCTTTTATAATCCACTCATCTATCTCCCATTCTAATTTTTCCACTAACTCTATCTCCCATTCTAATTTCTTCACTAACTCTTCTTCATTTTCATCTTCCCTTCTCCATCTCTATCTCACATTCTAATCTCTCTACTAACTTTTCTCCATCTTCATCTTCCCTTCTCCATATTTATCTCCCATTCTAATTTCTCCACTAACTTTTCTTCATCTCCATCTTCCCTTCTCTATTCTTATCTTATTTTCTCCATCCATTCTTCTTCATCTTCTCTTCTCCATCTTCCATTCTCTATTTTTATCTTATTTTCTCCATCCATTCTTCTCCATCTCCTCTTCTCCATCTTCCCTTCTCAATTCTAATTTCTCCACTAACTCTTCTTATTGTTATTTGCAAAATAATCCTTCAAGAGTTAGGTATTTGCACTCTAGTCCCTGAATTTTAATTATTTACAATTTAGTCCCTGAAAAAAATATTTCTTTAAGTCCAAATCTCCTCACAATTTTTGACACAATTCACCGCATATCAAATTTAAGCTCATTTCTTGTTACTGAAAATAATTTAATTAAAGTCCTTTTTGTAAAATTGAGTCATTCTTGGTATAATTGTGCCAAGATGAAAATTTAGAATATTAGAGAATAATGTCACGACTCCAGAAATACCAAAATTGAAAATTACGGATTTTCTACAATTTTTACAATTAATCTAAAAATGGGATTAATAAGGTAACACCCGATTCAAAAATAATTTAATTTTTTTTGCAGATTTTCTTTGGCGAAAATGAAAGTAAAATTAAAAGAAAAATGTTGACTATTTATTCAATTTTTTGTGGCTTCAAATTCCATTTTATTTATTAAATATTTTCCTAATTTACTAAAAATATTAAAAAATGCAAAAAAAATATTAAAAAATTATTTTTTGGTCAAAATTGGTTCCCTAGGCTTGGCCAAGATTCCCAAAGTTGATTTTTCAATTTTATGAAGTTTTATGGATTTTCTATTAATTTTCGAAAGTAAAAATACCGAAAAATATTGAAAATATGGAAAATAATTTTTTGATCAAAATTGGTTCCCTAGGCTTGGCCAAGGTCCCCAAAATTGATTTTTAATTTTAAGAATTTTGATGGACTTTATATTAACTTTAAAAGAGAAAAGATCACTAAAAATCAGGTGTCAACAGGTAAGAGGCTTGGTCAGGTGGCTTTGCTTACTTCCATTTTCCTTCGGGAAGATCATACGGGACTTTGTAAGTCATCTTCCTTTCAAGCTTGAATGGAAATGGTTGCGGCACTGGATCATCTTTCATCTCTTTAATAGAGCCATGTTGGGCTCTGTTGACACCTGATTTTTAATCATCCTTTCTGTTTTAAAATTAATAAAAAAATTTTTTTTTATAAAAACTCATAAAATTGAAAAATCAACTTTGGGGACCTTGGCTAAGCCTAAAGAACCAATTTTGATCAAAAAATGATTTTCCATATTTTTCGTATTTTTCGGTATTTTTTATTTATTTATTTCGAAAATTAATAGAAAATTCATAAAAATTAATAAAATTGAAAAATTAACTTTGGAAGCCTTGGCCAAGCCTAGGCAACCATTTTTGAACAAAAAATAAATTTTCATATTATATATATATTAAAGAATAATACAAAAATACTTGAAAATTTTGGAAAATTAACATTTGAGGCAAAAAAAATACACAAAGATAGTTAATATTTTTATTTTAAATCTATTTTCATATTGGCCATCGCAAATTCAGAAAAATCCAATTCGAGTCACGTGTTCCTTCACGAGTATAATCTCGAATCGGGCCTAAAAAAATTTAATTTGAGCCAACTTATTTTTAATTTTCACTTTTTATGAGTTGTGACATTGTCTTCTAATATTTTAAATTTTCATCTTGGCTCAATTATACCCAGAATGACTCAATTTTGCAAAAGGACTTTAATTAAATTCTGCATTATTTTCAGGGACAAGAAATGAGCTTAAATTTGACATGTGGTAAATTTTGGTGTGTCAAAAATTGTGAAGAGATTTGGACTTAAAGAAATATATTTTTTTATGGACTGAATTGTAAATACTTAAAATTCAAGGACTAGAGTGCAAATACCTAACTCTTGAATGATTATTTTACAAATAACAAAAAGAAGAGTTAGTGGATAAATTAGAATAGAGAAGGGAAGATGGAGAAGAGGAGATGAAGAAAAGAAGTTGGAGAAGGATGGATGGAGAAAATAAGATAAGAATAGAGAAGGGAAGATGGAGATGAAGAAGAGTTAGTGGAGAAATTAGAATAAAAGATAAGAATAGAGAAGGGAAGATGGAGATGAAGAAGAGTTAGTGGAAAAATTAGAATGGGAGATAAATATGGAGAAGGGAAGATGAAGATGAAGAAGAGTTAGTGGAGAGATTAGAATGTGAGATAGAGATGGAGAATGGAAGATGAAAATGAAGAAGAGTTAGTGGAGAAATTAGAATGGGAGACAGAGTTAGTGGAAAAATTAGAATGGGAGATAGATGAGTAGATTATAAAAGGAGGAAGAAGTGAGCTTGAGACAAGGATTTTTTTTTTAGAGAAAATTTTGGATGTTTGAGAGAGTTTTGGGAGATTGAAGAAAAATTTGAGAGAAAGAAAATACCAAAATAGAGAGAATTTTGAAGATGATGGAAGTTTAAAGCTAGGGGTTATCATCACAAATTCCTTCATCGATCAATATAAATCAAGAGTTCTTCCTCGTCAACGAGCAAGCAAATTCGAGCTAAGTGTTTTTATTTATTCATTTGTTTATGGTTTTACTTGCAAATTAGCACAAATTGTATACACTTTCTCCATCTCCTCTTTTTTTTCATATTTTATGTCAGGAGAAGGATATCTCTACGTCAACAGCAAAAATCTCGTAGAGATGCAAAAATCGGCCCAGACAAGCTCCTAAGCTGTCCACCGATTTCTCAACTGATCTGTGACTAAAAGTCCCTCTTAATTCAAAAGAAACTCTCTATATTGGGAACATAGAGAGCGAAAATCAATTATAGAAATCCCTCCAAAAAAAATGGGAGATAAGTACTCTTTCCACTCTTCTGGTTTTAGGTGCAGATTAGCACATATTTTGTATACTGACATTTCACTCTATTTTATGTCAGGAAGCCGCAGCTTTATATCAATGGTCAACCCTATGGAAGCACAAAATCGGCTTGGAGGAGTCCTCAAGCGCGCACAAATTTCAAATTGTTGAATCAATTCGTTGTATTTTATTTTAAAGAATTCATACTCCAGAATGGAGAGGACAAAGTCCATCCGCAATTTAAATACCTGAACCATAAATCTCAAAGGGAAGAGCCAAGCCAATGCTTAGCCTCTTATTGGAGGTTTTTACTTACAGTAGTTAAATACCTGCAACTTAAATACCGATACCTTAAATCCCAAAGGGAAGAGCCAAGCCAATGCTTAGCCTCCCATTGGAGGTTTTTATTTACAGTAGCTAAATACCTGCAACTTAAATACATGTACCTTAAATCCCAAAGGGAAGAGCCAAGCCAATGCTTAGCCTCCCATTGGAGGTTTTTACTTACAGTAGTTAAATACCTGCAACTTAAATACCTGTACCTTAAATCCCAAAGGGAAGACCCAAGCCAATGCTTAGCCTCCCATTGGAGGTTTTTACTTACAGTAGTTTAAATACTTGCAACTTAAATACCTGTACCTTAAATCCCAAAGGGAAGAGCCAAGCCAATGCTAGGCCTCTCATTGGAGGTGTTTATTCACTGTCATGTACTTCCTATAATTTAATTTTTGAATCATCAGACCCAAAAGATAAGTAGGTCGTAATACTGCACAGAAGTCGTTAACACACTCCCTCTTTCGGCTTCAGGGAATCTTTAACACTTAAAAAAATATAACAAATAAAAATATATACCATCCATGTATCCTATTTAAAATGTGAAAACACAAAAGAGAATACCCTACTAGAGCCTTAGGAATAAACGAAGTCTGAGTTGCCGAATTAGGATATCCATGAAATTAAGGTACCGAAAGGGCATTAGTTTTAATTAACTAGTGTAACCAAGTCCCCGAGCTCCTAATCTCTGGTTCGCAGGAATAAATTAGTTCTCCCGCTAATTTATTTAGGTTTCTAATCGACCTACCAAGAACGATTAGTGGCGACTCCAAATTTTAAAATCATTTAAACAAAAACCAAAGTTGCGATTCGGTAGGGCTTGGGAGGGTCCGCGTTAGGTTAGTCAAATCTAATTAACCTAATAATCCGTTAACCCCTTTTAAAATTTAAAATTTTTTTAGGGGGTCGCGACAGACTGGCGACTCCGCTGGGGACAGAGATTTTTAAATTTTCGAAAAAAGATACCAATTGGAATACTTAAATTTTTTCGAAATTTTAAAAGTCTTAATGGACTTAGGCCAATGAAAATTTCATGCATATCTCGCTTCTGGCGATATTGTTTGGGACTCATTCTATAGGTGTTATATGTTTTTGCAGGATGAGAGTTATAAGGGGTGGAGTGTTTGGCTAACCCCTTTGTTTTGCAGGCTCGGTGTTGGGTTTATTTGTTTAATTTCGCACATTTTTAGAAGCGCTGTTTTGATATCAACTGTTGTGCATGTCTTGCATACTCTGAGGATCACGACACCTGCACACACAAGCGTCTAAACCCAAGTCGCGAAATTCTTCCTAGAAAACCATAGATAAGGATCGAATATGCAAAGCTCTTGCGTCGATTGCGCTCGGGTTGACCATATTTTATTCCGCTCATTATCTGAATTGACAATTCTTCCCATTGTGATTTGATTGCGCGGAGGGTAAGTTTGTCAATTCAGATAGTGGGAGCCTTTTTAGGTCCATACCTTGTCTCTCCTTCTTTTATTTTCTAGAGTCCACTCCTCACTTGAGTCATGCGCATGACTATGTGATTTGCATTTCTCCAAGGTAAAAGTAAGTTCTCTAATTTTATCTTGTATTTATTTTCGGTCGGTCCATGCTAGGTGTTAGTCAGTTTTTGAGCTTGATATTACGACCATTCTTTTTAAAAGAAAATAAAAATTAAATTTGTCCCTCATTTCTTTTTAAAAAAAATTTTTTTTGAAAAAATGATGTAAAAAAATCCCTTCATGGGAATTTTATTAACCAATAAGGGATTTTTGTCATATTTTTATTGCTTCAATAAAAATGAAATTTTCCTGAAAAAATTTTTCTCTGAAAATTTATTTCAATAAAAAGAAAAATTCCTTCAAAAAAAACTCTAGTAGACATCAAGTGATTTTATCACATTTTTCAAATTATTAAAACTTGCAAGAAAATTTTTCTCGAGAAATTCGCTCATGTCTTTCTAAGAAAATTTTCTCTAAATAAAATTAGACTAATTGACCAATAAGAGATTTTTGTCCTGTTTTTCTTGCTTCAATAAAAATGAAATTTTCCTGACAAATTTTTCTCTGAAAATTTATTTCGATAAAAAGAAACATTCCTTCAAAAAAAAACATCAAGTGATTTTATCACATTCTTTCAAAATATAAAAACTTGCAACAAAAATTCTTTTCGAGAAATTCGCTCATGTTTTTCTAAGAAAATTTTCTCTAAATAAAATTAGACTAATGTCTCGGGGGAATTTTGTTAACCAATAAAGGATTTCTGTCAGGTCTTTCCTGCTTCAATAAAAATAAAATTTTCCTGACAAATTTACCTCTGAAAATTTATTTTGATAAAAAGGAAATTCCTTCAAAAATTTTAGTAAACGTCAAGAGATTTTGTCACATTCCTTAAAAAAATAATAATAAAGAGTAATAAATCTGCAAAAAATTCTGTATCAGAAATTAACCCATTTCTTCCTAAGGAAATTTTTTTTCTTTTTTTTTCTGATTTCTCTATAAAATAGAAAAAATCAAATTGGACTAATATAGGAGTCATGGACCGACATTCCTTGTGTCGCATACTAATTATATCCTTTTCTTTTGCAGGAAGATCCTAGATACCCCAGACGGGTGTAAAAATTAAGTTCAATAATATATCAAGAATCATCTTTAGAAATACCAAAAGATGAAAAACACCGAGGCTTCAACCGTTAATTCTGGGGGGCAAACGAACACTGTCCATCTTTGACAGACAAAGTTGTGTCAATCCGTAAACTTGTATGGGCAGTGTATTCTGATATGATGGTGGATTTATACTGATTAAACACGGGGGTATATTTAATGTATTGCAGAGGATCTCGCGTCTTTTGAAAGACAATATGGATTATATAATCAGAACCCATGAAACAAATACCTTTACCTGATTAAATCAACCAGAGACGGGTCTTAAAATTTCCTATTATCCGAAACACGCGGAGAGCTTCAGAGGACCAAGGTTCTATTAATGAACATAGCCCACAGGAATTTCTCCCGACGCTACAGGCGACCGACACGAGCAAGTAGACGCCGAAAGAAACAAAATATGGATAAAAGTGGGCACACAACAGGTGGCCAGATTTACTACCAGCGCACTGATCGAGTTGTCATAGCGTTATTGTTCGTGATCTCAAGATGGATAGTGGGGGCCACCGCCGAACCCATCATCAATGTTCTCGATATCATCGTCTGGAGCAATTAAACAAGAACATCAAGAAGAACATTAAGCCTCGACATCTTCGGTACCTCAAATCGTTTTGTTATGCTATGCGGAAGAAACGATAGCAGGAAAATTAAAAACAAAAAAAAACAAAACACGTGAAGCTTTTCTTTCATTCCATTCATCAAAGAGTATTACAACAACTCACTGGGGAGGAAAGGTAAAGCCAAACTGGGCCCTGATAACCATTACGAAAGAGCTCAACTGACTCTCCAAACAGTTGATGCTCTGGATGCACCAGGCGCTCTCGGGATCAAGCTCCGCGAGCCTAAAGAAGAGGCGATCGCACTTCTCTTTAACCTGGGCCATAGTGGCCTCGTAATGCTCAACGGCAAACTCCAGGTCCGGAATCGCTGCCCTCTCAAAAGCAATGTCTGCCGTAATGTCATCAAGTCTCTCCTACAGCCAACCGCATTTGCACATCATCACAATATTGCCTGGCTCCTATTCGGCGTAAGTTCGGACCAAGGCCAGACGGTCCACCAACTTTCCTCTCTCACGAACCAGCCACGAAAGCTGATCGTTGGCAAACTTAAGGGCCTTTTTGTGATTATCAGCCACAAACGTAACAGTTGCCAGACGCTCGTGCCGGTCTCCGTAACGGGCTTTCACGACGGCGGTCACAAGGACCGTCTCATAAGCGCGGTTATAGGCAGCTAGAAAATTGATGAAGAGGGTCGAGAAGTTCCGATACTCCTTTCCCAGTTGGGTACCCTCAACAGAAGCAGCGTCCACGGTCCTGAATAAACCGAGGATTTCAGCCTCAACGGTAGAGTTTTTGGCTACATGAGCGTAACCTCTACCAAGAAGATTGTAGAGTCTCTCCCACCCAGCTAGGACTTCGGTGGATAATGTGTGGTTAGGAGAATTGGCCATTTTTGAAAGCAGAATACGAAAGAAAGGGGGAGAGAGGTGAGGCAGATGAGCAGAATGCGAAGATGGTAAGCTGCTTCAATTTAAATACTGATTTCATAGGGGCAGTCCTTATAGGTTTTCCTATCTACCATTCTCTGTCGGCAACACCCCCGGTGGCTCAAATTCCAGCCAAGTGGCAACTTCGAGTCGAACAAACCCGACGTCTCTGTGGAAAAGCTGGACGGGACTCCACCGCTTTGAAAAAAGAAAGAACGAAAAGACGAGCTGAGTGGGGGACAAAGAAATTTTCGGCAGAAAGAGAGATATTACTCGTCTTCATTGGAGGACCCGCCAGTAAATCGACTGTGGAAATCTTGACAGGGGCCCTCTACCGCGAAAAGAAAGAAGAAGACAAACTGAGCGATAAACGAGGATTTCCCCTTTGATCAAAAGCTACTTCGAAGATTGTTGACCACATTCAAGATTGCGACATTAACTAGGCATGGCGTCGTTCGATGATTTGCTTCCAAGAATACATGAAAGACATTGAAGCTGCACCATAAAAGACTGGCGCCCGTACAATGTCCCCAAGTTGCTCCTCGTCGGAATTCTCAATTCTGCAGGACTTTTCCATGTGGTGTATGATGATGAAAAAGAAAAGGGAAGGGTAACTCTCAGTAAGTAAAATGACGGAGGAGACAAAAAATAGTTGAGGACAAAAGAAAAGTGGAGGCACCATCATTAAAAAATGGTAAAGAAACAATGCATATTAAGCCACAGATTGCTTCAGTCGGCGGTGGCCTTGGTGGACATCATTTGCAGTGGCCAGCTATACATTTGCAAATGCTGGAGACTCAAGGGCGGGGGGTTGGTCTAAAAAGGAAAAAAAAAGCATCATGAAGAGAGGAGAATAAAGAAAAGGATCAGACATTCGGTGGAAAAGAAAGCAAGAAAAGATGAAGCAAGGAGACCTTTGATAGAAGGTATCAGAAGAGAGGGGGAAAAAGGGGGGCGATGTTCATCATTCTGATCATCATGATCATTCCCATGACAGCAAAAAAAAGGGTTGTTCGCAGGGCACGTGTGAGGGATCTATCGTCTCCTCCCTCAGCCTCGAGCTTTCCCATCTAGGGATTCATCCCCAAGCACACCGGCTCGATAGTTGGGAGGAAGGGCTCGACGACCAAAGAGGAGGCTCTTATTGATGGGCTTCCTATGGAGTACTATGAGGATGAATGGCAAGCTCGCTAAAGAGAGAAGACAGAGGAGCTGCCAACTTTAATGAAGAGGAAAATAAACCAGCTCCAGCTAAAAAAAGTGTCCACAGAAGAATGCAGGCTCTCTGTGTACTATTCAATATTAAGGAAGAAGAATGATGAGCATTTCTCAGACAGCATCTTATTTTTGCGAGATGTTGATGCTCTAGCGAGATGTTCAGTCTCCGCAAGCTTCATTAAGAGGTAAATCTATGAAGGTCTTGGGCCTTCTGGATAGAGAACAGCCCCCTGGTATCATAGCTGACTCACAGAAGTTCGTTAAGTCCGAGACAGATAATGTCATTCAGATGCCTGACCTAAGAGATACGGGTGATCCTAATGAATCTGGCAGAGCAAATAACTACTCAGGGATGTTATAAATAATTAATTATGATCACATATTATCAAAATATCAATATTTAAATTACATCAACGTTATATTACGCACATTTTACATGATAACCGTTTCGCCCGATAACCGTCTTGATGGGAGACAGTTGTCTATAAGGGGCAAACGTCAGTTTAAATGGATCATCTAAGCCAATCCCCCTACGTCAGTTAAAAAAAAACAAAATGTGGTTACGTCGTTATTCATATTGGAGACGTCAGTTTCTCATCTAGAATGTACAAGAAACTCATGTTCAAGAGAAAAACCACAGAGAATACACCATCGCTTCGGATGGGATAATTGGCTAGAGAGATCCCGTTTTTCATCGGATGTTCAACGCATGTATACGAAATCATCGTCTTCATCAATGGCTGGAGGTATGTTCGTTTATCATCACGTTTCCGCATCTTCGTTCCCGATACGCACGACTTTCGTTTTGCATTTAAGGTTTCGAGATCGAATTATAGTTCTCACATTTGGTATTAGAGCCAGGTTAATTTCTGCTTTGATGTTGAACGTTTGATTTGTGTTGAATTATTGTGTTTTGGGTGAATTTCGTGAGAATTTTTGGGTAAACCATTGTTGGGGTATTCTAGCCGCAAGATTTTTTGGCCGATTCCGGCAAGTCGCGACACGATTTCGGAACCATAAGGTTATCTCGCCATGGAGAACAAAAACCCTAAGGTATCTCAATTTTTTATTGTTCGGCGGAGATGAATTTCGGAAAAGAATTCGCGGATTAGGGTTTTTCGCGCTTGAGCGATTTTGCTTGATTTTGAGAAAAATCTTTTACCATTTTCGTTGATTCTTGAACCTATATGGTCGCGCCGATGGTGTCTTCGAAACCCATCATTTATTTCCACTAGACCACTCAACCATCTTGTCTTGTTGTGTTCAAAGTTGACACTTATTATTATTATTACTAAAGAAGGGCTGATTGTGGAGATTCACACGTGAGTGGCGCATGCTTGACCATGAAATACCCGTTTTATCCCTCCGTGCCAAAAATTTACGGTTATGCCCCCAATTTAATTTGTTTACGATTTTACCCATTTAGTTAATTTACAGTTTAGTCAATGCCCACATAAAATTACAAATTTTTCCCTATATGCAATATTAAGTATATTTTGAAAGAAATTAAATGTCTCGTGATCTATATAATTTTTATTAATTAGAGTTTAGCCACAGCAACTCTAATTGATTAAATTATATATTAAGAGCCTCTAGATCACATATAGTAAATGACATTTGCTTGTAATTAATTGTATTAATAGAATGAATTTTCTCCCACGGGAATTTTCATTATATTAATATGATTAATTAGGTTGAAATATCATATTATTTTTCTTAATTTCTCCACAAGGATTAGGAGAAAGGAATATAATATGATAGTTTCATCATACAGTTTTTATGAATCTATTATAAATTAGAAACTTAGCCCATAAGCAGTTTTGATGTTATTTAATTCATATTATATAACATGTTTTGCATGGGTAAAGCATGTATCAAGTGAATTTGCCTCAAATATTGTGACGTAAACATGTTTATTTGTTTATTATGCAGTTTTACCACCTGTGAATATCTCTGATATTATTGTTCCCGAGATGAACGGTGACAACTATAAAGCTTGGAAAGAGTTAATTCTCCTACAATTGGGGTGTATGGACATTGATTATGCTATTCGGAAAGATGAACCACCTGCCGTTACAGAAACTAGCACTCCAACTGAAGTTTCTCTTTATGAACAATGGGAGCAGTCTAACCGCCTTAGTGTAATGTTCATAAGGAGTAAACTTTCTGCTAGTATTCGTGGTTCAGTCGTTTAGCATAATAATGCCAAGGCTTTACTGGTAGCTATTGATGCGCAATTTGCGTCTTCAAAAAAGGCCCGTGCCATGACCCTGATCATGAAGTTTTCATTGTTGAGGCTCACCAGTGTTAGAGGTGTGCGTGAGCACATTATGAAAATGAGGGATATTGTGGCTCAGCTTAAGAACCTTGTGTCGCGACCCTCTAAAAAAATTTTACTTTTCTAAAGGGGGTTAACGGATTATTAGGTTAATTAGATTTGACTAACCTAACGCGGACCCTCCCAAGCCCTACCGAATCGCAACTTTGGTTTTTGTTTAAGTGATTTTAAAATTTGGAGTCGCCACTAATCGTTCTTGGTAGGTCGATTAGAAACCTAAATAAATTAGCGGGAGAACTAATTTATTCCTGCGAACCAGAGATTAGGAGCTCGGGGACTTGGTTACACTAGTTAATTAAAACTAATGCCCTTTCGGTACCTTAATTTCATGGATATCCTAATTCGGCAACTCAGGCTTGGTTTAATCCTAAGGCTATAGTAGGGTATTCGCTTTTGTGTTTTCACTTTTTAAATAGGATGCATGGATGGTATATATTTTTATTTGTTATATTTTTTTAAGTGTTAAAGATTCCCTGAAGCCGAAAGAAGGAGTGTGTTAACGACTTCTGTGAAGTATTACAACCTACTTATCATTTGGGTCTGATGATTCAAAAATTAAATTATAGGAAGTACACGACAGTGAATAAACACCTCCAATGGGAGGCCTAGCATTGGCTTGGCTCTTCCCTTTGGGATTTAAGGTACAGGTATTTAAGTTGCAAGTATTTAAACTACTGTAAGTAAAAACCTCCAATGGGAGGCTAAGCATTGGCTTGGCTCTTCCCTTTGGGATTTAAGGTACATGTATTTAAGTTGCAGGTATTTAACTACTGTAAGTAAAAACCTCCAATGGGAGGCTAAGCATTGGCTTGGCTCTTCCCTTTGGGATTTAAGGTATGGGTATTTAAGTTGCAGGTATTTAACTACTGTAAGTAAAAACCTCCAATGGGAGGCTAAGCATTGGCTTGGCTCTTCCCTTTGGGATTTAAGGTACAGGTATTTAAGTTGCAGGTATTTAACTACTGTAAGTAAAAACCTCCAATGGGAGGCTAAGCATTGGCTTGGCTCTTCCCTTTGGGATTTATGGTGCAGGTATTTAAATTGCGGATGGACTTTGTCCTCTCCATTCTGGGGTATGAATTCTTTAAAATGAATACAACGAATTGATTCAACAATTTGAAATTTGTTCGCGCTTCAGGACTCCTCCAAGCCGATTTTGTGCTTCCATAGGGTTGACCATTGATATAGAGCTGCGGCTTCCTGACATAAAATAAAGTGAAGTGTCAGTATACAAAATATGTGCTAATCTGCACCTAAAATCAGAAGAGTGGAAAGAGTACTTATCTCCCATTTTTTTGGGAGGGATTTCTATAATTGATTTTCGCTCTCTATGTTCCCAATATAGAGAGTTTCTTTTGAATTAAGAGGGACTTTTAGTCACAGATCAGTTGAGAAATCGGTGGACAGCTTAGGAGCTTGTCTGGGCCGATTTTTGCATATCTACGAGATTTTTGCTGTTGACGTAGAGATATCCTTCTCCTGACATAAAATATGAAAAAAAAATAGGAGATGGAGAAAGTGTATACAATTTGTGCTAATTTGCAAGTAAAACCATAAACAAATGAATAAATAAAAACACTTAGCTCGAATTTGCTTGCTCGTTGACGAGGATGAACTCTTGATTTATATTGATCGATGAAGGAATTTGTAATGATAATCCCTAGCTTTGAACTCCCATCATCTTCAAAATTCTCTCTCTTTTGGTATTTTCTTTCTCTCAAATTTTTCTTCAATCTCCCAAAACTCTCTCAAACATCCAAAATTTTCTCTCCAAAAAAAATCCTCCCAAACACTTCAAATTTTCTCTCCCAAAAATCTCCCCCCTCAAGCTCACTTCTTCCTCCTTTTATAATCTACTCATCTATCTCCCATTCTAATTTTTCCACTAACTCTATCTCCCATTCTAATTTCTCCACTAACTCTTCTTCATTTTCATCTTCCATTCTCCATCTCTATCTCACATTCTAATCTCTCCACTAACTCTTCTTCATCTTCATCTTCCCTTCTCCATATTTATCTCACATTCTAATTTCTCCACTAACTCTTCTTCATCTCCATCTTCCCTTCTCTATTCTTATCTTCCATTCTAATTTCTCTACTAACTCTTCTCCATCTTCCATTCTCTATTCTTATCTTATTTTCTCCATCCATTCTTCTCCAACTTCTCTTCTTCATCTCCTCTTCTCCATCTTCCCTTCTCTATTCTAATTTATCCACTAACTCCTCTTTTTGTTATTTGTAAAATAATCCTTCAAGAGTTAAGTATTTGCACTCTAGTCCTTGAATTTTAAGTATTTACAATTTAGTCCCTAAAAAATATATTTCTTTAAGTCCAAATCTCCTCACAATTTTTGACACACCAAAATTTACCACATGTCAAATTTAAGCTCATTTCTTGCCGTTGAAAATAATGCAGAATTTAATTAAAGCCCTTTTGCAAAATTAAGTCATTCTGGGTATAATTGGGCCAAGATGAAAATTTAAAATATTAGAAGACAATGTCACAACTCATAAAAAGTAAAAATTAAAAATAATTTGACTCAAATTAAATTTTTTTAGGCCCGATTCAAGATTATACTCGTGAAGGAACACGTGACTCGAATTGGATTTTTCTGAATTTGCGATGGCCAACATGAAAATAGATTTAAAATAAAAATATTAACTATCTTTGTGTATTTTTTTTTTGCCTCAAATGTTATTTTTCCAAAATTTTCAAGTATTTTTGTATTTTTTAAAAAAAATTAAAAAAATATATATAATATGAAATTTTATTTTTTGTTCAAAAATGGTTGCCTAGGCTTGGCTAAGGTCCCCAAAGTTGATTTTTCAATTTTATGAATTTTTATGGATTTTTTATTACTTTAGCAATAGAAAAAATGATTAAAAATCAGGTGTCAACAGCTGCCCCTCTTTGAAAGGAAGCTCGGTAGAGGTTTATTTCAAAGACGAGATGACACCTGAATTCTAATCGACTCAATACAAGGAAATAAAAAGAGTCGTGACATGAATGTTCCACTGAAAATGAAATGAGAACCTAAGGATTCGTTATATAAAAAAACTTTAGGGTGGTTGAACTTGAACCCGTATGGTGGATCAACCCATGGTAGATTCCTAATAAAAGGATTCTACTGATTAAAAATTGAATTAAAATTTGACCCGTATGGTGGGTCATACCATTTGACCCGTATTGTAGGTCGTACCATGGTAGATTCCTAATAAAAGGATTCTACTGATTAAATTTTGATTGAGATTTGACCCGTATGGTAGGTCACCCCATGGAGATACTTGTAAGAAGGACTTGGTGACTGTAGAAAGGACTTGGTGTCTGTAAAAAGGACTTGTGCCTGTAAGAAGGACTTGATTTGCCTGTAAAAAGAACTTAATTTGCCTGTAAGAAGGACTTGATTTGCCTGTAAGAAGGACTTTGTGCCTGTAAGAAGGACTTGCGTTGCCTGTAAGAAGGACTTTGTTTGCCTGTAATAAGGACTTTATGCCTGTAAGAAGGACTTGATTTGCCTGTAAGAAGGACTTTATGCCTGTAAGAAGGACTTGATTTGCCTGTAAGAAGGACTTTGTGCATGTAAGAAGGACTTGATTTGCCTGTAAGAAGGACTTGGTGCCTGTAAGAAGGACTTAGCTTGCCTGTAAGAAGGACTTGATTTGCCTATAAGAAGGACTTTGTGCCTGTAAGAAGGACTTGGTTTGCCTGTAAGAAGGACTTGATTTGCCTGTAAGAAGGACTTTATGCCTGTAAGAAGGACTTGATTTGCTTGTAAGAAGGACTTGGTTTGCCTGTAAGAAGGACTTAGTTTGCCTGTAAGAAGGACTTTATGCCTGTAAGAAGGACTTGGTTTGCCTGTAAGAAGGACTTGGTTTGCCTGTAAGAAGGACTTAGTTTGCCTGTAAGAAGGGCTTGGTGTACCTCAAAGGGTGCCATTCTGAAATCTGGGGAGACCAGGAATCCTGCAGAAGCTCAAACCCAAATTATATTCTCCTGTAGCTTTAGGAATAAACCAAAGAAGCAGAGATCAAAAGGTCTCGAACATTTCTGTCTTTGAGACAAATCATGCTTTATTGAAGAAGGTGGATACCTGTATGTATCGCCATGGATTCAAGTTCCTCAACAACCGTCAGAATTCATCCAGGTTGAAGATATACTCACCTGAGAATTTAGAAGAAATGCCTAGTGGCTCCTCGACAACTAGGCTTGTTCATTCAATAATCGCCAAATGAATTTCAAGACTTTGGAAGGTAATTCGAACATTGGGAATGTGTTACCTGTCAGGCAGTGTCAGAGGTAACATATGCAAGCATTTTCATCAATGAGTTGATTGGTTCATGCAAAACTATTCAACCAAGTCGGCAATGATTAGAATTAGTCTGTGTGATAACTCATGATGCAATCAATCCAAATGTGGATCACGCAAAATTATTCTGTCAAGCTTGCATTACCAATTCTGTTTAAGGATGTTCTCATATTATGAACGCCTCGAATGTAATCTGAATGGGGAACTTCAGTCCGAAAAGCCTTTCTCTCACTCTAGAGAAAGGCTGTTTATCTGTAGATTAAAATGTTAGACCTATGTGGAAATGGTTTACCTTTCCTCATCCCGTTATGCCCCATTTTGCACATTTGATGTCTCCTATGCAGTTTATGCTCTAAGTTGGAGTTGGTAAATTAAACATGCGGAATAGTCATACATAATTCGTGAAATGTGTAAACACAATGCCGATGTGATAATTTTTAGCATCATGTGTGTTTATATAATGTGCAAACATGGGCGGATTTGAATTGCCCCTGGTATGTGGGTGGATTGATCAAATTGGGAAGGCCACTCCTTATGTCGAGGAGCGGTTTGTCTCAAGTTTTGCCCCTGCACGATGAGGCATATGGGTGAGGGAGCATTTTGGTTTGTTTAGTGACAGCGACCGCCATGGTTTGGCGGTTAAATGCCCCTGCAAAAAGCAGAGAAATTAGTCTCGAAATCAAACGAGATAAGAAAGACATATTTGCTTTTTCGCTTCAGAGCTTGCGATCAATTTGCCCCGTTTTTCACCAGAATAGATCTTGTCAGATGATCATAATTTTCTTTTGGATTTGTCTCCTTCAACATGTTAAATGTTAGTGTAAATATTTCCTGTAAAAAGAAAAAGAGACATATCAGCCAGTATTAAAAGGGATAAATTGAAAACGATACTGATTTACCCTTCATCTTGAATGTCTTGCACGAGTCTTTCACCAGTTTTGCTGGATTGAATTTTCCTCAACTTTTGTTGGGCGCCTCACCATTATGGCAAGACTATGGTAAAATACTGACTTTGATATTACTCGTCGAGTATTCCTGTTTGCAAAAAGAAATGCATAAAAAGTTGTTTCATTTATTTATAATACTTACAACATTCCCCACCCTTGGGGATCGAACTCGGGACATTTCGGACCTATTGTCATCCCCCATACCATTCGGTCCATTGGACCGTAGGTGTCCATGGGGCTTTCTTTTCAAAGGTTAATCCTTGGGGATAACGTGGCCCTGTTGTATCACCTTGGGCCTTGTTACGATATTTCTCGAGGTAATTTGCAATCCCTGTTAAGAATGGAATAAAAAAATTCAGGGCTCGAGATGATTATGTGCAAATTAGAACGATACAGAATTACCCATGTCTGATATTGTTCGGATCTTTCGCTTGTATTTTTCTTTAACCGAAGCTGTCCATCCCGTGGTAATGTCCATGAGTTGATTTGCCCCCAATTTAGCCCGACTAGGAAATTTGGTTTTTGGATACAACTGTATTCTCGAGTTGCTTTTGCAAATTCCTGAAAATAGAAGGGATCAAATTTAAAACCGGAGCAATTTAAGGGTAAATTGGAACGATACGGATTTACCCTTCAAATTTACACAGATTTCGTCTCGATATTAATTTTTTCGAGTTTGGTGTGGTTAACGGCTCTGAGCATTTAATAGGGGGGAAAGGGAAATGATTACTTCTAGCTTGTGCATTAATTTTGGACATCGACAAAAGGCGAGAACGTGCGATGAAACTAAGTAGACGTATTCGTCTAGGTTTAATCTTCTTCATGATGCTCTCGCGGGTTGCTGTAGACGATGATATCAAGAACATTAGAGAGGCATTCAGTGTGGCTTTCCACCAGCCGCCTAGAGACCCGCGTTCAATCATGTAAATTAATAAAGCTGCCACCACTCGATCAATGTGCCAATAAATTCGGCCATTTGTTGCGTGCTCCACTTCAACCGTGTTTTGTTTCTTTCGGTGCCCACTTGCTCTTGTCGGGCGCCTGTAGCATTGGGAGAAATACTTGTGGGTCACATTCATTAATAGAACCTCGGTCCTCTAAAACCCTCCGCGTGTTTCGGATCCGAGGAAATTTTAAGACCGGTCTCTGGTTGATTTAATCAGGTTAAGGTACTTATTTCATGGTTTCTGATTATATAATCCATATTGTCTTTCAAAAGACGCGGGATCCTCTGTAATACATTAAATATGCCCCCGTGTTTAATCAGTATAAGTCCACCGTCATATCACAATACACTGCCTATACAAGTTTACGGATTGACACAACTCTATCTGTCAAAGATGGACAGTGTTCGTTTGCCCCCCTGAATTAACGGTTGAAGCCTTGGTGTTTTTCGTCTTTTGGTATTTCTGAAGATGATTCTTGATATATTATTGAACTTAATTTTTACACCCGTCTGGGGTATCTAGGATCTCCCTGCAAAAGAAAAGGATATAATTAGTATGCGACACAAGGAATGTCGGTCCATGACTCCTATATTAGTCCAATTTTATTTTTTCTATTTTATAGAGAAATCAGAAAAAAAAAATTTCTTTAGGAAGAAATGGGTTAATTTCTGATACAGAATTTTTTTGCAGATTTATTACTCTTTTTTTTATTATTTTTTAAAGGAATGTGACAAAATCTCTTGATGTTTACTAAAATTTTTGAAGGAATTTCCTTTTTATCAAAATAAATTTTCAGAGGTAAATTTATCAGGAAAATTTTATTTTTATTGAAGCAGGAAAGACATAACAGAAATCCTTTATTGGTTAACAAAATTCCCCCGAGACATTAGTCTAATTTTATTTAGAGAAAATTTTCTTAGAAAAACATGAGCGAATTTCTCGAAAAGAATTTTTGTTGCAAGTTTTTATAATTTGAAAGAATGTGATAAAATCACTTAATGTTTACCAAAGTTTTTTTTTGAAGGAATTTTTCTTTTTATCGAAATAAATTTTCAGAGGAAAATTTGTCAGGAAAATTTCATTTTTATTGAAGCAAGAAAAACATGACAAAAATCTCTTATTGGTCAATACAATTCCCCCGAGACATTAGTCTAATTTTATTTAGAGAAAATTTTCTTAGAAAAACATGAGCGAATTTCTCGAGAAGAATTTTCTTGCAAGTTTTTATAATTTGAAAATTGTGATAAAATCACTTGATGTCTACTATAGTTTTTTTTGAAGGAATTTTTCTTTTTATTGAAATAAATTTTCAGAGGAAAATTTTTTCAGGAAAATTTCATTTTTATTGAAGTAATAAAAACATGACAAAAATCCCTTATTGGTTAATAAAATTCCCATGAATGGATTTTTTCGCATCATTTTTTCAAAAAAAAATTTTAAATAGAAATGAGGGACAAATTTAATTTTTATTTTCTTTTAAAAAGAATGGTCGTAATATCAAGCTCAAAAACTAACTAACACCTAGCATGGACCGACCGAAAATAAATACAAGATAAAATTAGAGAATTTACTTTTACGTTGGAGAAATGCAAATCACATAGTCATGCGCATGACTCAAGTGAGGAGTGGACTCTAGAAAATAAAAGAATGAGAGACAAGGTATGGACCTAAAAAGGCCCCCACTATCTGAATTGACAAACTTACCCTCCGCGCAATCAAATCACAATGGGAAGAATTGTCAATTCAGATAATGAGCGGGATAAAATATGGTCAACCCGAGCGCAATCGACGCAAGAGCTTTGCATATTTGATCCCTATCTATGGTTTTCTAGGAAGAATTTCACGACTTGGGTTTAGACGCTTGTGTGTGCAAGTGTCGTGATCCTCAGAGTATGCAAGACCTGCACAACAATTGATATCAAAACAGCGCTTCTAAAAATGTGCGAAATTAAACAAATAAACCCAACACCAGCCTGCAAAACAAAGGGGTTAACCAAACACTCCGCCCCTTATAACTCCCATCCTACAAAAACATATAACACCTATAGAATGAGTCTCAAACAAGATCGCCAGAAGCGAGATATCCATGAAATTTTCATTGGCCTAAGTCCACTAAGACTTTTAAAATTTCGAAAAAATTCAAGTATTCCAATTGTTATCTTTTTTCGAAAATTTAAAAATCCCGTCCCCAGTGGAGTCGCCAGTCTGTCGCGACCCTCTAAAAAAATTTTACTTTTCTAAAGGGGGTTAACGGATTATTAGGTTAATTAGATTTGACTAACCTAACGCGGACCCTCCCAAGCCCTACCGAATCGCAACTTTGGTTTTTGTTTAAGTGATTTTAAAATTTGGAGTCGCCACTAATCGTTCTTGGTAGGTCGATTAGAAACCTAAATAAATTAGCGGGAGAACTAATTTATTCCTGCGAACCAGAGATTAGGAGCTCGGGGACTTGGTTACACTAGTTAATTAAAACTAATGCCCTTTCGGTACCTTAATTTCATGGATATCCTAATTCGGCAACTCAGGCTTGGTTTAATCCTAAGGCTATAGTAGGGTATTCTCTTTTGTGTTTTCACTTTTTAAATAGGATGCATGGATGGTATATATTTTTATTTGTTATATTTTTTTAAGTGTTAAAGATTCCCTGAAGCCGAAAGAAGGAATGTGTTAACGACTTCTGTGCAGTATTACAACCTACTTATCATTTGGGTCTGATGATTCAAAAATTAAATTATAGGAAGTACACGACAGTGAATAAACACCTCCAATTGGAGGCCTAGCATTGGCTTGGCTCTTCCCTTTGGGATTTAAGGTACAGGTATTTAAGTTGCAAGTATTTAAACTACTGTAAGTAAAAACCTCCAATGGGAGGCTAAGCATTGGCTTGGCTCTTCCCTTTGGGATTTAAGGTACATGTATTTAAGTTGCAGGTATTTAACTACTGTAAGTAAAAACCTCCAATGGGAGACTAAGTATTGGCTTGGCTCTTCCCTTTGGGATTTAAGGTACATGTATTTAAGTTGCAAGTATTTAACTACTGTAAGTAAAAACCTCCAATGGGAGGCTAAGCATTGGCTTGGCTCTTCCCTTTGGGATTTAAGGTATGGGTATTTAAGTTGCAGGTATTTAACTACTGTAAGTAAAAACCTCCAATGGGAGGCTAAGCATTGGCTTGGCTCTTCCCTTTGGGATTTAAAGTACAGGCATTTAAGTTGCAGGTATTTAACTACTGTAAGTAAAAACCTCCAATGGGAGGCTAAACATTGGCTTGGCTCTTCCCTTTGGGATTTATGGTGCAGGTATTTAAATTGCGGATGGACTTTGTCCTCTCCATTCTGGGGTATGAATTCTTTAAAATGAATACAACGAATTGATTCAACAATTTGAAATTTGTTCGCGCTTCAGGACTCCTCCAAGCCGATTTTGTGCTTCCATAGGGTTGACCATTGATATAGAGCTGCGGCTTCCTGACATAAAATAAAGTGAAGTGTCAGTATACAAAATATGTGCTAATCTGCACCTAAAATCAGAAGAGTGGAAAGAGTACTTATCTCCCATTTTTTTGGGAGGGATTTCTATAATTGATTTTCGCTCTCTATGTTCCCAATATAGAGAGTTTCTTTTGAATTAAGAGGGACTTTTAGTCACAGATCAGTTGAGAAATCGGTGGACAGCTTAGGAGCTTGTCTGGGCCAATTTTTGCATATCTACGAGATTTTTGCTATTGACGTAGAGATATCCTTCTCCTGACATAAAATATGGAAAAAAAAAGAGATGGAGAAAGTGTATACAATTTGTGCCAATTTGCAAGTAAAACCATAAACAAATGAATAAATAAAAACACTTAGCTCGAATTTGCTTGCTCGTTGACGAGGATGAACTCTTGATTTATATTGATCGATGAAGGAATTTGTGATGATAATCCCTAGCTTTGAACTCCCATCATCTTCAAAATTCTCTCTCTTTTGGTATTTTCTTTCTCTCAAATTTTTCTTCAATCTCCCAAAACTCTCTCAAACATCCAAAATTTTCTCTCCAAAAAAAATCCTCCCAAACACTTCAAATTTTCTCTCCCAAGAATCTCCCCCCTCAAGCTCACTTCTTCCTCCTTTTATAATATACTCATCTATCTCCCATTCTAATTTTTCCACTAACTCTATCTCCCATTCTAATTTCTCCACTAACTCTTCTTCATTTTCATCTTCCATTCTCCATCTCTATCTCACATTCTAATCTCTCCACTAACTCTTCTTCATCTTCATCTTCCCTTCTCCATATTTATCTCCCATTCTAATTTCTCCACTAACTCTTCTTCATCTCCATCTTCCCTTCTCTATTCTTATCTTCCATTCTAATTTCTCTACTAACTCTTCTCCATCTTCCATTCTCTATTCTTATCTTATTTTCTCCATCCATTCTTCTCCAACTTCTCTTCTTCATCTCCTCTTCTCCATCTTCCCTTCTCTATTCTAATTTATCCACTAACTCTTCTTTTTGTTATTTGTAAAATAATCCTTCAAGAGTTAAGTATTTGCACTCTAGTCCTTGAATTTTAAGTATTTACAATTTAGTCCCTGAAAAATATATTTCTTTAAGTCCAAATCTCCTCACAATTTTTGACACACCAAAATTTACCACATGTCAAATTTAAGCTCATTTCTTGCCGTTGAAAATAATGCAGAATTTAATTAAAGCCCTTTTGCAAAATTAAGTCATTCTGGGTATAATTGGGCCAAGATGAAAATTTAAAATATTAGAAGACAATGTCACAACTCATAAAAAGTAAAAATTAAAAATAATTTGACTCAAATTAAATTTTTTTAGGCCCGATTCAAGATTATACTCGTGAAGGAACACGTGACTCGAATTGGATTTTTCTGAATTTGCGATGGCCAATATGAAAATAGATTTAAAATAAAAATATTAACTATCTTTGTGTATTTTTTTTGGCCTCAAATGTTATTTTTCCAAAATTTTCAAGTATTTTTGTATTTTTTAAAAAAAAATTAAAAAAATATATATAATATGAAATTTTATTTTTTGTTCAAAAATGGTTGCCTAGGCTTGGCTAAGGTCCCCAAAGTTGATTTTTCAATTTTATGAATTTTTATGGATTTTTTATTACTTTAGCAATAGAAAAAATGATTAAAAATCAGGTGTCAACACCTTGAGGTTGAAATACCTAAGTCTTTTTTTGTATACTACATTTTGAACTCTCTTCCTCAGCAGTATACACCTTTTAAGATCTCTTATAACACACATAAGGAGAAATGGTCAATTAATGAACTCATGACGATGTGTGTTCAAGAGGAAGAAAGACTGCCTATGGAAGTAGGAGAGAGTGCTCATTTGGCAACACAAGGAAGGTATAAGGGGCAAGGCAAGCGTAAGGGAAATGGTAAAATACCTCCCCAAGCTGACATTAAGAAGGAATCCAAATGCTTTTTCTGTAGAAAGATGGGGCATATAAAGAAGGATTGCATCAGATATAAGGCTTGGCTTGAGAAGAAAGGTAATCAAATCTCTTGTGTTTGTTATGAATCTAATATGACTAATGTGAGTCACAACACTTGGTGGATTGATTCTAGATCTATAATCCACATTTTGAATTCTTTGCAAGGCTTTCAAAGCCACAAGAAGCCGATGGGAAGTGAACAGTGCATCTATTCAGGAAATAAGATGCGTTCGCATGTAGAAGCTATTGGGACATGCAGTTTAGTCTTATATAGTGGCTTCGTTTTAAATTTGGAAATGACCTTTTATGTACCTAGTTTCTCTAGAAACTTGATTTCAGTTTCAAGACTTGTACCGTTTGGTTATTCCTTTCACTTTTCAGATTCGACCTTCAGTTTATCGTATAAATATGAAATTGTTGGGAATGGTATATTATCTGATGGTCTATTTTGAATTAATTTGCAAGACAATGCCCTTTATAATGCGATGCTGTTGACACCTGATTTTTAATTATTTTTTTATTTTCAAAAATTAATAGAAAATTCATAAAAATTCATAAAATTCATAAAATTAAAAAATCAACTTTGCGGACTTTGGCCAAACCTAGGGAACCAATTTTGGCCAAAAAAATGATTTTTCGTATTTTCAGTATTTTTCGATATTTTTATTTTCGAAAATTAAAAAAAATCAAGAAAAAATGAGAAAATTGCAAAATCAACTTTGGAAGCTTTGGCCAAGCTTAGGCAACCATTTTTTAGCAAACAATAATTTTTCTTATTTTTTTGTATTTTTTAAATACATTTTTTAGAAATTAGGAAAATATTTCATAAATAATAGCATTTGATGCCAAAAAAATACATAAAAATAGTCAATATTTTTCTTTTAAATCCCTTTTCATGTTGGCCATCGTAAATTTAAAAAACAATCCAATTCGGGGTCGTGTATTCCTTCACGAGCATAATCTCGAATCGGGCCTAAAAAAATTTAATTTGAGTCAATTTATTTTCATTTTTCACTTTTAGGAGTTGTGACATTGTTCTCTAATATTCTAAATTTTCATCATGGCACAATTATACCCATAATGACCCAATTTTACAAAAAAAAAGGCTTTAATTAAATTTTACATTATTTTCAATAACAAGAAATGAGCTTAAATTTGACATGCGGTGATTTGTGTCAAAATTTGTGAGGAGATTTGGACTTAAAGAAATATTTTTTTCAGGGACTAAAATATAAATAATTAAAATTCAGGGACTATAGTGCAAATACCAAACTCTTGAAGGATTATTTTGCAAATAACAAAAAGAAGAGTTAGTGGAGAAATTAGAATAAAGACGGGAAGATGGAGAAGAGGAGATGGAGAAGAGAAGATGGAGAAAATAAGATAAGAATAGAGAATGGAAGATGGAGAAGAGAATATGAAGAAGAATGGATGGAGAAAATAAGATAAGAATAGATAAGGGAAAATGGAGATGAAGAAGTGTTAGTGGAGAAATTAGAATGTGAGATAAATATGGAGAATGGAAGATGAAGATGAAGAAGAGTTAGTGAAGAGATTAGAATGTGAGATAGAGATGGAGAAAGGAAGATGAAAATGAAGAAGAGTTAGTAGAGAAATTAGAATGGGAGATAGAGTTAGTGGGAAAATTAGAATGGGAGATAGATAAGTAGGTTATAAAAGGAGGAAGAAGTGAGCTTGAGAGGAGAATTTTTTTTAAGAGAAAATTTTGGATGTTTGAGAGGGTTTTGGGAGATTGAAAAAAAATTTGAGAGAAAAAAAATACCAAAAAGAGAGAGAGAATTTTGAAGATGATGGGAGTTTAAAGCTAGCGGGTTATCATCATCAATTTCTTCATCGATCAACATAAATCAAGAATTCATCCCAAATTTGAAGCTAAGTGTCTCTCTACTCTCTTTGATTTTTTAGTATAAACTAGCCCAAATTTTCTACTCTTCTCCCATTTTCCCATATTTGATTTCAGACATGAACCAATTATATCAATCAAGCACTTCTCATAATGCCATTGAAGCTAAGTGCTTCTTTCAGTGTTCTAATTTTTAATGTGAATTAAATCATATTTGCTCCATTACTCCATTTCTCCATATTTTTATGTCAGGCAAAGGACAACTCCAAGTCAATGGTAAATCCCATGGAGGTGTAAAATTGGCGCTGATGAGCTCTTGAGTGCCCATTAAATTTTCAATTGATCCGTTGATGGATTTCGGCCCGAATTGTCAAATCAATTCGTTTTATTTTAAAGAATTTAAACCCCAGAATGTGAAGAGCAGAGCCCGCTCACTGGAGGTCATTTTAAATTTCTGCAATTTAAATTCCTGCACCTTAAACCCCAAAGGAGAGGGCCAAGCTAAGACTGAGCTATCCATTGGTGGTCTTTATTTATTGTCATTTACTTCCTGTAATTTAATTTTTGAATCACTAAACCCAAAGTGAGTAGCTCGCAGCACTGCACAGAAGTTGTTAACTCACTCCCTCTTTCGGCTTCAAGGAAATACTTAATATTTTGAAAATGCAAAAAAAAATGTCACTCACGTATATTCCATTTAAAAAAGTGAAAATACAAAAAGAGAACACTCCACTAGAGCCTTAGAAATAAACTAAGTCTGAGTTTCCAAATTAGGATATTAATGAAATTAAGGTACCAAAAGGGCATTAGTTTTAATTAACTAATGTAACCAAGTCCCCGAACTCATAATCTCTGGTTCGTAGAAGTAATTTAGTTCTCCCGCTAATTTGCTTAGGTTTCTAATCAACTTACCAAAAATGATTAGTGGCGACTCCAAATTTTAAAACCATTTGAACAAAAAACCAAAGTCGCGATTTGGTAGAGCTTGGGAGAGCTCGAACTAGGTTAGTTAATTTAATCTGGTAATCCATTAACCTAAAAAATGAATTTTAGGTTGCGACAGATGCATGTTCATAATAATGCTGGTATAAAACAATGTGTTGTGAATGAAGATTCCTCTGTCTTGTGGCATCGGAGATTGGGACATATCTCTATAGAAAGAATTAAGCGATTGGTAAATGATGGAGTACTCGGTGCTTTAGATTTTACTAATTGTGATACTTGCGTGGACTGCATAAAGGGAAAGCAGACCAATAAGTCAAAGAAAGGTGCCAAGAGGAGTATAGAAATATTAGAAATCATACATACAGATATTTGTTGTCCAGATATGGACTCATATGGTTAAAAATAATTCATCACATTCATAGATGATTACTCACGTTTTATGTATCTCTACTTGCTTCATAATAAGCACGAAGTATTAGATGCCTTTAAGGTGTTTAGAGCCGAAATAGAGAAACAATGTGATAAGCAAATTAAAATTGTGAGATCAGATAGAGGTGGGGAATACTATGGCAGATACACTGAATATGGACAAGCACCTGGTTCGTTTGCAAAATTTCTTCAAGAGCATGGGATAGTTGCTCAATACACTATGCTTGGTTCTTCGGACCAAAATGGTGTGGCAGAAAGAAGAAACCGTAGTTTGTTGGACAAGGTGCGTAATATGCTTAGCAACTCAAAACTTCCTAAGTCCTTGTGGACTGAAGCTCTTAAGAGGGCAGTGTACATATTAAACTGAGTTCCGACCAAGGCTGTCCCAAAGACGCCTTTTGAGCTATTCAAAGGTTAGAAACCGAGTTTGCAACATGTATGCATTTGGGGATGCCCATCTGAAGTGAGAATCTATAATTCACAAGAAAAGAAGTTAGACCTAAGAACTTTAAGTGGGTATTTCGTTGGATATTCCGAAAAGTCCAAGGGATATAGATTTTGTTGTCCATCTCATACCACTAGGTTTGTGGAATCGAGAAATGCAAAATTTCTTGAAAATGACTTGATTAGTGGGAGCAATCGATTTCGAGACCCTATTCTTGAGAAAGATCATTCATATGCTCGACCTTCCACTTCAAGTACCAGATTGATTGTTGTTCATAATGCCCCTCCAATTCAAATGGCTATTGAACAACCAATCATTGAAGTTCCACAACCTGCTGACATTGGTCTAGTAGATCCAACTGTTCACCACTTACCAGAAACTGTTGAACAACTAGTTGAACAACACGCTCTTCAAGAGAATGTTGATACAATATTAATGAGATCTACTAGAATGAAGAAGTCATCAATTCCTAGTGACTACATTGTGTACCTACAAGAATCTGACTATAATATTAGAGCTGAAAATGATCCTGAAACGTTTTGGTTGAGTTGCCCGATGGTAAGAAGGCCATTGGTTGTAAATGGGTCTTCAAAACTAAGAAAGACTCATTGGGCAACATAGAGAGATACAAAGCTAGACTCGTTGCCAAAGGATTCACTCAAAAGGAAGGAATCGATTACACAGAGACTTTTTCTCCTGTATCTAAGAAAGATTATTTTCGTATCATTTTGGCATTGGTTGCCCATTTTGACATGGAATTATATCAAATTGATGTAAAAAAGGCATTCCTCAATGGAGAACTAGAAGATGAGGTTTATATGAAACAACCAGAAGGATTCCTCTCTAGTGATGGTGAGCATTTGGTGTGCAAGCTTAAGAAATCAATATATGGCTTGAAACAAGCATCCCGCCAATGGTACTTAAGGTTTCATAAAGTTATCTCTTCATTCGGTTTTGTAGAGAATATCATGGATCAATGTATATACCAAAAGATAAGTGGGAGCAAGATTTGTTTTATGTCCTATATGTGGATGATATTTTACTTGCAACCAATGATAAGGGATTGTTATATGAAGTGAAACAATTTCTCTCTAAAAGGTTTGACATGAAAGATATGGGTGAAACATCTTATGTCATTGGCATTAAGATCTATAGAGATAGAGCTCGAGGCATTTTGGGACTATCTCAAGAAACCTATATCAATAAAGTCTTAGAGAGATTTCGGATGAAAGATTGTTCACCGAGTATAGCACCCATTGTGAAGGGTGACAGGTTCAATTTGAACCAGTATCCGAAAAATGATTTAAAAAGGGAACAAATGAAAAACATCCCATATGCTTCTGCTGTCGAAAGCTTAATATATGCTCAGGTTTGTACTCGACCTGACATGGCTTTTGCTGTGGGAATGTTAAGAAGATATCAGAGTAATCCAGGTATTGACCACTGGAAAGCTGCAAAGAAGGTGATGAGATACCTAAAAGGTACAAAGGATTACATGCTTATGTATAGGCGAACTGACAATTTGGAATAATTGGATATTTGGATTCGGACTTTGCTAGTTGCGTTGATTCTCAAAAATCAACATCTAGATATATTTTTATGCTTGCTGGCAGAGCCGTATCCTGGAGGAGTGCGATTGGGGATTCCCAAAAATCAACATCTAGATACATTTCGCGCTTGACCTTTCAATTCTACGTTAATTCAAGCGCCTTAATCAGAAAAGATTTTTACGGGTTGTAACGTGGGTTGGGATTGAGGACTAAGGAAGTAAAAAGGCTTATTTTGGCCCAGAAAATATATGAGGCAGGTTTGATGTTGGTGATCATTGCATCTTTATCACCAGTCTCGGCCTTCTTATAATAAACTTCAAAGGACCCTATCGTTGCATGAGTGTTGACTCCTGATTTTTATTTCCCTTTTTCCTCTTTTAAAATTAATAAAAAAAATCCATAAAAAATTTCATAAAATTAAAAAATCAACTTTGGAGACCTTGGCCAAGTCTAGGGAACCAATTTTGGGCAAAAAAATGATTTTTCATGTTTTCCGTATTTTTCGGTATTTTTATTTTCGAAAATTAATAGAAAATCCATAAAAAAAATTCATAAAGTTGAAAAATCAACTTTGGGGACCTTCGCCAAGTCTACGAACCATTTTTGAGCAAAAATAATTTTTCTTATTTTTTCTTATTTTTTTAAACATATTTTTTAGAAATTAGGAAAATATTTAATAAATAATAGCATTTGAAGCCACAAAAATACATAAAAATAGACAATATTTTTCTTTTAAATTGCTTTTCATGTTGGCCATCGTAAATTTAAAAAATCCAATTCAGAGTCGTGTATTCCTTCACGAACATAATCTCAAATCGGGCCTAAAAAAATTCAATTTGAGTCAATTTATTTTCATTTTTCACTTTTAGGAATTGTGACATTGTTCTCTAATATTTCAAATTTTCATCTTGGCCCAATTATACCCAGAATGACTCAATTTACAAAAAAGGCTTTAATTAAATTTTGCATTATTTTCAGTAGCAAGAAATGAGCTTAAATTCAACATGCGGTAGGTGTGTCGAAAATTGTGAGGAGATTTGGATATAAAGAAATATCTTTTTCATGGACTAAATTGTAAATACTTAAAATTCAGGGACTAGAGTGTAAATACCTAACTCTTGAAGGATTATCTTGCAAATAACAAAAAGAAGGGTTAGTGGAGAAATTAGAATAGAAAAGGAAAGATGAAGAAGAGGAGATGGAGAAGAGAAGATGGAGAAGAATGGATGGAGAAAATAAGATAAGAATAGAGAATGGAAGATGGAGAAGAGAATATGAAGAAGAATGGATGGAGAAAATAAGATTAGAATAGAGAAGGGAAAATGGAGATAAAGAAGAGTTAGTGGAGAAATTAGAATGGGAGATAAGAATAGAGAAGGGAAGTTGGAGATGAAGAAGAGTTAGTGGAGATATTAGAATGTGAGATAGAGATGGAGAAAGGAAGATGAAGATGAAGAAGAGTTAGTGGATGAATTAGAATGGGAGATAAAGTTAGTGGAAAAATTAGAATTGAAGATGGATGAATAGGTTATAAAAGGAGGAAGAAGTGAGCTTGAGATGAGGATTTTTTGGGGAGAAATTTTTTGATGTTTGAGAGGGTTTTGGGATATTGAAGAAAAATTGGAGGAAAAGAAAATATCAAAAAGAGAGAGAAAATTTTGAAGATTGTGGGAGTTTAAAGTTATGAGTTATCATCACCAATTCCTTCATCGATCAACATAAATCAAGAGTTCATTCTCGTCAACGAGCAAGCAAATTTGAGCTAAGTGTTTTTATTTATTCATTTATTTGTGGTTTTAGTCTCAAATTAGCACAAATTATATATACTTTCTCCATCTCCCTTTTTCCCATGTCTTATGGCAGTAAAAAAAAAAGGGACAACTCCGTATCAACAATAAATTCCATGGAGGTACAAAGTGAACCCAAACAAATTCCAAGGTGCCCATCAAATTTGCAGCCGACCCGTCAACGGATTTTAGTTCAAATTGTTGAAACAATTTGTTGTATTTTATTTGAAAAAACTAAAACCCCATAATGGAGAGGCAAAGCGCATCCATTGGAGGTCATTTATTTCCTGCAATTTAAATTCCTGCACCATCAAACCCCAAAGGAAAGAGTCAAGCCAATGCTAAGCCGCCTATTAGAGGTTTTTACTTACTGCAATTTAAATTCCTGCACCATTAAACACCAAAGGAAAGAGCCAAGCCAATGCTAGGCCGCCCATTGGAGGTTTTTACTTACTGCAATTTAAATTCCTGCGCCATCAAACCCCAAAGAGAAGAGCTAAGCCAATGCTAGGCAGCCCATTAGAGGTTTTTACTTACCGTTATTTAAATTCCCGCAATTTAATTCCTACACCATTAAACCCTAAAGGGGAAAGTCAAGCCAAGGCTAGGCCATCCATTTGAGGTCTTTATTTACTGTTATTAACTTCTTGCCGTTTAATTTTTGAATCACCAGACCCCAAAGTGAGTAGACTGTAACACTGCACAGAAGTCGTTAACACACTCCCTCTTTCGGCTTTAGGGAATTTTAAACACTTTGAAAATAAAAAAAATACCACCCATGCATCCTATCTAAAAAGTGAAAATACAAAAAGAGAACACCCTACTAGAGTCTTAGGAATAAACCAAGCTTGAGTTGCCAAATTAGGATATCCATGAAATTAAGGTACCGAAAGGGCATTAGTTTTAATTAATTAGTATAACCAAGTCCCCTAACTCATAATATCTGGTTCGTAGAAGTAATTTAGTCCTCCCGCTAATTTACTTAGGTATCTAATCAACCTACCAAAAATGATTAGTGGCGACTCCAAATTTTAAAACCATTTGAACAAAAACCAAAGTTGCGATTCAGTAGGACTTGGGAGGGTCTGTATTAGGTTAATTCATCTAATAAACTTAATAATCCGTTAACCCGATTGAAAAGAAAATTCTTAGGGTCGCGATAGCTTGGCGACTCCATTGGGGACGAGATTTTTAAATTTTCGAAAAAAGATCAATTGGAATACTTGAATTTTTTTCGAAATTTTAAAAGCCTTAGTGGACTTAGGCCAATGAAAATTTCATGGATATGTCGCTTTTGGCGATCTTGTTTGGAACTCATCTTTAGGTGTTAAATGGTTTTGCAGATGGGAATTATAAGGGGTAGAGCGTTTGGCTAATCCTTCATTTTGCAGGTTTGGTGTGTGAGAATTATTATTTAATTTTTGAAATATTGAAGCGGTGTTTGCATTTAATTGTTGTGCATGTTTAATTGTTTTAGCACTACATCACACACGTCCAGTGGCCAGACCTAGGTCACTAGTTTTAGGATGGTATTGTGATTTGATTCTAGCGTTCGGCGTGAGATCACGTCGAAAGTTAGTCCATATTCAATCATGAACCTCTTTTCAAAAATGAGTTTTAAAAGTTAGGCCTCAGGCTTGGTAAGATTACCAAAGCGGTGGTTTTAATTTTTCGCACAAGCAGCCGAAGTGGGAAGGCCCGGCTAATCCTGATTACGTCATGGGATCACGGCTAATCTTAATTATGTGCACGAGATTGTCGCCTTGCCGTAAGTGTTTCGCTTCAATTTGTCAACCTTTAGAGTAGATAAGCTAAGATTTAAACTTACAATTCATTTGCATATCTATGTGACCTACACGGTATTTTTTACGGTGAAAGTAAGTTTTCTAACTTCATCTTGTATTCATTTTTGGTCGGTCCATGTTAGATGACGATTAAATTTTGAACTTAACATCATGGCCATTTTTTAAAAGAAAATAAAAATCGAATTGTTGTCCCATTTCAAAAAAAAAATTGAATGAAAAATGAATATGGGAAAACCCCTTCGGGAAATTTTGTTGAATAATAAAAATTTTTGTCACATCTTTCTTACTTAAATAGAAGTGAGATTTTTTCAACAAATTTACCTTGAAAATTCATTCTGATAAAAAAGGAAATTCTTTCGAGAAATTTGGTAAATATCAAAGGAATTTGTCACATTTTTTCCTAAGTTATAAAATCTACAAGAAAATTTTTTCTGAAGAAATTCACCCATGTTTTTGTAAGAAAATTTTCTCTAATTCCTCATAAAATTGAAAAAGTAAAATTGGACTAATCTAGGTGTCATGGACCGACCTCTCTTAGATCACATACTAATTATGTCCTCTACTTTTGCAGGGAATCACAGGTACCCCAGGCAGGAGTAAAATCGGGTTCAACATTATACCGGGAATAAACTTAAAGAATGCGAAAAAATGAGAAATTGCCGATGCCTTAGCCAATTACACTGGGGGCAAGCAAAGAAGCCTCGGAGACAAAATCGTGTCAATCAGTGTGTACGTATGGGCCATGTATTTTTATGGGGATAGTGAACGTATCCAGATCAGGAATAGGGGCATTTTCAATGTATTTGGGGGCTCCTGTACTTTTCTGAGAAAAGCATAGATCGAGTAGTCAGAACCCATGAAGTATGTATATTAACCTGACCTTGCAACGCCTTCTTGATTAAATCGAACAAAGGCTTGTCTTTTAGCTTCCTCGGGTTCGAACCACGTGGAGGACTCTTGAGAACCAGTGTTTTAATAATTGGCATGACCCACGGACATTTTTACCCACACAAGCAAATGGAAGTCGAAAGAAATAAAATATGGTTGAAGTGGGGCACGCAACAGGTGGCCTGATTTATTGGCGCACCGACCGAGTGGTTACAGTTGTATTATTTTACACGATTAGTCGCAGGCCTCACTGTGATCGGTGGGGGCCGCCGCCGAATCCTTTTTCCATGTTTTCGATATCATCATCAAAGAAGAATGATGGAGTTTCGCCTTTGTCTACTAAACTGTAGGCTATCATCTCATGGCTACCATCTGTCGTGATAAGATAAAACGGATGTAGTCTTACCAGTGAGGTAGAAATACGTTCCCTACGTATTCCATCGAAAGTACAATTGACAGTAGTGGATTAGACCCAGTAGAGGTAGATGACCTCGTTCTGCGAAGGTTGCTGCGACAGGAAAAGTTTACTATGGACTATAGTGACTCATATGTCGTGAAGAAGGTGCTTTGATCCTAACTGAGATGGGTGTGAGAAATACCTTAAGTCATTTAGGCTATGCGGAGGAAGAAATGGCAAGAAGATCACAGCATAAGAGATGGGAAACTTTCCTTTCATTCTATTCATCAACGAGTTTTACAACCACTCACTGGGGAAGAAAAGTAAAGCCAAACTGAGCCCTAATAATCATCACAAAAGAGTTCAACTGGCTCTCCATGAAATTAATGCTCTGCCTACATTGAGCAATCTGGGAGTCGAGATCTGCAAGCTTGAAGAACATATGGGTACATTTCTCCTTGTACCTGGATGCATTCATCACATGGTGTTCAACGGCAAGTTTTAAGTTATCGATCAGGTCCCTCTCGAAAGCTATATCCACGGTTAGATCGTCGAGCCTCTCTTCCAGCCACTCGCATCTGAATTTCATCACGATATCCCTTGGGTCATGCTCAAAGTAAGTCTGCTTTAAGGCAAGACGCTCCACCAACTTCTCCCTCTCGTTAACCAGCAGCGAGGCCCGCTCTTTAGCAGACTTGAAGGTCTTCTTATTTCGAGCAACCGAGCGTTCTGCAAACTCCAGGCACTCAGATCGATTTTGGTAGCGGGCCTTCACAACGCGGGCTAAGGTAACTGTCTCCTGGGTATTTCGACATGCCTCTAAGAAGTTGATGAAGACGTGTGGGAGCGCCATGTATTCCCTCTCCAAATTGGTGCCTTCGACTAAAGAAGCATTTATCTCCCTGAACAGACCGAGGATCTCAGCTTCGACACTCAGATGATAGGCTATGTAAACATAACCTCTGCCAAGAAGATGATAGAGCTTCTCCCATTTGAACATAACATCAGCCAGGAAGGTGTATGTAGGAAGATTAGCCATTATCGAGGAAAAAATCAAGACAGATGGACAGAACACAAGACGGTGAGGGCAGACTAGCGGGGCGCGAAGATGGTAATTTGCTTTGAGGTAAATATTGATTTCGTGGTAACAGTATCAACTAGTCAACTTTCCTATCTACCGTTCCGTGTCGGTATCACCCATGTTGGCTCAAATTCGCTACACGTTTGCAATATCGAGCCAAGCAAATCCGACGTTTCTACGGAAAAGTTGGACGGGACACCACCGCTTTGAAAAAGAAAGAACGAAAAGATGAACTGAGTGGGAGACAAAGAAAATTTGCAGCGGAAAAGAAGATCGAATTCGTCTGTATAGAAGAACGCACTAACAAAATCAACGGTGGAGATAAACGGGAGGGATAATGACGGGGACCCCTACCATGAAAGAAAACAAACTGTGCAAGAGACATAGTAAAAAGGTTGAGAAAGACAGAATCCTTGGGGAGAGCAATACGGTTTCTAAACCCACGCCTTAATTTTAAAAAGAGGCATTCTCCTCGAAACCTTCATCCATGCTCAGAAAAAAGTTTCAAAAGTATACACGGTCGCTCAGAAGAATTCAGAGTGGGTGAGAATACAAGAGAAGATAGCAGACCTTGTGAAACCGTTAACCAACTAAAGATGTCTCAACCCAACACCCTTGAGAGTTATCGTTACTTGCTGAATATGGGAGAGGAAGAGTTCGAAGCCATGTTTGGAATCGAGCCTATGGAGCCTAGCCCTTCTGCCGACGATATCCAAGATATCAGTAAAGACAAGGACAACAACGGTAAGGGTCAAAAGAAGCGTTACCGTCGCCATACTAAGGAGCAAGTACAAAAGCTTGAGGATTTCTTCATAACATGCCCTATGCCAAACGGCAAACATAAAATGGAATTGAGTCAAGAGCTAGGACTTGAACCTTTGCAAATCAAGTTTTGGTTTCAAAATAGGCGAACCCGAATGAAGACTCGTCATGAGCACAACGAAGCCGAGTTTCTAAGAGTTAAAAATGAAAACCTCTGAACGGAGAACAAGATGTATAAAGAGGCTTTTGACTCCGCCACCTGCCCAAACTACAATAGCCTCCTCACCTTCGATGAAATGCACGATCTGAGGATCGAAAATGCGCATTTAAGAAGTGAGTTAGACCAGTTTATAACAGGATCGAGTTCTGTTGGAGCAGGGTACAAAAAGACCAATGCTACTGGATCAGCATCAAAACCTTCCGAGAAAGAGGGGACAGATCACCACCAAGCAGACATTGACGATGATCTTTTCTCCATAATTAACCAGTTCGATATCGATAAAGCATCAGGGCTGTAAGGCACACGGAGTCTGTATTTCGAAGTTGATGATCACGGGTTCTTCAACATGGCCAATGCATTCCTGATCCGGAATGAAGCCGGCTGATTATGGAAAAGCCTGCAGAGGGGGAAGAAAAATCAATCATGAATGGATGAATATGCTTTATCTTGCATGGGATGTTTTCTTCTTTTATGAATGTCTATAATTGGCGTGAAAGCAAGAAGTAATCATTTCCCTTTCCCCAATTAAATGCTCGAGTCTGCCACCGCACCAAACTCGTAGTGAATTTATTGCGAGTAAAAAGACTCGCGAACTATAAGGGTAAAGCAGTATCGTTTCAATTTACCCTCAATTGTCCCGATTCTAAATTAGATCCCTTCTGTTTACAGGAATTTACAAATTGACCCGAAAATACAGTCGTACCCAAAAACGAAATTCCCCGATTAAACAAAACTTGGGGCAAATAAATTCACGGATATTGCCACAGAATGAACGGCTTCAAATGAGGAATATGTGAACGAAAGATCCAAACAATCTTAAAGAAGGGTAATTCTGTATCGTTCTAATTTGCTTATACTCGTCTCGAGTTCTGAATTATGTTATTCCATTCTTAACAAGGTTTTTAAACTGCCCCAAAAAATACAGTGACCTAGAATTGTCCAGTACGATACGACAACACCGTGTCATCTCAAGAATTGACTCTTAAAAGAAAGCCTTCATGGACGCTCATGGTCTTGTAGACTAAATGGCACGGGGGAATGACAGTGGTCTAAAACGTCCCGAGTTCGATCCCCGAAGATGGGAAATGTTGTAAGTATTCTAAATAAGTAAAACAATTTTTGCACATTTCTTTTTGCAGAAAGGAACAAGAATACTCGACGAACAATATCAAAGTCAGAACTTTGTTGCAATCTTGGCCCAAATGGTGAAGTGGCCCACGAAAGTTGAAGGAAGCTCAACCCAGCGAACCTGATAAGGGGATCATGCAAGGCATTCAAAATGAAGGGTAAACCAGTATCGTTTCCAATTTACCCCTTTAAACACCGACTAACATGTCTCTTTTTCTTTTGACAGGAAATGTTAATACTAACATTTAACAGGTCGAAGAAGACCACACCAAACGGCAGAATTACAATCATCTGATGAAATCCAATCTGATGAAACCGGGGCAAGTTGATAGGGCAAACTCAAAGACAAGTCACTCCTCGACTTAAGGAGTAGACTCTCCATTCGCTCGGTCGGCCCACATGCTCAGGGGCAAATTCAAATACTCCAATCCTTGATACACTTGCACATTTCGCAAACATACATGATGTTTAAAAATTGCCACATCCGCATTGTGTTTGCACATTCCATGATTTATGCACGACTGTTTTGCATATTTACTTTACCAATTCCGACTTGGAGTATAAACTACACAGATGCCTCGAATGTGTAAAGTGGGGTATGACAGGATGATGAAAAGCAAGCCATTTCGATATACCTCCTACATTTTAAGCCATAGTGAGTCGTGCGCTAAACAGGTTTCGCATTCCTCAAGGTAATGGGTTTTCTCGCAAAAGGTACGATAGCCAAAAGGAATGAGGCGTTCATTTCTCTATCCAAAACACTACAGGTGACCATTAATAACACATTTGAGTGGCGGTTTCATTTCATGACCTCTGTCAAGAACCACCCCACATCGGGGCCAAATGGATGTAGTCCCAGCAATAGCACGAGGTAAATGGTTAGAAATTTTCTTGCTCAAACTAACATCAATTTTTGAGAGTTTCTTTGCTTTCAACTCGAGATTGGAGACGAGTAACGGAGGTGATACTGATAGGGAATGGTAGACAGGAAAATCTGGCCAATAAAGACTTCCCCTGCGAAATCAATATTTAACTTGAAGCAAATTATCACTTTTGCATTCCAACTATCTGCTTCACTTCACCTCTCTTATCTTTCATATTTCGCTCGTCTGTCTTGATTTCTTCTTTGTTAATGGCCAATCCCCCTACCCACATCTTCCCAGCCGACGTTATGTTCAAATGGGAGAGGCTTTATCATCTTCTTGGCCGAGGCTATATTTACATAGCCCATCATCCGAGTGTTGAAGCTGAGATCCTGGGTCTGTTCAGAGAAATAAATGCTTCTTCAGTCGAAGGCACCAATTTGGAGAAAGAATACAAGGCGTTCCCACATGTCTTCATCGATTTTCTGGAGGCTTGTCGAAATACCCGGGAGACAGTCACCTTAGCCCGCGTCGTGAAGGCCCGCTACCAGGATCTATCTGAATGTCTGGAGTTTACAGAACGTTCAGTTACTCGATACAAGGAGGCTGTCAAGTCTGCTGATGAGCGGGTCTCACTGTTGGTTCACGAGAGAGAGAAGCTGGTGGAGCACCTAGCTCTGAATCAAACTTATTTTGAGCATGACCCGAGGGACGTTGTGATGAAGTTCAGATGTGAATGGCTGGAGGGGAGGCTCGACGATCTAATAGCGGATATAGCTTTCGAGAGGGACCTGATCGACAACTTAAAACTGGCCGTTGAACACCATAAGATGAATGCAGCCAGGTACAAGGAGAAATGTACTCGCCTGTTTTTCAAGATTGCAGATCTCGACTCCCAGGTCGCTCAGTGTAGGCATAGCATTAATTTCATGGAAAGCCAGTTGAGCTCCTTTGTAATGCTTGTCAGGGCTCAATTCGGCTTTACTTTTCCTCTCCACTGACTCTTGTAGAGCTTGCTGACGAATGGAATGAAGAGCAAGCTTCTCATGTTTGTGTTTTACTCTTCTTGTCATTTCTTCTCTCATATAACATAATTGAATGATTTAAGGCACTCCTCGCACCCACTTCAGTTAGGACTAGAACACCTCTTGAGAGTACCGTCTTTAAGATATATAGGTCACCATAGTCTAGAGCAAACTTAGTTTTTGAAATAGGGACTGTTGGCAGCAACCTTTGTGGGACGAGATCATCCCTCTCTATTAGATTCAATCTGCTTCTATCAATTGTACCTCCGAAGGAATATGTAGGAAGTGTATCTCTACCTCAGCTGGTAGGATTGCCTCAATCTTGTCTTATCTTGACAAATTGTGGCTTTAAAAATGATAATACACAACCTAACGGACAAAGACAAGACGCCATCACTCCTTTCTGATGATGATATGGAAAAAGGATTCGGCGGCGGCCCCCACCGATCACAGTAAAACCTACAACTGGTCATTGTTACCGCTCTGACGACTCCGTTAGTGTGCCAATAAATAAACCTGGCCATCCGTTGCATGTCCTACTTCTTTTCACGCTTTATTTCTTTCGGCGTCCACTTATTGATGTATCAGTTGCCTGTAGCGTCGGGAGAAATGCCTGTGGGTCACACTTCGATAATAAAGCACCGGGCCTCCAAAATCCACCACATGATTCGTATCCGAGAAAGATAAGAGGCAAGCCTTTGCTTAATTTAATCAGAAAGGCGTTGCGAGGTCGGGTTAAGATCATTGCTTCATGGATTCTGATAATCTGCGCCTTTTCAAGAAAAATACAAGAATCCCTCTAATACATTAAAAATGCCCCCATGTTTATCCCGAATGCATTCACTACCACATCAAAATACATAGCCTGTACGTGCTCAACAATGGACATATTTTCGACTCCGGAAGAATTGGCCTCTTCATATGCCCCCAGGGTTAAGGGGTCAGCAATTTCCCGTCCTCTTGTATTTCTGAAGGTTATTTCTAATTTTTACTCCCGCCTGGGGTACCTATGATTTCCTGCAAAAGCAAAGAACATAATTAGTATATGATCCAAAAGAGATCGGTCCATGACCCCTAGATTAGTCTAATTTTATTTTTCTATTTTATGAGAAATTAGAGAAAATTTTCTTCAAAAAGGATTTTCAAAAAGGATTTTCTTGTAGATGTTACAAATTAGAAAATATGTGATAAAATCCTTTTAGCAAATTTCCCGAAAGAATCTTTTTTTTCTTTTATCAAAATGAAATTTCAAGGATAAATTCGTTAAGAAAATCTTTTGTTTATTGAAGCCTTAAGGAAAACTGTGACAAAATCTTTCATTAGTAAACAAAATTTTCTTAAGAATTTTTCATGTTCATTTTTTCAAATGGGATACCAATTTAGTTTTTATTTTCTTTTGAAAAATGACCATGATATTAAATTCAAAATTTAACTGAATCCTAACATGGACCGACCTAAAAATAAATACAAGATAAGGTTAGAAAACTTACTTCACCTTGAAAGAAATACCATGCAAATCATATAGACATGCACATGAATCGTGAGTTTAAATCTTAGCCTATCTACTCTAAAGGCTAACAAATTGAAGCGAAAGACTTACGGCAAGGCGACAATCTCGCGCACATAATCAAGATTAGCCGTGATCCCACGACGTAATCAGGATTAGCCGGGCCTCCCCACTTCGGCTGCTCGAGCTAAAAATTAAAACCACTGCTTTGGTAATCTTACCAAGCCTGAGGCCTAACTTTTAAACTCATTTTTGAAAAGAGGTTCGGGATTGAATCTAGGCTAACTTTCGACGTGATCTCATGCCGAACGCTAAAACCAAATCACAATACCATCCTAAAACTAGTGGCCAAGGTCCGGCCAAAGGACGTGTGTGATGTAGTGCTAAAACAATTAATCATGCATATCAATTAATATACAAACACCGCTTCAAAAATGTGCGAAATTAAACAAACAATTCCAACACCAACCTACAAAACAAATGGTTAGTCAAACACTCCGCCCCTTATAACTCCTATCTGCAAAACCATTTAACACCTAAAGATTAGGATTCACCCAATTCGGATCAAATAAATTTTCATGAAATATTCTAGCCTAAGTCCTCTAAGTTCTTAAATTTTCAAAAATTAAGAATACGTCCCCAGTAGAGTCGCCAAGCTGTCGCGACCTAAAATTCATTTTTTAGGTTAATTGATTACCAGATTAATTGATTAAATTAACTAACCTAGTTCGAGCTCTCCCAAGTTCTACCAAATCGCGACTTTGGTTTTTTTTGTTCAAATGGTTTTAAAATTTGGAGTCGCCACTAATCATTTTTGGTAGGTTGATTAGAAACCTAAGTAAATTAGCGGGAGAACTAAATTACTTCTACGAACAAGAGATTATGAGTTCGGGGACTTCGTTACACTAGTTAATTAAAACTAATGCCCTTTCGGTACCTTAATTTCATGGATATCCTAATTTGGCAACTTAGGCTTGGTTTTTTCCTAAGGCTCTAGTGGAGTGTTCTCTTTTTGTATTTTCATTTTTTTAAATGGAATATACGTGAGTGACATTTTTTTGCATTTTCAAAATATTAAGTATTTCCCTGAAGCTGAAAGAGGGAGGGAGTTAACGACTTCTATGCAGTGCTGCGATCTACTCATTTTGAGGTTTAGTGATTCAAAAATTAAATTACAGGAAGTAAATGACAATAAATAAAAACCACAAATGGATAGCTCAGCCTTGGCTTGGCCCTCTCCTTTGGGGTTTAAGGTGCAAGAATTTAAATTGCAGAAATTTAAAATGACCTCCAGTGAGCGAGCTCTGCCCTTCACATTCTAGGGTTTAAATTCTTTAAAATAAAACGAATTGATTTGACAATTCAGGCCGAAATCCATCGACGGATCAATTGAAAATTTAATGGGCACTCAAGAGCTCGTCAACACTAATTTTACACCTCCATGGGATTTACCGTTGACTTGGAGTTGGCCTTTGCCTGACATAAAAATATGGAGAAATGGAGTAATTGAGCAAATATGATTTAATTCACATTAAAAATTAGAACAATGAAAGAGGCACTTAGCTTCAATGGCATTATGAGAAGTGCTTGATGGATATAATTGGTTCCTGCCTGAAATCAAATATGGGGAAATAGGAGAAGAGTAGAAAATTTGAGCTAGTTTATACTAAAAAATAAAGAGAGTAAAGGGACACTTAGCTTCAAATCTGGGATGAATTCTTGATTTATGTTGATCGATGAAGAAATTGATGATGATAACCCTCTAGCTTTAAACCCCCATCATCTTCAAAATTCTCTCTCTTTTTGGTATTTTCTTTCTCTCAAATTTTTCTTCAATCTCCCAAAACCCTCTCAAACATGCAAAATTTTCTCTCCCAAAAAATTCCCCTCTCAAGCTCACTTCTTCCTCCTTTTATAAACAACTCATCTATCTCCCATTCTAATTTTTCCACTAACTCTATCTCCCATTCTAATTTCTCTACTAACTCTTCTTCATTTTCATCTTCCCTTCTCCATCTCTATCTCACATTCTAATTTCTCCACTAACTCTTCTTCATATTCATCTTCCCTTCTCCATATCTATCTCCCATTCTACTAACTCTTCTTCATCACCATCTTCCCTTCTCTATTCTCATCTTATTTTCTTTATCTTCTCTTCTCTATCTCCTCTTCTCCATCTTCCCATCTTCATCTCCTCTTCTCCATCTTCTCTTCTTCATCTTCCCTTCTCTATTCTAATTTCTCCACTAACTCTTCTTTTTGTTATTTACAAAATAATCCCTCAAGTGTTAGGTATTTGTACTCTAGACCATGAGATTTTAAGTATTTGCAATTCAGTCCCTGGAGAAATATTTCTTTAAGTCCAAATCTCCTCACAATTTTCGACACACCTATCGCATGTTGAATTTAAGCTCATTTCTTGCTATTGAAAATAATGCAAAATTTAATTAAAGCCCTGTTTGTAAAATTGAGTCATTCTAGGTATAATTGGGCCAAGATGAAAATTTGGAATATTAAAGAACAATGTCACAACTCCTAAAAGTGAAAAATGAAAATAAATTGACTCAAATTGAATTTTTTTAGACCCGATTCGAGATTATGCTCGTTAAGGAATATACGACCTCGAATTGGATTTTTAAAATTTGCAATGGCCAACATGAAAAGGGATTTAAAGGAAAAATATTGACTATTTTTATGTATTTTTGTGGCCTCAAATGCTATTATTTATTAAATATTTTCCTAATTTCTAAAAAAATATATTAAAAAATACAAAAAATATGAAAAATTATTTTTTACTCAACAATGGTTGCCTAAGCTTGGCCAAGGTCTCCAAAGTTGATTTTTTAATTTTATGAATTTTTATGGATTTTTTTATTAATTTTAAAAAAGAAAAGATGATTAAAAATCAAGTGTCAACATACATGCACCCAAAGTCTTTCTTACAGGCAGCCAAGTCATTTCTACAGGAACACAAAAGTCCTTTTTACAGGCATCAAGTCCTTCCTACAGGCACTTAAAGTCCTTTCTACAGGCACCTAAAGTCCTTCTTATAGGCAACCAAAAGTCCTTTCTACAGGCATTCAAAGTCCTTCCTACAGGCACCCAAAGTCCTTCTTACAGGCACCAAGTCCTTTTTATAGGCACCCAAAGTCCTTTCTACAGGCACACAAAAGTCCTTCTTACAGGCACTCAAGTCCTTCTTACAGGCATCCAAAGTCCTTTCTACAGGCACATAAAAGTCCTTTCTACAGGCACAAAAAAGTCCTTCTTACAGGTACCAAGTCCTTTCTACAGGCACCCAAAGTCCGTTCTACATGAGCACAAAAGTCCTTACAGGCACAAAAGTCCTTTCTACAGGCACCAAGTCCTTTCTATAGGTATAAAGTCCTTCTTACAAGCATTTCCATGGGGTGACCTACCATACAGGTCAAATCTTAATCCAATTATAATCAGTGGAATCCTTTCATTAGGAATTTACCGTGGGGGTGACCTACCATACGGGTCAAATTCCAATCAAAGTTTAATCAGTAGAATCCTTTCATTAAGGGTATACCATGGGTCGACCTACCATACGGGTCCAAGTTCAACCACCCCAAGGTTTTCTTATAACGAATCCTTAGGTTCTCATTTCATTTTTAGTAGAACATTCGTATCAGGCAACCACTACACAACGAGCAGGTAAGTGCCAGGTAAACTCTCCTCTTTGTCTCTCCCTCACTACGTAAAAGCCTCCTCAACCGGGTCGGGATTGGAACTTGCAAAAGGAAGGATTAGAGAATAATGTCACGACTTCTTTTTATTTTATTGTGTTGAGTTGATTAGGATTCAGGTGTCATCTCGTCTTTGAAGTGAACCTCTATCAAGCTTCCCTTCAAAGAGGGGCAGCTCTTGACACCTCATTTTTTTTCCCTTTTTTCTCTTTTAATATTAATAAAAAAAATCCATAAAAATTTTCATAAAATTAAAAAATCAACTTTGGAGACCTTGGCCAAGTCTAGGGAACCAATTTTGACCAAAAAAATGATTTTTCATATTTTCAGTATTTTTCGGTATTTTTATTTTCGAAACTTAATAGAAAATCCATAAAAATTCATAAAGTTGAAAAATCAACTTTGGGGACCTTCGCCAAGTCTAGGAACCATTTTTGAGCAAAAATAATTTTTCTTATTTTTTTATTATTTTAAATATGTTTTTTAGAAATTAGGAAAATATTTAATAAATAATAGCATTTGAGGCCACAAAAATATATAAAAAATAATCAATATTTTTCTTTTAAATCCCTTTTCATGTTGGCCATTGTAAATTTAAAAAATCCAATTCGGGATCATGTATTCCTTCACGAGCATAATATCGAATCGGGCCTAAAAAAATTTAATTTGAGTCAATTTATTTTCATTTTTCACTTTTAGAGGTTGTGACATTGTTCTCTAATATTTCAAATTTTCATCTTGGCCCAATTATACCCAGAATGACTCAATTTACAAAAAAGGCTTTAATTGAATTTTGCATTATTTTCAGTAGCAAGAAATGAGCTTAAATTCAACATGCGGTAGGTGTGTCGAAACTTGTGAGGAGATTTGGACATAAAGAAATATCTTTTTCAGGGACTAAATTGTAAATACTTAAAATTCAGGGACTAGAGTGTAAATACCTAACTCTTGAAGGATTATCTTGCAAATAACAAAAAGAAGAGTTAGTGGAGAAATTAGAATAGAAAAGGGTAGATAGAGAAGAGGAGATGGAGAAGAGAAGATGGAGAAAATAAGATAAAAATAGAGAATGGAAGATGGAGAAGAGAAGATGAAGAAGAATGGATGGAGAAAATACTATAAGAATAAAGAACAGAAGATGGAGATGAAGAAGAGTTAGTGGAGAAATTAGAATGGGAGATAAGAATAGAGAAGGGAAGATGGAGATGAAGAAGAGTTAGTGGAGATATTAGAATGTGTGATAGAGATGGAGAAAGGAAGATGAAGATGAAGAAGAGTTAGTGGATGAATTAGAATGGGAGATAGAGTTAGTGGAAAAATTAGAATGGGAGATGGATGAATAGGTTATAAAAGGAGAAAGAAGTGAGCTTGAGATGATGATTTTTTGGGGAGAAAATTTTTGATGTTTGAGAGGGTTTTGGGATATTGAAGAAAAATTGGAGAGAAAGAAAATATCAAAAACAGAGAGTTTGAAGATTGTGGGAGTTTAAAGTTATGAGTTATCATCACCAATTCCTTCATCGATCAACATAAATCAAGAGTTCATCCTCGTCAACGAGCAAGCAAATTTGAGCTAAGTGTCTTTATTTATTCATTTATTTGTGGTTTTAGTCTCAAATTAGCACAAATTATATATACTTTCTCCATCTCCCTTTTTCTCATGTTTTATGGCAGGTAAAAAAAAGAGACAACTCCATATCAACGATAAATTCCATGGAGGTGCAAAGTGAGCCCAAACAAATTTCAAGGTGCCCATCAAATTTGCAGCCGACCCGTCAACGGATTTTAGTTCAAATTGTTGAAATAATTTGTTGTATTTTATTTTAAAAAACTAAAACCTCATAATGGAGAGGCAAAGCGCATCCACTGGAGGTCGTTTATTTCCTGCAATTTAAATTCCTGCACCATCAAACCCCAAAAGGAAGAGCCAAGCCAATGCTAGGCCGCCCATTGGAGGTTTTTACTTACTGCAATTTAAATTCCTACACCATTAAACCCCAAAGAAAAGAGCCAAGCCAATGCTAGACCGCTCATTGGAGGTTTTTACTTACTGCAATTTAAATTCATGCGCCATCAAACCCCAAAAGGAATAGCCAAGCCAATGCTAGGCCGCCCATTAGAGGTTTTTACTTACCGTTATTTAAATTCCCACAATTTAATTCCTACACCATTAAACCCCAAAGGCGAAAGCCAAGCCAAGGCTGGGCCATCCATTGGATGTCTTTATTTACTGTTATTGACTTCCTGCCGTTTAATTTTTGAATCACTAGACCCTAAAGTGAGTAAACTGTAACACTGCACAGAAGTCGTTAACACACTCCCTCTTTCGGCTTTATGGAATTTTTAACACTTTGAAAATAAAAAAATACCACCCATGCATCCTATCTACAAAGTGAAAATACAAAAAGAGAACACCCCACTAGAGTCTTAGGAATAAACCAAGCTTGAGTTGCCAAATTAGGATATCCATGAAATTAAGGTACCGAAAGGGCATTAGTTTTAATTAATTAGTGTAACCAAGTCCCCGAACTTATAATATCTGGTTCGTAGAAGTAATTTAGTCCTTCCGCTAATTTACTTAGGTATCTAATCAACCTACCAAAAATGATTAGTGGCGACTCCAAATTTTAAAACCATTTGAACAAAAACCAAAGTTGCGATTCGGTAGGACTTGAGAGGGTCCGTATTAGGTTAATTCATATAATAAACTTAATAATCCGTTAACCCGATTGAAAAGAAAATTCTTAGGGTCGCGATAATGAGGAATGTGTCAACTTCCGCTAATATCGCCATCACTCTCGGACGGCGTGAATTTCTACTGTATATTTTACAATCTAACTTTTTCAAAGAATTTTCTTTCTCCATCAGATCTCATTGGGAATTGAATGAAAGAGATAATATGTTTTCACTGAGTTTTTGAATTCAAAGGCATTCAAAAATGAATATTGATTCGAATGGGCATTGGCCTTGCTTTTAACTGATACTTTGCTTTTTCATGCCTAGGGACTAGCTTTTCTTCCTTTGATCCCGCTTTTTGCCATTTTGTCTTTTCTATTCTGTTTAGAAGAGGAATTTCCAAAAATTGTGCCATATATACATGTTTATCAAAGATTTAGCACATTTGAAGAGTTGACTCGGGAACTCTATGTAGACCTACTTCTTATGAGTTCTTCTGCTTTAAGGTGGTGCCATCTTCATCTTAGAATTAGCAGTGATCACCAACGGGGTTTTAAGAAACGAATATGTAGACTCAATTGGGTGATGCAAAGGATGAATATGTATTGGATAGAGAAATGAATGCTTTTCGTCATCCTAAAGTACTTAAGTTACCGTACGAGGTCGAAAGTAAAGAATCACTCAAAAATTGATGTTAGTCCAAACAAAAAAATTTCTAACCATTTACCTCATGATATTGCCGAGACTACCTTCATTTGGCTCCGATGTGGGGTGGTTCGTGACAGAGGTTATGAAATGAAACCACCGTTCAAATAGGTTATCAATGGTCACCTGTAGTGTTTAGGATAGAGAAATGAATGCCTCCTTCCCTTCGGCTGTCATATCTTTTGCGAGAAAAACCATTGTCTTGGGGAATGCGGAATACATTTAGCACTTGACTCACTATGGATTAAATCGTAGGACGTGTGTGGAAATGGCTTGCCTTTCATCATCCTGTTATGCCCCAGCCTACATATTCAATGCGCCATATGTGGTTTAAATTCCAAGTCAGAATTGGCAATTTAAACATGCAGAACAATCATGCACAAGTCATGGAACGTGCAAACACAAATGCGGATGTGGCAATTTTTAAGCATCATGCATGTTTAAGAAACGTGTAAGTGTATCAAGAATGGGAGAATTTGAATTGCCCTTGGGCATGTAAGCAAGTTGGGCAAATGGGGAGTCTATTCCTTGAATCAAGGAGTGGTTCATCTCTGACTTTGCCTCTGCACAATGAAATGTATGGGTGAAGGGGTCGAGTGAAGGTTTGAGATATTTAGACTTGTTTAATATTGACAACCGTCATGGTCGTTGATCGAATGCCCCAATTTGCCCCATTTTCATTAGAACGGATCTCTTTAAATGATCGTAATGGGTAGCCGAGTCAAGGTTGATCCATTTATTATAGGTCTTTTATTTACCGCAATTTAATTTTCTGCAATTTAATTACAGTACTATTAAACCCCAAAATGAGTAGGCCAAGCCAAGGCTGATCCCTTTTATTGGAGGTCCTTTATTTATCATAATTTAATTTCCTGCAATTTAATTTCTATACCATAAAACCCCAGAATTGGTAGGCTAAACCAAAGCTGATCCCTTTTATTAAAGGTCTTTTATTTATCGTAATTTAAATTCCTGTAATTTAATTCCTGCACCATTAAACCCCAACGGGGAGAGCTAAGCTAATGTTAGGCCATCCATTGGAGATGTTTACTTACCGTCATTTAAATTCTTGTAATTTAATTCATGTACTATTAAACCCCAAAGGAGAGAGCCAAGCTAATGCTAGGCCAGCCATTGGAGGTATTTACTTACCGTTATTTAAATTCCTGCAATTTAATTCCTGCACCATTAAACCCCAACGGGGAGAGCCAAGCCAATGTTAGGCCATCCATTGGAGGTCTTTACTTACCGTCATTTAAATTCTTGCAATTTAATTCCTGTACCATTAAACCTCAAAGGGGAGAGCCAAGCTAATACTAGACCATCCATTGGAGGTCTTTACTTACCGTTATTTAAATTCCTGCAATTTAATTCCTGCACCATTAAACTTCAATGGGGAGAGCCAAGCTAATGCTAGGCCATCCAGTGGCGATTTTTACTTACCATCATTTAAATTCCTGTAATTTAATTCCTGCACCATTAAACGCCAAAGGAGAGAGCCAAGCCAATGCTAGGCCATCTATTGAAGGTCTTTACTTACCATCATTTAATTTCCTGTAATTTAATTTCTACACCATTAAACCCCAAAGGAGAGAGCCAAGTTAAGGCTGGGCTATCCATTGGATGTCTTTATTTACTATCGTTTACTTCTTACAATTTAATTTTTAAATCATCAGCCCCAGAATGAGTAGGCCGAGCCACTTGCTGGAGGTCGCAGCATAACACAGAAGTCGTTAGCTCACTCCATCTTTCGGTTTCAAGGAATTTTAATGCTTTGAAAATACCAAAAAAATGTCATTTACATGCATTCCATTTAAAAAGTGAAAATACAAAAAGAGAACACCCAACTAGAACCTTAAGAATAAACCAAGCCTGAGTTGCCAAATTAGGATATCCATGAAATTAATGTACCGAAAGGGCATTAGTTTTAATTAACTAATGTAACCAAGTCCCCGAACTCATAATCTTTGGTTCGTAAAAGTAATTTAGTTCTCCCACTAATTTACTTAGGTGTCTAATTAACCTACCAAAAATGATTAGTGACGACTCCAAATTTTAAAATAATTTGAATAAAAATCAATGTTGCGATTCGGTAGGACTTAGGAGGGTCCATATTAGGTTAATCCATCTAATTAACCTAATAATCCGTTAACCTGTGAATCTTTCTTTAGATCGAAAAATTTTTAGGGTCGCGACACTAACTTAGTCCTTCAGTCTATTTTGGCTACAAAACTACTGATATTGATGTCACTTGTCCTGCGTAACTTAAACTATTAGATGGAGGTGTTATTCAATATTTAAGACATATGACTACTCTATTGTTATCCCCGTTGACATGTTGACAATGATTAATACCATCAAACTCTAAAATTTGCAATTTTCAGAATTTGCTATATGTTGTTTAGTCAATGATTATTCCCATATATCTCAGCTTACAGTTCTAGTCTAGTGGGATCGAAGATGATATATGGACCATTTGTATTGATCAACTCACTATCTTCACCACTAAAGTTGAAATTGCACGTGCCCTCTAGACAATGCTACGTAGTAGGTGGTTCTTATGGGGCTTTGTATGATTTGAACTAAAGCCCTTCTGCTATGATATTATACAAAAATTCTACAATTCACTGTCGATAGTTCTAAAAACTTAAACTATTAAATAAAAGCATTGTCTGCTGTTTAACTTTTTTAGTGGTTTTATTTTTGTCCCCCATTTATGATGATTAGTGTGGTCAAGCTTTCAGATTTGTGTTTTTTGGAATTTCCTAAATTCCTTTTTATTGGTAATTTTTTCTGTAAATCTTGGCTTGAAGTTCAAGTTATAGCAGGGGATAATTGCAAAAAAAAAATCATAAACCTATCAATCAATTCAATTTTAATTTAGTCCTAAATGTCTTTTCAATTTAGTCCTTCAATCAATTTTGGCTGGAAACCATTAATATTTATGCCTCTTGTCTTAAACCTTTTATTTATAGACTCTTGAGCCATAAAAATGTTCGGTATGTGGCTGTTGAGCTAATTATAATGCTCATCGTCAAACTGCATAAATTATGGCCAGCAAAATTTGAAAACATGGAACGATATCCAACGATAGAGCCGTGAATTTGACATTGAAGCTTATTTCGAAGACGGTCTCAAGGCGTAATTCCATAGAAATTGCGCGAGAGCCTTTCAAGTTTCTGGAGTCAATAAAATCCCTCACTGTCGACATTGAATGCATCGAAGAAAATCTATTACAAATTGTCTTTTCTCAGGACGTTTCAGACCGTCGTCAGTCACGGTAGAAGACGAGGACAAGATTGCCATAACTATGTTGGACCAAATTGCAAGATTTTGCTCTGCCCGGTGTCCACGTCCACAAATTCAAATTCCTCCAAAATTTGCATATAAAGCGACTCCTTTCACGCTTTGCATTCAATCTAAAGCCAAAAAGAAGAGAGCGGAGTGAAAGATATGGCGAGGAAGAGAGGAGGGTCTTGTGTTCCCAATCTCCACGCCTGGACATGCACTGTCGCGGTGGTTCTCAGCATCGGCCTTCCGAGTTTGGTTGCTTCCCAGTGCAAGAGACAACCCGTCATCTTCAACTTCGGCGACTCGAACTCAGACACTGGCGGTTACTCGGCCGCGCTCGGGGCTAACTTCGGGTTGCCCAATGGGCGCGCTTTCTTTCGCGAGGGAACCGGCCGGTTGGGCGACGGGCGGCTGATCATTGACTTCCTCTGTGAGTTCTTGCCCTCTACTCTCTAATTTTCCGAGGGGACCTTCCTAGGTAGGACTTTAGAAACAAATCAGGAGCGCTAGTTTGACATCTATTGCTCAATGTTCTTTGAATTCATAATATATGTTCTTAGGTACTCATGTCTGCTATATCTCTAATCTAACAAAAAGTGTTTGAGCTAGGGATAGGAATCAGTCTCATGCACTCAAACCTCATGTCAAATTTACCATGTAAATGATTTCCACATCGCAATTTGGCTTTGTCCAAGAGAGTAGGAGAACTCGATTGGGCAAGACAAAACTTTGAGGATCAAATGGCATAAATCTAGAAAGCTAGATGGCTTCATTGAATAAAATAAAAGTTAGAGGACCAAATCGGGAAAATGGACTAAATCTATTTTTAAGCAAGTTAAGAATTTTTGGTGGGATTTGTATGAAATTGAAAACAGGCGAGAGCTTGAACACGAGTTACTTGAGCCCATACTTGGAGTCATTGGGCCCAAATTTCAGCAACGGGGCCAATTTCGCCATCGGCGGCTCGGCCACCCTCCCTCGGTACAAGCCCTTCAGCTTGGACGTCCAAGTCCTCCAGTTCCTCCGTTTCAGATCTCGTTCCCCTTTGCTTCTCTCAAGAGGTAATTTCTTCCTTACTTCAAAACAAATTAGCCCCGCAAAAAAAAAAAAACGAAATCAAATATGAGACATCTCGATCTGGTGTGACTCCCCCAATTCAGGTTATACGAATTTGGTCGGTGATGACGGCTTTAGGGACGCTCTCTACACCATCGACATCGGCCAGAATGACCTCGCGGGTCAGTTGGATAACCTTCCGTATTCGCAAGTCCTTCAGAACATCCCGACCTTCATCGAAGAAATCAGGCTCGCCATCTGGGTCAGTCGACCATTAACAAATGATCTTCCTACCTATCATGGAAAAAGTAAGCTTAATCCCACTTTTTTCGAATTTAATTTACATGTCTAATGGTCTCAATAGAGTATATACAAAAGCGGAGGGAAAAATTTCTGGGTGCACAACACCGGGCCATTGGGCTGTTTGCCTCAGAAATTGGCTACGACCGCCCACAACGCGAGCGACGCCGATGAGCACGGGTGCCTCCAATCTCTCAATGATGCTGCTCGGGTCTTTAATCGGCAATTGCAATCCCTTTGTGAAGAACTCAGGTCTCAGATGAATAACGCGACGATCGTGTACGTCGACGTCTTCGCGATCAAGTACGATCTCATCGCCAATTACGCTGAACACGGTACGTTTCCGTCCGCCGCCTCCGATCTCGAGCCCCTCCGGCTTCCGTTGCTGAAGCTTGCGCTCTCGTGTTTATTTCGACAGGCTTCGAGACTTCGTTAATGGTGTGTTGCGGCAACGGCGGGCCGCCCTACAACTTCAATGTGAACATCACCTGCGGCCAGAGCGGCTACACCGTGTGCGACGAGGGGTCGCGCTACGTGAGCTGGGACGGCGTCCACTACACCGAGGCGGCTAATTCGTTCGTGGCCTCCCGGATACTCTCCGCTAATTACTCCAGCCCTCCCGTTAGTTTTAATTTCTTCTGTAGCGTTTAATTACGCTCCAAGATTTTTCTTTTTTTTGGAGTTTGCTTGTTTAGTTGCCACATTATGATATTTGGAGAGTATCCGAGAGGCCACGGTGTTAAATCAATAAGATCTTTCAATCACATGAACACACTAGAACACACACGAAATCAAAAGAAGCCATTGTTGATCCGACGAGAGAGAACATGTCTTCTATGGATATAGATCTTTCACCATTCTCCTCTACAATAATTGTGATGGATGTGCATACTTGTCTCTCGGCGACTTTGCGGAAGAAGCGGAAGCGTAAGAATGCGAAAACGTAACGGCGCAATCCTGTGTTCTCCAAAAAGAGACTTTATATAGATAGAGGGGTCGATGGGACCAACTCTAGAGCTGCCGAATCTCAACCATCCACCAAAGGTTTAAAGATAAGGATTCTAGGAGCCGAATTAGATGTAACGAATCTATAACAAATATATGCCCATACTATATTTAATTAAATAATAAACCTTATAGGCCACATATTTGGGCGGATCTCGTCGAATCCAGCACACAAACGAACTGATCTTGAGACTAAATAAGCAAATTCCCGCCAAAAAAAAGAGAGCTAATTTCACTCGAAGATCACATATCTCCTCCATAAGAACACTCACCTCCTAGTTGAACTGATCTTGAATGGATGATCTGGATCATACATTCGAAAAAACATTGTCTTACTGATTCTCTTTTTGAAAACTGCCACCTAAACCTATTTTGATTATTATTATTATTATATTAAAACATATCAAATTAGGAAACTGGCTTAACCTCCTAAGCCGGCCAAAGTTATTAAAAAAAAAATCAACGGAATACTAAAATATCATCAAAACCCATATTGACGTTAGCGTCGGCATGTATGACGGACAGTCGGTGTCCACATCAACGATTTCTAATCAAAATTGACCGAGTGGACTCTATTGGCAAAACGTGAAAGGGTAAGGGACTCAACCGACATAATGAAAAGGTTTAGGACTAATTTGGCACAAGCACAATAGGTCTATGACTTTTTTTGATGATCCTCTCGCGCGCTATACTTGGAGCTTTGTTGTCGGTGCAATGGCGATAAATTCTTGTTATCTTTTGAGTAACAAAACTAGGCATCGTATTTGTTATCTCGCTAGCGAGAGACAAATCCACAGTATGGACCAAACTACTCATCTTCACCGCAATCAGGCAAATGGCCCCTGAAAATGTGGTGTGACGTGCAATGCCGCTCTAGAGTTTTTTAATTTTTTTCAAATGCGGTCTTCGAACTTTGACCTCAATGTGTAATATTATATCTAAACTTTTAATTTGTTCAATGTCCCTCTTGAACTATTACTAACTATTACCAAAATTTTCATAGATTTTGGTGGGCAAATAATTGCAAATTGTCACGTGCTTCGTCAAGGGGGAGTGAAAGACGATCCATGGACCAAATTTTGCTCGGATTTCGTTTAGTCAATGGTTAGCCCCATGACATTTTATTTTTAAATGATCCTCGATCGAAGGCTATCCAAATTGTCAGCAACCATGTTCGTGTTCTCCCCAGTCTCGAGATCCGCAACTCAGATCCCTCTGAATTTTCACATAAGCCAGAGGAAGAAAGCGGCGAGAAGGATATGGCGAAGAAGAGGGTTCCCAACCTCCATGCCCTGACGTCCGCTGTGATGTTGGTGCTCGGTCTTGGCCTTCCGACCTTGGTTGCTCCTCAGTGCAAGAGCAGACCCATCCTCTTCAACTTCGGCGACTCGAACTCGGACACCGGCGGTTTCACGGCCGCATTCGGGATCAACTTCGCACTGCCCGACGGCCGCGCCTTCTTTCACGAGGCAACCGGCCGGCTGTGCGACGGGCGGGTGACCATCGATTTCCTCTGTGAGTTCCTTCCTCTCTACTCTCTGATTTTCCGAGCAGACTAAAAGCACGCCGTGAGCACTAACTAGTTCGAACCCCATCGTCCAATGTTTCTTTGAACGAAGCACATGAGAAAATACTTCTTTCTTAATGTTAATTTTAAGGTTCTCCGGAAAGTTGGAGGATCGAATTGCTGGAATTTAAGGGGCTGAACCCATTAGAAAGGGGGGAATGTCTTGAGCACGTTGTGGAATTTTGCTGAGATCTGCATGAAATCCAAAACAGGCGAGAGCCTGAACACAAGTCTCTTGAGCCCGTACTTGGAATCGTTGGGCCCGAATTTCAGCAACGGAGCCAACTTCGCCGTCGCCGGCGCGGCCACTCTCCCTCGCTACCAGCCCTTCAACTTGGGCGTCCAAGTCCGCCAGTTCCTCCTTTTCCGATCTCGCTCGCCGTTGCTTCTCTCAAGAGGTAATTCGTCCTTAACTAAGCAAATTAACCTCTACGAGAAAGCAAACGTAACACATCCCAGTTCGGTGTCCCCGATCGTAGACCATGCGGATCTGGTCGGTGACAACGGCTTCGCGGACGCTCTCCACACCATCGACATCGGCCAGAACGACCTCGCGCCATATCCTCCCGTTCCGTATTCGCAAGTCATCGGAAATATCTCGGTCTTCGTCAAAGAAATCAGACTCGCTATCTGGGTTAGTCGACAGTTAACTATACGGAAAAGATCGAACATATTCCCATTTTTGTAAACTTAATTTTTGTAGAGCATATACCGAAGTGGAGGGAAGAATTTCTGGGTGCACAACACCGGGCCATTGGGCTGTTTGCCTAACGTGCTGGTTAACACCCCCCATAATGCGAGCGACATTGATGAGCTCGGGTGCCTCCGATCTCGCAACGATGCTGCTCGAGAATTCAATCGGCGATTGCGATCCCTTTGCGACGAGCTGAGGTGTCGGATGAAGAACGCCACCGTCGTGTACGTCGACGTCTTCGCAATCAAGTACGATCTCATCGCCAATCACGCCAAACACGGTACGGTTTCCCATCGCCTCCGATCCGAACCCCTTCGACCTATCGGAATCGTAACTCAAGAACTGGCGGGTGTTTTGTTGGTTTGTCTCGTGCCTATGAGAGCGGTAACGATGACGAAATTCCAATGCTGAAGTTTGTTTTTTTTTTTTCCCTGTGTTGCGATGTGGTAGGATTCGAGAACCCGTTAATGGCGTGCTGCGGCAACGGCGGGCCGCCCTACAACTACAATCCCAACATTACTTGCGGCCGGAGCGGCTACACCGTGTGCGACGATGCGTCGCGCCATGTGAGCTGGGACGGCAACCACTACACCGAGGCGGCCAATGCTTTCGTGGCCTCTCGAATGCTCTCCGCTAACTACTCCACCCCTCCCGTTAAATTTAACTTCTTCTGTAATGTTTAATTTCACTCGAAGATTTCTGGAGTTTTGCGCACATCCGGACACTTGGACTGCTTACCGGCTTCCAAGGCATTGCACTTTCGCCATACGACAATGTGTTCTAGACCTGTGTGCCCATAGCCTTGACTCATCGGGTCTTAGTCTCTTTTTTTTTTTTTTTTGGGTAAGGAATCGGGTCTTAGTCTTTCATTTCAATCAAGGGAAAAAGAAAAATATATGTTTTATCCAAGTCGGCGGAATCCACCCTATTTTTATGGTAGCAGCACCAAAGACCATGACCTCTTCTGACCCCCAACAATATATCAAATTATAAATATAAGTTACACAGCAATTCTCGTTAAAAAAATGGAAATGAATCAAATTTTAAACTACGGCATTCGGGATAGTTAGATCCGAATTTGACAAGTTCGCTAAACCCTTCATGAGTAAGGTTTTATGCTATGTCATTGATCACGATGGCCACACATGACAGCTTTCGTAAAATATCTAAAGGAATTTCTCAAGTGCTCCATCTTTCGAGAATAAACCGATGACTATCTCAACGAATCTCTCCAATCAAGAAAGTTCGAAAGAAAGATGAATGGATGATTCGAATTGCACGCTCATAAAAAGAATGCCCTTTTTAACCCAATTCTCGATTCGAGTAATATGCCTAATCCTTTTTCGTTTAATTTAGTCTAAAACATATCGGGAAACTAGCTTAGCCTCCTTTGTTTACTTTTTCATTTGTTACGCCGTGATTGAGATAGACATGACATTTTCCAACTCGCCCATTCTGTTTTTATTAGCTGGAAATAAAATAAATTCAAAATCCAAACCCAAAATATGAACAACTATTCTCCTTCGAATTTTTTTACCAAATGACATTTTAAAAAAAAATCTCGGTGCAAATGAAAATTAATTCATATTCATTGTCCTGTAAATTAAATAATTTTTATTTTTTTCGCGAATATCGCAGCTATAAATTGGCAAATCGGGATCTGCGTGAATTCGTTGTCATTCGTTCGTTGAGGGACAGCTCCATCGTCGCTGCTTCGTTCCTTCAGATCTCTCTCTCTCTCTCTCTCTAGCTCCATTTGCGACATCGCCAGGCAATCTCTCTCTCTCTCTCTCTCTCTCTCTGTGAAATTGCTTTTGTGCCTGATCTCATCGAATTGCAGAGGAAGTATCGATCCATCTGTCGATTCGATCGGTTGCGGAATCGAGGTTTACTCCGTCTCTGCGTTTTTAGATCTTGTATTGCGAAAGCAGGTTTAGGCGCTCTAGGATTTAGTTGATCGGAGCTTCTAGGGCCACGGTTTCTCATCTCAGGACGCTCGATCTGCTTTTTGCTTCTTTCTTTTCAGGCGTTTGCGATCCTCGATCCTGTTGTCGAATCTCATTTGAATTTCGTGGATCTCTGGATCGTTTTGTCGCTCTTGCTTAGTGCATTGCGTGTGTGCGTGCATCCCTTGTGGTGTTTCGATATTCATTCGATTCTTTGTGAGTGCAAGTTATTAGTGTCTATGGCAGATCTGTCGCTTTTCGAGGCAGATCTCAGAAAGTAGATGTTTGTTCTTGCCTTTTATTTTGGTTTACTTCTCGTACAACCAGGAAGGTTTTGTAAATATGTGATTTTACTAACGTCTAGAAAGATATTAACGAAATACTGCAATTTAGCAACATGAAATTACTAGCACATTTAAAATTTTCAGCTCATGGATTTGATGAATTTTTGCTACCAATTTCTTATTATTCAAGAGTCGAGTTTCAGAATTATTTTGACTCAATTACATTTTCTTGAGCGGAGTGTCTTGTTACACATTTCGTGTTTTACGTTTTTGATTCACAATACTTGATGTGTGTGTGTGGACTGATAAGTTACTATTCCGAATTGCCAAACTTTAGACCATTGGTTACCGGTCCTTAAAAGTCTTGGTTCCAATATCGCATTCGGCTTGATTGCAGGCCAAAATCTAAATTAAACTCCCTGTCTTTGAGGAAACAGGCAAGTCTCTTAGAGGAAACACCCAAGACTAACTTTTACAGATTTTAGGTGCTGTGTAATGGTAGTGAACCACTTGCACATCAAAAAGAGATAGTTTGAATGACTAGTAGAATTCGTAACATGATTAAATAGGTGTTTGGAGAAGTGGGTTGAGAGTCTGATACACGAGGTCCAATGCAGTCATGGGCATTATTTCATATACCAATGACTAAAGTTTCTAGGAATATCGAGCAATAATCTCAATAAAGTAGATGCCTAGAGCCTGAGGACACTATGCTGTGAGTCCCTACATCACTGCAAAACATGTGTTTTACACCGATCATTCTCAAACTTCACATGTTGTCAACGGATCAATTCATGTAAGATAATCAATAAGATGACAAACTTATATGTAGTATGCACATGCTTCTCTTCTATATTCTTTCTGTCTCGTTGTTATGTGACATGTTTGTACACTGAGTCTTTTGGTATGAATTGCTGCGTACGACTTCATTATAAAATAAAATGCTTTTGGCTATTCATCGCCTATTTTAGATTGGATTTAAGAAATTTACCTGGGTGATGGTTATTCGACTCAGGTCATTGTTAGTCTCTCTTAAGTTACTTTATTGCTTTTCATCTGTATTCTCCTTGACTTTCAGTTATGTAATCTGAATGAATTGGAGAAAGTATGTTAACTTTGACAATTGGATTTGGCAGGCTTGAAAATGGGGCTGTCTTTCACGAAACTTTTCAGTAGGCTGTTTGCTAAGAAGGAAATGCGTATTTTGATGGTTGGTCTTGATGCTGCTGGTAAGACTACAATCCTGTACAAGCTCAAGCTGGGAGAAATTGTCACCACCATTCCAACCATTGGTGAGTCTGAAACTAATATTTTGCAATGTAAAACATTTTCCTTAATGCAGTTAGGAACATATTTCTGGTTAACATATAGTAAGGAGTCCTTGCTTACTGCACTTCTTGATTCTTATGCTAATCTTTCCATGTGCACCTTGGGGAATTATTTTATGTCTTCTTCACAATTGACCCTGTTGCTTATGTGGTTAGGATTCAATGTCGAGACTGTTGAGTACAAGAACATCAGCTTCACTGTCTGGGATGTTGGGGGCCAGGACAAGGTACATTTGTCTATGAAGAGTTCACTTCATTTATTCATGCTATATGTCGACTGTTTTGCCTTTGATAAGTAGTGTCACAAGAAGACCATGACAGATTAACTTTTCCTAGGTCAAATTGGTATATGTATTATGCTGTATTTCCAATGACTAATTTGAATCTGTGACATTGATTTATGTGCCTGATAAATGCATCTTGTTTGGTGGATAAGTTGGTACCTTGAACTTGGGTTAGCCTCCTCTACTGGAGAGAGTCATGCTTGTTTGACTGTTTCTAATCGCAGAAGTTTATCATATGTTGCAACATAATAGTCAAATCAGCAAGCCTGTAACTTTGGACTACCATTCTTTATTGAACCAAGTTCAAACCTCATCTGGATGAGTTCTTCTTGATGTCACATTCACGGAAGATGCTGGGATTCTATACTTTATGCCATTGTCATATTTTCTTTCTTATTTTTGGTTTTGCTTGATTTGGCTTGTATGTCTGACCATGAGGCCTTCATTTTACTCTAATTCATTGATCCTTTTGCTTCAGATTCGCCCCCTATGGAGGCATTACTTCCAAAATACCCAAGGCCTGATCTTTGTCGTTGACAGCAATGATCGAGACCGTGTGGTTGAAGCTAGGGATGAGCTGCACAGAATGTTGAATGAGGTACTAGAAAGCCCTGTATCTGCAACTATTGCTTCTAAATTCGATAGAAATAGAAGATGCAATTTGTTAACGAGGGATGCAAGTATTATGCATCCAAGATTATCTAATTAATACGGTGAAAATTGGTAGTTATGCAAATATTATGCATTCAAGATTAGCTAATTCATACGGTGAAAATTGGTAGTTCAATCTCCTGTCTAAAGTTATCACAATAAGGGTTTCATGCAACTCTGTTCCTGACAAGCAAAATATGATGAGTGACAAACAGAGGTTTATCAGGGTTTTGGACCAATTCAGCAAAAATTTGGTGGAACATATATTTGTAATCTGCTATCTACCCCATGCAGTGGTGGAAAATCTGAATCTTCGATTGTGATTGATTGCTTAAATATGGCGCCAGCTGAATCCAACATTAGATTTGCATCTTCTGAGTGAAAAGAGGTGGGGCAGAGACTCTTGTGCTGTCGGAAAATCTGTTGCAGCGAAAATGATAGTCAATAAAATTGAGATATAGAAGATTATAAATTCCAGAACCAGGAACATACGGATCAGGTGTCAACGAACTTTGCTCCTTCATAACAGGAATAAAATAGGTCCAAGTATACTAAGATAGCATTTTCCTGCTACAGGGATACCACGTCATTGATCTTTCAAGTATTCGATGCTATGTGTTTAACGGAATAGGAAAAACAAATAACACATACCTCTTTCAAGTATTTGATGCTTAGCGGAATAGGAAAAACAAATTACACATACCGACGCTGACAAGGTCTGACATTCTCACTCTCACATGAAAATATTGCTGAATGTGAGAGATGGCAAGTTGGAAAATTGTATGTGTCAACTTTAGTTTTTATTCTTTCTTAGGTGCTCTTGTCTGAAAGATGTAGGGAAAACTTTTGTGTAGTTCTTATTGTAAAGGAAAGCGACAGGGAAGACTCACTGAATTTGTGGTTGCAGGATGAGTTGAGGGATGCTGTGTTGCTAGTGTTTGCTAACAAGCAAGATCTTCCAAATGCAATGAATGCTGCTGAAATCACTGACAAACTTGGCCTTCACTCTCTCCGTCAACGTCATTGGTAATTAGTTTAGGCATCTCTCTCTCTCTCTCTCTCTCTCTCTCTCGGCAGTCTCATCATCCCAAACATATGTGCATCACAGGTACATCCAGAGCACGTGCGCCACTTCGGGTGAAGGCCTCTATGAAGGACTGGACTGGCTCTCCAACAATATTGCAAACAAGGTGATGTTTCTCGAGCATTGTACTCTTAAGGCATAATTTATGGATAGCACAAAAGAAGTCTCATTCCTATTGGATTTCTCGTTTGTCTGCGCAGGCATAAATGTGTTGATCCTGAGGCATCTCGGTTGGAGTAGGAACTTCACATTACTTTCCGCTGTTCTTGAATTTCAGATCATTTCAACAGTTTGTGTTCAGTTTGATATGTTACTGATTTACATTATCGGTGATTACCTGTAGCTAAACAAATATTCGACGGATCTTATTCTTTATTGTCATTTGTAAAACGTTATTCTTTTTCCCAACGTGGCATTTGCATGCGTCACCGCAGATTCTCGTCCATCATTTGAATTTCTTGAAATCAAATTGCCAGGTTTAGCATTAAGCCACGATAAATCATGAATGAATTCAACGTTATGGTTGATCATATGGATGGTCGGAGGCCCCACCGAGGTTCCGTTGTAGAGTGCAAATAATTTGTTAAAAGTGATCTTTTCCTTGAGATATACTTTTTCGTCAGCAAACTAACCTCTGAACTTAAAAGTTGGGCCGTGCATGATTTTACTGAATAGCAAAACCAGATGACTACAACAAACACACCCTTAAAGAATTTTACTGGCTTCATGCATTTGTTTTGCTAAATTTAAGTGATCAAAATCAAATTGTCATTGTAAGCTCTCCATAACGATGGAAAAGAATTCAAGATAGGGTAAGATGAGAAGATACCAAAATCCTCCCGTATTTGGGCCTAGATTCTAAGAGAATCTCTAGAATTGACCTTGTTTCAAATAATTTTGTGCATAGTATCTAAAATGTTTGTTGGACGGTGAACACGTGTGGGTCAGATGTGTATTTCGTGTGCACACTTGGAAGGCTCTCTATTGGTGAAGGTTAAAAGTTTACCTCACCAAAGAAAGGAGATTTCTCTCTTAAAAGGGTCTCTGCTACTTGCTCGATTGATATGCAGGGATGACAGGTTTTATGGATGCGTTCCTTATTTTAACGTGTCGGTACTCGCACGCCTTACATCTGAAATTGCTAAATAAATATTTTTCTCCCCTGTATAGCTCTGGCAATGCCCCGAAGTTTTATGTCCTAAAATTCGGACGAATTCTACCCAAATACGTCGGCGTCTCATTAGGTTCGCTTTAGCTCGTGACGTTCTCAATCCATCCCTCGTTCCACACTTGCGCTGATTCCGTTGATAGAGGCAGAAACCCTAAAAGTTGAGAAATTCTCCGCTTTCTTGCCTCGTTTGGATTATTTATTAGGGATTCTGACCCGAATTGCACATGGAACTGAGTTATCTGAACAAGGTCAACAATCTCGGGGTACTTTGAGAATCTTGCTTCAATTAGAGGGATTCGTGTGGAAATTTTCCGAATAAGAAAGCGGAGAACAGGAGAAAAACGATGCTGCAATCAATCAAATTATTGGAACCTTACGCACGTTTCCATCGATGATAACATAACTTGTCATTCCCAATTCACGGTTCATGACAGAATCTTTGCTTCATAGTACACACAGAGACAATACTGCTGACTCCCAACCCAAAAACAGAAACAAAAAGGAAGACTTTCTTCCCATTTCTTGACATGCAGGTGATCTTTACTCGACCCCTTTATGTTCCGAACTCCAAATTATTCGAGGGTACTATTCGGAGACGGAGTTGGTCCCTAAGCTGCGGACGGGGCGGCGACATATTGAACAGGCGCAGCTTCGGACAGGGCCGCCACGAACGGCTTCATGTTCACTGCCTTCTCTGGGGCCTCGACCTCGGGTTCCTTGTAGTCCAGAGACTCATCGTTGTAGATGTCCCACCACTTCTCGACCAACATCTTGATGTCCTCTCTCTGCATGTTTTCTTCCTTTCCCGTGTACCTCCACGGCTTCGACCCCTGCAATTTCCGCGACATGAAGCGGATGGCATCAGAAAGGTTATAAGCAATTCGGATTCAATTTGCCATCTCATCTAGTAAACTTCGCATAGGTTTTTGAAGGGTGACTCTGCTTACCGCTGCGCAGTAGTGAACCACCTTCACTTTCTCGAGCTCAACATTCTCCGGGTGACGCCATAACATGGCGAGCACGAGGTTGTAGACAAGTGGAATCGGCTTGTAGACATTCCTGAAGTACTTGTTCAAGAAGTCCTGCCACGAAATTTCAGAGTTAAAACGTCGAAGATATCACCGTTCGCTTGTTAGACAATGGTAAAGAAATCATTTCACCAAAATGATAATTGCCTACTCAGCCTGTTAATTAAGTTATTATGCCATTCACCTGCTCAGCGAAAGGCGTTGGAGGCGTGATCTTGACCGTCTCCAAGAGGTCTTTATAAGTGGCGATGCTCGGCTCGTAGACGAACATGCCAGCGTTGAAGTAAGGTGCGGGTGGCTCGCCCATCTCCACCGGCCACTCGACCTTCTCCGGCGACTGCTGGCAGTACCCGATCTTGTACTGCGGGGTGTGGCTCCACGTCTTCTCGCAGAAGCAGTCCATTACGGCGCAGAAGGAGCCGTCCGGCATGTCGAACAGATGGTCGATGTTCTCGTACACTTGGGTGTCCCCGTCCAAGTATATCATCTTGCTATACTCCACAAACTGCACATGCAAATCGAAAATGAAAATCATCACCAAAGACAGATATTGTTTTACTTAACCCCGAACACGTCACCCTAGAAATCCTACACACGTACCTCCCAGATACGGAGCTTGGAGTAGTTGATGACGTAGTAGGCCATGGCGAACTGGGTCTGGTTCTCGGGCGGGTAAACGGGCTCTATCTCCCGGACCACGCACCCCTGCGACTCCAGGATCTGCCGGTGCTCCTCCGGCACGTCGGGCAGCACCGCGACGACCAGAGGGTACGCCGTCTTGGCCTTCCTCAGGCCCTTCGCCAGCCCAACCACCCCCTTCACGTAGTCGCCGTTCCCCGCCAGGAACGTCACGTACGCCCTGCCCGGGAGGTTCGTGGGCACGGGTATGTCGGCAGGCTTCATCGAACTAGGGACCAGCTCAGGTGCCATTACTGACGATGATCTTCCTGCTACGCTCGGCGTGAAGAGATGGCGAGAGAGCGAAGATGAGCGCAGGAGGAGACTTATGTGTTTGTTGAGTGACCGTGCATTTAGTGCAGACTGCGGAGGCCTATATATAGACAGGAGAAGAGAAGGAACAATGTTGAAGTTAGTAGAAATGAGAAAAGCTGGATGCCTTCGATTTGATTATTATTATTATGGTCGCAAAGAAAGTTGGATGGCTTTTGGATGGATTTGAGGCCACGTGTATGATCGGACGGCGATGGTGGAGGTTGCGGGAAATCTCTGGAAAATGTATAACGTCGAGGGAGATTACTAGAAGAGCCTTGCACGGTATTATATGTACTAAGTTTCCGGAAGAATGGAAATTTATGTTGAGGAATAAAATAATGTAGTCGTCGTCCGCGTTGTGAACCAAAAGAATAAAAAAAAAACAAAATTTACCCAACTAATGTAAATTGCGTGAGATACCAATCTATTGATTGTGAAGATCGATATTTGCTGTGATTTATCTTTTTTTTTTCCTCACAATATCAGGGAAAGGAGGAGAATAGGACATAAAATTGAATGTCTGATATCATGCCGATATGTCGCACTACTTTTTATTGTGTGATATCGTAAGAATTGTTTCGAGGAAGGAAAAAAAAATCGAAAGAAGTGATAAGAAGATGCGAACTTTAGCATAGCGAACTTTTCTTGGTATCACATGTTTCGTTTGAAATGGTGATTATTCATTAAGAGAAGGGAATGCAGAGTGTAAGAAAAATTCGAGGCCAGTACTTGATCGAAGTAGCAAATTTACCGCTCGTGGGTTTCTTTTTTTTTTTTTCTTGCTAAACTTTCTAATGGCGGTATGGTGATCTAGCACTAGATAGAAAAACAAGATTAATTCGTGATATTGTTTCGTAAAATTGCACGAGACCTTTGTTGAGTGATTAACAAAATTGCTCGCCGAAATTTCAAATTTTGTTAAATCAAAGCGCAGCATAATCAAGCTAACTTCTGGTTGAAGTGTTCTTCCCTCTTGAATTATCGCAATTTTTGTCTGCCAGCCAAGTCACCTAACCGCTATGTGCACTTCTTTTCGGAGTTTGCCTTGGCTTTCTTCTCTATGGATGCCTTTGCTTGCAAGTTCTTAAGCGAAAGTGAGTTGACTAGAAAGGAAAAATAAATAAAAATAAATATATAGTAAAGAGTAAAAAAAAAATACAATAATATATGCTTATGGGATAGTTTTTTAATCTACCACAAGATTAATGGTATTAATGGTGATCAGTTTCAGGATAGATCTTTTCCACTCTAGAACTGAGAACCACTGCTAGGGACCGATTTTACAAAATGCGAATTGTGAATCATCCGCTTATTCCATGGATCTATCCGAAAATTGAATCATTAATCCAGTTCGATACCCATATGGATTTATGATACCAATCCTACTGAGCATCAATATTAATTAAAAAAAGAAACGCGAGTAAACCAATAAAGCTATTCTCAATTTTCACGGGATAAAGAGACAGACATGAGTTTTAGTGGCACACTTGCTAATTTCTTTGACAAATTCATAGTAAAAATATGGCTTTGTGGGACACCGTTGCCCCCACGTAAGTCCCTCCACCCTATGCCTGTGCCTAAACACAGAGAGCACTATGGCATACGCTTCAAAGGCATTTTGACATCGACCCATTTGAAAAATAACCCTAAAACTTCATGTTTTGGCTTAGTTATCCACAAATTCGTTCTCCCTATACCATATGGTTTGGTCTGCCTTATTTGAACATGAATATTCATGTGCAATGACAAGTGCTGAGGAAGCGATAGGAAAAGAACTTGTTGGCTTTCTGAAAGTGCTTCCACGGGTGGAGTTCTCCTACGTCTACGAGGGAGATAGCTTCAATTAATATATATATATATATATAAATAGGTCGAGTCAAGTTGGATGGTTTCTATCTGAATCCGAAAATCGAACCGGTACTTGCCAATTTCAGTAAATTGGAATCGGTGATCGGATCGGTATTCGGCGGAAACCATTCAAAATCAGTTGGTTAGGTATGATCCGATCTTTTTTAGATGGATCATAATTTTTTTACTCACCCTTAGATAGCATGTTGTAAGTCACAAAAAAATAAATAATATTAATTATTATAGAGTCCATTTTTTCAAGAATTTATAGCGCGCATACATACACACATACACACACGCTTGCGCTTGCGCAGAGAGTGAAGAGTACTTTCTCCATGATGCCGTGATCCACTTGACAAGAGGGCGGAAAAAAAGATGGCCTAGAATAAAGTACAAAAGTGATGAATTGATATATTTTTGTCATTTTCTTCCGAGATTAAAAATTGTAGGAGAATTATGTTTAGATATCGAGAAGCTTTTAATACTAGAGTCTGTATATATATATATATATATGGGGTCGAAATTAATACTCGTATATAAGAATATGTTTATATTGGGAAAATAATCATAATTTAGGCAACAATGAGCGTTCGAGATCAGCCTACAAATTCAGTTTAATTTGGACTTTCAAAATGGTCGACAAACGGCCAGGCGCCAGAAACATGGAGAAATATATACAAAGTTGACAAATTGCTGTACGAAAATTCAACTCCCTTTCTTTTTTTCCTTCTTTTTTTTCAAACACGTGGCGAGAATTAAATTGCAACCCACTTCTTGTTCATAAGGAAGGGCCAAGACATTCATCATCACAAATTTAAATTCGGGCAAAACCTGGATTAAAATCAGTAAAATTTTTGTGGGGCTACAAAGTGCTCAGGAGGAATCTAAGGTCAAGTCCACATTGTTGTCCTGTCTTGTGTCCCTTGTCTTGTTAGGTTTTGTGGCTCATAACAATTTTTTCTTGTGGGGTCGCCAGCTGATTCTATGTTCTTGGCCAAGCCGGGGACTGCGGGTAACATCATCAATTGGCAATCAATCGAGCGGAAAAGAAAAAGGAAGAGGAAAAAAAAAATAAAGCAGAGTGTTTTTATTCCACGTACCAAATTCCATTCCATGCTTTTGGAGGATTTGACAAAAATGACTCCCTTTTGAAGCAATTTTTGAAAACCTTAATATTATGATTGATCATCTGAATTTCTAGTCAAGATAGAATCGGATAGAATAAGATATGAAATCGAGAGATTTTGTTATATCATTTTCATCATTTGATGAATCACAATAATGAAGTCGGATATTGCACATCTTATTAAGCCAATTTTTTGTTATAAACTGCATACCGGTGTATATGAACTTAAATTTGCACAAATAGAGATGGCTAGAATCTCTCGCGACACTCTTACCTACTTCATTTTTATTTGCTTATTTATTATTATTATTATTATTATTATTATTATTTGTCCTCTCTTTTTTGAATTTCTTATATTAGAATTTAAAAATTAGTGAGACGTTATTTTAATTTTATTAAATGCTAGAATCTCATTTTTGAGAAAAATAACTTTTACATTATAAATATTATATATTTTATCCACCTTTATCCCACATCTCTGAGAGGATAATTTGATGTGGGTTATATTTATCGAATATCTGACTTTATTCTATTTTGAGTAGACATCAAACATAATATATGATGAATTTTATCATATCCTAATTTTTTTCCTGACTACCGAACGTAGCTGAATGTCGTGTGAATTGTGATCGTCACTTACGATGTTGAATAACATTGATTCATCACATTAGTTGAATCTTGATTGGCTAAGTTCGTGGATGCGCCTGATTCCTGCTTTTACTAAAGTGAAAAATTCCCATGTTTCTTAGCGGGGGAGGTGACAAAAGTTGTGGCCATACGATTCACGATTCCAATCATTGGCATTGGAATCGATTCATGTGAGACGTATGCGGATGGTTTACGTATCTCTCGTAGTTTGGGATGAGAGAAAAAATTCCAAAAAAGTTACAAATTTATTGCAATTGTGTCTTTCGTTCTGATTTTTTTTTTGTCAATTTAGTTTTGAATCTTTTACATTCGTGCCAATTTAGTCAAATTTTTTTTATTTATGTCAATTCAGTCATTTGGGCTAATTTTGAATGGAAATTGTTGATGTGACACGATTGACGTTAAGGTGGCCATTTTTAATTATATTTTGATATTTTTATTTTTATTTTTTTATTTTTTTTCCTCCTTCCTCAAGCTAGCCATTGAGCCCGACAATAACCAGAGGCAAGCGCTAGTGAAGCTCGCCCCCACCATTGCCGAGCGAGGTTGAACAGGCCGGCCTCGCCAAAATATTAATTAAAAATTAAGTACGTCAGTGTCTACCGCTCCACGTAAGCTATTTCCAGTCGAAATTGTTTGAAAAGACTGAATTGACACAAATGTAAAGGATTTAGAATAAATTGACAAAAAAAATTAAGAGTGAATTGGCACAAATACAATAGATTTAATACTTTTTTGGTAATTTTTTCGGGAAAAGATATCTCGGGCATTAAACCCTCCTTAGAGGGATCAAGATCATCCATCTCTCATGGTGCTTCCTTTCGGTATCTCGATCGATCTTTGTTGATGATGCATGTAACCATGATAGATAGACCGAGATTGTTTTAGACGCCAAAGAGAGCAACTCGACGGATAGAAAATCCTTATCCGGTGATACAATATTGCAGAACATGTTTACCGCCTTTGACGTGGGTTTATTGTGTGAGGCATGATGCCCTATGGCATGGGGGCGTCACACAAGTGTTTTGCGCACGTGAATACTTCTATAAAGGAAATAATTTTGTTCGATTAATCGGACACAAGATAAGGAAAATCACATAAAAGCGAAAAATGTTGAGAGAGGAAAATTTGAGCAAAGCTAAACAATCTTGCTCAAATTGAGATATATCGATTATGCACAGTACCTCTAACTATATACTTTAATAAGGAAAAGATTCAACAATTAATTTTATGTATCTGTCTAGATGTGAAGACGAGAGGTGGAGAACACATGGTGAGACGTGGAATTCGAGAACAACATCCGAGGAAAAGATTAACAGCCCCTCAACTAGGATTGTCCAAACTTCTAGGTGGATGGGATATTTGCCCTAGTTTTGAAACCTATTTCATAGTCATCGGTTCAAAATATTTGCGACCGTCTTGAAACTTCAAACCTACGGATTCCATAGCGTAACACAACACGAAACAACTATATTACATAGTTCAGAACACATTCTTAAAAAATTGACTTCAGTTTTGTTGAATTGCAGCAAGACGATTAACTTAATAACTTTAACCAACTAAAAATAAACTCTTTTTAATTCACACTATATAGGTTGCTATTTACCCCGCCGATGCTTTTAAATAAGAAGAAATTCGTCTTTTGAGCCTACTCGAGCTTCGCACACGTGCTACGCACGTGCCAAATAGGTGATGGAATGCAAGTTTGTTCTTAGTATGATGATAGAGATATGACCTCCAAAGGTATGGTAGTCTAGCGTGATGAACCATTCATAATAAAAATTATTGCACGACTACCTTTAAGCCAGATGTGGAATCTCTGGTCTTAGAAAAAGGTACATCGGGCCCGACCCGTATTAGAAATCAGCACTGTGTTTTGGGCCGACACCTTGAATTTTCTTTCCCTCGAAATCTCCTTAGTCTAAATAGTTGAATTCTACAAACGATGAAATAATTTTGGAAAAACTTCAAATAAGTACTCAAAACATCGTCATTTTTTTTTTAAATAAAGACTTGAAGTGCTATTATTTGCTTAAATGACATCCTAAAGTGGACATTGTTTCAAATAAAGGTTCAAAGTGACCATATTAGTTTTAAAAAAAGGGGCTTGACTTATCAATTGACTAGGGGCATTTTTTCCATTTAATTTTTTTTTTCATTTTTAGAATTGAAAAATAAAAGAAACACAGATGAGAGGGTGACGGTGATGGCTGTCGGGGTTGCTAGCGCTTTGGCGAGGTTTGGCGACCCCACCGACCAGAGGCGAGGGCTTGCTGGCTCTTGCTAGAACCACGACCCTCTCCTAGATCTAGGCAAGGGCTGACGATCCCAGCGGCCATAGGTGTGCCCATCCCACTTGTATTTCCTTCTCTCTCTCTCTCTCTCTCTCTCTCTCTCTCTCTCTCTCTCTCTCTCTCTCTCTTTACTTTTAATTTTTAAATTTAATTTAATTAAAAATCAAGTTAAAATTTTATTTTGACGAGAAATCTATTGACAGTCGGCAAGGTCAAGTCCTTATCCGAAATATTTATGATCATATTAGGCCCTTATTTGAAAGAATAACCATTTCGGATTCTTATTTGAAAAAATGGTAACACTTCGAGCCCTTGGTTGGAATTTTCTCGATGACTTTTTGGGGAGAATATTTTAGTCTGTTTTTTTCCCACGCCCACATTTATTCCACAATTGGTAAAGATAAGATTGTTCTATACTCGTCCCACGCCCAAGTTATGGGAGATCCTCTTCCAAACAGGGGATTTCTATCAAGTGTCTCGACCAATTTCAAGTTTTCAACTTATTTGGTCATAATAAAAATAATTTTTCAATATCCGGTGTGCCAGGAGCCGAGAGGTTATCGAACTAGCGAAGTCCATATTGCTCAAAGTCTTGCCTTGCATTTTTCCGAATATTATACTCCAATCAATAGAACAGCGTGAGAGACCCAAACTCGTGCCGCTAGACCTTGTGCGCATGTGCTTTGGATATGCTTAAAAGTACAGCGACCGTCCATTCAAGTTCAACATGCGACACTTCGCACATTTAAAAAAAAAAAAAGTAAAACGTTGACCCTCTTCACTCTGGTTTGAAAGTTTTTTCTAGATCACGTGATGCATTTCGATTCTGACATACATTTGCTAAAGTTTCTAACCGCAATTCTCTAAAATACAGTGATTTTATGACACGGTGCATATCATTCGAAAAGCATTAAAATCAAATATTAGATCTATATGCTTCTCCATTAACCCGTTGGACATCATATTGTGGGGATAATTACAAAAGAATAAGAAGTTATAAACCTACTGTACGGGGGTGTCAATTCAATCTTAATTTTTTTTAATTTTACTGATTGAGTCCTAAATTTTTCGGCAGTCTGCGAATGTCATCATTCCGACTAGACATGGCCACGGGTCGGTTCCGGCCCGGGACCGGACCGGAACCGGCCCGTAAAAACCGCCGAACCGGCCCGTACGGCCGGTTCGGCGGTTCCGGTTCCGAACCGCCGGCCCAATGGCTAATTAGCCATTTGGGGGGCAACGGTTGCCCCCCTTTTATTATATATATTTTTTTAATTAAATTTAATATCAAAAAATTTCTTATAAATACCCCCCTCCCTCTTCATTTTATTCACAACTTCTCTCAATTTTCTTCTCTCAAATTCTCAATCTCAAATTCTCTCAAGTCGCGATACTCGATCCACTTTCATTTCTCTCGAAATTCTTCATTTCTTTGTTGTTGGAAATTCTCGAAAAATGGCAAGTGGAAGCCGTGGCGGGAGGGGTAAGAGCCCAATGGCGCCGATGGGATCGTCCAATTATCCTCAATCTCATAATCCTCAAGATTATGCATATTATGGCTTCAACGACGACGAAATTGAAATCGACAATATTCCAAATGTCGAGGAGCCCGTTCCAACACAAGGTAGCATGAATCCTCCCACCGAAGAAGCTTCAATAACGATGGAACGAGGGGGGTCATCCGTTTCCTCGATATGGGAGTACTTCACGAAGACGCGCGTTGAAGAAAATAAATATCAACTTACTTGCAAACATTGTGGAAAAAATTACAAATTCGTAAGTGGTCAAGGCTATGGAACATTTCAACGGCATTTGAGGTCAAAACATCCAACACTAGCTGGGATCGACACTCGTCAACAACAAATTTTCGGGTACGCCAAAACTAACGCTCCTCCTTTATTCCGTTATAGCAAAAATGTTTATAAAGAAGAATTAGCTAGATTTACGCCGGTAGAACATTTAGCATTTAATTTTGGTGAGAAATTTGGTTTTAATAATTTTATACAAAATGCATGCACTCCACAAGCAAAACCCGTTTCTAGAAATACCCTTAAACGCCAAATTTTTAATTTGTATAAAAAAGGAAAAGAAGAATTAAAAATATTTTTTATGAATTATAATGGACGTGTGCATATAGGTAGTGATATTTGGACCGATCCTTGGCAAATTCATTCTTATATGGGTATTACGTGTCATTGGATAGATGACGATTGAAATATTCAAAAAAGAATTATTGCATTTCGAGTTTTTGAGGATAGACATACGGCAATTAATATTTATAGATTAATTAGACAAGTTTTAGAAGAATATTGTTTGGTTGAAAAAGTTTTTTCTATTGGTTTTGATAATGCCGCGGCAAATACCGCTTCTATTGAAGACTTGGAAAAACTTTGTAAACCCACTTTTGGTGGAGAATTTTTTCATGTTAGATGTGCTTGCCATGTTTTAAACTTAAGTGTACAAGAAGGTTTACAAACTCTTAACGTTTTTCTCGACCCAATAAAAATCGCAATCCAATATTTATGGAGACATCCCCAAATTATGAAAGATTGGTGTAGATTTTGTAAACAAAATGGAAAAAGGCCAAGAAGATTTTCAAGAGATGTTCCAACTCGTTGGAATTCCACGTACGAATTGCTTAATCAATCTTTTGAATATAAAGTTTTATTATGTGCATTTATTTCGACTAATGTTCCTCAACTTGAGTTATTACCACAACATTGGAATATTTGCCACAAAATTTTAGATTGTTTAAAAGTTTTCAATGATGCAACTTATACTTTATCCGGTATTTATTATCCTACGACTCATTTATTTATAATAGAGTGTGTTAATATTGCTGGTGTTTTTGAAGAATATGAAGACGATGAACAATTAGGTGCAACTATTAAGGCAATGAAATCAAAATGGCTAACTTATTATAAACATATTCCTTTTATTTATTTGGTTGCTTCTGTTTTCGATCCACGTACGAAATTAGAAGGCGTAAAAGATTTTTTGACTATGTATTATGGATGTCTTCATATAGAAATGGATTTAGATATTAATTTATTAAAAGGGATGGTTAGCAACTCAATAGTAGCATTATATAATGATTATTATAATAGATATAATGCCACTGATATTGGATCTTCTTCTCAATTTAGTCGCGTAGAAAACGAGAGCGGAGGTAAAATGAGTAGAGGGTATAAAATGCTAATGAGTAGGCAAAAAAGACAAAGGGGGCACACGGATATTTCCGAATTTGATCACTATTTAAGCACTAACTTTGAGACTAACTCATTTGCAAGTGGCACAGATTTTCAAATTTTAGAGTGGTGGAAGGAGCATTCGAGTCAATATCGAATTCTCTCTATCATCGCTAGACAGGTTTTAGCAACTCCTTGTTCAACAGTTGCGGTTGAACAAGCTTTTAGCGCTGGAGGCAACATTTTGGACGATCACCGTTCAAGATTATCTCCGCACTCTGTGGAGGCTCAAGCTTGTGTCGATGATTGGACGAAGGCTCAATATCGACAACAAGAGATGGATCGCAACGTAGAAGCCCAATTTTTCGATGATGGAGCGAGCACCGTGACGGGAACCACCGCCGGAAGCGACGATTGACGATGAGGTAAGTATGGGGTTATCAAAGGTAAAAGAACTACATGAGCTTTGATTCTTCTATCCCCAAGAAGATATGTAGGCACTTAATGATAATTCATTAAGTCAAGCCCTTTCTCTCTCCCTTTTTTTTCCTCTAAGTTTGATTACAATTTTGTAAAATTTTACTTGAATTTTTATTACTTAAAAATTTGATTTGATTTTGAAAATCAAAATTCCCAAAGTAAAAAAAAAAAAAAACCGGGCCGGTTCCGAACCGGAACCGTCCGGTTCGGAACCGTGGCCATGTCTAATTTCGACCAATATAAATCACAAACTATGGATATGGATGTCGGTCGTCTTATGTGGCATGATCGACGCCTAGGTGGATGATTCTTATAATAATTTTTTTAATCTTTCTTTAATGATTATTTGTGTTTTCATCTTCCGGTTTCTTTTCTTCTTCTTCTTCTTCTTCTTTTTGGCTTTCACTCTGACTAGCCAGGGCCATCGTAGAATGCCGGTGAGGGTCACATGCCAAATCTAGTGGTTTGCGAGGATTGCTAGCCATTTGGGATGGCCTTTGCTGGCCCTTTTCGAGGAGTGGACCCTGAAAAGAAAGAAAGAAAGGGAAAAAGGAAAATAATTCATAATATTTGTAAATAATTACAAAATTGGCTATAATAATTATATCGGTAAACTGTCGAAAATTTTTGCACTAAATTATTCAAATTGAGAATTTTAGGACAAAATTGATATCCGTATAATAAGTTTGAGATTTTTTTTTGATAATTTTTCCTTATGTTACGAGGAATGTTATGTACCCGTTGAATAATAGAAAACATCGTGCACGCTTTTATTTTAATAAGGGTCAAAAACACTGTGACAATTTCGTAGAAGCTTCCATTTTGACAAAAAAGCAGTCAAAGGAAGAGGCCTACGACTCTATGAAGCTATAAACCTTATTAGGCAGGCATACGTGGTCTTGCCGTAGTCGTCGCGTGTGCTAGTTTTGATATGCGTAAATGGACCAAGCCACTTCCAAGGGTACTTTGAAAAAGAGATAAAGAGGCCCACCTATTTCGGCTACTGGATTTCAAATGAAGGCCCACCTATTTATATATTGTTTACGTACGTTCACTATACTTATAAAGGAATGATTTCATTTGATTAATCATCTTAACAGGGGTTGGGGAGGGCTTATCCTCTGATGATTACCAATTAACCCTTGGTTCACAAATGCGAATCCAACGACATACCCTATTTTTTTTCACCTTATCTACGTCGAATTTACTGGTAAATCGCCGGTGAAGAATTGGAAAAAGAAAAAGAAAATTAAAAAAATGTACACATTAGTGGTCGTGCCCCGTAAGATGATCGGTATCTTCATCAGAGATTTTCTGCCAAAATTAGTCAGAAAGACTCAACTGACAAATACTCAAAAGGTTTATGACTCAACCGGCAAAATTGACAAATTTAGGATTAAATTGGTAAGAGCGCAATAGGCGAAAGACAACTTATCCTAAAGCACACGTGTACATCTACATCATTATCACGTCTCTTTGTTTATTGAAAAAAAAAAATCTGCACGTATCTTGCAACTTCATATTTCATCCCTATCCGCATGGAACTAGCCAACTCATTTTCCTCCCGTAAACATCGACGATTACCCTTACTTTATCTCCCGGCACGACGAGTGGCTTAAAACTGCGACACCGAGTCGTCACATCCGAATGCCAACAGAGAAATCTTCACAAGTAAATTTGTCTCCACAGAGAAGCCTCCATTCGAAGTGTCTTCTCCGACGCAGCGATCGTTATACAGCGACGGGTGCCATCTTCCTAGGACCAACTTCGACGTCGTTGCTCCCTCGGAAGTGGCCGGCAACAAATGACGCCAACTTTGCACCAAGAAAATGCAGTTTTGGGCGGCGAAGCAAGAAGAGATTCTGTCAACGTCTTCTTAGGTTTGAGAGATGTTTGATGAGAAATGCTTATTTCACGGTGTTTAATATACTATGAGATTGACGACATGTCGTGAGCCACAAAAAAATAAATAAGAAATGACTCGGAATTAATGTAAGGTCCGCTTATTTAAGAATTTGTAGCCCACGATATGTTATTACTCTCGCAATCACTCAAAGATTGTAATGCTATGCCCTCACAAATTGCAAATACTAATTTATTAAGAATTAACCGGATTGAAACTATAGTGTTATCATTTGCTGGAATCGAAATATCTATAAGATTCGGCTCACAATTGGTATCAATTAAACAAATTGTTGGAATTCCTAAAGTGATACATTCTTGAAGAGCCATACATTTTTCTTGTTGATCAACGAGAATTATAATATTAGGTAACTGCAGGTAGCGAGGATTTGACTTCCCCTAAGGGTAGGATACTATGAAAGAAACTTGATCATGGATTATCAATAAGCCCAGAATTAACTCTTCCCGGGTTGATGCCCGAGTAGTTAATGGGAACATGCTGTAAATTCATTGACAATATATCCACACTAGTTCAAATCCACACCAACTATTAGAGTATGCCTCGAATTTGAGCTCGAAGCGAAAATCTGAATTTTGAAAACAAATATATCTTGATCTTGAAATTAAAGATAAGATTTATTTTGAATATCTATTTCAAATCAAGATCACAAACAATAATTATGTTGGATTTGAACTTTCCACATGAGATAAAGACGAAATAGGAAAGTCAATCTTGATTTTCTTTTTTGTTGACCGAACTTCCTTATTTGTTTTCTCCAATACGTGTGTGGCTTATTAGTTCATATTCAAGTCTAGCGTTGTTGATAAGAAGAATATCAAGGAAGAGTCGTTTCGTCGAATGCTTAACAATGGTATATTTTCGTGGAATTACATCAAAAATTCAAGTGTTGAAGCAGATTAAATCTTTTTATAAGATTTGCATATTAATTCCTTTATGAAATTAAGAGATTATTTCATTAGGAATTATGGAGCTAAATAATGTGTGGGTTCTTGAATGTAATTGAGACTGTAAAACACTAAAAGTGTTTGAGTGATTCAAGTGTGGTTTGTAATCGTCATATATCGCTTGATATATAGCGGAATTTGTTGCTACTCTCCCCGTGAACGTAGGTCTCTACGACCGAACCACGTATATCTGGTACCCGATTTATTTTCTTGTTTTGTCTATTTATTATTCGATCGCTTGTTCCGCGCAACACCAACTTCTTTAAGAATTTATGATCCACGACATGTTGTTACTTTTATAGTTACCTAAAAACTATAATGCTAGCACTTAAGAGATTGTGAGACACTCAAAATATTTAAATGATAAATCACGCCTTCATCAGATCAGTTTAAACTTTTAGAACATCACAAGATACATCGATAGTTTTGGCCATTGGTAAGTGCAACCCATCAATGACAAATGAAATCGCGGATTACACGTGACAAAAGCAAATATTGTCTTATTGTTGGTCACCCTTTGCGCATCAGACTAAATCAAACTCCAATCTTGTAAGAAAGGTGTGTAAGAATTAATAGCGGTTCATATTATAGTAATGTTCTTTTCGTTTAATTGAGTGTGTGTTTGTATATATACGGAACTTTGTAAGAAAGTAATCATTGTCCCTATTCTCACTAACCCAAGGATAGCCAACTCTACTAAACCAATGGAGAATCAGACTCGTTTGACGGAAACAAATTGACGAACGTATTTATAATGCAAGTTTTTTCCTACAAAAAAATATGATAAGCTACTGAGATTAGGTAAATTATTTATATTAATCCAACTAATGCAGCTTATAATCTGACATTTTAAGATAAGACTCCCAGAAGTCCGTACTGATATGGAGATTGAATTTCAATAGAAATATACCATGTTCATTTTGGACGGTCTAATTGAAAACTCGGCTAGCTTTTGCGACATTCCACGAGGTTTCAATTGGAATTTTCTTTTTCTTTCAACTGAGTACTTCTGTCGAGTGTCCATTGGTTGGTTCCCAAAACAGGCCAAAGCAATTTTTTTTTTCATTTCTTGAATATTAAAATGGAAAGGCATAATAATCAAATCAAAAAATTTCAGTGTGATTCCCATCTAGAAAGTCAGGTCAACGAAATAATAGGACATTCGATAGGCCTTTGATGTGCCCCACAAACTATTTTTTGCAAGGTGTAAAATTATAAATGAAAATAACCCTCAAGTGCGTGTCGTTACCATGGATTTATTGGCGTATCCTATATTCATCAATCATCGTATAAAACGGGTGCAGATGATGGAGATATTTTAACAAAATACATGCATATTGAACGTGTAAAAATTGGTTAGTAGACGAAGGCGTGATTCTAATATTTAAATAATTTAACACTTCTCCTCGCGCGTTCATCTAAGATTAAAGCATGGAAATATACAATGGTGGAGACAAATATGTTTAGAATTTTGGAGAAGCCAAAAAACTCATTTTGTATTGATTCAAAGAAGAGATATATACACGAAAAACTTACCTAATAACAAAGGAAAAACTAGTCCCGTTGATTTAGGGGATATACTAGGAAGATAACAAAGATAACTAATTTACAGCTATACATGGAAACAGAAAAATAGAGAATAACGGGAGAGAATATCGAGTGAAAATAAGATCAGAGAAAATAAGATCTTCTCGTCTCGTATTAATATGGATTTGGAAAGATTTGGATCTACTCTAATACTATATGATCACTGCTGACCATTTTAAGAGTTCAAGTTGATTGATGAAGGCGTGGGTGGATATTAAAATATCTTGTTGAATTTCAATAGGATAATGACATATTTAATTTGGAAAAAAAAATCATTTAGCATTTTTTGAAGGCTAGATCATTTAATTTGCAAAAGAACACTAATCGAAGTCGAAGAATTCTAGTGGTGATTCCCATCTAGAAGGTTCGGGTCTCTCAAACAAAGGCCTTCGCCGGGGCCTATGGCATCATAAAGTTAAATATTCGGTAATATTTTTATTATTCTCTTTAATTCAATTTTCGTTGACGCCCCCATAATCTTTTTTTTTTAAGCAAGGCAAAAGAATATAAATGAAAACGACCCTTCTTACCTAACACGAAGCATTTCATAAATCATGGATTTGTTTCTTGATCAGACATTCATCAAGCATCGTGTAAAAGAACGAAAGAAGGAGCTGAGATCGAATGTTGAAATGATACGGTCAACAAAGATGATGTTTTATTTTACATCATGTAATTATCCACTTAGGAGAATATATTATCTGATTGGAAGCGACCGACCAAACATAATCCTCTTTTGTTTATCATGTATATGTACAGCAAAGGAAAGACAAAACTGAGGCTTTTGCAAAGGAGCAAAGAGATCTGGTCAAAAGAATGGAGAAAAGGAATAAAGAAGAAGGCATGAAAAGAAGGGCGTTCGAAAAATTTATAGATTTCATTTATTTTTCAGAATTTTTTAAAATGGCTCTATTGAAAGGGGCAAGACTATTAATATTTTCTTAGTATACATCCACAAGTCGGAATTTAGAACAATCTGATGCTTTTTAACTTGGATATGTGTTATTCAGAGAACGGGGAGGAAGCAACTTGAAGTCAAAAGGAGCATATAATGTGGAAATAGTGGGAGGTTCAAAGGAGTTAAACAAGGCTAAGGTAGAGAAGTTTTTGGAAGGTTGAGTTTATCTCCAATCCCTGAGAGGATCTCAAAATCGGAAAACAAAACCAAGACACCCAAACAACAAATGTTGTAAGTACACTAGAGAAAGGTATAGACGTGGGAAATGCAAACACCACAACCCCACAATCCCCCCCTCCCCCCAGAAAAAATAATTGTGGTTTGTCGAGTGATAAAGTTGTAACCTGCCACAAGTTAGATTCACGCAGCGAGATAGCCTTTGAACTGTTCATGTTGCATTCCTGATTACAGTATATCTTGTGTGGTGAGACTTCTTAACTTCCGGCATCTTAGTAGGGCTAGATTGAATGACTCTTCATCTTGAATTTTCAGGTCATGAATAGCGGAAAGCAATTATGATTCAAACCAAGCATTTCGTGTCGCGAAGAAAGACCTTTGCAGTAATATTCAATAGGGATTGTCAGTGTTGGTTACCCTTTTCGAAAATTCGCTTATGTCGAAAACAAAGTAACTTTGTCGAATGATCTTAAATTAGGCATTGCTTTCTTTGATTTGGTTCTTGGATTTGGGACACTGAACTTAAGTAACTAGGGACTATGATTGACACAAACAACCCCCCAGCTCCTCCCTTTTTTTTTTTCTCCTTTCCTGTTTGGAAACAATCAAGTATTTTTTTCCCTTTTATTTTATATTGCTTACCGGATTGCCTTCATCTATTTATTATGCTTGGACTAGAAGGCATCAATTGGTCCAGCTTTTCTGTGTGCACATATTAGTGAAATAAATTGTCACATTTAATAATATATTGCTCTATTAATATCTTTTAGAATATCTTTTATCTCCAATAAGACTTCGAACTTCAGATGGTTATGGAACTATGGGACTTCATAATGTCTCATCTAGAATGAGTATTAGCAGTAAATCGAAAATCGAAGATCGTTAACCGATAATAAGCACAAATCCTATCACAAACCACCCGTTTCAATGCCGGGTCAGTCCACAAGAACTTCTACCATAGCCTCTATGTCATTTCGCTTCTCTACCGCATAAATTATGTGAAAGCATAAGGTAATTTTTTTTCACTATCCTCCACTATAGTTTCGACACGACAGCATATAAACTTGAAATTCCACCTATCTTTTGACTAAAATAAAGGAACCACAAAATTAAACACTCACTTTGAAGTGGCAATGGCATTTCTTTGAATATATTCGGCTCCATTTATTCTTCTACACCCAACGGAGAAGCTGGCCTTTTCGTGCATTATATGTGAGGATTACATTATATTTTAACTTTTGACCCGTCCCTCATATTTTTACCACTCCACTCCATGAGATTATATGCGATGCACGTTATTCTTAATAACATTATATTTTAACTTTTGACCCGTCCCTCATATTTTTACCAATCCACTCCATGAGATTATATGCGATGCACGTCAGTCTTAATTTTTTTGGGTGGCGGCACCTTTCCATCTAATTCAACCTTGATCTTTCGCTTTCGAGAAAATAGTCGACATTCCATCGATCTGATGCAAATCTGTATTGATTTGAAGACGGAAGGGACGTAGAGGTTTCGTATCCTGATGGGATAGGATGTTGACGTGACATAAAATTTAATATAAAATAGTAAATGAAAATTACCGATGGCATCGGTCACAATCAAACCATGTTTGCAATTTTAGATTAGATACATCATGTGTGGAGTAATTGCAAAAGAATAGACAATGGCTAGACACCCAAAAATCAAATGGCTGTACTTGGGCAAGAATTTGTGGCATATTAATGCCGCTAAGTTTCATGTCACATATAGATGTTTGACTTGTTTCCAAATAATTCGGAATTTTGCGTAGAACGATTTATCTAATGTGGATAATGTGGATCAAATTTTGATATTCGTTCTAATCTTCTCATTAACAATAGCCTTCAATCAAGATTAATTTTAACCCCAACAATCTTAAGGAGAGATTAATTCTTCTCCCTTCTTTGCAATATGAATGTGGGGGCAACATTGTGTAGTTCCTGTTCGAGACTTGTTCATCCTCACGTGGTTGGATTATTGTTGTCCTCTTATTCAGTAATTTTCAACTCAAGAATGTTGTTCTTTTCACACTATAATGCTGAATAACTAGCAAATGTTCATTATTGTGATTATTAGCTACAAAAGTCTTTTTTGCTGGGTGTTGACACTTGGTTTTTTTTTTGGTCTGGGCGACAAATGTAATGTCAGGAATGGCAAACATTTTGTTGACTTGTTGAGTGAGCTAAACCCCACTTTTTTCTCTTTTTTTTTTTCTTTTTTTTCTTTTTGTGGTGCGATTACTAAGCTACCAACGATATATCTATTCAAAGTAAGAGCACTCAAAATTGGAATAATTGAAAACATGAGAGAGTGGAGTGCACAGCGCTTCTTGATAATTCCAAGGTCTAAAAATTGTATTCGTCAAAAAGTGTTGCAAAGTTCCTTTCGTGGGAATTTGTTCTCGCTTTAATTTATTATTTTTAAAATTTTTAGCTTTTGTTTGCCTTGATCCGTCCAGTCTCCACATAGGGAGTAGAACGAATTTTGAAGCTTTTTACCCAAGAATTATTCTTGGTGTGACCTCATTTTGACTGGCTAATATCACAAAGGGGACAAAATCCTTGATTCTTTCTTCTATTATTGTACTTTCTTCGATCTTATTGGACATAAAGTACTTTAAGTGATCCAATGAGGTTATGGATTTTACGGATAGCATATAGTGTGGAATATAGGATCAGTCTATCAATCTATATATTAAGAGGGAGATGTCAAAACAGGCTGTACTTTTTTTTTTTGGTCGAAAGGTTGTACTTTAAGTACCATTGGTTTCCTAGATGGGATATCGAAAAATTATATTGTCTTTATTTCTTCGAGACATTGATTTTTCATGTGCATGCACAACTTTAAATAATAATATAATAGTTGTTTTCTCTAAACGAAAATTGGAAATATAAGGTATGACCCTTTGCAAGTGACCATTTTACCCTCGAAACGACATTTATACTATGAAGTTAGAACCTTGGCATCCACTTCTCTTTTATATACTAGCACTAGATTAGATTATTCGAGCTTATACTACAACGTGGCTTAAGTCTCTACTTCTCTTAATATGGGTGAAGGAGAATCTATTCAAGTTTCAAGTGACAATTTGCATGTCTTAATTGTTGTAAGAAAGATAGGATATGACAGTTTTCGATTCGATTAGGATTCCCAAAATTAGAGACGCGTGCCGTGATCTTGTATAATTGATAGAAATTGAGATATGGTAAAGATCTTCATCATACGCCGGATGATGTCCAAACGTACCAAATGCCGTAGACGTAGCTTAGTTATAATTTTCCTTGTCGCAAGGCTAAAGACCAAAGTGTTAATAACAAAAGAGGAAATCAGACTTCATCATCTCTAACAAAAGATTTCCTTCTGAAGCGCACTTTGTCATTTTGACTTGTCGCTGGCTAGTATAAGTTGAGTAAAAATAAAGTAATCCAAGAAAACATGGATCTCAAAAAACTAGTGGTCTATAAATTTTTTCTGGAAAATAACTAAAATAAAAGGAGCGATATCTTCTCGATTAAGATGCAAATTATTGACATATTTAGAAGCCACCACATCATTCTTATGTTTTGTTTTAGAACCTAATTTTCAAGTCGATTTTTTTTTGGGGTCAAAATTTAATGTCGATTTGAGTTCTCAAGTCTTGTACGTTTGGATCTCTAACCCCACGATTTGATTTGATCATCCTCGTAAATTTTGGCGGTCAACTTATTTGAAGAGGCAACGTGGGAATTCTTATGAAAACTTTTTTGTTCTCTTCGCATAAAATTTATAGAGATAATTCGAAGCTTGACAACTAGTGGAAAGGTCAAAATTGAAAGGCAAAGACGTTCTTTAGACGCTTGACAATTTTTTTCTTTTTATATCGGGCTTTAGACGCTTGACATTAAGGGACACCATTTGTGGACACTTGACCATAAAGTAGCCGGCGCTTGGACAAATTCCGATCAAGTCCCTTGTTTAAGACCATTTTGTAAGAGACTTAAACTCTAGAAAGCACTTCAAAAGTTGAGAAGGTGAAATTGCATTGAGCAGCTCCTTCACGAGAAGTTGGGTTCGGATGATACCCTGTGGAAGTTTAAGTGGAAATCAAAAGTCCATGACTTATTTCATGTTGAAATGGAGCCCCGTAGTAGGGGTATCGAGGCATGTGTCTCTCAAGATTCCCCTAGGGCAAAACCTAGATTTGAGGCTTGTGTCCCTTGTCAATGATGAATGAGGCCTGTGTCTCTTATGAAACCATGGCCTATGTCCTATGGATAACTGGTAACGAGGTGGTAACTAAACGTGGAGTTAGAGTATATAATCCTTTCTTGGTTGCCGTTCACAACAAAGCCACGATCATGCAATCCAACTGGCAAATAATCCAAAGTTATTGTTCGCTTTCTTGTCAATCTCAATCATCGTTAGGGCCTTTTGATAACAATGGATATCTAAAACCATCAAGATATGATACAGATTCAAGTATAAAATTTAAGATCTCTTTCATCTCAAAAGTTAGCTCAAAGAATAACACTTTCTCTCATACTTATGAACCAATATCAACTCCTTTCATAATTGATATAGAACAATCCCAACAATCTCTCCCTCATACATCGGGCTTTAGATCGGAGTCGCAATAACCCATTTCTCTTCCATGCGACTGTTGAGTTTAGACTTTTTGGTAACCTGAGTTTTGATACCAATGTTGATAATCTTGAGCTTTTCTCATCCCAAAAACTTGCTAAAAGGATAAGACGTTCCTTTACACTTATAAATCGACCATTGACCTTTTTCATGATTGATGTGTGATAACCCCAACAAATCTTATCATTTGAGCTAGCTTTTGGGATAAGCGAAACCCAAGACCACCCTACACTAGTATTAGAGCCCATGTTATACCAACAAGTTAGGACCCAACAATCACATGAAAGAGATACAGATTATTACAGCTCCAACCTAGGGACCGATGTATGAAAGGAAGATTCTTAGGGTTAGTGTGAGAAAAAGTTTCATTATTTAATTTAACTGTTGGGATGAGAGAGACCCAAGATCACCAAACACTAGACATAAGGGAAGATTAACTATTAATTAAGGTTGACAATTAGGTTCACACTCCAAGAATTTCAAAATTGTGTATAGATTTACGTGTTTCGCTCGGTGCCCATGCCCACAATCGAGCGAGTACTACGTGGCACAAAGTAAACCGTTCTGCGGAAACGGTTCGTGATCCTGAATAAGTTAAGAACCAGATTACATCCATGAGTTGCATCTCCGCTTCCCATGTTTGAATCTTGGGTTCACGGTTAGGCAGGTCTCCAAGATGACCTTGCTTCAATGGTTACGCAAAAATAAAAATAAAAAAATATCGTCCGCGGTTGACATTCTAGGCTCTTTATTCAGGTACACGTCATTCTTTTATTCAATCTCCGAATAACGTCATATTTGTCAACTTATTGTAATTAAAATTACACCCATTTGACATTCTGATTTCTCCATTCTGGTTCATCCCATTCTTTTGTTTAACCTCCGAATATCATCTTATTTGTCAACTTATCGTGGACAATACCTTAGACTATTCTCTTCTAGATCAGCCACATGAACCAAAAAATTAGCAATAACAAAATAGTTAGTCAACTCACGCATCTGGCAGTTGACCATTTCCCCTCCTCAGCATCGAAAACTAATATCTCCCAAAAATATTCTCGGCTCACCTAACGCTGGCATTGAAATTGAGGATACTAAATGTTTTGTCCAATGTAAGTGATTTTGCACTGTTTTGGAATGGTTGACCTTCGAGATTTGACTCAAGAATGACGAGACAAAAAACACAAGAGGCAAGCAACTCGTACACTTCCCCGCGTTGGGACAAAACTGTTGTGGCGTGGACGACCAATAGGGTCACTCTACAAGTCCACGATGGCCTAAACAAAAAGTAGAATAATATTTTGTCTAAAAAGCAAATTGGACATAAATATTGTGGTCGGTGCACATTCTAGTTTTGTTTAATGAAAATTGGGCATGGTCTTAACATGGAGGAGACCACATTGTCCGAGCTGTCCCGTAATACGAGAATTTCAACTTGTAACCTTCTTGTAAGTAGGTGAGTCAAGATGTGAGGATTTTCAATGCAATTGTTAGGAAATCAAGTACGACAACACATTGACCGCTCCATTCAAAGGGGTGGAGATTTTTAGCGGCTTTGCTGGTCCTATCCCGGTAAAGAAATTTCTACAAGAAAAACTAGTTTCAAACGTTGAGATAATCCACGTCATCACTTCGTCACCTACATGATGCATAGTACATAGAACTTTTACGGAGCTGAATTTCACTTATGTCGCTAAATCATAACAACATTCGCAATAAGTTGATCAACTTTGATTTTAACAACTCAATACGCTAAATTTTATTTCCTTCTGTTTTTGCAATTTATGTACCGTCATCAGAATTGGCGGTCAGTTTTCCAACAAAGAGAATGACGTAATGGTCCTGCGGCAATGGCGTGGCATTTAGAAGTTCAGCTTCGTGTCCGCGACGTCAGAAGTTTGCTAGGAAATTGGTCAGGTTCCAACCGACATACGTTAGTTATAAAGAGATGAACATGCACTGTCTAGGGTGATTGGAATTAAAGTTTGACGACTCCATTGCAAAATGCAACTAAATTTCAGTGACTATAGACGGGATTTACTCAAATTTCGAGGCTCTTCTTGTACGTCGTGGGTATATGCATGCATTATTGAACCTATGTGATCTAACGGATGAGATAACATATTTGGCTACGGTATGAACCCGAGCATATGCAATGGTTTAGGGGATAATTATATTCATAGTTAGAAATAGGTGATCGCTCTTGGTCTTTATTACAAAATAAGCTCGTCCTGGGGTCACTCATCATTGGCTAAGACTTTCTCAAGTATGTCACTTGATTTAGCACCGTGAGGGGACACGGGATTTGTTGGAGTTGGCGAATACTTCGGGATCCCTTGTTTCTCACACCGGGTACGCCCACGTGAGCTTAGGGAAACTAAAGTGTTATCCAACGACATGTGATCCCTACGTGCGGGATGCGGGGGTTCGGGGGCAGCGCCCCCGACACGGGTGCCCCGCTGCCCGGTCAGCGGGCGGGGGTTCGGGGGCAGCGCCTCCCGACGGGGGTTCCGCTGCCCGGTCAGCGGACGGCTGCCCCGCTCGCCGGTGAGCGGGCGGGGGCTCGGGGGCAGCGCCCCCGAAACCTCAACGGGTTTGGGCTTTTATTTAAGCTGGCCCGTTTAGTGCGAGATTAAGAGATTAATTCTAGGTTTAGGTTTTGGGCCCGTTTTGGGGATATATATATTTTTTCTCGTTTTCTGATTATTGTAGCGAGTTGAACGGCTGTAAACCGAAATCATAGTGAAATCTCTTTGCAGGACGTAGCCCTAATTTTGGGGTGAACCTGGGTAATCTCCTGTGTGCATCGTTCTTCTTCTTCTTTATCGTGATTGTTCTGATACTCTGTCGCGAACAAAAACCCATCAATTGGTATCAGAGCCTTGTGTTCGAGGGATTAGGGTTTATTCGAGATGTCAGGAGGATCTTCTTTGTGATCGGGATCTCTGGACGGCAATCGTGAATGAGAGGCCTGTTGCTGCGGCGGTTGGTGTCGTGATCGGCAGGAAACCGGGCGAGGAAACAGATGGAACTTCGAAACAGGCAGATCCAAAGGCGATTGAGGAATGGGATCGGATCGATCGGAAAGCAAAGGGTTTGATCCGGCTTTGTCTCGCAGATAACATTCTGACGAACGTGATGAGCGAACCAACAGCGAGGGATTTGTGGCAGAAATTGGAGTCGCTATATCAAAGTAAGTCGTTGGTTAATAAGCTGTTTTTAAGAAAAAAGCTGTATAATCTTCGGATGCACGAGGGCGACTCGTTTTCTGCACACCTGCATGAGTTTAACACGCTGATAAGTCAACTCATATCGATCGGTGTTAAGTTTGAAGATGATGATAAGGCAATAACATTGCTCTGTTCACTGCCGGATTCATGGGATAACCTGATTGTGGTAATTGGTGGTGGCGACAAGGAATTGTCATATGAGACTGTGTGTGCTGCCTTGTTATCAGAGGAGACACGAAGAAGAGGATCAGGAAGTTCTGGTAAAGAGGCTTTAGCGGCTAGGGGTAGGCCAGCAGAGAAGACTCTATATAGAAAAGGGTCCAGATCCAAATCTCGTGGGCGATCGAAGAGTAAGGATAGGAGGGTACAGTGTTGGAGATGTGAAGAGTGGGGGCATGTGAAGCGAGATTGTAAAAACAAGCCCGTTTATAAAAAGGAAGCGGAATCATCCTCGGGGAAGAAGGAAGTCGAGACAGGAGATATGTATGTGGCTGCTGTATGTATGGCGCAGTCAGATAAGGATATCTGGTATATCGACACCGGTGCTTCATACCACATGACGCCTCATAGACACTGGTTTTGTGAATATGAGCAATTTAATGGTGGAGATGTCATGCTCGGAGATGATACTGCAGTTCAGATTGTCGGGCGTGGCAGGGTGAAGCTGAGAATGAGCAATGGCACAGTGAAGACTCTTCCGGATGTAATGCACATACCCTTGATGAGTAGAAACCTGTTATCTGTTGGTACGATGGCTGATTCAGGAGTTACTTTCTCTTGTGATAAAAATTCGTGCAAGATGACTCGAGGTTCTATTGTGATTGCACGAGGAGTTCGTTATGGGACGCTGTACAAGTTGCTCGGGGAAACGGTGATTGCTGGTCGTGGTTTAGTCTCTGAAAAGGCAAAGGAAGATGGATGTGATATGTCCATGTTATGGCATCAGAGGCTAGGACACATCGGTGAAAAGGGACTGTCTACCTTAGCTTCAAGTCAAATGGTAGAGGGAGTACCAGATTGCTCTATGGGTTTTGGGTTCTGTGAACACTGTCTTCATGGGAAACAGAACCGTGTTAGCTTCCAACACACCGGTGCAAGAGCAACAGAGGTTCTGGAGCTGATTCACAGCGACGTTTTCGGGCCTACTCCGGTTTCATCTATTGGAGGATCCAGGTACTATGTATCGTTCATAGATGATTTCTCGAGATATAGTTGGATTTATTTTATTAAAAGTAAATCGGATGTATTTGCAAAATTTCGAGAATTTAAGGCTTTGGTTGAAAACCAATTGGGCAGGAAAATCAAGACACTTCGTACGGATAACGGAGGTGAATTCTGTTCTGATAAGTTTGAGCAATTTTGTGTGGACAACGGTATCGCGAGGCAGAAGACGACTCCATATACGCCTCAGCAGAATGGGGTGGCCGAAAGATTAAACCGGTCGCTCCTAGAAAGGGCGAGATGCATGCTGAGTTGGGCAGGTTTAGAACCTGAATTCTGGGCAGAAGCTGTAGCCACGGCCTGTTACTTGAAGAACCGATCACCGACCTCATCAGTGAAGGACCGAACTCCATATGAGGCAGTGTTTGGGAAGAAGCCGAATTTGTCACATGTTCGGGTATTCGGGTGCGACGCATATGTTCACGTGCCCAAGGAGAAGAGGGGTAAGCTTGACAGTAAGTCTGAAAAGAACATATTCGTTGGATATAAGGAAGGGGTCAAAGGTTATAAGCTGTGGAATCCAGAGTCAAAAAACATCGTATATAGCAGAGATGTTGTCTTTCGTGAAACGCAGTCCCAGAAAGGTATACAGGAAGATGAAGAGCCCAAGAAAGTGATAATGTTTGAAGAAAGCCCGATTGCTGAATCTGTGGAGGTGGTTCCACAAAGCACACCAGTGGATTCTGATTCTGATCCAGAGCAAGAGGACTTGGTTAATGAAGTTGAGGATGCAGATTCAGATGAGGACCCGGACACAGATAGCATGCCTGCTCTCAGGAGATCAACTCGGGAAAGAAAGGTACCACTTCGATACTCACTTAGTGCATTGAGTACATTTCATGCTTTGAGTATTACTGGAGATGATCCTAGTTCTGTAAAAGAGGCGAGATCCATGGATGATGCGAATCAGTGGGAGCTCGCAATGACAGAAGAGATGCAGTCGCTTGATCATAACGACACATGGAGCTTGTGTAAATTGCCTAAGGATAGAAAGGCAATTGGATGTAAATGGGTGTTCAAGCGAAAATTGAAACCAGATGGGACTGTGGAGAAGTACAAGGCTAGGCTCGTAGCCAAGGGGTATTCTCAGGTCGAGGGGGTTGACTACGACGAGATATTTTCACCTGTAGCGAAATTAACCTCAATACGATTTGTTCTGTCTGTAGCAGCTGCATATGATCTTGAGGTGGAACAGATGGATGTAAAGACGGCTTTCCTTCATGGGGACTTGGAGGAGGAGATTTATATGAGGCAACCAGAAGGCTTTGAAGCAAAAGGAAAAGAAAATCTGGTATGTAAGTTAAAAAAGTCTTTATATGGGCTGAAGCAGTCACCGAGGATGTGGTATCAGAAATTTGACACGTACATGCTCCAGCTTGATTTTGTGCGGTCAAATTCTGACCACTGTGTTTATGTGAAAAGAGCGGGCGATCAGTTTGTTATTCTTACATTATACGTTGACGATATGCTGTTAATTGGGAATAACATGAAAATGGTGAAATCTGTGAAGAATTTGTTGGCCAAGAAGTTTGATATGAAAGACTTGGGGCCTGCAAATTTTATTTTGGGCATGCAGATTACAAGGGACCGTGAGAAACGGAAGCTATGGCTAGGGCAGGAGAAATACATAAAAGAGATATTGAAAAAATTCAACATGATGGACTGCAAGCCTGTTGGTACCCCTATGTCTTCAGGGACCAAGTTATCTGCGGAACAGTGCCCTAAAACAGATGAGGAGATTGAGGAGATGGCCCGAGTTCCATACGCAAGTGCAGTGGGTAGCTTGATGTATGCTATGGTGTGCACGCGTCCAGATATAGCCCATGCAGTGGGAGTCCTGAGTCGATATATGTCCAACCCGGGTAGAGAACATTGGAATGCGATCAAGAGAGTTTTCAGGTATCTTCGTGGAACTTATAACCTCTCTCTATGTTTTGAAGGTACAGGGAATGGAAATATGCTTGATATCGTAGGCCATGTAGATGCTGATTGGGGTGGAGATATTGATAGTAGACGATCCACTAGCGGGTATGTTTTCACATTATTTGGTGCTGCGTTGAGTTGGATGAGTAGGAGGCAAAGCGTGGTAGCGCTCTCTTCTACGGAGGCTGAGTACATGGCTCTTACACATGCTGGAAAAGAGGCCATATGGTTACGGCGGTTGTGCTTGGAGCTCGGTTTTGAGCAAGGTGCCATAGAGGTGAGATGTGATAATCAAGGGGCCATTTGTTTAGCTAAGAATCCTGCATTTCACTCACGCACAAAGCACATTGATATACAATATCATTTCATCCGAGAAAAGGTAGAGAAGAAAGAGGTTCGGCTTGTAAAGGTCGATACAGTAGAGAATAGTTCTGACTTCCTTACTAAAGCAGTCACAGGTGCGAAGTTTGACTGGTGCTCTACTGCGATGGGATTGAAGAAGGATGATATTGTCAAGGCTCTCATTTGCGCGAAGTATCCACCAAGTGGGAGAATGTTGGAGTTGGCGAATACTTCGGGATCCCTTGTTTCTCACACCGGGTACGCCCACGTGAGCTTAGGGAAACTAAAGTGTTATCCAACGACATGTGATCCCTACGTGCGGGATGCGGGGGTTCGGGGGCAGCGCCCCCGACACGGGTGCCCCGCTGCCCGGTCAGCGGGCGGGGGTTCGGGGGCAGCGCCTCCCGACGGGGGTTCCGCTGGCCCGTTTAGTGCGAGATTAAGAGATTAATTCTAGGTTTAGGTTTTGGGCCCGTTTTGGGGATATATATATTTTTTCTCGTTTTCTGATTATTGTAGCGAGTTGAACGGCTGTAAACCGAAATCATAGTGAAATCTCTTTGCAGGACGTAGCCCTAATTTTGGGGTGAACCTGGGTAATCTCCTGTGTGCATCGTTCTTCTTCTTCTTTATCGTGATTGTTCTGATACTCTGTCGCGAACAAAAACCCATCAGGATTTACCTCCTCCTGTAATCACGACACATCACTCTGAAAAAAAATAATATATACGTAAGCCGTTGGGAGCATATACGGATCAACGTACCACCATGTGTTATGCATGGTCAACTTGGCATCCGAGTCCAAGGATCGTATTTTGATCTCACCCGGATCGTGACGCTATCGACCGACATGGGTGTGGGGATAACAATCTATCCCAAACCCAAGAAAACCCCGTTCAACATGTATACCAATAAAGATAACGTACTAAATCTCCCAGTGGGCTTAAAGGAAGGAGTTAAAACAACTGATATACCCCGCAGAGAATTGAGCATGTTTAGCGACTTGAACACAAGCAAATGAAATTAATCTAATCTTGATGGTGTCCTTAGTGCAGCACGTGTGGAGTTTCAGCGGAGGCGGACAAAGTCAAAGGGTCAAACTTAGTTAATATTAAACTCCCAGTCGCTGAGAATTTTAACGAGTTCGCGAGCTTTTCAAATCTGAAGCGCGTTTACTACCATTTTGCCACTTTCTATTTCCCTCCTCTGCAATCCATCGTCATCAATCTAAAACCCTTCAATTCTCTCTCTCTCTCTCTCTCTCTCTCTCTCTACCCTCCTCTATATATACCCTCTTTATCGAAACTATCTTTGCACGAGTCAAGTTAATCTGACGCACTCCCATTCACCCAAAACAATTCCAAGCTTTCGACTCGTGTATTGACGCCGACAGCCGTTGTCTTCTGCCTCTTCAGCTGGAAACAATGGAGGTTCAAAGCGAGAACGAAATGGTTACCGACGTCAAGAAAGGCCCGTGGACCGAGGAAGAAGACGCCGTGCTCCGGAGCTATGTCGAGACTCACGGTGAAGGCCGTTGGAACTACGTCGCTTATTTCGCCGGTATCTCTCTCTCTCTCTCTCTCTCGCACAGACACGGAGATACATAAACACTCTGTGCTTTCATGAGTTAATGTTTGTTCTGAAACGATTGATTACGTGCATGCAGGCTTGAAAAGAACCGGGAAGAGCTGCAGATTAAGATGGTTGAATTACCTGCGACCCCAAGTCCGACGTGGTAACATCTCTCTTGAAGAACAGCTCATCATCCTCGAGCTCCATTCTCGCTGGGGCAACCGGTACTTTCGACGTTCCACTCATGAGCAGCATGTTTCCTTAGCTTTTCTAAACGCTTCTTGAAAGACTGATGTTTTTAAGCTGTGTTGATTCGAAAAGGTGGTCGAAAATCGCGAAACATTTGCCGGGGAGGACCGACAACGAGATAAAGAACTACTGGAGGACCAGAGTGCAAAAGCAAGCCAAGCATCTGAAATGCGACGTGAACAGCCAGCAATTCCGGGACACGATGCGCTACGTGTGGATGCCCCGGTTGGCCGAGCGGATCCGGGCTGCCGAATCCAGGGGTCGACCCGCGTGCCTCCCCGTATCTTCCTCGAACGACCCGATATTCGACCACAGAGGGGCCCGCACGGCGGAGCTCGAGTCGGGCTGGAAGGACCCGAGCTTCATGCCCGAGATGTCGTCGGGGATCTCGTCGGACTCCTCCTTCGAAGCCCAAGTTTCTCCAGTTTCGGGACTCACCGAGTGCTACAATCTGCCGGACGGCTCGAATGGCAGGCCCGGGAGCGGAGCTGGGCACTCGGGTTGGGATATACCGGGTCAAGAAGATATCATGAGCAGCGAGTTATTATTGGACGGCGGGGATTCGTGGGATAGCCTGTGGAATGAAGAGAACATATGGTTCCTGAGACAGCAGCTATCCGACGACCACTTCTAGAAGGAATTTGCATATTAATATTTTTATTCCTTTCGTTTGGTGGGGTTGGAAAAAAAAAGAGCAAAAAAAAAAAAGAAGGGAGAAGGGAATTCGCTTACGTGACGTAGTTTGGCACTTAGTTGAGCTTGGGGGAAGATTGTTCCAGACATGATGTGGCAAAAAGAAAATTTTTATTGAGTCACGCTTTGCAAAACCCTAATGTACGTACGGTCTTGCATCATGGTTTGAAAAGTCGCTTGATGTCGAAACCAGATGTTTATCCTTAACTTTATTCAACGTGACGATAATGTCTTCATTCCCTTTGGCCAGCCCGTGATAAGATTTGACCGGGAGAGATGATCTAATCTAATTATGTGTTTACATATTCCAAATGCTGATCAATCACCCAATTATGGTTAGCTTCATGCAAGCCTCCCAAGTGATATGCCGATAGTCAACTTTGTCGAGAGGGCTTGCAGGTCGAAATGCTCCTCGTCCTTACACTTGTATTCATTACTAGATTTGAGCCATTGGCCTATATAAATCAGAGATTAGGTCCTCTCATAACCTTACGCGCGGGTACATGAAGGACACATTTTTAGGTTTATGACATTAATAATGGCAAGTCTCCGAGAGGAGCTAGTGGTAGCCGCCACGAACCTGACTTTCAGTTTTTTTTTTTTTCAGCCGGATAATAACATATGTTTTTCACAAGAGGTACGATGGGTTCGTCAACAACAAATGTTTAAAGCGAAATATTTGATGGATCTAATCTTATTCAAAGCTCAATAAGATGGTATTTAAATAGTATCAAGGTGAAAATTATGACAATCGGATGCTTATTTCATTACAAAAGGTTGGAACTAACATGATTAGGGTTTCATATAGGCCAAAAAGAGAGAGACCAAGAAACTATTCCAACATACATGGATTACCGTTAACGTGGCATAACGTTTTGCACAAGCGGCCCTATCCACCATCGATTTAAGAGAGTCAACAGTTAAAATCTTCAAATCGACGGTGGATAAACCCCGGGCCTGCGGTTTTGTGTATCCTCTACTGATATTCAATTTTGTTCCCTCCTAAACTCAAATTCCTATTCCGGCCAAAGAAAAGTCAAATTCCTATGTCCGCCCCATCCACAGGTTTAGTATATGCTCATTGCACGCGATCGAGAATCCCTTTGACCTTATCGGATTCTCACGTAGAACTCAACCAAAACAACTATTGGCATTTGAAAAAAATAGAGGAAAAACGAGATAATCAATCGGATCGGACCACCACGATGGAAACTTAAGACTCCAAAACTTCTCATTCGGTGGAAACAAGAATAAGCACTCAAAAGCCGCGATAGATTCTTTGCACTTGTTCTAGTGCTATAAAATAAATGTTAAAGAAACAGGGTTTTAAAAAAATAAAAAGCATAACAATTCGTTGAAACAAGAGCACCCACACGAGTCTAAGTTGAAATGATTTCATAGAAAAAGATTCTTTATACCTCGGTCAACGTCACAATTTGGGATTTATTCTACCTTCTCGTGTACTTATTTAGACTTTTTAGTCATTTACTCCAAGAGATTTCCCTAACTTTTTTTTTCTATTACTAAGATCGCGCATAACAACACTTCTAGAGTAGAATTTTTACTTCAAAAATATTTCTAAAATAGAAATCCGCTTGATTACGTAATTTTATTTTTTTTTACTTCTAGAGCATTATTTTGTTCTAAAAATAATTTTGAATTCACTTGAACAAGTAAAAAAAATTATTTCTTTTTAGAAATTGATTTTTAGAGCAAAAGGATTATCACGTCGAAAAAAGGGAAGTGATAAGACGACTTTTGAAATTAGCCAATGTTCGTTGGTCTGACCAGGGCATGCTCCTATTAGAGAAGAATGTTAAATTTCAAAATGTGCCCCATTATTTTATGTTTTATTCTAAATGGAGCGGCCAAGTATTGTTTAATTTGCTAATGGGGGGGTCTGCCCTCAGTAAACGACTTAGTGGAATTCATAGGTAATCCTGAGTGCCTTCTGCACAGGAAAATGGTATCACTGCTTACGTCACCCGGATGTAACATTTTATTTCGAGGTGGGTCCCGCGAAATAATGGGCTGGTCAAACATAATGATGGGAATTAGGGTATCGTTGACAAGGATGTGTGTACGCAGGACCATTTTTCAGCTCTTCTATGACTTTGGACATTTTCGCGGACCGGCGTTTAACTAACAAAGCTGCTCCGTGACTCGTCCCGCTTGCCGCCTATCAAAGATGAACAAATTATAGTTGTAAACCTAGCAAAAACAAAAACAACGCAAGTATGGCACACCTCGGCCGAATCTTTGCTTGTGTGAATTGTGTTAAAAAGTAAAAACTTTAAAAAAAATTGGAAAAATGTGTCACAAAAATCATAAACATATTGCATTAATGTAAATTCATTCATAAACATTTTATTTATGTCAATTTAGTTATAATTTTTTGCATCTAAGTCAATTGAGTAGAAATCACTGACGTGAATATCGATTGTTCTACATGGCATTGGCACTGGCGTGAACATTCTTAAAATATTTGTAACAATTTTTTAAATTTTAAATTTTTTTCTTCTATTTCTTTTCTTTTATATATATATATATATATTTTAGGCCTACAAGGGTTGCTAGCTAACCGCTACCAGCTCTAGGCAAAGGTCGCGAGCTCTCGCCTAGATTTGGCCAGGCGAAGGCATCACCACCCTCGAACATTGCAAGCGAGGGTCCGTGGTCCTTACCTAGGGCCAATAGGAGTTGGCCGACGACCCTTGCTGGCCCAAAAAAAAGTGTATGAAAATAAACAAAAAAATGAAAAAAACTAAAATAATTATTAAAAAATATTTTAAAAGTCCACATCAGTGCTAACAATGCTATATTAGTCAATTAACATTTACATCATCACTTTTCGAACAAAATTGACTGAATGAACTCAATTGGCACAAATGAAAAAGATTTATGATTAAATTGGCACCAATAAAATGTTTATGATTGAATTAGAACAATACGATATGTTTATAACTTTTTTGACACTTTCTCAAGAATCGATGTGATGCAAAATTGTTAATGTATTCTAGTTGGCCCGTAACTTATTGATTTATACTTTTTAGTGAATGTAAGTCTATCTGTGTATGTTAACGGATTCGGACTTAAAAACTCCCTCTTAGCAATCTTTTTGGATAAAGATACCGTACTTCTCTTGCTATAGTACATAGTAAGATGGTTTGGGGTAGTCATAGTCACGGCCCAATTTGGACATAGAACTAGCTAGGTTAAACTAGGAACCAGCTCGTTGACCAGACTCACGGTTTGGAATCAAAATCGACCCATGGCCATAAGGGTCTAATTGTGATTCCTTAAAATTTGAAATTGGAACCGGAATTGGTCCAGAACAATTGGTTTTAAACAGGTAGGACTGGCGGTTCAGCAACGACTCTCAAAAGAGCCATTGGCCTTTAAAAAATTATATTTTTTTCTTAATGTATGATGAAAAATTATAAATACCCTTTTTATCTTTTTTTTCACATAAATTGTTTATTCATCTCAATCCTCTCAAATTCTCTTTAGCTCTCAATTTTCTCAAATTCTCTCTAGCTCTCAATTTTCTCAAATTCTCCCTAATTCTCAAGTCTCAATTACGTTCTTGATTCTCTAATTTCTTATTTTCTTTATTTATTATCTCCTTTAATAATTTCCTATTTCAATTCCTTTTTCATACCCTGTATTTTTTCATTATACAATATATTTTTTGTATATAAAAAAATTGGCAAGTGAAGGTAAAGGTAGTGGCAAAAGCAAGAGCACAATTGGGGAATCCAATTAACTTCATCCTCTTGATCCTCGTGATTATGCAGATTGGGAAGTTAATATAAATGATAAAATCAATATTTTTCCTAATATGGAGCAAGTCCATACACAAGAGAGTTTTCATCCTCCTATCGGTACCGAATAAAGGTCAATAATAAAGGAACGGGAGAATACATTTGACATATGGGACCACTACACGAAAATTGAAAATATTTAGGAAGATCCAAAAAGATATAAAATAATTTGTAAGCATTGGGATAAAGATACAAATATACAAGTGGATAAGGATATGAAATATATAATTGGCATTTTAAGACGAGACATTCAATTGAAGCGGGAATTGACACCAAGCAACAACAAATTTCTAGGTATGCTAATCATAATACAACTCCTTTATTTCGTTATAATGAAAAAACTTATAAAGAAGAATTGGATAAATTTATTTCCATTGAATATTTATCATTTAGTTTTTATGAAAGATTTAATTTTAATCATTTTATACAAAATGCATGTGTTCCACAAGCAAAACATGTTTCTAGAAATACACTTTAACGCAAAATTAAAAGTATTTATGAAAAAGAAAAAAATATTTACAAACTTTTTTTTTACAAATTTTAATGGATATGTTCATATAGGTAGCGATATTTAGAGTTATTATTGATAAATTAATTTTTATATGGGTATAACATATCATTGGATAGATAATTATTGAAATATTCAAAAAGAATTATTGCACTTAGAATTTTTGATGATAGGCATACGGAAAATAATATTTTTAGATTAATTATGCAAATTTTAGAAAAATATTATTTTCTTAATAAAAAATTTTTAATTAGTTTTGATAATGCCGTAGCAAATGCTGTGGCAATTGTTGAATTGGAAAAGATTTGTAAACCCACTTTGGTGGATAATTTTTTCATGTTACATATGCGTGTCATGTTTTAAATTTATATGTACAAGATGATTTAAAAACGCTTGATATTTTTCTCAACACAATAAAAATAGCAATTCGATTTTTATGGAAACATTTTCAAATAATGAAAGAATGGTTAAAATTTTATAGAGCAAATGAAAGAAAATCAAAAATATTTTCAAGAGATGTTCCAAATCGTTGAATGTATTAAATTTATACTTACAAGTTACTTAATGAATCTTTCGCATATAAAATTTATTATGTGTATTTATTTTAGATAATATAACTTAAATTAATTTATACCCATAAGAATGGAATAGTGGCAAAATTTTTTTATATATTTTAAAAAAATTTTATGATACAACTTATATTTTTTCTGGTATTTATTATCATTCTGTACAATAGAATGTATTAATATACTTAGATTTTTTGAAAAAAAAATGAAAATGACGAGAAATTAAGTGGTTTTATTTTTAAAAAATGCAAACAAAATGGCTAAATTATTTTGAGAAAATTCATTTCATTTATTTACTTGATTGTGTTTTTTTATCCACGTTGTAAATTAGATGGTTTAAATGATTATAGTACATATTAGAATTATACAAATAAGGGTTAAAAATGTAATAATAGAATTATATAATTGTTGACACATGATTTTTAATCATTTTTTCTATTGCTAAAGTAATAAAAAAATTCATAAAAATTCATAAAATTGAAAAATCAACTTTGGGGACCTTAGCCAAGCCTAGGGAACCAATTTTGACCAAAAAACGATTTTTCATATTTTTAGTATTTTTACGTATTTTTTATTTATTTATTTTCGAAAATTAATAGAAAATCCATAAAAATTCATAAAATTGAAAAATCAACTTTGGGAACCTTAGCCACGCCTAGGGAACCAATTTTGACCAAAAAATAATTTTTCATATTTTCGATATTTTTCGGTATTTTTATTTTCGAAAATTCATAAAAACAAAAAATTAAGAAAATTGAGAAAATTGAAAAATCAAGTTTGGAGCCTTGGCCAAGCTTAGGCAACTATTTTCGAACAAAAAAATAATTTTTTGTATTTATATATATTGTTTATATATTTTAGAAATTATGAGAATATTTAATAAATAATAGCATTTGAGGCTACAAAAATATATAAAAATAGTCAATATTTTTATTTTAAATCCCTTTTCATGTTGGCCATCACAAATTTAAAAAATCCAATTCGGGGTCGTGTATTCCTTCACGAGCATAATCTCGAACCGGGCCTAAAAAATTCAATTTGAGTCAATTTATTTTCATTTTTTCACTTTTAGGAGTTGTGACATTGTTCTCTAATATTTCAAATTTTTATATTGGCCCAAATTATACCCAGAATGACTCAATTGTGCAAAAGGGCTTTAATTAAATTCTGCATTATTTTCAGTGGCAAGAAATGAGCTTAAATTTGACATGTGGTGAATTTTGACTAAGTATAGGGAAGGTATGTCATAAATTGTAAGGAGATTTGGACTTAAAGAAATATTTTTTCAGGGACTAAATTGTAAATACTTAAAATTCAGGGACTAGAGTGCAAATACCTAACTCTTGAGGGATTATTTTACAAATAACAAAAAGAAGAGTTAGTGGATAAATTAGAATAGAGAAGGGAAGATGGAGAAGAGGAGATGAAGAAGAGAAGTTGGAGAAGAATGGATGGAGAAAATAAGATAATAATAGAGAAGAGAAGATGGAGATGAAGAAGAGTTAGTAGAGAAATTAGAATGGAAGATAAGAATAGAGAAGGGAAGATGGAGATGAAGAAGAGTTAGTGGAGAAATTAGAATGGGAGATAAATATGGAGAAGAGAAGATGAAGATGAAGAAGAGTTAGTGGAGAGATTAGAATGTGAGATAAAGATGGAGAATGGAAGATGAAAATGAAGAAGAGTTAGTAGAGAAATTAGAATGGGAGATAGAGTTAGTGGAAAAATTAGAATGGGAGATAGATGAGTAGATTATAAAAGGAGGAAGAAGTGAGCTTGAGAGAGAATTTTTTGGGGAGAGAAAATTTTGGATGTTTGAGAGGGTTTTGAGAGATTGAAGAAAAATTTGAGAGAGAAAAAAAAAATACCAAAAGAGAGAGAATTTTGAAGATGATGGGAGTTTAAAGTTAGGGGTTATCATCACAAATTCTTTCATCGATCAACATAAATCAAGAGTTCATCCTCATCAACGAGCAAACAAATTCGAGCTAAGTGTTTTTTTATTTATTCATTTATTTGTGGTTTTAGTCGCAAATTAGCACAAATTGTATACACTTTCTCCTACCTCCATTTTTCCCATATTTTATGTCAGGAGAAGGATATCTCTACGTCAACGGCAAAAAATCTCGTAGAGATGCAAAAATCGCCCAAACAAGCTCCTAAGCTGTCCACCGATTTCTCAGTTGATTTGTGACTAAAAGTCCCTCTTAATTCAAAAGAGACTCTCTATATTGGGAACATAGAGAGCGAAAATCAATTATAGAAATCCCTCCCAAAAAAATGGGAGATAAGTACTCTTTCCACTCTTCTGGTTTTAGGTGCAGATTGGCATATATTTTGTATACTGACACTTCACTCTATTTTATGTCAGGAAGCCGCAGCTCTATATCAATGGTCAACCCTATAGAAGCACAAAATCGGCTTGGAGGAGTCCTCAAGCGCGCACAAATTTCAAATTGTTGAATCAATTCGTTGTATTTTATTTTAAAGAATTCATACCCCAGAATGGAGAGGACAAAGTCCATCCGCAATTTAAATACCTGCACCATAAATCCCAAAGGGAAGAGCCAAGCCAATGCTTAGCCTCCCATTGGAGGTTTTTACTTACAGTAGTTAAATACCTGCAACTTAAATACCTGTACCTTAAATCCCAAAGGGAAGAGCCAAGCCAATGCTTAGCCTCCCATTGGAGGTTTTTACTTACAGTAGTTAAATACCTGCAACTTAAATACCTGTACCTTAAATCCCAAAGGGAAGAGCCAAGCCAATGCTTAGCCTCCCATTAGAGGTTTTTACTTACAGTAGTTAAATACCTGCAACTTAAATACATGTACCTTAAATCCCAAAGGGAAGAGCCAAGCCAATGCTTAGCCTCCCATTGGAGGTGTTTACTTACAGTAGTTAAATACCTGCAACTTAAATACATGTACCTTAAATCCCAAAGGGAAGAGCCAAGCCAATGCTTAGCCTCCCATTGGAGGTTTTTACTTACAGTAGTTTAAATACTTACAACTTAAATACCTGTACCTTAAATCCCAAAGGGAAGAGCCAAGCCAATGTTAGGCCTCCCATTGGAGGTGTTTATTCACTGTCATGTACTTCCTATAATTTAATTTTTGAATCATCAAACTCAAAAGATGAGTAGGTCGTAATACTGCACAGAAGTCGTTAACACACTCCCTCTTTCGGCTTCAGGGAATCTTTAACACTTAAAAAAATATAACAATTAAAAATATATACCATCCATGCATCCTATTTAAAAAGTGAAAACACAAAAGAGAATACCCTACTAGAGCCTTAGGAATAAACCAAGCCTGAGTTGCCGAATTAGGATATCCATGAAATTAAGGTACCGAAAGGGCATTAGTTTTAATTAACTAGTGTAACCAAGTCCCCGAGCTCATAATCTCTGGTTCGCAGGAATAAATTAGTTCTCCCGCTAATTTATTTAGGTTTCTAATCGACCTACCAAGAACGATTAGTGGCGACTCCAAATTTCAAAATCATTTAAACAAAAACCAAAGTTGCGATTCGGTAGGGCTTGGGAGGGTCCGCGTTAGGTTAGTCAAATCTAATTAACCTAATAATCCGTTAACCCCTTTAAAATTTAAAAATATTTTTAGAGGGTCGCGACAATAATGAATTTTGTAAAATATATAATCTAGGTAATAGTGGATATAGATCTTCTTAATCTAGTGACTTACAACGTAGATACATAGGTAAAATTAGTAGAGGGTACTGACTTCTATTGCATAGGCAAAAAAAGCAAAAGGGAGCCGTAAGAAGTAATTCTAAAATAGAGAGCTATCTAACCGTTTCTTTTGAGTTTAATAAATCTCAAAGAAGCACAAATTTCACAATATTAGATTGGTGGAAGATGCATTCCACCTATTATTCAATTCATGTTCTGATTGCAAAATAAAATTTAGCAATCCATTGTTCAATAGTTGTGGTAGAACAAGCATTTAGTGCTGAAGACAATATTTTGGATGAACGAAATTCAAGATTAGCTCCCGATTCAGTAGAGGTTTAAGCTTATATTGATAATTGGACAAAAGCTCAATATATATAATAAAAGATAGATCATAATAATGAAGTTGAATTCTTCGATGACGGAGATATCACCACCACCGATATAGGAATAGGTATCGATGATTGAGGATGAAATAGTATGGGATTATCAAAAGTAAAAGAACTAAATGGGCTTTGATTCTTCTATTCTCAAGAAGATATATGCACTTAATTATAATTCATTAAGTTCAAGCCTTTCCTCATTCTTTTTTTTCCTATATTTGATTAAAATTTTATTTTGATAATAAATTATTTTATAATTCAATTTTTTATTTCATAATTTCTTATTTGATAATTTGATTACGATTTGATTACAAATTCATTATAATTTAATTTTTAAACTCAAAAAGATTTTGACAAAAAAAATGAAATCGATTTGCGATTCCTCCACATGTTGAACTGGAACCACCAATTTCAATTCCTCCAAATGTTGAACTGGAAGCGTTGGTTCATGAATCGAAATTGGCGATTTTGGAACCGTGGCCATGGCTAGTCTAAAGAAAGCAACCAAGATAAAAGTGGGCATTCAAATAATATCCAAATTAGTGGAGAGCATACTTAATATTTAGTTCATATATGAGAGGGGATTGTTGAGATATATATGTAGATTTTGTCAACTAGTTATTCATATATCTTATATGGCTCCTCTTTTGGTAATTTCCATAAATGAAGGTACAAGACTTTTAGGGTCTGCATGGTAACAATTCAAATCCAAAAAAGTGATTCCGATTAGAATTGATTTTTCTGATTCTGTTCCACAAATGAGTTTTAAAAAATCAAAACATATTTGGTAACTACACAAAATTTATGTTCTTAGAATGAAAATATATTTGATAACTGCACAAAATTTTTATTTCTAAAAATAAATTATCTTTCCAATTTTTGTCATCTAAGTCAAATAATTATATAGTTACTTTGTAAAATTCATCCTACATTTTGAATTAATTAAAAATTAATTCTTATTGATTGTGCTATATAACATATTGCATATTGTATGTAATATTTTTTCGTGCTATTCTGTCTAATTGTCATATTATAACAAGTCATTTTAAACTTAAAGAAGAAGAAGAAGATATTGTTGGGTTAGTATGTGATTTCATATTTGCCCAGGTTCTCTCAAGCCTATACTAAATCATAACGAGGGAACATCAAATTCATTATTAGTAGGTGGCATGTAAATGTGTACATGAAAATGGAGTCACTATCAGTCTTTGAGAAAGGCAGACCGAAAATCTTATTGAATGGTCAAGAGAAACCATTCGATTCTATGCAACCAAAAAAAAATTTAGGATCCAAAACTTGGTTACATTAGTGTGTCCACTTATTCCCTTTCAGCACCGAGTTTAAGTGTTTTCTAAACCTATTTCATGTAAATTTTCAATTTATTTTCAAACTTATGAGGTGAGTTAATGCTAAATATTCACACAAATTGGTTTTTCCTTTTTTTCAAATTTACTAAAACTAAAATAAGTCAAAAATACATAAATTTCGGGAAATCACAATCAATGAAATCAAGCGCACAACCAAGAAATCATGATATTGATCGCATCATAAAACCCTAATGAAACCCCTAAGGGTTTAGAAAAATGTGATTCGGATTTAAAGTTAAAGGTATTTATGATTTTCAATAACTTAATGGTAACCTACTGACGCTTTTATGAAATTGTGAACTCTTTTTTATACTATCCTTATCTTTTCTCAATTTTTTTTATCCGATCACCATTTGATAGTTTACATATGAACAATTTTAGTTGCAAAACTAACTGAAAACACACATATCATTAATGCATGCGTAAGTATAGTTTAACACTGGCGGTGGGGTTAAAGCCTGTAATCATTGGAAAATGGAAGAAATTTTAAATTTTTTGACGAATTTCTAAGTAACTCTACATATTAATATTTGATTGTTTTGACGAAAAAAAGTGGAATTCAAAATTCTTCTAGCAAAAAAGAAAAGAGGAAAAAGACAAAAAAAAACATTAAAAAGTATCTAATTGTCAAAATTCATAAGTCTATGACTCCTGTTTGACAACAAAACAAGTCAATCCCCGCAGAAAACTGCAAAGAAGTGCGGTTTTCCCAGATTTGATTAACGCCATTGTATATTGGGCTCGTAGGCCGCTTTTTGATGTCCAGCTTAAATCGAAGCCCATCTTGGTGGCCCAGTCGAGCTCAACCCTCTCGTAAGTTAACCAGGCGACCGAGAAAAATCATCCAAAAAATTCTAACCTATTGTATTTTTTTATCAATTGAGTCCTAAACTATAACTATGCCAATCGAGTTTTAAATATTTTTATATTTTGCCAATTAAGTTCGCCTGCCAATTTTGGCTGGAATCGCTGACATGATCATTGTTCGTTCTACATCGCACGAGAGATGCTGGCATGAAAATTTTTTACAAGTATTTTAATATTTTTTTGAATTTTTTTTTCTAGTAGTTTTTTTATTTTAATTTTCTTTTCTTCTCCTTATTTCTTCTTCCTCCCTTTTCCTTATTTCCTTATTTTTTTTTATTTTTTTCCTTGTCTTCTCTTCTTTTGTCTTTCTTCCTTTTTCCCTCCGCCAGCCATCGATGCGGACAAATATATATATATATAATAAGAGAAAAGAAAAAGAAGTAAAAGTAAAGAAGGAAATAGAAAAAGATAAGATAATAAAAAGAAATTAAAAAATTAAAAAATTAAAAAAAATTTCAATAAACTGTCCACATCAGCATTGAACATGCCACGAAGGACACGCTATGTTCACATCAATGATTTCCCATCAAAATTAACCGAATGGATTTAATTGACAAAACTTTAAAATGTTTAGATCATTCGGCACAATTTAAAAGTTGAGGGTTGAATAGACAAAAGAAAATAAAATAGATTTAAGGTTTTTTAGACTATTTTCGCTCGTGATGGGTATTAACGTTCCTCCTAAGTAAAGCCCACTTGATCCAACCATCGAGACGAGCACGGACCGGGTGGGCAGGCGCGACTACATCTAAGTGGGCGGTCGCTAGGACGCGAACGGATCCCAAATTTCACATTCGCCTTGGTGGGCTCCATGAGATCGGATTGTGTACATGTATTTGGCCGCGTGTAACAACAATCTCTAGCTTCATACTAAGAATGAAACTAAGTTAAAGCTACTCGCCGGTAACTCGGGCTCCACTCGATCGTCACTCAGGATCAGCTAGTTCGATCCCAAGTCGAGCTCGGCCTCGAGGTCAAACTATTCAAGTACCCAAGAATCGAGCCCGAGCTCGAGCTAGAGCTCGAGCTCCACAGGCTTGCTAACCTAATTGAGCTCCTTTTATAATTTGTAAAGTATTTGGTACTTATAAACGTTAGGTTAATATAAACCCACTTATCTGTAAGGAGAAGATAAGAAAAATTTTCGAGCTCTCCAGGATTGAGCTTCTTCATAAAATGGTTGTACTCGGGTCGAACGAGTCGATCTCAAAATACCTGGATTCTTAGGGCGAGGTGATTCGGCCTCGTGCTCGTCGGAATGACTCCAAACCTTACTTATCATGCGTAGAATCAGAAGGAAAAATACAGCTAATTAATGTAAGTAATCCCAAAAGAGAAGCGCCTGGTTCCGATCTACATCTTCATGATCCATTTGATCACTATTATTCTTAGGCACATCTTTGCTTAAGGCCATACATTGTAGTCACCAAACTTCCAGGCTCGAGCAACCTTTTCCTCGCCGATGGTCTCGCCAGAAATCTGGTCGTAATGTCCCGTGCTTCCACGTGCTCGCTGGTGGTTTCCGCCGACACCGTCGCCATGATGCCCTGGACATCGCTCCTCTGCACCTTGGCCGAGAAAGTCGAGGCCCGTGTCACAGCGACATCTCCACAATGCTCCCAGCAACAGAACTAAGGAAGCCATTTGATCACTGCTTGAAATTGCAGGGGTTGAAGTTGAACATATATACAGAGACAGACGCTACATTCTATATAAAGCACATACAGTTCCAACTTCTTCAAACTAGCCCCTCTTCAATCTTTCACCCACCCATCTTTCCATTACACTTAACTAATAAATCGACGGGTTTGAATGGTGTTTATTGGCTTTTAAGTACGGGATCGGGTTTCTTACTTGGCAAATGGCGATTGGTCGCCGACTAATTAGCTAGTGCTTAGTTAGGTTTTGGGTTGTTGGCTCGAGTTGATCAAGGGTTCGTGCATGTCGCGAGTCTGTGGACGTGAAGATGGGTTCATGCAATGGCGTGAAGTCTTGAACGATGTAGTTTTGGTCGCTGGAGGATCTCGAGTCACAGTGTGCTTGGTCAATGAGCTGATGAACGACTCGTTGACCATGGTCGAATCAAAAAATTGATCTTTCGTCCTTCTTGAAAACTTTAATATTAGTCGATCACCACCCAAGCTCTCTATTTTGTACTTTTCTCGTGTGTATGGATGAACGTGTAACCATGGAAAGCATGAAGTCTTGGTTCACTTCGCAAAAAATGAATAATTTTGATGATTATATTTTTTTTTTTGAAGGTGATGACTTGTATCGCTTTAAATAATTAGTTTCTGAAAAATATTTTCATTATCGACTATAACATTTGTCCAAAATTTGTCATTGACATAAAAAAAATTTGAATTTATTTATTTTTGTGAGAGATACAAGAAATCGTTTTTCTTTTTCGAAAAATGACTTGCAGATTATTCATTTTTCAAGAAAAAACGGAGATGAAATGTTTTGTTTGAGCGGTATGCACTTTCCTAAGGTCCTCTAAGAGAACGAATTTACGTTTTGATGGTTAATTAGCCAGCGTAGCGCATTAAAATTAAGAGTAATTAAAGACCGAGGACTAATCGTATGGTCACTCTGCAACCTTCATTGTCTAAATTTGGTGAACGGCCCAAAGAAGCTCACATATGTAGTTTGCATGCACTAGGCTACATAGCTAGCTAATTCATCACATTATCTAAACATAATTTGTCATGGAATCAAATAGGCACAGTTTGGACTAAAATAAGAAGTTTTAAAGTTTGTGATGAATTAAAAAATCCATGAAACTAATGTTTTTGTTGATGTTGACACCTAAATTTTTATTTTTCTTTTTTTTATTTATATTGTACAAACATGAGAATTTATTCTCACAAAAAAAAATTCCTCATGATTTGTATATTTTATTTTCTCGTGCATTGCATTTTTTATTTGTATCGATGGCGAGATTTTGAGCATAATTGGATTATTTGGACCAAACCCACAAGAGCACAAGATTCAGCTAAAGTCCATGATCATTATTAGGAGCCAAAAATTGTAATTAAAATATCAAATGAAAAATTAATTTATTAATCAGAAACTTGCAGAATAATTAAGTTTTTTTATTTTAGGTTACTTAACTTAGCTTTATATAAAAACTTGTTGTCACCCGCCATTGAAAGGTGGGAGAAGCACGGGAGAGAGAGAACAGAATAGAGGGACTGACAAGGAATTCAGAATTTTTCTCAAAGGAGAAGACCGACGCCTGTTTTCAACGTGGATGGTCCCAGCCGCTAAAGCCAAGTCAATCCAATTGCTGTCCTGACCGTTGTGGCCGCATGGTCCAAGTTTCAGCTTCTGTTCAAAGGCAAATTGCTTCTCATTGGACTACAAAGTTCGTCCACACGTTGGTACAAAATTAGCTGCTGTGACTGTTCAACTTGTTTTGATCATTGTTCAGGGTCGTATTGCTGCTGTATCGACGCTGAATTTTGCTACTGTTTCGAGACTGAATTTCTTGCTATTTGGTGCCTAGAACAGTCACAGTTTTCTCAGATTTTGCTGCTATTCGGTGCCTAATTTGCTGCTGTTTTCTTAGGTGGAATTGTGCCCAAATTAGTGCTACGAATCAAGCTTTGACAAAACTCCTGGATGTTCGAAAATCGTAGCCCGTCAATCTTCCTCTCAAGTTTGGTGCATAATCTTTGAGCAAAGTTTGAATTAGGAAATCGCAATCCTAAGATAAGGTAAAATTCTATCCCTAAATATTAAGATTGTCTTGTTTTTCTAATTTGACTTGTTTGAATTATTTGAGCATTTCTACAAGGATTTAATTACTTAATTTGGATTGCTTAAATTTGGAGCAAGATTACATATCAAATTTGAATATTCTCAAGGTATCTTATGCTTAAACTGAAAAGATTGTGATTCGTTGTGAATATTTTGGGAGAATTTTATGTAATCTTGTGATAATTTGAAAATTTCCTGAAAATACTCAAAAAAATATCTAAAATATTTCAAAATGTGATTGATTAGGTAAACTTCATAATCCGCAACTACATACATGAAATAAGTCGATCTATTAGGCTTTAGATATAATTATTTTTATAGTGGGTATTTCAAATTTTAGGGTCAATCTATCAAGCTTTAGATAGAAACTTAATTCGAAAGAAATAGCGGTAATTATCTTTTAATTTTTGCAACTTCAATTTTAAATTTCATCCATAAAAACCAAAAAAAAAATCATAAAAAATATTTAAAAACTTCAAGTGAGAATTCATCAAAATTGTCAAATTGAACATTTTTCATGAAATTGATATCTAAAGGGTATTAATTGAAAAATCAATGTAACCAAGTCCCAAACTTAAAATATTTGGTTTGTATAAGTAATTTAGTTCTCCCACTAATTTGTTTAGGTTTCTAATCGACTTGCCAAAAAACGATTAACGGTGGCTTCGAAAATGTAAAATCTTTTGTAAAATAATCATTTGAAACATAAGTCACAATTTGATAGAACTTATGAGAGTTCGAACTTAGTTAATTAATCTAATTAATTAATTTGGTAATCCATTAACCTAAGATTGGAAATTTCGATTTTTAGGTTGAGATAGTCAAAGGAAAGATTTTCATTTCACATAAAATAAAGGTATATGATTATAATATAAATATGCAAACTAAACAAAGCAAGTAATCTAATAGATAAATCAATTTGGTACATTTTATAGAGATTTACTCATTCCACAAAAACAGGTCTATTATTACATCAAAGCATAACCAATGGTCGACCACCAGATTTCTCATCAACATTAGTGAGGAGTATATGCTAAGGAGTATATGCTAAGATTTATCTCTCCAATAGCTATGGTTTTTCCAAAAATCGATGCACACCTAAGTTCAACGTCCATAATACCATCACAATATAGAGATGACAAGGATAAGACCAATACATTTTTTTTTGTCACAACACTACCGAGTCGAAAGAGTACAAAAACACCTTGTAAATTTTAGAACTATTCTCAAATCAGTATATGAGAGTATACAAACCTAAATCTAGCTCTAGATCAAAAGAGCACCTACAAAAGAGATATTAATTGTTCACAAAATTACCTTCAGATAAGTCGACTGCTGAAACAGTAGACGAATTGCACTTGACTATATGAAGCAAGCATCAAGCTAGAGCAAGCGAGCAGATCCGAAATAGTAGACACATAGACTAAATTGTTTCACTAAAGTTTACTAAACTCTCCCCTCCCAACCCACCCCACAAAAAAAAACAAAAAAAGACAAATATAATTATTTTTCCTAATATGGACACGTAGACCTAGAACATCATCAGATTAATCAATTCATTAATGATTGCAAGGCGTCAAGGAATCGATCCCCTCTCAATTAGTAGATTAATTTCACTTAAAAATGATGAAATTTATTAATTTTAAGGAAAAAGCCACCAATAACTTAAGATAATCCTCACTATGACACATGTACCCAAAATTTTTCTTGTGACATAAAAAGCCTTAAACTTCTATACGTGTGGCATATTTACCTCAAAATTTAGGGTAAATATGTGCCTACTAAAAAAAATTTGAGATAAATATGTTACACAAAATAAGGTTGAGATTTTTGGTGTCACAAAAAATTTTGGAAGAAATTTGTCGCATGGATTCAAGTTTGAGATTTTTTGTGCCAAAAAAAAAAGGAAATAAATGTGTTATAATAAGCATAGTTGAAGATTTTTTATTGTTTTTTTTCCTTTTATTTTGTCTCGAAATGTTGTCTCCATGATACTCTACCCCTTGAAATCGTTACTCTCCCCTTTTGGGTAAAACCACGCAGCTCGACGTGGACGACGGCTTAGCTTTCTCCTCAAATAAATCAACGGTAATAACTAGGTCAAACATTTGGATAATTAGTCATAATTAAGATGTGCTCATTCCTCACCTACAAATGATTATTTGCGCATGTTTTCCCTGATAAGCTCGGGACACATTGATGTCGACTTACCATAAGATGTAGGCCTCATCCATCAGCGCGGGAGCTAGACAGAATCCCACCTAAAAAAAGCAAAGTACTATCGAATTGTTGCATTGCCTGTTTAGGGTCGTCATCATCATTTTCGCACCTAACAGTTGATCCAAATAGCTCATCTTAATCCCGCACATCCGTTGACCGAACCACCATGACCGATCCATTCGATTGGTCTTCCTAGTTGGTGAGAAAATTATGGTTCATTTAACCCTAGATGACTTTTCATATTCGTGATCGAGCTACTGGTTTCATGCACATTTTATGTTGCTATCTTAGTAAGTTAATTAAGAGGTAGAAGAGCTTATCCAGTCAATCATGGAAAAGGCGGATTGAGCTTAGCTTAATTAGGCGTCTATGATTGTGATGGGAAACGGGTCTAATCAAGGTAAGCCTAAGTTGTAAGACCGACCTGGTGGTCTTGTAATAATTCTTCTTGTTGGTATACCTAATTTGATCGAGGAAAGAGGCACGAGCCCATCAATCAGCTTGAGAGATGAATCTGTTGAACGGTTGATCCATGCGAATTAACTTTTGAAGGGAAAATTTATTATCTTCGCTTTTCACTCTATTTCACCCGATTTTTATTTCATCCACCATCACCAAGAAAGGTTATTTTGACTAGTGTTTATGGGTATTTAACATACGTATAACACAGTCTAGAAAGTCGATATTTGTTATATATAAATATATATAAATTTCGAATAGATCAAGTAATAAAATATAGATGCATAACGTAACTTATACATATGTGTACATATACGAGTACATGAATCATGTTCATGTCAATTTCAAATCTTGATCGCGTAAAAATACACGTGTTGTGTTTCGGGGTCGGGTTGGATATCCTGAAGACCCGAGCCGACCCGTTGACCCCTGTAGACTTACGCGAGTAAACATATGTTGCTCAACTACATCGAGAGAGAGAGAGAGAGAGAGATTGAACGCTAACTCAGCATGTCAATAATATGCATAGTGATTGATTAACTACAAAAACAATTCAACATCCTCATCAGGCTAAACTTTAACAAAGCCGCCCCAAAATAAAATAAGAATACACTTTAAACTATGAATACTTAAAAAAAACAAAAAGAGGGAGAAGGAAATAAAAAAAAATCTATCAATACCTATCCAAGAAAATAATCAAGAAACACCCTTCGACTAAAATCCCTAACTGATGTACATCTCTCCAACTATCATTCCATCTTTCTTTTTCCCCTTCTGTAATGATCTGTAAACTGTGGTCTTCTTGTTGCGGTTGACCAAGCTTTCAGCTTATGGTGCTAAACGATGCGATCGATTCATGAAGCGATCTTGTTGCCGCTTTGGATCTTGAAGAGGTCGAGGCGAGAGTCGCTGAGCCGGAGCGAGTACATGGCCTTCTTGTACTCGCCCCAGGTGAAGGGCCTGTACAGGGCGGGGGCTAGCGGGGAGACCAGCTCGGGCAGAGGAGAGATCCATGCGTTAAGCCGCGGGGCTCCGAAGTACACCATCGACATCCTCGGCTTCGGCGAGTTCGCCATCGCTCGATGCCTCACGCTCTTCAACCTCCCGTTCGTCAACGCCTTCGTCCATGCAAAGAAAGAAAACAGAGTAATTTTGAGTGAGGTCGTACTGCGAGCTTTCAAACCCTAACTATGGAACTATGTAATTAGCCCCTTAAGGAAAAGTTAAGACTGATTCTGATCATGTCATCCGAGCCGTGTAAGTAGACTCTCACCTGAAGCGCGTCGCCGACCATGACGTAGAAGGCGTTGGGGTCGGGAGGGACAGGGATCCACAGGCCTTCGCGCTGGCATATCTGGAGGCCTTCCACGTCGTTGGACCACAGGAGGGTCAGGATCTGGGGGTCGGAGTGCTCCCCAAACCCGACCCGGCCGTTGCTGCCGCCGAGCCTCGACGAGAGATCCCGGTCCCGACCGCTGTTCTTGACGTCCTTGGCCGGCGGATAGTGGTTGATACGGAGAAGGGAGTCGCTCTGCCGGTCTCTAACGTGGCCGCTGAGGGCGTACTTGTCGGACAGCCACAGTCCTTCCGCCAGCAGGTCCAGTATCTCGCACGTCAGCTCGCGAGCCGTAGCTATGTAGCCGTTCACGACAGAACTGCAAGCGCAGACAAAATCAAACTCTCTCTTAAATTCGATTCGATTCGATTCGATACGAAGCAGATCCAACTTTTCACCCTCATTGCTCGGGCCAAAAACAAATCAACCCTTTTTCCCCAAAGGCCACCCCAAGCCTTACATCAGTACTTGGCTATCTCTCTTTTTTTCTTTTTTCTTTTTTTTGTTTTCCTTTTTAATCGCATTGCGGTGAAGATCTGCAAAGCCGAAAGCGATGGGCGCAAAGAGGAAGGAAGGAAGGTACTGCATCACTTTTGAGAAGGTTGGTCATCCCAAGTCCCTCTTTATTTCTTGTTTTTCCGCCATGAAAAGACTCGCCACTTCAAGAAACAAGAGGCCTCCTCTTTTTCTCCGATTTGACATGAAATTTGTGGATCTCTCTCGTCTGAATTCGCACCACGCATCGCTCGGTTTTTCCCTTGCTTTTATCATGTTCTTACGCTAATGCGGTCCTTTAATGGCCTGTGTCCCCTATATGGTAAAACGTCCGTACATCTCGAGGGTCCCCATGCGACGCCAAACATCGACACTTCAGACAACTCAGAGGTGGGGAGGGGAAAAAGCAAGATCGCGTTCGTGTCGACCAATGTGAACGCCACGCTTCTTGATCTCTCGCCACGAGGCGGATCATCCTAGTGGTGTCTTTTTTTTTTTTTTTTGGTTGCAGTTTCAGTGGGATTCCAAGAATTCTACACCTCAGATCGAGACAACCTTTTGTTCTGCCCTATCTATCCGTCACTCTGCAGCATGGTTGGGTGGTGTTTGACGGACGATGGATTGAAGTTCGTCTTTTTGACTGATCAAAGAATATGAGTGCAGTTCGATGGAAAAGGTCCTGCTAAACCAAAAGAGGGGGTCTGACTTCGAGGGTCGAAATCAGAGAGCCAAAACAAAAAATGGTGGGGAGGAAAAACGATATTTCAAGTACCCAAAAAAAAATTTCTTACCAAACAAAGTATAAGAAAAAAAAAACGAACAGGTTCCTGGAATGGGCAAACACCTAAAAGTTTCCATATTTAACTTTTGGGAACGCCCGCCACCAAAAGTGACAGAAAGTGTGATTAAACAAGACGAGAACTCATGCAAAGCACAACTATATAAATATATATGTATATGTATATATACAAAAATGAATTATTGACTTATCAAGTTGATTTATACGGAATGAAATAAGAAAAATTATTATCGAGTGTTTGAATATGACTCGTTTTCTTTCTTAATATCGGTTGTTGTTATTCGTAAACTTTGACCAGTGAAGCCTTAGATTTTTTTCCCTTCGCAATTTCATGTGTTTCCCACGAAGAAATTGTGCTATTTGTCCTTTTTGAATAGGATTATGACATGACCTGTGCTTAAATCACACGCATTACGGCATCAAAAGGGCCTTTCAAAGGATGGCCAATTAACAAGCAAAGTAGAGAGAGTTTTTTTTTTTTTTTTGAGGGGGGGTGTTGTTTCGAAAGAGAGAGAGAGAGATCCAAACGAAGCATTTATGAGGGAAAAAGGAAGATGAAATAATTATATGTTTTTCTGGTTGGACCATGAAAAGTGGGGTGGTGTCCAATTAATGTGAAGAGCCTTAGAACAAGGGAAAAAATAATGTCAAATAAAATAAAATAAATTCCCCTTTCAGGTATCACGTAGCCTAGTTCGGAGAAAAGAAGACACCCACTACACAAAATCAAACATAAACATATGTGCATGTAATAATAAAATCAACAAAAGTTGACATCATCCCACTTCGCGAAAACTGAACAGGAATCGGTTGGTCGTGACTTGTGAACCAAAGAAAATTCCGCCCTCACAATAAATATTTTTGTTCTATCCGTCGATTAATAAAATCGCATTTTTCCCCCCCAAATTTCCCTTCATCGTAAACGGAACACGTCGCTCTCAAAGCATCTCACCATCCTTTCATTAAACAACAAATCGGCAAAACCCATTACAGAAAAATCTCTCCCAACCCATTCCCATTTCCATCAACAGTTGCCAAGAACAAGTTTCTCACCTCTCTCTTCAAAATTTACCTATGACACGCACCTCATGTTCGTGCGGTTGGATGAAACGAACACCCGAGCGAAATCCGAATACGTCACGACACGGGCCAGCGTCCCGGCACGGATCGGAAAAACCCTTTCTACTCCGACACTCTTTACGATCCTTAATCGACATTCTCGTGTCTTTTTCGAGACTATGCAACATTTTCCTTTTTCTTTTCTTAAAGTCTCCAAGAAGACAACCAGGAAAGGACAGGCGAATGCATGTTCACTGCTCATCAGGGTGAGAGGGAAAAAGAGAGGGAAGGGACTGGTTTCGTCTTTTTCACGTACCTGAAATTGCTCGGGTCGCTGCAAATGGTTGTGGATCTCTCGGCAATGGAGATGGGATCCGAATGGAGGAGGAGGTACTCGAGCTCGCCCATGTCGCCATTGGGGCCGATGTTCTTGCATCCGTATCCGAAGGGGGCCGCCGGCCCCGCCCGCTGCTTCTCCGGCGCGGGCTTGGCGAAGAACTCGGCCGCCTCCTCTTCCAGCCTCGAGACCGTCCTCTTGGGCACGCCGTGGTTCGTGACCTTGAAGAAGCCGTGCTCCTCGCTAGCCCTCAGGATGAGCTCGGACAGCTCGGGCCGGCCGAGGGAGAGGTCGACGGCCGGGATCCCGACCGCTCGGGTTTTCTTGGTCCGAATGGGGCTCTGTGACGGCATGACCATCTCTCTCTCTCTCTTCTCTCTCTATAGTTCAAAGTGAGATTCTGAACTATATGGGGGAGAAATCTAGGGAACGTATAGTAGTGAACCGACAAGTTGAATTGGGAAGAAGCGTAGAGAATTTGAACCTTGAACTTTGGAGGGTATGATCATGGGTGAGTTGATGCCACTCCTTATATATATATATTTATAGTACTCTCGAGAGAGAGAGAGAAGATTCTTAATGCATGTTTTGATAATTGAGATTTAAATCAATATATATTTTTTATTTTGGGGATATGTACTATTTAATTTTATTTTTCCAGAAGGAAGGAATTATGGGGGGTGACCACAGTCGACGTGGACTTAGCACATATAGGTAACATTGACAGTCCAAGAGAAATGAAAAAAGAATCGGGGGTTGGTGAAAACGACATCGTATCGATTAGGGGTTGGGGGAGTCGCGCGCGGAGAGAGGCGCGTGGACGGGCGGCCGGGCCGTCGCGGGAGAGCCTCTTAACATTACCAGCTGAATGAAGCGCACGTCTCTCGAAAGCGCGTGGGCGTTCCAGTTCCTTCCATCCCCGAACCTCATACGCGTCTGTTGACTTTTTCAACCCTTTGACTCCCTCTCCCCTCTTTATTTTACAGCGCATTTTCTTATTCCTTTTTTTTTCCTTTTAACGTTTTAACAAATAAAAATAACTCCTTACAAAAAAAAAACAAATAAAAATAACATAAATAAATATCGGTCCATTTTTCACGGGCTTCGATTTGCTGGGAGATGATATCGTGATCATTTGATTTTCCTTTTGAATCTTTGTGTTCATGCGTTTCGGCTCGTGCCGTTACATGCAAAAAGAGGAGATTGAAAATCCATTTCATTTCGAGTTAAATCATGCCATGCCGGATTCAAGTCGTATATCATATGTCGTGTCCAAAATTTACACATCCCTGACTTTGATTGGCCGACTTTTTCTAGGAACGCAGTCTCGTTCTGATAAGCGACGTGCGGTGCGAGCTGCCAGAGCTTCCCGCACGGCATTAAATTACGTAGGACGATCGTAAATCGCGGACGACTCACGAGCGGTGGTGCAGTGCGAGCCGTTTGCCGAGGACCAAATCCCCGTCAACACCTCGTGTCGCGCCGCGCCTCGGGCGGGGCAAGAGAAGCCCATCACGGCATGGGGCCCTCGATCTCGCCGAAAATCGGAGACAAGAACGGGCGAATGACTTAGCTACACACAATTACACAAAAGTGACGCCATTTGTTTCGTCCTCCAAAAACAGAAATATAAAAGAGAAAGAGGGGGGGGGGGGGGACCAATCTAAAAAACCATCTCGCCTGCAGGCTCCATTGTACTTAGTCAAGAAACCGTAGAGAAAATATTCATTAATTATTTGCTAATCTGGTCGGAACACGTAACTAAGCACGATTAAACTACACTCAGTACTCCCTCCCGTGCGTTCAGAACGACCGCGTATTCCAGCTTCCAACCAGCCGTCCGGACGCGAAATCAAAGCGCCAAGTCGCGACCAGCTGAAGCGCTTCCAATTGGCATTCCCTCCGCAGGAGTTGTCGGATCATGTCGTTTCGGACATTTTCTGTCCCCGCGACAGCGGATTTCTTTCTTCTTTGTTTCTTTTCGCAAATTTTTCACGTGGAGCGCAGCACGCAGTTGCCCACGAGTGGGGGCAACCTGGAGCCGGCCCAGTGGGGACGTGCACGGTTTCGTCGGGCTCGTGCCGGTTTCGATCGCCGCTGTTGCGTTTTTGCCTTAATTTGCATTTACGATGATTATGTTTCACGTGTGAACAAACGACCCCCCCGGAATCCGACAAAGCAATGAGACAAATGGAGTATTCCCTGATCCCATGTGGGCGACGGTGAAAAGAGTGCGGGGCAAAACATTTCGACTTTTCAAAAGATCCGAGACTACACTTACATTATTGAAAAAGTTTAAGATTAAATCGACAAGTCGTCTAAATATTTAAAACTAAATTGACAAATTATTAAAATGTTTAAAACTAAATTAGCAAATCGTCAATAGGATTACGACTGAATTAACCGCCGTATAATAAGTTCAAGGTTTTTTTAGATAATTTTTCCTTTGAGCAACGTGATGAGAGAAATCAATTGTGACTAATCAACTTCTTAATTTTTTGTGGATTGTTATTTTTTATTTAGCCAAATTATGCTTAATAGGTTATCTGTCCTTTTTTTTAATTAATTGAGCAAGTGGATTTCAATGTTAATCGTCATCAGATATGTAATAAACCATTTATCCACTATTATTGATGCGCTTAAGCCATGACCTGTTCGACTTTCCATCGAAATATTGCCATGGTGTTCATGTGAAAATGCCGTGGTTTCGAGAAAATGGATGGATTCTGATCAAAGTGCCTCAATTGCAAAATTTAAAAAACTTGGTGCTTTGGATGATTGAAATTAAAGTCCAATTACTTAATTGTGAAATCCATCACAATTCGGAGATCGCGGATTCAAAATTTAGCCGATACAGGACTAAATGTCGCTTTTCATTTCATTTATTTTTCAACACGGCGGACAAAATTGAACGTTTGATAACGAAGAGAGTGTGATGCCCCTTTCAATGTTGGTTGAAAAGAAGTTTCCTACATAAGTCGGCAATTAGGGAGGATTAGTCAAATCAAAATGGGATTATGTTCAAATTGTCGATGTGCACAAGGCATCAATGCAATTAATATGACTTGGAAAATTCAACTCAAAAACTTTCAGATTATTTATCTTGACCGAGATTAGTAGGATGTGTCTTGACCGGCGATGAGGAATTAGACTGTTGAATTAATGCTGGCCATGGAGTGCCGGCCAATCTCTTTTTAAATGGAGAGACATTGACTTATCCGACAAGATTAAGACAATCCCGTGTACGAAAATAGAAATATAGAGAAGTTTAACTTAGTTTTCATTGGCAGCTGCTTAGACCTTGAAGCTGCATATATTTCGCTCTGGAAGTTTGAAATAAAATGTCACAAATTGAAAAATTCTTTGCCCGTCACATTTGTCACAATTGAACTCTATAATTGTGTCCATGGACCTTCAGTCCCCGCCTCTAGGCCAAGCGCCCAGTGACCTTTAACCCACCCTAATTTCTCATTCGAAAAAATTTACTCCACATCATTCTTCTACTATAACATATTCCCCCCCCCCAAACCCTCTTCCTTTTTTTTTTTAAGTTTTTTTTCTTCTTAAGCAAGTTTTGAGCTAGTTGGGAATTTCATTAGAAAATAGTCGGCGGATGTGGACTCGATCTAAACGAAAGGATTAAATTGATTTCTCTTGGCCTCTCTTTATAAGACAACATGTTGGAGGCGATACTAATTAATGCATGGAGTCAACCAGCCCCACGTGCACACGTCGAACAGTGATTATTGTCCGGCATCAACCATATCTAAAACTCGAGTTGGTAAGATGGGTATGGGCTAGAAGATTGATTAATGCTATTGCTACGGGCATTAAAGTTGATCGATAGAACATACTTACTAAGGGACTTGACTGAATTATTTAAGTGTGATTGACGCTGATTTGCTTTAACAATACCCTTTTTCTTTTCTAAAATGTGGTGTTTGATACCATTGGGGGCGTAAATTTACTCGCGTTAATTAGGATAAGATTCGAGGTTAAGACATAGGTGGAAAAGAAAGAGTAGAATGCATGAGAGTCGAGTTATATAAAGTTTAACCTTGATTTGGGATTGTTGACATCTGATTTTTAATCATTTTTTCTATTGCTAAAGTAATAAAAAATCCATAAAAATTCATAAAATTGAAAAATCAACTTTGGGGACCTTAGCCAAGCCTAGGGAACCAATTTTGACCAAAAAACGATTTTTCATATTTTCAGTATTTTTACGTATTTTTTATTTATTTATTTTCGAAAATTAATAGAAAATCCATAAAAATTCATAAAATTGAAAAATCAACTTTGGGAACCTTAGCCAAGCCTAGGGAACGGATTTTGACCAAAAAATAATTTTTCATATTATATATATTTTAATTTTTTAAAAAAAAATAATACAAAAATATTTGAAAATTTTGGAAAAATAACATTTGAGGCCAAAAAATACACAAAGATAGTTAATATTTTTATTTTAAATCTATTTTCATATTGGCCATCGCAAATTCAGAAAAATCCAATTCGAGTCACGTGTTCCTTCACGAGTATAATCTCGAATCGGGCCTAAAAAAATTTAATTTGAGTCAACTTATTTTAACTTTCACTTTTTATGAGTTGTGACATTGTCTTCTAATATTTTAAATTTTCATCTTGGCCCAATTATACCCAGAATGACTTAATTTTGCAAAAGGGCTTTAATCAAATTATACATTATTTTCAGCGACAAGAAATGAGCTTAAATTTGACATGTGGTAAATTTTGGTGTGTCAAAAATTGTGAGGAGATTTGGACTTAAAGAAATATATTTTTTTCAGGGACTGAATTGTAAATACTTAAAATTCAAGGACTAGAGTGCAAATACCTAACTCTTGAAGGATTATTTTACAAATAATAAAAAGAAGAGTTAGTGGATAAATTAGAATAGAGAAGGGAAGATGAAGAAGAGGAGATGAAGAAGAGAAGTTGGAGAAGAATGGATGGAGAAAATAAGATAAGAATAGAGAAGGGAAGATGGAGATGAAGAAGAGTTAGTAGAGAAATTAGAATGGAAGATAAGAATAGAGAAGGGAAGATGGAGATTAAGAAGAGTTAGTGGAGAAATTAGAATGGGAGATAAATATGGAGAAGGGAAGATGAAGATGAAGAAGAGTTAGTGGAGAGATTAGAATGTGAGATAGAGATGGAGAATGGAAGATGAAAATGAAGAAGAGTTAGTGGAGAAATTAGAATGGGAGATAGAGTTAGTGGAAAAATTAGAATGGGAGATAGATGAGTAGGTTATAAAAGGAGGAAGAAGTGAGCTTGAGAAAGGATTCTTGAGAGAGAAAATTTGAAGTGTTTGGGAGAATTTTTTTGAGAGAAAATTTTGGATGTTTGAGAGAGTTTTGGGAGATTGAAGAAAATTTTGAGAGAAAGAAAATACCAAAAGAGAGAGAATTTTGAAGATGATGGGAGTTTAAAGCTAGGGGTTATCATCACAAATTCCTTCATCGATCAATATAAATCAAGAGTTCATCCTCGTCAACGAGCAAACAAATTCAAGCTAAGTGTTTTTATTTATTCATTTATTTATGGTTTTACTCGCAAATTAGCACAAATTGTATACACTTTCTCCCTCTCCTTTTTCTTCTATATTTTATGTCAGGAGAAGGATATCTCTACGTCAACAGCAAAAATCTCGTCGAGATGCAAAAATCGGCCCAGACAAGCTCCTAAGCTGTCCACCGATTTCTCAACTGATCTGTGACTAAAAGTCCCTCTTAATTCAAAAGAAACTCTCTATATTGGGAACATAGAGAGCGAAAATCAATTATAGAAATCCCTCCCAAAAAAATGGGAGATAAGTACTCTTTCTACTCTTCTGGTTTTAGGTGCAGATTAGCACATATTTTGTATACTAACACTTCACTCTATTTTATGTCAGGAAGCCGCAGCTCTATATCAATGGTCAATCCTATGGAAGCACAAAATCGGCTTGGAGGAGTCCTCAAGCGCGCACAAATTTCAAATTGTTGAATCAATTCGTTGTATTTCATTTTAAAAAATTCATATTCCAAAATGGAGAGGACAAAGTCCATCCGCAATTTAAATACCTGCACCATAAATCCCAAAGGGAAGAGCCAAGCCAATGCTTAGCCTCCCATTGGAGGTTTTTACTTATAGTAGTTAAATACCTGCAACTTAAATACCTGCACCTTAAATCCCAAAGGGAAGAGCCAAGCCAATGCTTAGCCTCCCATTGGAGGTTTTTACTTACAGTAGTTAAATACCTGCACCTTAAATCCCAAAGGGAAGAGCCAAGCCAATGCTTAGCCTCCCATTGGAGGTTTTTACTTACAGTAGTTAAATACCTGCAACTTAAATACCTGTACCTTAAATCCCAAAGGGAAGAGCCAAGCCAATGCTTAGCCTCCCATTGGAGGTTTTTACTTACAGTAGTTAAATACCTGCAACTTAAATACCTGTACCTTAAATCCCAAAGGGAAGAGCCAAGCCAATGCTTAGCCTCCCATTGGAGGTTTTTACTTACAGTAGTTTAAATACTTGCAACTTAAATACCTGTACCTTAAATCCCAAAGGGAAGAGCCAAGCCAATGCTAGGCCTCCCATTGGAGGTGTTTATTCACTGTCATGTACTTCCTATAATTTAATTTTTGAATCATCAGACCCAAAAGATGAGTAGGTCGTAATACTGCACAGAAGTCGTTAACACACTCCCTCTTTCGGCTTCAGGGAATCTTTAACACTTAAAAAAATATAACAAATAAAAATATATACCATCCATGCATCCTATTTAAAAAGTGAAAACACAAAAGAGAATACCCTACTAGAGCTTTAGGAATAAACCAAGCCTGAGTTGCCGGATTAGGATATCCATGAAATTAAGGTACCGAAAGGACATTAGTTTTAATTAACTAGTGTAACCAAGTCCCCGAGCTCATAATCTCTGGTTCGCAGGAATAAATTAGTTCTCCCGCTAATTTATTTAGGTTTCTAATCGACCTACCAAGAACGATTAGTGGCGACTCCAAATTTCAAAATCATTTAAACAAAAACTAAAGTTGCGATTCGGTAGGGCTTGGGAGGGTCCGCATTAGGTTAGTCAAATCTAATTAACCTAATAATCCGTTAACCCCTTTTAAAATTTTAAATTTTTTTTTAAAGGGTCGCGACAGGGATTTATCTGATCTAACTTTGGAATGATGGGAGCGGTGGTTGGTCTTAATATGAACATGTGTTAGGGTTAGTTCGATAGGAGTAAAAGATAAGAGCACCTCGATCTATTTGAGCTAAGATTGAAAACGGTCGCAAAATTTAATTAGCTCGTGGGAGAGGAGGAAGTTATTGCAACACACACGGCTAATCTGAGAGTTACTATGATCATGCGAGTGGAGAAGATCATGCAAACGTGAATGGTGTACGATTTCATTTTTTTAATGATGTTGAAATCCAACTCATTGGGGGTAATTATTGGATTCTTAAAATACTTTGGACATGAAACGGTGCGATGTAATGCAAGTTTCCCAGAATTGATATCCTAAATACGATTTTATTAACCTATATTTTTAGCCGGCCGTATTTCTCCTTTCTCCATCTTCTCTTCACAAGGCCTCCTTCTTTTATCTCCATGGAGGGGAGGTTTCTTATGTTGCTGTCATTCTTTATTCCCTTTTTTGTTTTCCTTTCATTTCGGAAGTTTTTCTCTTCCGATTTATTGTAAATCTATAAACTTCTTTCTCCCATTTCGTGGAGATTTTTATCCTAATCTAGCCTAGATTTGGGTTTTTTTTGCGAATATGTTTTCAAAATTTCACTTTCCTCAAATTTGGTTGATGAACAAGTTCAATTTTGTAGAAGATTAGAAGAGCTTCGTAAAGGTCTCGCTCTCAGAAGCATCAAATTTATACTTATTCAATCTTTTTACTCTGTTCAGTAATGGTGTTGGAGGCACCAAACATAGGTGCGTAACGCCAAAAAACAAAGCTGTAATAGTAAATGGAGTTCTCAATGTGTCTTTATTACTAAAGATGGATTTGGTGATCAACCATCGATTTTGTACAAAGAAGTCATAGGTATGCTCTTTGAGTATGGGACCTATAACCTTATTTTGATGATTTTTTTTTTGTTATTAACTTGTTATATTTTGAAGTTGTATGGGATTTGTTTTAGTTTGATGTTGTGCTTTTTGAACCGAGACGTTTCTCTCTTATGTATTGAGGAAAGTGAATGAAATTTATTTTGACACAAAAAAATACGATTTTATTTAGAATCGATTGCATGGGAAGTCGAATCAATCAAAATATTACATCATCTAGATATCACATTAATGTCGCAACCGCAATATGAAAATCGGGAAAAGTATAAAAAAAAAAGTTCTAAAATTATTGCATTGTTGCTAATTCAGTGCTGAACTTTTCAATTAAATCAATTTAGTCTTAAACATTTTTACATTAGTAGCAATTCAGTCTATCCAACCAGTTTAGGCTTAAAATTGATGATGTGGATGTCAACAATTCTACGTTATACGACCAGCACTGACTTGATAATTTTTAATAAAATTTTGAATTTCTTTCTTTCTTTTTTCTTCCTGGGCAGCTAGCGCAGGCCGTGGAAGAAAATTCAAAAAATTATTTAAAAAAATACTTGTATCAGTGCTAGCCGGGCACACATGGGACGATTGACATTCATTAGCAATTTCTTATATAAATTGGTCTGACAAACTAAATTAGTAACCATATAAAAAGGTTTAGGACTAAATTAGTCCAACTGAAAGGTCTACGCCTGAATTGATAACAGCGCAACAAGTTAACACCTTCTTTTTCATTTTTTTAACTTTTCCCTTTGATAGCATAACTGGCGGATAAAGTACGGTCCAGATATTATTATACTAATGCTTTAAGGATTGTGATTCAACACCTCTAATCAATAGGCTTTATCTTTTTCACTTCAACAAAGGTAGAACATAACGTAGTTCGCGGCATGAATTTGTGGCTGCTTTACTGCTATCGACGATCATTTTCTAATAGGTTATCAACATCAACCCATCTAGAGTCTAATAATGAATATTATATTACATGCTTTTCAAGGCTGCTTTTCATTCGGAAATTCAATAACGAATCATGTCATGCCTTTATTTACCTAGCTAGCACCTACAATGCAGAAAAATAATGTCAAATCGCACTTCATTTTCAAACCTTCGAGCAAAGGTGCGGGTTCTTATTAGAAACGACAATGTAAATTTTATTTGAATGTTATATATATATATATATATCTGCAACTTAGAAAATACCCCATTGTGAAATACTTATCCATGATAATTATAAGTTATGGCTGGGGAAAATTATCCAATCAGTTCTGAAGAAATTATACATACATCAATTTGGATTTGAACTTTTCCATTTTGTCACTTTAGTCCTTAGCCTTTGTGCAAATATTTAATGTAGTCATTCCGATTAATTTTCACAGAAAATCGCTGATATGGCAATTTAAGGCCCATTTGACATCGACTTTGATTCTCTTATTATCTCTTGAAACAGAAAAAGATGAGAAATTTGTTTGGTAACATAAATAATTACGATTCTCGAATTCTCTGATTCTATTCATGGAAATAAATTTGGACTAGAAAAAAGAATAAAAAAATTAATTCTTTATTCCATAATCACTTTTGAGAAACAAGGGGAGAACTGTCAAAAAAGTCCTAAGCTTTTCTTTTGGGTCAATTGAGTCTTAAACATTTTGCAATTGTGTCAATTCAATTCATTTGGCTGACCAGTGCTAACGTGGTAATTTTTAATTTTTTTTTATTTGAGCTGGCAACCCTGTCGGGCACCAGCGCCTGGGCAAGAACCTACAAGCCCTCGTAGGCTGCTAGTGAGGTTGCCGGCCCAAAAAATATAAAATAAAAAAGACATAAAATTTTATTAAAAGAAATAAAAAAATATTAAAAATATTGAAAAGCATTAAAATACTATTAAGAATTTGCCACGTCAGTATCGCCTGATCAAATAGACTAAATTGACATAATTATAAAATTTTTAGGACTCAATTGCTAGAAAAAAAATTAGCAATAAAAAGATACAATTGTAATAGATTTATGACTTTTTTTCTATATATGTTGACTTTATAGTGACAATACGTAATTATTTGACTTAAATAAAAATAAATTTATAAGAGAAATTATTTTCAGAAACAGAAATTTTGTGTAGTTACAAAAAGCATTTCTGTTATAGGAATATAAATTTTGTACAATTACCAAATGTCCTCTAATTCTCTACAACTCGTCTATGGAACAAAATCAAGGAAAACAATCAATTCCAAACAAAATTGACTTTTTAGATCAAAATCGTTGTCAAATGCACCTAGTCATCATCGATTGTCGAACGTGGCACAACACCTTTACATTAGCCATTTCCAACAAAAATTGGCCAGAATGATTATATTGGAATCTTGCAGTAATGTTTAAAACTAAATTGAAAATATTGAAAAGTTAATAATTTAATCGGCATCCATGTAATAAACTTAGTCAGTGCATAGTCTTAAGCAAAAAAAAAACATAAAAAAAGAAGAAGAAGCTAATTTGTGATTGAATGTAGGTGATATCAAAGTTGCAAAACTACAAATTATAAGACTATGTGCAGCTTAATTTTTGTTTTCAAAAGGAGATTTTTTTTTTTGGGTCGAAAAATAGGAGAATAAATAGGGGGAAAGGATGGTTTGTGCTTTATATGCAAAATCTTCAATAATTGGCGGCACATTGTCATTGTCTTTCGAAAACAAGACCGGCTTAGGAAAAATACAATTTGACGAATTAAGCAACGACATAATCATCCACCCGATTACCAATTTATTTGGGGACAAATTAAGGTGGGATCCGAAATCTTCCTAGCAGGCCACGTGGCGCCACTACTAGGTCGTAAGCTGTCGCCATGAATGACCGTGCTGTCCCGGCAAGGTATAATGTTGGGCTCTAGCGTTGTTCTCCAATGCATTATTATTGTGCTGTCGAATTTGTATATTTTAAACTTTTCTAATTTTTTTTTTCCTTTTTCTTCGAGTCATGTAATCCCAATTAATCTGAACTATCCTACGCTAAGTTTGTGAATTATTTTGATTCACTTTTTTTTTATAATAAAGGCAAAATTGCTCGAATGGTTCTTGAACAATGATTTAATGTATGATGTCGTTTTTAAATTTTTAATTTTTTCGATATGATTTATGAAGTATTAATAAATATTTAATTTATCTCTAAATTATATGACATATGACTAATAAAAAATGAAACTAGGACGTCGCATTCCAATTATTTGGAGGCAAATTAAATGCTTTTCTTAAAACATGTTTACTGTATATTAGTTGATGGGTTCGTTTTTGGTTATCTTCTGTTGTTGGAGAATTACTAACACTGGCATGGACGCTCGGCCATCTCCCGTGAGTAACGCATCGATCGATCGGCCGTTCAACTTGACCGGCTATCAGCCGAGCGAATAAGCCGACCGCACGAGTCGTGGCCGGGCATCGAACGGTTGGTGGCCAAGCGGACGGATCATGCGTATTTTTTTTTTAAACGAGGTCTTATTCCTATTTCGTCCCATTCGTTTCAATTGGCATGTTGAATTGTCTACATAATAAGTAGGATGCCACTCAAACCTAAAGGTTGCTGGTTCTCCGCCGGCACCTTATGATAAATTAAAGTTTTTGGATTCCGGAGGGAGTATGGTCGCAAGGCTGAAACTTAAAGGAACGTGTCACCTAATGCAGCAGTATCTAAACTAATTCCTACGGTTTCTCTTAATTCATCTGGATTCCTTTTTTATCTTCCAATTGCTTCATCCTTACATACCAAACCGTGGCTCAATAAAAATCCGGTCTCATTTCGATTGGCGGCACTCATTGCGTCATTGGGTTTCTCTCCACTTCCACAAAGTCAACAACTTTGAAAAAACGTGACAACTCCATTTTTTTTGACCTAGTCAGCAACCAAAGCCTAAGGGCTTCGGGCTTCAAATCAAGCCTCCATTTGTCCCGAAGTTCTAACCTGTCATCCAATGGTTCGATGAAACAAAACAAGAGCATGCCAACGAATCCAAGAACCAAGCCATCGCATGCAAACCCTAGTCTTAAACCTAGGACCATGTTGCCGTGCACAATCATCTGCCTAGTCGCAGCGGAATTCGCGCCTTTAGAAGAACATCGCCATCAATCAATGCATCGTATCCGGGATAGAATATACGCTGTGGTCACGCTTCTCCAAGTGAGCATGATGATTCCCCTGTTCATCTCTGCAAAACCTTCTGCAATTTGGCTATTCTTATGGAGACGCGAGCCTACGATAATGGATGATGAGCATGTGGATGGCGACGCTAGCGATGGAAACTGATGGCGACGGTAATTCCAGGAGAAATAATGACATATTAATAAGAAAAATATCGTTGCAGATCTCACCTTGATGCACCTTGATGTTGGGACGATCAAGCTTTCGAAGGGACTGGGCCTTTACATTATACGGGAAATGATATAAATCGCCCTTGAACTACCATTCAACATCTAATGCATTCCTTAAACTTATGTTTAATATAATCTATGAGCTTTGACCCAATGCACGATGTTGTCCCAAAAATATTAATATATTATATATGATCCCTGAACTTTTTGATGCATATTCAAACTAATATCTGAATTATATGACGACATGTAACATCGTCCCTGAACTTTAATTAATAAAAGGATAATATTTGTTACTTTCATGAGATTAGTATGATCGTTTACCAAAATTTTAATTACCAAATTAAACATATTAAAAATTTAGATATCACATTAAATATTAAACTAAAGTTTAGAAATTATTTATAATATTATCAATGCATTTTATTATCACCCAATCATATATTGGGAGGTACTACAATCTTTTACCAAAAGAAGAAAAGGAGGTTGTCAAAGTATTAGAGTAATTAAATGTTAGAGTTAATATCATAAAAAAAAATCCGAGATTGATACATCTGGGATAAATATACCCAAAACTATTTTTTCAACTACCAAAAATCCTAAACTGATGATAAATTTATCCTTTGTTAGTTTCTGTTAAATTTTATCGTCAAATTATTGATTTAGATGACAAGTGACAATTACTAGAGGTACACATTTAGGGTTTTTACCCTATGTTAGTAAAAAATATATCAATTTGGGCTTTTTCGTGATATTAATCTAATTTAACAGAAACTAATGGATGATAAACTTCTAACATATGTACCAGTTTAGGATAAACTTCTCACGTATGTATCAGTATAGGATTTTTGATGGTCGAGAAAATAGTTATAATAAAATTCATCACATGTGTACTAGTTTAGGATTTTTTGTAGTCAAAAAATAATTTAGGGTAAATTTGTCATTGGTAACAATTTAGGAATTTTTCACGTTATTAATCTTAAATATCACACCATACTTTCATCTAACAGTTTAAGCTTCTAAAACACTCGACAGTTCTCCCATAAATTCTCATATGGTATTAGAGTCTCCTTTCGTAAGGCAAACCTAATGCGTTGGATGGACATCGCACTCGGTGCACCCAAAATATTCTCCAATTCTATTTTTCTGTTTTGTCACTGTCAACTTGCACCCATGCGCCCATAGAAAAATAAGTACATCCTCATCTCTCAATAGTGTTCAATAGAGTGCTTCATCATTCTTGTTTGAGTAAGCGCCAAGGTGATTGTGTTATGATATTGGCGACTAGTTATCTTGCTAGCCGCACATGCCACATCTCCCAGTAACTATTTTTTCAAGCCAGTTGTATAGGATGCTTGATACTATGACGCCAACCATATAGGCCATGTCACTCAGTTATTATTTCGCAAGTCAACCGCATTGACCGCTTGCTATTTACTCTTTGATTTTCGACCTTTCCCTTGTTGTTTTGAGAAGTCAATATTGCAATTAGGCTCACCGCTCTCAAATTTTGAAGTTTCACCAAGAACATCCGCCAAACGCCATCTCACGCACAACCATGCGTCACCTTGCTGTGAATCCACCAAGCCTGCCATTGCGTGCTAATTTCATAGAGAAATAAATTTTTGCAGCACTATTTCAAACTCAAGGCACATAGCCATCTTGAGTTTGAGGGGGATGTTAGCAAAAATTAGGATTTCTCTAGATTAATTTCCTATGTTGGAGTTATTTTGATAATCTTATTGATTTTTTTGTCTCTCTCAATATTGTGGTTATACCTCAATTGATATATTATCTTAGATAGAAATCTAATAAGACCTATAAATTGGCTCTATATACTCCTTTCTATTTACATCACAATATATAGAAAATTCTCTATTTCGCTCCCTCGCATTATTCTCGACTTGATATTAGAGTAGGAAGCTGCTATTTGTCTTTTGAATGAAATATTTTCATGATTAATATTAGGCAAAAAGAGACTAAGCGTGAGGGGGAATGTTAGAGTAACCATGCTTTTATCTATCAGCTTAAGTTTTTAGAATAATCGATAGTGTTCTTACGAAATCTTACATAAAGAATTTTCTATATTGGACTCTCTCAATCTCTCTTCCAAAATGCGTGATTAAGCGCAAATATATGCGAAAATAAAGAAGATAGGCACAAGACAAATGTGGTGCACATCATTTATAAAATGCTAATCATGATTTTTCTGTTTGACATGGCAAATCCAATCGATGCTTCGAAGTATGAAGAAACGACTATTGTGTTGGCGGCGGCTCAAATATGGAGTCGATGACAACGGCTTTGGCGGTACTCGCAAGCTAAGAAGTGCCGATACTCTTCGGAGACCTTCGTGTAGGTGTTGGATGCGTACTGAATTTTTCACACATGGTCAACTTTTTCGACAAGCCAAATCCGACACGCGTGGATCAGTTTTGGAAAATTTTAAATTTTTATTTGTAAATGTGTAAATTTATATTAAAAAAAGCTAATACTAAAAAAAAATTCCACCAACACAATCGGCTCAGCCTTACCGTTAAATATGGGTTGTTTTTTTTGTTGGACTTATTGTTAAATATTAATATCTAATGGTGGAATGGTGGAATGTGGATTGATTTTTTTTCCTCTTCAAGTTTTATGGATTATTAAAATGGAATTTAGTTAATATTGTCAATTCGAAAAGATGAATGAAACTAACAAATGGTGGATTAATTTTTTTAGTGTAAATTCATTCTACACTCTTTTTTATTATTCGTTTATTTGTAAATTTGAATCAAATTAACTTGATTGAAATAATCATACAAATGATAATTTATCGTATATATAATATATATCTAATATACAGCTTCTCCCAATTTATCAAATATCTCAATTTTTGAAAAATAACGTGTCAGTATGTCGTGTCTGTCTGTTGGTATCGGTGCTACTTAACTCAAAGTGGGGGGTACAACAAGAGAAGGGGGGGGAGAGAGAGTGTGTATTAGGGTTACTTAGGGAGGATATATACCTAGTGGTATTGTTTGTTAGGATATTTCTCAGAAAAAATTATTCAAAAAATTTTAAATCTATTGCATTTTTGCCAATTCAATCATGAACCTTTAAATTTTATCAATTGAGTCCACCCAACTAATTTCAACTGGAAATTGCTAACGTGAACATCCGTCGTTTTACGTGGCACGATTGGCGCTAAAGTGAATAGTTTTTTTTATTATAGTATTTTAATATTTTATGAAATTTTCATTTGGAAGTGGCGATCTTGGGCGAGGCCGAGTGAGGGCTCCAACCCTTGCCCTTTGCTAGCCATTGCCCAAAAAAAAAACAAAGAAAATGAAAAACATTAAATTATTATTAAAAATAATTAAAACTGTTCATATTATCCTCGATTGTGCTATGTGGGATAGCTAGCATCTATATTAGCTATTTCCATTTAAAATTGGCCAGATAGACTCAATTGTTAAAACAAAAAATTTTAGTACTGAATTGGTAAAAGTGTAATAAGTTTAAGAATTTTTGGATAATTTTCCTATTTTTCTCTAGTATGAACTTACATGGGGGTGATTAAGGAAATACTAGTGAGAGCCACATGTCAAGGCAACAGTATCCTCAATTGCATATTCACCGTCGGAGTGTATTAATAAATAGCTTTTAAACCAAATTCATTCACATGTCGCGCATCGGCATGCAAAAAATTCTTTACATCGGCAGCGCACCAAACGACAACCCTTTAGTTTAACTCGAAAGGAGGAGGGAAACTTTAGATGTATCCATCAAGAAGAAGAAGGAATCAAAGCCAATTCATTGAATGAGTGATGTCACATCCCTCTATGTACATTGCGCTCACATCTATGTTTGGCCTCTCGCACCCGAAAGTGGGAGCATCGGCAGGATTGAAATGACCTTCATATGGCCATTCCCATGTATCTTACGTTCAAGTCAACCTCTCCGGATGATGGCACCAGCACGCCCAAATGTCTCTATTTCGAGGCATAGCTAGCTGGAATCCGTAATTATTTGATTTCCGCGGATTTGGACCTAGACTCGCACTAAATAAAGCGACTATTGTATGCGACACTGCCTCGCACGCGAGATCAATCTAGCTAAGATCGACCGAACTTTAGGGTCGCAATCAATGCTCGAGTCGCACTCTGACTTTAAGCTTAACCATTGAAGAAGTGAATGCATGATTGAGATATGTGTATCTTTATGCACCGTCATATATATTTTGCATGTCTAGGAGACCAGAAAGCATAGGGAAAAGTGTCCAAAATATCCTAAATTTACTGTACTTTTTTTTTAAAATTCAATTCTAAATCTTTTAATTTCGCTAATTGAATCCTGAACATTTTCACATTTTGCCAATTATATCTATTCGACCAATTTTGACCAAAAAATTATTGACGTGAATGCCAGCCGTCCTACATAATACGATGCTAACATGGACAATTTTATATAATATTTTTTAATGTTTTATTTTCCATTTTTCCCTATTTCATTCTAGCGGCTACTACCAGGCCTAGTTGATGGCTGACTAGATTACTGGCCTCAAGTGAGGGCAACCCTCACCCTCTCCAATTTGGTGAAGTGGTGCGCTCGCCAGCCCAAGCAAGGGCAACTCTCGCCTCGCCAATCTAGCAAAGGGTTGTTCTCGCCCGAGGCTGACGGTCATTGAAAAATAAAAAAAGGGTAAAAGTAAAGGAGGTAAAAAATACTTAAAAAATAAAAATATATCAAAATATTATTAAAAACTGTTCATGTTAGCACTAATCAAGTTATATTAGATGGTCAACTTCTGTGTAAATAATCTTCGAGCGAAAATTTAGCTAGAAAGTCTTAATTGATAAAACATGAAAATATTTATTACTCGACTGATAAAGTTAAAATGTTTATAAATGAATTGACGAAAGTGTAATAATTTTGAAACTTTTTGAATAATTTCCCCCTCATACTATGTCGGCAACTCAATCTGGTGGCACACTCGACTCTTTATCGTCTGTCGTTCAACTTGTGGTACTATCAAATCCCCAGTTCACCCATCTCGCAAGGAGTGGATGACCAACTAGTGCCTTCGAAACCGAGCTGGCCGTTTCCTTTCGCATCAGTGACGAAAGATAGAATTTATTGGGCTGGTTACTGACGTCCACTCATCTAAGGACAATCGCCAGACATAGAATACTGAAATGACTCGAAGCATCTGCTTATGTTTTCTGTTGCCGCTTGCATTTGTACAGCTCTAAAAGCTCCAAGTGTGTTCAATACAAATTATTATCATGATTTAGCTGATGAGAGGTGCAGCTTTATTTTACTTAATTGTGATTATCATGATGCTAAAAGTGGTGACAATATGTGGGGACATCATCTTGATTAATCTAACTTTTTCTTTCCCGAGTCAAAAACACAGCCGAAAAGCATTCGCAGGCAGCTAAAGGTGTGAACGATAATCATTTTATCTTCGAGAGCTACTTCTGACAGAAAACACGAAAGTGTGGCCGGTGCACATATTGTGTTTTCTGGCTTGTGCTTCTCGATAGCTATCCGGCATTGAATGAGTTTTTAAATAGAGAAATGACTTTGATAACGATATGAAATTTTTATTCCCGAAATAGAAATTCATTTACTATGCTTGTTGGCCGCGGGCTGACAATAGGGACACGAGAGAGGGGGAGACCGCGTACGAGAGAAGGAGCGAGCGAAGAGAAAAAAAATTCTTATTTCTATCTCTATTTTAGTTTCAGAAATAGAAACCAGAAAGTTTCTACTTCTCATTTTTGCTGCAAATCTATTTCTAGGCTCAAAAAAATGTTTCGCAAATATAAAAAGCAAAATTATTTTATCAAATGGATTCCTCTTCCAAACCTTATTCCCTCGAACAGAAAAATAGGAAAACAGGGAAATGGAATGGTTATAATTCGCACCTTAATTGCCTCGTCATATTAAAAAAAGAATAATAGAACATTATCACTTAATTAACGCCCTATGCCAAATGGCACCAAGAACAAGGAATGAAACGAGGAAAAATGTTTGGGAGATGGAGATGAACGAGTGAGGACAGTGGCTAATGATCGAGCAGCAAAATGTCTTGTGGCTAATCACGAGTGGGAAAACATGGCACATGAAACAAATCATTCAGACATGATTGTGGCTGTGTTCATACGGTCGGAACACAAGAGAAAGTCCAACGAAAAAGTCTTTAACTTTTATTGCAACCTTTCCATGGCCGAGGCGACATGAGTTGGGAGTGGTGGAGATGGAGAAAACCTGCCCCTTCGATATCTGCAAAAAAGAAAAAAAAAGAAGAAGAGAGAGAGAGAAATAGAAATAATAATAAAATAATTCGACAGAGAAAAAACCTAATGCCAGATGCAAAACGCTGACGTCAAGATGGTAATGGTAATATATGGAGTTTTCTATAATGTGTTGGAGTATGCATACATACACATTTGACCCTTGGAACGCAAGTAGTCCTTGGCATTTTGTGTTATCGTATCCCACATGTACATCATCTGTAATATATTATATAGAATGGCATCCCACAATTTATATTTATTTTTTTGACACATCGATAACGGATTCTAGACACATGAAAGGAAAGTCTGATCAATCAGGGGATCATTTCCATTCCATTAGCAATGAGGATCTGGAATATCGCACATTGATCAACCACAGAGAGATTCAACATACCATGTGCACAAATCCGTTAGGCATAGATCATGTAGCGTGCGAATCTTCATGAGCTCGGAATTTAGCCGGACGGGCTCTGTGGGGTCTCGGAGTCGGGACGCCATGTCCCTGGGTTCGTCCGTCGGTGGGCTTATTAAAAAAAAAAAGGGCGATTCATGACGACGACGCTTGTGCTCGGTTGTAATCGATTTTACATTTGTCATGAGCAGTTCTTGGTCGGGCTACAGGCCCCAAAGACTATGTTAGACTTTGTGAGAGAGTCCACCTAATAAAGTACCGTCGATTAACTTATTAATCTGGTGGTGCTGGTGCTTTGAAAAGGGGAAGCTCTCTTCTTGACTCCAACTAAACATGTCGCCTTCTTCTGCCTGTCTCCCAATTTCAGCGAGGGTATCATTTGACCGAATGACTACATTCACAAGCGACCCGACCTGCCCCGAACATAATTACCAACTTAAAGTAACGAAAGCAATAAAGCAAATTGTGTTAAAGTCCCCGGAAACCTCGTAAAAAACCCCTAATGACAGTTGGAAACGATCGTGCTCTGAGCAGGCCGAGAACGATGCGGGGTCCCGAGGGTGGTTAATCAGAAGGCGAATCGAACTGTGCGGGGAAAGAGCAGATTTTTTAGGCCGAAAACGGACTCGTGCATTACGATGTCGGCCACCGGGAGGACTTTTCTCGTATCGTGTCGATGATGTCCGTGAGTTCACCAGATTTGTAAGTTGTACCACATTGAAGTCGAGGTGCGCAGAATGAAGAAGTTTTTAAGAGTTGTTAGCTTAATAGTATGATAGTACTGTTATTTATTTATGACCACACGATCTCTCAATCAATGAGAATTTTATGCAACACACACAATGATGGTGTGTAGACGTGAGCGAAAAAACCATAATTCATCCAAATTGGACTAGACCATATCCAACCGATTGATTTTGGATAGAACCGGTAGGTACTGGTCCGGTTCCCGATTTCAATTTTCTAGAACTGGTGAATTCCGGTTCGGTTCGCAATTTCAGATGGAAACCATCTAACCAGCCCAACCGAACCAGGGTCTTTTATATAATACAAATGTATATTTTCTTTAATTGAAGTCATTTCTCTCAAAGGTCCAGATTCCAGACCCATCCGTTAAAAAAAAAAAGAGTCAAGACCCAACTTATTTTCATATGTGATATGTCTTGTACACTTGGATGTATTAGAAAACTTGCGATAATTAGTTGGTTATTTGTTATTGCATTTTTCACAATACTTGACTCTATTATTGATAATAATACGGTCCCTTGTAAAAACATTGTCCTTAAGCTTTTCATGTAATAATAATATTGAACGCAAACGCAAGAAATGCAATGCCAAAGTCCCAAGTTGAGTCATCCTCCTTTAATTGCTAGGGATTGGTTACATTTTCTTTTTTAATTGATGTTGATACTTGGTAAGACCATAACCGACATCTAATCAGGAATTGGACCGAGCCGATTGTTCAGTTCTTTAGTGGATCAATGGAACGAGCAGGTGGTTCACGATTCGTATTTTATGAAACCAGTCCTTAGTGAGTACTTCTCGGTTCTAGAGCGGGAACCACTCATTCTGAAATCAATCATCTCTAATGGTGTGTGGATTTATAGTTGAAGTTGTACCATCATTGACAGTACCATTACTAAAGCATTTCCCAAGTTTTTATGTCTGGTCTAGGTGTTATCGGGCTGGACTGAAACGGGTTGACTCAATATGGGCCAATTTTGGTAGTTCGGGCGGGGCCTGGTTACCACCTTCGTAATCTTAAGAAATAGCCTGTTCGGATGAGACCATAGCCCAAGTTTTAGTTCATCATGCAAAATCATTAGTTCATTTATCTTATTTTGGGGTAATAATTCGAGACTTTATGGGTTGAGGTGGAAAGGGGCTAATAAAACGGCAATGTGAAATGTGCACTTTTAGCAATGACAACACGTTTCAAATTTTCAACGCAGGGGAGCTCCTCCTCACCTATTTGGGAGTATCCAGTCATCTCTTTTCTTCTCTCGGCCTGATGATTTTTTTTTTTCATAAATACTCTCTCTCTATATATATATGATTTATCACTAATTCAGTTTATTCAATTTTAACTATTATCAAGCATGCACGGGCATATTTGTGAGCATACTATCAAGAAAAGCTCTTACGACCTTCAGCAAAATGATATATTGTATCCGAAATCGAAATAGGTGGGGTAGGTGGAGAACGCATAGGGCGCAAAAAAGCTCTCCCTAAGGTACTTGGCGAAATAGCTCGATAACTTCAGGAGCAAGGGCGCCTCCTCAGAAATGCATAAACTTTAGCTATCTAGAGTTAACCTCACAGCTAAATGGGTGATGGATGGGAAACGACGGAGCTCACGGTTGCCTTACTTTTTCTATTTTTCTCGACTGCAATTGCCCTAAAATGACGGGTTTGTCAACGATAGAATGGAAACAGTCACTCTTAACTCGAGGGGGGTGAATGCCACTATTTGAATGCTGGCTTTTATGGATAACTAGCTTCCTAGCTCATATTATGCAAGTGCCCAATTCAAGATGGATTTAGATGATTTTCATCGAAAGATCATGGATGTACACGCTCCACAAAAAGGAAGACATTTGATCATTTGACAAGTGAACTCAAAACTTGAAAAGCTGGCTTTATATATATGATGCGTGTGTAGCTCGTAAGTAACAGATATAAATGATCTTTTGGCTTTAATCTGTTCGATGTGGTCCTTGAACTTTTGGTATATATTCAATTTAGTCTTTAAATTTTATGAAAATATTTAATATTGTCATTCTATTAATTTGAGTTGATGGAATTTGCTTATTTGATTTTGAATTTGGTGTGTTTGAACGGTCTACAAAAATAACATTACACGTGAATCACATATACATTATATTGAACTCAAGTTAGAATATGATAATCCTTTTAATTTGGTTAACTTGGAAAATTATTAATCATGTTTTTTTAGGACACGGATTATTATATCTTGATTTAAATTGAACATCTTACATGGATAATCCACATGCAACGTTATTTTTTTTGTCCACCACTTAAACTTACTGAATGAGAAGAAAAATCAATAAATTATGTTAACTCGAATTAATAGAAGAATTACATTTGGTATTTTCATATAGTTTGATGACTACATTGAATATTTATAAAAAAAATTAGGGATTACGTCTCACAAATTAAAAGTTTAAGGTCGATATTGTATATTAGGCTAAAATTTAGAGAGCACATTAAACTAGTTAAATTTCAAGAACACATTGCACGCGTTTAGGAATTATTTGTGTAATGATTTCCGCAATAATGTTTAAACTGCCCAAAAAAAATAATATTTTTTTATTTGCAAAAAAAAAAAAAACACCAGTGAGATTTTTCTGTCACCTACCCCGTGAGGGGATCACCGAAGTGGACTGATCCCCCTGCTTCTCCGAAGTCTTAAAAACTTTCGCGCTCGAAAGAAGCCCTAGCTTGTCTAGTTCGCTCTCTCCTTCGCGATCAGACGTCAGGGAAAGCCTCTAGCTTCGAGCTTTTGCAATTGGGACCAAGAATGCCTGACTAGACCGAATTCAACCTCTGAGGATTCCAACGACTCCGGTTAGGGTTTAGTGATGGATGCCAAAGACATTCTGGGACTGCCCAAAAATCAGCTTCCGATCCCCCAAGAGAAGAAGTCTAGGCCGCCGAAGGAACCCCAGAGGAAGCCCGATGGCATTTCGCGGGAGGTGATTGGTCGTTTCAGTCGATGTTGTCACTTTTCTTATATATCAGTGAGTTTCAGCTACAGTCGGTTATGAATCTACTAAAACTTGTAGGTTTATGCGCTTACTGGTGGTTTGGCACCTCTCATGCCGTCAATCGATATCTCCCAATTGAAACGACGGCCTCCTTCAGATGAGAAGGTTTGTTGAATTTCAGTTTAAGGTAGTGTAGCGAGGTTGAATTTGCGATTTGAATTTCTTTGATTAGGTCTAGAGTAGTAATAGGATTCTATGTCTTGTACGTTCGTAATTAAATATTGGTTAAAGGGAAGAGTTTGATGTACCTATCTTGGCTTGTGTCTTGGTAATGGTCTATGTCATGAATGATGCTGTTAACACTCTCGGTAGGATATAAGGAATGACGCGTTAGTCTGGTAACACTCTCAGTAGGATATAACGAATGACGTGTAAGTCGATATAGAGATTTTGTAGTATCTGCACGGGCTGTTTTCCCAAATGAAAGAGCTTTCTGGAATATAGATGACACTTTCAGTTAATCGACACATCACCCATTGCTTTTGTAGAATAGAATGGCCAATCATTCTATTTACCATTTTGGGTTCCAGGCTTCTTTTATATGTAATCTCTTGTATGAAAATCACTTAAGAGAATTCTGCCCTTTGCTCAGATTACTTGGCAGTGGCTACCTTTCACAAATTCTGCTAGAAAGGATGATTTGCAGCTCTTCCATTGGGTAATCTTCCTGCCTTGCACACTTGAGAACTTTATATAGGGGAGTTGTTTGTGGTAAAAGCTCCCCTGTTTCTTAAAAATCTGCAGGTCAGAGTTGTGAATGGTGTTCCACCAACTGGTGATTATGCTTTTGCCAAATACAACAAGGTAAAGCTTGTGTTGTTGGTAGTTTTTTGTATGTTCTCCATTGAGAGAAGGTTTTAATGTTTATGTGCATATGTTAGCGTAAAAGTTTATCAATCTGTCTCTTACATGGTTATGATTTAATTATTCAATGGCTTGAGTTTGTTCTGTTTCTGATGTGATGCAGTCTGTCGACATTATTAAGTACACTGATGAGGAGTATGAGAAGTACTTGACCGATCCTGTAGGTACCCTCTCAAGTTTTGTCTTCATAACTTCGGAATAGATACAGTTACTGTTTGGTTTTTCTCGTTGGAGGAGAATACACATGAATCCATGATGCTTGTTGCACATGGCTTTATCTGTAGGCTAGCTTTTCAATTCTCCTTTCCTAACCAAGTTGTTCTACCTGCTTTCAGACGTGGACCAAAGAAGACACGGATCAATTGTTTGACCTGTGTGAAAGGTTTGATCTTCGCTTTGTTGTGATAGCTGATAGGTTTCCCTCATCTCGCACGGTGGAGGAACTGAAGGATCGCTATTATAGTGGTAAGTGTGTGTTTTTTGATGTTGAAAGACGGTTTGTTCACATTAACTTTCTTATTTTTCTTTTCTGATGGCTATGCTGCTACATATGTTTAGTATGTCGTACTCTTCTGAGTGCTAGAGCTCCTCCTGGAGATATCACCAGTCACCCTCTTGTAAAGGTTGGTGATGAAGAATTGAGGACCTATATTTATATTTCAGATAGTCAATAAGGGCAGTTCCCTGATTTTGCTTTGTGCCCAAGTTACAAGATTGCCATGTTCGTCTGTTTCTTTATGGCACAGGAACCTTACAATATGTCACAGGAAGTAGAGCGCAAGCGTGCCTTGTCAATGGTCCTCTCTCAAACAAAACAGCAAGAGAGAAAAGATGCTGAGGTCATTATTTTACTATGCTGTTCGACAGATGAATCCAGCAGTTCTTGACTGGTAGATTCACTGATGAGCAAATATCAACCTTTCCTTTTGTTTCTCATTTAGTTGTTGTTTTCTTAGGTAGTGGCTGAAGCAAAACGGATAACAGAGTCACGCATTGCTGCTAAGGTAGGTCTTAGGGTGGGTTTGGTTCAGCATTTCAAATGGGCTTTGGTGAAATGCAAATGTCCTTAGCCTAAAGGGCTTTGGAAAAATGCTAATTGCGTTTGGAAAAAATTGATTTTAAAATGGGCTTTGGATTACATATTATTTGCTAAAAATAACTTTGCAAATGGGTTTTGGTAATTTTTACCATTGTGGGGGTTAGTTTTGAGAAAAAAAATTTATTTTAGCATTCGGCCAAATGCTGAAAGCCCAATGCTAGTTGGACTAGCATTGGGCTTTCAGCATTCCCAAAGCCAGCATTTGGCCAAATGCTGGTCTAAAGCTGAACCAAACGGTCCAGCATTTTCTCAAGGGGCTTTGAGGACTGAAAGCCCCTTGGGAATGCTGAACCAAACCCACCCTTAGTGCCCTATTGCATATCTTTCTAGTTTTGCTTTCCATTTTCAGGAAGAAGGCATTATAGCTTTTCAGAAAAAATAAACTTACTCCAATTCTGATGTTGTGATTGTGTGATTTTTCTGGAGATTGCAGTTTGTAAGTGTTTTTTTTTTTTCATTTCCAGGGCCCTGAAGAGCCTGAGTCACCTGTAGCAGCAAATATTGGTCCAGAAAATAGCCAGAGGGCTGCGGTCACTGGTGACGCCATAACTCCTTCAAATGCTACACTTCCCTCTGCTATCGCTGCATCATCAACATTAATGGCAGACAATGCTTCTACTCTTGCTTCTCTTCGCATGGTAGACACTTTTGGCATCTAAGATGACCTTCTTTTCCCTTTAAAAGTTCCCTTTGATTTTTTTCCCCCACTAATTTTGCTCCCCCAGCATGTATCTTGGTGTTCACTATTTCTGGTATTAAACTATTAACTTCATCCCACAACTGTCTGAGAAAATTTCAGCTCCGTGTGTATTTGAGAACATATGCTCTTGATCAAATGGTGCAAGCTGCAAGTGCATCTGCTGGACTGCGGACAATCAAGCGGGTTGAGCAAACGTTGCAAGAACTTGGGGTACGTTTATTCCTGGAATGGTTCAGGAACCTTTCTTGCTAAGGAATTTCATGTAGTTGTTATGGCATAATTCTTATTAGGATTTAAAAAGAGATATTTCCTGCTCTATGTTATATGGATGGATTTATTGTTCATTTTTTACTGATGTAGCATAGCCTTTGCTAGATATTAGTTCTCCTGCCACTTGGTTATAAAGTTTTAAGCTTTAGTTAGTGTAATACATTCCTTTTTCTTCTTGCTGTATCTTTCTTCTTAAATGATGGCAGATTCAGCCATTGCTTTATTGTCAAGAAATGTACGTGACTATTTCTATTCCTTCTATTTTTCAGGTGAATTTGAAACCAAAAGTTCCAACCAAAGCTGTTTGTGCAGAGCATCTTGAATTAAGGAAAGAGATATTGACTCTTCTAAATCTTCAGAAGCAGGTAATTTGTTTGTTTGTCTTATAATCTTTTGATATCTGGATTTTTGATGAGCAGATTAGATATCTCTCAAGTGTTTAGATTTTCTTTCAATCAAAAGGTCTTGCATTTTGGTTTATATCTCAGTAAAAGGGACATTTGCTCATTTTGTTATCATCTGCTATCATGGCATTTGAAGTAATGCAAGTAACCATAATGGCCTGGTGTAGCTGTGATTTAGTTTCTGGCAGTAATTGTTTTGAATTTGCTTGATATACCTGCTAATAGTACTTGGTTGCTCACCAACCACAGATTATCTGTGTTTTGATGAAATGAAGAAAATATGCCTGTTCAGCAGTGAAGTACACGGATAAAGAATAATTAGATATGTTGAGTCAGAAAATTATTTAAAATTATTGTTAATGCCCATGCCTGCTCTCAAATCTCAGCTTCAATATAAGGAAGCAGAAGGTACATCTTTTCACGAGAGTCCTTACTCAGAAACACCGGGCACCCCAAAGGTCAGTGTTTTGGTACTTCAGTGGACTGAGCTGAGATGGAGCTGAGTCACTGCAATCATTGCTTTGCATTTGCTACTATAATTCTAGACTGTATTCCGTATCCCACAAAAGTACCGCTCTCTAGTTTGCTTATATGATTAAAAGTCAAATGTCTCTCTTGGTAACAGCGCACGCCCCGTGGGGACCAGGATCGGCCATTTATGCCTGACCCTCTTAGTTTTGGAGGTATCTTTTGGTGGTTATTGTCCATTTTCCAATTTTTCACTCTCTGGAACCTTTTGTCGTTTCCTATTACTATTCTCCTGAGGTCAATCTCTGCAAGTGAACCCTAGACCTGTAGCTTGAAATAAGTGAATTCAGATACATGAATGAATTGCAGGTGATAGATTTGGCAAAAGGGACCAGAAACGCAAGGTAACCAGGTTCTCCTATTGAGTTAAAGATGTACTCGTTCAACGTCCAGTGCCTAATGTCATGATTCTTTTCCCCTCTATAACAAATTTGGCATCTACAGGCAGCTGGAAGAACATCAGAAGCTGCACAATCCCCATCTCAATCTAATAAAAGGCCTCGCAAGATGAAGGCTTCTGACATCTAATAGTGGGATGATTGAGTTTTGGGCTCTTGGTAACAGTGGATTGTGGCATGATGGTTTGATGCAAAATTTGTGCTCCCTCAGATGCTTGATCAACGATTAAAAACTCCCTCAAGGTTGCTTCTTTTTGTTGGATCTGGAGTTGAGCAGAAGCTTGGACACCAATGCAGAGCTCGTCCTTGAATGAGATGGGTATGCATGACAATTACTCATCAATGTTCGGGTGCCCATCCTGAGCATGAAAATTCTTATTCCTTAGCTGACATTACGGATGTATAGAATGACTATGGTGGTGATTTTTTGTGGATGAGGGGTTTTTCCCAGTAGCGGTATCTTGCTCTGGAATAGAGGAAGAAGGCTTCAATTTCAATTGGCGAAGACTTCTCAATATTGGGAGATGCCTGCTGCTTTTTTCGTCAGGGATCTCAAAACGGAGGAACTGACGTGTATATATAACATGCGTGTAAACTTTGCTGGTCCTTTAGACCAAAAAAAGAAAAGAAAAGAAAAGAAAACTTTGCTGGTCCGCATCAGATCATCTGGTTTGAATCCAGTCAAACATTTTGTAAGGCCCGGTCGAACCCAACTAATGTGGACTACGTATGGTTTCTTCTATTCTTGTAGTAAAGAACTTCAATGTACCCAGCTACGCCGGATTGTCATCGCTCCATAAGCATTAAGGAACCATTGTGGTCAGTCGAACTGATTTGAACTCATAATCCTTTATAAAAAGATGCAGCGAGCTCTTAGCAAATTTATAAAAACGGCCTATTTATTTAGATAATCTCATTGGTTGGTTCAAATTAATGGATTTTTATGCAATATAAATATATAAAAGCCATATATGACTAGCATTCGACCTCTTTCATGTTGCTAAAAAACAAAAAAAGATGAGAGCACGGGTTGAATGAGCACGAAATTGAGTAGGGGTGAGAGAGAGCGAGAAAGTCGGAGAGTTGGGTTGAATTCATTAACTGAATATGATTACTGACAAAAGAAAAACTGAATATGATTAATCTATAGATAATTAATGCCATCGAATATTGATTAAAAAATGAATTTATGATTCATTTTCATATATGTAGGATCCAGTGTCGTATGTAATTTAGATGAGTCGGCAAGAGATATTTCTGTGACCAACGGAAAAAGCCTGGGAAAAATGATTTTGTTCATCTTAAAGCCATCCCAAATTGCCCCTATGCGTCCATCGCCAATATGCAATCTGTCGTTGCTTTTGATTCCTATCGCTCCCCCCACTCTCTCTCTCATTGTCTCTCTCAATCTCTTTCTCCTGGTATTCAGCTGCAAAATCTCAGAGATTGTGTCCTCAAAACTCGATGCACCTTCAACAAAGACCGAAGCACTGGGACCGCCACTAAACTCAGCAACATTAGGCCGCTCTCAGTCTCCCTCTTCGGATCAGGCTTCTTTCTGGGTACTCTAATCGATGGACTCCACTCCAGGGTCAATCTCGTCGTCTATGAAAATGGGTCAATTGATCTTGGCCCTCTCCACACAAACATCTGGGTAACAAGCCCACTCTTTATTTGTTTTGCTCTCTGCACTCGACTCATTACTCAGAACTCTCTCTCTCTCTCTCTCTCTCTCTCTCTCTCTCTCTCTGTTTACCGTAGATTTTGAGGATATGACTTGTGGGATTTGTAAATTTAGGTCCCTCCATTGCTGGGATTGTTCTATTGCACTGTTGGGTTGTTTCAACTCTACTTGGATGAGAGAGCTTCTCCAAAGGATTCGCAAGGGAGTCTGGAGAAAACAGCTGCTTCACTGGTGTGAGTATCCACCCCAAACTTTATTTCAAATTTGTCAAAAGATAAGGGGAGAAGAAAAATTTTTGGTCCTGACATGATGATCGATGGCTGGAGCGATTCGATTAATTCAGTGGACTGGTGGGTTTCATTGAATTGAGCGCCGAACTGTACAAAGCTGGAGTGGCAGACAACGTTGAGGCATACATTCTGTTTGCAGTGGCTGAGTTATTGTGGTGGTGCCTGGACAGAAGTTGGTTTGGTTTTGCCTTTGCTTGCGTTGTTGGTCTTGCCTGCCCATTGGCTGAGATTCCTCTCATGAAGTAATGGTCCTTCAGTTCTATTCATATGCTAAGTTGGAATTGTGTAATTTATTTTGCATGCTTTACTTGATACTCTTAACGAAGAAAATGAATGATGTTCTGAAATAATTGTGCACTGATTTGTTTTTCTTCTTGGCTAAATCTCTCAGGTTCTTTAACCTCTGGTATTACCCACAAGCAAATGTTGAAATCCTTGGTCAGGTAATCTTGTAAATACCCTCATTCCCCTGCTATCCACAAATATGACCAGTTAAAACATAAGTGAACAAATAAATAACAACGGTGACTGAGCTGTGTCTGATTTGTTGTTTCTGCACAATTTGCATTGCAGGGGCTAGTGACATGGACAATCACTTGCTACTTTGTTTACACACCATTCCTGGTGAATCTGTCTCGTTGGTTGAGTTCTGTGATTTCTTCTCGTTGTTCAGTGGACGAGTCTACCTAGAGGAAACGTGTTTTTCATCACTTGCAGGAATCACAGAGAACGTTCGATTATGCCAACTGAACCAACAAACTTCCGCTTGGTGAGTTGGTCAAGGCCATTTCCATGGCTGTCATCCCAAGAGCCATGAGGACTTTTAGCGCTGATTTGAGATGAGTATTATAAACTTCCTCATTTTATCCTTATGTATATATTAAGCAAAACAAAAACTAATGCTATTTTGCCATAAGCTCCAGAGCAAAGGATTGTCTAATAGTTACAGGGGGGCGATTTTGCTCATGGACAATAGTTAGGTGTTTCTGAATTGTTGGTTCATGGACAATAGACAGGTAAACTGGTATACAATGTCAGGTGAATTTGACTTTGTTATGTGATATCTGCCTAATAGTTCAAGAACTCTAACATAAGAGAGACCATGGCCGTATGAGTAGCCAACTTGTCTGGTAGCATGGAGATTGCAAGTTTGAATTGGCGCATTCTCCTTTGTCACACTCTCTTTTCACCCAATTACGAGTTTCCTTTGGCTGGTTTTAACCAATCGTTCACCTACCTCTATTATGTTGGCACGCATCAAGCTTTCATTGTAGTATCATTGTTCTCATGGAAGTGTGTCGAAATATATACAGAACACGAAAGATTACAAAGATCCTCCTAAATTTTCCCCCCATTTCAAGACCCTAAACCTTATAGTGTTTCAGAAGTCATCCCATATTTACTACTCTTTCTTAAGACTTTAAGGTGTAGAGTGCAGGTTTTCTGAAAACAGTGCAAAGCGCATATTTTCAAAGTACTAGTTCTGAAAAGTAGGATAAGAGAAACTCAAGGATGGTTATGGTATTCCCTCTGGAGAATATAAATCTCATGATCTTCTAATAGCTTTCAGATCTAAGTACTTAGGGCCTTACACATCCAAAGTGAGAACCATTAACAGGTCAAGGAACAAAATTCATTCAAATCGGAAGTACAATAGCAATGCGCATCCGATATTATGTGAAATCTACTGGACTAGAGATACCAATGGTCTTTAGACTTTCACATGATGAACGATGTTGCGTTTGAATTTTATTCTAGATAAATGGGTTCTCAACTTTGTTATAAAATTTCATTGGTATGGCTTTCAATTGAACATGGACAGGTATAATTAGGCTTTTAGCTAATGTAGAATGCCAACTCAGTCATTATTGATTTAATGTCATGGCTCATGAGATGGCTTGTGGAATGTGCTCTTGTTCGCTAATAGACTCGCGAATCCCATTTTACTCACGAATATTCTCGAGAATTAAAAACCTAATTTGTATATTTCTGCAACCGGAAAAAAAGTGTTGAATGTGAAAATGTGAAAGCAACATCCATTTGTTGGTGAAGTCATACAAGTATAGCAGGCAATGCTGCGCATTGTATTTAAGGTGAATAGATAAGGCCAGACAATAACTATGTGTGTGTGTGTGAGAGAGAGATATGGATTGATCCTCTCTCCTGTAGAAGCACACTCTGGACTCAAGTGGATCCAATTATTTTAGGCCGACAGGCTGGTGATTGGAACTGATGATCACACAGACATTGTCAACAGTCTGCAATGTATGTCCTCAATATGATGCGTCGAGTCTATACATTGTCGAAGCCTACTCAATTGCAACTGTTGATTACGCTGACTTGATGACTGATCTTTAGTAACCTGAGCATAGTAATGATCCTTTGATACGCCCTTCTTGCAGAAATGATAGATTACAGTGTCTCAGCGACCCATCACGGTCAGGAGGATGCTCATTTTGAATTCTGCGCATGTTGTAAGATCAAAAAACTATTGAGTAGTAGACCTGTTAATGTTATACATATTTGTAGTTTGACCAACAACCCCATGACTTCTAGTTTAGTAGGACACGCTTGGTCAAGTAAGGAACAAGCAAAAACCGAGCGAGTCAAATGAAGAACTTGACGCCATGGAGTGTTCCTCCTTTTTTTTTTTTTTGATGAGTAACTAGTCGATGACAGTAAGAAAATTATTCGCTCAATGGGGATTTCAAATGTCTTTTCCCAATAGTGGGAACCATTGCCTGTGATATAGAGCATGAAGCTTATAGAGTTGAACTTCACTGGCTCATCACTTTGGTCCGGCCATGCCTCCTGTCAAGCTGATTTTCGAGTCTTATGTTACGGGAATTTTCGACACACCAGCACAACATTCAGGTCTTCACACAGCATCTGAAATTGACAATTCATGCTCTTCGGAGGACCTAATGGATTCATCTCCGAAGAAATATCATCAGTCGAAGACTAATGTCAGCAAATACCGTACGCACGCTCAAATAGTGTGGCATAGTGTCATCAACAATGATCAGCACCCTACCGTTCACTAGAGGTTGTATCTTGTTGGTACCTGAAAGTGATTTGACACTATCCGGAATGCGGTTTGAAAGGATAGGATCGGGGTTGTGACATAACTCTCAACTAAATCATGCTTATGGGCAAGTGTTTGGAGTGCTTATTTTACTTTACTGAAGACATAGATTATCCAGTACCATATGTTCCTGATCATAAGCAGCTTTGTTAGATCAAGAAGTGGATTATGATCAAAGTCTATTATGCACAAGATCCTCATCCAAGATAAAGCCGACACCAGCGGATTTATGTAGTCGTACTTATTATTACTAGTCAAGCAGGTTGATCAGCTTGTCAGTCTCAGCAATCCGAAATGTAATTTTACTCAAATTTAGAATATATAGTCCCCCGGCTGCAATGTGTTGAGGAATTTTGCCCTATTGTATATGGATGAGTTATCAAAAACTAAACATGTCAAGATTCTTTTCTTATATTTGGGTGCGTCTAGGAAAACATTTGAAAGCAGTTTTAAACCTCTTTTTCACGGTAAAAGAACTTCGGATGGTCAAAAGCTGTTGTGTATCAAGGCTGCAGAATATTTTGTTTTAAGTTAGTTTTAGCAATTCTATCTTTAAGATTTGATTAGATTCTGTTAAGATTTGAATCTACTAGATAACTTTCTGGTTTATTATTCAAATATTCTGTTTTGATTCGAATCCTAATAGATTTAGGATAAAGATTTGTTTTGGAGTATGTATTTAAGCGTTACAATCTTTTGGAATAACAAGAGAGTTGAAGTTTTCCCTTCCATAGTTAAAATTTTGCTCTTGGAATACATTCTGTTTTTCATTTTGCTCTGTTTTGTGCATCTGAACGTCCTTCTAAACACTTCAGAAGCAAACACAGAACTGCTTCTGATGTCCTTCTGATCCCTCCAGAAGCAACAATTGGTATCAGAGCTTTTCTTGATCTTAAGGGGCTGTGTTGTGAGTGACTTGTGAGATTGATTGAGAGTGTGTTTGCATCCATAGAAGACGAAGGCAAGATGGAGGTCGGATCGAGTGGTTTTTCAGCTATTGCTCCACTAATGTTTGATGGAGAAAATTATCAAGCCTGGTCAGCGAGTGTTGACACCTGATTTTTAATCATTTTTTCTATTGCTAAAGTAATAAAAAATCCATAAAAATTCATAAAATTGAAAAATCAACTTTGGGGACCTTAGCCAAGCCTAGGGAACCAATTTTGACCAAAAAATGATTTTTCATATTTTCCGTATTTTTCGGTATTTTTATTTTCGAAAATTCATAAAACAAAAAATGAAGAAAAAATGAGAAAATTGAAAAATCAACTTTGGAAGCCTCGGCCAAGCCTAGGCAACCATTTTTGAACAAAAAATAAAGTTTCATATTATATATATATTTTTTAATTTTTTTTTAAATACAAAAATACTTGAAAATTTTGGAAAAATAACATTTGAGGCCAAAAAAATACACAAAGATAGTTAATATTTTTATTTTAAATCTATTTTCATATTGGCCATCACAAATTCAGAAAAATCCAATTCGAGTCACGTGTTCCTTCACGAGTATAATCTCGAATCGGGCCTAAAAAAATTAATTTGAGTGAACTTATTTTAAATTTTCACTTTTTATGAGTTGAGACATTATCTTCTAATATTTTAAATTTTCATCTTTGCCCAATTATACCCAGAATGACTTAATTTCCCAAAAGGGCTTTAATTAAATTCTGCATTATTTTCAACGGCAAGAAATGAGCTTAAATTTGACATGTGGTAAATTTTGGTGTGTCAAAAATTGTGAGGAGATTTGGACTTAAAGAAATATATTTTTTCAGGGACTAAATTGTAAATACTTAAAATTCAAGGACTAGAGTGCAAATACTTAACTCTTGAAGGATTATTTTACAAATAACAAAAAGAAGAGTTAGTGGATAAATTAGAATAGAGAAGGGAAGATGGAGAAGAGGAGATGAAGAAGAGAAGTTGGAGAAGAATAGATGGAGAAAATAAGATAAGAATAGAGAAGGGAAGATAGAGATGAAGAAGAGTTAGTAGAGAAATTAGAATGGAAGATAAGAATAGAGAAGGGAAGATGGAGATGAAGAAGAGTTAGTGGAGAAATTAGAATGGGAGATAAATATGGAGAAGGGAAGATGAAGATGAAGAAGAGTTAGTGGAGAGATTAGAATGTGAGATAGAGATGGAGAATGGAAGATGAAAATGAAGAAGAGTTAGTGGAGAAATTAGAATGGGAGATAGAGTTAGTGGAAAAATTAGAATGGGAGATAGATGAGTAGATTATAAAAGGAGGAAGAAGTGAGCTTGAGGGGGAGATTTTTTTGGCGAGAAAATTTGAAGTGTTTGAGAAGGATTCTTGGGAGAGAAAATTTGAAGTGTTTGGGAGGATTTTTTTTTTTGAGAGAAAATTTTGGATGTTTGAGAGAGTTTTTGGAGATTGAAGAAAAATTTGAGAGAAAGAAAATACCAAAAGAGAGAGAATTTTGAAGATGATGGGAGTTCAAAGCTAGGGATTATCATCACAAATTCCTTCATTGATCAATATAAATCAAGAGTTCATCCTCGTCAACGAGCAAGCAAATTCGAGCTAAGTGTTTTTATTTATTCATTTGTTTATGGTTTTACTTGCAAATTAGCACAAATTGTATACATTTTCTCCATCTCTTTTTTCTTTCCATATTTTATGTCAGGAGAAGGATATCTCTACGTCAACAGTAAAAATCTCGTAGAGATGCAAAAATCGGCCCAGACAAGCTCCTAAGCTGTCCACCGATTTCTCAACTGATCTGTGACTAAAAGTCCCTCTTAACTCAAAAGAAACTCTCTATATTAGGAACATAGAGAGCGAAAATCAATTATAGAAATCCCTCCCAAAAAAATGGGAGATAAGTACTCTTTCCACTCTTCTGGTTTTAGGTGCAGATTAGCACATATTTTGTATACTGACATTTCACTCTATTTTATGTCAGGAAGCCGCAGCTTTATATCAATGGTCAACCCTATGGAAGCACAAAATCGGCTTGGAGGAGTCTCAAGCGCGCACAAATTTCAAATTGTTGAATTAATTCGTTGTATTTTATTTTAAAGAATTCATACCCCAGAATGGAGAGGACAAAGTCCATCCGCAATTTAAATACCTGCACCATAAATCCCAAAGGGAAGAGCCAAGCCAATGCTTAACCTCCCATTGGAGGTTTTTACTTACAGTAGTTAAATACCTGCAACTTAAATACATGTACCTTAAATCCCAAAGGGAAGAGCCAAGCCAATGCTTAGCCTCCCATTGGAAGTTTTTACTTACAGTAGTTAAATACTTGCAACTTAAATACATGTACCTTAAATCCCAAAGGGAAGAGCCAAGCCAATGCTTAGCCTCCCATTGGAGGTTTTTACTTACAGTAGTTAAATACCTGCAACTTAAATACCTGTACCTTAAATCCCAAAGGGAAGAGCCAAGCCAATGCTTAGCCTCCCATTGGAGGTTTTTACTTACAGTAGTTAAATACTTGCAACTTAAATACATGTACCTTAAATCCCAAAGGGAAGAGCCAAGCCAATGCTTAGCCTCCCATTGGAGGTTTTTACTTACAGTAGTTAAATACCTGCAACTTAAATACATGTACCTTAAATCCCAAAGGGAAGAGCCAAGCCAATGCTTAGCCTCCCATTGGAGGTTTTTACTTACAGTAGTTTAAATACTTGCAACTTAAATACATGTACCTTAAATCCCAAAGGGAAGAGCCAAGCCAATGCTAGGCCTCCCATTGGAGGTGTTTATTCACTGTCATGTACTTCCTATAATTTAATTTTTGAATCATCAGACCCAAAAGATAAGTAGGTTGTAATACTGCACAGAAGTCGTTAACACATTCCTTCTTTCGGCTTCAGGGAATCTTTAACACTTAAAAAAATATAACAAATAAAAATATATACCATCCATGCATCCTATTTAAAAAGTGAAAACACAAAAGAGAATACCCTACTATAGCCTTAGGAATAAACCAAGCCTGAGTTGCCGAATTAGGATATCCATGAAATTAAGGTACCGAAAGGGCATTAGTTTTAATTAACTAGTGTAACCAAGTCCCCGAGCTCCTAATCTCTCGTTCGCAGGAATAAATTAGTTCTCCCGCTAATTTATTTAGGTTTCTAATCGACCTACCAAGAACGATTAGTGGCGACTCCAAATTTTAAAATCATTTAAACAAAAACCAAAGTTGTGATTTGGTAGGACTTGGGAGGGTCCGCGTTAGGTTAGTCAAATCTAATTAACCTAATAATCCGTTAACCCCCTTTTAAAATTTAAAATTAATTTTTTAGAGGGTCGCGACAGACTGGCGACTCCGCTGGGGACAGGATTTTTAAATTTTCGAAAAAAGATACCAAATAGAATATTTGAATTTTTTCGAAATTTTAAAAGTCTTAGTGGACTTAGGCCAATAAAAATTTCATGGATATCTCGCTTCTGGCGATCTTGTTTGGGACTCATTCTATAGGTGTTATATGTTTTTGCAGGATGGGAGTTATAAGGGGCGGAGTGTTTGGCTAACCCCTTTGCTTTGCAGGCTCGGTGTTGGGTTTATTTGTTTAATTTCGCACATTTTTAGAAGCGCTGTTTTGATATCAATTGTTGTGCATGTCTTGCATACTCTGAGGATCACGACACCTGCTGTTGACACCTGATTTTTAATCATTTTTTCTATTGCTAAAGTAATACAAAATCCATAAAAATTCATAAAATTGAAAAATCAACTTTGGGGACCTTAGCCAAGCCTAGGGAACCAATTTTGACCAAAAAAACGATTTTTCATATTTTCCGTATTTTTCGGTATTTTTATTTTCGAAAATTCATAAAAAAAAATGAAGAAAAAAATGAGAAAATTGAAAAATCAACTTTGGAAGCCTTGGCCAAGCCTAGGCAACCATTTTTGAACAAAAAATAAAATTTCATATTATATATATATTTTTATTTTTATTTTTAAAAAAATACAAAAATACTTGAAAATTTTGGAAAAATAACATTTGAGGCCAAAAAAATACACAAAGATAGTTAATATTTTTATTTTAAATCTATTTTCATATTGGCCATCGCAAATTCAGAAAAATCCAATTCGAGTCACGTGTTCCTTCACGAGTATAATCTTGAATCGGGCCTAAAAAATTTAATTTGAGTCAACTTATTTTTAATTTTCACTTTTTATGAGTTGTGACATTGTCTTCTAATATTTTAAATTTTCATCTTGGCCTAATTATGCCCAGAATGACTTAATTTTGCAAAAGGGCTTTAATTAAATTCTGCATTATTTTCAACGGCAAGAAATGAGCTTAAATTTGACATGTGGTAAATTTTGGTGTGTCAAAAATTGTGAGGAGATTTGGACTTAAAGAAATATATTTTTTCAGGGACTAAATTGTAAATACTTAAAATTCAAGGACTAGAGTGCAAATACTTAACTCTTGAAGGATTATTTTACAAATAACAAAAAGAAGAGTTAGTGGATAAATTAGAATAGAGAAGGGAAGATGGAGAAGAGGAGATGAAGAAGAGAAGTTGGAGAAGAATGGATGGAGAAAATAAGATAAGAATAGAGAATGGAAGATGGAGAAGAGTTAGTAGAGAAATTAGAATGGAAGATAAGAATAGAGAAGGGAAGATGGAGATGAAGAAGAGTTAGTGGAGAAATTAGAATGGGAGATAAATATGGAGAAGGGAAGATGAAGATGAAGAAGAGTTAGTGGAGAGATTAGAATGTGAGATAGAGATGGAGAATGGAAGATGAAAATGAAGAAGAGTTAGTGGAGAGATTAGAATGTGAGATAGAGATAGTGGAAAAATTAGAATGAGAGATAGAGTTAGTGGAAAAATTAGAATGAGAGATAGATGAGTAGATTATAAAAGGAAGAAGAAGTGAGCTTGAGGGGGGAGATTTTTGGAGAGAAAATTTGAAGTGTTTGAGAGGAATTTTTTTGGAGAGAAAATTTTGGATGTTTGAGAGAGTTTTGGGAGATTGAAGAAAAATTCGATAGAAAGAAAATACCAAAAGAGAGAGAATTTTGAAGATGATGGGAGTTTAAAGCTAGAGGTTATCATCACAAATTCCTTCATCGATTAATATAAATCAAGAGTTCATCCTCGTCAACGAGCAAGCAAATTCGAGCTAAGTGTTTTTATTTATTCATTTATTTATGGTTTTACTCACAAATTAGCACAAATTGTATGCACTTTCTCCATCTCTTTTTTTTTCTCCATATTTTATGTCAGGAGAAGGATATCTCTACGTCAACAGCAAAAATCTCGTAGAGATGCAAAAATCGGCCCAGACAAGCTCCTAAGCTGTCCACCGATTTCTCAACTGATCTGTGACTAAAAGTCTCTCTTAATTCAAAAGAAACTCTCTATATTGGGAACATAGAGAGCGAAAATCAATTATAGAAATCCCTCCCAAAAAAATGGGAGATAAGTACTCTTTCCACTCTTCTGGTTTTAGATGCAGATTAGCACATATTTTGTATACTGACATTTCACTCTATTTTATGTCAGGAAGCCGCAGCTTTATATCAATGGTCAACCCTATGGAAGCACAAAATCGGCTTGGAGGAGTCCTCAAGCGCGCATAAATTTCAAATTGTTGAATCAATTCGTTGTATTTTATTTTAAAGAATTCATACCCCAGAATGGAGAGGACAAAGTCCATCCGCAATTTAAATACCTGCACCATAAATCCCAAAGGGAAGAGCCAAGCCAATGCTTAGCCTTCCATTGGAGGTTTTTACTTACAGTAGTTAAATACCTGCAACTTAAATACCTGTACCTTAAATCCCAAAGGGAAGAGCCAAGCCAATGCTTAGCCTCCCATTGGAGGTTTTTACTTATAGTAGTTAAATACCTGCAACTTAAATACCTATACCTTAAATCCCAAAGGGAAGAGCCAAGCCAATGCTTAGCCTCCCATTGGAGGTTTTTACTTACAGTAGTTAAATACCTGCAACTTAAATACATGTACCTTAAATCCCAAAGGGAAGAGCCAAGCCAATGCTTAGCCTCCCATTGGAGGTTTTTACTTACAGTAGTTAAATACCTGCAACTTAAATACCTGTACCTTAAATCCCAAAGGGAAGAGCCAAGCCAATGCTTAGCCTCCCATTGGAGGTTTTTACTTACAGTAGTTTAAATACTTGCAACTTAAATACCTGTACCTTAAATCCCAAAGGGAAGAGCCAAGCCAATGCTAGGCCTCCCATTGGAGGTGTTTATTCATTGTCATGTACTTCCTATAATTTAATTTTTGAATCATCATACCCAAAAGATAAGTAGGTCATAATAATGCATAAAAGTCGTTAACACATTCCCTCTTTTGGCTTCAGGGAATCTTTAACACTTAAAAAAATATAACAAATAAAAATATATACCATCCATGCATCCTATTTAAAAAGTGAAAACACAAAAGAGAATACCCTACTAGAGCCTTAGGAATAAACCAAGTCTGAGTTGCCGAATTAGGATATCCATGAAATTAAGGTACCGAAAGGGCATTAGTTTTAATTAACTAGTGTAACCAAGTCCCCGAGCTCCTAATCTCTGGTTCGCAGGAATAAATTAGTTCTCCCGCTAATTTATTTAGGTTTCTAGTCGACTTACCAAGAACGATTAGTGGCGACTCCAAATTTTAAAATCATTTAAACAAAAACCAAAGTTGCGATTCGGTAGGGCTTGGGAGGGTCCGCGTTAGGTTAGTCAAATCTAATTAACCTAATAATCCGTTAACCCCTTTTAAAATTTTAAATTTTTTTAGAGGGTCGCGACAGACTGGCGACTCCGCTGGGGAATAGAGATTTTTAAATTTTCGAAAAAAGATACCAATTGGAATACTTAAATTTTTTCGAAATTTTAAAAGTCTTAGTGGACTTAGGCCAATGAAAATTTCATGGATATCTCGCTTCTGGCGATCTTGCTTGGAACTCATTCTATATGTGTTATATGTTTTTGCAGAATGGGAGTTATAAGGAGCGGAGTGTTTGGCTAACCCATTTGTTTTGCAGGCTCGGTGTTGGGATTATGTTTAATTTCACACATTTTTAGAAGCGCTGTTTTGATATCAATTGTTGTGCATGTCTTGCATATTCTGAGGATCACAACACCTGCACACACAAGCGTCTAAACCCAAGTCGCGAAATTTTTCCTAAGTAACCATAGATAGGGATCGAATATGCAACGCTCTTGCGTCGATTGCGCTTGGGTTGACCATATTTTATCCCGCTCATTATCTGAATTGACAATTCTTCCCATTGTAATTTGATTATGCGGAGGGTAAGGTTGTCAATTCAGATAGTGGGGGCCTTTTAGGTCCATACCCTGTCTCTCCTTCTTTTATTTTCTAAAGTCCACTCCTCACTTGAGTCATGCGCATGACTATGTGATTTGCATTTCTCCAAGGTAAAAGTAAGTTCTCTAATTTTATCTTGTATTTATTTTCGGTCGGTCCATGCTAGGTGTTAGTTAGTTTTTGAGCTTGATATTACGACCATTCTTTTAAAAGAAAATAAAAATTAAATTTGTCCCTCATTTCTTTTTAATTTTTTTTTGAAAAATGATGTGAAAAAATCCATTCATGGGAATTTTATTAACCAATAAGGGATTTTTGTCATGTTTTTATTGCTTCAATAAAAATGAAATTTTCCTGAAAAAATTTTCCTCTGAAAATTTATTTCAATAAAAAGAAAAATTCCTTAAAAAAAACTCTAGTAAATATCAAGTGATTTTATCACATTTTTCAAATTATAAAAACTTGCAAGAAAATTCTTCTTGAGAAGTTCGCTCATGTTTTTCTAAGAAAAGTTTCTCTAAATAAAATTAGACTAATGTCTCGGGGGAATTGTATTGACCAATAAGAGATTTTTGTCATGTTTTTCTTGCTTCAATAAAAATGAAATTTTCCTGACAAATTTTCCTCTGAAAATTTATTTCTATAAAAAGAAAAATTCCTTAAAAAAAAACTTTGGTAAACATCAAGTGATTTTATCACATTCTTTCAAATTATAAAAACTTGCAACAAAAATTCTTTTCGAGAAATTCGCTCATGTTTTTCTAAGAAAATTTTCTCTAAATAAAATTAGACTAATGTCTCGGGGGAATTTTGTTAACCAATAAAGGATTTCTGTTATGTCTTTCCTGCTTCAATAAAAATAAAATTTTCCTGATAAATTTACCTCTGAAAATTTATTTTGATAAAAAGGAAATTCCTTCAAAAATTTTAGTAAACATCAAGAGATTTTGTCACATTCCTTTAAAAAAATAATAAAAAAAGAGTAATAAATCTGCAAAAAAAATTCTGTATCAGAAATTAACCCATTTCTTCCTAAAGAAATTTTTTTTTCTGATTTCTCTATAAAATAGAAAAAATAAAATTGGACTAATATAGGAGTCATGGACCGACATTCCTTGTGTCGCATACTAATTATATCCTTTTCTTTTGCAGGGAGATCCTAGATACCCAGACGGGTGTAAAAATTAAGTTCAATAATATATCAAGAATCATCTTCAGAAATACCAAAAGACGAAAAACACCAAGGCTTCAACCGTTAATTCAGGGGGGCAAACGAACACTGTCCATCTTTGACAGATAGAGTTGTGTCAATCCGTAAACTTGTATGGGCAGTGTATTGTGATATGATGGTGGACTTATACTGATTAAACACGGGGGCATATTTAATGTATTACAGAGGATCCCGCGTCTTTTGAAAGACAAAATGGATTATATAATCAGAAACCATGAAATAAGTATCTTAACCTGATTAAATCAACCAGATACCGGTCTTAAAATTTCCTCGGATCCGAAACACATGGAGGGTTTTAGAGGACCGAGGTTCTATTAATGAATGTGACCCACAAGTATTTCTCCCAATGCTACAGGCGCCCGACAAGAGCAAGTGGGCACCGAAAGAAACAAAACACGGTTGAAGTGGGGCACGCAACAAATGGCCGAATTTATTGGCACACTAATTAAGTGGTGGTAGCTTTATTAATTTACATGATTGAACGCGGGTCTCTAGGCGGCTGGTGGAAAGCCACACTGAATGCCTCTCTAATGTTCTTGATATCATCGTCTACCGCAACCCGCGAGAGCATCATGAAGAAGATTAAACCTAGACGAATACGTCTACTTAGTTTCATCGCACGTTCTCGCCTTTTGTCGATGTCCAAAATTAATGCACAAGCTAGAAGTAATCATTTCCCTTTCCCCCCTATTAAATGCTCGGAGCCGTTAACCGCACCAAACTCGAAAAAATTAATATCGAGACGAAATCTGCGTAAATTTGAAGGGTAAATCCGTATCGTTCCAATTTACCCTTAAATTGCTCCGGTTTTAAATTTGATCCCTTCTATTTTCAGGAATTTGCAAAAGCGACTCGAGAATACAGCTGTATCCAAAAACCAAATTTCCTAGTCGGGCTAAATTGGGGGCAAATCAACTCATGGACATTACCACGGGATGGACAGCTTCGGTTAAAGAAAAATACAAGCGAAAGATCCGAACAATATCAGACATGGGTAATTCTGTATCGTTCTAATTTGCACATAATCATCTCGAGTCCTGAATTTTTTTATTCCATTCTTAACATGGATTGCAAATTACCTCGAGAAATATCGTAACAAGGCCCAAGGTGATACAACAGGGCCGCGTTATCCCCAAGGATTAACCTTTGAAAAGAAAACCCCATGGACACCTATGGTCCAATGGACCGAATGGAATACTCAACGAATAATACCGAAGTCAATATTTTGCCACATTCTCGGCTTAATGGTGAAGCATCCAACAAAAGTCGAAGAAAACTCAACCCAGCAAAATTGGTAAAAGACTTGTCCAAGGCATTCAAGATGAAGGGTAAATCAGTATCGTTTCCAATTTATCCATTTTAATACCGGTTGACATGTCTTCTTTTCTTGTTACAGGAAATATTTATACTAACATGTAACATGTTGGAGGAGACAAATCCAAAAGAAAATGATGATCATTTGACAAGATCTATTCTGGTGAAAAATAGGGGGCATTTAACTGCTAAACCATGGCGGTCGCTGTCACTAAACAAACCAAAATGCTCCCTCACCCATATGCCTCATCGTGCAGGGGCAAAACTTGAGACAAACCGCTCCTCGACATAAGGAGTGGGCTTCCCAATTTGTTCAATCCACCCACATACCAGGGGCAATTCAAATCCGCCCATGTTTGCACATTATATAAATACACATGATGCTAAAAATTGTCACATCGGCATTGTGTTTACACATTTCACGAATTATGTATGATTATTCCGCATGTTTAATTTACCAACTCCAACTTAGAGCATAAACTGCATAGGAGACATCAAATGTGCAAAATGGGGCATAACAGGATGAGGAAAGTTAAACCATTTCTACACACGGGTCTAACATTTTAATCTACAGATAAACAGCCTTTCTCTAGAGTGAGAGAAAGCCCCTTCGGACTAAAGTCCCCCATTCAGATTACATTCGAGGCGTTCATATTATGAGAACCTCCTTAAATAGAATTGGTAATGCAAACTTGACAGAATAGTTTTGCATGATCCACATTTTGATTGATTGCATCATGAGTTATCACACAGACTACTTCTAATCATTGCCAACTTAGCTGAACAATTTTGTATGAACCAATGAACGCATTGATGAAAATGCTTGCACATGTTAGCTCTGACATTGCCTGACAGGCAACACATTCCCGGTGTTTGAGTTACCTTCCAAAGTCTTGAAATTCATTCGGCGATTATTGAATGAACAAGCCTGGTTGTCGAGAAGCCACCAAGCATTTCTTCCAAATTCTCAGGTAAGTATATCTTCAACCTGAACCTTTCAAGAGAATGAATTCTGACGGTTGTTGGGGTACTCGAATCCATTGCGGTATATATAGGTATCCACCTTCTTCAATAAAGCATGATTTGTCTCAAGGACAGAAATGTTCGAGACCTTTTGATCTCTGCCTCTTTGGTTTATTCCTAAAGCGACAGGAGAATATAATTTGGATTTGAGCTTCCGTAGGATTCCTGGTCTCGCCAGATTTCAGAATGGCACCCTTTGAGGTACACTAAGCCCTTCTTACAAGCAAACTAAGTCCTTCTTACAGGCAAACTAAGTCCTTCTTACAGGCAAACTAAGTCCTTCTTACAGGCAAACCAAGTCCTTCTTACAGGCACAAAGTCCTTCTTACAGGCAAATCAAGTCCTTCTTACAGGCATAAAGTCCTTCTTACAGGCAAATCAAGTCCTTCTTACAGGCATAAAGTCCTTCTTACAGGCAAAACAAGTCCTTCTTACAGGCAAATCAAGTCCTTCTTACAGGTACAAAGTCCTTCTTATAGGCACAAAGTCCTTCTTACAGGCAAATCAAGTCCTTCTTACAGGCAAACAAAGTCCTTTTTACAGGCAACGCAAGTCCTTCTTACAGGCACAAAGTCCTTCTTACAGGCAAATTAAGTCCTTTTTACAGGCAAATCAAGTTCTTCTTACACGCACAAGTCCTTTTTACAGACACCAAGTCCTTTCTACAGGCACCAAGTCCTTCTTACAGGTATCTCCATGGGGTGACCTACCATACGGGTCAAATCTCAATCAAAATTTAATCAGTAGAATCCTTTTATTAGGAATCTACCATGGTACGACCCACCATACGGGTCAAATGGTATGACCCACCATACGGGTCAAATTTTAATTCAATTTTTAATCACTAGAATCCTTTTATTAGGAATCTACCATGGGTTGATCCACCATACGGGTTCAAGTTCAACCACCCTAAAGTTTTTTTATATAACGAATCCTTAGGTTCTCATTTCATTTTCAGTGGAACATTCATGTCACGACTCTTTTTATTTCCTTGTATTGAGTCGATTAGAATTCAGGTGTCATCTCGTCTTTGAAATGAACCTCTACCGAGCTTCCTTTCAAAGAGGGGCAGCTGTTGACACCTGATTTTTAATCATTTTTTCTATTGCTAAAGTAATAAAAAATCCATAAAAATTCATAAAATTGAAAAATCAACTTTGGGGACCTTAGCCAAGCCTAGGGAACCAATTTTGACCAAAAAACGATTTTTCATATTTTCAGTATTTTTCGGTATTTTTATTTTCGAAAATTCATAAAACAAAAAATGAAGAAAAAAATGAGAAAATTGAAAAATCAACTTTGGAAGCCTTGGCCAAGCCTAGGCAACCATTTTTGAACAAAAAATAAAATTTCATATTATATATACATATTTTTTTTATTTTTTTTTAAAAAAAAATACAAAAATACTTGAAAATTTTGGAAAAATAACATTTGAGGCCAAAAAAAATACACAAAGATAGTTAATATTTTTATTTTAAATCTATTTTCATATTGGCCATCGCAAATTCAGAAAAATCCAATTCGAGTCACGTGTTCCTTCACGAGTATAATCTTGAATCGGGCCTAAAAAAATTTAATTTGAGTCAACTTATTTTTAATTTTCACTTTTTATGAGTTGTGACATTGTCTTCTAATATTTTAAATTTTCATCTTGGCCCAATTATACCCAGAATGACTTAATTTTGCAAAAGGGCTTTAATTAAATTCTGCATTATTTTCAACGGCAAGAAATGAGCTTAAATTTGACATGTGGTAAATTTTGGTGTGTCAAAAATTGTGAGGAGATTTGGACTTAAAGAAATATATTTTTTCAGGGACTAAATTGTAAATACTTAAAATTCAAGGACTAGAGTGCAAATACTTAACTCTTGAAGGATTATTTTACAAATAACAAAAAGAAGAGTTAGTGGATAAATTAGAATAGAGAAGGGAAGATGGAGAAGAGGAGATGAAGAAGAGAAGTTGGAGAAGAATGGATGGAGAAAATAAGATAAGAATAGAGAATGGAAGATGGAGAAGAGTTAGTAGAGAAATTAGAATGGAAGATAAGAATAGAGAAGGGAAGATGGAGATGAAGAAGAGTTAGTGGAGAAATTAGAATGGGAGATAAATATGGAGAAGGGAAGATGAAGATGAAGAAGAGTTAGTGGAGAGATTAGAATGTGAGATAGAGATGGAGAATGGAAGATGAAAATGAAGAAGAGTTAGTGGAGAAATTAGAATGGGAGATAGAGTTAGTGGAAAAATTAGAATGGGAGATAGATGAGTAGATTATAAAAGGAAGAAGAAGTGAGCTTGAGGGGGGAGATTTTTGGAGAGAAAATTTGAAGTGTTTGAGAGGAATTTTTTTGGAGAGAAAATTTTGGATGTTTGAGAGAGTTTTGGGAGATTGAAGAAAAATTCGATAGAAAGAAAATACCAAAAGAGAGAGAATTTTGAAGATGATGGGAGTTGAAAGCTAGAGGTTATCATCACAAATTCCTTCATCGATTAATATAAATCAAGAGTTCATCCTCGTCAACGAGCAAGCAAATTCGAGCTAAGTGTTTTTATTTATTCATTTATTTATGGTTTTACTCACAAATTAGCACAAATTGTATGCACTTTCTCCATCTCTTTTTTTTTCTCCATATTTTATGTCAGGAGAAGGATATCTCTACGTCAACAGCAAAAATCTCGTAGAGATGCAAAAATCGGCCCAGACAAGCTCCTAAGCTGTCCACCGATTTCTCAACTGATCTGTGACTAAAAGTCTCTCTTAATTCAAAAGAAACTCTCTATATTGGGAACATAGAGAGCGAAAATCAATTATAGAAATCCCTCCCAAAAAAATGGGAGATAAGTACTCTTTCCACTCTTCTGGTTTTAGATGCAGATTAGCACATATTTTGTATACTGACATTTCACTCTATTTTATGTCAGGAAGCCACAGCTTTATATCAATGGTCAACCCTATGGAAGCACAAAATCGGCTTGGAGGAGTCCTCAAGCGCGCACAAATTTCAAATTGTTGAATCAATTCGTTGTATTTTATTTTAAAGAATTCATACCCCAGAATGGAGAGGACAAAGTCCATCCGCAATTTAAATACCTGCACCATAAATCCCAAAGGGAAGAGCCAAGCCAATGCTTAGCCTCCCATTGGAGGTTTTTACTTACAGTAGTTAAATACCTGCAACTTAAATACTTGTACCTTAAATCCCAAAGGGAAGAGCCAAGCCAATGCTTAGCCTCCCATTGGAGGTTTTTACTTACAGTAGTTAAATACCTGCAACTTAAATACCTATACCTTAAATCCCAAAGGGAAGAGCCAAGCCAATGCTTAGCCTCCCATTGGAGGTTTTTACTTACAGTAGTTAAATACCTGCAACTTAAATACATGTACCTTAAATCCCAAAGGGAAGAGCCAAGCCAATGCTTAGCCTCCCATTGGAGGTTTTTACTTACAGTAGTTAAATACCTGCAACTTAAATACCTGTACCTTAAATCCCAAAGGGAAGAGCCAAGCCAATGCTTAGCCTCCCATTGGAGGTTTTTACTTACAGTAGTTTAAATACTTGCAACTTAAATACCTGTACCTTAAATCCCAAAGGGAAGAGCCAAGCCAATGCTAGGCCTCCCATTGGAGGTGTTTATTCACTGTCATGTACTTCCTATAATTTAATTTTTGAATCATCAGACCCAAAAGATAAGTAGGTCATAATACTGCACAAAAGTCGTTAACACATTCCCTCTTTCGGCTTCAGGGAATCTTTAACACTTAAAAAAATATAACAAATAAAAATATATACCATCCATGCATCCTATTTAAAAAGTGAAAACACAAAAGAGAATACCCTACTAGAGCCTTAGGAATAAACCAAGTCTGAGTTGCCGAATTAGGATATCCATGAAATTAAGGTACCGAAAGGGCATTAGTTTTAATTAACTAGTGTAACCAAGTTCCCGAGCTCCTAATCTCTGGTTCGCAGGAATAAATTAGTTCTCCCGCTAATTTATTTAGGTTTCTAATCGATTTACCAAGAACGATTAGTGGCGACTCCAAATTTTAAAATCATTTAAACAAAAACCAAAGTTGCGATTCGGTAGGGCTTGGGAGGGTCCGCGTTAGGTTAGTCAAATCTAATTAACCTAATAATCCGTTAACCCCTTTTAAAATTTTAAATTTTTTTAGAGGGTCGCGACACCTGCACACACAAGCGTCTAAACCCAAGTCGCGAAATTCTTCCTAGAAAACCATAGATAGGGATCGAATATGCAAAGCTCTTGTGTCGATTGCGCTCGGGTTGGCTATATTTTATCCCGCTCATTATCTGAATTAACAATTCTTCCCATTGTGATTTGATTGCGCGGAGGGTAAGTTTGTCAATTCAGATAGTGGGGGCCTTTTAGGTCCATACCCTATCTCTCCTTCTTTTATTTTCTAGAGTCCACTCCTCACTTGAGTCATGCGCATGACTATGTGATTTGCATTTCTCCAAGGTAAAAGTAAGTTCTCTAATTTTATCTTGTATTTATTTTCGGTCGATCCATGCTAGGTGTCAGTCAGTTTTTGAACTTGATATTACGACCATTCTTTTAAAAGAAAATAAAAATTAAATTTGTCCCCCATTTCTTAAAAAAATGAAAAAATGATGTGAAAAAAAAATCCCTTCGGGGGAATTCTATTAACCAATAAAGGATTTTTGTCGTGTTTTTATTGCTTCAATAAAAATGAAATTTTCCTGACAAATTTTCCTCTGGAAAATTTATTTCAATAAAAAGAAAAATTCCTAAAAAAAAACTTTGGTAAACATCAAGTGATTTTATCACATTTTTCAAATTATAAAGACTTGCAAGAAAATTCTTTTCGAGAAATTCGCTCATGTTTTTCTAAGAAAATTTTCTCTAAATAAAATTGGACTAATGTCTCGGGGGAATTTTGTTGACCAATAAAGGATTTCTGTCATGTCTTTCCCACTTCAATAAAAATAAAATTTTCCTGACAAATTTACCTCTGAAAATTTATTTTGATAAAAAGGAAATTCCTTCAAAAATTTTAGTAAACGTCAAGAGATTTTGTCACATTCCTTTAAAAAAAATAAAAAAATAATAAAAAAAGAGAGTAATAAATCTGCAAGAAAATTCTGTATCAGAAATCAACCCATTTCTTCCTAAGGAAATTTTTTTTTTATTCTGATTTCTCTATAAAATAGAAAAATCACATTGAACTAATATGGGAGTCATGGACCGACATTCCTTATGTCGCATACTAATTATATCCTTTTCTTTTGCAGGGAGATCCTAGATACCCCAGACGGGTGTAAAAATTAAGTTCAATAATATATCAAGAATCATCTTCAGAAATACCAAAAGACGAAAAACATCGAGGCTTCAACCGTTAATTCAGGGGGCAAACGAGCACTGTCCATCTTTGACAGATAGAGTTGTGTCAATCCGTAAACTTGTATGGGCAGTGTATTCTGATATGACGGTGGATTTATACTGATCAAACACAGGGGCATATTTAATGTATTGCAGAGGATCCCGCATCTTTTGAAAGATAATATGGATTATATAATCATGACCCGTGAAATAAGTACCTTAACCTGATTAAATCAACTAGAGACCGGTCTTAAAATTTCCTCGGATCCGAAACACGCGGAGGGTTTTAGAGGACCGAGGTTCTATTAATGAATGTGACCCACAAGTATTTCTCCCGATGCTACAGGCGCCCGACAAGAGCAAGTGGGCATTGAAAGAAACAAAATACGGTTGAAGTGGGGCACGCAACAAATGGCCGAATTTATTGGCACACTAATTAAGTGGTGGCAGCTTTATTAATTTACATGATTGAACGCGGGTCTCTAGGCGGCTGGTGGAAAGCCACACTGAATACCTCTCTATTGTTCTTGATACCATCGTCTACCGCAACCCGCGAGAGCATCATGAAGAAGATTAAACCTAGACGAATACGTCTACTTAGTTTCATCGCACGTTCTCGCCTTTTGTCGATGTCCAAAATTAATGCACAAGCTAGAAGTAATCATTTCCTTTTCCCCCCTATTAAATGCTCGGAGCCGTTAACTGCACCAAACTCGAAAAAATTAATATCGAGACGAAATCCGCGTAAATTTGAAGGGTAAATCCGTATCGTTCCAATTTACCCTTAAATTGCTCTGGTTTTAAATTTGATCACTTCTATTTTCAGGAATTTGCAAAAGCGACTCGAGAATACAGTCGTATCCAAAAACCAAATTTCCTGGTCGGGCTAAATTGGGGGCAAATCAACTCATGGACATTACCACGGGATGAATACAAGCGAAAGATCCGAACAATCTCAGACATAGGTAATTCTGTATCGTTCTAATTTGCTCATAATCATCGCAAGTCCTGAATTGTTTTATTCCATTCTTAACAGGGATTGCAAATTACCTCGAGAAATACCGTAACATGGCCCAAGTTGATACAACAGAGCCACGTTATCCCCAAGGATTAACCTTTGAAAAGAAAGCCTCATGGACACCTACGGTCCAATGGACCGAATGGTATGGGGGATGACAGTAGGTCCGAAATATCCCGAGTTCGATCCCCAAGGGTGGGGAATGTTGTATGTATTATAAATAAATGAAACAACTTTTTGTGCATTTTTTTTTACAAACAGGAATACTCGACGAGTAATATCAAAGTCAGTATTTTACCATAGTCTTCCCATAATGGTGAGGCGCCCAACAAAAGTCGAGGAAAATTCAATCCAACAAAACTGGTAAAAGACTCGTGCAAGACATTCAAGATGAAGGGTAAATCAGTATCGTTTTCAATTTATCCCTTTTAATACTGGCTGATATGTCTCTTTTTCTTTTTACAGGAAATATTTACACTAACATTTAACATGTTGAAGGAGACAAATCCAAAAGAAAATTATGATCATCTGACAAGATCTATTCTGGTGAAAAACGGGGCAAATTGATCGCAAGCTCTGAAGCGAAAAAGAAAATATGTCTTTCTTATCTCGTTTGATTTCGAGAATAATTTCTCTGCTTTTTTGTTGACACCTGATTTTTAATCATTTTTTCTATTGCTAAAGTAATAAAAAAATTCATAAAAATTCATAAAATTGAAAAATCAACTTTGGGGACCTTAGCCAAGCCTAGGGAACCAATTTTGACCAAAAAAAGATTTTTCATATTTTTAGTATTTTTACGTATTATTTATTTATTTATTTTCGAAAATTCATAAAAACAAAAAATTAAGAAAATTGAGAAAATTGAAAAATCAAGTTTGGAGCCATGGCCAAGCTTAGGCAACTATTTTCAAACAAAAAAATAATTTTTTGTATTTATATATATTGTTTATATATTTTAGAAATTATGAGAATATTTAATAAATAATAGCATTTGAGGCTACAAAAATATATAAAAATAGTCAATATTTTTATTTTAAATCCCTTTTCATGTTGGCCATCACAAATTTAAAAAATCCAATTCGGGGTCGTGTATTCCTTCACGAGCATAATCTCGAACCGGGCCTAAAAAATTCAATTTGAGTCAATTTATTTTCATTAGGAGTTGTGACATTGCTCTCTAATATTTCAAATTTTTATATTGGCCCAAATTATACCCAGAATGACTCAATTGTGCAAAAGGGCTTTAATTAAATTCTGCATTATTTTCAGTGGCAAGAAATGAGCTTAAATTTGACATGTGGTGAATTTTGACTAAGTATAGGGAAGGTATGTCATAAATTGTAAGGAGATTTGGACTTAAAGAAATATTTTTTCAGGGACTAAATTGTAAATACTTAAAATTCAAGGACTAGAGTGCAAATACCTAACTCTTGAAGGATTATTTTACAAATAACAAAAAGAAGAGTTAGTGGATAAATTAGAATAGAGAAGGGAAGATGGAGAAGAGGAGATGAAGAAGAGAAGTTGGAGAATAATAGATGGAGAAAATAAGATAAGAATAGAGAAGGGAAGATGGAGATGAAGAAGAGTTAGTAGAGAAATTAGAATGGAAGATAAGAATAGAGAAGGGAAGATGGAGATGAAGAAGAGTTAGTGGAGAAATTAGAATGGGAGATAAATATGGAGAAGGGAAGATGAAGATGAAGAAGAGTTAGTGGAAAGATTAGAATATGAGATAGAGATGGAGAATGGAAGATGAAAATGAAGAAGAGTTAGTGGAGAAATTAGAATGGGAGATAGAGTTAGTGGAAAAATTAGAATGGGAGATAGATGAGTAGATTATAAAAGGAGGAAGAAGTGAGCTTGAGAGAGAAATTTTTTGGGAGAGAAAATTTTGGATGTTTGAGAGGGTTTTGAGAGATTGAAGAAAAATTCGAGAGAGAGAAAAAAATACCAAAAGAGAGAGAATTTTGAAGATGATGGGAGTTTAAAGTTAGGGGTTATCATCACAAATTTTTTCATCGATCAACATAAATCAAGAGTTCATCCTCGTCAACGAGCAAACAAATTCGAGCTAAGTGTTTTTTTATTTATTCATTTATTTGTGGTTTTAGTCGCAAATTAGCACAAATTGTATACACTTTCTCCTACCTCCATTTTTCCATATTTTATGTCAGGAGAAGGATATCTCTACGTCAACGGCAAAAAATCTCGTAGAGATGCAAAAATCGCCCAAACAAGCTCCTAAGCTGTCCACCGATTTCTCAGTTGATTTGTGACTAAAAGTCTCTCTTAATTCAAAAGAGACTCTCTATATTGGGAACATAGAGAGCGAAAATCAATTATAGAAATCCCTCCCAAAAAAATGGGAGATAAGTACTCTTTCCACTCTTCTGGTTTTAGGTGCAGATTAGCACATATTTTGTATACTAACACTTCACTCTATTTTATGTCAGGAAGCCGCAGCTCTATATCAATGGTCAATCCTATGGAAGCACAAAATCGGCTTGGAGGAGTCCTCAAGCGCGCACAAATTTCAAATTGTTGAATCAATTCGTTGTATTTCATTTTAAAAAATTCATACCCCAAAATGGAGAGGACAAAGTCCATCCGCAATTTAAATACCTGCACCATAAATCCCAAAGGGAAGAGCCAAGCCAATGCTTAGCCTCCCATTGGAGGTTTTTACTTATAGTAGTTAAATACCTGCAACTTAAATACCTGCACCTTAAATCCCAAAGGGAAGAGCCAAGCCAATGCTTAGCCTCCCATTGGAGGTTTTTACTTACAGTAGTTAAATACCTGCACCTTAAATCCCAAAGGGAAGAGCCAAGCCAATGCTTAGCCTCCCATTGGAGGTTTTTACTTACAGTAGTTAAATACCTGTACCTTAAATCCCAAAGGGAAGAGCCAAGCCAATGCTTAGCCTCCCATTGGAGGTTTTTACTTACAGTAGTTAAATACCTGCAACTTAAATACCTGTACCTTAAATCCCAAAGGGAAGAGCCAAGCCAATGCTTAGCCTCCCATTGGAGGTTTTTACTTACAGTAGTTAAATACCTGCAACTTAAATACCTGTACCTTAAATCCCAAAGGGAAGAGCCAAGCCAATGCTTAGCCTCCCATTGGAGGTTTTTACTTACAGTAGTTTAAATACTTGCAACTTAAATACCTGTACCTTAAATCCCAAAGGGAAGAGCCAAGCCAATGCTAGGCCTCCCATTGGAGGTGTTTATTCACTGTCATGTACTTCCTATAATTTAATTTTTGAATCATCAGACCCAAAAGATGAGTAGGTCGTAATACTGCACAGAAGTCGTTAACACACTCCCTCTTTCGGCTTCAGGGAATCTTTAACACTTAAAAAATATAACAAATAAAAATATATACCATCCATGCATCCTATTTAAAATGTGAAAACACAAAAGAGAATACCCTACTAGAGCCTTAAGAATAAACCAAGCCTGAGTTGCCGAATTAGGATATCCATGAAATTAAGGTACCGAAAGGGCATTAGTTTTAATCAACTAGTGTAACCAAGTCCCCGAGCTCATAATCTCTGGTTCGCAGGAATAAATTAGTTCTCCCGCTAATTTATTTAGGTTTCTAATCGACCTACCAAGAACGATTAGTGGCGACTCTAAATTTCAAAATTATTTAAACAAAAACCGAAGTTGCGATTCGGTAGGGCTTGGGAGGGTCCGCGTTAGGTTAGTCAAATCTAATTAACCTAATAATCCGTTAACCCCCTAGAAATAATAAAAATATTTTCAGAGGGTCGCGACAGACTGGCGACTCCACTGGGGACGGGATTTTTAAATTTTCGAAAAAAGATACCAATTGGAATACTTGAATTTTTTCGAAATTTTAAAAGTCTTAGTGGACTTAAGCCAATGAAAATTTCATGGATATCTCGCTTCTGGCGATCTTGTTTGGGACTCATTCTATAGGTGTTATATGTTTTTGCAGGATGGGAGTTATAAGGGGCGGAGTGTTTGGCTAACCCCTTTGTTTTGCAGGCTCGGTGTTTGGTTTATTTGTTTAATTTCGCATATTTTTAGAAGCGCTGTTTTGATATCAATTGTTGTGCATGTCTTGCATACTCTGAGGATCACGACACCTGCACACACAAGCGTCTAAACCCAAGTCGCGAAATTCTTCCTAGAAAACCATAGATAGGGATCGAATATGTAAAGCTCTTGCGTCGATTACGCTCGGGTTGACCATATTTTATCCCGCTCATTATCTGAATTGACAATTCTTCCCATTGTGATTTGATTGCGCGGAGGGTAAGGTTGTCAATTCAGATAGTGGGGGCCTTTTAGGTCCATACCCTGTCTCTCCTTCTTTTATTTTCTAGAGTTCACTCCTCACTTGAGTCATGCGCATGACTATGTGATTTGCATTTCTCCAAGGTAAAAGTAAGTTCTCTAATTTTATCTTGTATTTATTTTCGGTCGGTTCATGCTAGGTGTTAGTCAGTTTTTGAGCTTGATATTACGACCATTCTTTTAAAAGAAAATAAAAATTAAATTTGTCCCTCATTTCTTTTAAAAAAATTTTGAAAAAATGATGTGAAAAATCCCTTCATGGGAATTTTATTAACCAATAAGGGATTTTTGTCATGTTTTTATTACTTCAATAAAAATGAAATTTTCCTGAAAAAATTTTCCTCTGAAAATTTATTTCAATAAAAAGAAAAATTCCCTAAAAAAAAACTCTAGTAGACATCAAGTGATTTTATCACATTTTTCAAATTATAAAAACTTGCAAGAAAATTCTTCTCGAGAAATTCGCTCATGTTTTTCTAAGAAAATTTTCTCTAAATAAAATTAGACTAATGTCTCGGGGGAATTGTATTGACCAATAAGAGATTTTTGTCATGTTTTTCTTGCTTCAATAAAAATGAAATTTTCCTGACAAATTTTCCTCTAAAATTTTATTTCGATAAAAGAAAAATTCCTTCAAAAAAAAAAACTTTGGTAAACATCAAGTGATTTTATCACATTCTTTCAAATTATAAAAACTTGCAACAAAAATTCTTTTCGAGAAATTTGCTCATGTTTTTCTAAGAAAATTTTCTCTAAATAAAATTAGACTAATGTCTCGGGGGAATTTTGTTAACCAATAAAGGATTTCTGTCATGTCTTTCCTGCTTCAATAAAAATAAAATTTTCCTGACAAATTTACCTCTGAAAATTTATTCTGATAAAAAGGAAATTCCTTCAAAAATTTTAGTAAACGTCAAGAGATTTTGTCACATTCCTTAAAAAAAAAGAGTAATAAATCTGCAAAAAAATTCTATATTAACCCATTTCTTCCTAAGGGAATTTTTTTTTTCTGATTTCTCTATAAAATAGAAAAAATCAAATTGGACTAATATAGGAGTCATGGACCGACATTCCTTGTGTCGCATACTAATTATATCATTTTCTTTTGCAGGGAGATCCTAGATACCCTAGACGGGTGTAAAAATTAAGTTCAAAATATATCAAGAATCATCTCCAGAAATACCAAAAGACGAAAAACACCGAGGCTTCAACCGTTAATTCCGGGGGGCAAACGAACACTGTCCATCTTTGACAGACAGAGTTATGTCAATCCGTAAACTTGTATGGGCAGTGTATTGTGATATGACGGTGGACTTATACTAATTAAACACGGGGGCATATTTAATGTATTACAGAGGATCCCGCGTCTTTTGAAAGACAATATGGATTATATAATCAGAAACCATGAAATAAGTACCTTAACCTGATTAAATCAACCAGAGACCGGTCTTAAAATTTCCTCGGATCCGAAACACGCGGAGGGTTTTAGAGGACCGAGGTTCTATTAATGAATGTGACCCACAAGTATTTCTCCCAATGCTACAGGCGCCCGACAAGAGCAAGTGGGCACCGAAAGAAACAAAACACGGTTGAAGTGGGGCACGCAACAAATGGCCGAATTTATTGGCACACTAATTAAGTGGTGGTAGCTTTATTAATTTACATGATTGAACGCGGGTCTCTAGGCGGCCGGTGGAAAGCCACACTGAATGCCTCTCTAATGTTCTTGATATCATCGTCTACCGCAACCCGCGAGAGCATCATGAAGAAGATTAAACCTAGACGAATACGTCTACTTAGTTTCATCGCACGTTCTCGCCTTTTGTCGATGTCCAAAATTAATGCACAAGCTAGAAGTAATCATTTCCCTTTCCCCCCTATTAAATGCTCGGAGCCGTTAACTGCACCAAACTCGAAAAAATTAATATCGAGACGAAATCTGCGTAAATTTGAAGGGTAAATCCGTATCGTTCTAATTTACCCTTAAATTGCTCTGGTTTTAAATTTGATCCCTTTTATTTTCAGGAATTTGCAAAAGCGACTCGAGAATACAGTCGTATTCAAAAACCAAATTTCCTGGTCGGGCTAAATTGGGGGCAAATCAACTCATGGACATTACCACGGGATGGACAGCTTCGGTTAAAGAAAAATACAAGCGAAAGATCCGAACAATCTCAGACATGGGTAATTCTGTATCGTTCTAATTTACACATAATCATCTCAAGTCTCGAATTGTTTTATTCCATTCTTAACAGGGATTGCAAATTACCTCGAGAAAATACCGTAACATGGCCCAAGGTGATACAACAAGGCTGCGTTATCCCCAAGGATTAACTTTTGAAAGGAAAGCCCCATGGACACCTACGGTCCAATGGACCGAATGGTATGAGGGGATGACAGAAGGTCCGAAATGTCCCGAGTTCGATCCCCAAGGGTGGGGATGTTGTAAGTATTATAAATAAATGAAACAACTTTTTGTGCATTTCTTTTTGCAAACAGGAATACTCGACAAGTAATATCAAAGTCAGTATTTTACCATAGTCTTGCCATAATGGTGAGGCGCCCAACAAAAGTCGAGGAAAATTCAATCCAGCAAAACTGGTAAAAGACTCGTGCAAGGCATTCAAGACGAAGGATAAATCAGTATCGTTTCCAATTTATCCCTTTTAATACTGGCTGACATGTCTCCTTTTCTTTTTACAGGAAATATTTATGCTAACATTTAACATGTTGAAGGAGACAAATCCCAAAAGAAAATTATGATCATCTGACAAGATCTATTTTGGTGAAAAATGGGGCAAATTAATCACAAGTTCTGAAGCAAAAAAAGCAAATACGTCTTCCTTATCTCGTTTGATTTCAAGAATAATTTCTCTACTTTTTGCAGGGGCATTCAACCGCTAAACCACGGCAGTCGCTGTTATTAAGCAAACCGAAATGCTCCATCACCCATATGCTTTTCGCACAGGGGCAAAGTTGAGATGAACCGCCCCTCGACATAAGGAGTAAGCTTCCCAATTTGTTCGGTCCGCCCACATACCAGGGGCAATTCAAATCCGCCCATATTTGCACATTATATAAACACACATTATGCTAAAAAATTGTCACATCTGCATTGTGTTTACACAGTTCATGAATTATGCATGACCATTCCGCGTGTTTAATTTACCAACTCCAACTTAGAGCATAAACTGCACAGGAGACATCAAATGTGCAGAATGGGGCATGACAGGATGAGGAAAGGCAAACTATTTCCACACAAGTCTAACATTTTAATCTACGGATAAACAGCATTTCCCCAGAGTGAGAGAAAGCCCCTTCGGACTAAAGTCCCCCATTCAGATTACATTCGAGGCGTTCATATTATGAGAACCTCCTTAAATAGAATTGGTAATGCAAACTTCACAGAATAGTTTTGCATGATCCACATTTTGATTGATTGCATCATGAGTTATCACACAGACTACTTCTAATCATTGCCAACTTAGCTGAACAATTTTGTATGAACCAATGAACGCATTGATGAAAATGCTTGCACATGTTAGCTCTAACATTGCCTGACAGGCAACACATTCCCGGTGTTTGAGTTACCTTCCAAAGTATTGAAATTCATTTGGCGATTATTGAATGAACAAGCCTGGTTGTCGAGAAGATACCAAGCATTTCTTCCAAATTCTCAGGTAAGTATTGTCGCGACCCTCTAAAAATATTTTAAATTTTAAAAGGGGTTAACGGATTATTAGGTTAATTAGATTTGACTAACCTAATGCGGACCCTCCCAAGCCCTACCGAATCGCAACTTTGATTTTTGTTTAAATGATTTTGAAATTTGGAGTCGCCACTAATCGTTCTTGGTAGGTCGATTAGAAACCTAAATAAATTAGCGGGAGAACTAATTTATTCCTACGAACCAGAGATTATGAGCTCGGGGACTTGGTTACACTAGTTAATTAAAACTAATGCCCTTTCGGTACCTTAATTTCATGGATATCCTAATCCGGCAACTCAGGCTTGGTTTATTCCTAAAGCTCTAGTAAGGTATTCTCTTTTGTGTTTTCACTTTTTAAATAGGATGCATGGATGGTATATATTTTTATTTGTTATATTTTTTTAAGTGTTAAAGATTCCCTGAAGCCGAAAGAGGGAGTGTGTTTAACGACTTCTGTGCAGTATTACGACCTACTAATCTTTTGGGTCTGATGATTCAAAAATTAAATTATAGGAAGTACATGACAGTGAATAAACACCTCCAATGGGAGGCCTAGCATTGGCTTGGCTCTTCCCTTTGGGATTTAAGGTACAGGTATTTAAGTTGCAAGTATTTAAACTACTGTAAGTAAAAACCTCCAATGGGAGGTTAAGCATTGGCTTGGCTCTTCCCTTTGGGATTTAAGGTACAGGTATTTAAGTTGCAGGTATTTAACTACTGTAAGTAAAAACCTCCAATGGGAGGCTAAGCATTGGCTTGGCTCTTCCCTTTGGGATTTAAGGTACAGGTATTTAAGTTGCAGGTATTTAACTAATGTAAGTAAAAACCTCCAATGGGAGGCTAAGCATTGGCTTGGCTCTTCCCTTTGGGATTTAAGGTGCAGGTATTTAACTACTGTAAATAAAAACCTCCAATGGGAGGCTAAGCATTGGCTTGGCTCTTCCCTTTGGGATTTAAGGTGCAGGTATTTAAGTTGCAGGTATTTAACTACTATAAGTAAAAACCTCCAATGGGAGGCTAAGCATTGGCTTGGCTCTTCCCTTTGGGATTTATGGTGCAGGTATTTAAATTGCGGATGGACTTTGTCCTCTCCATTTTGGGGTATGAATTTTTTAAAATGAAATACAACGAATTGATTCAACAATTTGAAATTTGTGCGCGCTTGAGGACTCCTCCAAGCCGATTTTGTGCTTCCATAGGATTGACCATTGATATAGAGCTGCGGCTTCCTGACATAAAATAGAGTGAAGTGTTAGTATACAAAATATGTGCTAATCTGCACCTAAAACCAGAAGAGTAGAAAGAGTACTTATCTCCCATTTTTTTGGGAGGGATTTCTATAATTGATTTTCGCTCTCTATGTTCCCAATATAGAGAGTTTCTTTTGAATTAAGAGGGACTTTTAGTCACAGATCAGTTGAGAAACCGGTGGACAGCTTAAGAGCTTGTCTGGGCCGATTTTTGCATCTCGACGAGATTTTTGCTGTTGACGTAGAGATATCCTTCTCCTGACATAAAATATGGAAGAAAAAGGAGATGGAGAAAGTGTATACAATTTGTGCTAATTTGCGAGTAAAACCATAAATAAATGAATAAATAAAAACACTTAGCTTGAATTTGTTTGCTCGTTGACGAGGATGAACTCTTGATTTATATTGATCGATGAAGGAATTTGTGATGATAACCCCTAGCTTTAAACTCCCATCATCTTCAAAATTCTCTCTCTTTTGGTATTTTCTTTCTCTCAAAATTTTCTTCAATCTCCCAAAACTCTCTCAAACATCCAAAATTTTCTCTCCAAAAAATTCTCCCAAACACTTCAAATTTTCTCTCTCAAGAATCCTTTCTCAAGCTCACTTCTTCCTCCTTTTATAACCTACTCATCTATCTCCCATTCTAATTTTTCCACTAACTCTATCTCCCATTCTAATTTCTCCACTAACTCTTCTTCATTTTCATCTTCCATTCTCCATCTCTATCTCACATTCTAATCTCTCCACTAACTCTTCTTCATCTTCATATTCCCTTCTCCATATTTATCTCCCATTCTAATTTCTCCACTAACTCTTCTTAATCTCTATCTTCCCTTCTCTATTCTTATCTTCCATTCTAATTTCTCTACTAACTCTTCTTCATCTCCATCTTCCCTTCTCTATTCTTATCTTATTTTCTCCATCCATTCTTCTCCAACTTCTCTTCTTCATCTCCTCTTCTTCATCTTCCCTTCTCTATTCTAATTTATCCACTAACTCTTCTTTTTATTATTTGTAAAATAATCCTTCAAGAGTTAGGTATTTGCACTCTAGTCCTTGAATTTTAAGTATTTACAATTCAGTCCTTGAAAAAATATATTTCTTTAAGTCCAAATCTCCTCACAATTTTTGACACACCAAAATTTACCACATGTCAAATTTAAGCTCATTTCTTGTCGCTGAAAATAATGCATAATTTAATTAAAGCCCTTTTGCAAAATTAAGTCATTTTGGGTATAATTGGGCCAAGATGAAAATTTAAAATATTAGAAGACAATGTCACAACTCATAAAAAGTGAAAGTTAAAAATAAGTTGACTCAAATTAAATTTTTTTAGGCCCGATTCGAGATTATACTCGTGAAGGAACACGTGACTCGAATTGGATTTTTCTGAATTTGCGATGGCCAATATGAAAATAGATTTAAAATAAAAATATTAACTATCTTTGTGTATTTTTTTGGCCTCAAATGTTATTTTTCCAAAATTTTCAAATATTTTTGTATTTTTTTAAAAAAAATTAAAATATATATAATATGAAAAATTATTTTTTGGTCAAAATTCGTTCCCTAGGCTTGGCTAAGGTTCCCAAAGTTGATTTTTCAATTTTATGAATTTTTATGGATTTTCTATTAATTTTCGAAAATAAATAAATAAAACATACGTAAAAATACTGAAAATATGAAAAATCGTTTTTTGGTCAAAATTGGTTCCCTAGGCTTGGCTAAGGTCCCTAAAGTTGATTTTTCAATTTTATGAATTTTTATGAATTTTTTATTACTTTAGCAATAGAAAAAATGATTAAAAATCAGGTGTCAACAGCTGCCCCTCTTTGAAAGGAAGCTCGGTAGAGGTTCATTTCAAAGACGAGATGACACATGGATTCTTATCGACTCAATACAAGGAAATAAAAAGAGTCGTGACATGATTGTTCCACTGAAAATGAAATGAGAACCTAAGGATTCGTTATATAAAAAAACTTTAGGGTGGTTGAACTTGAACCCGTATGGTGGATCAACCCATGGTAGATTCCTAATAAAAGGATTCTACTGATTAAAAATTGAATTAAAATTTGACCCGTATGGTGGGTCATACCATTTGACCCGTATGGTGGGTCGTACCATGGTAGATTCCTAATAAAAGGATTCTACTGATTAAATTTTGATTGAGATTTGACCCGTATGGTAGGTCACCACATGGAGATACCTGTAAGAAGGACTTGGTGCCTGTAGAAAGGATTTGGTGCCAGTAAAAAGGACTTGGTGCCTGTAAAAAGGACTTGTGCCTATCAAAAGGACTTAATTTGCCTGTAAGAAGGACTTGATTTGCCTGTAAAAAGGACTTAATTTGCCTGTAAGAAGGACTTGATTTGCCTGTAAGAAGGACTTACTTTGCCTGTAAGAAGAACTTTATGCCTGTAAGAAGGACTTGATTTGCCTGTAAGAAGGACTTTGTTTGCCTGTAAGAAGGACTTTGTTTTGCCTGTAAGAAGGACTTACTTTGCCTGTAAGAAGGACTTTGTGCCTGTAAGAAGGACTTGATTTGCCTGTAAGAAGGACTTTGTTTGCCTGTAAGAAGGACTTTATGCCTGTAAGAAGGACTTGATTTGCCTGTAAGAAGGACTTTGTGCCTGTAAGAAGGACTTTGTGCCTGTAAGAAGGACTTGATTTGCCTGTAAGAAGGACTTTATGCCTGTAAGAAGGACTTGTTTTGCCTGTAAGAAGGACTTGATTTGCCTGTAAGAAGGACTTGATTTGCCTGTAAGAAGGACTTTATGCCTGTAAGAAGGACTTGATTTGCCTGTAAGAAGGACTTTGTACCTGTAAGAAGGACTTGGTTTGCCTGTAAGAAGGACTTTGTGCCTGTAAGAAGGACTTGGTTTGCCTGTAAGAAGGACTTAGTTTGCCTGTAAGAAGGACTTGATTTGCCTGTAAGAAGGACTTGATTTGCCTGTAAGAAGGACTTTGTACTTGTAAGAAGGACTTGGTTTGCCTGTAAGAAGGACTTTGTGCCTGTAAGAAGGACTTGGTTTGCCTGTAAGAAGGACTTAGTTTGCCTGTAAGAAGGGCTTGGTGTACCTCAAAGGGTGCCATTCTGAAATCTGGGGAGACCAGGAATCCTGCAGAAGCTCAAACCCAAATTATATTCTCCTGTCGCTTTAGGAATAAACCAAAGAGGCAGAGATTAAAAGGTCTCGAACATTTCTGTTCTTGAGACAAATCATGCTTTATTGAAGAAGGTGGATACCTGTATGTACCGCAATGGATTCGAGTACCCCAACAACCGTCAGAATTCATTCTCTTGAAAGGTTCAGGTTGAAGATATACTTACCTGAGAATTTGGAAAAAATGCTTGGTGGCTTCTCGACAACCAGGCTTGTTCATTCAATAATCGCCGAATGAACTTCAAGACTTTGGAAGGTAACTCGAACACCGGGAATGTGTTGCCTGTCAGGCAATGTCAGAGGTAACATGTGCAAGCATTTTCATCAATGCGTTCATTGGTTCATGCAAAATTGTTCTGCTAAGTTTGCCATGATTAAAGGCAGTCTGTGTAATAACTCATGATGCAATCGATCAATATATGGATCATGTATTGCATTACCACTTCTGTTTAAGGAGGTTCTTATAGTACGAACACCTCGAATGTAATCTGAATGGGGGACTTCATTCCGAAAAGGGCTTTCTTTCACTATGGAGAAAGGCTGTTTATCTGTAGATTAAAATGTTAGACCTGTGTGGAAATGGTTTGCCTTTCCTCATCCTGTTATGCCCCATTTTGCACATTTGACGTCTCCTATGCAGTTTATGCTCTAAGTTGAAGTCGGTAAATTAAACATGCGGAATAGTCATACATAATTCATGAAATGTGTAAATACAATGCCGATGTGACAATTTTTAGCTTCATGTGTGTTTATATAATGTGCAAACATAGGCGGATTTGAATTGCCCCTGGTATATGGGTGGATCGAACAAATTGGGAAGCCCACTCCTTATGTCGAGGAGCGGTTTGTCCCAAACTTTGCCCCTGCGCGATGAAGCATATGGGTGAGGGAGCATTTCGGTTGGTTTAATGACAGCGACCGCCATGGTTTAGCGGTTGAATGCCCCTGCAAAAAGCAGAGAAATTATTCTTGAAATCAAACGAGATAAGGAAGACATATTTGCTTTTTCGCTTCAGAGCTTGTGATCAATTTGCCCCATTTTTCACCAAAATAGATCTTGTCAGATGATCATAATTTTCTTTTGGATTTGTCTCCTTCAACATGTTAAATGTTAGTGTAAATATTTCCTGTAAAAAGAAAAAGAGACATATCAGCCAGTATTAAAAGGGATAAATTGAAAACGATACTGATTTACCCTTCATCTTGAATGTCTTGCACGAGTCTTTTACCAGTTTTGTTGGATTGAATTTTCCTCGACTTTTGTTGGGCGCCTCACCATTATGAGAAGACTATGGTAAAATACTGACTTTGATATTACTCGTCGAGTATTCCTGTTTGTAAAAAAGAAATGCACAAAAAGTTGTTTCATTTATTTATAATACATACAACATTCCCCACTTTGGAGATCGAACTCGGGATATTTCGGACCTACTGTCATCCTCCATACCATTCGGTCCATTGGACCATAGGTGTCCATGGGGTTTTCTTTTCAAAGGTTAATCCTTTGGGATAACGCGGCCCTGTTGTATCACCTTGGGCCTTGTTACGATATTTCTCGAGGTAATTTGCAATCCCTGTTAAGAATGGAATAAAAAAATTCAGGACTCGAGATGATTATGTGCAAATTAGAACGATACAGAATTACCCATGTCTGAGATTGTTCGGATCTTTCGTTTGTATTTTCTTTAACCGAAGCTGCCCATCCCGTGGTAATGTCCATGAGTTGATTTGCCCCCAATTTAGCCCGACCAGGAAATTTGGTTTTTGGATACAACTGTATTCTCGAGTCGCTTTTGCAAATTCCTGAAAATAGAAGGGATCAAATTTAAAACCAGAGCAATTTAAGGGTAAATTGGAACGATACGGATTTACCCTTCAAATTTACGCAGATTTCGTCTCGATATTAATTTTTTCGAGTTTGGTGCGGTTAACGGCTCCGAGCATTTAATAGGGGGGAAAGGGAAATGATTACTTCTAGCTTGTGCATTAATTTTGGACATCGACAAAAGGCGAGAACGTGCGATGAAACTAAGTAGACGTATTCGTCTAGGTTTAATCTTTTTCATGATGCTCTCATGGGTTGCGGTAGACGATGATATCAAGAACATTAGAGAGACATTCAGTGTGGCTTTCCACCAGCCGCCTAGAGACCCGCGTTCAATCATGTAAATTAATAAAGCTACCACCACTTAATTAGTGTGCCAATAAATTCGGCCATTTGTTGCGTGCCCCACTTCAACCGTGTTTTGTTTCTTTCGGTGCCCACTTGCTCTTGTCGGGCGCCTGTAGCATTGGGAGAAATACTTGTGGGTCACATTCATTAATAGAACCTCGGTCCTCTAAAACCCTCCGCGTGTTTCGGATCCGAGGAAATTTTAAGACCGGTCTCTGGTTGATTTAATCAGGTTAAGGTACTTATTTCATGGTTTCTGATTATATAATCCATATTGTCTTTCAAAAGACGCGGGATCCTCTACAATACATTAAATATGCCCCCGTGTTTAATCAGTATAAGTCCATCGTCATATCAGAATACACTGCCCATACAAGTTTACGGATTGACACAACTCTGTCTGTCAAAGATGGACAGTGTTCGTTTGCCCCCCTGAATTAACGGTTGAAGCCTTGGTGTTTTTCGTCTTTTGGTATTTCTGAAGATGATTCTTGATATATTATTGAACTTAATTTTTACACCCGTCTGGGGTATCTAGGATCTCCCTGCAAAAGAAAAGGATATAATTAGTATGCGACACAAGGAATGTCGGTCCATGACTCCTATATTAGTCCAATTTTATTTTTTCTATTTTATAGAGAAATCAGAAAAAAAAAATTTCCTTAGGAAGAAATGGGTTAATTTCTGATACAGAATTTTTTTTTGCAGATTTATTACTCTTTTTTTTATTTTTTTAAAGGAATGTGACAAAATCTCTTGATGTTTACTAAAATTTTTGAAGGAATTTCCTTTTTATCAAAATAAATTTTTCGAGGTAAATTTATCAGGAAAATTTTATTTTTATTGAAGCAGGAAAGACATAATAGAAATCCTTTATTGGTTAACAAAATTCCCCCGAGACATTAGTCTAATTTTATTTAGAGAAAATTTTCTTAGAAAAACATAAGCGAATTTCTCGAAAAGAATTTTTGTTGCAAGTTTTTATAATTTGAAAGAATGTGATAAAATCACTTGATGTTTACCAAAGTTTTTTTTTTTGCAGGAATTTTTCTTTTTATCGAAATAAATTTTCAGAGGAAAATTTGTCAGGAAAATTTCATTTTTATTGAAGCAAGAAAAACATGACAAAAATCTCTTATTGGTCAATACAATTCCCCCGAGACATTAGTCTAATTTTATTTAGAGAAACTTTTCTTAGAAAAACATGAGCGAATTTCTCAAGAAGAATTTTCTTGCAAGTTTTTATAATTTGAAAAATGTTATAAAATCACTTGATGTCTACTAGAGTTTTTTTTGAAGGAATTTTTCTTTTTATTGAAATAAATTTTCAGAGGAAAATTTTTTCAGGAAAATTTTATTTTTATTAAAGTAATAAAAACATGACAAAAATCCCTTATTGGTTAATAAAATTCTCATGAAGGGATTTTTTCACATCATTTTTTCAAAAAAAAATTTTCTAAAAAGAAATGAGGGACAAATTTAATTTTTATTTTCTTTTAAAAGAATGGTCGTGATATCAAGCTCAAAAACTGACTAACACCTAGCATGGACCGACCGAAAATAAATACAAGATAAAATTAGAGAACTTACTTTTACCTTGGAGAAATGCAAATCACATAGTCATGCGCATGACTCAAGTGAGGAGTGGACTCTAGAAAATAAAAGAAGGAGAGACAGGGTATGGACCTAAAAGGTCCCCACTATCTGAATTGACAACCTTACCCTCCGCGCAATCAAATCACAATGGGAAGAATTGTCAATTCAGATAATGAGCGGGATAAAATATGGTCAACCCAAGCGCAATCGACGCAAGAACTTTGCATATTCGATCCCTATCTATGGTTACCTAGGAAAAATTTCGCGACTTGAGTTTAGACGCTTGTGTGTGCAGGTGTTGTGATCCTCAAAATATGTAAGATATGCACAACAATTGATATCAAAACAGCGCTTCTAAAAATGTGTGAAATTAAACATAATCCCAACACCGAGCCTGCAAAACAAATGGGTTAGCCAAACACTCCGCCCCTTATAACTCCCACCCCGCAAAAACATATAACACCTATAGAATGAGTCCCAAGCAAGATCGCCAGAAGCAAGATATCCATGAAATTTTCATTGGCCTAAGTCCACTAAGACTTTTAAAATTTCGAAAAAATTTAAGTATTCCAATTGGTATCTTTTTTCGAAAATTTAAAAATCTCTATTCCCCAGTGGAGTCGCCAGTCTGTCGCGACCCTCTAAAAATATTTTAAATTTTAAAAGGGGTTAACGGATTATTAGGTTAATTAGATTTGACTAACCTAATGCGGACCCTCCCAAGCCCTACCGAATCGCAACTTTGATTTTTGTTTAAATGATTTTGAAATTTGGAGTCGCCACTAATCGTTCTTGGTAGGTCGATTAGAAACCTAAATAAATTAGCGGGAGAACTAATTTATTCCTACGAACCAGAGATTATGAGCTCGGGGACTTGGTTACACTAGTTAATTAAAACTAATGCCCTTTCGGTACCTTAATTTCATGGATATCCTAATCCGGCAACTCAGGCTTGGTTTATTCCTAAAGCTCTAGTAAGGTATTCTCTTTTGTGTTTTCACTTTTTAAATAGGATGCATGGATGGTATATATTTTTATTTGTTATATTTTTTTAAGTGTTAAAGATTCCCTGAAGCCGAAAGAGGGAGTGTGTTTAACGACTTCTGTGCAGTATTACGACCTACTAATCTTTTGGGTCTGATGATTCAAAAATTAAATTATAGGAAGTACATGACAGTGAATAAACACCTCCAATGGGAGGCCTAGCATTGGCTTGGCTCTTCCCTTTGGGATTTAAGGTACAGGTATTTAAGTTGCAAGTATTTAAACTACTGTAAGTAAAAACCTCCAATGGGAGGTTAAGCATTGGCTTGGCTCTTCCCTTTGGGATTTAAGGTACAGGTATTTAAGTTGCAGGTATTTAACTACTGTAAGTAAAAACCTCCAATGGGAGGCTAAGCATTGGCTTGGCTCTTCCCTTTGGGATTTAAGGTACAGGTATTTAAGTTGCAGGTATTTAACTAATGTAAGTAAAAACCTCCAATGGGAGGCTAAGCATTGGCTTGGCTCTTCCCTTTGGGATTTAAGGTGCAGGTATTTAACTACTGTAAATAAAAACCTCCAATGGGAGGCTAAGCATTGGCTTGGCTCTTCCCTTTGGGATTTAAGGTGCAGGTATTTAAGTTGCAGGTATTTAACTACTATAAGTAAAAACCTCCAATGGGAGGCTAAGCATTGGCTTGGCTCTTCCCTTTGGGATTTATGGTGCAGGTATTTAAATTGCGGATGGACTTTGTCCTCTCCATTTTGGGGTATGAATTTTTTAAAATGAAATACAACGAATTGATTCAACAATTTGAAATTTGTGCGCGCTTGAGGACTCCTCCAAGCCGATTTTGTGCTTCCATAGGATTGACCATTGATATAGAGCTGCGGCTTCCTGACATAAAATAGAGTGAAGTGTTAGTATACAAAATATGTGCTAATCTGCACCTAAAACCAGAAGAGTAGAAAGAGTACTTATCTCCCATTTTTTTGGGAGGGATTTCTATAATTGATTTTCGCTCTCTATGTTCCCAATATAGAGAGTTTCTTTTGAATTAAGAGGGACTTTTAGTCACAGATCAGTTGAGAAACCGGTGGACAGCTTAAGAGCTTGTCTGGGCCGATTTTTGCATCTCGACGAGATTTTTGCTGTTGACGTAGAGATATCCTTCTCCTGACATAAAATATGGAAGAAAAAGGAGATGGAGAAAGTGTATACAATTTGTGCTAATTTGCGAGTAAAACCATAAATAAATGAATAAATAAAAACACTTAGCTTGAATTTGTTTGCTCGTTGACGAGGATGAACTCTTGATTTATATTGATCGATGAAGGAATTTGTGATGATAACCCCTAGCTTTAAACTCCCATCATCTTCAAAATTCTCTCTCTTTTGGTATTTTCTTTCTCTCAAAATTTTCTTCAATCTCCCAAAACTCTCTCAAACATCCAAAATTTTCTCTCCAAAAAATTCTCCCAAACACTTCAAATTTTCTCTCTCAAGAATCCTTTCTCAAGCTCACTTCTTCCTCCTTTTATAACCTACTCATCTATCTCCCATTCTAATTTTTCCACTAACTCTATCTCCCATTCTAATTTCTCCACTAACTCTTCTTCATTTTCATCTTCCATTCTCCATCTCTATCTCACATTCTAATCTCTCCACTAACTCTTCTTCATCTTCATATTCCCTTCTCCATATTTATCTCCCATTCTAATTTCTCCACTAACTCTTCTTAATCTCTATCTTCCCTTCTCTATTCTTATCTTCCATTCTAATTTCTCTACTAACTCTTCTTCATCTCCATCTTCCCTTCTCTATTCTTATCTTATTTTCTCCATCCATTCTTCTCCAACTTCTCTTCTTCATCTCCTCTTCTTCATCTTCCCTTCTCTATTCTAATTTATCCACTAACTCTTCTTTTTATTATTTGTAAAATAATCCTTCAAGAGTTAGGTATTTGCACTCTAGTCCTTGAATTTTAAGTATTTACAATTCAGTCCTTGAAAAAATATATTTCTTTAAGTCCAAATCTCCTCACAATTTTTGACACACCAAAATTTACCACATGTCAAATTTAAGCTCATTTCTTGTCGCTGAAAATAATGCATAATTTAATTAAAGCCCTTTTGCAAAATTAAGTCATTTTGGGTATAATTGGGCCAAGATGAAAATTTAAAATATTAGAAGACAATGTCACAACTCATAAAAAGTGAAAGTTAAAAATAAGTTGACTCAAATTAAATTTTTTTAGGCCCGATTCGAGATTATACTCGTGAAGGAACACGTGACTCGAATTGGATTTTTCTGAATTTGCGATGGCCAATATGAAAATAGATTTAAAATAAAAATATTAACTATCTTTGTGTATTTTTTTGGCCTCAAATGTTATTTTTCCAAAATTTTCAAATATTTTTGTATTTTTTTAAAAAAAATTAAAATATATATAATATGAAAAATTATTTTTTGGTCAAAATTCGTTCCCTAGGCTTGGCTAAGGTTCCCAAAGTTGATTTTTCAATTTTATGAATTTTTATGGATTTTCTATTAATTTTCGAAAATAAATAAATAAAACATACGTAAAAATACTGAAAATATGAAAAATCGTTTTTTGGTCAAAATTGGTTCCCTAGGCTTGGCTAAGGTCCCTAAAGTTGATTTTTCAATTTTATGAATTTTTATGAATTTTTTATTACTTTAGCAATAGAAAAAATGATTAAAAATCAGGTGTCAACAAGTATATCTTCAACCTAAACCTTTCAAGAGAATGAATTCTGACGGTTGTTGGGGTACTCGAATCCATTGCGGTATATACAGGTATCCACCTTATTCAATAAAGCATGATTTGTCTCAAGGACAGAATTGTTCGAGACCTTTTGATCTCTGCCTCTTTGATTTATTCCTAAAGCGACAAGAGAATATAATTTGGGTTTGAGCTTCCGCAGGATTCCTGGTCTCCCCAGATTTCAGAATGGCACCCTTTGAGGTACACCAAGCCCTTCGTACAGGCAAATCAAGTCCTTCTTACAGGCACAAAGTCCTTCTTACAGGCAAACCAAGTCCTTCTTACAGGCATAAAGTCCTTCTTACAGGCAAATCAAGTCCTGCTTACAGGCAAATAAAGTCCTTCCTACAGGCAAAGCAAGTCCTTTTTACAGGCAAATCAAGTCCTTCTTACAGGCACAAAGTCCTTCTTACAGGCAAATCAAGTCCTTCTTACAGGCACAAAGTCCTTCTTACAGGCAAATCAAGTCCTTCTTACAGGCATAAAGTCCTTCTTACAGGCAAATCAAGTCCTTCTTATAGGCACAAAGTCCTTCTCACAGGCACAAAGTCCTTCTTACAGGCAAATCAAGTCCTTCTTACAGGCACAAAGTCCTTCTTACAGGCAAATCAAGTCCTTCTTACAGGCATAAAGTCCTTCTTACAGGCAAACAAAGTCCTTCTTACATGCAAACAAAGTCCTTCTTACAGGCAAACCAAGTCCTTCTTACAGGCGAATTAAGTCCTTCCTACAGGCAAATCAAGTCCTTCTTACAGGCAAATCAAGTCCTTCTTACAGGCAAATCAAGTCCTTCTTACAGGCATAAAGTCCTTCTTACAGGCAAACCAAGTCCTTCTTACAGGCATAAAGTCCTTCTTACAGGCAAATCAAGTCATGCTTACAGGCAAACAAAGTCCTTCCTACAGGCAAAGCAAGTCCTTCTTATAGGCAAATCAAGTCCTTCTTACAGGCACAAAGTCCTTCTTACAGGCACAAAGTCCTTCTTACACGCAAATCAAGTCCTTCTTACAGGCAAATCAAGTCCTTCTTATAGGCACAAAGTCCTTCTTACAGGCAAATCAAGTCCTTCTTACAGGCATAAAGTCCTTCTTACATGCAAACAAAGTCCTTCTTACATGCAAATCAAGTCCTTCTTACAGGCAAATTAAGTCCTTCTTACAGGCAAAGCAAGTCCTTCTTACAGGCACAAAGTCCTTCTTACAGGCAAAGTAAGTCCTTCTTACAGGCAAATTAAGTCCTTCTTATAGGCAAATCAAGTCCTTCTTGCAGGCAAATCAAGTCCTTCTTACAGGCAAAGTAAGTCCTTCTTACAGGCAAATCAAGTCCTTCTTACAGGTACAAAGTCCTTCTTACAGGCACAAAGTCCTTCTTACAGACAAATCAAGTCATTCTTACAGGCATAAAGTCCTTCTTACAGGCAAATCAAGTCCTTCTTACAGGCAAACCAAGTCCTTCTTACAGGCAAACCAAGTCCTTCTTATAGGCACAAAGTCCTTCTTACAGGCAAATCAAGTCCTTCTTATAGGCACAAAGTCCTTCTTACAGGCACAAAGTACTTCTTACAGGCAAATCAAGTCCTTCTTACAGGCACAAAGTCCTTCTTACAGGCAAATCAAGTCCTTCTTAAAGGCATAAAGTCCTTCTTACAGGCAAACAAAGTCCTTCTTACAGGCAAATTAAGTCCTTCTTACAGGCAAAGTAATTCCTTCTTACAGGCAAATCAAGTCCTTCTTATAGGCAAATCAAGTCCTTCTTACAGGCAAATCAAGTCCTTCTTACAGGCAAATTAAGTCCTTTTTAGAGGCATTAAGTCCTTTTTACAGGCACAAGTCCTTTTTACAGGCACCAAGTCCTTTCTACAGGCACCAAGTCCTTCTTACAGGTATCTCCATGGGGTGACCTACCATACGGGTCAAATCTCAATCAAAATTTAATCAGTAGAATCCTTTTATTAGGAATCTACCATGGTACGACCCACCATACGGGTCAAATGGTATGACCCACCATACGGGTCAAATTTTAATTCAATTTTTAATCAGTAGAATCTTTTTATTAGGAATCTACCATGGGTTGATCCACCATACGGGTTCAAGTTCAACCACCCTAAAGTTTTTTTTATATAACGAATCCTTAGGTTCTTATTTCATTTTCAGTGGAATATTCATGTCACGACTCTTTTTATTTCCTTGTATTGAGTCAATTAGAATTCAGGTGTCATCTCGTCTTTGAAATGAACCTCTACCGAGCTTCCTTTCAAAGAGGGGCAGCTGTTGACACCTGATTTTTAATCATTTTTTCTATTGCTAAAGTAATAAAAAAATTCATAAAAATTCATAAAATTGAAAAATCAACTTTGGGGACCTTAGCCAAGCCTAGGGAACCAATTTTGACCAAAAAAAGATTTTTCATATTTTTAGTATTTTTACGTATTATTTATTTATTTATTTTCGAAAATTCATAAAAACAAAAAATTAAGAAAATTGAGAAAATTGAAAAATCAAGTTTGGAGCCATGGCCAAGCTTAGGCAACTATTTTCAAACAAAAAAATAATTTTTTGTATTTATATATATTGTTTATATATTTTAGAAATTATGAGAATATTTAATAAATAATAGCATTTGAGGCTACAAAAATATATAAAAATAGTCAATATTTTTATTTTAAATCCCTTTTCATGTTGGCCATCACAAATTTAAAAAATCCAATTCGGGGTCGTGTATTCCTTCACGAGCATAATCTCGAACCGGGCCTAAAAAATTCAATTTGAGTCAATTTATTTTCATTAGGAGTTGTGACATTGCTCTCTAATATTTCAAATTTTTATATTGGCCCAAATTATACCCAGAATGACTCAATTGTGCAAAAGGGCTTTAATTAAATTCTGCATTATTTTCAGTGGCAAGAAATGAGCTTAAATTTGACATGTGGTGAATTTTGACTAAGTATAGGGAAGGTATGTCATAAATTGTAAGGAGATTTGGACTTAAAGAAATATTTTTTCAGGGACTAAATTGTAAATACTTAAAATTCAAGGACTAGAGTGCAAATACCTAACTCTTGAAGGATTATTTTACAAATAACAAAAAGAAGAGTTAGTGGATAAATTAGAATAGAGAAGGGAAGATGGAGAAGAGGAGATGAAGAAGAGAAGTTGGAGAATAATAGATGGAGAAAATAAGATAAGAATAGAGAAGGGAAGATGGAGATGAAGAAGAGTTAGTAGAGAAATTAGAATGGAAGATAAGAATAGAGAAGGGAAGATGGAGATGAAGAAGAGTTAGTGGAGAAATTAGAATGGGAGATAAATATGGAGAAGGGAAGATGAAGATGAAGAAGAGTTAGTGGAAAGATTAGAATATGAGATAGAGATGGAGAATGGAAGATGAAAATGAAGAAGAGTTAGTGGAGAAATTAGAATGGGAGATAGAGTTAGTGGAAAAATTAGAATGGGAGATAGATGAGTAGATTATAAAAGGAGGAAGAAGTGAGCTTGAGAGAGAAATTTTTTGGGAGAGAAAATTTTGGATGTTTGAGAGGGTTTTGAGAGATTGAAGAAAAATTCGAGAGAGAGAAAAAAATACCAAAAGAGAGAGAATTTTGAAGATGATGGGAGTTTAAAGTTAGGGGTTATCATCACAAATTTTTTCATCGATCAACATAAATCAAGAGTTCATCCTCGTCAACGAGCAAACAAATTCGAGCTAAGTGTTTTTTTATTTATTCATTTATTTGTGATTTTAGTCGCAAATTAGCACAAATTGTATACACTTTCTCCTACCTCCATTTTTCCATATTTTATGTCAGGAGAAGGATATCTCTACGTCAACGGCAAAAAATCTCGTAGAGATGCAAAAATCGCCCAAACAAGCTCCTAAGCTGTCCACCGATTTCTCAGTTGATTTGTGACTAAAAGTCTCTCTTAATTCAAAAGAGACTCTCTATATTGGGAACATAGAGAGCGAAAATCAATTATAGAAATCCCTCCCAAAAAAATGGGAGATAAGTACTCTTTCCACTCTTCTGGTTTTAGGTGCAGATTAGCACATATTTTGTATACTAACACTTCACTCTATTTTATGTCAGGAAGCCGCAGCTCTATATCAATGGTCAATCCTATGGAAGCACAAAATCGGCTTGGAGGAGTCCTCAAGCGCGCACAAATTTCAAATTGTTGAATCAATTCGTTGTATTTCATTTTAAAAAATTCATACCCCAAAATGGAGAGGACAAAGTCCATCCGCAATTTAAATACCTGCACCATAAATCCCAAAGGGAAGAGCCAAGCCAATGCTTAGCCTCCCATTGGAGGTTTTTACTTATAGTAGTTAAATACCTGCAACTTAAATACCTGCACCTTAAATCCCAAAGGGAAGAGCCAAGCCAATGCTTAGCCTCCCATTGGAGGTTTTTACTTACAGTAGTTAAATACCTGCACCTTAAATCCCAAAGGGAAGAGCCAAGCCAATGCTTAGCCTCCCATTGGAGGTTTTTACTTACAGTAGTTAAATACCTGTACCTTAAATCCCAAAGGGAAGAGCCAAGCCAATGCTTAGCCTCCCATTGGAGGTTTTTACTTACAGTAGTTAAATACCTGCAACTTAAATACCTGTACCTTAAATCCCAAAGGGAAGAGCCAAGCCAATGCTTAGCCTCCCATTGGAGGTTTTTACTTACAGTAGTTAAATACCTGCAACTTAAATACCTGTACCTTAAATCCCAAAGGGAAGAGCCAAGCCAATGCTTAGCCTCCCATTGGAGGTTTTTACTTACAGTAGTTTAAATACTTGCAACTTAAATACCTGTACCTTAAATCCCAAAGGGAAGAGCCAAGCCAATGCTAGGCCTCCCATTGGAGGTGTTTATTCACTGTCATGTACTTCCTATAATTTAATTTTTGAATCATCAGACCCAAAAGATGAGTAGGTCGTAATACTGCACAGAAGTCGTTAACACACTCCCTCTTTCGGCTTCAGGGAATCTTTAACACTTAAAAAATATAACAAATAAAAATATATACCATCCATGCATCCTATTTAAAATGTGAAAACACAAAAGAGAATACCCTACTAGAGCCTTAAGAATAAACCAAGCCTGAGTTGCCGAATTAGGATATCCATGAAATTAAGGTACCGAAAGGGCATTAGTTTTAATCAACTAGTGTAACCAAGTCCCCGAGCTCATAATCTCTGGTTCGCAGGAATAAATTAGTTCTCCCGCTAATTTATTTAGGTTTCTAATCGACCTACCAAGAACGATTAGTGGCGACTCTAAATTTCAAAATTATTTAAACAAAAACCGAAGTTGCGATTCGGTAGGGCTTGGGAGGGTCCGCGTTAGGTTAGTCAAATCTAATTAACCTAATAATCCGTTAACCCCCTAGAAATAATAAAAATATTTTCAGAGGGTCGCGACATTTTTGCAGGGGCATTTAACCGCCAAACCATGGCGGTCGCTGTCACTAAACAAACCAAAATGCTCCCTCACCCATATGCCTCATCGTGCAGGGGCAAAACTTGAGACAAACCGCTCCTCGACATAAGGAGTGGCCTTCCCAATTTGTTCAATCCACCCACATACCAGGGGCAATTCAAATCCGCCCATGTTTGCACATTATATAAACACACATGATGCTAAAAATTATCACATCGGCATTGTGTTTACACATTTCACGAATTATGTATGACTATTCCGCATGTTTAATTTACCAACTCCAACTTAGAGCATAAACTGCATAGGAAACATCAAATGTGCAAAATGGGGCATAACAGGATGAGGAAAGGTAGACCATTTCCACACAGATCTAACATTTTAATCTACAGATAAACAGCCTTTCTCCAGAGTGAGAGAAAGCCCTTTCGGAATGAAGTCCCCTGTTCAGATTACATTCGAGACCTTCATACTATGAAAACCTCCTTAAACAGAATTGGTAATGCAAACTTGACAGAATAGTTTTGCATGATCCACACTTTGATTGATTGCATCATGAGTTATCACACAAACTACTTCTAATCATTGCCAACTTGGATGAATAGTTTTGCATGAACCGATCAACTCATTGATGAAAATGCTTGCACATGTTACCTTTGACACTGCCTGATAAGCAACACATTCCCAATGTTCGAATTACCTTCCAAAGTCTTGAAATTCATTTGGCGATTATTGAATGAACAAGCCTGGTTGTCGAGAAGCCACCAGGCATTTCTTCTAAATTCTCAGGTAAGTATATCTTCAACCTGGACCTTTCAAGAGAATGAATTCTGACGGTTGTTGAGGAACTTGAATCCATTGCGATACATACATGTATCCACCTTCTTCAATAAAGCATGATTTGTCTCAAAGACAGAAATGTTCGAGACCTTTTCATCTCTGCTTCTTTGGTTTATTCCTAAAGCTACAGGAGAATATAATTTGGGTTTGAGCTTCTGCAGGATTCCTGGTCTCCCCAAATTTCAGAATGGCACCCTTTGAGGTACACCAAGTCGTTCTTACAGGCAAACCAAGTCCTTCTTACAAGCAAAATAAGTCCTTCTTACAGGCAAAATAAGTCCTTCTTACAGGCAAACCAAGTCCTTCTTACAGGCATAAAGTCATTCTTACAGGTAAATCAAGTCCTTCTTACAGGCAAAACAAGTCCTTCTTACAGGCATAAAGTCCTTCTTACAGGAAAATCAAGTCCTTCTTACAGGCAAACCAAGTCCTTCTTACAGGCAAAATAAAGTCCTTATTACAGGTAAATCAAGTCCTTCTTACAGGCATAAAGTCCTTCTTACAAGCAAACCAAGTCCTTCTTACAGGCAAATCAAGTCCTTCTTACAGGCAAACAAAGTCCTTCTTACAGGCAAATCAAGTCCCTTCTTACAGGCAAATCAAGTCCTTCTTATAGGTACAAAGTCCTTCTTACAGGCAAAACAAGTCCTTCTTACAGGCAAATCAAGTCCTTCTTATAGGTACAAAGTCCTTCTTACAGGCAAACTAAGTCCTTCTTACAGGCAAACCAAGTCCTTCTTACAGGCACAAAGTCCTTCTTATAGGCAAATCAAGTCCTTCTTACAGGCAAACTAAGTCCTTCTTACAGGCAAACCAAGTCCTTCTTACAGACATCAAGTCCTTCTTACAGGCAAATCAAGTCCTTCTTACAGGCACAAAGTCCTTCTTACAGGCACAAAGTCCTTCTTACAGGCATAAAGTCCTTCTTACAGGCAAATCAAGTCCTTCTTACAGGCATAAAGTCCTTCTTACAGGCAAACAAAGTCCTTCTTACAGGAAAACAAAGTCCTTCTTACAGGCAACGCAAGTCCTTCTTACAGGCAAACTAAGTCCTTCTTACAGGCAAACCAAGTCCTTCTTACAGGCACAAAGTCCTTCTTATAGGCAAATCAAGTCCTTCTTACAGGCAAACTAAGTCCTTCTTACAGGGAAACCAAGTCCTTCTTACAGGCACCAAGTCCTTCTTACAGGCACCAAGTTCTTCTTACAGGCAAATCAAATCCTTCTTACAGGCATAAAGTCCTTCTTACAGGCAAATCAAGTCCTTCTTACATGCAAACAAAGTCCTTCTTACAGGCAAACAAAGTCCTTCTTACAGGCAACGCAAGTCCTTCTTACAGGCACAAAGTCCTTCTTACAGGCAAAGTAAGTCCTTCTTACAGGCAAATCAAGTCCTTCTTACAGGCAAATTAAGTCCTTTTTACAGGCAAATCAAGTCCTTCTTACAGGCACAAGTCTTTTTTACAGACACCAAGTCCTTTCTACAGGCACCAAGTCCTTCTTACAGGTATCTCCATGGGGTGATCTACCATACGGGTCAAATCTCAATCAAAATTTAATCAGTAGAATCCTTTTATTAGGAATCTACCATGGTACGACCCACCATACGGGTCAAATGGTATGACCCACCATACAAGTCAAATTTTAATTCAATTTTTAATCAGTAGAATCATTTTATTAGGAATCTACCATGGGTTGATCCACCATACGGGTTCAAGTTCAACCACCCTAAAGTTTTTTTATATAACGAATCCTTAGGTTCTCATTTCATTTTCAGTGGAACATTCACGTCACGACTCTTTTTATTTCCTTGTATTGAGTCGATTAGAATTCAGGTGTCATCTCGTCTTTGAAATGAACCTCTACGAGCTTCCTTTCAAAGAGGGGCAGCTGTTGACACCTGATTTTTAATCATTTTTTCTATTGCTAAAGTAATAAAAAATCCATAAAAATTCATAAAATTGAAAAATCAACTTTGGGGACCTTAGCCAAGCCTAGGGAACCAATTTTGACCAAAAAATGATTTTTCATATTTTCCGTATTTTTCGTTATTTTTATTTTCGAAAATTCATAAAACAAAAAATGAAGAAAAAATGAGAAAATTGAAAAATCAACTTTGGAAGCCTCGGCCAAGCCTAGGCAACCATTTTTGAACAAAAAATAAAATTTCATATTATATATATATTTTTTAATTTTTTTTTAAAAATACAAAAATACTTGAAAATTTTGGAAAAATAACATTTGAGGCCAAAAAAATACACAAAGATAGTTAATATTTTTATTTTAAATCTATTTTCATATTGGCCATCGCAAATTCAGAAAAATCCAATTCGAGTCACGTGTTCCTTCACGAGTATAATCTTGAATCGGGCCTAAAAAAATTTAATTTGAGTCAACTTATTTTTAATTTTCACTTTTTATGAGTTGTGACATTGTCTTCTAATATTTTAAATTTTCATCTTTGCCCAATTATACCCAGAATGACTTAATTTCCCAAAAGGGCTTTAATTAAATTCTGCATTATTTTCAACGGCAAGAAATGAGCTTAAATTTGACATGTGGTAAATTTTGGTGTGTCAAAAATTGTGAGGAGATTTGGACTTAAAGAAATATATTTTTTCAGGGACTAAATTGTAAATACTTAAAATTCAAGGACTAGAGTGCAAATACTTAACTCTTGAAGGATTATTTTACAAATAACAAAAAGAAGAGTTAGTGGATAAATTAGAATAGAGAAGGGAAGATGGAGAAGAGGAGATGAAGAAGAGAAGTTGGAGAAGAATGGATGGAGAAAATAAGATAAGAATAGAGAATGGAAGATGGAGAAGAGTTAGTAGAGAAATTAGAATGGAAGATAAGAATAGAGAAGGGAAGATGGAGATGAAGAAGAGTTAGTGGAGAAATTAGAATGGGAGATAAATATGGAGAAGGGAAGATGAAGATGAAGAAGAGTTAGTGGAGAGATTAGAATGTGAGATAGAGATGGAGAATGGAAGATGAAAATGAAGAAGAGTTAGTGGAGAAATTAGAATGGGAGATAGAGTTAGTGGAAAAATTAGAATGGGAGATAGATGAGTAGATTATAAAAGGAGGAAGAAGTGAGCTTGAGGGGGAGATTTTTTTGGAGAGAAAATTTGAAGTGTTAGGGGAGGAATTCTTGGGAGAGAAAATTTGAAGTGTTTGGGAGGATTTTTTTTTTTGAGAGAAAATTTTGGATGTTTGAGAGAGTTTTTGGAGATTGAAGAAAAATTTGAGAGAAAGAAAATACCAAAAGAGAGAGAATTTTGAAGATGATGGGAGTTCAAAGCTAGGGATTATCATCACAAATTCCTTCATCGATCAATATAAATCAAGAGTTCATCCTCGTCAACGAGCAAGCAAATTCGAGCTAAGTGTTTTTATTTATTCATTTGTTTATGGTTTTACTTGCAAATTAGCACAAATTGTATACATTTTCTCCATCTCTTTTTTCTTTCCATATTTTATGTCAGGAGAAGGATATCTCTACGTCAACAGTAAAAATCTCGTAGAGATGCAAAAATCGGCCCAGACAAGCTCCTAAGCTGTCCACCGATTTCTCAACTGATCTGTGACTAAAAGTCCCTCTTAACTCAAAAGAAACTCTCTATATTGGGAACATAGAGAGCGAAAATCAATTATAGAAATCCCTCCCAAAAAAATGGGAGATAAGTACTCTTTCCACTCTTCTGGTTTTAGGTGCAGATTAGCACATATTTTGTATACTGACATTTCACTCTATTTTATGTCAGGAAGCCGCAGCTTTATATCAATGGTCAACCCTATGGAAGCACAAAATCGGCTTGGAGGAGTCTCAAGCGCGCACAAATTTCAAATTGTTGAATCAATTCGTTGTATTTTATTTTAAAGAATTCATACCCCAGAATGGAGAGGACAAAGTCCATCCGCAATTTAAATACCTGCACCATAAATCCCAAAGGGAAGAGCCAAGCCAATGCTTAGCCTCCCATTGGAGGTTTTTACTTACAGTAGTTAAATACCTGCAACTTAAATACATGTACCTTAAATCCCAAAGGGAAGAGCCAAGCCAATGCTTAACCTCCCATTGGAGGTTTTTACTTACAGTAGTTAAATACTTGCAACTTAAATACATGTACCTTAAATCCCAAAGGGAAGAGCCAAGCCAATGCTTAGCCTCCCATTGGAGGTTTTTACTTACAGTAGTTAAATACCTGCAACTTAAATACCTGTACCTTAAATCCCAAAGGGAAGAGCCAAGCCAATGCTTAGCCTCCCATTGGAGGTTTTTACTTACAGTAGTTAAATACTTGTAACTTAAATACATGTACCTTAAATCCCAAAGGGAAGAGCCAAACCAATGCTTAGCCTCCCATTGGAGGTTTTTACTTACAGTAGTTAAATACCTGCAACTTAAATACATGTACCTTAAATCCCAAAGGGAAGAGCCAAGCCAATGCTTAGCCTCCCATTGGAGGTTTTTACTTACAGTAGTTTAAATACTTGCAACTTAAATACATGTACCTTAAATCCAAAAGGGAAGAGCCAAGCCAATGCTAGGCCTCCCATTGGAGGTGTTTATTCACTGTCATGTACTTCCTATAATTTAATTTTTGAATCATCAGACCCAAAAGATAAGTAGGTTGTAATACTGCACAGAAGTCGTTAACACACTCCTTCTTTCGGCTTCAGGGAATCTTTAACACTTAAAAAAATATAACAAATAAAAATATATACCATCCATGCATCCTATTTAAAAAGTGAAAACACAAAAGAGAATACCCTACTATAGCCTTAGGAATAAACCAAGCCTGAGTTGCCGAATTAGGATATCCATGAAATTAAGGTACCGAAAGGGCATTAGTTTTAATTAACTAGTGTAACCAAGTCCCCGAGCTCCTAATCTCTCGTTCGCAGGAATAAATTAGTTCTCCCGCTAATTTATTTAGGTTTCTAATCGACCTACCAAGAACGATTAGTGGCGACTCCAAATTTTAAAATCATTTAAACAAAAACCAAAGTTGTGATTCGGTAGGGGTTGGGAGGGTCCGCGTTAGGTTAGTCAAATCTAATTAACCTAATAATCCGTTAACCCCCTTTTAAAATTTAAAATTAATTTTTTAGAGGGTCGCGATAGTGAGGATGCAAGCTTATCTAGAGGGTTGTGATTTTTGGGAAGCAGTAGAAGAAGATTATGAAGTTGCTCCCCTTCTTGACAACGCAACCATCAATCAAATCAGGTATCACAAGGAGAGGGTTACAAGGAAAGCAAAGGCGAAGTCTTGTTTATATGCTGCTGTCTCACCTGCCATCTTCAGCAGAATTATGGTTTGCGAATCAGCAAAAGCTATCTGGGATTTCCTTAAAGCCGAGTATCAAGGAGATGAAAGGATCAGAAGTATGAAGGGGCTGAATCTGATTAGAGAATTCGAGAGACTTCAGATGAAAGAGTCTGAGACAATTAAGGAGTATTCTGATAAATTGATAAGCATAGCAAATCAGGCAAGAGTTCTAGGCACTGATCTCTCTGACAATAGGTTAGTGCAGAAAATTCTTGTCTCTTTGCCCGAAAGGTTTGAGGCAACAATTGCCTCGTTGGAGAATACCAAGGATTTGTTTCAGATTCGGTTTGCCGAATTGCTAAGTGCTTTGCAAGCGCAAGAGCAGAGGAGCTTAATGAGGCTGGAAGGTAGTGCCGAAGGAGCTCTACAGGCCAAGGTACCGCAGAATGTTAGAGAGAAAGACAAGAAGTGGAATGGCGGTAGTGGTTCAGAAGCTACTGCGAGAGAGAACAATGCTGGTAATTCGAAGAACAATTGGGGAAGGTATTCTTCGTGTAAGCATTGTGGAAAACAGAATCATCCACACTTTAGGTGTTGGAAGAGACCAGATGTAAGATGCAGAAAGTGTCAGAAGCTTGGGCACATTGAGAAGTTCTGCAAAGAGAAAGAAGATCAGCAGCAAGGTGAAGCACACGCTGCAGTTCAACAAGAGTAGATCAACTTTTTGTTGCTTCTTGTTTCTCTTCTAGTACTTCATGTGATAGTTGGCTTGTTGATAGTGGTTGTACAAACCACATGACAAGTGATGAGAAGTTGTTCACTGATCTTGACAAGTCATTGAAGTCAAGAGTGAGGATTGGGAATGGTGAGTATTTAGAAGTGAAAGGTAAAGGGACTGTAGCATTGGAGAGTTGTGCTGGAACAAAGTTTGTTTCTGATGTAATGTATGTCCCTGAGATTGATCAGAACTTGCTAAGTATCGGTCAGTTAGTAGAAAAGGGATTTAAGGTGGTATTTGAAGAAGGAGAGTGTTTGATATTTGATTCAGATGGACAGAAACTGTTCAGAATCAAAATGCAGAAGAAGAGTTTCTCTCTGAACCCTCTCGAGAAGGAGCAAGTGGCATTCAAGTGTCAAGCTAGTGATTCAGAGTTATGGCACAAGAGGTTGGGTCACTTTCATCACAAAGGGTTGCAGTTTATGCAGAGGAATAAGATGACAACAGAGTTACCGAGTATGGAGGAGGAGATCACAAGGTGCAAGTCTTGTTTGTTGGGCAAGCAAACGAGACTTCCATTCAAAGAATCAACTTAGAGAGCTACAAAGAAGCTGCAGCTAATCCATACAGACCTATGTGGTCCACATGTGACTCCTTCACTAAATGGCAACTGGTATTTCATTATCTTCATTGATGATTATACTAGAATGTGCTGGATTTACTTCATGAAGCAAAAGTCAGAAGTTGCTGAGGTGTTTCTGAAGTTTAAGAGATGGGTTGAGAACCAAAGTGGCTGCAAGATTCAAGTCATCAGATCTGATAATGGAACAGAATACACTTCACAGAGGTTTAACTCTTTCTGTGAAGAAGCTGGAATTAAGCATCAACTTACTGCTCCTTACTCTCCACAACAAAATGGAGTTAGTGAAAGGAAAAATAGAACCATCATGGAGATGACTAGATGTCTGTTACATGAGAAGAATCTGCCAAAAGAGTTTTGGGCAGAAGCAGCAAACACAGCAATTTTTCTGCTGAACAGACTATCTACAAGGGTATTGGAGAAGAAGACACCCTTTGAAGCTTGGTTTGGTGTCAAGCCAATATTACGAAATCTGAAAGTGTTTGGCTGTTTGTGTTTTTCTCATATCCCACAGGTCAAAAGAGACAAGCTGGGAGAGAAAACTGAATCTGGAATCTTTGTTGGCTATTGTTCAATGTCAAAAGCCTACAGAATCTATCAACCACATACAGGGAATGTGATCACTAGCAGAGATGTTCAGTTCTTTGAAAATGAACATTGGGACTGGACAGAAGAGTCACAAGACAAGCACAAGAAGGTATCTCTGGAACCTGATGAGCTGGAGGATGATGTTCAAGTTAGAGGGACCAGAACTCTAACTGATATATATCAGAGGTGTAGTGTGGCTGTTTTGGAACTTTCGAGTTATGAGGAAGCTAAAAATGATCGGAAGTGGTTGATTGCAATGAATGAAGAGTTGACTATGATTGAAAAGAACCAAACATGAGAGTTAATAGAGAGGCCTGAAGACAGGAAGGTGATTGGTGTAAAATGGGTCTTCAGAACCAAACTCAATTCTGATGGCTCAGTGAATAAGTACAAGGCCAGATTGGTTATGAAGGGATATGCACAGGTTTGGGGAGTTGATTTCTTAGAAACTTTTGCACCAGTGGCAAGACTGGATACAATCAGAATGATTCTTGTCTTGGCTGCTCAACAAGGATGGAAAGTATATTAGTTAGATGAAAATCTGCTTTTTTGAATGGTGTATTACAGGAGGAGATTTATGTTGAGCAACGAGAAAGTTTTGTCGCACCAGGCTAGGAAGAGAAGGTTTATTTGCTGAGAAAAGCTCTCTATGGCTTGAAATAAGCTCCTAGAGCTTGATACAGTAAGATTGATGAGCACTTGCTGAACTTGGGTTTTGAGAAAAGCCTAAGTGAATCCACTCTATATGTCAAGAATTTAGCATCTGACTTGGTGGTAGTGTCACTTTATGTGGATGATTTGCTAGTAACAGGAAGTAAGAGTGCTCAGATTGTTACGTTTAAGTAGGAGATGATGAAGATGTTTGAGATGACAGATCTTGGTGAGATGTCATATTTTCTGGGGATGGAAATTAGTCAGACTCAGAATGAAGTTTTTATATTTCAGAAGAAGTATTCGAAGGAGATTCTGAAGAGATTTAACATGGAGGAGTGCAAGAGTGTGAGTACTCCAATGGTTCAGAAGGAAAAGTTTCAGAAGGATGATGGTTCAGAACCTGCAGATGAAAGAGTTTACAGAAGTTTGATTGGCTGTCTTATGTATCTCACGGCAACTAGACCAGACATCATGTTTCCTGTAAGTGTCTTGTCTAGATTTCTTGATTGTGCAAGTAAGTTACATATGGTAGCAGCAAAGAGGGTGTTGAGATACTTAAAGGGTACTCTTTCATATGGGATTAAATTCTGTAAAGTTCAAGAGTTTAAGTTGCAGGGATATTCAGATAGTGACTGGGCAGGTTCAATGGATGATATGAAAAGCACTTCAGGTTATTGTTTCACATTTGGTTCGGCATGTTTTTCCTGGAGTTCAAAGAAACAGGAAATAGTAGCTCAATCAACTGCAGAAGCTGAGTTTATTGCAGCTACTGCAGCTGTAAATCAAGCATTATGGTTGAAGAAGTTGATGGATGATCTGCATCTGAAGCAAGAAGAAGGCATTGAAGTGTTTGTAGATAATCAAGCTGCATTGGCAATTTCACATAATCCAGTATTTCACGGAAAAACAAAGCATTTCAAGATCAAATATTATTTTCTAAGAGAGGTGCAGAAGGCTGGAGAAGTAAAGTTGGTATACTGCAGTTCAGAAGAACAACTTGCAGATATATTCACAAAGTCATTCAACGTTGGTCGATTTGAAGTTTCGAGAGCAAAGCTGGGAATGTGCAGCACTTGATTCAGGAGGAAAATGTTGTATATCGAGGCTGCAGAATATACTAGATAACTTTCTGGTTTATTATTCAAATATTCTGTTTTGATTCGAATCCTAGTAAATTTAGGATAAAGATTTGTTTTGGAGTATGTATTTAAGCGTTACAATCTTTTGGAATAACAAGAGAGTTGAAGTTTTCCCTTCCATACATTAAAATTTTGCTCTTGGAATACATTCTGTTTTTCATTCTGCTCTGTTTTGTGCATCTGAACGTCCTTCTAAACACTTCAGAAGCAAACACAGAACTGCTTCTGACGTCCTTCTGATCCCTCCAGAAGCAACAAAAGCAACCTTAATTTCTGGGAATGGGGACTCCAGCATTAGCTCATCAGTAGGTGGCCGAAAGGGAATGACATAAAGATCAAAATGACTGGTGAGTAATAGCTAGCTGTGTATCTGCAAATTCATCTCGAGTAGTGAGTCATCTAATCTTAACTATCCTAAAAGAGAGTCGTTTCTCAGACAGAAAGTTATCCAGGCGACTGACGGAATCCCACGTATATTATGCTTCAATTTCCAAAACTTGTTGCGCTGATGTGGTCTATGGTTAGACGTGTGACCTATGTTTCTGGCAAATGTTTGCAGCAAATGGAAGGGAAAAACTTTAGTGGTAGAAATGTCACAAGCACTCCCTCTATATACAGCAAATAATGAATCAGGAAACTTTGCTAGTTTAGTTATGTAACAGTTATGCGGTGTTGCTACTCCGAAGAGTCCTTTTATTATCACCTAAAACATTTACTAAGAACAGAAAAATTTCCAATAGAAAGCAAAAGGAAAAGAAGAAGACGATCATACTGCAAAGGGCAAATTAACATCGTATAAAGCCCTAATCTTTTGTTCTTGTCATATTCGAACACCTAACCAAGGACCCATCTGGAAGTATCATCAATCCAACATCACAGTTCACCAAAAAAGAAGAAAAACTCATTATAATGGGGTCATTGAAATGGACACAGGTACAAATCTATAATTCCTTCTTGTTTTTATGTTTTTTCTTTTATCAATTTCTATTGCTAGCAATCCCTTCATTACCGGCCAAGGTCAGGTATTTATCCTTCCTTGTGAGCTTTGTGCACTCAAAGCCTAGAGCCTTACCAATCTCCTCCTGCACATAATTTGCCTTATCAAACCTTGTCGTCTTCTCACTTTCATGACATTCATTACTATCACAATCTTTGCGAACCCCGGAAGAAATCACCACCTTCTCAAGCAACTGCAAGCGGTAACTCGGGTTTGGGTTCATGAAAAAGAAGAGCGGGTCGAAGCACTTGAGCCCGCTCGCGGTCGTGCCATAGAACATCCCGACCTCCACGTCGAGCGCCACGGGGACTACTTGGTCACTCATCTCTGAGAACAATGGGCTGAACCGGAGCAGATAGGGCTCTCGGCACGTTGTCCCCTCGGGGCAGATGACCAGGTCACCTTGTTGAAGAAGCTTCTCCATCATCACCGCATCTTTGTCACGGTTCCGTGTCAAGCGCACTGTCTTGATCGGGGACAAGATCTCTGACACCCGGCTGAGGCTGTAGGTGACGGCGGTGAAGTTCCTCTTGAGGGCGAATGAGAGGTAGAGAGGGTCTAGGAGTGTCCTGTGGTTGCAAACATAGAGAAGGCCTTTGGTCCTTTTAGGTTCAGTTTGATTGTTGTCAACGAGGTTGCTGGTGTTGTTGTTGTTTAGGTTTGTGGGGAGTGATGCAGTGAGGTGGAGACCAGAGAAGACTAGGAGCGGGACGGAGAGAGTGAAGGGTAGGATTATGCCAACGACGATTCTCAAGAGGGAGAGACAGAGGCCAAATGGGAGCCACATGAAGATGGCTAGGGTTGAGATTGGGGTGGGTTTTAGGGCCAATCTTCCATCGTGGAAGATCAGTGGCTTTGGGTAGTTTTCTCTGGGGAGGTGATGCCAGCTTTTCTTGTCTGATTTGCTCACCAGGTATAGTTCCTATGCAAAAGCAAAAGCAAAGAAGATTTGACATTAGACTGTATAATCCGCGTAAGTATTGCACAAAAGTATACCCAGGTTCTTTGATGTGCTTAAGCACCGCACTTATTGGTGAGTTTTAGGAAGTAGGACAATATACTCGTGTTAATGCGAGAGAAAGCGATGAAAAATGTGAGATGGTGTGTCCCAACAATATGTACGGTCTCTATTTGTGCCTAGTTTCACGCCTATAGTATATGAAAAGAGCATTTCAAGAAGATGAACATGGAATGGCACATATGGCAAGCTAGATAGATTTAGTCCACGCAACTAACAGATGCGAAGTTTTGCACGATTCAAAACAGCTATGACGGAATTGATTCTATAGTGAAAGTAGTGATAGAGAAATAAGACAATACAAAGTGCTCTAACGACCGCTGTGAAAGACTAATCAATAAGGAAGGGGGAGAGAGGCGACGGCGACCATACCTTGTATGGTTGCCTTGAACTGCAACAACATGCAAGTGATCTAATTATGATTGATAGCCACATTGAAGCGATGGTTGTGCATTCAAATCTCTTCAAATTGAGATATGAGAAACTATGCGACACGACGACAACCACCATGGGGTCGCCGTCACTTACGGACCTCACCCACCACCTTCGTAGAGAGAGAGAGAGAGAGAGAGAGAGAGAGAGAGATCTTTGAGCGCTCACCTTGCATCTTGAGAACAAAGGATCATGCTGGAGGGACTTCTTGTAGCTGCTAATGCCAATGAGACCACATTCTGAAGATGTCTCCTTCCCAAGCATCTCCTCCAATTCATCCGCCACACTCCGCCTCTTCCTCTCCATAAGCCCCACGTAATACCCACGCACCACCTTAAGCTCCCTCCCGACCACCATGTCAACCTCCAAATAATCTCTCAAGAAGGTCTCAACCATCACTGTCGGCAGCCCACTCACCCCCACTCTATTCCCTCCTCTCTTCCTCACCATCTCAAACCCTTCCAAACCCACATCCCCAAGCAAGAACTTTGGCAAAACAGTACTACCCAGTCTGAAACTCTCTTTTCTCAACCCAAAGAAGCAAACCATGACCATTATCTCCAGCCCTAGCTCAGCACCACAAAACCCGAGAAATGGGTATGTCATGAGAAGCAAGAGCGCTCTCATGAGCCCCCCTGCTTCGGCGGCCACGAGCATGAAGTAAGGGAACAAAGAACGTGACCTCAGCAGAGCCCCTTCGACGTCGAACACGATGTTTTGGTCGTGTAGGTCTTGTCTGTGAGCAAGAGAGTTTGATCTCTGGTATTTTGAGAAATTCGCGTGCTGGGCGACGTTGCTTTCGCTCCGGTTGAGGACACTCGCGGTCCTGAGCTTCCCTAGGATGAAGCGACAGAGGAAGAAGGCGAGCGACTTGAAGAAGAAGACTTCAGGGAGCATATTTTGGGATCTCCCTAATAACGTTTACAGTTGCTGAAGGGAGAGAAGTATTGTGATCTGGTGTCTGAAGGGCAAAGACCCTTTATGTACAAAAAGGCTTTGACGTCGAGATAACATTTTCTCTCTATGAATTTTCAAGAACTTCCTCTATTTGCCAGCTCATTGTATATTTTCCTTGTGTTTTCCTAGTTATGATATCACTTACCATGGCCCGTATTTAGTAACCTTAGTTGTTGTAATAAAAATATCAAGATTGGGGACTAGCTCACTTTTCCGAATGAATTAAATGATCGAAACGCGTTGCGTTCTAAAAGGAAATGCGTACGTCTCGATTGACTTATATTTTTCCACCCACCAACGAGATGTGACCAATCCGCAAGCGCCGGATGCTTCAAGATACGCGTCTCAAGTACTGGCCCATTCCTTGCGATGTTAATTGATGCCCAAGATTCTTCAATAGCATGCAAATTAGGTGCCAAGTTTGGTACTCACACGTTTTTTCCACAAAAAGGTAGTAAAGCCATTGAAAACGTCCATCACCACCGAGTCAATGTTGTCTCCGTAGCAATTAAAACATGTACATCATAGTTGGCAACGTTAGAGCGCGCATGACAACGTTTTTATTTTTCTGTTTCTATTCCAAGCCTATTCCGGAAATAAGTTTGGAACAGAAATTCGTTTGGCAACGCAAATCTGTTTTTCTATTTCTGAAACAAAAATTTATTGCAGAAATAGATTTTGGCCCAAAACTAGAAACAAAAGTTTTTTATTTATGATGTTCCAGAAATAATTTCTGGAATAAAATGGTTGTCATGCGCGCCCTTAGTAACCGCGGTAGAATTCGAACATGACGATTCTCGTACCAATTACGCCAAATTATTGACTACAAATCCACAAGGTAGTTCTACGATATGATCCTTGGCAATAACCCTAGGACAAGTGATGTAAACTTTTGTTTACCGAGGGTTTGAATCCCTCTCTTTCTGTGCCTTAAACTACAAAATTTCTTTGACATAAATTCGATATTTCTAATTTCATTCACGTTTACTGGGAAGAGCAGATAAGGGATGAAATCTTTCTACTGATTATGATAAATTAATGGGAAGAAAATCCCTTTAAATCCCTTTATCTTACGTCCTTTTTTTATTTTGACTTACTTGAGAAGGGTCAAATTGTTCGAACCCTTCTTACTTTAGTTAGGTTTAAGTCTAACAAGAATAATATTCTACGACTAGCAATTCGTTTATTTTCAAACCGCTCCATTTATTATCGATTTTTTGATTGAATAATCTTTTATGTTGAAATGGGTGAAGAGTCAAATGCTTTGGCATTTCCTCATGGGGTATGAATCAAGAAAATTTTGAATCATAGCTTGCGATTTTTTATCATCCCTCGTCGTAAGATAAGATAGGAAATGGAAATCGAAACCTTTCGCTTCTCGAGATGCAAGGGCCGAATGCCTTGCTGCTGCACATTTACATTAGAGCTCAAGTTTCTTTCCCCGCTCTCGACAGCTCCTATGCAATTCACATGATTTTGGAGTTCTGGCGAACGTAAGCCGCCCATCGAACCGGGTCCAACTCTTCATGGGAATCATTCTCCAGGTTCATTTTTTGGAGCTCCGGCGAACGTGTGCCGCCTATCGGACCCGGTCCAACTCTTCATGGGGGTCATTCTCCAGGTTCATTGTGCCACAGATGAAACGACGCTCTCAAAGATGGACGGTGAGTCCTTTCCTCGCAATTTGGCACGTTCGAGGGGCAATTAAAGTCACTTGGCTTTCGGTTGCAATAGCAACTGCCTTTTAACTATCAAAAGACGGCAATTCAATTTATCTTGAAAATTCTGACCCCGAAAAAGAAAATCTTGAAAATGACAGTCCACTTATCACAAGGCCCAACAATAACAACAATAAATGAAATAAGAGAAAATTCCAACTAAGAATCTAAAAGCTTCTCAATTTCTCAAATAAGGACACGAAATGAACCTTGTTTCAAATAAGGGCTTGAAGTGCTCTTATCGTTTCAAAGAATGACATGATCAAAGGTGTTTTCATCATCTTACATTTTTCTGGTTTTTTTTCCCTTTCTTTTCACTTCTCACCCTTATGTCCATCGCTCCTTCGCAGCGGGCATCGTCGTACTCTCTTTGCCGGCCATTCTCTTCGGAACGACTGCGTGCTTTCTTCAGAGCTCACACATGTGTAGTCTCCCTGGCTCCGAGTACGAGGGCATCCAAAGTGCAGCGACGCCGTGGCGGTGACAATTTTGTGCTTGGAACAATTTGGGTTGGCGACGGAGCGTTCACCAATTGAGTCAAAACAGAGTGTCGTGAGCCCGCCAAATCCAAGCCATGCATGCCTTACTGTAGCGCCTTTGTGTTAGAACTCGACTAGATAAAGTCTGTCCGTGGATTTTTTTTTTTCCTTTCCCCGAATAAGCTGAGTGAGGCACGCCGCAATGTATCTTTCTCGTACTTTCCATCTCGACGGCTCCCTATGAAATTCACATGTATTTCGGAGCTCCAGCGGACGTGCGCCGGCTATCGAACCGGGTCCAACTCTTCAAGAGGTCATTCTCCGGGTTCATTGTGCCACAATGAAACGTTGTTTCTCGCAACTTGGCACGTTTGTGGGGCACTCAAATTCACTTGGCTTTCGGTTGCCGTACGAGACAGCTTGGAGGCGGCAAGAGCAGCTGCCCTTTATTCAAAATAGCAGGCAATTATCCCCCCACCCCGACATTCAATTATCCTGAAAATTACAGCCCACTTGTCGTAGGGCCCACCAAAAATTAATATATATATATCGACTATATGCTTTCCTCGTTACCAGCATGCCGATGGAACAGCATGTGCTCTCGCTGGTAAGGTATCCTAGGATAGGAGGACAGACATCTTTTTCTTTACGAATGAATGGAGTAACCGGCAACCGAAGTCAAGCATACATACGAACACCTTTTTCGCTTAGTGTTCCCTCTTTCAATTTCAATGCCCCATAGCATAATATACGAGGGAAATTTTCAAATAAGGCCCAAAATGCTCTCACTTTCTCAATTAAGGCCGGAAGAGGTTTTTGTTTCGAATGAGGGCTTGAAGTGCCCTCATTGTCTCAAATAAGGATTTGAAGTAACTCAAGTAATAACGAAAAAACGAATGCAGTCTGAGACTTTTTAAAATTTAAGCCTCAAGTAACTTTAATTTTATCCTTTATGAAATCAAGCGCTTTTCATAGATCCTAATGAGTGAAATCGAGCGCTTTTCATAAATTTATCGAATGATAGAAATATTGAATTCATGAAATATATGAGATTTTGGAGCTTGACTTTTATTTATAAAAAAAAAAAGAGACTCGGTCTGAATTTTTTGGACATACATGATTGGGGTATTGGGTCAGCTCGAGCTAAGCCAAGCTTGGCGCTGTTTGGTTTTGGACCAGGTCGGGGCCTATATAAGACTCGGCCGATTGGCACCCCTTGCGTGCGTAGCTGCCCCTCCTCGTATTGGACTTCCTCGGAGATTTCCGATATCGTCTTTATTTACCCAACTGGGGAAAGAACATCTCCATGCAAAATTCTCTCCTGCCTAACTAACGTATGTCCCCACCTTTTTTTTTCCTTTCCTCTTTTGGCTGGACAAGATCGTGAACACATCGTTCAAAATGATCTGTATTCCTATGTTTCGTGCCTCACGTTCGGCCGACGCCGTTGTTTTCTATATAGTCTGTTGGATCCGTGGGGGGCCTCCACGGACGGTTCGATGATGGAATCTCGAATGGAGTCCAAATTAGGTGGGATAGAAAAGATTGGGCATTGCTCGACGAAACTCGGCTTTGGTCTTCTGATGCAGCGAGATGTACAAACCCTAGAGGGCGGATTCATTCATTCAGACGCACGTGGCTAGGATTATTGGATGGTTAAGTGGTGTGATTGACCGATTACTCTCTCTATATATATTCGTTGAACGGCAAGTACGTGGTCCTAGAATGCTACTTGCTGAGGGGACATTGCACGTTACCCATTACTAAACTAAGTGGACCTTAGGGATACGTATAGATGACCAGCAGGTCCCCCTTCGTGCAAATGACTGATCGACACTATCAATATAATTCCAAGAAAATATGACACCCATTATCCAGCCAAACAATAGCTAGCTCCTAACTTTCGACCGGATCTTTCTGATCCGAGCTATAATATTAACACTCGCTGGCACCGAAAAGGATGCGGAGGCCCCAAAAAAAAAAGCCAGAGAAAAAAAAAGAATAGAGAATTTAAAACACATCTATGTCGGCACCGACAGATGATAGGTATCCACGTCGACGATTTTTAACTAATAAGATTCGATTGATAAACTACTAAAAAATTTAGAAATTTAAGGCTAAATCGATAAAAGTACAGTAGATTTAAGGTATTTAGGCAATTTTCTAGGACGACACGGCGAATTGTTTCTGTGGCATGCGGGCGCTGCAGATGGCCAAGGTCGTTATCAAGCATTGAACCCCGCACTGCGCAGCGCCCAGGAGGGGGCCGAGCGCAATAACCGTACTCGTGGGTTGTCATGGGTCCACGTAACAGAAGGCTAGTTAAAACGACGTCAGATGTCAAGAGCCTCCTCCCCAGCTTGAGCTCTCGAGAACAGTTAGCTTGGAGATTTAAAGATGACGAGATGGATAAGGATGGCAGCTGTCGATCTGAGGGAGACGAGCATTCTAATTCCCTTTTTTGGCGGGAAGGTGGAGAGCATTCAATTCATGGGTAATACACACATTGACCGACCCACACGCGTCCGCGAATATGAGGTGAGGAAGGTTTTTTTTTTTACTTTTCTCTTTCTTTTCATGTTTGGCTTTTGAACCAATTTTAGTCCACGGGAGAATACCGTCGGTGAGGGCACGACGGGCTGGAGGAAAGAATAAGTCCTTTTACCTCATCGCACTTGATATCCTTCCAGGGCTTTTCGCGCTAGTTTAGTTGATCGAACAGTCGCATTTGACAAATGCTTTGTGAACCACATTAGAGCTCACATATGCCAGTTTTGTTAGGGTACTTTATGCATATTTAGCTTCCGGCGAAGTGTGTTGGCGTGACACGCGCTTGTCGACACTACTCACGAACAGTAGGGTGGTAATACGGACTTGCGTTCTCCGAAGTGAATTACCTCACGTAACCTGACCACAGAAGCCTATGTGAAATAATAGCTTGCTGGAAAATCCGGTTTAACGAGCTTGTTGTTCAGTGTCTTTTCTCGGCCAATAAAAAGGGGCACAAGGACTACAGTAGGTCTTCCGCTTCAGTTAACGAAGCGACTAGTCCGACTTATTAATCATCGTGGCACATTCCACAAATGACGACTACTAGAACATATACCTGATTGTACCATGGGCTTTACCATATAACCTCAAATTCGACATCATTGTCCACGGTCGTGACCATTTTCTTAGCCTACTGATCGTGAAGATGCGGAAACGTTTTGCACAATAGTTACAAGAGAACATGAAACAAGAGATAAGTGCCATAAAATTGAAACACGAGTAGGGACACACGTCAATAAAAAAAGAACTACCACAATTTGTGCGAACTCCAGTCAATCTCGTTATATTAAGAGTCAGCATCTCGGTTTCACTTTTCAGTGTGGAATAAAATCAACATCTAAAAGTGGATTTATAGAAAATAAGCATCAAGCTGGGAATGCACTAGAAAAAGCTGTCGTCAACAAATTCGAATCCAATCACCATTAACAAGCTGGAAAACACGAGAGGCTTTAAGCTACTTAAATAGTCTTCATCTGAAAACTCGGGTAAAAAGATGATCAATAAATCATAAACAAAACAATCAAAGCAACACTACTTTCAGCCCGTGCTGCCAGAGAGATCTCCTGAGAATGCACTCCCATAAGATGTGGAACCTGTTTGTGAAGAAGTAACTCGAGCCTTCTGAATCTGTCGTATCCTGAAAACATCTCTTGGGAGTGGTTGGCTTTGAACAGTCACGCTATCTTCGTCATCTTGCCCTAACATTCATTAAAAGCATTATGATGCAAGAAACTCCTGCTATCGTTTAGGAAAAAAAAAACATAAAGATGACTACGTGCTTCTTCTCGTAAATGCAGTACATACATGTCAAAGTCACGTCAAAAGAGAGTACTAACATATCATATCTCCCATTTTAGTGTTTTAGTTTTGACAAATTTGGCTCAATCATTTAAAACAAGGGAGCTATAACCTCCCGCGAGCCATTAGCCACAATGCATCCACATCTGTATGAGCGCCCACATGCACACAATTATATGGAAACTACTATCTAAACAACATGGACAAATGTGCAACTGTTGCAGTTTTTCAAATTCTAAGCAACAACCAACTGAAGTTTGACCACATCCCTAGGTCCAGAAAATTGTCTTCTTCTGATGTGGAAGCGCATAGCAGTAAATCTTCTGATGAAGCAATGCCCAGGAATTAAAATGGGGAAAAACGATGGTATCCAACAGCACTTTATATGCATATAAAGGATGATGTCCAATGTGATATTTCAACAGGCACATGGCTTAGACCCGCAACATCATATTAGCCACAAATATGACAGAACAATCATGAAGAAACCGACAGACTTATGATCCATACCTTTCCTTTTTCCAGATTGCCTGTCCCCTGTTTGTTTGTAAGAGGAACCACTTGGCATAGGACGGGACTTACTTGAACCAGAAACCTCACTTACACTGGGAGCATGAACTGGGACCGATTGCTTGGTCATAGTCCCAGATTTCCCCATCTGTCCAGCCGGTATATTGCTCTGCAGACATATAGATAGTACAATATCCACATCTGGTGTTGGTCCTGCAGCACAAGATCACTCCATCAAATTATAACCAAGAGCAGAGTTGTTCCATCACAAAGTTTCCGGTGGAAAGATGTCACCAGATATTGGCACAGAAACACCATAAATGAAAGTCAACTCACATTCTTGACACCTCCCATAAAAAGAAGCACAGTAAAGAGAAAAGTGATCACATCGGCATTTTACATTCTTATAAGCTTACTCCAATTCTCTAAGACTAAAACTTTCTGTCTTCCTATTGATGCGAGAGCATCGGGCTCTATGGATCAACTCGCAAGCTCAATTCAAAGCTCGTCAATTCCAGCTGATGATGCAGGGGCATCTAATTCAATGGAACAATCATTAAGTTCCAACTTGATTCCATCGATTAATCTAGTACAATCGATGTTCATTCAAGCAAAGCAGATTTTGGTTACAACTTGCTTCGATGAGTCAACAATGAAGTTATCAACATAGGGGACCGAGTTATCAATTAAGTAGTTGCTGATTCTTCTTGCCGAATATGTTTTAAGTTACTGATTCACCAGAACAGTAGCCGATTTCGAAGCTATTACCAACATATCAAGGGGAGGCTATTCTGAGCATTTTCCTTGGATATTTGCTGATCCTACAAGATGGTTATTTTCTGGCTGAGGCTGGTGGACGAATTCAGTCTCAGTTTAATTACTTTGCATCTGGTCAAATGTATTTGGTCTTGGTTTTATGAGTCTTAATTGTGTTGTGGGTCTCAAAAGTCAAAGCTCAAGACTAGGTGTTTTAATGCATGTTTTGGTTCCTAGATCTTTAATGTGTTTTCTAGTTCCTGTCTTTATTAGTTGGGCAGTTTCCATATCTTCAATGTTTGTCTATTTCCTATGTCTTAGCCCCCCTATAAATAGAGGAGTTCTCAATAGTAATGCAGAGTAGATGAATATCTCAGAATTCCTCTACGTGAGTGAATATTTATCCAATTCTTTATCCAACGTCATTGAAGGTGAATCAGACATTTCTTTATCCATGGCCGGTGGAGCGATCCTTTACCCTGTGGTTGTGAGCTGCCACCTATCCTAGTTCTTTATCCTTGGCTGGTGGCTTGTGCCTTTATGCTTTGGTGGTGAACCGTCCGTAGTCCTCATCCTTTACGCCATTTTTTATTACCATTTATACACCCATCCATAAACATAACCCAGAAAATCCCCATTCCCGGAATAACTGGTCACACGCATGCATCACCTATCAATACCATGCGCAATTAGATTCCTATCGACCAAAGCTCTCCCTATAAAGTTCTAATTCTTTAACTTATCCTTGTCTTCTTTGTATTATGTTGGCTCGTTCCATCTTGGTGAAAATCAACTTAACAGACACCACAGTATATGCAAAGTCCTCAAAGAGGAAATGAGAAGCTCAGACTTATATATAAGCATATACTTTAAGCATAGATGTTGACAACTAATATTTGCACTAATAAATGAAAACACTGCAAAACATACGTAATCCGAGAAACCATCAACATAAGCATTCGAGACAGAGAATCACCATAGACCATTAATCAAGATGTATGTAACAAGTGACTATTGCAAAAAGATAACTGGTTTCAAGGGTGTCAATGGGCCGGGTCTAACATAGGCCCGACCCAGCCCAACACCAAACAGCACCAAGCTTTATTCGGGTCGGGCCGGGCTGCTGGTTTTGGTTTTTTTATTATTATTATTATTATTATTATTATTATTATTATTATTATTATTATTATTATTTTGAATTTAAAAAAAAATCGAGTCCCTCCCCTCCCCCCACAGTTGGCTTGGCTGTATTCCACGATTTAACATCACGACGTGTCATTATTGGTTTGGGAGTGTGGAATGATTAGTGGATGGCTCAGTCAAAGACAGGATTTTTGCAGAAAAATTAGCTTACAAGCCACTCCACCGCTCCCATCTTTGCTGCTGTCGTTTCTCTTCCTCCAAAGCAAAGCCCGAGACTGTGACCACAAACACACCAGCACCGCCCTCGGCTGCAACCGGATGGTTGCTGGTGAAAAGAAGAATGGAATCGTCCATTTTCCTTCACGGGCCATCTGGCTGGGTCACTCCCTCGATGCCTGACCAGATCCCCATGTGCGCACTCTTCTAAACTTGGGGGAAAAAACCATCATCACGGCCTTAACAATCTGTCTGGTTTGGGTCGCTCGGTTGGAGTCCAACCACGACGTGGGGGGCGATTTTCGATCGTCAGAGAAGATGAGGAACAACAAAAACCCTCAGAAGAAGAAGCAGCAGCAGCAGATTCTCAAGCAGCCCAGAGAGCTGGAGGTGAAGTCGAAGAAGTGGATCTGGGGAGCATGCTGTTCCGTGAAGGTTTCAAGAAGTGAAACAGTACCGGTACTGTTTCAGAAAAGTACCGTTACTGTTCTAAAGCAGTACCAAGGCCAGGCCCGAAAATTTAGGTCGGCTCGGGCCGGCGGGCCTTTTTGACAGCCCTAACTGGTTTTCAATCTATCATTTAATTTGCTTACTACATGTCTCACAAATTTAACTAGCAAGTCGACACAGCTTCTCCAAGAATGTCCAATATGTCCCAACTGAAAATACAAACAGTTTTGCAAGTTCTTCATTATGGGCAGTTCCTATTTGTGAGAATATCGATCCCAATCTATATGACCACAAGCAAATCTATGATACTCTTCCCAGAAATTAACACATGAAAGCAACTATTCAAGGAAAGGTCACACTTACAAAAGCCTTAGCTCAAACAGGACAACAGATGAAGAACCAATAACAGCAATTATAACTGTCCTGTCACACCTAAGGCTATCAACTTTGTCTCAGATTGAAGATGCAAATTAGCTGTTAAGCCCAAGGATCTATTTCCTATGAACATGAGAATAATACGGATGAACTGTTGCAAGAAAAAGACCACATGGAAATAAGTTGAAAGCTTACCTTCCACGGCAGGCAAGTTAGCTAAAAATGCCACTAATGCAGGCGGAGTCACTTTCAATATGTCATCAAATGCACTGGTTGAGCTGCCACCCGCACTTCCTACAATGGGGTTTGGTAAGTTGCTAGAAGGAACAGAAACTCCAGGACCCACAGAACTCGAAAGGATCGTTGACCCTATAACAACATAAAATCAAGCACTAAGCAGAAGCACACCAGCTTCCATTCACAAAGTTCATATTCCAAGGAAAAGCAACATTACCACCTAAAAATACTCGCAATTTTGCACTATACAGGTCCAAGCTGAGGTCTAGAGTGTTAAAACTATTTCAATACTAGCCGCAATTATTTCATGTAGCATATTCGTCCTACGTCAGATGACTGTTCTACATAAACTGAATAATTTAAGAGAAAGCAACTGCCACTGCACACGCACACACAAACATTGTATGTAAGTTTACACTATCTGACGATCATATTCAATCTCATATGCTCATAGGAACGCGTAAAGGAGATCCACATGCTCACTTTTTACATGTAGCAGCAACATCATTTGCACCGGTGAATTCAAAGGTTAAAACCTTAATTTGTGCTTTCAGAACCAAATACCCAAACTTAGTTGCAACAATTTACTAATACTCCATACCAGGTTTTTGTCTTGGGTCATAGATCACCATAAGAGATGTATTAGGATGTATAATATCCGCAGATCCAATTGAAGCGCTTGTCAGGCCGGACGATCCCCTATCTAAAAGAAGATGGACATGAAGATAAACCCCCAAGCAAACAAATGAAATTGAAACCGAATAAGGAAACACGATCAGTTTTGATTACCAACAAATCCAGGTCCACTGGGCGGAGTTGGCTTCTCTAATTTCTTACTGATGTATTTGGAAAGCCGCTGAACAATAGAATATGCTTTTCGATTAGTGAACTATGCATTAGCACAAAGTCATCAACAGCTACCTTCAACCACTAATCACCTTAACCATCCTCATAAAGTCATGTTATATGCATAAAACACATTGAGACATTCTTAAGATAAAAATCCCTGAAGCCACTTTGAAGACATCTTTAAAACTAGAGGTAACAACACTGCTTATTATTTCTGAACAACAAAAGTGAATATTTTATAGAAAGTCATAACCTTTTCTATGAAAGGTGAATCGCAGCAAAACAATTTGATACCACTCCAACCGAATACAACATTATGCTTTCAGTTATAATTTGAAAGAACTGCAGAAAATAGGAAATTACTAGATGACCAGCACAGGCAGTGCAAATAAAGTTGTACTTAGCAAACATCAACAGGATTGTCAGCAGTGGTCACTACTCACGACCTAGCAGTGACACACTATTTACAGATGAGCAAAAGAATAGATGAGCAACAAAACACGAAAGTAACCAATCATGTTGACACCTTCCATCCTCAGCAGAAGATTCTAGGGTATCATTGTTTACACATTTACCTCTACAAATACTTAGGGTAGTTATGGTGACTTCTGCATTTTAATTAACAATTTCTATAATTTCCTATTGTGTTTATTATTGTGCCTTTTGTTTAATACTTAACAGTTAACAAACAAACAGTATTGATGCTTCAAATGATTTTCAATGCTTCTTAAGAAATTCTCTATGGGAATCAAAATTTGGGGCATACTTTGGGGCATACTAAGGAGGCACTTTTAATCAGTTAAGGGAGAAATTCCAATAGATTACTTGTGAGGACTGGAAAGAAATGTATTGTAAATGTGATATCTGAATAGATTACTTGCGAGGACTGAAATAAATGTTTTGTAAATGTGATATCTTTTTAAAAGCAGTGACATTGCCATAAGGGTAGGAAGAAACAAATGAAGATAAGAAAAAAGAAAAACATTCACTACGTCAAACTATCGAAAAGGAATTAAAGCTAAAGATACCTCCTGACGTGACAAATGATCCAGATCCTGAGAAGAGCACGGCCAAAGATCCATGAAACGATACCGTGACACAATGTCTTGTAATGAACCTTCTAATGCTGATCCTCCATCTTCTACTGTTCCAAAGAGTGCCTCTTTTCTTCTCTGTTCAACCTATACAGGTCAAGATGCTTGAGGATCAATATTCCAGCAGTTAAAGTAGTATGTTGTACAATATGAAATCCATGGGATTAATCCAGCATCATTCACCAAAATTATCAGGATTAGCTATCTATGCAAACAATACAATAAACTCACCTGAGGCCCATTTTAGGTTTCAAGTTAGGACATCAAAGAGTTCGTGCAGCAGTTAAAAAGAACTAGTAGATTTGCCCCACAGGATAATTATGTCAAGGATTTCGGTAAAGGTTCCTCTTGAAAATAATGCAGAATTTGTATGTATTCAACCATAAGACAACTTCCGGCCAAATAAACATAAGACAGCTTCCTTTCTTTCCTTAGAAACTCAAATGCTTCCTCACATTAACAAAACCATACTAAAGTTCTAACTGATTTAAAAACCATACTAAAGTTCTAACTGATTTACGCTTTATGCCAAGATACCAGTCGCTTCGACAAGTGCAAGTGCTTTCACAAATATGCGAACATGGTCAAGGAAGATGCAATGAAGAACGTCATACACAGGAATTATCATTATGCCACTACAGACAAAAACTGCCAAATAACATCCACAACTTCTTAAGGTGATCAATCGTAATAGTATATTCAGATCCAGAAAAGAGTTACACATATTATTAAAATAATCTAAAGGTATCAAACCAACTGACACACAGTTGGACCAACAAGAGGAAATGAATAGGAGAATTATAAAGCAACCGAATTATGGTAAGTGAACAGAACCATCAATTACGAAAAATTCCCTAGTTGTGTTTGGGGAAGCACATGTAGTCAACAAAGGAAGACAGCAGTCCATGACCATGCCAGTACATTTTTTCAAGAGGAAGGGGGCAAGATCTCCATAAATCAATCAGATTTACCTTCAAAACACTAGCAAGATCTCCATAAGTTTGCTCAAACTGTACAAAACTTTTCCATACCTAGCAAAGCAAGGAAATGATATTCAAGAGCAAACCCAAAAAAAAAAAAAACATATATGCATGAAACATGTAGTCTTGTTACAGTACTACCATAGACATATCTATGCTGGATTCACATATTATGCCTTCTTAAGCTTAAGAAGTAATTTTCAAGGGGAACCATGTGATCACAGAAGCTTTCTTAACCTAGTCTTCTTAAGATAGGTTATAAGGATGAAACGTTAACATGCTTAGATAATTAAGCAGTAGAAGCATTAAGACTGTTATCAGATCATCAACGAACAATTCTACCTAACTTGTCACTGCTACATTGATCTTCCACTAACAACCTAATTGTGTTTCTCTTTTACTTTATCAGCTGTGATATACATCCTCCTCTTCTTTATTACTCACAGAAATCATACCTCAGAAGATGCCTCAGCTGGCAGTGAGCTTAATGCACGCTCAAATAAAGCACGGATGTTCTTATCGTCATTCATCCGAGACAAGAAATCTGCATATCTGTAAAGGTAAAGATATTTTCATTAAGGATGGAGTGGAATCAGGGTAATAAAAATCTAAATAATAAGACTAGAAGCATTTCAAAAGATTTCTGCCGAAATAATAAGACTAGAGGCATTTTTGTGATCCAACATACAACTATTGGTTGGCTTGGAAAGAAGATAATAGGAGAGCTTAAGGGACAGAGTACCCTTGTTCAGAGAAGTTGGTTTTACACTTTGGCTTCTTGCTATGGTGGATGCAGCAGTTTATATGTGATTAGAAGATAATATATTACACATGCAAATCGTATCAGGTTGCATCCTCTTGGAGCCTCATCAAAGCAAGATAAGTAGCATCAACATCAACATCACCTTTATCCCAAGATAAGTAGCACAGAAACTATATTTTTATTATTTTTGGGTTAAATAGGCAGATGTCCCATCAATCGCTACGGTGGACGCAGCAGTTTATATGTGATTAGAAGATAATATATTACATATGCAAACCGCATCAGTTTGCATCCTCTTGGAGCCTCATCAAAGCAAGATAAGTAGCACAGAAACTATATTTTTATTATTTTTGGGTTAAATAGGCAGATGTCCCGCCCAAATTTGTTCATCTTCCTATAATCTCAAGTTCATGATGCTGAACATATGCCAGAATGCACCCATCTATTCATACTATTCAGCTTTCACATTGAAATAAAGCAATAAATAGGCATATGTCCTGCCAAAATTTTTTCGTATTCGTGTAATCTCAAGCTCATGATGTTGAACATATGCCAGAATGCGCCCATCTCTTCATACTATTCAGCTTTCACATTGCAATAAAGCAATAGATAATCTATTTTTCTATCCTTTGGCACATAGCTTATATCTTAATTATTTTATAATCAAGTATAATAGCTACGTCACCTGAAAAGCTCACAAAAAAGATCCTATTTGCCCCTAAGCAAAGAAAGAATCAGGTGAAATTTCAACCAGGGTAAACAGGAAACCATAAGCATGTAAAAATGTAGGACGCCCCATATTGCAAGATGTATACTACAGGGGAAAGCCGTATCCAGGCTACCTTTGATCTAAGTGCAGCATATCATTTGCATTATTTGACATGAAGCTTATCAAGCACGTCACAAAACCATCATATTCATAATGAAATGGCCAATGCATGATCATCCAAAGTAAGCAAGCTCAGAGAGTCGAACTCACTCAAGAATGTATGCAGGTTCTTGCATATATCTTTTCATTCCAGCTTCAAAAACATTATGTGCTACCTGAATAAATGACAGAAATGATAAATTTGGACCTGCAGTATGTTGTCTTAAGATAATCATAAGTTATCAGCCTTCTTGATTACTGAAACGAAAATGTAGGGATTCAGGGAACTTTTGCCCAAAATACTACTAACACTCAGTACGTCCAGAAAGGAATGGTGCATATTAAACATTGTAGTATGGAGCAAGAGCCAAATTACAAAAATACACTACAATGCAATGAGTTGAAACTTAAGTCCACATGAACTAGTACTCAGAAAGGATTAGGCTTACGATCAACTCACAAACGGAGACACTGAGCATCATTTCAGCAGACAAATCTCATTTTATCTTGGCGTCAAGTAAGCTGAGACAGCAGATACCAGAAACTTTGATACAAAACACTAGGATGGAGAGTACCACCTTGGGTTCTTTGTCAAGACAGAAAGCCATTGTAGCATAAGCGACATACACATGATAAGTACAATTTGGTGATTGACGTGCATCTAGAAAGTACTTGCGAGCAGCTTCAACTCCTTCCGTCCTTCTCAAAAAGCGGATATACTGCAAGTTATACACAATTTAATCTCAAACACAGTTTGTGCCTCATAGACATTCTTATTGGGAAAAACCACAGTATGTATGTCAAACAAAGTTTGTTGCAAGGACAAAGCCACAGTACATTTGTCAAAAATTCCCAAGGTAGTGACCAAAATAATGCAACAAACTGTAGGAAAATAATCCCAAAGGGTCAACATTAAGGATGTTGTGAAGCTTCCCGTGATTACTCATGATATCTTAATACATCATGACAAAACAATTTCATATCTGTACTCCTTGGCACCAATAAAAGCCGTCTGGACCAGCAGACTGCAGCCCAAGAAAAACATGACTCAAGAAATTGGACATATAATCGCCACTCCCCAGTAGTTCTGCTCAAGTATGCAAATCAACCAATACTGTTTAAAGTAGGCATACATCTTTTCAAGATCTGCCATTTGGTCACACCTGTTACACCTTTCCAACCAAAAAAACGCATGAGATTGGTAAAATCACTTACTTGTATATGCGCTAGAGAAGCATTATGAGTGCCATCTGTTAATAGGCTTTCATACACTTTCTTTGCCGCCTTCACAAAAAAAGACATAATAGTTAGAGATGACAAAAAAAATATGGACCTTCAAAAAAACGAAAACAATATTCATCATCTAAACCTGAACTGCTCCACGGGATTCCTCCAGCTCGGCATATGCATACCTCAGTAGCTCAGAGTCTGTCAGTAAAATGTACAAATAATAATCTTATACTTCTGTATGCATTTGAGAGGTGAAGAATACCTCAACTACAAGCTAAACATCAAAAGGAAAGTGAAGGTGCCATTTGCGTGGAAATAAGAATCAAATTTACCAGGAAGAGCCTTCAATGCTCGCTGAAATACTTTAATGGCAGCCTCCATAGAACCACTTTTTGCATGCCATGTCGCATAATCATGCCATATATCAGGATAATGGTATAGATACATTAAACACTGGAATCAAACAGAATGAATGAGCCATCAATTTTTAACATAATCGACTGTAATTAGTGACACAAACATGCAACTGGAAAAGGGGTCAACAAACCACCTTCAGAACACTGCCATGGTTTCTGAAGAGTATGACAATCATAATCAAGACTCATCCGAAATACATTCTCAAGAGAATCAGATAAAACGCTCAGCATAAGGATCTGAAAAACAAAATTGGAATCTGGATGAATTGCACTAAAAGATGCCTACACCTGCTCATAAGTAAATACAATGCGCTTGTTGGCAGATATGGAGTCTATTCTCTGAGGATTTGCCCTGCAATAACATAACTTTCGATCAAATAGATGCAGATGGCTCATCTTTAAAAATTGACAAAATATGAGGTAACCAGTTTACCTGATGTATCCATCCCGACAAGAGTGGACAATAGCTTTAGTTTATGCTAATGCAAGTGGTATTTTCAGTCCACAAAGCATGCAAATGAAATAAAAGTAAAATGAGAAGTGTGGTCAACAAGGTTGCTTCAATTTCCCAACAGTGCAACGTAACAGAAGGTCCTTGCTTTCAATGCATTTAATCCCCATGGAGTAGAACTTGGCTAAAAATATATGTACCTTTAGATCCATACTGAAAAAGTCTTGCAGAAGTTTGAAGAATGAGCATCCAAATCACATTCAGACAAAAAAACAATACCCCACTCAAAGCCCATAATAGATATTGCGGGATGCATGGGATTCTTCACATAAATCTCCACCAAGATTATTGTTCAGTTAGTTATCTAGTCTCCATGTTTGTCTATGGCAACCACATGAACTTGAAGCATTCTTGGCTGTGAAACCATGGTATTCTAGGACAAATTCAATGACACAAATTCCAGACATGATAATATACAAGACAAGGGAACTGAGGAAGAATTACTCACTTTTCAAAGGCTAAAAGCCTTTTCCATGCCGTCCACTGCGATTCTTCCTAAAAGAGAAGTAGAATAACACCAAAAATCACTCATAACAACTGGATTAGAGAGAAACTCAATTCAAGAAAAGTGTTAAGGGTATAATGGTTTTCAAGGGTATTTTGATATGTATATATACTCTTTATTCTCATCAATAAAGTAAGATTATTCCACTAACATGGTATCAGAGCTAGGTTAACACCTAAACCTAGATCTGAACCCTAAAACCACCATCGACCACGTCTGAACCTCATGTGAACCCTAGATTCATCTCCGGCAAACCCAGATCCAAACCCGACGGACCCAGATCCAGACCCAACGAACCCAGATCTAGTCCGACGACCCTTGTCAGGCGTCGCCTAATGCCACGAAGGGCCAGCGACCCCCTGTCAGGCTTCGCCTAAAGTCGGGAAGGGCCGGCGACCTCCTGTCAGGCGACGCCTGACATCGCCAAGGCTCGACGATGCTCTTGCAGTTGCCGGCGACCTCCTGTTCTAGTCGCCCAGCTCCGGCGACGCTGCTACAAGGCCGGCAACCTATTTCTGACGTTCCTTGAGGCTGCTGGCTGAGGAGTGACCATTCCTTCATGGTTACACGACCTTGAGGTTGCCTGATGTTGCTAGTTGAGGCACAATCTACCTTGATAATTGCTGTTTGAGTGTCCTATGAAGTGAATAGGTGTTCTAGGAGTTAGGCGTGGCTGCTAGTGTGTTTGAAGAGGGTATAGCAGTATTGCGTATGATTTTACGCATATTGGTGCTGATTTGTTGTTGAGAATGTGGTGATTTATGCCCGTTGGTTGTGATGCTGGGTTCGGTCGGTGCTCTTTTGTTGATGTTTACTGTGAGCACTAAAGTATCTACATCCTCTAGTCGTTTAACAGAGGAAAAGTTAGCAAGTGTCTCCAATTTCCAGCAATGGAGGAGAATTGTGTTGGTGGTATTGACTAGTAGAGATCAAAATCACCACCTAACAGGTGAAAGATCTGATGCTGATACAAAATGGGATACCATAGGTGCTAGAATTCTTGGACAAATGTGGAACCCTATGGAATCTCATGTGGTTGCGTTGGTTACACATGTTACTATAGTTAATGAGTTATGGGATTACTTGAATGTCCTTTATTTTGGACAAAATAACTTATCCAGGATTTATGAAGTTTCTCAAGATTTCTTTAGAGTAGACAGGAAGGGCCGGCCTCTCACTCAATTCTTTGCTGATTTTTAAACAAATGTATGAGGAGCTTAACTATTTGTTGCCTATTACCTCTTATGTTAAGCAGATACAGGAGCAGCGAGAACAATTAGCTGTTTTTTGGGGAGCACTAAGACCAGAGTTTGATTCAGTTCGTTCACAAATTTTTGGAAAAAGCACTGTAGCTTCACTAACAAAGACTTTCTCTCGTGTCTTAAGAGTGTCACGTGAACCGTCTAAGGATAGGTTTTCTACAGGTGAGAGCTCAGCCTTGACTATCCAAGGGAACCGTGGTGGTGGTCGAGATCGTGGTGGTGGTCATAGTGGTAGTAGTGGACGTGGTATCGATAGTGGTAGCCGTGGGCTTGGCAAAGGCCAACCACATTCATATAGTAGTACTTCTGGTGACACAGGGAGTAATACAGGTGTTGCCCGTATATGTCATTACTGTGGTATTCCTAGACACATTCAATGTTTCTGCTATAAGCTTCATGGAAGGCCCCCCATTCATCTATGGCTAATATAGCTTATGCAGTGAAGTTGGGTGCTTCTTTGCGGTCATCTGAAGGAGGCACACTGATTAGAATGTCAAAAGAGGAACTTGCTAGGTACAATCAGTTCCAAATTTCTCAGCCAATTTCCTCCTCCACAGCTACTTTTGCTCAGACAGGTAATGCAACAGCGTCTTTCCTCTAGCTCTCACCCCTAGGTCATTGATTCAGGCACTACTGATCATATGACTGGATCGTCGGGTACTTTCTCTAGCTTTCATGAGTCTACGTCTAGTGTAAGGCACAGTTCCATTGACATCCTCCGTATCTTTATCTTCAGTCATGTCCCTCCCAAAATTTCCGTTTAACCTTACGTCTGTCAGTCATCTTACCAAAGAATATAACTGTTCAGTGACCTTTTATCCCGATTCTTGTGTGTTTCGGGATTTGAAGATGAGGACGATGATTGGTAGAGGGCACATGTCACCGGGGTTATATGTGTTTGATGATGCTACCAGTGTCGCTTGTTTAGCAACTTCTCCACATCAAATTCACTGTCGCTTGGGACATCCCTCTTTGGGAAGTTTGAAGAAGCTTAATTCCCGATTTCATTCTTTATCTAGTCTTGAGTGTGAGTCGTGTCAGTTTAAAAAATTTCACCATATTAATTATAGTTCAAGAGTCAATAAACAGGCTTGTTAGCCATTTGCTTTAGTTCATTCTGATGTTTAGGGTCCATGTCCTATCACTTCGAAGTTGGGTTTCAAATACTTCGTTACTTTTGTAGATGACTATTCACGAGCCACTTGGCTATATCTAATGAAAAGTCGTTCTGAGTTATTTTCTATTTTTTGTGCATTTGTTAATGAAGTACATCACCGACCCCAACTGGTTTGGGATAAAGGTGATGTTGATGTTGATATTGTCAATGAAGTACATACTCAATTTTCTACCTCTGTTTGTATTCTTCGAAGTGATAATGCTAAAGAATATTTCTCCAAAACTTTCTCTGAATTCATGTCCCAGCGGAGCATTCTTCATCAATCTTCTTGTTCGGATACACCACAACAAAACGGTGTAGCTGAAAGAAAAAATCGCCATTTGTTAGAAATTGCTCGTTCCTTGATGTTTGAAATAAAGGTAGACAAATCCTTTTGGGCTGACGCTGTTATGACTGCATGTTATCTTATCAATCGCATGCCATCATCTGTTCTTCAGGGTGCAATTCCTCGCTCCTTACTTTTTCCTTCTGATCCCTTGTTTCATTTGCCACCTTGTATATTTGGTTCTTTCTGTTATATTCGTGACCTTCTCCCTAAACTTTCCAAACTTGATCCTAGGTCTCTCAAATGCATTTTTGTTGGGTATTCTCATACACAAAAGGGCTATCATTGCTACTGTCCCTCTTTGCATAACTACTTCACCTCTGCAGATGTTTCCTTTTTTGAGTCTATTGTTTACTTTGATAATCCAACGGAGACTTCTACAGTGGATGATAATTCCTTGACATACGTTATTATGGAATCAACACCCACTTCGAACTCTTCAGCTATCCCTCCAACTGTCCAGTACGTTTACAGCAGACGTCCTCGTCAACATGAGGAGTCCCCTGATATGTACCTCTGCCTATCTCGTCTTCTTCGTTTTCAGCACCTGAGGTAAGTCAATCACATACTGACCTTGATATTCCTATTGCACATCGCAAAGGTGTTCGTAGTTGTACCAAACACCCTATTGCACAATTTGTCTCATATTTTGGTTTATCTACCTCTTATCGAGCTAGTCTCATAACCATTGATACACATCCAATCCCTAAAAATGTTGCTGAAGCATTATCTAGTCAAGGATGGAGGCCAACTATGGATGAGGAACTATTGGCAGTGAACCAAAATCAGACTTGGGATCTTGTTCCTCTACCTAAGGGAAGATGGCCATTGGATGTAAGTGGGTCTTTTCCGTCAAGGTTAACCCTAATGGTTCTCTTGCTCGTCTCAAGGCTAGACTGGTTGCTAAAAGTTATGCACAGGTTTATAAGGTTGATTATGGTGATATTTTTCTCCAGTCGCTAAGATGAACTCCGTTCGTCTTTTACTTTCTTTGGCTGCTTCTGCTCGTTGGCCTCTATTTCAACTTGATGTCAAGAATGCCTTTTTGCATGGAGATTTACAGGAAGAGGTGTATATTGAACAACCACCAAGGTTTGTTGCTCAAGAGGAGTGGTCATGTCTCTCGCTTAAAAAGATCTTTATATGGTTTGAAACAGTCTCCTAGAGCTTGGTTTGGGAGGTTTACTAAGGCGGTACTCTAGTTTGGATTGTGTAAATGTGATGGAGATCATTCTATGTTTTATCGAGTTTCTGGAGCTGGTCAAATATTCCTTATAGTTTATGTAGATGATATTGTTATAACTAGAGATGATTCTATAGGAATTAAAGAGTTGAAACTGTATTTGCAACAACAGTTTCATACAAAGAATTTGGGGCTACTCAGATGTTTCTTGGGTATCGAAGTGGCACGGGCGAAGAAAGGTATTTATATCTCACAACGAAAATATGCTCTGGATTTGCTTATAGAGACAGGTATGCTAGGAGCTAAACCCGTAGATATACCAATGGAAGTGGGCTTGAAATTGGTGGCAGAGGATGGTGAGCTGTTAGATGATCCAGAAAGGTATCCAAGAGTTATTGGAAAATTAAATTATCTATCACTCAACCTAATATTTCCTTTCCAGTGAGTGTTGTGAGTCAATTTATGTCTTCTCCCCGTACCTCTCATTGGGATGCGGCAAATCATAATTTTGAGATACTTGAAGAAAGCTCCAGGTCGTGGTCTCATTTATCAAGATCATGGTCACAAAAGGGTGGAAGCATTTTCAGATGCTAATTGGGCAGGATCTCCTATAGATAGGAGGTCTACATCAGGGTATTGTACCTTTGTAGGAAGTAAACTAATATCTTGGAAGAGTGAAAAGCAAAGTGTTGTGGCTAGATCAAGTGCAGAATCAGAATACAGAGTTATGGCTCAAGCTACCTGTGAGCTAGTCTGGATGCGTCAGTTATTAGTTGAACTTGGATTCAAAGACCCTGCGCCAATGGAGTTGTGGTGTGATAATCGAGCGGCAGTCCATATTGCTTCAAATCCAGTATTCCATAAGGGTACCAAGCATATCGAAGTTGATTGCCACTTTGTTCGTGAGAAACTTCAAGCTAAAGTTATTTCTACTAGTTATGTTAGTACCGGTGAACAACTAGCTGATATTTTCACCAAATCTCTAGGGAGTAGTAGGATTGAGTATATTTGTAAAAAGCTGGGCATGCTTGATATTCATGTTCCAGCTTGAGGGGGAGTGTTAAGGGTATAATGGTCTTCAAGGGTATTTTGATATGTATATATACTCTTTATTCTCATCAATAAAGTAAGATTATTCTACTAACAAAAAGAAAACCACTAAATCAAATAGGAGAGTTCATGTTACAATACAAGATAATTCAAGAAGAGGACAACATCTAGTGTATAGTTGGAAGTAATGGTGCTAGCTAATACTGATTCTGAAAATTACAGAAAGCGCTTTAAGAAATCATTCTACAGTTACTAAGCCCCATAGAAATGCGCTTTGCCAAATCTGCAGTGATGAAATGTCGTGCAAAGCTGAAAAATTCTATTTGGTTTCATCATCACTTCCTTACGTTCCATCTTCACAATCTTACAGACCGAAATAGTACGACTATTTCATCTAAACTAAAGAATACATAAGCTTACCTAGATCTTCCAATCAGAAGCATAAATCATTATAACTTTGCAAACCACATTATAACCCATCTGAAGCATAACCCACTTTTGCGGGAAACTTTTCAACTTCATAGCAAGATTTTCACGTAACAGGTCCACATGAATTAAAAAACAAAGAGCACAACTAGAATTCAGTTAAGGTCGGCACCATGAAGATTTTTTTCCAAACACATCTTTCTCATGTGAGTTTGTAGTTCTCAGCTTCACATCTCATCTCCATTTCTTAACTTTTTTTTTTCCCACATGCCTCATCATTGCTCCAGAAATTCCACAAAAAAAAATCCTCTAAAAATGGAAACAGTCTGTAATGCAAGTCCAAAGAAAGAACACATCAAGTAAGTCCACAGAAAGTTATAGCTACGTAAAGCACCCTTCAACCAATCTTGTTAGGAATAGGAAGTAGTTCACCCCTCAATCCAGATGTCAGTTCAGATCTGTAGTTCTGGGATTTGGTCTCAAACAGAGTCATTCAGATCATTCTGTATTTTACATATATTAAATGCTAAATCTTCTCCCTCCTTCTCTACAAATATCTGTGTGGTATTAGGGATATTAGAATGGTAAGATAGCACCTCATCCTACTAGTAAGGCCAGAAAGCCTTATGTTCAGCATAACAATTTAGTTGGATGCTAAAAGTTGGTCCCTACAAGTAAGAATTCAGCTGGATACGAAAAGTCAGTCCCTATAGATAAGGCCTGTGAAAAGCGCCGCAATGGGACTGAATACCTGCATTTGCTAAGTTCTAAGAGTCCCACAAGGGGCTGCAAGAGAACTGAATAACTGCATTCGCTAAGTTCTGTTCTGAACATAGAACCATTTATCACTGGAGATGATGCAGTTGGCATTACTCAACTGAAGGCTCATCTGCATTCACAGTTTAACACCAAAGATTTGGGGCTTCTGAAGTACTTTCTCAGGATTGAGGTCGCTCAGTTTAAGCTTTTCATTTATTTATCTCAAATAAATTATGCGTTTGAATAACTTATAGAAAACAGATTACCTAATTTAAAGCCTGTTGCTACTCCAATGATTCCGAACGTCAAGTTATTACCAGGTGAGGGGAAGCCTTTTCCCAACCCCAGAAGGTACAAAGATTGGTTGTTAAGCTCACGATTACTAGACCAGACAAATTTTGCTTTTAGTGTTGTGAGTCAGTTCATGTATGCTGACAAAAATGTGCTAGGGTGCATGGTTCGAATTGTGAAGTGTGTTAAAGGTGAACCCAGCAGCGGACTGTTGTTTCAGACTAAATGTCATACTCAGATAGTTGGGTATAATAACACTGATGGGGCTGGTTGTCCCTTTGATTGGGCTCCACACAACTGGATACTGTATGGTCATTGGAGGAAATCCAATCTCCTGGAAGATCAAGAAACAGAATGTTGTAGCTCGCTCTAGCGAAGAAGCTAAATGTAGAGCTATGGCAATAACCACTTCTGAGTTGATCTGATTGAAAAATTTATCAAAAGAAATGGGTAAGACACAGTCGCAACCGATGACATTCTGTGATAATCAGGCAGCAATCAATATTGCTTTGAAACCGTTTTTCACGAGAGGGTAAACGTATATAGGTTGACTGTCCCTTCATTTGAGAAAAACTATCGTCTTGGAAAATCAGGACTGCATTTGTCAGAACAAATGCTTGGTTAGTTGACGAATCCCCTAAGGCTCTCAGTAGTGCCTGTTAAGAGGGTAGAAGGGTAAATTAGTCTTTGTGGACCTGAGTTGTATATAAGTATTTCTTTCATCAAATAAATATTAAGAGGTTCTATTTACATGGTATCAGAGCCTAATTAAGATCTTAACCTAGAATCATCAACGATAACCCTAAATCACCAGATCTGAACCCTAGAGTCATCGGCGTACACCAAAACTCCCCAGATCCAGAACTGAATACCTATTCTCGACATCTCCAGAAGCAAGGGAACCCAGATCTAGGGTTGTACAGCCCCAGCGACTCCTTGTCAGGCATCGCCTGAGGTCGCCTAGGCTAGGCGACCACCTGCAAGGCGTCGCCGACCCCACCTAGACCCTATGGCCTCCTGTCAGGCGTCGCCCGACGTCACTCCAGCTCGGCTGGTCATCCTCGACGCCTCCAGTTGCTGTGTGGGTTGAGGTGCGACTCTGCGATGGTGGCTGTCTGAGGCATCATCTACTCTTATAGTCTCTGTCTGAAGGTGGTCTGTGAGAGGTTGCTCTTTTTTTTTTTTTTAAGGCTGAAGTGAATACATACGATAGAAGTTGCGTGTGTGGCTATATGGTGTGTCTGAGGAAGGCAGAATAATATTTATGGTGCTGGTTTGTGGTGGTGTTGTTTTGTGGTTGAGATGTTGAATTCTGTTGGTGTCATTTTTTTGTTGATGTTGGTTATGAGCGCTGAATTGTGGGGTTTTAGTTGTTGATTTTGGAATCCTCGCTGTTGGTTGTCGGTGTTTGCTATTATGATTTATGCAAGGCTGAAGCTAATTAGTGGCGTAGTGAAAGTTTGTGGAGTTTTTCTTTGATGGGATTTCTTTGATTCCTGATTTATCGATTCTAAGATTGTTCTGACACTTGGTTGTTTGGGTTATGGCGGAAGGCAAAGGAGTAGTGACTGAGGTCGTGTCAGCATCCTCTAGTCGTTTAATGGAGGAAAAGTTAGCTGGTGTCTCCAATTTCCAACAATGGAGGAGAATTGTGGTGGTGGTATTGACTGGGAGAGTGCAAAATCACCATCTAACAGGGGAAAGATCTGATGCTGATACAAAATGGGAGACCATAGATGCTAGAATTCTTGGGCAAATGTGGAACTCTATGGAATCTCATGTGGCTGCCTTGGTTACACATGTTACTACAGTTAAGGATTTATGGGATTACTTGAATGTTCTTTATTCTAGACAAAATAACCTACCAAGAATATATGAAGTTTCCCAGGATTTCTTTAGAGCTGACAGAAAGGGCCGGCCTCTTACTCAATTCTTTGTTGATTTTAAACAAATGTATGAGGAGATTAACTATTTGTTGCCAATTACCTTTGATGTTAAGCATATGCAAGAGCAAAGAGAACAATTGGCCGTTATGGGTTTCTTGGGAGCATTAGGACCAGAGTTTGATTCAGTTCGTTCACAGAGTCTTGGAGGGAGCACTATAGCTTCACTAACGGAGACTTTCTCTCGTGTTTTAAGGGTTTCACGTGAATCGTTTAAAGATAGATTTCCCACAGGCGAGAGCTCAACCTTAGCTATCCGAGGGAGCCGTGGTGGTGGTCGAGGTTGTGGGGGTGGTCGTAGTGCACGTGGCACTGGTAGTGGTGGCCGTGGGTTTGGCAGAGGCCAACCACAATCATACAGTAGTACTGGTGACACAGGGGGTAATACTAGTGGTGCACGTATCTGTCATTACTGTGGTGTTCCTAGACACATTCAACGCTTTTGCTATAAGCTTCATGGGAGGCCCTCTCATTCAGCCATAGCTAATGTACCCAATGCAGTAGATTTGACTGTTTCTTCGCAGTCATCTAAAGGAGGCACACTTATCAGAATGTTGGAAGGGGAACTTGCTAGGTATAATCAGTTCCAGATTTCTCAGCCAGTTTCCTGCTCCATAGCTACTTTTGCTCAGACAGGTAATGCAACAGCGTGTCTTTTCACTAGCTCTCGCCCCTGGGTCATTGATTCAGGTGCTACTGATCATATGACTGGATCTTCAAGTATTTTTTCTGCCTTTCCACTAGCTAATGGTTCTTTATCCACAGTAAAAGGGATAGGCACAGTTCCCCTGACATCCTCCATATCTTTATCTTCAGTCATGTACCTCCCAAATTTCCCGTTTAATCTAATGTCTATTGGTCGTCTGACCAAAGAATATAATTGTTCTGTAACCTTCTACCCCGATTCTTGTATTTTTCAGGATTTGAAGACGAAGAAGACGATTGGTAGAGGACATATAAGGGGGGGGCTCTATGTGTTCGATGATACAACTAGTGTTGCTTGTCTAGCAGTTTCTCCACATCAGATTCATTGTCGCTTGGGACATCCCTCTTTGGGAAGTTTGAAGAAGTTAGATTCCCGTTTTCATTCTTTATCTAGTATTGAGTGTGAGTCGTGTCAGTTTGGGAAATTGCATCGTATTAGTTATAGTCCAAGAGTCAATAAACAGGCTTCTCGGCCATTCGCTTTAGTTCATTCTGATGTCTGGGGTCCTTGTCCTATTACTTCTAAGTTGGGTTTTGTTGAGACAAGGGTATATTAGTCTTTTGTTCTTTAAGAGTGTTAAGACAAGGGTATATTAGTCTTTTGTTCTTTAAAGACTTAGATGTCTATATCCTTGTAATTTTCTCTGCAAATGTTAATTAGAAAGCGTCCTTTTCTCTAAGCTAAACATGGTATCAGAGCCATCAATCACAGATCTACAGTCGCCGAAATAGTAACAGTAGATTCCAGTTCCGATGACCTCCATTTCGCGTCGTACAGGATCGACGGACATCGTCCACCGCCGGCAAGCTAGATCTGAGGTCGCCGAGACCTTAGCCTGGCGTTGCACAGGGCCAGCAGCCCCAGCGAACCAGATCTAAGGTCACCGAGACCTCAGATCCGCGTCACACAGGGCCAACAGCCCCGGCGAGCCAGATCCGAGGTCATTGCGACTTCAACCTGACGTCATCCAACTCCGGCGAGCCAGATCTAAAGTCGCCGAGAGCTACGAAGCCCTCCTCCGACGCCGGTGCGAGCCAGATCTAAAGTCGCCGAGAGCTACGAAGCCCTCCTCCAGCGCTGGTGGACGTCGCCCACGCCTGCGAAGTCCTTCTTCGGCGTCGTCCTAGGTCTGCAAAACCAGATCTCCGGCGTAGATATCTTCTTCGATGACGTCACTATTGTGGTTCTTGAGGATCATATTGGCTGTTTAATTCATGTGTTGCTGCCTCTTGGGTGTCAACGCTAGAAATTCTGATCTGTTTTAGCAAAGCGTACTGCTAGTAATGAAGTCAAGGTCTAATATAATCTGTGAAAGTGTGCAAATGAGGTGTATGATGTGGAAGGGAAGTATAATCCGTTGACCTATGGTTGTCTTGTGGTATAGTGGCTGGTATATGGTGTAGTAGTTGCTAGTATGTGATTTGGAAGTGAGGCATATTGGAGTTACGTAATTGATTGCTGTGAAGTTCCTAGGTTCAACATTGTCTGTGATTCACTGATGGCTGCTTTTGGAACCTCAAATACTTTACCACACTTACAACTGACCTTTGTAAAGTTGGATGAAACTAATTATCCTTCTTGGTCCACTACTGTTGAAGTTTATCTCACTGCAACTAAACAAAGTGATTATCTTAAATCTACGGTCCCTTCAGAACAGAGTAAGGTACCTGATTGACTTGATGGAGATGCAATGATCCGTACTCTTTTATGAAATAGTATGGATCCTAAAATTAGTCCTTACTTCATTTAGTGCAAATCTGCTAAGGAAGTCTGGGGAAAATATGCTTTACTTTATTCTGGAGAGAATGACATGACACGAGTGTGTGACGCATGGGAGACCCTATTTGATCTTCATCATGGGAATCAATCCTTATCTGAACATTACGCTCGTTTCACGACACTTTGCAGGCAATTGGATATTTACCTTGCAGCTTCAAATGATCCAACTGTCCTCATTAAACGACAAGAGGATCTTCAGGTTATACTGTATCTAAAGGCATTAGGGCCTGAATATTACTCCCTTCGCCAACAGATTACCTCTCAAAGTTCCCTTCCTATAATGGATGAAGTTTTCTCTCGAGCTCTTCGTTCAACCCCCACTGAAAAGATCTCTACCCCAGCTATGGAGACAAGTGCTATGATTTCTCATGGTACTAACGCACGTGGAGTTCATGGTCGTAATTACAGGGGTCGTGGCCGTGGTTTTACTCCGTATGGAAATCGTGGAGGTCGTGATGGAGGTATTAGTGCTCGTAGTGCCTCTATCTCTAGTGGTGGTCGTAGCTCTCGCTACTGTAATCATTGTCAAAGGTCTGGACATACTAAGGCCTATTGTTATACACTTCATCTGGAACTCCGACCTACTTTTACTGCTTATGCAGAGGTGGAACAAACTACACCAGATTATGTCTTTACCTCCCAACAAACTCCCAAGGATGCTACTAGTATGCGAAATATGAGTGGTTCAGTTACATTGACAGGTGCTGAGTATGATGCATGTGTTCGCAACCAACAGGTGACGAGTCCCTCAGCTCCTATTGCAACTCTGGCGCAAACATCAAAAGGTAGTTCATTCTGTTTACTCTCAACAGTGTCCAACTCCTAGGTCATAGACTCTGGAGCTACTCATCATATGACTGGTAATTCTAAGTTGTTGTCCTCACTTTGTTCTAAATCTCGTGAACTGTCAAATTTTGTTACATCAGCCGATGGCTCACACTCTCAGGTTATTGGTGCTAGAGCTGCTCATTTGAGTCCATCTCTTTCGTTGTCATATGTCCTTCATCTCAAATCTTCATATAATTAAATTTATGTTAGTTCATTGACTAAAGAACTAAACTGTTCCGTAACCTTTTTCCCTTCTCATTATGTCTTTTAGGATTTGAGGAATGGACAGATGATTGGTGAGGGACATGAATCCAATGGTTTATATTACCTTGACAAGAAGGTGCGAGCTGTTGCATCTGTGAAATGCACGTCCTCCGATGTGTTTAGGATGCATTGTCGTGCTGGTCATCCACCACCGAACACTCTTTGGCATTTATTTCCTGAATCTGAGTCTGTGAGTACTTTTCAGTGTGAGGCTTGTCAATTTGGTAAACATCATAGGGTTTCTTTTCCTTCTCGTATTTAAAGTCGTGTGTCAAGTCCATTTGAGTAAGTTTACTCAGATGTTTGGGGTTCGTCTCGGGTTTCTGATATTTCCGGTTTCATATATTTTGTTACATTTGTGGATGATTTTTCCCGAATAACTTGGTTATTCTTAATAAAAGATCGTACTGAGATTTTTCACTGCTTTCGTCTTTTCTATTTTGAAGTACTGAATCAATACCATACTTCTGTTAAAACTTTACGCTTAGATAATGCCAAAAAGTATCTTGCTGTCACTTCAGGTTTTCAGTCTTTTCTTGATTCTCATGGTATTATCCATCAGATTTCTTGTGCATACACGCCTCAGCAAAATGGTGTTGCCGAACGTAAAAATCGCTATCTTCTTGATGTTTCCCGTTGCCTCATGTTTCACATGCATCTACCTAAAACCTTTTGGGGCTATGCTATTCGTACAACCTGTTTTTTAATTAATCGGCTTCCTACTTCTGTTCTTCAGGGGGAGACACCATTCTCTATATTACATCCAAATCATTCTCTCTTTGCTTTACCTCTACAGGTCTTTGGCTGTGTTTACTTTGTGCATAATTTTACTCCATGCCTTGATAAATTGGATCCTCGTGCAGAGAAATGTATCTTTGTAGGATACTTCCGAACTCAAAAGAGTTACAAGTGTTATAGTCCTAAACGTCGTCGTGTGCTCGTATCAGCAGATGTAACATTCTTTGAGGATCAGCCATATTATAATACTCAGATGGAACCTCTAGTGACTGCTGATAGTAGCGAATGTGTCTTGCCAGTTTTTCCCCCTGCTCTCAACACCATCTACAAAAATTTCAGTTTGCTAACCGCACATATCATCGGCGTGGTGCCACTCCTACTGAAGTGATAGATACTTCACCAACACATGATTCATATGTTCCCTCATCAACTGCTGCACCATCCTCTGATCCTGACGTGCCCATCGCTACTCGAAAAGGTACACGTTCTTGTGTTGGTCCTCCTGTGGATCGTTTTGCCCCTACTCTAGTCTTTCTAATTGTCTTCACACACGTCATCCTATTTCAAATTTCTTGGCATATGACCGCTTATTTCCTAGTTTCTCCATATTTTTCTCATCCTTGTTCTCTATTTTTGTGCCTAGCAGTGTTGCTGAAGCTCTTGCTCATCCTGGATGGCGCCAAGCAATGGAAGATGAAATGAAGGCCCTTATTGAGAACGGTACTTGGGAACTCACTTTATTACCTGCGGAGAAACAAACTATTGGTTATCCTTGGATATTCACTGTCAAGGTTCATCCTGACGGCACTCTTGATCGATTGAAGGCTCGACTAGTTGCAAAGGGATATACTCAGACATACGGTATTGATTATGACGACACTTTTTCACCTGTTGCCAAAATTCCATCTGTTCGTGTCTTTATTTCCCTTGCAGCACGTTTTGGTTGGCTTCTTCATCAGTTAGATGTAAAAAAAAAATACATTCCTTCATGGTGACTTGTCTAAGGAAGTGTACATGGAGCAACCACCCGGGTTTGTTGCTCATGGGGAGAATTTGGTATACCGCTTACATAAAGCATTATATGGACTTAAACAATCTCCTCGTGCTTGGTTTGGCAGATTTAGTGATGCTGTTATCAAATTTGGATTAAAACGGTGTCAAGTGGACCATTCTGTATTTAGTTCTATCTCCTCAGTTGGTTGTATTCTTCTAGTGGTATATGTGGATGATATCATCATTACAGGCAGTGATTCAGATAGTATCTGACAGCTTAAGCAGTTTTTGTACACAGAATTTAATACCAAGGATCTAGGACGTCTACGATATTTTCTTGGTATTGAGGTTGCATATTCACATGCATGTATCAATTTATCACAACGAAAATATGTACTTGACATCCTTGACGAGGTTGGATTTCTTGGAGTAAAGCCAGTAGATACACCTATGGAACCCAATGTGAAACTTGATGCAGAAGATAGAGAATTGTTACATGATCCAGAGAAGTATAAAAGATTAGTGGGAAAATTGAACTATCTTACTGTCACAAGGCCTGATCTATCATTTGCTGTCAGTGTAGTTAGTTAATTCATGAGTTCTCCCCGTACCACTCATTGGGATGTTGTACTTAGAGTTGTCAAGTACTTGAAGGGAGCGCCAGGTAAAGGGTTACTGTTCAAGAATTACGGACATTTGGATACTATAGGGTTTTCTGATGCAAACTTGGCTGGATGTCCTACTGATAGGAGATCCACATCGGGTTAATGTGTGTTCCTTGGAGGTAATTTAGTTGCCTGGAAAAGTAAGAAACAACATGTAGTTTCTCGATCAAGTGCTGAAGCAGAGTATAGAGCTATGGCACATGTGACGAGTGAATTGCTCTGGTTAAGGATGTTATTATCAGAAATTGGTTTGCCAACATCAGATCCATCAGTGTTATATTGTGATAACCAATCAGCTATTCACATTGCAAATAATCCTGTCTTCCATGAGCGAACTAAACACATTGAGATTGACTGCCATTTTGTACGAGAGAAAGTTCAAAAAGGGGAGATTAGTCTTCAACATACAAAGACGGAAAATCAGCTTGCAGATGTCTTTACTAAATCTCTAAGGGGGAGTAGAGTGAGTTTTTTATGTAACAAGTTGGGATTATTTGATATTTACATCCCAACTTGAGGGGAAGTGTTAAGACAAGGGTATATTAGTCTTTTGTTCTTTAAGAGTGTTAAGACAAGGGTATATTAGTCTTTTCTTCTTTAAAGACTTAGATGTCTATATTCTTGTAATTTTCTTTGCAAATGTTAATTAGAAAGCGTGTCCTTTTCTCTAAGCTAAACAGGTTTTAAGTACTTTGTTACTTTTGTAGATGACTATTCAAGAGCCACTTGGCTATATTTAATGAAGGGTCGTTCTGAGTTGTTCTCCATTTTTTGTGCATTTGTTAATGAAATACAAACTCAATTTTCTACTTCTGTTTGCATTCTTCGAAGTGATAATGCCAAAGAGTACTTTTCTAAGGATTTCTCTGAATTTATGTCCCAACGGGGCATTCTTCATCAGTCTTCTTGTTCGGATACACCACAACAAAATGGTGTCGCTAAAAGAAAGAACCGACACTTGTTAGAAATTACTCGTTCTTTGATGTTTGACATGAAGGTTGATAAATCTTTCTGGGCTGATGCTGTTATGACTGCATGTTATCTTATCAATCGCATGCTGTCCTCGATTCTTAAGGGTGCAATTCCTCACTCTTCTTTTTCCTTCTGACCCCTTATTTCATTTACCACCTCGTATATTTGGTTGTGTCTGTTATGTTCATGACCATCGTCCAGGACTTTCTAAACTTGATCCTCGATCTCTCAAATTCATTTTTGTAGAGTATTCTCGTATACAAAAAGGCTATCGTTGCTACTATCCCTCCTTGCATAAGTATTTTACTACTGCAGATGTCACCTTTTTCGAGTCCACCGTTGATTCTGATTGTGACATTCTGAAATTCGACCCCTTTTCGGAATTTGAAAATATAATGGTTATTTCATAGAGGCGCTATAAATGGATCTCACTCGAAACTGATCACTTCGGGATAACTAACCCACCCATTAGTTTGAGAATTTATTTAAAGTTGCCATCATATGAATGAGGCCGCGAATTGAGTTCCGAAATAGGACAATCGACTCTCATGAGTGTCACAGTTGTGAATTAGGACATTAGCTAGAAAGGCGTGAATGAGCATATTGATCTCGGTATGCCTAAAGGAAATGGCAAAATTGAAAATTGTCATCTCACCACCGTCTTGTGCTAGAATCCATGGCTAAACACTATTCACGACCAGAAAACACTATTCACTCCGGAAAATACCATTTCACTATCGGAGTTCACTATTCATGCCGGAAAACACTGTTCACGACCGGAGTTCACTATTAATGCCGAAAAATACTGTTCACTCCGAGGATTAAATTAAAGTGCTTGACTGAATCGTTGCCTCTTGATTTCATTTATAATTAAAGTGCTTGACTGAAATTGCGTGTCTTTGACTTGTCATGTATGGGAAAATTTCATAAGAAGCATCGTGTTGCTTTGACATGTTTTTGGCTGTCGTGTGAAAGGATCGTCAAGCAGTAATGTTAGCCCTGAGGCGTGTTATCGCGGGGCGGAGGGCGGGCCCGAGGTTCCTGTAACAGGCTCGCGGAATAGGAGTTATAAGGGCGCCCGAACGTGCTCAGCATGCAGTTGCTGGAGAGAAAAGAGTGCCGGCCGTGAGGCGAGTAGCGCGGGCTGAGGCGACCAGCGCGGGTCGGAAATGTTAGCCCTGAGGGGCGGAGGGCGGCCCTAGAAGTACAGGGAAATGGAGTCATAAGGGGGAAATTGTGATATTGGCAATCGTGGTATTTCTTGTGTGAATATGTGAATCTGAAGCACAAGCATGTTGTTATCGAATGTTCATTCGCATGTCGAGCTTTTTGACTTCTGTGATTGAGTTGTTGATCTTTTGCATGCCTAAGCTTAGTCGCATGGTTACGCGTCGTCCTAAGCGAGGTTTAGGGGGCGAACTTACTGAGATGTGTTCTCATTGGTGTCGTTATTTCCCCCCACATTTCAGACCCTAGATTGTGATCATGAAAACACCACCACCGCGCCGTTTTGGGATTCCACGACAAATAGAGACCGAAGTGAAAGAGTATCCTGTCAGTGAAGATCGAACGTACCTTAGGTATAGTACTAGAATTTGGGTGGACGAGGGAGACGACCTATGGAGAGCACATTTCTATGTTGCCTGGAGGTATCGTCAGAACGGTTTACTAAGTAACATACTCCATGGATTTGAGACCCCTTCAGAGATCGTTGATGAGATAGATGCTTCAATTGTCATGGAGGATGGAGAGGTAATGGATCCCGACGAGATGCCAGTGTCGATGGACACCAAAGAGAGCTTACTGGCGAGAGACTCTGACGATGGCGAGGTTATGATGGAGAGCGACCCTGAGGAGGTTCCTCTGCCTGATATCAGTAGTTGAGGCGAGTAGATCTCAGTGTGTACTTTGTCGGGTGTGATCTTTTGTTTTCAGTACAGCCCTTCCGACCATAGATCCTGTTGACGTGTAGTCAACCTAGTTTGTATTGCTTGTACGGTTGATGTAATTAATGGCATGAATAATATATAAAGGAACGCCACTCGATTGAGCCAAAACTCACACTTGCTAAACTTAGCATAGAGCGAGTTTCTTCGTAAGGTCCGTAGAATCGTACTCAAGTGTTGCTCATGATCTCCAAGGCTCTTCGAATATACTAAAATGTCGTCAATAAATACCATGACAAACTGATCTAATAACTCCTTAAACACCCGATTCATCATATCCATAAAAGCAGCTGGGGCATTTGTCAATCTAAATGGCATGACGGTGAACTCATAATGCCCATATCTTATACGAAATGCCGTCTTAGGTATGTCCTCTTTCCTAATTCTTAACTGATGATAGCCTATCCTTAAGTCGATCTTGGAAAACACTGAAGCCCCTTGTAACTGATCAAACAGATCATCTATCCTTGGCAGCGGATACTTACTCTGTACCGTGACCTGATTCAACTGCCTATAGTCAATGCACAGCCGCAATGACCCATCTTTCTTCCTTACAAACAATACTGGAGCACCCCATGGCGATGCACTTGGGCGGATAAATCCCTTATCCAGCAGTTCCTGCAATTGAACCTTCAATTCCTTCAATTCCGACAATGCCATCCTGTAAGGGGCCTTAAATATTGGCTCTGTCCCAGGAGCCAATTCAATTGTAAACTCTACTCCCCTTTCAGGTGGCAGTCCTGGCAACTCTTGCGGAAAGATATCAAGAAAATCACGCACTACAGGTAAGTCTTCTAGCCTTACTTCCTCAACTGAGGAATCGGTTACAGAGGCTACGTACCCTTGGCACCCTTGGTTCATCAACTTAGTCACTTCCAGCGACGATATCAAAGGAATCGAGGTTCCCCCTCGGTTTCCCTGAAATTCGAATCTAGAGTGACCAGTCGGATTAAACTGAATCACCCTACTACTACAATCAATTATTGCCCCATATTTAACTAACCAATCCATTCCAATTATTACGTCAAAGTCAAACATGGGCAGGACAACCAGATCAATCAATTCTTCTCTATCACCCAAGGCTAGTTTACAATCTGAGCACCCTAATAAAACAATTACTTTATCCTTTAAAGGTGTGGCAACATGCACTATGATTTCCAACGGTTTCGACTTAATGCCAGCTAATGCCACAAATTGCTCAGCTACAAATGAATGCGACGCTCCTGGATTAAATAAAGCATAAGCATGATGATCACAAAGAGAAATGGTACATGTGATTACCCCAGGTGCATTTTCTGCCTCCCCTCGCGCTATCGCATAAACCCTTCCTTGGGCTGGGGTCGATTCTGATTATTCTGTGGGGCGGTTCCAACTTGAGGTCCTATCTGGGGTCGTTGTGGTTTAAGTCGCGGTCTCGCTGCTTGGTTCGGGCAATCCCTTACATGATGACCTTGTTGATCGCACCCGAAACATGCTCCAATCCTATTCGGGCAAGGTCCTTTTCCGTGCTTCCTTCCACACAATCGACACACCATGCTAGAAGGATAGTTCGGCTTCCTCAAATTTCCTCGGGCAGGAGGGACAAATCTCCGATTATCAATCTGCATCGGCCTCTTTCCAAAACTTCTATTATCCCGGCCAGGTACAAATCGCGATCCAAATGCGATAGCCCTTTCTATCATATCCCTTTCAATCTCCTGTGCTCTCTCATAGATCGTTCCATAATCCCTTAAACCAGTTGGGATCAACTGACTACGGAGTTCCGGCTTCAGCCCATCACGGAATCTCCTAGCCTTATCCCAGGTATTTTCTATCAATCTTTGGGAAAATTTTGACAACCTCGCGAACTCGGCCTCATACTGGTCTACAGTCATCTGACCTTGTCGAAGACGTAAGAATTCTTCCATTTTCCTTTCCTGAGCAACCTCTGAGAAATACTTTCCATTGAACGCCTCACAAAAAACCGTCCAATTTTGCTCTGCTCCTTCAGGGAACACTCTCCCTTGAGTAGCCTTCCACCAATCACTGGCTGTAGTACCTTGCAGCTGGTACACCGCCAATGTGACTTTTTCCTCCTCCGTGCATCCCAATAAGGCGAAAACCTTCTCCAACTCTTCAACCCATTGGGACGCTACCTCAAGTCCTCCACCTCTATTAAACTTTGGCGGCTTTAACTTCAAAAACTGCTCGACCACTAGATGCATCTGTCGAGCTCCATTTCCACATCTAATATTCACATTCATTGCCGCTACTGCCGCTTCTGCGGCCTGGGCAAGCTCAGCAGCTCTTCCTTCTGCCTGTCTGCCCATCAAATTCCCAATTTCCTCTAGGGCTCTCATAACTCTTTCCATTCGAGGACTTCTTGCAGCCCTTGGGTGTTCAGCAGCTTGAGCAACTCTTGGGTTCTTGGCAGCTCCAGCTTGCGAGCCGGATGCTCCAGAACCTTTTCCTCTTCTACCTCTACTGCTCATGCTTCTAAAGCTTTCTCACTGAGACCTGCTATAATTCCACCAAGGAATAAAAAAAACCTAAGCCACTGCTCAAACTTAGCAAATCTACTTAGCAGGTCACAATAACAATAATACCACAATCAAGCAACCATCCTACAAATATTACGAGCACTCAGCCATCAGGGTTTAAGTTCTCCCCTCAAGTCTAACTGCACCCGTAGCTTAGCAGAATTACACAATTTACTCGGCATCAAGTAATTTAGACCTACCAATCACATGCATATGTTCGTGTGACCTTCAAGACGTGTCTATGCTAGCGGACATCTAAGGTGGAGAGGGATCCTAAAAATTTGCAGCCTCATCACTCCATGTCTCAAATACACTCTTGGTCGAGTTGTCCTTACTCTAACTCATCATTCCTTATCACTCCAAGCCTCGAACAATTCTTGATCGAGCTAACCTGGCTCTGATACCACCTCAACGCAGATGTCACACCCCGAACACCACGAGCACGCAACATCTCGCACAAATACACTGGTCGATAAAGATAATGCGACGTCCCAGGATTTGTCGCTGACCCAAATCGATTCGATTAATTGCGAACGCTAGCGGAAACGACACAATAACCCGACAACAACTAAGGTAAACAAACGACCTCAACACTTATATACATATACATATTCACATCATTTATATATTATTCATGCCATTAATTACATCAACCGTACAAGCGATACAAACTAGGTTGACTACACGTCAACAGGATCTATGGTCGGAAGGGCTGTACTGAAAACAAAAGATCACACCCGACAAAATACACACTAAGATCTACTCGCCTCAACTACTGCTATCAGGCAGAGGAACCTCCTCAGGGTCACTCTCCATCATAACCTCGCCATCGTCAGAGTCTCTCGCCAGTAAGCTCTCTTCGGTGTCCATCGACACTGGCATCTCCTCGGGATCCATTACCTCTCCATCCTCCATGACAATTGAAGCATCTATCTCATCAACGATCTCTGATGGGGTCTCAAATCCATGGAATATGTTACTTAGTAAACCGTCCTGACGATACCTCCAGGCAACATAGAAATGTGCTCTCCATAGGTCGTCTCCCTCGTCCACCCAAACTCTAGTACTATACCTAAGGTACGTTCAATCTTCACTGACAGGATACTCTTTCACTTCAATCTCTATCTGTCGTGGAATCCCAAAACGGCGCGGTGGTGGTGTTTTCATGATCACGATCTAGGGACTGAAATGTGGGGGGAAATAACGACACCAATGAGAACACATCTTAGTAAGTTCGCCCCCTAAACCTCGCTTAGGACGACGCGTAACCATGCGACTAAGCTTAGGCATGCAAAAGATCAACAACTCAATCACAGAAGTCAAAGAGCTCATCATGCGAATAAACATTCGATAACAACATGCTCGTGCTTCAGATTCAAATATTCACACAAGAAATACAACAGTTGCCAATACCACAATTTCCCCCTTATGACTCCATTTCCCTGTACTTCTAGGGCCGCCCTCCGCCCCTCAGGGCTAACATTTCCGACCCGCGCTGGTTGCCTCAGATCGTGCTTCAGCCCGCGCTACTCACCTCACCACCGGCACTCTTTTCTTTCCAGCAACCCCATGCTGAGCACCTTCGGGCGCCCTTATAACTCCTATTCCGCGAGCCTGTTACAAGAACCTCGGGGCCGCCCCGCGATAACACGTCTCAGGGCTAACATTACTGCTTGACGATCCTTTCACACGACAGCCAAAAACATGTCAAAGCAACACGATGCATCTTATGAAATTTTCCCATACATGACAAGTCAGAGACGCAATTTCAGTCAAGCACTTTAATTACAAATGAAATCAAGAGGCAACGATTCAGTCAAGCACTTTAATTTAATCCCCGAAGTGAACAATATTTTTCGGCATGAATAGTGAACTCCGGTCGTGAACAGTGTTTTCCGACATTAATAGTGAACTCCAACAGTGAATAGTGTTTTCTGGCATGAATAGTGAACTCCGACAGTGAATAGTATTTTCCGAAATGGATAGTGAACTCCGATGGTGAAATAGTATTTTCCGGAGTGAATAGTGAACTCCGGCAGTGAATAGTGTTTTCCGATCGTGAATAGTATTTTCTGGCACCTCAAAAACTCCGATTCAAGCCTCGATTCCGCCCTAGCCTTCGTTTCGTCTAGCGATTACCTATCATCCTACTCAAGATTTAGGAGGAAAACTCACCAAAATTCAGCGGACAAGTCCACGAACAAAACTGGGACCAAAACAGCAAAAAACGATGGGAGACGACCACGCGCAGGGCTGAATGAGTTGGTTCACAAGCTGAAAATCAATATTTTCACACGAAAATGAGCTCTAGGGGTCGTTGGGGTCAATATATATCAATATAAGCCCTATGTGAAATTCGGGTAGCAAAGACTAGTTCGTCGACCGAAACGGCGAAGCAGTTTTAGAAGGTCAAACGACATCCGATCGGAGTGATTCAAGTTGAAAAAGAACCACAAGACAATGAACTACAACATACCCAAAAATCACGATGATCCAACAGTCGGTTTTCCGTCGGCGGCCGATTGAAGTTGAGGCTAGAAACTGGAATTCAACCTGTGCAAGGTTCAGTTTTGGCTCTGTTTTAGGGGGTTCCGAGGCTCATCTTCAGCTGATTTTTTGTGGACAGCTTATAGAGATATAGGTGAAGGTCAGGTTAAAAGGGTGTCTCAAACCGACAACGTTTAGGCAGCGAACAAGCGGCACAACGAGCGGCAGTTTTCCGGCGGCCAAAACTCAAGAGAAAACTAAGAGAGAGAGAGAGAGCCACGAATTTTCTAGGAAGAGAGAGTGATCTGCCATAATAATTGAAGAGAGAGAGAAAGAGAAAATATCTTCAATTATTAGGGGTACTATTCATCCGTTGACCGGCACTATTCATCGGTTGACTTGTCAAAAGTTTTGACCGACGGCGACCGATGGTCGATTGATGTGATTGATATGATTAACAATTAATGATGAGGCATTTCTCGAAATTCGTGAAATTTCAAGACCGGTCAGGGTTCAATCAGTGCTAATTTGGCTCAACCGCGATCGGAAAAGACTCAGGATACCGCCGAACAATTTTTCTAGCCTCGTTAAAATTACTAACACTCTCTAGCCATGAATTCTAGCACAAGACGGGGGCGACATGACAATTTTCAATTTTGCCCTTTCCTCTAGGCATACCGAGATCAATATGCTCATTCACGCCTTTCTAGGCAATGTCCAAATTCACAACTGTGACACTCATGAGAGTCGATTGTCCTATTTCAGAACTCAATTCTCGGTCTCATTCATAAGATGGCAACTTTAAATAAATTCTCAAACTAACGGGTGGCTTTTAGGAGTCACGCGTATCGACCAATTGGTCCACGTGCTTATGTTCCTAGCTAGCCTTTCCCTTTTGGTTAGTTATCCCGAAGTGATCAGTTTCGAGTGAGATCCATTTATAGCGCCTCTATAAAATAACCATTCTATTTTCAAATTCCGAAAAAGGGTCGAATTTCAGAATGTCACACTGATACTCCAATGGAGCCTCCTACAATGGATAATGATTCTTTGACATATGTCATTATGGAATCAGCACCCACTTCGGACTCTCCAACTATTCCTCCATCTATCCAATACGTTTACAGTAGACATCCTCGTCAACATGTGGAGCCCCCTGTAGATGTAACTCAGCCTATCTCGTCTTCTTCGTCTTCTGAACCTGAGGTAAGTCCATCACATCCTGATCTTGACATCCTATTGCACATCGCAAAGGAGTTCGTAGTTGTACGAAACACCCTATTGCCCAATTTGTTTCATATTCTGGTTTATGTCTCTTGTCGGGCCAATAAAATGACCATTGATACACATCCTATCCCTAAAACTGTTGCTGAGGCATTATCTAGTCCAAGCTGGAGGATAGTTATGGAAGAGGAACTATTGGCACTGGACCAAAACTAGACTTGGAATCTTGTTCCTTTACCTGCAGGGGCAGACGGCCATTGGATGTAAGTGGGTATTTACTATCAAGGTTAACCCCGATGGTTCTCTTGCTCGCCTAAAGGCCAGATTGGTTGCTAAAGGGTATGCACAGGTTCGTCTTTTACTTTCTTTGGTTGCTTCTGCTAATTGGCCTCTGTTTCAGCTTGATGTTAAGAATGCCTTTCTTCGTGGAGATCTACAGGAAGAGGTGTATATAGAGCAACCACCTGGATTTGTTGCTCAGGGGGAGTCTGGCCATGTCTATCGCTTAAAAAAATCTTTATACGGTTTGAAACAGTCTCCCCGAGCTTGGTTTGGGAAGTTTACGGCGGCGGTATTCCAATTTGGACTATGTAGATGTACTGGAGACCATTCTATGTTTTATCGGATTTCTGAAGCTGGCAGGATATTTCTTATAGTTTATGTGGATGATATTGTCATAATTGGAGATGATTCTACAAGAATTAAAGATTTGAAACTGTATTTACAACAGCAATTTCATACGAAGGATTTGGGATCACTTAGATATTTCTTGGGTATCGAAGTGGCACGGGCGAAAAAAGGTATTCATATCTCTCAATGGAAGTATGTGCTGGATTTGCTTGCGGAAACAGGTATGCTAGGAGCTAAACCACTGGATATACCAATGGAAGTGGGCTTGAAATTAATGGCAGAGGATGGTGAACTATTGGATGATCCGGAAAGGTATCGGAGGCTTGTTGGAAAATTAAATTATCTAACTATTACTCGACTAGATATTTCCTTTCCAGTGAGTGTTGTAAGTCAATTTATATCTTCTTCCCGTACCTCACATTGGGATGCTTTAATTAGAATTCTGAGATACTTGATGAAAGCTCCAGGCCGCGGTCTCATTTATAGGGATTATGGTCACGGAAGGGTGGAAGCCTTTTCAAATGCTGACTGGGCAGGATCTCCTATAGATAGGAGATCTACATCAGGTTATTGCACATTTGTGGGAGGAAACCTAGTATCTTGGAGGAGTAAGAAGCAAAGTGTTGTAGCTAGATCAAGTGCAGAATTAGAGTACAGAGCCACGGCTCAAGCTACTTGTGAGTTAATTTGGATGCGTCAACTATTAATGGAACTTGGATTCAAAGATCCAGCACCAATGGAGTTATGGTGCGATACTCAAGCAGCTATCCATTTTGCCTCTAATCCAGTATTCCATGAGCGTACCAAACATATTGAAGTTGATTGCCATCTTGTTCGTGAGAAGCTTCAGGCTAAAGTTATATCTACTGGTTCTATTAGGACTGGTGAACATGAACAGCTAGCTGATGTTTTCACCAAATCTCTAGGGAGAAGTAGAGTTGAGTATATCTGTAACAAGCTGGGTATGCTCGATATTCATGCTCCAGCTTGAGGGAGAGTGTTAAGAGGGTAGAAGGGTAAATTAGTCTTTGTGGGTCTGAGTTGTATATAAGCATTTCTTTCGTCAAATAAACATTAAGAGGTTCTGTTTACAGTGCCCAAGGCAGGTATATATTTACAAGCTGGGCATAAATGATATGTAGGCTCCAGCTTAAATATCACAGTATCACAGTAAATGCTTGTGTTGATTGTGTAATATTAGGTAATCTTGGGTTTCCTATTTTGTCATATTTGCACCGACATCTAATGCTTTTACTCATTGTCACACCACTCATGCGAAAGAGATAACTTCAAGCTTCTCAATAGGCCTCATGAACCAAAGTGACATGAAGCCAGGTAACTAGATCCTCAGAATTTTTCACTCACACCTTCACAAAAGCCTTCCAATATGACTACTGTATTGACAAGAGAACTGAAACATCTTTTCGAAATCCCAGGGCTGATTGCCAATCAAAGCCACCCATTATTTCCAATCAACTTGAGAAACACGTGTAAAATTGCAAGAAGCATCTAGTAAATAGGACGAAATTACCTTACTTGACCCAGTGGGTGGAATCGCGAGCATATTCCAATCAATTTCATCAACGTATTTCTTCCTTTCCTTGTAGACAGCTCTCGCACTATTATACTTTGGTTGGTACTCAGATACAAGTCCCTTAGCCTGGCAAATCATAATATACATCTTGCTGTGAAATTCTCGACCACCAAAAGATACATCTAACACATACTTCTGCGAGCAATCCAAAAAGGCACTATCAGTTTTCCATCTTATAAGCAAATTATTACCAACTGACGACTGACAGAGTTCTCAAAGCTTTCATAGTCTCTCCAAAGTTGTTCAACATGATGGGTAGGAGTGACAATAGCTTTTTGATAAGCTTTGCGCACAGCAGTCATCCGTTGTGACTCCTCCACTGCATTTAGAGCCTGCAAGGACATGTCATGTAAGGACAAAGGAAAAACATCCATATGGTAAACACCTTTCCAAAACCGAGGTGTAAAGGAGAAGAGAGTATTGCAGCACCTGCAGTGACTTCAAAAATGTTATGTAGTCCATCCAGACTGGCCCAGATGCTATGTCAGAACCTAGTAAAACACGCAACATGTGTCATTAGCATACCTTGAATCTTCCTCATGAAAATAGCGATAAGATGCGAGCTAATCCCATATCTACACACCCGAGTCAGCAAGTAATCAATGCCTAAAATCGCAAATAGACCTCTCCAACAAAATAGGAACATGTAGATTCAATCTTTGACTTGTTAATTCTGTGAATACATACTAGCAACACATCTGTTTAAAATGTGAAGATAAAAATTTTCTGAAAAATTCAATCAGATGCTACAACACATCATGCCAAAAGGCTTAAAGAAGATTGCGCACCTACATAACTAAGCATAAAATCAAATGCTTTCCTAGTCTCTTCATGACCCTCGGCACCTTTCTTCTCGTTGACCTTTCGAATGAAACGAATGTAGCACCGCCTACAAATGAGGATATTAGGAAAGGGAATTGTATGCTCCTATTTTTTAATAATGTAAAGAAAGGCAGTGTAACAACTCTTAAACATTGAACATTAAAGCTTGTTATAATAACGAATTTTAAAAGTTCAGTGACTTTTTTACTTCTCTGGGGGAGTGATGAAAGCATCCAGGTCAAAGTGGAACATTTCAAGAAGTTTGTGTCAGAGAAACAAAACATGATAACAACTACATAAAAGTTACATATTTCAATCACACGAATGATAATGTAGATCAAGCAACCTGCACCCTTAACCTTTCAAAGTCCCAAAGGCATTTGTTTTTCTTGCAGAAAATGCACATGTTTTTTTGAAATCCAATCATATCCTTACCCTCTCATAATCATCAGTTTTAAAACACGAACCATTTGGACCTTAGGTAAGTCTTAATTTTAGGATCCTTCTAGGGTTCTGATCCCAATTGATACTGACTTATAAGGTCACTAAGGACCATCGAACATCTATTTACAACTAAAACATATATTCCCAGATTTCTAGGGTCTTAATATCCCTAATCTCTACCCTCAGGACCAAATAATCCCGGAGACCCCATTGATCCTACATCGGACACAGATTTAACAACTCAGCTCAGAATCGGCATCCAATCTTGCCTAACAGACCTTCCATAGGCACATGTCCCCAAGGCTGCCCAATTCACCTGTCATCTGTACCGGCTTTGCCACAATTTTCTCCACAGCAATTCTTATTTCTAATGACTGATTTCTTCTTGCACGAGTTTTCTGCTCAAGATATTCAGCAAAGTTGAACAATCAAGCAATTTGAGGCAATTCCACGTGGCATTGTTACCTTCTATCTAAGGAAAGCAATACTAGCTCAAATTCACATTTGGGGCTGCCTTCTCTAGCAGTAAAGATGTTTCCTAATTCCTTCTCCATCATGTTCTTTTTACAAATACACGAGAATATAAGATAGGGAGTAATGGCACAAATGGTCCCTAAACTTTGACTCGATGTGCAATGTAGACCTTGAACTTTTAATTTGACTAGGACAATCCCTGAACTTTAATTCAATGTGCAATGAAAGAGAAAAAAAATAATGGTACTATGAGTACATGACTATTTATCCTAGGGTTACAGAAGAAACACGATCTCAAACCTTGAACTAAAATAATAACTTCTAATGGACTTCATTAAACATTACATGATTGGCACATGACTGTTTATTAATCAAATTATGTAACGAAAGACTAAACAAAAACAACAACACTTAAAATTACAAAAAAGTATAATACTCCATCATTCCCCCCTCGGTTTGGAAAGAATCAAGCTTGATTGTGAGGACCTCTTCCGCATGATCTTAAATTCCCAAAATCAATCTTCTTTATCTCCTCTCCAAAAATTCATGTAGCTTATGTACCTGCCTTTTCCACTCATTTCACTAGCTACTTTTTGTCCATGTTATCCTTCTTGGTCAGCATCCTTCTTCTTTGGTTGAAGACAACCTGACCTCGAGTCTTGAAGTGTTGAATCATGACATATAGTGAAATCCTTACAATCGTCATTGATATTCATACCACATCATCAAAACAATCAAAGTTCTCATGCTTTACAAAAACTTTCTGATTACAGCCTTTAGTTTAACCATCAGATGGAGCAGAAGTAACAAAATCATTTATCGACCCAACATCTCTTAGTGACATCTTGTACAGTTCCGGTGTATCAGAATGAAGTAGAATTATGCTATTTAGTAATTTCAAGCGTTTCTCCTTTTATTTAGTTTTTCATTGTGTTATCAAATTAATAAACAGTTAGTGCCAGTCATGTGACTTTTAATGAGCTCCAATGGTTTAGAGTAAAAGTTGTTATGGTAAACCAAGAGTTGATGCTCTCTTACATCTATAACCCCAGCATAAATAGCCTTTCATATCACTTTATGTTTATCTTTTTTGATTCAATAAACATCGTTGGTTTCTATCAACCTTAGATTAAATCTGTTTTCTTCCAGTTCCATTCATCTCGATTCAAGCCCTTGTTCTTGTTCTAGTTCCTATCTATTATCTCTCCTGCCACATCAATTCAGTATCAAAGCCCCTTTTTAGGGTTACTCCCTGAGAAATCGAAAGAATATGCACCTTCTGGTGTTGCATTACTAAATGAATACGAGAGATCCCATAACATGCTAATATGAAGGTTGAAATATCAAATCAGTTTTTAGCACAAATAACCAATATAAGAACCAAGATGTAGACATTCACAATATGTGTACTTAAAATGTGCACCAATGTCTTGATGCCAGACGAGAGGGAGAGGAGTACCAAAGAGGAACATAAAGACAACTCAGCAAACACCGACTAAATATCTGCTTAGTAGCATCGTCATTGTTGACAGTCATGAAAGCCTCTACGTATTGCTTCCAGAATTTCGCCTGGAGAAGGAGGGCAAAGGCAGGTGCATTGGTCACTTCCTCCACAAAACTCTAAGGAGACAGCACCAGAAAGAAACAAACAAACTTATTTTTGCAAAAAAGGTTCTACCTACTACATTGATACAATTACCTCACGATGCCCAACCACATTAAACAGTAGATTTATGGAGACCATGACAACTGCTTTACCCCAATGCAATTCCCACAATCATACCGGTGATATGAGATGAGAAGTAGAAGAAAGTGTCAACTCATACAGATTTGTGCCTAGAAAGAAGATCTAAGATTCATGAAACTAATTGAAAGCATCACCATAATCCTATTGATGACGAGATGGTCAATTTCTTTATCAAAACCGCACAAAGCAATATCAGCCCTAGTTGTGGCGTCTAAAACAATATGCACCCACCTAAGATTTAAAGAGGATATTATTCCCAGAAATATGAAAAAGAAACCAGGAATAAGGCAGTTTCTAGGTTTTTTCTAGTATTGTACACGACAAACTATCAGGACAGCCAGGAAACCGAGAATAATTACATCACTTAGGCCGGCAAGCTCCACCACTAGAAACTTGTAATAATCAAAACCTGCCAAGTTATTCATAATACCTCCTGCATCTACAACATGACACAAATAAAACCCAAAGCGCCTCTAACAAATACCAGAAAAGACCACATATAATAAAGAGAATAAAAAAACAAATAAGATCACAACCAGCACTAAATGAAAAAGGAAAAGCACAAAATCAACAAGTATGCTTGCTTTCATGTTTAAAGCAACTAAGAGGTACGATGCTCTTTTACCACAGAAAGGAAGAATAAACTGCCTCGAACTACAATAGCTACTTTGACATTATGCAACAATAATGCCTAGACAGCACAATGCGCCCGGTATCCTTTATCCACTATTGTCAGTAGGAAAAGTAGTCAAAGCAACAAGAACCGAAAGCAAGAAAACTTCCAGTAGATTAGCAGCAAATTGGCCATTTATAAAGTCAAAGCAATGTGTAAACTCGACAACTATCTGCGCAGAGATAAGAAACTCACAGCGGTCGGAAACACTGCCAGGAGTTGCTCGTATATAGGCGCCGCGTCCGCGATGGGCAGATGCTGGAAATTTCAGGGCGACTCTAAGAAAATCAATCCAACCCAATCCTTCTCCAAGAGAACACAGATTATAGTAAAGAAGGCGGGAAGACATTGAAGCACCGTACCAGTGCCTCGTTCGCTAAAGCCTCTGCCGCCTCGACGCTGTACTTGTCGACCTCGGGGCTCGCATCAGCCGTTTCTTTGTCCTGTAAAATCAATCAAAGAGTCGACCCAAAGAGCGATCGACCAAAACTCGAAGGCGAACAACACTGGACCGTATGCAGTACCTTTGGTTCTGGAAGGGAGGGAGTCTCCGCCGAAGCCATGGGACCCGATCGGATATCCTTCTCGGGAAGAGAGACGAGGTATTGACCAGTGAAATCCTTCACTTCGGTTCGTCGATCATCGGGAATTTAGGGATCGGGAGGAATTCGAACGAGGCGCGAACAGCGAACAACCCTCTGAAGTCTGAACAGTGAACGGCAGTCGTTCGAGTGCGAGAGCGGTTTAGCGATGTCGGGCCCTATCGGAGCGCCCCTGGACCGGACCGGCACGGACGCATTCAATTTTGGCACCTATGCTATATCCTAGGCACATTAGTCCCCCTTTCGGTGGCAAGTTATGGATATGCTAAGGATACCTCTGGTAATACTTGAAATTGAATTTTCGCTCAGAGAGTACTTTTGAAATAGAAATTCATTTAGTAATTTAACTTTGAAGCAGAAGTTCATTTGATAAAAAATTTTGTTTCTGAAAGAAATTTTTACTTTTAAAGTAAGGTAAATTTTCATTTCTTAAGTTATTTTTCTCTCGATTTTAGAAGTTAAAAAAAATTATTTTTCAACTCAAAAAATACTTCTCGCCTTATCCTTTTTTTTCATTAAGCCATTATCCTCTTTTCGACCATGCCCGCTTTCGTCTATCGCTGACCTCCGTCATCGTCCACCGCCGATCACCATTCGCCGCTACCCACTGCCGCTTGCAACAACTACCGCCTACCACCACCACCCATTGTTGCCCTTAGTCGGCAACCGCCCACAACCTTCACCAATTGTCAACCATTACCCACCGCCACCAACCACCACCGTTGTGGACCGCTGCCGTCCACCCTCACTTATGACTGGAGCCCCTCACCACCAACCGTTGACCACCACCACCATCAACTGCTGCCATCCACCAATGGCCGCCCCACCGTCGAGTTGCCGTCTCCAGCTGCCGAAGTAAAATATAAATAGCATAATTTTTTAAAAAAAGTAAATAAGTTTTTAATAATAAAATTATTTTTTTAAAGAATTTTAAAAATTTTAAAAATTAAGTAGAATTTTTCAACCGTCAATAATAATTTTTCGTAGAAGATTTTGTGTTAATAATATTTTAAAAGTGGAAATTTTCCAACCATTATAAAAAAAAAATTCTCTGATCAAAAATCAACTTTTATAATAGAAGTAGAAAAATCAACTTCTACTTCTAAGAGAAGTAAAAAAAAATTAATTTATGACTACAAATTGATTTTTGAAGTAGAAGTATTGCTACGTGCGCCCTAAACATCCGATTTTCGGATGGAACGTACCGAGTTATCACCGCCAATCGTCGCATAGCACCTCCGTGTACAAGTTTCTAAAGAAAAAATAAATAACTCATTCGATTTCCATATTATCAACGATGCCCAAATTTAGTACTCGTAATTTGTTTTGGTGTCAAAAGCAATCATTATATTATTTTCCAACGAAGCCTTAAACTTCTTTCATCATGTCTCAAACCGAAGTCTTTATGAGAATATTGAACAGAGGCCCCTTGTTAATTGGTGATTCTTTCAAGATTAGTGTCCCATTAATATTAGGTAGGCACGATATGAGGACTGAATTTGAATTTCCATATGATTAACGGTAGACCCCATATCTCAATTTGTCGACACCAATCCAGCATTTTCTGTCTGCATTTAGCTTTGTACTTTGATTTGCCATCGAAGATAAGTCGAGCGACTATAAACGTGCACAATTTTTACAGCAGATACCAAAATTAAATTCAAGTGACAATGGAAGGACTAGTTTTGTGATTTTTTTTTTCGAAAGAAATTGGTGGAAGTTAAATACGAGAGATGTAAACCTCGAATTCGCATTCGCATCAAAATTCAAATCATGCCCGAAATTCAACCTCGCACCGACATGAAAATGTGATCATCGGACGGGCTTGAATCGGACGGGTTGGCGACCAATGGTCGCATCGCATGTTGCTTAAAGTTATATGAGTCGGGCGCTTCCAAAGCTCTCACCAGCTAGACTAAAGACAACTTTGTCGTGCTGAATTTTGTGAATTCTTTCTTTTGATTAGGGAGGCCGGTCAAGTTTCAACTTACTTTTCAAACCAACCACTCAACTTGTAATTTTAATTGAAAGATCACCTAGACCTGGTTTTACTTTCGATCACGTCTTTGGTAACAAGCCGACGGGCACTCATCGGGAATTTCATGTGCTTCTCTACGTGAGTCTTTGCGGTTGCTTAAGTATGCTATGATGTCTTTGAAACTTCAATTAAAATTTGCGTGACTTTCGATAAAGTTATCTTAATCAGGCAACAACAACCAAAGGTCATATAAATTTGAGAACCCCACGCGAAAGTTTAATGTATCATGCACGTCGATTAGGGCCGAGTAAAAGAACCGGGTCGAATCGGGAATCGGTTCCTAAAAATTGGAACCAATGAATATTTGTCGTGTACGTGACTCTAGGGGTGGACCCACGCACCCGGATCACCCGGATCAATTTTTACACACACATATGTTTATCATTACAAACCAATAAGCCCTAATTACTGTTCTCATTAGCCATTTTTCTCACAAAAGTGAACACACGCTCTCTCTCACGACGGACACCTCTCGCAACCTCGCGCTCGCTCTCTGTCTCTTGGACTCTCTTTTAGGTACGAGATTCCACTCTCACTCCCTAAAGCTTCGGCCTTCGTGGAGTTTGTTTTCTGTTGCTGGTCTCTGAGTATTCTTCTTTCGTTCTCCGCTTTTGTTGGTTGCACCGAGCTCATTGGGTCCTGGTCGTGGATCAGGCTATGGTACCAAATCTGTGCTGAACAAACATTATGAATGCTCGTTTGACATCGATGTTTGTCGGTATTGCTTCTCTTCTAATGAAAGATATGACCAAGGTACTCAAAAAATAAAAGAAACGAGAAAGTTGGAATGAGACAAAGATATGACCAAAGTACTCGCAGCCAGTCCTTGAACCCCCCCCCCCCCCCTGAGCACCGGACCGACGGTGCGTAAATGTGTATTTTCATTTCTCTCTCTCTCTCTCTTTTTAATAAGAATGTCTACTTCGCCTTTGATTTTTTTTTGTAAAAAAATGAAAAAATAAATAAGAAACTGCAGAAATATCAATTATAAGAAAAATCGATATCGATAGTACATCAAAATAAATGTTGATAAAGATGATGAAAATATTGATAGAACTACGAAGATATTCTAAGGAAAAAGGAACGCAATTATGTAAAAAAAGAGAAAGGTTCAATCATAGAAAGGCGATATAACAGAAATAGGACATTCATCATGCATTTTGAAATGGATAATTGACGCAAAAATGTTATTAATCAGTAAAAGATATTTTGAAAAAAACACCAGCAACTGACCTGCCCAGAATTGGTTCCTAGTCTGAGTCATTCAAGATTCGCCCTCAAGAGAGGCAAAGGGAAGAGCCTTTACTTTAGGTTAGGCCGATCTTGGCATTCCATACGTACTAAGACCTTATTTACACGGCGAAGAAAGGCCAAGTGGAAAGGGGCAGCGAAGAAAGGCCGAGAGAAAAAATAACCAAAAAGTTCAGGGGTATCACGTAACAGTCGAAAGTTCTGGACTGAACGTATACTACTCTCAAAGTTCGGAGAATTTTGCGTAATTTCCTCTTATGATTGAATGATAATTCATCCCCAGTCAAACGAAGGGAACTGTAAAGGTTCAAACGTCCTCCTTTAATGTTGCCTGGTGCCTTTCCTTCTTCTTTTTACTCAAAAACACACGAGGGCAAAAGAGTTTTGCCCGAATGGAACTTGCAAGTTAAAAAGAACTTGGCAATGGGGTTTGACTCTGCATCCCTTGAAGGCCCGTAAAGCAACATGGACATTTACAATTTTACACAACTCCACATTTGACTTACCAGGTTGCCAGACGCCCGGAATTTCAGGGAGTACAGTAACACATGCTTAGACTATCTTGATACACAAACGGTTGGAGCCAAGCTGAAAACTAATCAAGACATTAATTACACAACGCGTGGGACAGCGATTGTTGCTATTGTAGGATTAGTTAAGACATCCGAACTTTGGATATTCTCATCCTGAAAAATACAGGACAAAGTGTAAATTGCTCTGACGCCACGGCTGTTGAATCCTAGGCATTTGTACAATCCTGTGATCTCTAAACTCTAACCGAGCTGGTGTTAAAATCCTATTACCCATCCTAGTGACAAAACAACTTCTGAACCTGCCCACGCGTTTCCTGGATCTTTTCCCCTATGGAACTTGGAAATTGATCCATGCTTCGATTTCGTTGGTACGTCAGTACAAGTGATATTCTTCCCGACTAAAGTTACAAAGAACCAAAATTTATAAGTAATGCCTCATTCGCAGATTTACCTGACTCTCCAGAGATCGAACTAGAAACGTGTTCGTCTGCCAAACTGGATCCACATAAGAGAGAAGGCGATGTCAGAAACCCAGAGGAGGATTTTCTAGGCATACGTTTGAGCTAAGAAGACAATCCAAAACTGTTCTAACTTTACTTTTCAGAAGAGTTTTCCCGAAAGTCATAGTCTGACAATACTTAGAAAAGACATGTTGGACTCTTTCTCTGACGGACTGTAAATAAAAGCTGATTAATAGATGTACTCTCAATCAAGAGGAAAAATATACTTAAACCACCTACTGCATCTAACTAGTCAGCGGACCCTGCCTGATAATGTAACTACTGTTGTTCCACTATCATTGGCAACTACAGTCCTACCACCTCCCCACAACCAGTGTCACCAACACTGCAAAAACAGGGCCACCTCCAGGGCCACCACAACTAAAATAGTCATGTCATCAACACCAATGCCAACACACACACTGTCAACTTGACAGTGCTAAAACCGGAGTTCCAATTTTGTCAGACTCACCCTCTCTCCGCTACCACTGTCGTCATTTAGCTTAAGTGGCATTCAGAGCTTAATTCCTCTACATGTGCAAAATTGTCAATGCGACAGAGGATTTTACATTCGTTGTTTTTTAAGATACCATGTCTTCTCAAGAACCTTTTAAACTCCAAAAGCAGGCAATCTAGCACTCATTCTACCAAAATAAATCTGATTTATAGCTAGTACTTACATGGGAAGCCAGGTTCTTATTACGCTGAACCAGCATCAGCTCTTCATTGGTGGTAAGTGCTGGCTCAGGAGAATCCTGGAAGCCAACTCTGCTATTGGAGCGTATTCCTGCAAGTGGATGTTCAAACACAACACGTGAAGTATTGCATCAAGATGAATGGCATCAAAGCAGAGAAAAAGGACAATTAAGAAGATATTCGGTCAACCAGAGTTGCCAAATTTAAAGTTCGCCAGGAGCAATATTGAGCAAGACAAGCAAGACAATGACTGGGAGCATGAGCATGTTACTTTTACAATTTAGTGGACCAGGTAGAAGACGTAATGACAATTATAAAGCAGACAATAGTTTCAAGTAATATACAGTCAATTATGAAAACTCTTTTCTTCCTAAGAACACTTATGACACTTTTTATTCGGCTATCTGAGGATAATAACCAGCATAATGCAACAAGATGACCATCATCATAAAAGGAACTTAGCAATCAGAAAAAAAGAAAATATGTTTCGTCCCCACAGTACAAGAGGGAGGTTGCTCTGACATGCTTTATCTCACAATATAATCCACTGAAAGCAACTACAGGCCAATGTATTCTATACCATATATGCATTGAAGTAGCATCCCAAATTAAAAACACTCAAGAGAAGCATTTCTTATTCCTGTTCACTTGTTGACACATGAAACATCCATTCTATACACAATGGGAGACATCCCCGATGATGGATCCATGGTGGAGTAAAGAGTCCCCAAGTGATTTCTGAAAATCTCCAAGTTATATGTCTGGTCCTTAATAACAGACCAAATAATATGGTCTTATCACCCCCCGCTCGGCCCAATACTACTAAATTAGTAATTTATGAAAAGTCATGTGATCTTCATTTGACAAGAAATAGTTGACAAAAGAAATTCATCCATCCTCATACAAGCAATACTTAATATGGATTGGTGAATAATAAGAGTCTAAATTAACGTGTAGACTTAACTGTTTGGACTTACTTATCACTGCCGACCCCAACGCCACTCCCCCCAAAATAAAATAAAATATACTTCCCACAGATGACTATTTTCATGTTAGTACCACAATCAAAAGATAAATTCATATCCATCTATAATTTTAGAGGATGGATGATATGTTTTGCAAACAGAGAGAGAAGAGTCCCGCGGGGGATTAACTGAAGCGAGTAGTTTCAGTATTTCCATACCTTGAAAGACAATGATAACGAAGAAAAGAAGAGTAATTATCATGGCAGTAAGGCTGCTGCTTGAAGACGATGCAGATGCATTGGCTGCTTTATTCTTCTTCAGAGCTTTTATCCGCTCAATTCTTGTGCGCTTTCTCATAGCAACCTCTGCAATGTCCTTAACGAACTTCTGGTCAGCAGCATCTAAAGCTGGACCTTTTGGTGGTCTTGGTGGCTTGGGAGGTTTTCTTGAATTGGTTGAAGGTCGTTTGTCCTTGACATATTTGTCGTCCAAAAAGGGAACATTTTCTTGGCTACTTTCTCTTGATTTCTGGTCCACCAACACTACAATATTCTCATTTGAAACCTCACCAACAGATGAAGTGCTGCACAATTCTACACTAGATTCTCGTTCGCTCTTGATTGATCTGTCTATACTTAAGCTCCCTCCCAAAGACCTTTTGAGACATTTGTTCTTTCGTGAATTTTTTACCGAAGCAAGTTCTTTACTTCCATCTTCTTCACTGGTTGCCCCACCACTTTCAAGATCAATTTCTGGCTCACAGTCTCTCAATTCTGAGTTATCCATCTCGGTGTTTTGTTTCATGATACTTCTCTTTCAAGCTACCAACAACCGAAGTTACCAATTCCACTAGAAACCTTGACAAGCAGTAATATCGAAATAGCTTCTGGTTATGTCCAACTCATATAGAGGAAATTGTTCCCAAAATGTCGGCACTTCCAATTCCGTGAGTTAGCTCAAGATACGCAACCCATTTTATTTCACAAAAGCAGGACTTTGCTGATGAGGGGAGAAAGACAACGTCATCCAAAAATTCAGTAGAGGCAAAGCTCCAAAACCAGCTGCACCTGTAACATGTCAAACACCAAGCACCGGCTCAAAGTCTCATGATCTCATCATCCGCACATTGGAATTCCCCTGCGCCTAACCAGAAACCCCGCTCATCCCCACAATCTCAGACGTGCCACCAGTGTACAAGCTGCATTCCCAATACAAATCTGAAGCAAAAGACCAAGAAGTACACACCCAACGAACAATTTCAGAGAGTCAAAGCAATGCCGCGCATTTTATTCTGCATATCCCAGAGCGAAAAGACAACGGACGTCAACAAACATCAAAGCTATGAAGCGAATACAATCAAGCTGCTAATCTAAAAGCCAAAGCTTCTCAAAAACGACAATGCAGCTCCCAAAATCGCCATGGCTCCTCCACCCAACGCTTGAATAAAAATCGACACATAACCAAAAAAAAAAGGTAACGACTTCGGATTGCCAGGATCAGAACAGCAGGAAAAGGGAAAAAACAAAAACAAAAAAGAACTAACGAACAAAACATCTACTTCTTCGTCGAATTGCAGCCAAACAAGGAAGACACATACACCAAATTACAACCAAAAGAAGCAAAACTATCAATGCTCGTACCTTCCGATCAGCTCGGTCAGCCCTAAATTGGAGAGCGATTCGCATTGCAGGGACATCCCTCCATCTGACCAGAGAATTTTGCTTTGGGAGTCAATTATGTCACAATCTTAATAACGAATGCTGAGCGTAACTGACGACTTATCCAAATATGGAAAAATGTTGAATTCACGAAACCGGCTATCGCCAAAAATAAATAAATAGAAAAACAGAAATGAAGGATTAACACCCCCCCCCCCAAAAAAAAAAAAAGAGACCAGAACGATCAGGGGGGCATGTCGTTTTGCTTCCGCTGACGAAGACCAAACAAGGAGGCGGTGGAGCGTCGTGTCGTTTCGGCGGCCGGCAACGGCTACTTTAGCCGTCTTTATTTGCATGGGGCCTATGGCGTAGCGTTAGACTCTTTGCGCATTGATTTTGGCAGGGTGTCGTGGATCCATTTGGTTCAGTTTGAAGACCAGTTCGTACACGTTTTGCAAAGAAAAAGGATGTATATATAATCACAAATAAATAAGATTAATTATCAAAACATTTAAAAAAATCATTTGATGGAAAAACACAAAAGACCACGAAAAAACTCTTTTTGGTAAGATCAATCAACACCTGCCATTTTTTTTAATCTAAAGCAGTGGCCAATTTGAGAAGTGAAAATCTTTCATTTGAGGGATATGTTCATTAAAAATCCTACAACATATGATAGTGTAATTGAATTCCAAAACTTGCAAAAAAGTATAATCAAATCCTATAACTTGTTAAATTGATACAATCCAGTCCCTTCGTTAATTTTGCCAAATTTGATTAACGAAAAATGTTGACGTGTCATTTTTAAAAATTTTCACTCTTCTATATGGCGATAGCGTGGTCACAAAGTTGTTTTGGTCTAATAGAAAGAAACGGCAACGCTAGGGTGATGGGGAAAATGGTCAGAGAGGGTTGACAAGCCTCAGCTAGGGGCCCGCAACCCTCAACGCCTGATTCTAGCTATTGCTATAGTTAGAATCACGTCAATTTTTCCGTTAGCCAAGTTTAACAAAGCTAATGAAAAGATTCATTGCATCCATTTGATAAATTTTAGAATTTGATTACACTTTTTGTAAGTTTTAGGATACAATTATACTTTCATACCCACTATCTGATGGCCAAAGTAGTTTGCGCTCAGTTCCTTTTACAAGAGGTTCTGAGTTCAAAACTTCTTGGCGCTAAGTGACTTAACCGATAGCCTATGGTTGTAGAGTCTGCGGGTCCTCCCGAGGACTAATCATGCTTTACCGCTGATTTAAGCGCAAGCGCACTAGCCACGCGAACACCTTGATCATAAAAAAAAAATTGCATTTTTGTAATATGTTTTAGAACTTTCGGTGCACATAAAAAAAAACTCCACCTTTAATTAAGGGCAAAAGTCACGAAAAAAAACCCCAAACTTTTCCTATCTTGATACATTTACCCCAATTTTTTCTGTGACACAAAAGATTTCAAACTTATAGCCTTATGATATATTTACCCTATGTCAAGATTTCATTAATGAACACCGTTAAAAATCTATCTATATGGATGTTTAAAAACAAACGATATTGACATTGCGCTCGGATGACATGAGTAAAATAGAAACAATGTTGCTTTATCTGAAAAATCATTTGACGAACATTGACGAAGGATAAATAAGTCACATAGTACAAATTTTAGATTTTTTATGTTACAAGAAAAAATTCCAAATAAATGTGTCGCAATTAGCGTACTTTGACATTTTTTACGTCACAAAAAAATGGATAAAAATATTACAATAGGCATAATTTAGGGGTATTGGTGGCTTTTTTCCTCTAATTAATTTGTAAATGAATCTAAGATAGGAAGAACCTACATTACCATGCCAAACTATAAATTTCGTGCCAAGGGAAAATGAACTTATCTATTAAATTTATTGTTTGGTTCGATTTTATTAGTTTCCAAAGCTTTATAAACCAAAACCAAACCAATAGAACCTCTATCTATCTATATATATCAAAATTGTCCCATGATAAATTTTGATTACTGCACTACACACTGCCAGTGTAAGACAAAATTTACACAAGCGACCTTATATACCATTGGCTTGAAAGGGCAGGTAATTATCATGCTCAAATCAAGGGACGAGGCTACTCATGTAAAATATCCTTCACACGATTGGTGTTTATTATATTCACGGTTCATATCCACATTTATATGAACATATGCTTTCTTGGGATTTAACGCTCATATAGGATTTATTATATTAAAAGCAATAAATGGTTAGGAGCAAAAGCATTCCTATACTTTCAGCTCAAAAAATCGATGGTCGCGAGTTAAATATCTGCCTTGGAGAACTCGAATCTAAGTAATGCCTTGGAGAACTCGAATTTAAGTAAGGAGATGGTTACGCTCATGCGCATAAATTATAAAAAGAAAACTACTACCCTCATTAACAAAAAAGCATTGGGGATAAGTCTCGAAAGAATTACCAAAAAAGTCCTAAACCCATTAAAATTGGGCTAATTCAATCCCCCCTTTTTTTGGCCCAATTGAGTCCTAGAAATTTTGGGAATGGTGCACAATTCATTTGCCTCGCTTAATGCAGAAGATTCATTTTATGCGCAAATAACAAAAACTCTCTGATTAGCACTCCCATCCCTTTCACGTCACCCCCTAAAGTCTCAAGCATTCTTGGGCAAAATATGGACAGACAACAAAATACGGGAACCTGCCAATTCTGGTCCAAGGCACAATTAACATGGTAAAGTAGCAAAGACCAAACCTATGCATCGGAAGTTTCACCTAAAATCCCACGCTGTGTATGCGATTGTACTAAGGCCATATCTTACCACACAATTGACTCCATGTAAACACACAAATGGAAAAGAAGAACAATCGCGTTAAGGGCTAACCCAGCTTTCCATGATTTTTTTATATTGGTGCTCACACAGGCACCAAGTGCACAACCAGGAGGGGCAGACAATAATAACTGAACAGTCTAATTACGTTCAATACGCATAACTTTCCGGCAAACAGCTTAGCACCTCCAGAGCAGATCCACAACCACTGTCTGATGAGTAAAATTAAAGTAAACTAGACAGTACCTTCCACTTCGTAGACATGAGCACTGAAAAAGTTAAAATTGACAGTCAATGAACACAGCATCTCGAAACCCGTAACTTGCTTTGCTGCTCCGCCAACCTCCATCCCTATCCTCCTCTCAATATGTGTCACAGATGTACCAAAAGAAAGGAAAGGAAGAAGTATCATGCTGTACTTGTATAGCAATACACTTCGTCAGATATTGTCTGCCACTAGCATAAAATTCAGAAGCATTTGCAGGTCCAGTTACCATCAAGCATTACTGCTCAAATACGTGCTCGAAAGCACTCATTCCTTTACAAAAGACTGAGTTCAACAACCAAACATTGAAATAAAGAGTGCCAGGACAATGAATCGGCTGAACTGTTCTCCATTCGGGTCTACAAACATGACACTCACCTAAACAAAAGCTCCACTGCGGCCCAAACCTATTCAACCGGGATGCAGACCCTGAAATTTTGTAATCAAGTTTTAAAATGAACTAAAAAAGGAGAGATCTCGAAGATCGAGAAAATAACGACTATAAATTGATATCTCTTGCTCATCTCCTTGACTACAGAAATTTTGTATAAAGATGGTTCCCGCACCACTAGAGCTATTCTAACCTATAACCACTGCTCCCAATGTATCAGAAGTAGCAGACCGAAGATTTAAAAGGAACCGAGCATAAATCTAGCTAAATTAGAAAGACAACTCACCCAGCATATTTCTGGCAAGCAAGATTAATAACGTGTATAAGTTTTTCCATAGCCTTGTCTTTGACGCTGAAAGCCACCATAGGCACCTTGAAGCCTCGAAGGATAAGTTTCCATATGGTTTGGATAAATATTCCTTGAATCAATGGGTATACCCCCTCCAGCATATTGAGGATCGATTGGGCCATCAAAATCAGAATAACCCTGTTGCTTATAACCACCAAAACCAGGACCAGGCATTTGCTGGCGCGCCTGTTGCTCATGCTTTTGGGCATCAAACTGGAGAAATTCTTCCCACTGTTTTGCATGCATACCCCTCACGATAGCTACTTTCTTCAAATAATTCTCCCTTATTTCCCGTATAGCCTTAAAGCCGTAGAACCAAAAAGAACATATAAATTATAGAAGAAGGAGAATGTTAACAGCCATAAACAGCATCAATAATGCGTCAAGGATTTTTTTCTTAAAAAAAAAGGGCTTATGACATATAGCAATCCATCTATAAGTGGAGAATTTTTTTTTTTTTGGTCCAAAAAAGTGGAGATTGCATCAAGCCAGAATGTGGCATGATATAGCAGGTCAGAAGGCAACTTTAGGAAGAGAAAAGGCACTAATGAAGGTTCTAGCTGGCATTACTGATGCTCACATATATCTTGTTTTGCATATCTGTCAAGTACAGAGTCAGGTCAACTACCATCTAAGAGAACCAATTAATAATCAGAAAAGGGAGATACAAAAGCTGAAATGACCCAAAATAAATTTTTGCAAGCTCCATTTCCTAAAGGAAAACCCTCAAGTTTGTACTGAGAAAGCTTCCATTACCCAGCTCCCAACTCTAATGACAACCAGTCATACCCTTCCACAAGTAAATGGACATCAATCATATTGCAAGAGCCAGAACAATAGTGTATAACTCTTTCTTTTACCAACATATGGTGAAAAAAGATCATGTTCACAAGCTGGTAGAACTAGAGATGGTGTTCAATAAATTTCCTTCCAAAAATCCCAAAGCCAATCAACCAGCTCTAATCCGGTGGAATTGTTTTGGATAGCTCCAAACATTATTGTGCTTTTTCTCGCTTTAAGCACACAGTGTGCAGATAGTTTCCAAACTGGCATATTGAGCAGCTTGGCATTATCCAAAACATTATTATGAGACACACTTCTTAGTACTTACCTCACGATGTTTATGATTCTCTTCGTCTTCTTCCTTATCTCGAATTCTCCCGAGATCCATGGCGTCCCTCTTATATTCCAACACTAATTCCTCCAATGTCTGTGGATGAGAAGGCAATTCAAGCTGACTTCCAGATCGCATATCTGAGGCCCTTCTTTCACTATTCCAACCATCAGTCCTATAAGCACCCATGTTCTGATTACGACCATCATAAGAGCTATATGAGTTGCCTCTGTATGGGGGACGTGCTGGAGATTTTGAACGGCTTGAATGATCTCTAGCCCTATCATTACCATAAGCTTCACGAAAGGAAGAGCGTGTTAAGCACTTGATACGAGGTGCTATTCAAGTTGGTAGCTTCAATGATAAATTATGAAGTTATTGACAAAGGCGAACCATCGGAGGCAACGAAGACTGAAGATTCTTTCTGTAAGAACTTCCGTTTCAGACTGATCCATGACAAGATACTTCAGAATCAGGCGTAAAATGCTCGAACTTAAGAACTTACCTCTTGCTGCGGACAAGCATAAGCAACAAGCACCATTACAAACAATCCAAAAATAACTCCATCCAGATGGATAAAGTTTTTGTGGGCCTAACATTCTATGACATGGTTATACCAGCTCTCTACAATGCCAGAGACATATCCTGCACTTTGCCTACCTTGCGGAGAACCCCTCGATAATTTTTTCAGATCATCACGAACACGATCTTCAACAACTTTTTCCTGCCTACTAAACCTCTGTTGGAAGTGTGTTGCACTAGGTGGACCATTATGAGACCTCTGGGATTGAGACTGCCTTGACCGTTCGCCCACAGGGCTGTGCACTGGTGACCTAGATCTGGACATCCGAGAACTAGAAGAACCCTTCTGATCACCATCCTCTTTAATCATCTCATGCACGGTATCAATTCCTTTGGCCAAGATTAACCTGTCTTTGCCACTAACAATCAAGAACTTTTCATCCATCTTGATTTTGCAGCCAGTGTCTTTCTCAACCTTCTGTATCACTCTTTCTGAAAATAGTGCTCGCACACGACTGTCTCTGGCAGGAACCCTCTGGAAAAAATCTTGGGACTTGCGGTTGGCTCCTAGAGTAGAGGGGCACCCCTATAAATAATAAGGCAACATAAGTCCCAATCATGAAACTTAGTTTAAGAGAACATTAAGGACTATAAGAACCTGGAGAAGGAGGAAACCTTACTGGGAAGTAGCTAGTTATGTGGATTGAAGAGGCAATGCACATTATGAGATTTTAAAATATGGCAGGAAATTAACTCTATTAAGACTTGTAACTACAACTAAAGTATCGAAGATTGCAATCTCCTTTAGTGGCAAACCACTACTATGACACCCATCAAAGAAAGCGAATCTTCAGGTAGACTCTACCCCAAGAATCATAGTTGTCTATTCATAAATATATGTTTTTCCAAAACATCCATCCTGTTACATATCACGCATTGACTAAGAAAGACCAGCATATGCACCAAGGAAGAATTGGTAAAAAGACAGCTCAAAAGATCTGCATAAGAATAAATAAGACCTGAGTAAAATGACCAGATTCGCCACATATTTTACAAATCATCTCTTCTTCTTTCTTCTTCTTCCAGTTCCTCTCAGTAGCTTTTGACTTAGCTTCCCAAACCTTTGCTTCACGGCTAGTAAAGTCAGTTGGAACTGTATTTGGGTCACGAGGTTCATCTTCCTCGTCAGAACCAGAATGAGGCCTTTTGGTTGCTTTTTCTCTATCCTGCGCATTCACGGTAGCAGATCCAGGGGGACCTGTGTACTCTTTGTACAGGTCACGAAAATCATCGTCTATATCAGAATCTGATCTATTAGACATGACGGCAATGATTCCTTTCCTGCATAATGAACCAAAAACCATTAATTACTTTTGAGAAACAATCAGAAAAACAGGGATGAGACATCATAAACAGCTGATAAAGGAAAACAACTCTTAACGCAATAATTCTCACTAGAAAGGTTAACATTGTTATAGAAACACTTCACCAACAGCTACACCTGATACCATCAAGTTACTATATTGCTAGAATAGGAAGCAATACCGGAAATCAACTTCTGGCAAGAAGTTGATTTTTCAACTTCTCTATTAGAAGTTGATTTCTGATAGATAAATGCATTTAGAGCACGCATAGTAACACTTCTCTTCGCCAACAACCGGTAGCGGCAGCTATCGGCGGCGACTGCGGAGACCAAAAGTAATTTTTGAAGCTGAGAAGTAACTTTTTTTTACTTCTCAAATTGGGCAAAAATCCTACCAGAGGTGAAAAAGTCTACCACAAGTAAAAAAATTTACCAAACGGATTTCTACTTCAAAAGTGATTTTACCAAACGGATTTCCCTGCCAGAAGTTGTTTTATTTACCAAAAGTAACTTCTGAAGTGTTATCATGCGCCCCCTTAGCCAGTGAAGAATTTACTATCAACCTTATGGGCACCAGATATTCTGAAACTTCAAGGTTCTCTCATGTGAATCCCAAAGATGAAAAAGAGAGGGTTTCCAGGGCCATTACAAGGAACTGCTCCTCCAGGAGTAGCACAGCCATTCAAGGAAACCACATTAAGCCTCCATAATACTATTCCTTGATGCTAACAGACAAGCTGGACTGCTGTAGAGTCTGACCAACAAACTAAAATCTGGATTGCGACACAACAACATACACATAGTGAAGCAACTTCTAATCAAATACTAGTGAGACATCAACTGCAGAATGCGGTCAAACCATTATAGCCATCAACCACGGTATGGTTCGAGGAATGGAGCTAACCAAAAATGGGAAGAGATACGGGTTGCGGAGAAGAGACATGGCCTAGGACAATCTCAAAGCGCTCTTCGCTATCCAATACCTCATCATGCGACATCTAAAACACAATTGAGCCCACGCATTCTCTGAAAACAACCTATGGTTCATTGCGATGCCCAAGACGCCCCAAGCGCAGGCTCAAAATGAACGGACAATCGCGCACGAAGTTCACTCACAAGCATCCAAAACGAAACAACCGAAATCGGTCCCTACGTATGGGGAAACAAAAGGTATCGATCACAGCAGTAAAACCCAGCGACGGTAATGGCCCGAAGAAGATGAAGTCGAGCAGAGATCGTCACCTCGAGCTAATGCGTTTGCGCGGCGAGTGGAGGGAAAATGAACCCTAGCTGCCGGTTTCTGGTTTCAGGCGATGGACAGTGGTTTAACTGGTCCTCTTCTCTTCTCTTCCCCCTTTTTTCTTTATTGCAATCCCGTTCTGCTCCTTTGCCTTATCATCCGTCCATTAAATTTGTGATTAATATTACAAAAAATCTCAAATTGATACATTCATAATAAATTTATCTTAAATTATTTTTTCGATCATAAAAAAATCCTAAATTAATACATTTATGATAAATTTACTCCAAATTAATTTTTTTGACCATAAAAAATCTCCAAACTATCGTATTTAAGACAAATTTACCCTTTATTAAATTGGATCAATATTGTGAAAAATCTTAAATTGATAAACCTGTGATAAATAGAGAATAAAAATTCCAAACTGGTATACCTGTAAAGTGCCACATGCCATCCAACTAAGCAGTTCGACGTTAAATTTAACAAAAATTAACGGATGGTAAATTCGTCGAAAATATATTAATTTGAGATAAATTTGTCACAAATGTACCAATTTAGGGTTTTTTGAGGTCAAAAAAATAGTTTGGGATAAATTTGTCATAGGTATATAAGTTTAGAGTTTTTCGTGATAAAAAAAATAATTTGAAATAAATTTGTCACAAACATATCAGTTTGGGATTTTTCGTGATATTAACTCTTTTTTTATTGCTCGAAAAAAGCGTATTCCGTTTATTAAGTCACGGTTGAACCCCTAAGAAAAACCCGGTAACATCACTATTTTCTGAGTGGGAGTCGTCAGCTATCTACCCAAAACAAAAGTGAAAAAATAAAAAAAAAGTAAGGCAAAGGCTTTTGACTATGGACGACTTTCTAGTGTGACCATAACGCGGGGTAAGGATTATCGTGAAAAATTGGCCAGTCAATTCCAAACTAATAATAAAAATGTTAATTTAATTTTAAACCTTTTTATTTTATTAATTTATTCATAAACCTTTACATGTTGTTTTAATATAATTTTTTTGGCAAATTTTCATTAGAAATTACCGATGTGGAGACCTAATAATTGCCGCCGTCGCGAGATTAGTTAGACTCACTTTTCATTTTACAATGTTTTGACTTAAAACGCAGGCATTTGCGTTTCTAGATATAAAGCATTTTCAAGCACCTTTTGCTTTCGGCAAACATTTATTAATATTTGACCGATCGACCTTAAACACTGTTCGGTTGAACTGTAAAGGGATGAGATGGTCAATTAAGGAAGCCATAATTGGCCAAAGAAACGAATATCGAAGATTCATTGGTGGCTTCTGCAATGGAATTCCATAGCTAACTCTTTAAAAACAAAATAGGAGAAAGAGGTCGTGTTTGAAAATTTGTCAACAACAGAACTACAGAAGTAGAGACAGATTATATATTTAAAATTACGCGAGATATCTAAAGGTATGATCAATAAACCTCATTCAAAAATGAAATATAGTCAATTTTGTTGGAAGTTTGTTTGTAAAACAAAATTAGAAGCGTTTTCTTTTACATAGAATAAATTGTAGCGCGTGAGATGATACATGAGGTTTTGTTCGTTTCGCGAAAAATGAAGTGTTTCTAGAAAGTGTTTTTCAAAGAGTTATTTTTTCAAAAAATAATAATATTTTTTTATGTTCGGTTGAAACTTGAAAATGAACTGGAAAATATTTCTCGCCGTTTGGTAAGGAAAATCAATTTCCTTTGTACAATTTTTTTAATAATTTTCTATTATTATTTCTTAATTATATTTTTTTCTCTTTATTTTTTATTTTTTACTTTTTTATTTTTTTTAATTTTCTCTTCTTCTTCAACCGGTCGTTAGCTGCAAACTAGGCGAGGGTGGATGATGGCAAGGCTCTCTTGTCGCCGGCAACCAACAGAGGAAGAAAAAAGGAAAAGAAAAAATTCCAAAAATAGATAAATAAATAAATAATCATTAAAAACATATAAAAATCTAAAAGGAAAAGAAAAGAAAAACAAAAAATAACTAAACAGAAAAATAATGTGAAGAAGTTGAGGGAGGAAAGACAACGAAAATATTTTTCTTTTCCCAAAAAAAGGAAATCATTTTTCCTCACAATGTGTTTTTTCTATGAAAGAAAAATGTTTTCCTCGAATTTTCGAATTTCTATAAAATAAATGCTCAAAAAAAATATTTTTGGGAAAGTTATTTTTCTCTAAATGAATGGAGCCTAAGTGTAGAAGTCTTCTATTTTTGCAAATGAAGACAGTGTGCCAAGTGGGCTCTCTATGATGCTCGCATGCAGTAGCGCAATTTTGGCATAATTTTTTTTATTATCAACAATTAATTTTTATTTCAATTCGAACTTATGATTATTTTTATTAACTCTTATGTTCTATTGAAACAATGTGATTATTTACAAATATTTTTACAGTTATTATTTTGTCTTTTGATTTTGAATTTTTTATCTCATCGTTATTAAGCGCTCTTACAATTTCTATGTGTTCAAACATATTTTTGCCATTAATTACTCAACATTCTTATCCAATATGAACACTTCCATTTTCGTTGCTTTCGAAAGATATATAGTCTTTTTTCCAATTGTTTCCCATCGAGAGTTCCTAGAAAAATACTGGAATTGCTACGTGATATTCTCATTTGAGTCTTTATTATATTATGAATATTCTTGCTCGTAACAATTAGGAGCATCGTGGGGTAAATAACTCCTTCAAAAAAATGTATTCACGTCTTAAAGTCTAATTTCATTTTTCTCGATTCATTGATTATTTCCAAACAGTAACTTTTAAGGACAGTTAATCGATCTATGGCCTTACTTGGATTTGATAAATTTTATATCCAAATCACTCCACATTCGGATTAGTTACGAGTGGTAGGTAGATGCTCTCCTATGAGTATAATCTTTTTGTAATATATGTGAACGGACAAGCGGATACTTGTGTACATCTACGAGAACTAATCGAGCAATAATTTATTCCAAGTCATAATAAAAAGAAGATTTTTTTATTGATTGAATAATACAAAGGAGGATTGTATATAGGCTTATCTGACATTTCCTGTAACATGGTAAAAATTTGGCAAATTCATTAACTAAGCAAAACTTAAATTAAAAAGTTGGAAATAGTACATTTTAGCCAAAGAAACAAGATTGGATACCTAGGGTTTTAAAAATTTTCTTTTAAGCCTATTTCGAGCCAAAAATATATAAATAATAAATAATTAAAATTTATTATGGAGTCCATTATTTTAAAAATTTGTGACTCACAATCTATCCTTATTCTTACAATTACACAAAGATTGTTACGTTAGTAAGGTGCCTTGATAAATTTATGGAAGTTAACTCCCGAGAAGACAACAAATCTGCTCAAATATATTTATTGTACTATCGAATTGGCATCATGTTTTTTTTTAACACACAACAATTGAACTAAATTCAAATGATATTAGGGTGCATTTGTTTAACGGAAAAGGAATGATTATGAAAATATTTTCCTAAGAAAGATTGCTTGCATCCGTTAAAAAAAATAAATAATGAAAAATATTTTTTCGTCCACGAAAATATTTAACGTGAATTATCATCGATAACGATAAAATTATTGACCAAATATTTTCAGAGCAAGAGATTATTTTCATAAAAATAATTTTTTAATCTTTTTTTTTTTTGCAAATAAAGTGACCCCAGAGAAGTATACATGTCAACTAATTTTCTACCGGCCGTATGTTCTCTGTACAATCCTTTGGTTAATTCGTGCCTAATTACTGGAGTCGATGCCTACTCTCCAGCGCTAAGTAAACATGACAAGTAGATGTCATCACAGTGTGTGTAACCTAGTGACAAGTGGTGAGGAAATGCCTACTATCTTTTTTTTGGGGTCGTGATTTTCGAAGGGTGACAAATAAAAGAGCGCTCCCCGCTGTGATCTATAGCGAGTTAAGTTACCCGCAAGCTGGTTAACTAGTATTGTGCAATGCATAGGCTAGCAAGGCAAGGGCCAAAACTCTAATAACTCAGTATGAATTGTTACTATGCGAGCCTACTCGATAATAGCCATTTAAAGATAACGTGCAATTTATCTTCTCGATCATTACCTCTTTAAATGAAGAGGAAATTTCCTTTTATATCAAGGAATACTCTCGAATTTTACGTCTCAAAGTTTAGATGGTGGAGTTTAATATCTAGAAATTAATAGTTAACAAAATGTACATTTTATGCATCTAAATCCAAAATTGAATAGTCTACGGAAAATAAAAGAATAGAAGAGTCAAATATTCAAACGAACGGGATCATATTCGCGTCACCGTCGACCTGGGCTCGCTGCATTCCGACTTACAGATTGGAGGCGATCGAGAAATGGATCACCGCTATGCGCGATAAAGATCCAAGTTCTCTCGATCCCTTTTCTCGCGATACAATGCCTCGAATCTCTCTTGTTCGTCTTCTCCTTCTCCTTCTCCTCTCTCTTTGGCCGACCGCTCAGGTCAGCTCGCACCAGGAATCGGGCGAGTGGAGCTGCGAGCACGAGTCGGAGGTCCGAATCGAGGCCGGCTTCAAGCCCGGAATCATCACTTTGGATGGGCACGGCGACGATTGGAAGGATATCGAGGGGTCTGAGTTCTCTCTGCTCCCAGCACTCGACCCAGATGCCGACAAGGAGTACGGCGGTGGGAAAATGACCGTCAAGGTGCGTATTCGCGACGAATTTGACGAGAAGGATGACGTCTGTGGTTGATTTTCTGCTTTTCTGCTTGTGTTGGATGTTGAGTTTGGTAGGTTGATGAAGCCTGTTCGCATGGTGGCAGGCTCTGCACGATGGGACTAGCGTGTTCTTCTTGTTGCAGGTTGATGGGAACTATGTTTACTCTAAAGGGTGAGCTTAAATTTGATGTAATTCAAAGCATGTTGAGTGGTGTGGTGCTGGTGATGTCCTTCCTTTCCTTTTCTTTTTGCTTTTTTGGAGTTACTGTTTTGTTCGCCAATTCAGCATCGTTAGTGACAGTGTCAAATCTCGCAAGAAAGTGGGAATCTGAAGATACTTTCGTTGCCACGACTGGAGATATGATTATGTACTAGAAAATATTGCCAAACTTGTTGTGATGCATTCTCTTCAGTGAGCTTAGGTCCGGTCCTTTAGTTCTCTGTTCAGATTTAAGCTGCTCCATGTATCTTTTCGCGTGTTATTTACTGTCACAATACGAGATCAAGGCCGACTTATCTAAACACTTAAAACTGTTAAAAGATGAATGGTTAATACCTAAATTCTCTAACACGTCTCCTATACGCTCGCTAGGTTTTTGCGTGAGACCGATGTGTGGAAATTGACTATTCACACGCTTTCATTTAACAACTTAATCTTTCGGATCAGTTGGCATTAGTCTCACAAATATTTCCCAAATAAAGGATGCTTTCCAAAATGAGATTCCTCATTCTTTTCTTTTCATTAGAGTCCTATCATGGAAGATTTGGATTGACTTGATTTTCCTTTTGGCAATGCAGGGAGAGCCGCAAATGCCCCTCAGTTTCTCTAATGTTCCAAATTGGTGATAGTGCCTCCTATCATGATGTAATTGTTGTTACTTTTATTGAAGCTTCCTACATATTCCCCCCTTCCCTGATATATGTGATTTAAATTTTCGTAGTTTTTCATCATCTGTGGATGTTATTAGTTATGCTCAGGAGTGCAGGTTCCTTTAGAACTGAATGTAGCTATGCTTATGTTTTAACTAGATGGGAGGGTGTAAGGAAGGAACTCATACATGCACAAACAAAACATGCAAAGACCATGAAGTTGACATCATGCACTTTTCAATTGGGAATGCCATTCCTGGGCGACTTTATGGTGGAAATCCAATAGACAATGGAGAGGGAAACGGCGGTGACAGGTGACATGCTGCAGTTTTTTATATTTTGACCTTCACAAAAGTGCCACATATTCCATTGTCGGATTGTTGTGAACCAATAGGTAGTTGCTACTGTTATATGAAGTCATTTGCTTGCTATCAACAGATATGGCCATCTGGTTGATCTTTATGCTTGGAGTCCACATTGTAGATACATTGATGGAACTGGTCCTACGGGTATGTCATCGATTTTTCAGCTCACTTTCCGTTGTCTTCCCAATACTAAGAACCGCCACTGTAACTTCTAGTATTAGTTGGGTTTGCCTGCATGGATGCTTTGTAGACATGTTACTCTATTTGATTGCAAATTCTGATAAACTGAAGATCTCTCTTCAAATAATGCATTTATGCAGTTTTAGTTCTTCTACGCAACTTACGTGTGGCTGTCACCAAGTTGCATATTCTCAGTAGGGCGTGCCATGATCGCCGTCTCAAACAATTTTGTCCTCTTTTCGTAGCCACATGACTTTTCTTCAAGTGCGCTCATGTCCAATGTCTTTTCTTGAGCGAACCGCTTGACCCAGTCTCCAAATCTTCCGTGTCTTTTTTAAACCATTACCTTAGGTACATGATCGTACAATCTGTTCTTACAATCAATGGATTGCATTATTGTCTTATGGGCTGTGCCCTTTAACTTAAAAGAATTTTACAATTCCATGAGATATCAGATGTGCGCTGCATTCTCCATTCTTTCGCAATCAAGAGACCATGATCAACTGCTTTTTGGTTCCTTGTTTATATTATTCTTTTTTAGTTGGGCCATAGCGTCCACTTTTTTTATTGCTTCTTTTGGTCATTGAATTTTCAGTCTTGGTATTTTGTATATGACTGAGTCCAAGAAAACTTATGTTATGTTAGACAAACCATTTTCAAAAGCTTAAGCTGTTAAGCAACGGGTTCACGATATCTATGAGCACATTCTTATGAGTCCCCTTCATTTGTTAGTGGATTTTTATTTAAAATACAAGATGTGGATGTAACTGCATCGAACAGACAATAGGAGGTAGGAAAACAGAATGACAATACTAATAAATAGGAAAAAAACAAAAAGGGGGCTCTATTAGGATTCACACTCATGACTTGGGTTCCTGATATCATGTTTTCCATATCGTGTCTCTTAGAAATTCAAACCGCTAGGAAACGGATCCACGATGGTATAAAATTAAAATGCTCCAAAGCTATCCTCCCCACTACTAGTTTCCTATGTTCATTTTGGATTTTCATCCTCTGCCACTTTAGCAATGGCAGAATGGGAATGCTACCCTAGGTACTCTTGGTAAGTCATTATTACAGGAGCATACAGCAACCGAGTGTTGTTGATAGATCAGCTTTTGATAGTTGTTGCTTCCATTGTGCCGTGGCTGACATTCTCAGTGTAACTACTTCTATTGATAACTTATAGAGCATATTGGGGAAGGCAGGAAACAGATCATAAAGGTTGTGTGTGGTAAATTAGGGTTTATGTTCTACGGCGTGATTCTTTATCTTCGAAAAATGCTGCTGAGTTGGATTTTGTTACATTCGTACCATTTTTTAAGTTTGTGGCAGATAGAACTGTATCACTGAGGTAAGGAATCCCCAGTTTTCTCCAATTCACCATGAGAAATAGAAGGACAGATCTTCAAGCCCTGGCAGGTCCATGTGATTCCTTGCACAAAGATTCACAAATAAACTGGCATCAGTCCATTATTTTTAATGCCATCAATGTTTTTGTAGATTCCAATATGTGTATTTGTGCTTAGTTCTTTCCACTCAATTCCCATGCCGATTCTAGATAAATCGACCTTCTTTTACCATTCCCTTGCATATACCAAAAACTAAAAGTAATTCAATAAAATATGGTTAACTATTGGTGGCTTTCGTGAATTAGTACTCTAACCGAGTAGTGCTCTAGTACTGTGCAAAACAAGTGCTCTCCATTTCTTTAAGAGAAGTGGTTCGTAATGCTAATTGTGTATAGCTCAAGCATTACTTTTTGATAAATCAAATAGAGCTACTCACTTGTCTGGATAGGCGACAAAAGAAGCCTGGGGGAGAGGGCAGGGAGGGGTGGGGTTGAAAAAGGATACCGGACAATTCAATGGTCTCTTGTCAATTCATATCCAATGGCGTATTAATTTGTAACTTTTCATGAGTGCCTTAAGGGAAAGTTTTCCTTTCTTTTAATGCAACTGGGAAATTTTCTAGGCATCCCTGCTTGATGTCCTTGACTGAAGTTACTTCCCGCTTTGCTTCTTGGTCCATTTGTCCCTCTTCCCACAAAATAGTATGAAACAGTAGGAAGAGACTAATGAACATGCCAACCTTTCACTTTTTAATCTACAAAGATAAGAAGAGATTAGGTCGCTAATACTTGACTGGTTTCTGTCAGGGAATGACTCCAGTGCACAGAATAACTGGAATGGAGCATGGTGGCATAGCGGCTTCACTGTTCACTCAGGTAGTTCCCTGATTTCTATTTTTGTATTCAGTTGTATATGCCTCGCCCAACTTTCTCCCACTGCTTCAACCAAGCTTTCCAATCTCAATTGGCCCCAAGCTACTCTGTATTGCCTTAACCTACTCTGTATTGCCTTAACTAAGATGAAGGCATCCGGAGCCAAGGTTGTGTAGAGTTGAGAAGTTCTAGTTCTAAACACAGAGATGAAACTGAGGCACTGGTCCGCCGTGACTTATTATTTGTCAAGCTTAAAGTTGATAAAAACCAACCTAGGCTTTTGACAGTTCCCTCTTATGTACTGGTGCAGATGAGTCTATGCACCATACTTTCTCATGTTTACCATGGCTGGGATTCTCTCTCAGGTTTTGTGGAGGAAGACAGTCCATATGCTTCAGATGGTCAGAAGGGCACATATTACTTTGAATTCTCTAGGCCTTTGCGAACTATGGATCGCATGCAACAGGTGAGAAACTTGTTGTTTATTCAGATGTCATTTTACTGCAATATGCCAGCATTATGCATCATGAGTATATCACAAAATTCCATGTTGTTTTGATAGAAATTTATCTAGAAAGTGAAACTATTTCAAAATGTTGTTAGCACTGTACTAAAGCTGGATATCAGTTGACTGCCTCTGTGTCAAATGCTAAAGTATATAGCTGTTAGGTACTTCGAATCTTTCAGGTTTGATACACAGAACATCTACTTGTGTGATACCTCAAAGTTTTCTGGCTCATTCAACTTTGCAAAATGCTCGGCAGCTCCAGTGTTTGATTTACCCCGTGCTGAAAGCTTTCGAATTGTCTTGGAGATGCCTCTTTGTTGCTGAACATACTGAGACCATCTTTATATGCATGATAGTAGACCTACTGGATGTTACTGTCCACGGAATATTCAATTTTTTCATCTGTTAGTGTCCTATTTACACATCAGCTATTTCATTCGATAATTGTCCAAGCATTGTGAACCTGTGGTATAACAAGGGAGATCTGATATAACTAGCCATACCTGACTTGTGCAGGATGCCCAGTTCACTATAGGTAAATCGAGCAAGATGTCAGTGGCATTCTGGTATCCCATCAATGGGAACCCGTGGCATGGGTCAGGGCACTTCTCCATCAACTGTGACTGGGTACCTCTGGACATATCGTTAGGAGGCTTGTCCCTCACAAGGACGGCATCACAAAGTTCATGGGATGCCACTACGGCCTTCTCTCTGTTGTTGTCGGTGGTCTCGTTGTGTCTATCCGTTTTCGTGATGTACCGCGTCTTTGGACCCCGGAGTGTTCCATATAAACCCATGGAAGTAGCTCTAGGGTAGAGTCGTAGAACAGTCCTGGCATTGTACTATTAGATTTGTACTACTTGGATCAGTACCACTTCCTATGGTTCAACTTTGCCTGTGCTTTCTATATGATGTTTCTTTTTAAATTGAGATGGCTTGTTGGGTTGTGTTCTCCCTTTTAGTGGCGTCACCGCCGCCTCATGCTCATGGTGGTGCAGCTTTTCACTGCTTTATTGCTTCCTTCTAAATTCATTTGTCCATGCTGTTTTCCCCCGCTTGAATAGAGGCATTACTGTTGGGGGTCTACTCATCAATAAGGAATCTTTCTTCTTAATAGCATTCATAACTGAACTCAGGTTTTGGTAGCCTCACTAAGTCTATTAGCCCGGATCATAACTTTTAATGAACAAAGTGCAAAATAATGCATTCAATTTGAGACCAAGTTTTCTGAGCTTTGATCTTGTAGGGGAATTATTCGACTTCCTAGCAATTGATGCACTTGGATTCCCCCATCAATTATTCAACTTTCTAGTAAAACAAGCGATGTGACAGAGAGATACGCCTTGGTACATTGGGATAGAGCCATATCAATTTACTCTAGTAAAGCTTCGAACATCAAAGTTTAAAGAGCGGAAGCAATGGAGAATTCCCCATTTCAAATCGACAGCATAATGCATAAATCTAATCCACATTTTTAAAAAATAAGGGAAAATTCAAATAAGGGCCTGCATGCCCTCATTGTTTCAGGATCTAACTAAAAGCATTTCATCATTTACATTTTTTGGCGAGGGCCGGCCTCGCTTGGGCAAGGACTGCGAGGGTGGTCTCATGTTGCCTTCCCCAATGGTAGGAAGGAAAAAAAGAACTAAAAGAAAAAAATTCAAAAAAATATAAATGAAAAAATTGCCCTTTATCATACTCTTATGTAAAATAAGGAAGACACTTCGGTTCTTTATTAGAAACAAAGCCCACTTTAGGTTTTTATTCTAGAAAATGAGGATACTTGATGCCTTTATTTGAAATTTTCTCAAAAAATAGGGACAAGCAAAGAACGAAGGAATTAAAACGGAATTCTGATATAGAAGCTGTGCAAAGTAAGGGATTAACAATTAGTTTTTAGAAGCTGGTTATTGACTCCAAATGACACCCGATGGGGTATAAGCAGAGGTAATGTGACTGACACCCAATAGGGTATACGTAGAGCTAATGTACCACCCGATGTGGCATCTCAACCTTGGTTCGCAAGTGCTCTCCACCCAATGTCTCGACGGCAGAACCCTCCCGGCCAGTCGATGGCTTCAATTGCTTGGTAAGCCCTTTCGCGTGCTTCTTCCAAATTTTTCCCCTTGGCAGTGACTCCGAGAACACGACCGCCAGTCGCGACGATATTGCCATCCGAGTCAAAAGCTGTTCCCGGTGGAGGAGTATCTTCACAGACGGGCCAACAACTTCTGCTCTTTCATGATTCCATATCAGGCTTCCCTTATCATAAGCCCCTGGATAGCCCTTGCTTACCATGACCACCGCCATGGCGGATTCGGAGGACCACCTGAGCTTCACTCCAGTCACATCTCCCCTACAAGCTGCCAGCATTGCTTGTACCAAATCCGATTCCGACTGGGCCATCAATACCTACGTGACCAGAAAAATCTAGGGATCGGGGATTAGGTCATGTCGGTGTTTCTACCGACGCCCTTTCGGCACTAAAGTTGAGTATTTTTCTATATGTGTTTCATGCAAATTTTTAATTGGTAAGCCAAAGCTAAGTGTTCATGCATGTTTTTTTCTTTCAAAATTTCTAAAATTAGACTAAGTTTAAAATACTTAAATCTAGGAAAATTAAAACCAATGAAATCAAATGCACAATCAAGGAATCATAGCATTGATAAATCACATCATAAAACCCTAATGAAGCCCTAACGGTTTAAATAAATGCGGGTTGGGTTTAATTTCAAAGGTATTTATAATTTTCTTAAAAAAATAAATCTATGAAGTGTAAGAAATCTAAGTCCAAATTTATGAAAATAATATCAAACTAACCTAATCTAAGCTTTTTCTATTTTTAGGGATTTTCTAAATTTTTTTAAGAATTTCTTCCAAAATTTTTTAATTGTTAATTTTATTTTTTATTGTCTCATATATTTTTCTTTGAAAATGAGACCTCGTTCTATTTTTAATCGAGGAAAAAAGTGATAAGAGAACCGAAAAGAAAAGGCAATGAGAGGACTGAAAAGAAAAAGTGAGAGATGAGGATTGATTCTTAAAAGTGATTTTTTTTTCAAAATCAACTTTTTTTATTCTTGTTTTTTCTCCAAAACTATTTTCGAAAACAGAATCAAAATCATTTACGTTATAAAAAATGATTCTCATCTTTTTTTGTTCCGAGAAACAGAATCAAACAATCAAAATTATTGCCATGTAGGCCCTAAGTGCTTTAAACAAAACACGCTATGATAGTGTGTAGATCTACAGTTGAAATTGTATCGTATTTGACATTATTAGGAATCATTTCCCTTTTCGAATACGCTATAAGGTTTATTTGTTTGGCCGCTAAAATTCAAAATATGGCCCGAACTTTAAAAATTGCAAAAAAATAATAATTTATATGTCAATAACAAGTATGGGACAGCGCTTGGAGAAAAGAGAGTGTGGAAGAAAACATTAGCACGGAGAAGGAACTCATGTCCTCTCTCTTCTCTTTCCTAAAAAAAAATTACAAGTCTAATAATCTGATATTATCATCAGTTATTTTTCATCACGCGAATTTTCAATCAATAAGTATTTTATAAAAAATATGCGATCATGGTGTGTAAATTTATGATTAAGATTTTACCATTCCTTATAATATTATTAGGAAAATAGTTTCCTTCGCAAAAATAGTAAAAAATAAAATAAATCAGAAATAGCGCATGCAAAGAAAGGCGCGTGGAAGAAAGACATAACGCGACAGTGATTGGTTCGTACTCCCTCGGCAAGTTTGCTCTCTCCACTTCTGCCATTAACGAGTATTAACAATATGATATTATTATCGATTATTTTTCATCACACGAATTATCAATTAATAAGTATTTTATAAGAAATATGCGATGTATAAATTTACGATTGAGATTGTACGGTTCCTTATAATATTATCAGGAAAATAGTTCCCTTAGCAAAAATAGCAAAAAATAAAATAAATCAGAAATAGCGCATGCAGAGAAAGGCGCGGGGAAGAAAGAAATAACGCGACAGTGATTGGTTCGTACTCCGTCGGCAAGTTTGCTCACTGCACTTCTGCCAAAGAATATCACGAAGCAGTCGATTTGTTCCTCAGTCTCCATTTTCGTTTCCAAGCTTTCTTCTCTCCTCTTTTCCTCCGTTTTTGTCTGCTTCTTTCTCCTCCTCACTAAACCTCCGCCATTTTCGTTTCCAAGCTTTCTTCTCTCCTTGGCCACGACGACAACAAAAAATGTCTTCACAACCCCACATTTTAGTTCCCAAGCCTTCTTCCACCCCGACAGCTGAGTTACTGCGGGCGTTCGTGTATTTCTCTTTTGTTCTTCTTCTTCCTTTTGTGTTTGAAGTTTCTCTTTGTTCACGATCTCCTCTGTCATTTGTTCGTTCAGATTTCGCCGGCAGCCGCCTCAACTTGGCCCACAAGCCCTACTCCCCTCCTCCGTGGGCTTCTCGCCTCCATCTGATATCTACTCACGTTGTCTCTCTCGCTCGTGTAAGTCCGTTTTCCGTTGATATATTGACTGATAGTTGCAAAGATTCTTTTCTCCATGGAAATGATGAGCAATGTTGACATCAGAAACTGCCTTACTCACCGGCGGGAAGCCTGACAGAGAAATTGGCTAGGATTGCTTTTGTTTTCGGTGAGCATATCTTCTTACGTTTCCGCCACTTTGGGTTGTTGTGGTTTTCGGATGCATGGTGTTTCAAACTTGCGATGTGCATATCCCCGCTCTTCCATGTCCGGTGATAGACTATATGCTAGATCGTTTTTTCTGTAGGCTCTCAGTTTCTCCTTTCTCTATGTTTGTTTCAGTCTATTCTATTCCTTCAAAACTGAACTGACTTCTCAGTAGCTCCATGATGTTAATTCCAACATCAACATTGCACTGCAAATGCATCTTGTTTCATTAGTAGGGGCCATTATGTGTGACCAATTTCAATTATGAACGTTTAACAGCTTTAGCTCTTAAGATGTTACACAGTATAGAGAAGTTATCTTTGATATTAAATACTTGTAATTGTTGTGTTAGAACCCGGGAACTCTAGCATCACGATGGTTCACATGCCTTTGGTTTTGCAAAGTCGCTCTAGAAATTTGCAAGGTGCTGTCTGGCTTCACCCCTTCCGAACATTTAGCTTTTACATCATAGAGGTTCTTTTATATCCTTCGTTATTACCTTGATTAGTTGTATATTCCATAAGCAGATGTTGATTGGTATTCGATGGTTGAAGTGCCATAATCAGCTTATTTGGGGTGTTTCTTTTTTTCATCGTTTCAGAAGTTACGCAGTAATTACTCTTTTGATGAAACAATAAAGGCCTTTTCAACCTGTTTTATTTGGCTAAATCAGGCAGTGGAAAGGGTACCCGACGTGTGAATTTCGTTCAGCACTTTGGCTTTACCCATCCCAATACCACTGCCAGTGATCTTCTCCAAGCCGAATTCCAATCTGGTTACGGAATTGGGTAAATTATGCTCTATCCTTGACCTTCTATTATTTCTTTTTCTCTCATCAGTTTGATCTATTAATTCACGAAATCGGTACAGTATCTTTAGTGATACTTTTTCGCAATAGATTCTTTTGATTCTGTTGTTTACAAAACCATCATTATATGACTCTTAATTAACGATTGCCTTTGAGCTGAGCATCACACCATAAATGGTACAATATGTAATCGACACGGATCAACCAAACATCAGCAGATGCACAAAATGAGCGGATGCATGTCATAAGAGCTATTTCTTAGAACTACTTGTGCAGGCCGGATGATCCCCCAAAATTTCTCTTCCAATTGGCAGAACTATGATCTGGAATATGATTAAGGAGGGAAAGATTTTCCCAGCGGAAGTGTCAATCAAGCTCCTGCCAAAAGCCACGCAGGAAAGTGGAAATGACAAGTTCCTTACCGATGGTTTCACTCTGAATGAGGAAAGTCGTGCGGCATTTGAAGCTGTTGTAAGTTTGACCGCACCTATTCTTATCTGAAAATAACGTTACTCTGATCTCAGTAGCATTATAGTATCATCCAACACAGTTCAAATGTGATCCTACTGTTTGTTGATCTTCCTTCCTAAGGGATTGACTAGTAAAACTTCTGCAGACTAAGATTGAGCCAGAATTCGCGTTGTTTCTTGATAGTCGTGTAAAAGAGATGGGAAGGTGCTTGTTGAGCCAGAGTCAGGTCTGGCAATTACTTCTCCTTCACCTTTCCTTAGGAGACGATTTACATTCTTGCGCTTGCCATCTTTCCAGCTCATCCAATCACTTTAGATGTCTGATGCCTTTCCACTATTTCTTACTGGTTGGTTTTGAAGGGAAGAGAAGATGACAACACAGAAGCACAAAGGAAAAGGTCTGAGGCAGTCTTGGAGTCTAGCCTCCCAGTTACTGGTCATTACAATTCCATGGGAAATGTCAGAAAGGCGAGGAAATTTCTAAATGTGTTGAAACCTTCTGTAGGTGTGTATGACATGATCTGGTTGCATCGTTTCATTCAGTTGCTTATTTGTTTTAGCATTTATTAAGATTGATGCTAGAAAGCCTATTGGAGAGGCGTTTGAGGCTGTAAAAACTGTTTTCACCTCAAAAGCTGAGAAGCTAATGCGCCACACTTGTACTTTTCTTAGGGGCTTCGTTTGCTGTGAAAATCACTGTAAGGAATGATACAATTGTGGGCTGGATCATCTTCAAATGTTTGTTAAATGCTGTTTGTTCATGCTGTCCCTCTAATACCTCCTAGAGAACCAGTACTTGTAATAATGTCTCATGAGATTATTTGGCATGATGATAGTTTGGAACAAGCCTTTTATTTCCACAGCCATACCGAATGTCGGGCAGCCTCTCAGCACGGTTACCATCCTCGGCTGCGGTTCAATCTATGTCTAAATCAGTACCCGTATCACCTCCCTCAAGGGACGATGGCGGTAGGGGAATCTGTCTCTCGCAGTTCTTTTCCTCCTCCTTTTTATTTTTATTTTTCCGTATTTTGTTCTCTTATGAACTTCCCTTTCTCTCCTCTGCTGTTTTATTTTTTCATTCACCTGTTATCTTGTGTTATATCCTGTCTTTGTACTAGGGAGAGTAGTTGCTCTAGTGATAGGCGCCGGCGGAAGGGAGCATGCACTCTGCTTCGCCTTGCAGCGGTCCCCATCGTGCAAGGCTGTCTTCTGTGCGCCAGGAAATGCTGGCATTTCCAGCTCTGGAAATGCCGTTTGCCTTCCGGAGCTGGACATTTCTGACAGTTCGGCTGTCATATCTGTCTGTCATGAGCTGGGAATCGACCTCGTAGTGGTTGGGCCCGAGGCTCCTCTTGTTTCTGGAATTGTGGACGATCTTGCTAGAGCAGGAATTCTTAGCTTTGGCCCCTCATCCAAAGCCGCTGCTTTAGAGGGCTCTAAAAGCTTCTTCAAGAGCATATGCGACAAGTACAAAATCCCCACGGCCAAGGTTGTCTTCATTTTTATTGGAAGGATGAAATCTTAATTAATTGACATACTAGGATTTGTGGGGCATAATGCTTTAGCCTGTTGGAGGTTGGTTTTGATTGAGAAGGACATAAGGACTAGCATTTGTCGTGGAATCTAAGCTACTTTTAGCTTTGCATCATAGTGATTTCCACAATACCGCCACAATGATATTTGTCTGAGATTTGTGATCACCGCAACTGTCGCCTTTGCATTGGCTGCTTCTTCAGTTTATCTCATGAATAAGACCCATTTTTTAAACTGATTCTTTCTTTTAAATGCTCGTGCAGTATAAAGTTTTCACCGATCCATTTGCCGCAAACCAATGCGTCAAGGAGGAAGGGGTGCCAATTGTTCTAAAAGCCGATGGGTTGGCTGCTGGGAAGGCAGTTGTTATTGCCATGACTTTGGAGGAGGCATGTGACGCTATTGACTCAATCCTTGTGAAGGGTGCTTTTGGCTCTGCAGGTAGAAAGCTCGTTGTTGAGGAGTATCTCGATGGAGAAGAAATCACTTTTCATGCCCTGGTAGATGGAGAGACTGCCTTGGCATTGGAATCTACTTCTGATCATTCACGAGTTGGGGAAGGTGATACTGGTCCAAATACCGGTGGAATGGGTGCATATTCTCCGGTGCCAAGCATAACTCCTGAATTTGGGTCTCTAGTGATGGAATCCATCATTTCCCCTATCGTCAAAGGTATGGCAGCCGAGGGTCGAAAGTTTGTGGGAGTTCTCAATGCTGGGCTTATGGTAGAGAAGAAGTCCGGATTGCCTAAATTGTTTGAGTGCAATACACGCTTTGGAGATCCCGAGTGCCAGGTTAGTTGATGGATCTAATAAGTTATCGATTTGCAAATTGAGCGTCCACCTTATAGAATCAGTCAGCCACAGTACATGCATATCCGTTTCCATCTCCTCCACATGCTCACGCCCATGCATTCACATCATCAAAATAAAGACTCCGAACACGTGTGGGCTCAGGTTGACTTGCCAATGGGATTAAATATTCATGGAGTAACATGCCAATCCTCTGGCTTATATATACACACATTCTCCCTCTCTTTTATCATCGTACAATGTCTGACTTTTTCCTCCCATTTTTTTTTTCCCAATTCCCTACAAGTACCGTACTTGGTTTGGCATTTGCTCACTGTATTTTCTTAGCTTGACAACTTGAAGTTGAGAGTTGGTTGAATCGCTTCCAATCAACTGTAACAAATGGACGAGCTCCCATGTTTCCCAGTTCCCTTATGTGCTCAATCACCATTGATCCCTCTTCATACGCAGATGTTGATGGTTCGCTTGGAGTCGGACTTGGTACAAGTGTTGCTGGCAGCATGTAGGGGAGAGCTGAGCAAAGTGACGCTCAATTGGTCCCCCGAAGCTGCCATGGTGGTGGTAATGGCGAGCAAGGGCTATCCAGGCGTCTATGAAATAGGGACTGTGATTCAAAATCTTACAGCAGCAGAGCTAGTGGCTCCATCTGTGAAGATATTTCACGCCAACACAGCTTTTGACTCGGACGGCAATTTCATTGCGGCTGGAGGTCGCGTTCTTGGTGTCACTGCCAAGGGGAGGAATTTGGAAGAAGCTCGTGACAGAGCTTACCAAGCAGTGGAAGCCATCAACTGGCCAGGAGGATTCTATCGACGGGATATTGGGTCGAGAGTACTCCCAAAGAAGCAATCCGAAAAGTAATGTTGAGCTTGTGTCGCCAAATAGATTTGCTGGGGGAAATGAGAGACCCGACATGTTTACCCTTTTTATCAAATCCCTTTGGATTCTATCTCATCACTAAAACGATGTCTTCTGGAATGTTTAGGGATGTTAAGTAGTTCTACACTCTCAAATGTGCATTAGACCTACGAAGCGGGTAAGTCAAATTGGATTATAAATGATCCAACTTAAATAAATTCATTGAACCTATTTACGACACATTTATTACTTAAGTAGCATCAACACATATATACGACACAACACGTCGATACGTCATCTCTCAAAAATAGAAAATTTCGTCATGTTAACACGTGTTTGTCAAGTAAATATTATCTACATGATAAATTATTATTTCTAAAAAATTTACCAAAAGAGCTTTTATGCACCAGGGACTCTCGATGCCGTATGAATATCTCCGCCCCCGGCTTTGCTCGCTTCTCAACGCCACCAGATTTTGCTCCCGTGAACCCTCTCGCTTGGCGATCCGCGTTGCAACTCGCAGCCCCGCTGTCCCCTCTCAAACGAGCTCCGGCGATCCTAAGCAACCGTCCTCCTTCTTCTCCTTCTAGATTTGCCTTGCTTTTTTCTATCACGTTACCGAGCTCCGGAGCTCGTGGATCCGCCGTTTCTCCTGCGTCAGTCCCTGATTTGCCTCGCATTCGCCGATTCTTTTGCGTCAGCCCCCGATTTCCCTTTCTCCTTTTTTCTTTCCCTCCTCCTCTCTCCCTCGTCCCTCTCATCGCCCTAGACGCCCTACTCCCCGTCATCTCTGCTCTCCAGCTCCGCGCTGTCCCCAGCGAGATGTGACCCCAATATCACCATAGCAGCTGTCGGGGAGGCCGATGAAGCACGTGAGGAGTTGGGTCATGACCGGCCCCATCGACTAGCATGTTGCCGGAGACAACATGTCGGATGTTCCAACACACGTTGATCATGTGTTGGGATGCATGTTCGAGCGTGTCAAACGCATGTTGATGTCGGTGTCGGACACTGACGTGGCCACTCCATCGGCACTTTCCCGCTTCATAATTTATTACAACATAAGTCTAGTCAATCATAACCAATCATACCCGATTAATTTATATTATTAAAATACTTCCATATTTAAATTAATCTAAAACAACATATTTTTATAAATATTTTAAATAAATTATAATGTTGCAAGGCTATGAACAATTTTTTTATAGTCTTTAGAAAAAAAAAATTCTGAATTTTATTTTTTTATTTTAATATTTTTCTAAGTCTAGCGAGGATGGTCCCCCCTCCCCCACTTTGGCTCACGTAGATACGATAAAGGAAAAAGAAAGGAAGAAAAAAGGAAATTAAAATCAAATAAAACATATAAAAAGTTAGAAAATAAAAAAAAACATGTTCATAATGAGATTTAAGTTTGTTAGGTAATCCATTTATAATCATTTAAGACTCATTAAGTTATTAGTTAATCCTCTTATGATTTAGACCCGAAAAAAAAACCTATTATGATCCACTTATAATTATTTTTAAAACTCAAGACAATTTATTTTTTAGCACACAATTATATATTGATTAAAATATGAGTTTTATACTCATTTCACTACTTCTGGACATGTGAGTATAGGAAAAAATATTAGGTGGACCGGGACTAATGGGCCTCGGCCAATCAAAAGAGGACACGTGTACTCTCCTATCCCTTCTCCCTTCTCTCTCTTCTGTCCCGCTTTTCTCTGTCCTCTATCTCTTGTGTCTGTCTCTCTCCTCTAGGAAAGGACACCGTGAGCCAGTGGTCCCGGACCACCCAATATCTTCTCTTGGGTATGGGTATAGGGTGGTTTATATTGAAGTGGATTGGTGGACTACGATGATTACTGCCCATTAAGCGAGAGTTGCGCTGACTGCTCGATGGAAAGGTGCACGGGAGGATCTTTCCTCAAAGCGAGGAGGGAAAGTGAGGGAAAAAGAAGAGGAGAAACCATTTTGGAGAGCCGACCCTGCTTGGACATGGCCCCTCGAGCAGCTTGGACCTCCAACATTATGATCCCTACCTGCCAAGATGGAACCATCAGGAGAGGAATGGTTTGCGGCATCAACTGTCGTAGTACATCCTTGATGCTAACAAGATCTTGCATCTGAGAAATAAATGAGGAATAACAAAGGACACTAGAAATTTTCGTGATTCGTTAATAATGTCGGCACCTACTTAATTGGAAGAGCCATCATTAGATGATCTACTAATTAATTGGAGAATACATAATGACAATCTCTCACATGCTCAAGTGTTTCACGCACCTAGATTCAGTCCAACTGTCCAAGGAAGTTCACAAATATTATCTCACAATCTATTAATGAGAACTCACTCGGAAAATTTATAGAGAGAAATATGATATTTCCCTTATTTGCTTTGCTGTATCTAATATTGGAGTGTGCGTGTGTATATTATCCAAAGGAGGAAACATTTTTTAGGAACCTATCCAAACTATGAAACTTGCTCAAACTAGAGACATATTTTCAACAATATGCATCTTGGCTCGATGTTTGAGCCATCACAGAGCTCATCATCCATGTCGGCTCTCTCAACGCCTCGACAAGCGCTCAACTATCACAAACGTCTATCCCAAGCAGAGCTTGAACTTATTCGAAGGAATGAAGTCAGTCCACATCCCCTTAGGATCCTCCATCTCAAAAAGCTTCTTTGGGGTCACATGTTCTTCCAACATGCTAATTCTAAAGGAGAAATCTTGGACACCAACGAGCTCGGTTCTCCAACGATATCTCTAACTTCTATCAAACATCAAGCCACCAGCACTAACCAAGTCATTAGACCACACCATCTCTTCAACTCCTAATATAGTCACCAGGTCTCTCGATGACATATTTCAAAACACAGCACCAAATAACAAAAGTAAAGACATAACTGCTGAATAATTGACCATCTTTCAGATTTCTTGCATCATGTTCATAATCCAAGTTACTGTCACAATACCTAAACTACACCCTCCAAAACAAACTTCAATGTCTCTTAACCCCAATAAAATTAGAAGGATCCACTTCACAACATAAAAATGATATACTTGGATTAATCAAGGACGAGCATGGTTCTAAGGTAAACCGGGGTCTGGAGTATCGAATTGGTGTTTCTCATGGTAGATTTTAGGTTTCGAAAATCTGAAACCAACTCCGACAAGTAGGTTCTAGGAGGTGGAACCTAGAACCTATTTTGTGATTTTCTTGTTTTATGTCTTAACCCAATCCTACTATATTTCATAGCATGCAAAGATGCCTATGTAATCTAGGACCATTAATCTAAGCTTCCATTTCTAGCGATATCCATAATCGAGACTTTTATTTTGTTGATGTTTTGTATATTTATGAGTTATGGTCAGTAATTGTAGAAGCAAATAGTAGTCCTTAGAAGTGATAATTCACTCCAATCATTCACTTAAGAATACATATGGAATATGGATGGACCCTAGAATCGATCCTGGAACCTTTGACAACGTGATATTTCTCTGTTTCTTTGCGTTTGAATTTTTTCTTATTGTTCTGGTGATGATTTTAGTCATTTGTCCAATTTTGTTTTTTTGAGTTTCTGGGTGGTCCGCCGACTTCCTCACCGAGAAGCCTTACCACCCTCCGACCCCGGCGCCTTATCTCACTCCCATCCCGTCTCGTGTTGTCCTTATTGGACATTGAAGAATTTGCTTGGGCAATGAAATGGTATATCGATGGGGGCTATTAAGGGCAAAGTTGGTCAAACGGTTCAATTTGAACAAGGTAGGGTTTTCTATCGAGCTCAAATTTTTGCTCCCCCGGTCGTTCATAATTTCATTGTAAATTCAAGCTTGTTCATGGAATTAACTTTCAGGAAAAATTTTCCTAAATTTTCTAACGTTTGGTTTAAATACATTAATCAAAGAAAACAATTTTTGTCAATAAAAAAATCTTCAAAAGTAAGGAAAATGATTTCCATTTTCCTTTTTTTTCTTTCACCCAGACCAAACATGTTCTCCTCCGTGCACTCCTTCCAATTATTTATTTTATTATATATTTTTCTTTTTTTAAAAAACTAAATTTTAATTACTCTTTATTTTCCTTTTTCATTTTCACTATTTATTTTCTTTCTCTTTCTTCTTAGGCCATTTGCCAGCCACAACAATAGCCGGCGAGGCTTGAGCTTGCCATTTCGTAACATGAAATTGGTTCAATTTTATAAGCGAAATTAGCAATTATATTAAGAAAATATTTTTTGAACAATTTCTTTTCTACAAGACAAACGGTGCTAAGAATAAATTATTTTGTCATCACTGCCATTCTCGTAGGCTCAGTGTTGCCCCTCAACTGATCTTCACGATGGTTGAAGCTCTAAGCTTGCTCGATTTTATTCCCCGATTCTCACTGAATTTAACTTTGTAATGTATAAGTAGAGATGACAAAATGAATCTAGTACCTATATTTGAACTCATATCAATGGTGCAGATCATAAATGAGTTGTCTTAAATTTTAAAAACAAGTTTACTTGTATCATAAATGGGTTACCTAACAACTTAAAAAATTTTAAATGAGTTACCTAAAAAGCTTAAGTGAATCATAAACGTGCCATTTTAAATTTTTTAAATTTTATTTTCTTATATAATTTGAGGCCCGAGGAGGGTCAGCCGACCACCCTTGCTAGACTTTAAAAAAAAAGGAAAAGAAAATTTACAATTATTTTGAGAATTATAAAATATCTATAGTATTTAGCAATTTAATTTTTTCAGAAATTTATTATCTAAGTTGTTTAAGCAATACGGATCAGGTTAGATATTGATTAAGTCGGTATGAATCACTAAATTTATATTGTAAAAATTAGTCATAAACGGGTTTAACCGTTTAACCGGCGTGGACGAATGTCAAAAGGGTCGAATTTAACGTGTGATACGCCTGCACGCTCTGCCAGAGTCGTTGACTTAAAAGTGGGGATGCTATCACGTCAGCGCAGCACAAAAAAATTTCTCATTCGCCAGAAGGCGCAAGCGCAATGCGAACCCCGATATACATAGGCAAGAGCGTTACTTAACTCGCCAAACTTAAGCAGAAACGCCATAACCGTAACCATTCCCGAAAGAAGAAAAAGAGGAGCATCGTTTTTCTAGTAATTCAGTAGTTCTTAGAGAGAAATGCAAAAGGATCTCATCAGGTGTAAAACTTGTTTGTTCATGCGAAAACTAGCCAATGATGTGTTCATCCAAAAAAATGTCCAATAAGATCCAGGTAAATCCCAACCATGGTGTCATCACCTTAACCTTCATTCTCCACTTGCGTCTTTGGAAGGGCTCTCCACCCAATGTCGTGGCGATAGAATCCTCCTGGCCAGTTAATGGCTTCAACTGCGGTGTAAGCTATTTCGCGTGCTTCTTCCAAATTCCTCCCTTTAGCAGTGACCCCAAGAACACGACCACTAGCCGCAATGAAATTCCCATCTGAGTCAAAAGCTGTTCCACCGTGGAATATCTTAACAGATGGAGCAACCATTTCTGCTGCTTCCAGATTCTGAATCACACTTCCTGCTATGTAGTCCCCTGGGTAGCCCCTACTTGCCATTACCACTACCATAGCTGGTTCAGGTGACCAGTCGAGAGTCACTCCACTCAACTCACCCCTACAAGCTGCCAACAATACTCGTGCCAAATCTGATTTTAGACGAAGCATGAACACCTGCAAATGCAAAGGAATCTTCGAGATTAACAGAATCAATGCCAAAAATAAAAAAGAAAGATGGAAGGGAGATCCATTTATTTAGACCAATGAAAGCATTTCTTCCCTCTCCATGTAAAGTTGTCAACAGAGTATGCATACTACATAAAGATGAGCACAAACAGTCCAAGGCGATGAGAAAATAGGAAAAAGGTTCATTAAGGATTTAAAAAGATGGTGGGCCTGCAACATTCTCAACTAAATCTTGGAACAAGTGAAAAGAAAGATACAACTTTAGATGGAGCTGCCCATAAGATTAGCACTGAATATTTCTTTAAACTCAAAATGGTCGACATCAGCCATAATAATATATTATAAAAGATTCTGGACACTAACTACTTACAGATTCAACACCGTACCTGACACTCCGGATCTCCAAAGCGCACATCATACTCAATCAGTTTAGCAAACCCAGACTTCTTCTCTATTATGAGACCTGCACCGAGAACACCAACAAACTTGCAGCCTTCAGCTGCCATCCCTTTGACAGTAGGGAGAATAATAGATTTCATCACAAATGACTGCAATTCTGGAGTTAATGCTGGTGCTGGAGAGTATGCACCCATTCCACCAGTATTCACTCCTGTATCACCATCTCCAACTCGTTTATGATCTTGCACAGATGCTAGGGGAATGGCTGTCTCTCCATCTACCAGTGCATAGAAAGAAACTTCATCGCCTTCTAGAAACTCCTCAACAATGAGCTTGCTACCCCCAGAACCAGAAGCCCCCTTCACAAGCATTGAGTCAACTGCCTCATATGCCTCCTCCAGCATCATGGCAACAATGGCACCCTTTCCAGCAGCCAACCCATGCGTCTTTACAACAATTGGAGAACCTTCCTTCTTGATGTATTGCTTTGCTGCAGATGGGTCGGTGAAAATTTTATACTGCACCAGCAATAAAAAGAGAAGGAACTGGTTAAAAACCCTGGTCTTATCCATGAGAAAAACTAGCGAGTGCAATAATCACAAAGCCCAGGCAACTACCATTTGGGAGGACATGACTCGGATGCAACACCTAACTGGAGACATGTGAAGATCTATATGCTATCAAGCTAAAAGTACTTAAGATTCCAGGACAACCTTGGCCGTGGGGATGTTGTACTTGTAGCAGATGCTCTTGAAGAATGTTTTAGAGCCCTCTAAAGCAGCGGCTTTGGATGAGGGGCCAAAGGTAAGAATTCTTGCTTGAGCAAGATCGTCCACAATCCCAGAAACAAGAGGAGCCTCGGGCCCAACCACCACGAGGTCGATTCCCAGCTCGCGGCAAACAGATATGACAGCTGAACTGTCAGAGATGTCCAACCCCGGAAGGCAAACCGCATTTCCAGAGCTGGAAATGCCAGCATTTCCAGGCGCACAGAAGACAGCCTTGCACGATGGGGATCGTTGCAAGGCGAAACAGAGTGCATGCTCCCTTCCGCCATCGCCTATCACTAGAGCAACTACTCTCCCTGGTGCAAAGACAGGATATGACACGGGAAAACAAGTGAATTAAAAAATGAAAAAGCAGAGGAAAAAAAGGGAAATTCATAAGAGAACAAAATATGGGGAAAAGGAGGAGAACCGCGAAAGATAGATTCCCCTACCACCATCATCGCTTGAGGGCGGTGCTACGGGTACCGATTTAGACATAGACTGAACCGCAGCAAGGGATGGTAACGGTGTCGATAGGCTGCCCAACATTTGGTATGGCTGTGGTGTTCCAAGCTTATCATCATGCTAAATAATCTCATGAGACATGATAACAAGTGCTGGTTCTCTATAACGTCTGGTTCTCTATAATGTATTAGAGGGACAGCATTTAACAAACGTGTGAAGATGATCCAGCCCCCCATTGTATCATTCCCTACAGTGATTTTCACGGCAAACGAAGCCTCTAAGAAAAGTACAAGTGTGGCGCATTAGTTTCTCAGGTTTTGAGGTGAAAACAGTTTTTGCGGCCTCAAACGCCTCTTCAATAGGCTTTCTAGCATCAATCTTAATAAATGCTAAAACAAATAAGCAACTGAATGAAACGATGCAACCAGAACATGTCATACACACCTACAGAAGGTTTCAACACATTTAGAAATTTCCTCACCTTTCTGACATTTCCCATGGAATTGTAATGATCAGTAACTGGGAGGCTAGACTCCAAGACTGCCTCAGACCTTTTCCTTTGTGCTTCTGTGTTGTCATCTTCTCTTCCCTTCAAAACCAGTAAGAAATAGTGGAAAGGCATCAGACATCTAAAGTGATTGGATGAGCTGGAAAGATGGCAAACGCAAGAATGTAAATCGTCTCCTAAGGAAAGGTGAAGGAGAAGTAATTGCCAGACCTGACTCTGGCTCAACAAGTACCTTCCCATCTCTTTTACACGACTATCAAGAAACAACGCGAATTCTGGCTCAATCTTAGTCTGCGGAAGTTTTACTAGTCAATCCTTTAGCAAGGAAGATCAACACACACTAGGCTTACATTTGAACTGTGTGGGATGATACTATAGTAATACTGAGGTCAGAGTAGCGATTTTTTTTTTTTTCCAAAGATAAGAACAGGTGTCGTCAAACTTACAACAGCTTCAAATGCCGAACGACTTTCCTCATTCGGAAGCAACTTTTCATTTCCACTTTCCTGCATGGCTTTCGGCAGGAGCTTGATCGACACTTCTGCAGGCGCAATCTTTCCCTCCTTGATCATATCGTGGATCACAGTTCTGCCAATTGGAAGAGAAATTTCAGGTGATCGTCAGGCCTATACAAGAACTTCAAAGAAATAGATCTTATCACGTGCATCCACTAATATTGATGTGCATCAGCTGATGTTTGGTTGATCCGCGTCGAACGCGGTTCGATTTCATGTTGTACCATTTGTGGGGTGATGCTCGGCTCAAGACAGCCATTAATCAAGAGTCATTTAATGATGTTATGTAAACAGCAGATAATCAAAAGAATCTATTGCGAAAAGTATAACTGGAGATGCTGTACAGACCTCGTGAAGTAATGGATCAAACTGATGAGAGAAAAAAAGAAGTAACAGAAGATCAAGGGCAGCGGCTTATTAACCCAATTCCCCAACCAGATTGGATTTCCGCTTGGAGAAGATCGCCAGCATTGAGATGGGTGAAGCCAAAGTGCCGAACGAAATTCACACGTCGGGTACCATTTCCACTGGCTGACGTACCTAAATTAAACAGGTTGAAACAAGGAGACGATCATGAACTAGGAGAAATTCAAACGCAAGACGAAGAAAAGAAGAGAGAAATACACGAACGCCGGAAGAAACTGGGCCGCCATCGAGCGGAAGAAGGCTTGGAAACTACGACGAGGGATTGCGAAGCCATTTTTCGTCGTCGTCGTCGCGGGCAACAAACACGGAGGAGGAGTGAAGAAAGCTTGGAAACGAAAATGGCGGATGTGCTGAGTGAGGAGGAGAGACAAGCGGACAAAAACAGAGGGAGAGGAAAATAGAAGAGAGAAGAAAGCTTGGAAACAAAAATGGAGGCTGACCGACGGCTTCCTGATAATTCTTTTGCAGAGGTTCAGAGAAGCAAACTTGCGGAGGGGGTACGAACCAATAACCGTTACCTCTATTTCTTTCCGGCACGCGCCTTTCTCTGCATGCGCTATTTCTGATTTCGTTTTTTATTTATTTTTGCGAAAGAGAAGAGGGAGAGAGGAAATTGTTTGGATCTCCTAACATTATGTCAGGGGCAATATTATCTAATCTAGGCCATTCGATTCAAAATAAACGGCCTAGATTGATCCACATCATCTTTGTAAAAGAGGAAAAAAATTTCGACGGAAATTTTAAAATTTCGAATTAATCAATCTGGGCTGTCCATTTTTGAATTGAACAACCCAAATCTCTTATATCACCCGTGACATAGTGCAACTATGTCAGGAGATGAGGTTCTCCTCCGTGTTCTCGTTTCCTTCGACGCTAGCCTTTCTCCACGCGCTGTCCCACGCTCCCCCATTGATATGCGAATTGTTTTTTTTCTTGTGATTTTCGACCCCAAAAAAAAAAAGAAAAAAGTGCTGCCCGTATTTTGAATTTTAGGGGAGAAATAAATAAACCTTATTGCTTATTTGAAAATGTAAACAAACGGCCCTTCATCTATATATACATATTCATCCACTCCCTTATCCAACAGATTCAGTTATTTTTTCATATGTATTTCGTATCAAATTTTCTTTTCTTCTAAAGTTTGACAAAAAAAATTAATTTTCCAAAAGGCCATAAATTCTTCGGCCTGAGACGACAATTACGAAAAACAAAAGATGAGAAGATGGACTGTTAAGAAGGTGAGAGACGAACACTAGCGGAAGGAAAAGAGGAAAATTCGGGAAATGGTGAAGAGGAGCGACGAGGAAGGCGTGGCGGAGCAGTTTGAAATTGACACATGCAGAGTACGAATTGGACGTGCGATTTTCTATAAAGTTGCTTTCAATGCTGGTCACACGGTTAATTTGGTAATATTTGGGATGGACACTAAATCCTAAAAATGACTTCACCGTTAATTTTAATAGTAAATTATTGATGTGTACGACGGTTGTTCTACGTAGCATGACGAGTGCTAAAGTAAATGGTTGTTTGTACTAAGGCTGTCAAAATTGCCCGAGCCGGCCCAGCCCGGCCCGAAAATTACTTAAATTTTCGGACTGGACTTTGATACTGTTTTCATACACAATCGATACTGTTCCGATACAGTATCGATACTGTTTTAATTGCAATCTAAAAGCAAATTTGTACCCTAAAAGATGAGATCGTACGGTCCCGATCACTTCCCTCTCCTGTCCCCTCCCCCTTCCCCCCCTCTATATATATATATATATATACACACTCTGCAAAAGCAGAGCACTCTCTGCCCTTTTCTCTTCATCTTGTTCCTTGTGGAGCTTCGTAGCTCGATCGCCCCTCAATTGCCAAAAATTTGTTCAAAGGAAATGGGTGCTCCGCTTTTTTCTCAAGCTTCCATGATCTTGCTCTTCCTATCGGCCCAACTGTCGCTCTTGCTCGGAGCAAGGGCGGGAACTTATTGGGGAGACACGGACGTCCTCAGGCAGCTCAAGAGCACGCTGGACCCTAGCTCCGTGAGTCCCGGCTCGTGCGTTGCCTCATGGGACTTCGCCGCTGCCACCGACCCCTGTGATGCCCTCTTCAGTGACAAGTTCACCTGCGGCTTCCGCTGTGACGCCACCGACGGCTCGGGCGCCAGCCGACTCACCGAGCTCGCCCTCAACTAGGGCGACTACTCGGGCTGCCTCGCCTCCGTCTCCTGGGACCTCCCTTACCTCCAGACCCTCGACCTCTCGGGCAACTACTTCACCGAGCTATTTTTTTTTTTTTTAAGTTTTGTTTTTTAAAATTATTTTTTTATTTATTTTAAATGTTATAAATAAGATATGAATATGTCGAAGTTTCATTTTTTTTAAAACGATCCGATCCGAATATCTATATATAATTTAGGTATCGGGTCGGGCCGGGCCGGGCTTATGTTGGCTCGGGCTGAGTTGAGCTTTGGCACTGTTTGATTTCGGGTCGGGCCGGGCCTATGTGAGACTCGGCCCGACCCAGCCCATTGACACCCCTAATTCGTACCTTTCTCTTGAATCTTTTCCTCCTCTTCTTCTTTTTTTTCCCTCTTTCTCCCCCCTTTTTCTTTTTCTCTTATTTCCCCCTTCTGATCTATTGCCTTGGTTACTGGGAGCAGTGGCAGATGGAGGTCACCGGCCGGCCCTCGTCCCATTTGAAAATAATAGGAAAAAAGGAAGACAAAGGGGAACAAGAACCGTAAACAAAAAAAAATCTATTAAAAAAATTGTCAACTTCAACGATTTTCAGTTAAAATTAGTCAAATGGCTACATTGCCAAATTTTCAAAAAACATGAGGACTAAGCTGGCTAAATTAAAAGGTTTTTGATTGAATTAGCACGAGTGTAATTTGTTGATGGCTTCTCTAATTTGATTTATCTCTTCACGCTCCCTATTATAAAGTAGATTCACACAAGGATGTCGACATCAAACTTTTATCTCCATATCGCAACACGAGCCTATCTAATGGCTGAAACGACGCGATTTCAAGTTCTTAGGGTAATCAGCTCCGTAATTATCTTAACATAACTCCCGCGGACCGAATCTAGATCTACACTTAAAATCTTTTCTCGTTTGTTTCTGGATTTCTCTAGATGATTTAATTTCGATGGACATTTTAATATTGTCGGAGGAATGCTCGTATGCCCCCGTACAGAACTTTTTTCTTTTCTTTTCTCCCCCTCTGCTATATGAATCAAATGTTATGTACCTGCAATGTTCGTTAGCCGTCCCCGATAGGGCCCAGCTCCTGAACAAATTAAAAATGTTAGTAACAAAAAAGGTGTTTCCCCCAGTTGCCGAGCGCGGTGGTGGTCGAGGGAGTTTGATTAGAGTCCCATGCTTCCAATCGGTATCAATTTGTATTTGGTGATACTTAGTCAATTCAGTTCAGTTTAAAGGATTAACGTTCAACTTAATACTTGATGGGTATCTCGCGCAATCCCAATTTTCAAATCTCGCGTGGATACCAAATCCTTCGATTTTAGGTGTGAAGTCGAAATGCACAACCCACCCAAAAGGGCCATTACATTATTAGATCTCTGTCATGAAATCCTTATACACGCAAAGCACGGTGAAATTCGTCCAAAAAGTCTTATACTTATTATATTTTGACTAATTCAATCCTAAACTTTTTAACTGTGTCAACTGAATCGTAAATCTTTTGATAATTTGTCAATTCAGTCATTCAGCTTAAGTTTGGCCCGAAATTACTGACTTGAATTCTAGCTGTCCTAGACGAGGACATGCCTTTGATTGAATGAAGGGGCCTTAAGCTAGGTGTGGCGTTGGGCTCGTAAGCACTCGTAAGCCTACAATGGACCCGTTCGACTTGTGTCAAGATCAATATATGTTCTCGTGCGAAGAGGCTGAAGTATTGCTTTATCGATGATCGGAAAAATCAAAAGGTTTGATTGAATGCGATGATCAGTTCAAATGATTTCGAAAAAGATTCATGTTTGCTTGTTTGCAGGCATTATGCCCGACAAATGACGGGACCCAGGCTCGATATGTATACATCCTCGACAGCTTCTTCGAGTTTCTGTAGGGGAAAAAACAAAGAGATGCGTCCTTCACGAATGCAATGCACGTGCAAGTTCTGGCACCGACTCTCGGTAAAATATTCAGTGTTAATCAATTTTTTTTTTTTGGGGTCGAACACCGTTAACCATTTGAGTTGGTATATGAATCGAGAGTATATGATTTGTGAAAAATCATGACTTGGCGATTGAGTCCTAAATTTTTTGATAATTTATTAATTTAATCATTTTACCTAATTTTTGCTAAAAATTACTAACATAAATGTTGGTTGTCTATGTGACACGGTGAATGATGACATGAATTTCTTTTCATTTTTTTTTTCTCTTTTTTCATTTTTAAGGGGCAGTTGGGAGGTGTCGGCTAGCTACGAAGCTCCCCCATAAATAGCTGATCAAATGTAATAGGTTGAGGGTTTTTTAAATAATTTTTTCCACGTAACATGAGGACATGTCGCTGGACTTCCAACTCGGACAGTGAGAAAATCGAAGCACGTACGTTCTAGTGAGGTCACCAACGACTACGAGGATCGGAAGGCTGTCGATGAGGTGAGATGAAGCGGCGATCGAAGCACTGTCCCAACTGGTTGGAGAAGAGACCGTGTGGAGACGAGCGTAGATTGGGATTTTTAATTTGGGAGTTATGACTATTTTTTTTAAAGAAAAGGACAAAAATGCCCTCATTTGGGTGGTTGGAAATATCACATGTCGAATGGCCCGCGAGTCCAGACCCTTTTTTGATTTCTTTTTTTTTGGTTGAAGACCTTTATTTGAAATTGGCTTTCACACTTCATATCCTTATTTAAAATTATATCCACCGTAGGCTTTTTTTTAGGAAAATGAAGCTCTTATTTTGAATTTTTACTTTTATTTTATTATGCAGAGATCTTTTTTCTAATTTGAGGTGCATCGTGAATTTTACTAAAACAACCCTAAAATTTTCATGATTCTTAAGATGCAAAAATCCGACGCGCGTTGACCGTGTGTTGAAATTTTCAACACACGATCAACACGCTCGACACACAAAGGACACGCGTGTTTAGCATCTCAAAAAGCTTTTTTACAAAAAATAAAAATATAATTACTTACTTTATCTTAGCCAAGTTACCAAGAGAAATACAAACTTCATCTTAGTTAAAGAGCCGAAATGAAAGACTTGTGAGCCTCTAAGTAGAAACTTTATTTTAAAGAGACATTTTACTTGTTGTCCTCGCTAGATAATCAATGTGGGATTCTTTTCTTCAATTTAGATACTTCTAAATCTCATCCTTAGTTTTTTAAAGAGACTTCATATTTGTCTCTATCCCTTACAGCCAATATGGGACTCATGAATCAAGTCATTTGCTTTTCTCTCTCTCCTTTCTCGTCGATGTGAGATCAATTCTATGATTTTTAATTATTTATTTTTTTTTATAAATTTGAATTAAATTAATTTACTTGAAATAATCATAAAAATGATAATTTATAATGTATATATAAAATATAAATTTATTATCTAACGTGTCCCCAACGTGTTGGAATTTTTTTTTTTTTTTTGAAATAATGTGTCGTTGTGTTATGTCGCATGTCCGTGTCGATGCTACTTAGATTATTTCCACTATAATCGCCCTTCAAATACACTCAAACTATTAATATTTTTCTTTGCTGCAACTAATTTCTTAGAGGAAGGACTAAAAAACATTTATGAAAAAAGAATAGTGTATTAGCATGTCAAGAAACCAATTTAAAACCGTTCATCTTTCTATTTTTTACCATGGATTATAAGACTGTCGTAAATAGGAGTGACCAAACAGAATCGACAAATCCTGAATCGTCCGGACTAGATTGTCCAATTTTTGAAGACTCGATCCGATTCTCGATTTCATAAAATTAAAGTCGGTGCTTTCGATCGGTCTTCCGGACCGGACCCGTTATCTTATCGTATTTCTTAAAAATTTTGTAAACCTAAAACCTAAATCTAATCCTAATCCCTCATTCGGTCTTTGCCTCTTCAGTTTTCCTCACGGTCGCTTTCGCCTGTCCCCCTCGTCGCTCTCTCTTTCCCTCTCTCGGTTGAGTCGGGACTCTCGTCTCGTCCCCCTCGGGGCCTCGTCACAACTCTCGCTTCTCGCCTTCGGATCAAAGTTGACGAACTTTCTCGAAGAGCTCGCGAAGCCATTGCCGAGGTCTCTCGCCCTCTGTTCTTCAACACGAGTTCAAATTCGTGTTGGAGGCGGCTTCATTCTTCGCTGCTGTAACAGACGCCATTACTGCTTCGGCTCCAATTCATGTTCTGATCTCGCTTTCTTTGGAGAAGGGATCAGTCAAAAAGGTTCGCCTCATCAAAAAGCAAGCAATAACTGCTTTCTCTTCTTCTCTGGACAGAATTATCTTCATTCTCTGCTTTCTCCTCTGTTTGAACTCGTCCGATTCCACTGGACCGTCCGGAACCTGGCGAACCTAGATTCGAGTCTCGATCATCTCTATGTCTGCTTCAGTCATAGTACACTATCTCTACATTCTCCCGTGGTACTAAATGTTCCCGTAGTTCACAGAGCATTAACTCTAACTCTGCTGAGGGAACTTGTTTGATGGTGATCGGTGCTCAAAGTGCTTCTATCAGGGGTTGCTAATCTATGTCATTAACTTGCTGGGTCAGTTTCTAGTACTGGTGCAAATCCAGGAGATAGAAAATAGCGCAAAGATTCGAGCTTTTTACGGGAAGTGGCCTTGAACTGGCTTGTTCTTTCTGCCTCGGATTCACGATTCATTACTATACAAGCATTGATTAACCTTTCTTTTTCCTCTTTTCTTTCAGGCCAAATTGGTGTTCTTTGACAAAATGCAGTGTTTTTTTAAGCCCCCATTGTGCGGTGCATCCCTTTAAGTGAGAACCAATAGCATGTCTTCCGCTCCTACCTCCAGTCTTTCAGTTTACTTGAAGCTCTTCAACAAACACAGCTGTGGATTTACCATCCCGGGCTTTGTAAGTAGTAGAACTACCTGCTGTTTTGCTGGCCACTCGAGATTGACCCTGCACCTCAAGAGTACTCAGCGTTTGCCAATGTGCAATTCTCGGTCAATCTTCAAGTGTGTCCGTCAAACATCCGAGCCATCTGTCAGCATCGATTCACTCCAAAGCAATGACGTTTCTGCAGGTAAGTTGTTTTTATTTCCTGGTACCGTTGCTCTTGGTTTCCTAGTCTACAGGTTAAAATATTTTTCTGCACCGTGTATCTCTACTTTCACCTGCCTCTATCCTGTTTTCGAATGTAGTTTAGTTGCTTCTGCTTGTCATCGAGGTATACTTTACCCTTATATCTAGAGCTTCTACAACCTGTATCCACGTGGACTTTTGAATTTTTCTTTTTAAATTGCAAGCTGAAACTAGATGAGAATTCCCCTAGAAAAATAGACACCGTGCAAATTATGTGTAACTAATATTCTTGTCTTGATTAGTAAATTTCCCACCTTTACAGACAGATTTCCTGTGAGTTTGGTTTTTTAATTGATGTCCTTGTTTGTTTGGGTTGCTGTCAACGGTGAGCCTGAGGATTTAAAATCAATATGCTCATTCAGTTCGTATTTCTCTTGCTGATATGGCTTTTCTTGAATATCTTGAATAACAAATTCCTCTTACAAAATGCAACGTTTTATCCTTCTTAATCGTAGTTTTCTTCTTGCACGTGTGGGATTTGTTTGGATCATAAAATTAGCAAGAGTAGTGTTTGTATTTGCGCATCAATTTTTTTTCCTTAATTTTTTCATTTAGTATTTTCCTTTTACATGTTGACTTTACAGAAGAGAGAGTGGTTGTGTTGGTCATTGGGGAAGGAGCGAGGGAACACGCGCTTTGCTTTGCCATGCGACAATCTCCATCATGTGAGGCGGTCTTTTGTGCACCCGGAAATGCCGGTATTTCAAGCTCAAGAGATGCCACTTGCATTTCAGACCTCAATATTCTTGATAGCTCAGCCGTAATTTCCTTCTGCCGCAAGCAGGGAATTGGACTTCTTGTGGTTGGACCAGAGGCGCCTCTTGTTTCAGGTCTGGCGGATGACCTATTTAAGGCTGGTATTCCTACATTTGGCCCTTCATCTGAAGCTGCTGTTTTAGAGGGTTCTAAAAACTTCATGAAGAACTTGTGTGATAAGTACAACATCCCCACAGCCAAGGTTGCTGCCTTTCTTGTGGTTTGCAAATGTGACTTTTAGTTACACAACATAACTATTAAGACATGTGGCATAACTTCTTCATCCGTTTTGATTGAGAATGTTAGAAATGATCACTGACTGTAGATGACATCATATAAGACCCTTTTGCACTTTGTCCTAATAGACATCATTGGATCTTTATAGATGAGTTTTTGTTGATATGATTGCTCGTTGATGGGAATGCCTATGTTTCTTACGAGTTTCCTTAATATGTTGTACAGTATAAAACATTCACGGATCCATCTGCAGCAAAAAAGTACATCAAAGAGGAGGGAGCCCCTATTGTTATAAAAGCAGATGGATTGGCTGATGGGAAGGGAGTTATTATTGCCAAGACCCTAGAGGAGGCATATGAAGCTGTTGACTCGATGCTTGTGAAGGGAATTTTTGGTTCTGCTGGATGCAAAATCATTGTCGAGGAGTTCTTGGAAGGAGAGGAAGCTTCTTTCCATGCGCTGGTGGATGGAGAGAATGCAGTTGCTCTAGAATCTGCGCAAGACCATAAACAAGTAGGGGATGGTGATATAGGACCTAATACCGGCGGAATGGGAGCATACTCTCCAGCACCAATCTTGACCCCAGAATTGCAGTCTTTGGTTATGAAGTCTATCATTCTCCCTACTGTCAAAGGAATGGCAGCAGAGGGCTGCAGGTTTGTTGGTGTTCTCTATGCTGGGCTCATGATAGAGAAGAAGTCAGGGTTGCCAAAGTTGATCGAGTACAATGTGCGCTTTGGGGATCCAGAATGCCAGGTTTGTTGATGGATCTTTGCCTGTCATCAATTTACCGTGCATCTTTTGTAAAAATCAGGGTGATATTCATACTAGAACACGTTCAGGTTATTAATTTAAAGTGCTTGAGGGTAGTCAGGAACAAGTGGTACCCGGCTTCCAATCTCACCTAGCCACTAGAAAATCTTGTCTACAATGTTGCCTTTTCTCACAATCATGGTGATATTCATACTAGAACACCTAGCCACAAGAAAATCTAGTTTGTTTTATTTTAATTTGAATAAATGTTTTGAGTGGTCAATGCCACTCTCTTTTGTTAGTTAAGATGAATAAGGGAGCTGATTCTGTTGTCTCCTTGGAGTGTTGTACCTGGTTTATTTATGTGGTCCGAATTGTTTTTTAGTAACTCTACATTATGAGTTTGTTGTATCACTGTCTTTTTATGTAGGTATTGATGGCTCGGTTGGAATCGGATTTGGTTCAAGCAATGCTGGCAGCTTGTAGGGGAGATGTGACTGGAGTGAAGCTCAAGTGGTCCCCCGAATCCGCCATGGTGGTGGTCATGGCAAGTAAGGGCTATCCAGGGGCTTATGATAAGGGAAGCGTTATATTGAATCTTGAAGACGCAGAAGTTGTTGCTCCATCCGTTAAGATACTCCACGCGGGAACAGCATTTGACTCGGATGGTAATATCGTCACAACTGGAGGTCGTGTTCTGGGAGTTACTGCCAAGGGGAAAAATTTGGAAGAAGCATATGAAAGAGCTTACCGAGCAATTGAAGCCATCAACTGGCCGGGAGGGTTCTGCCGTCGAGACATTGGATGGAGAGCATTTGCAAAGCAGCAGCTTGCAAGCCAAGGCTGAGGGGTGGTACATTAATTCTATTTAGACGCCATTGGGTGTTCAATAATGAGCATCTAAAAACTAATTATTTTGCACATCTTCCCTATCAGAATTCCTTTTTAATTTCTTTGTTCTTTTTCTGTCCTAGTTTTTCAGGAAAAATCCAAATATCTTTGTTTTCTCAAATAAAGGCACGAACTAGACCTTATTTTAAACAACGGCTTAAAGTGTCCTCATTGTTTCACAGATTTTTGTCATTTATATATTCTGAATTTTTTCCCTTTTTTTCTTTCCCTTTTGTTTTTTTCTGCCCTCCCTGGCTGGGCCAAGGGTGGCCACACCTAGGCAGGGCGAGAGTCGCCTACCCTAGCCGAGGGACGGCGAGAGATGTCACTTCTTTTTGTAAAAAAAAAAAATCGTAACAAAATTGCAGTAATAAAATTTTTCCAAATCTGTATTGGCCCTTATTTAGATGACCTGCATTTAAAGGTAATAAAATTAGAATTAGATGCACTAAAATGGACTCAAGGTATCATCTATGCGTGTAGATGTCGCGTGCCGACTCTTTCAATCACGAACTGTGCAACACTTAGACCGTGAGTTGCTCGACTCTACATAAGTAAGCCTTGATAGCACTCTCACACTCAAGGAAAAGGGAATTGTTAGATAAAGAAAATAGTGAGAGAAGCTCTAGAATATTTGTCTTGCTCAATGTAGCTGATGATAAAAATGAGGGGAGGACTCTCTTGTTTATACAAGAGTCCCTCTAACTATAATTATTGATCTTCTACACGATTTAATAGTAGAGGATATCAATTATTGTCTAGTCGATCTGATGATGGAGATTTACTTGATATAACGGTGGAGGATATGGACCCTTGTCACATTAATCAGAGGATGAAAATCGGTCTCATCCAACAGTTTAGAACGCCAACCATCGTCAAACAATCACAATGGTAGGGATTGAGTCCCTTTACGATCTAATGACCTTGATGAGCTCCCTACGGAATGATGATGTGGCATTCCTTTGGATCGATGACGTGGTGATCTTTGGTCCGTGACATACGTTGTTATCTTCACTCTTCATCCATATGCAAAGTAGCTGCTAATGACCTATTTGGTAACGTTTCTGTTCCAAAAAAAGTGATTCTGATTAAAAACAATTTTTTTTATTGTGTTCTTTTAGAGAATCAGAATGCGTTTGGTAACTACATAAAAGTTTTGATTTTTTGTCCAACAGTGATTCTAAAAAAGTGTCATGGGAAGAAGCTGAGAAGTCCATCTTTGAAAAGTGATCCTAAAAAAATGTTCTTTTTTTGAGAAACAACTTTTTTTTTGTTTCTGATTTTTGGTCCAAAAGTGTTCCCGGGAGCATAATCAGAAACAGAATTATTTACGTTACCAAACATGTTTCTGATCCTTTTTTGTTCCCAAAAATAGAAACAGAAGAACAGACGTTACCAAACAGACCCTAAGATTGAAATGTTAACGCAACTAGTTTTCTTACCCAAAAAAAAAAAACAACCGGTTGGCTTCACTGGGTGGATTAAGCCACAGCCGCTTAGTTTTATCCGCCATCTCTCTAGAACTTGGAGGGTTTGAAAAGCTTATGCTTTCCTCTCATCGCATCTGCATTGGTAAAAAAGGTCACTCGTGATAGTATTCGGCGGTGGACCAAATCTGATTGGACCGAAAAGGTTCTTTCTTCCCATCCCACACCCTATTTCAAGTCCTTTGAATCAAACAAAACCCATGATTCCGAATGAGTTCTTTCCTCTAAACTTCAAATATTTTCCAATTTGATGAATTGAAAACACTAGGCCATGGCTTTTCATAAGTGCAAAAATTGAGTTAATGGAACGTCCAAGGAAAAAGTTATGACCAATCAAAATTTGATCAAATTTGTGTAGAAAACACGAGAATGTGTTTTTTTAAAAATTTCTCAATTTGAAAACATCGAGTCACACGGTTTTCCTAGATACAAAAATCGAGTCAATATAACATCGGACGGAAATTTATATCCAATCAAAATTTGGCCAAATTTCGTGCAAAAAACACATGAGCACAATTTTTTAAGTAGTGGACCTAGTAAGCATCAACCAAAAATGTGCTTTTCTTTACCATTCCACTCCATAATTTTTTTTTGTATCGAAGGTGTCCGGACCCTCGACTAATCATCCGAGAGGGCTAGCGCAGCATCCCACCGCCATGACCCTCGGCTTAAATCACCAGTATCCAGTGAGATTCGAGCTCAGGACCTCCCTATTTCATGTATTCTAAATCGAATAAGATCAATGATTCCCGCCACCCTCCAATCCATGCTTAACTGAAACTGTGAACACGCCAAAAAGCATAGGATGGACATTTCTACCCCCATACATTTCATGGGAAACAAGAAATAAGCAATGCAGGAAGCATTTTATCCTTCTTAACCCTAGGTTTTTTCCTTGTACGTATGGAATTAATTCGGATGGTAAAATTAGCGTGTATTTACTAGAACATAATTTTATTTTATTTTTACACCATAGATTTTTTTTTCTTATACGTATGGGATAAACGGATACGACACCGTATGTCCAGTGGATGACGACGGGACATTGGGTCTCATCGCCGACAGGTTACATATTGCGGTTTCTCGCGGGAGAAATGTGATAGCATGGAGAATCAATTCCTCGATCCAACCTGTGGATGTAATCCATGGTGTTATGCTCGATAACGGTCTAAGACCGTGCCCTCATTGACAACATCAGTGGTGAGACAAACCGTATTGTTGACCGATTAATTGGTATGAAGGTGTTAAAAATCTTTTACTTGCTGAAAATTGAATAGAGAATTCTCTAAGATTATAAGGTGGCGTTGATATAGATAGAAAACATGCGATAGCTCCATTTTATACACACCAGTGCAGTTCTATCCGCTAGGGGTGACCATTTTCAAGATGGGTGATTCCCACCCTAAAACCTAGAATCGCTCGCTAGGGGCCGATTTCCTAAAGTGCGAATCATAAATCACCCGCTCGTTCCATGGATCCAATCGAGGTCCGGTTCCCAATTACGATCTTATTGAGCACCAACATCAATTAAAAAAATAAAATGGAACCAATCCTTAGCAATTGAAAGAGGATGGCTCAACTTCAAAACTTTGGCAGCGCATTCCTTACGTTTGCATTTTAGTATTTTTATCAAATGAAAAACTTAAGGATAATGTCTTTGTAGACGACAATATTATTATTAGCAATGAAGTTGAGCATCGTGGAAAATGCAAATAGTGCTTGATCAACTAATTAACATAGATTTTCAAATGCATCCATAGTATACAATACATATCACATATGAAAAATAAGTTGAGTTTAGACTCTTTTTTTTTTTAACAAATGAGTCTGGACTCCGAGCCTTTGAGGAAGATGGCTTCAATTTAAAAAAAAATACATTTATATTATATAAAGAGACTAGTTCGGTTGGGTCGATTAAATAGGTCCCACTCGAAAATCGCAAATCGAACTAGTACCTATTGGTTCTAGAAAATTCGAACTAGGAATTAGTTCGGTACCAGCCGGTTTCATCCAAATCAATCAGTTGAGTACGATCTGATTCGATTTGGATGAATTGTGATTTTTTTCTCACCCCTGCTATCCGCAACCATATTCCTGATTGCTTCGTTGGAACTCTAGTGGAACTGCCACCTTTTTCCTTTTTTTCTTTTACCACGATCTCGTTCTAATTAATTATCACGGCCTATTTTTATTTCAACCTCGTGTCCTTTCGATTTTTTTTTCTTTTCAGAATAACTGTGTTTCCACGTGATGTTTTCTGATGGCTTTGCGGTGCCAGACACTAGCGAATGGACCCAATTTTCCCTTTAGAATCAATCGTTATATCCATTATCTGCACTTAGAAATTCTATCCATAGACTTCCATCTAAGGTGTTTATCCTACACACTTAGAGCCTGTTTGGTAACGTTTCTGTTCCTCTATTTCTGTTCTCGGGAAAAAAAAAATCAGAAACATGTTTGGTAACGCAAATAATTCTGTTTCTGATTCTGCTCCCGATAACACTTTTGGAACAAAAAATCAGAAACAAAAAAAAAGTTATTTCTCAAAAAAAGAACACTTTTTTAACAATAAATTTCTCATTTTTTTCTCACGACACTTTTTTAGGATAACTTTTGGACAAAAAAAAATTTATGTAATTACCAAACGCATTCTGATTCTCTAAAAAAAACAGAGTAAAAAAAATTTTAGCTCCTGCTTCTTAGTTCAACTTGGTCCCCGCCACAGGATGGAGTTATCGAATTGATGCTGATGCCCGCAAATCAGCCCTCCCTTGGCAGCTCAGGATGGTAATGGGGGAGCCTCGAAGCTGCTCAGAGGACCATGTCCCGAGCAGGCTCGGCTCATAAATTCCCGAATGAGAGAGCTCAACATCCGGTTTTTGTAAATAGGAGCGAACGGTATATTACGAAACGGTATAAATAAATGACCAACTTAATTACGGAAAGTGAAAATGCCGTTGAACGAATATGATTACCGTTTGACGTGGCCGAAAACAACTCCTTGGATCGAGAGATGTTTTGATAACCCGAAACGAAAATCGAGTAATTGATTGACGCACAATAACACCAAATACAGCGTATAAGTGACGATAAAAAAAAAAAAATCGAGACACGAGATTTTATCTCGATTCACCATTTAAAGTAGGGCTACGTCTAGTGGAAGATTTCATTATGAGCTGCGTCTAGCGGAGGATTTCACTATAATTAGCACAACGCATCTCACGTTACATCTCTCGATTACATTGAAAAAATAAGTATATATAATAATAATAGTTATTCACAAGCTCAAATCTAAACTATTAATGAAAAATATGAGCTTAAATCGGACAATTCGACGCTCCCCTGGTCGAGAGCGGCTCTTTCGGACTTTCGCCTCGTTCCATATAGATTGGGACTCATGTGTTTATATCGTAAGAGAGGGTATAAATAACATCCATAATAAAATGTTAATCTCGTGATTCGAATTGATGAGAGAGACAAATAAAATAAAATAAAATAAAATAAAATAAAGAATCCCGCTTAGCAAAGTGACGGGCGGTGGGCATGATAGCGATCTGAGTAAAGCGACAAGAGTCCCCCCACGCCTCAGCCTCGCGGCCATCAGAGGGCGAATGATTTCGCCGCCTCTTTTTCTTCCCACGCTTTTGCCTTCCTCGCGCTTAGGGAAAAGGGCCCCACCCCCTCCTGTGAGCCTTTCCCATCGATGGCCGTCCACGCGTGCCCCCCGTTCGACGGTCCAGATCGTGCCATCGCGAATTCTCCGGCGCATGGGATTCCACTCCCGTCCTGTCGTGGGTTACCGTTGTGATTTGGACCTTTCCGTTAAGTGGACCCCCACCTAACTGGATCGGCGTTTTCTCGAGGAGCGATCCCCGCCGCATAAAATATGAAAAAGTAAATTTCCTTCGTTACTTTCGCAATATATATATATATATGTGTGTAGGGACAGAGATTTCCTTGATTACTTGTAAAAATTTGAAATAATAATACAAATAGTATTTAAACTTTCACTCAACATGTAGTATAATATAATTTGCAAACTTTAATCTAATGTAAAATGTGAACCTTGAATTTTTAATTTGATTAATGAAATGACTGTATTAAACATCTCTTTATAGCTTATGGGCTAAGTTAAATATGATCTAAAAGTTCATGAACCACATTAGTTAACTTAAAAGTTTAGGGATAGTATTAGTCAAATTAAAAATTCAAAAATTATATCACACATCGGATTAAACCATTTGTATGATTTTGCCTAAAGCTTTTGACATGCTATGCAGAAGAAACGAAAAAACAAACGTAGAAAGTTATATTAGGTTGTGACTCGAGAATACATCTCTTCGTGGGCTATCAAACTTTCCCTTATCACGCACCCACCCATCACAAATGAATTGAGTGAATATAAGTGGGGAAATCTCATAACATGAAATCAAAGTGGCCAAATTGAACGATTCAAATTTATTCATAAGGCTGACCGTATTAGGAATAAACACTCGCGAAGACACTTTGAAAATCGATATGTTATGAGAAGGCTAATTATTCTAGGTTGACAACTAAACATTTTCCAAAAAAAAAATGTATTTAGGTGTTTTAAGGGCTCCTTAACACTTCCTCTTAATTGAAAAGTTTGAATTATTGTTATTACCAGAGGAAAAAGACAGCTCTGAGCAAATAAGCACTCGATTCACATACCATTAATCGTGCTTTCAATTTATGGCGCCCTAATTTAGAAAATTTTCATATGTTAATCACGCTTTCATCTTTTTGTCTATTAGGCAAGAGTTGTCTTATCTAACCAAGAATTTCCATATTCAAGTCACGATGATACTTTTAGAGTAAAATTAGTACAAATTCATTTGGTAATGTATTTTTTTATATCAAATGGTAACTCAGCTTCATTTTCAACTTATGAATTAATTTTTTTGTCCTACAAATAATTTTAGAGTTATTCAAAAAAGTAAAAAAAAAATACTTTTCTTTAGAAATAAAAAGTTAACTTTTGAAAAAAAAAGCTAATTTTTACCGAAGAATGTTGCCATGCACGGCCTTAAATTTCATATTGTAAAGTCAATATAATTCAGCAAAATTATGAAATAAAAAAAAAGAAAAAAAAAGCGAATTGAAACGTGTTTCCCCGAAATACGCAGGGAAACAAAACCAAAAATGCTGCTTCTTTCTTCTTCTTCACTGACATCGCTCGCCACGAAAGACGAGGTGAAGTGTAGCAGAAGATAGCACAGTTCCAGTTTTCCCACTCGCTCCGAGAGCTAGACATTTTCTTTCTCCAGCTTTCTCGGGAGCTCGGGGGGCTCGCCGAGTCGGGCTCGGCTGCCGAGGATGCGGGCTCCGGCCGAGTCTCGCCCGCGGTTCTGCTGTCGCGATGCTGCTTTCGCTGTTGGATCCTTGTTCGATTGACCCCTGGTGGAGCTCGTAGTGCTTTTTTTTTGGGGGCGAGATTTGTTGTTGCTGCCTTTGTTACCGCTGCCGGTGCCGCTGCTCGGTGCGTGATCTCGTCCGCTGGTGGAATCTCGCAGATCTGACGCCGTCGGTGATGTCGGTGCTCGAGTGGTTCTTCGCCGGAGGTAATAGAAATTACTCCGATTACTTGGTTTCGCGTGTCGCTTGATTCTGATGAGACTGTGGTCTTCTCGAGTGGCTTGATTCGATGCTAAATGTTTCGGAGATTGGAGTTTCGCTACGGAGAGGAAATGGACCCTGTTGGTTCTTCAATGCCGCCGTTTGATTTTGCTCTAGTTCCTCAGAGGAATGAGAGCGGAAGCAGGCTGGCAAGCCACTAGTTTCTGTAGGAAGACAAATTCGGCACCATTTTTAATTTTGTACGTGTTTTCTGAGAGATTCCTCCGGGCCTATTGGAAGCTTTATTTGGCGACACGATTTAGATTATCAGGTAACTTGTGTTGTGCGAGAGTCGAGTTGAACTAACCCGGATTTCTGAATTTTCCGTTTACATGAGACCTCTAGTCTGCGCGCACCTGGAGCAAGTAGTGACTCGAAGTAGAAGATCCGTTCCCACCACACTTGTTCTCGTCAACATCCTTTCCTTGCAATTGAGAGTTTGGTCCTTCAGCAATCTCGATTCATTGCTTACTTAGTTTCGTTATGAGCGTGCATAAACAGACAAATGCAACTTTTGACATCATTCTGATTCTGTCAACATGGCGTAGAAGTTTAGTCCACAGAAACATTCACTTGTTGCATGGGCCAAAACTTAAGTTGCCAACTGAAAAAAGTTTAGAAGGTGATGCCATTTCAACCGGTTCCAGTGGCCTTTGTGAGGGCATCCATTGGAAAACAATTTCACAAGTTGGCTAAGCCATAGCATTTACTTATACCCATTTTGAGCTTAAGTATCGACTCAATGAGCAGTTGATTAGTTTGCGATCTTAGATCATATACCTAGACGCCTTTTCAATTTGTGATGCTCGCTCTGTGGGACTAGAAAGTCTTATGGTTTGCAGTAGATCCAAGACAAGTTTCATTCATTGTTGGTGTCCTCCACTGGCTATATTGGACAAACAGTATTCTGTTGAACACTGAGCTCAATGGTCGACCATTGAGATCTTGAATCAATTTAATGGATGCCCTGAAAAGCACCGAATGAATGAGAGACGTGTGGGCGTGGCATCACTTTGTTAGTCGCTTGTTGGCAAATACAATCTGACGCATGCCAGATTCAGGTTGTCTATAAATTGTTCCAAAAAAAGAAAAAGAGTTAACACGATCATGTAGCGAATTAGCCATAGGTTATTTCCATGATTATTGCGTTGGATTTTGTTAAATTCCACTGCTCTTGGTTGTCAAATTGCAGGAAAAAGGACTGATGTCCAACAGTCGTTGCTGAAACTGATAGTCATCTCCTGTCATGTGTTTTCCATCATATCTGCGGATTCAAACTACAATTCCGTACCAGCATCACCATTATCTCCCGGTGCCACAGTGAGCACTCCTGCTATTCCTGATCTTTCCCCTCCAAAGAAGTTACCACATAGACAATGGCGGAGACATATCTCTCCTCAGGCTGCACCGGTACTTGTTTTGTCGCCAGATCATCCACCTCGTTATGACCCCTTGATAACTTCTGGTCACCCCCCAACAAGTTCACGCTTGTCCAAGCCATCAATGAAGAGGAGCAGGTTGGTGCCTCCAATTGCCAGCCTGGCAGATATTGCCCCAACTCAATCCAGTCCTGCTACAGTTCCAGCCGCATTGGCTGAGCCACCACTGTCACGCAATGTCTCAAGTATGTTGCATCCTCAACGCATTTTCCTATTGCTATCTAGTAATTGCGTCCCTCAAAGGTGGGTTTAATAAATGATAATGATTGGAAAGATTCTAGAGTACTGTTGATCGTTTCATTACAGTATGGCGTCGAAGTAATGTCGGGTTGAACAAAATAATTTTGCAACCGGTCCTCTCCGCCTTCTCTTTCACTAGTCCGACTTTCATCGTTGTGAGCTAATTGACATTATCATATTCATTCACCCGTGCTTTTGACAGATTGTTGCCAACCCGACATGGTGCTAAAAAGGGGCAGCGAAGGTTGCCATTGTGTTTATCCCATAAAGCTTGACCTTCTGCTGCTAAATGTATCCCAAAATCGTGATTGGAATGGCTTTCTCCAAGAATTTGCTTCTCAGCTGGGCTTGAAAGTTTCTCAAATAGGGTTGATAAATTTCTATATGCTCGGCTTTACAAGATTAAATATATCAATGGATATCACTCCGCAAACAGGATTGAGTTTCTCAGCTAGTGATGCATATGCAATCAACTCTTCCCTCTCTTCACATCGAGTTCGTCTAAGCCCTGCGCTGGTGGGTGATTATGAACTTCTGAACATTACTTGGTTCAAGGCACCTCCACCTTCTGAAGGTAAACCCCGCCCAAGGCGTCTGTTCTCATGTTTGGATCAACTCCATATACCTTCTAGATTTCAAAGAGTTGAAAGTGCTCCAATTCCCTGTTTGGATAATCATGGAAGTTTTCTGAAGTCTGATCGCCGTTGTATGGTCTAGGCTTACATAGAGATTATGTAAAAGGAAAATCTGAAAGAGTGATTTGAGTGTATCCGTTTCTTTGGAACCCGTAAAGAAGTTCAAAGGAGAGAAATTCTTATTTTCATTCATTTATTCGGCTGCTTTACAGTGTTATATTTGTAGGTTAGTACACTGAGAAATCCTAGCAAACAAAATAGGAAACAAAGTCTAACTAGGAAAGCATTTACAATCCCACGATTTATGGGATTTAACCAGAATTAAAGATCTCCTAAATAGGGGGAAAAAAAAAAGAACACTGCAAAGCTTGACCTTCTGTCGCTAAAAGCTTTAGCAAAATGACCTTTTAATTGCCAAATGATGGGGAAAGCTACTGTTTTATAGTTTTCTGACTTGCTTTCTTGGTTCATTATATAAGGCCCATAGGTGTATCTGATCTATATTTCGTGGAATTGACTTAAGTACTTGGAACGCATGCCTCAGTTTTTGATGATTCATTTCTTCATATAGTGCGAGTTAAATGCTATTTTGGCAAGAAGAGGTGAATGGTTATCCAGTTTTGAGAAACTCTGTAGATCTTTGTTGGGATACCCTAGAGAATGCAGCATCACTTTATGTTGAGGTCTGAGAGGCTGTTCCTATATTAGGGATGTTCGTTTAATTGATCACTGTTGCCATTGCATATCATGCAGCTCCCATTGTTGCGCCATCACGGCCGGTGGCACAACCTCACCAACCAACTGCTACACCATCTAACCCTTCGGATGGGGCAAATCATTCAAGTTTGGTTCTTATTATTTGCATTGGTGCGGGCATTGCAATGGTGATTGTCATAATGGTGCTTGTAATATGTGCATGCACTTTCAAAACGGGAAAGTCTGAGGCGTCTAAGGAAATCAGTCCAAAGGATATCGGTATGTTTATTGGACTGGCATGCCTGCTTTGCTATGTTGTTCTTGCTTGTAGTTGCTGGTGACCATGACAACATGCTTATGGTCCTTAAATTAAGATTCTTAGAAGCTAGATAATCAGAAACCTTAACTGCATATTGATGTATTTCATATTCAGCTTGATACTTTAATGGTCTCTTGTAATAGATGTGCTTTTACATATAATGATTCTCTGGTGATTTTTTTTAATGGAATTTTCTCGTTTCTTTAAAATGAGAATGTGTGAGGATCTGAGATAAATAAAGTTTGCTTGATCAAAGAACATCATTTGCAAAGTTGAGAATGGATCTGATGCTTATCAGTTGCATCTTGCGGAAAAACTACAATCTATCCAAGTATTTTTGTGCATCATGTTAGGCAATTGATGTTGCATATGGTGTGATGCATTCGGAATAGTTTGCTGATGCTACAACTCACATAGGATGGAAGTGCTATGGAGATGAAACCATTACAAACCTCAGTAAATTAACTACATTACAATGGGAACTGAATGACCAGGATTGGCAGCAGTTAGATTAGAAACAAAAGACTTAAGCTATGACATTTCATTAGGCTGCTTGCATATCCAAAAGTTTTGGGACATCGAGAAAGTGGATCCGCAACATTGCATATAGCTATAATCGGAAAGTTTACTTTGTCTGAGCCGGATTCTCAAGTAAAGAAATGAGATTATTAACTTGAGGAGTGATACTGTAGTTTTTTTCTACCTCTCTGTAGGATAACTGACCTCTGTCAATCAGTACTTCATCTGAGCTACGTCATGTTTTTTCTCAGTTAAGCCGAGGACTCCAGATTCACATCCAGTAGTGGGTTCTCTTCCCCACCCATCAAGTACACGTGTTCTTGCATATGAAGAACTCGAAAAAGCAACTGACAACTTCAAACGGGAGAGCATACTTGGGGAGGGTGGGTTTGGCAGGGTTTTCAAAGGTGTCTTAAGTGATGGTACTGCTGTAGCAATCAAGAGACTCACTACTGGAGGTCAACAAGGTGATAAAGAGTTTTTGGTTGAGGTTGAAATGCTGAGCAGGTTGCATCACCGCAATCTTGTGAAACTTGTGGGCTACTATAGCAGTCCCGACTCTTCACAAAATTTACTTTGTTATGAGCTTGTACCAAATGGGAGTTTAGAGTCCTGGCTTCATGGTGAATTTCCATTGCCCTCTTGTTTATTAAGATTCTTGCCGACAACTTCCATGACTACTCAATCTTATCCCTAATGGATAAAAATATCTCTGTTCTTTCTTAGGTCCTCTTGGAGTGAACTGTCCTCTGGACTGGGATACCAGAATGAAGATTGCTCTTGATGCTGCCAGAGGACTTGCATACCTACATGAGGACTCACAGCCTTGTGTGATCCACCGAGATTTCAAGGCATCCAATATATTGCTTGAGAACAACTTTCATGCAAAAGTAGCAGATTTTGGCCTGGCCAAACAGGCACCTGAAGGAAGGACAAATTATCTGTCTACTCGGGTGATGGGCACATTTGGGTCAGTATATCTCTGTCGTCTTGATTGAAGATAGTTTTGTCCCTGTACAGCAGTGCTAAAATGGAGGGTGATTTGCAGGTATGTGGCCCCAGAGTATGCAATGACGGGACATCTACTTGTGAAGAGTGATGTTTATAGCTATGGAGTGGTCCTACTCGAGTTATTGACAGGAAGGAAGCCTGTAGACATGGCACAGCCATCTGGACAGGAGAATCTTGTCACTTGGGTTAGTATAGTTAATTTCTCCGTTGGTTTTGACCATTCTTCTCCTGCTTATGATCAAAGTTATTCAAGATGGGAAGCTTGTTCCTCCGCAGATGGCTTAAGCCTGTGCTGTCAATTAAAAGAACCTAAATACAGCTCTCATTCATTAACTTTGTTAGTAGTACCTAAATCATTTATAATTGTTATATTTCGAAGGGGAACTTCTGTAAGTACTCTCTCTGTCTCTCTCACACTCTCATGTGTCAAATGTAGTTGCTAAACTGAAGTTCTTTTTTATCTCTATATAGATGCATCAAATGTGCTCCACTTGTAAATTCATGTACCATGAATTCAAAATTGCCTATGTTTCTTTCAGGCAAGGCCAATTCTTAGAGACAAGGACCGGCTGGAAGAACTTGCTGATCCTAGGCTCGGTGGCAGTTACCCAAAGGAAGATTTTGTGCGGGTTTGCACAATTGCGGCTGCATGCGTTGCTCCTGAGGCGAGTCAACGACCTACAATGGGTGAAGTGGTACAATCACTTAAAATGGTGCAGCGCGTCGCCGAATATCAGGATACAATGCAAAATTCCGCCAATGCCAGACCCAACCTTAGGCAGTCATCTACGACCTTTGAGTCGGATGGGACATCGTCGATGTTCTCATCTGGTCCTTACTCTGGTCTAAGTGCTTTCGAAAACGACAACCTCTCTAGAACTGCAGTCTATTCTGAAGATCTTCATGAAGGAAGATGAACAGGATGTCCAGTAGCCAGTCTTATCTTGCACTATCTTGACTGCCCAAGATAACTAGAAAATCACCCAGCTGGTGCAAAACCTGGAGAATTCTTCACTTCTGATTTTTTGAATTTTTCTTTTTGGGCGACAGGAAAGAAACGGACTGGAGTTTGTTATCCCTAGTTGAGGACAGCCACTGTCAAGTGTTAATCTAGAGTGGCAGTTCTCAACTCGGATGAAATTTTGTATATATCTTTTTTAGCTTTTCTTACAGTTTTTAGGGCTTCTTTTACGTTTTCCTTGTTTCTCCGCCTTGTCTTTCAAGCACCTCTGTTTGTTTGCATGGCTCATGGCTGGTAGTCTCCGCTTCCCTTTTAGCTGGATCTGGTTAAGTTCCTCTCTTGATGGTGATGAGTGAATGGATTCAAAGTCAGAAACTCATCTAGGCCGAGATTGGATATCTTTTTGTTTTCACCCTTCTGCAGTTGCTGAATGAGCTTTGTCGTGTAGCCAGTTCTCCAACCGATGCGGACCCGAAGGCAGGAAAGCCGCCTTCTTTCGCTGGTGAAGTCTGACTCTGTTTAAGCAGCAACAACGGAATAATCGTAAATAAATCAGCAAAGTCGACTCTGTTTCAGCCACGGTTGAGGGCCTTCGTAAGCTTGTCTCATGAATGCTTGATGGAAGGAAACTGAAATCGCATTGCAATTTTTCCCAATTGAGTTTCCTGATAAGAAGCCGGCCCACGATCGAGACATTCTGGGTTTTTCCCCCCCGTTGACTCATGTCCGTATTCCATCCATATGGTGCGTGCTCAAATCCTCCGGCTCTTGTTGCACTTCAGACTTATCCGGAGCTAGGGTGGGGGGACCTTCCAGCACCTCGTGAGATTTCATTAGTGTGGCATGTATAGATTTAAAAGATTCTTACTACGTTTTTCAAAGAGAAAAGCGAACAAAAAATTCTGCATCTTATATGCAAAATATAATCTAAGTACTAAACCTTATAATCGATTTGATTGAATATTAAATCTTTTTGAAAAGTTACATTCAAGTTTCATCACTGAAGAGTACCTAAAATTGCGTGTCATTTAGAAACTGACTATAGCGTTCGATGGGTATGGTTCGAAACTTGTGTTACGAAATTTTTCACTTTTCAAGCTAATAATCAATGACCGAAGAGGATTTGCCCTATGTGCCTAAAGATTGACTAATGAAATTTCTATATAGCATCGTGCCGAGGGAACAAATGAGACCAGTTGACTTAAACATTATATTGACAAGGAAATAGATCTGAAATCACCAAAGAAGTAATTTGAGAATCAATCTATTATGACTGACGGTTTAGAAACAATCGATTACGATCATGATCAACACACGAAAATGTTTGACCAAAAAAAGGGAAAAACCGCGTGAGAATGACTAAGGTGACTTGAGATTGACACGAGAGATTCAAACTACTCAGCAACAACTATCCGTTGCTAGCCAATTAATTGGTGTCGGTGATGACAAAGGGGACTTTGTGAGATGGAATCCCTTGATTTTCTTATGACATAATAATATTTATTGAAAAGTTTAACTTTATTCATCAAAAGCTTAAAAGTTGAAGCCCATACATAATAGGGGCATCTAAACAGAGCAAGTCCGAAAGGGATTGAAGGGTTGGGCAAGCTGATTAATCGGGATTAGACGGGAGAGTATTCAATCTCTAGGCCTTTGCAGTCTAGTTCACTCCTTTATTTTGCTCTCTACCAGAGCTTGGTAAGGAAGACCCATCAATATTTACCTTCAAATTCTCAAAACCGCCAAAGAGAGTACCCAATAAACGTCGAGGAGATCTTCAACAAAAAACGCAAAGCTTCCACCAGAGCTAGGGTTTCAGCATTACAAGCCGAGGAGATCTTCAATAGTTTCGCAAAACCGCCAAAGAGAGCGCCAGTGGAATGTCGCGCCTCTCATGCAATCACACCTTCGGTTAAGCTAGGTGAGGAAAATCCATCGATATTTACCTTCAATTCATCTTGCTCGGCAAGTTCCCAAGCCCGATCCGAGGCTTATTGCTGCAATCTGGTTTTTCTACCCTCGTTGTTCCACTTCTCATGGTTTTTGGGCATATATTAGGCAGATTGCACGGTACTGGACTAGTCTGGGCTCAGGCCTTTGAACATAACATGATCCCAAGACTTCCACATCAATCATAGTATTTCGAAGATAAGTTCGAAGGATATTGGACGGGCTTGACATTTTATTAAAAGGAAAAATATTTTCCGTCGAATAATGTTCTAAGTGATATAATCGATAATTTTAAAAAAATATTCTTAAAGTTTTCGATATTTCGTGAAATGATCGCACTTTAAGGACAAAACAAGCATTCGATCACGGCAAAAAGAAAAGGAGAGGGCCCGGGCCCCATGATCGAAACGGTGCCGTCCCAGAATTCCAACTTGGCAAAGTTCCGAAGCCAATCCAATCCCTTGCGTCCCTCTGCAAAAGGCAGGAGCGGGAGATCTCCCACCCCTTTTCCTCATCAAACTCCTCGCAATGATGTCCGATCCAAACAGCGCGGGACACGTGTCGTTCGCGGGGAAAGCGCGGCTGCCGCTAACGTGAACGGCGGGGTGCCCGTCCCCTTAACCTGCGCACCGTCCTTTTGCAGCAATATCACCTCGCGTGTGGGATGTGGAAGAGGGAGGAGAAGCGAAATTAAAAGGAAAGCCGAAGAGAGAGAGAGAGAGAAGGAGCAGAGCGTTAGAGAGAGAGAGAGAGAGAGGGAGGGAGCAGAGAGTTAGAGAGAGAGACGAAGTTTTTTTGTTTTTTGTTTTTTTTTTTGCTGGGATCTTTTTTGGGTTTGGGAAGGGGGTGGGGGTGGTGTGGAAGTAGCAAAAATATGGAGGACACGAAGGTTATTTGGTCTCCTCCTCGCCTTCTTTACCATTACATGACCTCTCGCTTTCTCTATCTCTACCTCACCATCATCATCTTTCACGCCAACTCCAACCCTAACCCTAGTTTTCCTCTCCACGCCCCCAACCCGCCCACCCCTCTCTCCCCCGCCGCTTGTCGATCTCGTCGCCGTCCGCGACCGGCCAGCGGTCCCTTGGCTCGTCGCTTTTTATACTCTTCCTTCTGGCATCGGCCTCGCTGTTTCCGTCCATGTCTGGGTCGGCTTGGTTCTCGCGCGAGGTTCGCCGTTTGCTCTAGCGCGGGCGGAAGTCTGATTTGCTCGAGGGGAGAATTCCACGCGTGAGGTAATGAATCGGCTTGAGTTTTTGGTTTGATTCTTGTTGGTTTCGTGTAGATGTTTGGGGTTGGGATTGTAGGATTCTGGGGGGATTTTTTAGTGCGGTGTGGTTGGGGGTCGGTTCTTTACGGGTGGTGAATCCGTGAATGTGTGTTCTTGTTGTCGTGCGGTTTTTCTTCCCGCGTTGCATCGCTGTGGCTGATGCGTGTGTTTGCCTTGGATTGTCTTGAATGTAGATTTGGCTTGGTTGGGATTGATTCTCGTGGGTAACTTTTGTGTTTCTCGCTGGTCTTAATTTGCTTAACTTGTGATGCTGGCTAATGCTACTTCCTCTCTGCAATGATGCTATGTCTTTTATCTTAGTCCGTTTGATTGGTGCGTCATTGTGCAATTTCCTATATTTTCTGGGAGTCATGCTCCTGGTGCACTTGCGTGGGCTTATAGATTTAAAAGAAGCTGGGAGTTTTATCTTTCTCGTTTTGACATGTCTGTTTGGTGATTCCAAGTATCAAGTGGGGTCCTGGAGCCTGGATGTCTCGTGAGACATTGTTATTGGTTGAGTTCTCAGTGGCAAGTTCTTGTTTTTCTTTTTCTTTTTTTGCCAGACTTTGGTTATAATGTTCTAGTTGTCTTCTGCACAGGTCACTTTAGCTGATGCCAATGTGTTTACATTGCTCTGATTCTTGTGCAGCTTCTGTCTTTTTTACATGGGTTATTGGTGTTCATGATGTTTTTATGTCTTGTGATTTAATAGGAACATAATTTGCTGCTGATATAGTTCGCTTTCATGGAGGAATTTGGCGCTACACGATTTGGTATTCTTGGTAGCGCTGTGAGGAAGAAGAGGACTCGAGCAGCTCGCCGTCCTCGACCTGACTCACAATCATATGAAGGTCATGATCTTTCACCACTGTCATCAGCACCGGCTTCAGATGATGTGAGCAAGGTCTCCAGTGATGACAATATTGGAGGGGACACTAATTCCAGGAGAAAGGAGTTTAACCTTAACCAATGCGTCATCCGTGTTTCCTCTGGGGCAGGTGATTCTGAGAAACTGCAGAAGAAGGTGAGGAGGGATGAAGAAGCTTTCGATGAGCCTAACGATAATGAGCCTGGACGAAGTGGGTTTAGTAACAAGCGATCTAGTGAAGGTGTTCTGGCTCCTGCTAATTGGAAAAGTACTAGTAAGACTCCTGATAATTATGGGGGGAGGAATGGTGAAAGTCAAGGTACAGGACAGTCAGCCATGACTTTAGATGGGTTAGGAAATGAAAACAAGGTTAAGAAAGTAAAACTAAAAGTGGGAGGTGTTACTCGTACAATTTCCACTTCTAATGGCATGCATGAGAGTGGGTCTTTTGCAAAGAGTTCGCGAGGTTTAGATTCTTTGAAGCCAAGGCAAAGGCTGAATTTTGAGGTACTTAGAGCTGCTAATTATGTTTACTTACTTAGATGAAGCAGTATCTTTTGTATTTACTTTTGAAGGTGATTTTTCAAAAAAGTCGTTGCTTTTGTCTTTCCCTGTTTATTATTGATCGATGCCCTTCTATTTTAAACGTGATCTTAGCAGGGAAATTTAGATGGCATTTCTTGTTTAGATAAGAGGACCGGTTTGCAGGGCATTCCTTGGAAAGATTTTTCGAAAGGTGGCTTTAGGTTTGGGAAAGAGGACTCTTCGATGGGGAAAATGGCTGGAAGGAACACGTCTGGTAAACAAGGGGATACGTCTGAGCCTGTTCGCAAGAGCAAGCGGGTGCCCAAGAAACGGTTAATGGATGGTGAGTTCAACGATGATGAAGATGATGAGCTGCGTTATCTGGAGAAACTTAAAACTTCGAAGATGGGCGGAGGCTATAGGGAAGATGATGATAGATCAAGCAAGAAACAACGCAAACTTGCCAGTGTGTCTGACATAGAACGACTCGGGGCATTCAACGGTAGCAAGGATGGGAGGAAGAAGCCAAGGACGGACAGGATTTCTGATGATATGGATTATGACGAAGAAGATGAAACTGGATCTGATGGTGAACTTCAAGGTAGAAAGAAGAAAAGGCAGAAGAAAGAATCTGTGGATACCTTGATGGATAATAACAGAAAGGAAACGACTCTTACAACCCGTCAACGGGCCATGCAATCTAGTAAAGATGCCTTAGCTGCAACTGGTTCAATTGAATACCCCAATGGATTACCACCTGCGCCACCAAGAAGTGAGCATTTTCATAGTACTTGCAATAAGAATTGTTTCTGAAACTTTCTCATTGATAAATGTTTGTGCATTCATATTGCTGTCTGTTAATTATAGAACAAAAGGAGAAACTCTCAGAAGTTGAGCAACAACTTAAGAAGGCTGAGGCTGCACAGAGACGGAGAATGCAAAATGAAAAGGCTGCACGAGAGTCTGAGGTATGGTTTCTTGGTGTCGTGTTTTTTCTGTTCTCTGACATATTTGATAAGATGTGCAACCTGAGATAGCATTCTTGCTGAATTTGACAGGCTGAGGCTATTAGGAAAATACTCGGGCAAGATTCCAGCAGGAAGAAACGGGAAGATAAGATAAAGAAGCGTCAGGAGGAATTGGCAGAGGTAGTTATGTTTTTGTTAGCGGACTTTCTTCAATGCACGCTTTAAGAAGGAAGACGGATTTAATTTTCCTTACACAAGTGTTATGTTCTCTAGGAGAAAGCTGCCAACGAAACGATCCGTGCATCGAATTGTATTAGGTGGGTCATGGGTCCGTCAGGGACTGTTGTTACATTTCCAAATGAGATGGGTCTCCCAAGTATATTTGATTCCAAAAGTAACAGGTAAAACTCCCAACTTGAAAGTGCAGACATTTGTTTGTGCTTATAGGGACTTTCTCTAGTGCTGAACAATGTACTGGTTTTCCTTGTGCAGTTATCCTCCGCCTCGAGAAACTTGTGTTGGGCCATCGTGCAATAACCCATATAAGTATCGGGACTCAAAGACGAAAGTTCCTCTTTGCAGTCTTCAATGTTATCAGGCAGTTCAGGAAAAGATGCTCACAGGAGCAATATGCTGATGGAGCTCCATTTTGCCATGGTGCACATGAATACCTTTGCAAATCTATTTTGTGAATAACAATTTGTATCTAGAGTTGCCAGAGAGGACAAGTTTTTTGCAGATGTAGAAAGATATATCCCCTCTCCGGGTATTAATTTGCTGATGATACACAGCTCATTTATTGGTACATGTCTTCCTGAATCTACGCTTTTAAGGGTGGCAAACGGGCTGGCCTAGGCCCCTCGCCTGCCGTGCCTGGCATTGTAGTGCGTCGGGCCATGCTGGCCGTTTGCGGAGCAGGTCATGCCGGGCCAACCCGGTATTTTTTTTTGGGACTGACCATGATTGATAATGTCATTTGAATTCTAACCATGGCTTATCTGAAAGTGAAGCTATTTCGTGAAGAGGCTTAGACGACATCAGCCCAGATGTGGTAGCATGGTCTGTCAAAGTGACATTTAGGATTAATTTGTTTCGCTAAAAATGAGCGATTATTAGTCAATAAAAGACATTTTCGTTACCAACAGCAGTTTGTGGTTAAATGTTTACGCAGAGGATGTAAATATTTTTTTGTTTATTTATTTTTATAAGCGATTATTGTCGCGACCTTCTAAAAATATTTTTATTAATTCTAGGGGGTTAACGGATTATTAGGTTAATTAGATTTGACTAACCTAACGCGGACCCTCTCAAGTCCTACCGAATCGCAACTTTGGTTTTTGTTTAAATGATTTTAAAATTTGGAGTCGCCACTAATTGTTCTTGGTAGGTCGATTAGAAACCTAAATAAATTAGCGGGAGAACTAATTTATTCCTGCGAACCAGAGATTAGGAGCTCGGGGACTTGGTTACACTAGTTAATTAAAACTAATGCCCTTTCGGTACCTTAATTTCATGGATATCCTAATTCGGCAACTCAGGCTTGGTTTATTTCTAAGGCTATAGTTTCCTAAGGCTATAGTAGGGTATTCTCTTTTGTGTTTTCACTTTTTAAATAGGATGCATGAATGGTATATATTTTTATTTGTTATATTTTTTTAAGTGTTAAAGATTCCCTGAAGCCGAAAGAAGGAGTGTGTTAACGACTTCTGTGCAGTATTACAACCTACTTATCTTTTGGGTCTGATGATTCAAAAATTAAATTATAGGAAGTACATGACAGTGAATAAACACCTCCAATGGGAGGCCTAGCATTGGCTTGGCTCTTCCCTTTGGGATTTAAGGTACATGTATTTAAGTTGCAAGTATTTAAACTACTGTAAGTAAAAACCTCCAATGGGAGGCTAAGCATTGGCTTGTCTCTTCCCTTTGGGATTTAAGGTACATGTATTTAAGTTGCAGGTATTTAACTACTGTAAGTAAAAACCTCCAATGGGAGGCTAAGCATTGGCTTGGCTCTTCCCTTTGGGATTTAAGGTATAGGTATTTAAGTTGCAGGTATTTAACTACTGTAAGTAAAAACCTCCAATGGGAGGCTAAGCATTGGCTTGGCTCTTCCCTTTGGGATTTAAAGTACAGGTATTTAAGTTGCAGGTATTTAACTACTGTAAGTAAAAACCTCCAATGGGAGGCTAAGCATTGGTTTGGCTCTTCCCTTTGGGATTTATGGTGCAGGTATTTAAATTGCGGATGGACTTTGTCCTCTCCATTCTGGGGTATGAATTCTTTAAAATAAAATACAACGAATTGATTCAACAATTTGAAATTTGTGCGCGCTTGAGGACTCCTCCAAGCCGATTTTGTGCTTCCATAGGGTTGACCATTGATATAAAGCTGCGGCTTCCTGACATAAAATAGAGTGAAATGTCAGTATACCAAATATGTGCTAATCTGCACCTAAAACCAGAAGAGTGGAAAGAGTACTTATCTCCCATTTTTTTGGGAGGGATTTCTATAATTGATTTTCGCTCTCTATGTTCCCAATATAGAGAGTTTCTTTTGAATTAAGAGGGACTTTTAGTCACAGATCAGTTGAGAAATCGGTGGACAGCTTAGGAGCTTGTCTGGGCCGATTTTTGCATATCTACGAGATTTTTGCTGTTGACGTAGAGATATCCTTCTCTTGACATAAAATATGAAAAAAAAAGGGGAGATGGAGAAAGTGTATACAATTTGTGCTAATTTGCAAGTAAAACCATAAACAAATGAATAAATAAAAACACTTAGCTCGAATTTGCTTGCTCGTTGACGAGGATGAACTCTTGATTTATATTGATCGATGAAGGAATTTGTGATGATAATCCCTAGCTTTGAACTCCCATCATCTTCAAAATTCTCTCTCTTTTGGTATTTTCTTTCTCTCAAATTTTTCTTCAATCTCCCAAAACTCTCTCAAACATCCAAAATTTTCTCTCCAAAAAAATCCTCCCAAACACTTCAAATTTTCTCTCCCCAGAATCCTCTCTCAAGCTCACTTCTTTCTCCTTTTATAACCTACTCATCTATCTCATATTCTAATTTTTCCACTAACTCTATCTCCCATTCTAATTTCTCCACTAACTCTTCTTCATTTTCATCTTCCATTCTCCATCTCTATCCCACATTCTAATCTCTCCACTAACTCTTCTTCATCTTCATCTTCCCTTCTCCATATTTATCTCCCATTCTAATTTCTCCACTAACTCTTCTTAATCTCCATCTTCCCTTCTCTATTCTTATCTTCCATTCTAATTTCTCTACTAACTCTTTTTCATCTCCATCTTTCCTTCTCTATTCTTATCTTATTTTCTCCATCCATTCTTCTCCAAATTCTCTTCTTCATCTCCTCTTCTTCATCTCCTCTTCTTCATCTTCCCTTCTCTATTCTAATTTATCCAATAACTTTTCTTTTTATTATTTGTAAAATAATCCTTCAAGAGTTAGGTATTTGCACTTTAGTCCTTGAATTTTAAGTATTTACAATTCAGTCCCTGAAAAAATATATTTCTTTAAGTCCAAATCTCCTCACAATTTTTGACACACCAAAATTTACCACATGTCAAATTTAAGCTCATTTCTTGTCGCTGAAAATAATGCATAATTTAATTAAAGCCCTTTTGCAAAATTAAGTCATTCTGGGTATAATTGGGCCAAGATGAAAATTTAAAATATTAGAAGACAATGTCACAACTCATAAAAAGTGAAAGTTAAAAATAAGTTGACTCAAATTAAATTTTTTTAGGCCCGATTCGAGATTATACTCGTGAAGGAACACGTGACTCGAATTGGATTTTTCTGAATTTGCGATGGCCAATATGAAAATAGATTTAAAATAAAAATATTAACTATCTTTGTGTATTTTTTGGCCTCAAATGTTATTTTTTCAAAATTTTCAAATATTTTTGTATTTTTTTTAAAAAAATTAAAATATATATAATATGAAAAATTATTTTTTGGTCAAAATTCGTTCCCTAGGCTTGGCTAAGGTTCCCAAAGTTGATTTTTCAATTTTATGAATTTTTATGGATTTTCTATTAATTTTTGAAAATAAATAAATAAAAAATACGTAAAAATACTGAAAATATGAAAAATCGTTTTTTGGTCAAAATTGGTTCCCTAGGCTTAGCTAAGGTCCCCAAAGTTGATTTTTCAATTTTATGAATTTTTATGGATTTTTTATTACTTTAGCAATAGAAAAAATGATTAAAGATGAGGTGTCAACAATTATCTATTTGTCAAATCACTTATTCTTTTCTTGCGAAACTAAGGTTGCATTATTCACAACTATAATGCGTCGGTCGAAGGCATCGCCCAAAAATTACAATAATGCAGAATCCTTTACTGCTCTAGCTGTCGACCGGATGACATGCTCTTGGCCACAAGATGCGACGAGCCCCCGACAATTACAACCTTTTTGTACGGCATTGAATTTGCAATGACACATGATGGAGCTGCTTAACCGAAGGCCCGTAGCCTGTAGGCTGTAACGAAAGGCGTGACCGCTCTAACCAAATTTCCCTGTCCATTTGATGGATTTCTGGATGATTCCTTCACCAAAAGAAGTGCAAATTACAGCATGAAACAAGTAACAGCGTCATAAGTGCGCACTTGTTCGGGCGAAGTTATTTTTCCGGACTTTTACGAGTTTGGTTTGATCAAAATAAGAATGAAAAATTCATGCACAGAATTCTAAAAAAGTGAATTTCTAAATTTAAAAAGACAAAAACATTTTTCGAAATTAATCATGTCAAATTTTTTTCTATACTTTTGTTTTCTTTTTTCTTCTACTTTCACCCGTCGTCGGGCCTCTTCGATAGGCATCCAGTCGTGGTGGAGGACATCGCAACGGAGGAGGAAGGAAGAAAGAAAAGAAGAAGAAAAATTAAATAATAAATATCAAACATATATTATAAAAAAATAATTAGAAAATTCAGATTTTCTTTTACTTTTAATGAAATCATGAGATTGAAATTATTTGTGAGATGTAGACATCAGAAAATGTTTTCGGCCGCATATCACCAAACAAAGAAAAACTAATCATTTTCCTAAAGAATAATTTTTTGAAAAGAATTTTCTTTCGACATGAAATTTTTCGTGAAATAAACGCGCCCGACTTTAGGTCGTGGATTTCCTATGACCAAAGCTAACGTTGAAAAAGTAAGTTGAGCAAGTAATAGACTTTAGTTGTATATATGTTTACAGACTATATACATGGCAAATTATAATGGCTTTTTCTATAGGCTGCAGTGAGTCTATTTCAATCAAACCACATAATGGCATGGCATTAATTGACTTTGACTTTTTGTGATAAACTGCATGATTAGGTCAAACAAGGCTTTCTTTCTTGCTTCCAGGCCCTTCATTCATACCTCCATTTTTTTTTAATCGTTTTTTGACATTTTCAAAACAGGGAAATTTTTTTTTTTGGGGGGGGGGGTTAGATGGAATAAACACTCTTGGACACTACGAACATGCCCCTTTTGAACTATGGACGTGTTCGACCAAAAAAAAAAAAAAAGAACTATGGACGTGGCAACGACGACGTATTTAAAATTTCTGCTCGCCTGCCCCTGTATATTTATTTATTTATAGGGTTAATACCACGAAAAATCTCAAACTGGTATGCCTGTGACAAATTTACCCCAAATTATTTTTTTTTACCACGAAAAATCCCAAACTAGTACACATGTGACAAATTTACCCAAACTATTTTTTTAACCTCAAAAAATTTCAAACTAGTACATTTATGACAAATTTACCCCAAACTGATATATTTACGACAAATTTACCCTCTATTAATTTTCGTTAAATTTAACGTTAAATTACTTAGTTGGATGGCATGTGGGACTTCACGGGTATACCAGTTTAGGATTTTTATCCTCCATTTATCAATTTATGATTTTTCATGGTACCAATCCAATTTAATAAAGGGTAAATTTGTCATGGGTATAATAGTTTGAGGTTTTTGTTGGTAAAAAAAATTAGTTTGGAGTAAATTTGTCACAAATATACCAGTTTGGATCAAAAAAATAATTTAGGGTAAATTTGTCACAGGAGTATCAGTTTGGGATTTTTTGTGGTAAAAAAAATAATTTGGAGTAAATTTGTCACATGCATACCAGTTTAAGATTTTTCATGGTCAAAAAAATAGTTTGGGGTAAATTTGTGACAGGCATATCAATTTAGGATTTTTCGTGATATTAACCCTTATTTATATGAAGTCGTGGTGATGATTTCAATAGACAATTCTACGTTTTCCGAAGGATGGGATGGCGGGTGAAGAAGAAGCTTCCGAATCCAGCAGCGTTTCTGAGAGAACCGTTTCACGTCTTGGCCACGACGCTCCTCGGCCTTCTCCTCCCTCTCTCGTTCCTTCTCGTGTCGAGACTGTGTCGCGCCGGCTACTTCTTCAGCGGCCTTGCCGCTGCAGATCACGCCCTCGAGCCGGAGCCACTCGCTTTCTTCCTCTCTCTGTTCTTCGACACCGACCCAACTCTCCTCCTCGCCCTTCTCTCCATCCTCGGCATTGCCACGCTTGTTCATTGCCTCTCCGGCTACGTTGGCGTCTTCGGCAAGTTGACCGGCTCGGCCTACCCGCCTGGCCTTTATGTGGCCTGGATCTTGCTCTGCACGGGTCAGATTTGCATTTTTTTAGTCATCGCGGGGAGCTTAGTTCCTGGAGTAGTCGACGTCTTTAGCTTTGAGCCGAGTTCGTTCTGTAAGGCACTGTTGTTTATAGGACTGCATGAGACCATGGCCAATTGGTGCAGGGTGGTGGTGAAGCCAGTGGTGGACGACACGGTTCTCGGGTTCCCTAGGGAGGAGAGGTGGACCGAGAGGGCGGCGGTAGCCGCAAGCTTTGGTGGCCTGTGGTGGTGGAGGCTGAGGGAGGAGGTCGAGTCGCTGGTGGTGGTTCCTGAGGTGAAGATGGAGCTCTTGACTGGTGGTGGAGTGGCCGACTTTCTGGCTTGGTGGTTGTATTACTTGACTGTTACTATTGGCATGATCAAAATTGTCAAGGGCTTCAGGCGGCTTGGAACGACTTTTTCCGGAACGTCCACCAGAAACTCTGGCGACGACAGCAAATACTTTCCAGGACCCGGACCCGGTCTGTATGGAGTGGATAGGCAGCAATGGTCGGTTCAGCTCGATCATACTTCGACTCCACTTGATCGAACAATCCAAATAGATGTATAATAGTCACGGTGCAGGTCTAGGTAAGAACTTTCCCGCTCCTGACCTTGTTCGATTCTGAAGGCAAGGTCCGCAACTGAATTTGCACATATGCATTCAATTTGCTTGCTCTTATCATTTCTATCAGCTTAGTCGTTACAAGGTTCTGAGAGTACAGATTGCATGCCCTGCCTAAACCAGTGGCTTCTGTGAAGCATGGATGATCTCCTCTTCGAAGTCAATTTCAAGTAGCATCCAAAAGTGAATGCAGAATCAGTTGCTAAGTAAGGCAAAATGTGAAGATATGATTCATTCGTTGGCAAAAAGTTGTCAAAAAGAATATGATGCTCTTCATTTTCACCCTAAGTTCCACTTGTTTCCTGACCACAATTCGATCACTTACCACAAAGCTAAAGGCCCAGGAAGGGGAAGTGAACATACAAGAAATAAGGAAGATCAGTGTAGAAGCATCATAATGAGAATACACTCGAGAAAAAAACCAAAAAGGAACTAAGAAAAACTAAGCGAATGTACATTTACTGCACGGTATGATGCAGTTTAGTTTGCAAATGCATATACAGAAGTTCGTTCCACGTATCTGGAACGCCAGGAAGACACCAATGACTGCAGTCCTGTATGTTAGAAGAGCGTCCTTTCCCCGTTCTTCCTCCATAAATAGATGGATGGCCATCTATTCTGTACATGGACAGACCGGTTATGTTCAATAGCGTTACAGGAGTTTTCATATGCCTTATCACATCCTCAACCATAACATTCTTCTCCGAGTAACAGTTACTTGAGGAAGTATTAAGAGGTCGGGTTGCTTCTCGGCAATGCCCTCCTGAGTTCCACTGACCTCCCCTATGTTCCATGGACCATTATTCCAGTTAGCAACAAATGTGAGGCTAGGATTTCATCTAGGTTTTTTCAGCAAATTTTAAGTTTGTGAGACCGAAGGCACACCTGAAATGAGAAGGCGCGGAACTTCGAAAGAAGACCTGCGTTTTGGCCGGATTGATGTGCCTATCAACCCAAGATGCCCAGGTTTTTAAAGCTTTCCTGAAGGCCGTTGAAACGTCAAGCTGGGGAAGGACTTGAGCCCCCTCTTGGTAGTAATTGATCCTAAAATGACGCAAGTGCTCATCAGAAAATTTGCCACAAAATCTCGGTACCCAAATTAGTAAAATTGTAGTTTAACTACATAAAATCCATATTGTGAAAATACGAAGAAAGTGTGAATTTTGTGGCCCATAGACTACACTTGATGGAAAAGAACCATGCGAATGCACTTAAACAGCAGAATAATGCCTAAGAACTCCTCCTTAACAATGCACGCTCATAACAGCTCATCCTTGGAAACACTGACTTTTGCTCAGGTCAAGACATGGATAAGCAACCTAGTCACCCAATTTCCTCCGCTTCTGGTCTCATAACTGACTTCTCATTGCCCAGCAGAATGTAATGATGAACATTGAAGAGGTAGATAAACATTTTGAACAATAAAATGGAAAGTTAATAATAAAGTACCACAGAAGAAATATCTCAGCATGTCTAAAACTTGGCACAGATGGTTTCATCGGAGGAGAGGATTAACATCATGATTTGGTCTCCATTAGATACTTTTTGCAGGAAAGTAACTAAGATGGATGTGTGAAAACAGATAATCTTTATTGACGCTTAATTCAGCCAACTTTTTCTGATTAAATAGTCAACAGTAAATTAATCCTTCTCCCCAGATCTACCTTTGAAATGGCACACATGAATTTAGACAGCAAAAACAACTCTGAAGTCAGGATCAATTATATTCATTGTTCATGTGATGTTGCATTGACTGCATGAAAAAGGAACGTCTGTCATCTCTATTTTTAGTTCCACATATTCTCACAGCTTTAATCCTAATAGTTACCTCCAATTGAGATTCGAACATAACTAAAAAATTGGCAAGACCTGATCAAGACAGGCTAGATTCTTGATGCTACAAGCACTTAAATAATCCCAGGAAACAGTCTTATCGGATCTGATTTGCAAATAGAGGAGAAATTTATTATTCTATCGCACTTTGCCTACAATTGAGGCTTTCTCCGCTGCGTATGCAAAGCAGTTGACAAATCAATCGCGCAAAAGTGAATTGGCATCAATAAGTTCTCATCTAGCTACTCACCCGGCTTTGGTTTTGTAGTGGGACCACCAATGGGCAGTGTTGAAGACCAAAATATCTGCTCTTCTCCATCTGGATGAGCCACGATCCATCGTGTCAATCCGCAAAGTTTGTACCCTCTTCTTCCCAAGCCGTGCCTTGCTCTCGTGAACCAAAAAATGAGTCACATAGAATTCAACAGTACATTTATAATCCTGAAAGAGAAAGCAGCGACGAATCAATTCATCATAAACAAAGCACAAACAAAAATCATGTATTTTGTAGGAATAATTACCACAAATCTGAAACTATAATTCCCCTTCTCTTTGGTAATTTTCCGTCCACGGGTCTCATAAACCCTCTTCAGATCTCGAACGCCTCCCATCAACAGGCACAGCATGGATTCCCACTGGTTCCTGTTTATTGAATCCCCAACAAATACTAGCCTCTTCCCTCTGATTAATTCCAGCATGTTCGTCGCATTGAACCTGATAAGACCACGAAAACGCAACCAAAAATAAAAATAAAAATCAGAAAAGGAATCAAAATCTTGTCTCATCTGTTATGTTGTCTTAATCGCATATGCATAACCAGTAAAATGCAGCAGAAACGGGTACTCATTCATCCCAATTGATCCAGAAATTTTCAAAAATAAAACACAAATAAACAAACAAAAACAGAGCAAAAATAGCACCTTGGAAAGTCACAATCCTGCGGTTGCCACCTCCAGTTCACGTAGCCTTTATCTGGTCTCCCATTTCCCTCACAATCGAAACCTTCGTCTATAAAAGGGCACGACCCTTTGGTGTAAAGAGGATAGCTCTCGTCGTACACCCACTTCCCTCTCGTCAATTCACAACCTCCTGAACTCCCTGCTTCACTCTCCACACTGATTAAACCTTCCTCTTGCTGCGATGGAGTCACTTTCTCTCTCCCCTCTTCCATTACTTCGCTTTTTGCCACCACAACTTGCTTTTCGATTGATTGACCACCCGACGCATCGTCATTCTCAGAGAGTGCTCTGAGCGCATCGGAGTCTTCTTCGTCCGGCGCATCGGAGTCTTCTTCGTCCGGCACATCGGAGTCACCTCCATCCTTCTGAATGTCCCCCAGAGCTGAGAAATCCAGATTCCCAGAGGCATTTCTGGAAGCATTGTCGGGCTTCTCGAGATGGGCATCGATCAAAACAGAACCTTTCGCGCTGACCGCCGACGAATTACCACTAAATCCGGTCAGTTTCTGAACAGTCAAAGGGTTTATGGCGACAGCGACGGCGGTTATGTTGAAGTCGAGGTGGGTCTGTGGGTGGGAGGGAGGGGTGATCTTGAAGGCCCAGAAGGCGAAGAAGGCGAAGAAGACGAGGGAGGAAGAGATTGTAAGGGAAAAGACCAGGACTTTTGAGGACTTGACAGAGAAACTTCTCTGCTTCTCCATGTGTTACTACTTCACTCACTGTTGACAGGGGTTTCTCCTCTCTCTATCTCTCCCTCTCCCTCCCTCCGTTGCCCTTTTAGTTTTTCAGGTTTTGTTCTGAGATGGGATTGAGGAGGATGCGATGCTTCGAGCGAAAGTCAAAGACAAGTTTGGTTGTGATTTGGTAAATCTGTAGGCGACACATGCATGTCAGTGTGTGCCTGTCGAAGTGGGTTGAGTACTGTTAATGGGAGGGGAATGATTGAAGATGTTCTACCACAGAACTTCAAAAAAAAAAAAGGAAAAAAAAAATGGAAGGCGATGTGCGTGCGACAGTGAGGAGGAGTAGGAAGCGGTGCTTAAGGAGGGTGGTGATGAGTCCGACGATGACGTTGAAGATCTCGTCGAGATGCTGTCAGTTTGCGAGGGATTTCATTTCATTTTCTCCAGGATTTTAAAAGAAAATCAGGACAAGATCCTTTTAATTATCTAAATGTTAGGTACGATCTGGACTTTCAAAACAAATCCGTGAACGTAAACAGAAACAGCACATTGACGCCCTGGGCCAAGCCGCCCTGACCTTTGGCCAGTGGGTCCTTCAACTTTGATATGCTGTGCCGTCGATTTTTAAATTTATTTAATACGATCTTTAAATTTTACATCATTATGCAATGCCATCATTTGAATTTTTTTTATTTATTCAATAAGAGTCACGAACTTTTGATAAATGCCTAATCGAGTTTCGAAATTGTATAAAAATATTCAATATCATCTTTTTATTAATTTATATTCATTGAATATTTTTATATATATAATAGTTCATGTATTATATTGAATAAATTAAAAATTTAATTACGATAGTGTATATTGCATCAAAGTTGATGGGCTTCTTCTCGTATATCGCTGAACAGGAAAGTTGGCCCATCGGATAAGATGACCAGTCCATTGAAGAAGCCCACCAATCAATTTTTAATTCCTCATTTTCGTTCTCCATCTCTCTCACTCGCGCACGCATTCAGCTCCGGGAAAAGTAGACTCCTCCGTCTCTTCCGAGGTAAACCCTAATCCGGATGTTCGATTTTGTTCAGCTTTCGACCTTCCAGATTGTAACCACGTGTGATTTTTTGCACCACGAACGTGTTCGTTCGATTCAGTCGATGTTTGACTCTAGCTGCGCGAGTTCTGTGCCTGTTTTTGTGTAATGCGAGTGTCCGGATGGTGGTCAGGGTGGTCACTGGAAGTATTTTGGGATCTGTACGGCTGTCGATGGAAGTGATCTCGGTTTTGGTTATGGATTTTTTGAGCGTGCGTTTGTCGCCGTTCTTCATCGGCGTTGTCAGCTGGAGTCTGTTAGTTTGTAGCGCGGATTGATCCATTTGTTCGCTCTATAAGGTCGGGGGAGATGATCCGGGGTTTCGTCTGAAATAGAGGAAGTTGTGAATATTGTCCCTCCCCGCCCTGATTTTATTTCCTTTTTCCCTTTCTGAGGGAAGTGGTGTGTTAATGGCCATCTCTGCAGATCAATTTTCGATCTCTCGTGTCTCCCTCTCTCTCGCGGTTAGCACATGGTGTAGGCCTTATCACAGTGAACTAGGAACCTCGATGGAAGATACTGTGGAAATTAAATTGCCTTCCAGATGTTGCTGCTAATTTTGTTAACGATAAGCTACTTGGCAGATTTCAATTGGGTCATATGGTTAATCAGGATCTGGATTTGATTTTTGAAGTTTGGTTCAAATTTCTTATTGGTCACTCAAAGTACAATTTTTCTCTATAATTAACAGTTTTCATCGCGAACTCATGTTTAGTTCTTTTGTATTCTATTATATGTAGGGTTGTCTTGCGGTTCAGTTTGGAGATATTTTAACCTAAACTGAACTTATGGTTTGATATCAACTCAAATCCAAACCGGACCAAAATAATCACAATCCAAAGGAGAAGTTTACTTCAATTTGTTATTTGAATTGGTGGTTCGGTTTTCAATTGTAGACATTTAGTAGATCCACAAGAAAAAATTTTTGCTTTAACGTAGACTATGTGTGTCCAATCTCAAATGTTACCCAGAAAACACATCTCTCTCTCTCTCTCTCTCTCTCTCTCTCTCTCTCTCTCTCTCTCTCGCGCGCGCGCGCGCATGGAACTGGTTTACCAGTTTTCCTTTCTTAACACCCCTATATATGGGCTTGTCTGATATTTGCATTAAATCTATCTCACATGGTACTTGCATTGTGCATTCAATAAACGTATCTGATTTATTGGTTTGCATGTTGCATGTTTCATCCTACTTTTCTTGTATGTGTAAATACTCCATATAGTAATTGGGGCAGATCGTATGGATTCATCTCTGATTTTTTAGAGAAAGTTCTAGCAATTATCTTTAGAAGAGGTCTAGTTGAGGGGGAAGAGTGCAGTACATTTTGCATTTGAGTGGTGTGCCTGGACCCTAGTTAATTACTTCCAGCATCAGCTTTATGCAATTTTTTTCTTTTTGGAGTCATGAAAGTTGATGATCTAGCCCTTACCCAAAAAAAAAAAGGTTGATGATCTAGAATTTGATTGTTGCGTCAAATTATTGAAGTATGGGGACAGTAAAGCTGTGCTGGATTTGCATTTTCTATTAGCCATTGAGCAATTAGAAGTTATGGTGGGTTCTAGAGAAAATGGTGGCAACTAGTATGTAACCACTTGGCGTGTTGCAATCACATGCTATGCACATGTATTTCTAAGCTTTGGCATTATGGTAAAAAAATGAAGATAACTAGTTAAAGAGGTGTCTGATCACTGGTCTTGCAAGTTCCAGATTGTTGTGGAAGAATGGCTGGCCATAAAATCGTTCATGCCACATTGACTGGACCAAGTGTTGTCAAGGAAATCTTGATCGGTATCACCCTTGGAATGGCTGCTGGCGGCCTCTGGAAAATGCATCACTGGAATGAGCAGAGGAAAGTGAGGGCATTTTATGATCTTCTGGAGAAGGGCGAGATCAGTGTTGTTGCAGAAGAGTAAGCATTAGTCATCTCCTGTCCTCTGATGGACAAGTTCAGGAATAAGCTGTCCATTTGTTTTTTTTCCTTCAATTGTCTCTTGATCATGAGAGTTACATAGTTGGCTGAAGAATAAATATCGTCTTTTGACATACGAACCCTTCTCTATTGGACATTCATTGTAGTTTTCTGGTTTGACACTACTGTGGATATGCGGTTCTGTAAGTTTGAGATGTCATTAACTGGATTATATTTCTCATGGTTTTGAGTTTGAGTAATTCAGTTGATCCACTTAGACTGGAGCACAATCATGTTGCTGAAAAGAAGGAATTTTGTGGCTGGTCTTATAATTAGATTAACTAAACTGTCTTATCAGTTTCTGCTTACTACATGTAGAGCGTCCTGCTTTATTCCTGGTCTGCACCCAATGCGTTGGAGGGTTTCTCGGGTCTTGTAAACCTTGAGTCCATTATCAATTTTGTATTGGGTGCGTAATGCATACTCCGTCATTTAGGTCTTCCACTTCCATCATGTACGCTATGTCAGATTGTGAATCACATTGAAACACAATTTTCTCACTTTTTTTCACCTAGCAGCTTATGCTGGTCTTCTCTCGAGAATTCAGGGGTTTCCTAATGAGCAAGTGTGCTCATTCTAGTGGGTATGCTCATAAACCTCCTTATCTATTTTATCTTTTTTTTTTCTGGTCATCTATCAAAACACTTGGACGGTCAGAAATAGGAAGTCTTGTGGAATCTCTCTCTTAGAATCTAAAGATGTGGGAATGAGACTGGGGTTTGATATTTTGGCGCAGTGTCTGGCTAAAGAGAGACGTGGTAAAGGCTTCCAAAATCTTGCTAGAAAAATGGCGTAAATTGGGACTCTCTGCCCCCGGCTGCCCACCGTTTTTCTGCTCCTCTAGAGTTAGCGCCGCCACCTGCATTTTCTGAGGTCCCTCTTCCTCTCATCTGACAAAACCCAAAAAAAAAAAAAACAAAAGAAACCTCTTCCTCTCATCTCTTTCTACTCGGTGAGCTTCGCTCAGCTGGATCGGTGACCCGTGGAGAAAGACGGGGTTCCTCGGGGGGTCCCGACTTTCCTGGGTTGCTTTTGCACCGGAAATCTCTCCACCGACCAGCGCTAATTTAGGAGATGAAGCAGAAAGGATGGTCCCTTGGGTTCTTGCTTCTGGGAAGCATGGTAGTTGGCGCCCCTCGTTCATCTCGGTGGGGTTGGATTCGGAAGCTAGTCCTAGTTCGTACTCCTCTGTTCGGGAGTTTGTCGGCTTCGGGAAGTAGGTCATCAAGCCAAAGCGTTCAACTCTCATCGTTTTTTTTTTTCCTATTAGGAAGTCTTTCCTTTTTCTCTTTTATTATGTTTTGGGAGTTTGTGAGTATAAATAATTTCCGGTAGCTGATTAAGTCTCTCTTTTATCTCGATTTAGATTTAGATCTAGCTTTAGAAATTTTAGTCTCCTAATCTATATAGATATAGATATGGGAGTTTCTTATAGGTATCTAATATGTATTCTTTCAATATACTGTTGTTGGTGTTATTCTTCGGCGCATGGGTATGTCAAACCTAGTCGTGCACTCGAAGCTGTTGCATTTGGTATGGGAGTTTTCAGTGTATGCCCATTATGGACTTTGATGATCAGCCGTTGCAAGTTTATGGTATCAGATCTACTAATGGAGGATGAGAGTGTGCTTTTAATTACAAATTTTGCTTTTTGGGGTTTTTCTACTGTCTTTTGAGAGTTCTAAATAACTCTCTTGATTGTTAATGAATAAAATCTTTCTTTCACCGAAAAAAAAAGAAAGAAAGAAAATTCGAGGGGACAATGATTTCTTAGAACTTCTATGACAAGGGAGAGGAGAGAAATTTTTCAAAAATTATGGACATTTTCTTGGCCTTTTTTTTTTGTCCCTCAAATATAACATTAAGGGAAAATTTCAAATAAGAACTTGAAGTGTTTTTTTTTTCAAATAAGGACATGCAGTGGACATTATTTTAAATAAGAATGCAAGGCTCTTTTTATTTTAAAGAGGGGCCTAACAGAAGCACATTTTCGTCCTTTTACTTTTTTGAATTTTTTCTTTTTCTTCTTTTCTCTTTCCCTTTTGCTTTTTTTTGCTTTTTTTCTTTTTTCTTGTTCCCTTCCCTCAATGTGTTTTGCAACCGTGGACACTTTCATCTTCTTCAAACCCCGATGTCTTCTGCAACCCTTCAATGGCCTTCCTCGGAGGGTATAGCGAGCTGTCGGAGCCATCGTCAGCTGCTAGAACGGTGGCAAGGATGCTCCCGACGCCATACCTAACGAGGATGTCGAAGAAGTCGCGATGGAGGCGTGAGGTCGCGAGTCCTGATGCGGATCTGGTCCCTGAGGCAGACGAGGGTGCATCGTTATTTTGCATGGTTTCGATGATCATGTCCTTCAAGATGGATTTGATCCAAAAAGAAATATGATTTTCTGCACTGAATACTTTTTGTCCTTCTCCATTCTGTTATATACAATTGCAGATGTAGTTAAGTGCGAAGGGGTGTCCTCTGCAACCGCGAATCAGAATGGCGTGTTTTCAATCCTGTTGGACCCTCTTCCAGTTCATCCTTTCCACAGTACTCAACACTTGCCAATTGGTGATTCCAATCCCTCTCTCGAGTTGCAATTCGAGCTTGCCCATTGGCGGGGTCTAGGGGTTGCCACGGCCAATTTGGGCTTGGAACTAGCTTAGTCAAATCCGGAACCAGTCCATTGATCGGTTCGCAACTACTGATTCATAAACCGGAACCGTTGGTTTCGGAACAGTGGCCATGCCTACTAGGGTCTTCCAGTCAGCGTTGCAGTTTGTCGGGAGCACAGTCCATGGACTCCTCAACATCGCAAACATCGTTCCTACCGGGTTCAATCTCATCGGTTGAGTCGTATAGGCATGCAAATTGAACCCGCCTCCTCTGCATTGACGGCGGTAGGGCCACTTGCATGGCCACCAGCGCCGCCCTCGTCAGCCTCGAGGACCAAGTCTACCTCAAGATCAGCAACCCCACGCCAGCATCACGACTTCTTCAACGTCCTTGCCGGGATAGGCGTTGGGGGTATCCTCGCTGCCATGCTCGCGATCGACGATGGCTCCAACTGCTCGCTACACTCCGCCAAGAAGGCCGTTGAAGGATTGTAGAAGATGTCGAGGTTGAAGAAGATGAAGGTGTCCATCATAAAAAAAGGAAATGAAAGGAAATGAAAAGAGAAAAAGAGAAAAAAAAGAAAAGTAAAATGATAAAAACGCCATTCCATCATACCTTTTTTTTAAATTAAAAATAATATTTTTAAGTCTTTATTTGGAATAAGGTCTACTCTAGAGTTTTATTTAAAAAAAAAATAAAAGGCACTTTAAATTCTTTATTTAAAATTTTCCCTAACATTAATGTTGAAACAATTTAGGAAAAAAAAGAATGACGAAGAAAGAAAGAAAGAAAAACGAATGCCGGTAATTACGGTTCAAATCCATGAAGTGAACGTTGTTTAGTGACGGGTTCAACTCTTGACTGGTAAATGTTAATTGGAAGAAGAAGTATCCAAAACGACAGCCTCGAAACATGACATGGACAACTGTGAAACCGAAACAAACATTCTTAACGTGCAAATCACAAGTTTCGGTCAAAGACGTGTTTTGCGTTTGATCACACCATCAATTCCCCTTACTAACAAATCCGCTTTATTTTTTTTTTCCCAAAAAATCTCCTCTACTTTGATTTTATTTACAAATAATGTAAATAGCCAATAAATCTCATAAATTGTTATGGATTACATTACAGATTTTGAGTCATGCAAACCTCTTTGTTAGAACATGTTCTTCGATTTTTAAAACCTGAAACTCACCCTCTATATCTTAAAACTTAAAATCGAATAGGGTCATCATCGGTCCGTTTCAGGTTTTAATTCTGCTTTGAAATTATGCTTACCCCAGTTTATTAGGACGAAAATTTCCTTTTTGTGCCAAAATATCCTCCCATATAGAAAAGGAAAATGTCAAAAAAAAAAATCAGAGGGCTTTGGATTGAGAAACACGAAAAGAAATTGTGAGAAACCATCTCAAAAACGCTAATTTCTTTTTTTTTTTTAAATAGAAAAGTGATGAGTGCGAGGAAAGGAAAGAACAGTTGTGGCTAGCTTTGACATATTACACGACAGCACAACTTCCTTGAAAAAACAGAAGAAGAAGAAGAAATATTTGGTATTTAAATAATAATGGGAATGAGCTGGAAAAGCGCTCTCGCTTTTAATATCAAATCGAACGGGCCAATCACAGCCCACCAATTCCCCTATAAAAGCAGCACTCGAAGCCCTTCGTCGTCTCCTTCCGCTCGTCTTCGCGTCGTCTTCCTCAGAAACCATCAGCTAAGTGTTTCTCCATTTTTCTCGTTTTCAGCTTTAGATTTCTCCGTTAGCGTTTCGATCTCGCTCTTGTGCGATCGCGCGATGGTTTCGTAGCTCCAAGACGCTTTTTTTGGGATATCGTTCACTCGATTGATCTCTGGGTAGATCTGGATCCGGGCCTTGTGTGGAATTAGAGCTGTTCTTTCTTCGATTCGTATTTGAGGGATTCGTAGGCTTGCGCCAATGTTCCTAGGGTTCTTTTCGTGGGAAATTCACTTATAGCGTTTTTTTTTATGGACTACTCGATCCTGATGCGTCGCGTACGCATTCTCCATTCCTTCTCCGTCGTGTTCCTGTACTGGTTCTACGTATTTTCACGAACTTGCCTTCTTGCCTGTGATCCCTCCCTAGTTTAGAAAACACCCCCGAAACCGCGCAAATCGAGTAGATACTAGTTGTGAAGTCAGTCTTTTTGAAAGCTTTCGAAGTAATTGAATTTGAGGAGAGAAGGTGGGGATGGTGGCTCCTTCGCAGTGCCTAACAAGCTCAGGGTCGGAATGCAACCAGCGGCCTGCGGCTGCCGATGAAAGGAAAAGGAAGAGGATGGAGTCGAACCGCGAATCCGCCAGGCGGTCGCGGATGAGGAAGCAGAAGCAGGTGGAGGACTTGTTGGGCCAAGTGAGTCAGCTGCAAAATGCCAACAGTAAACTAGCCAATGGCATCAATGCCACCGCTCAGAAGTATGCGGAGATCGAGTCTGCCAATAATGTTCTGCGGGCGCAGTTGATGGAATTGACCGATAGGCTGCATTCCTTGAATTCGGTCCTTCAGGTCGTGGAGGTGGTTAGTGGGCTCGCGGTCGACATACCCGAGATTCCAGATCTGCTGATGAAGCCGTGGCAGCTGCCCTGCCCGATACAGCCGATCACGGCATCTGCCGACATGTTGCAGCTGTGATTATCAAGTTTGGAAGTGCAAAAGTGGGGGTTGATTCTTTTCGAGTGCCCTTCCGGGGGAATATATGGTAGATACATTACCCATTTGCTGCATTTGTTTTTTTTTTTTTTGTCAATTCCGGTGTCCCTTTCTAGAAGTAGGAACTTGAATATCCGAATGCCTCTGTCTAGATGGACTGGCGCTTTGTGTCTGCTTGACCTTGTACTTGGCTGTTTTTTGTACTTACGGGTTGCTCCTGTTCTTGATGGTTATCGACAAGGTTGTGTTTATCTCTCTCTCTCTCTCTCTCTCTCTCTCTCTCTCTCCCCTAGTTCGTTTGAAGTCATTTCTTATGCTCATGGTGAGATTTGGCTTGGGATAATTAATGGTTGGGTTCATTCTATTGTTTAATTGTGACGCTGTGCAAAATTCATTTGGATTCCATATCCTTGTTGGTCAGTTGTTTATGAGTCTCACATGAGTGGAAATTTGATTTGCTAGTCTATTGATTAAGTCTAAGAAAGGAATACTCATATGACTTGGCCGTATTTGTTTCGTACCAAAGTCTGCAAATGGGATCATGTTACCAAAATGAAATGTTAAGAGGTCCAATCGAGAGTCAGATACTTGTCAACATTATGCGGCACATTTCCTTTGTCAGTGACTACGAGTTCCCAAGTTGCTATCCGCACGAAATGAAGTACGAATTAATACCCTCTGCTCTCTTCTTTTTTTTCCGTTTGTTAAATTGTGATTTTGAGCTGAATGGTCTCATCTGAGCCAACGTGCAAGCCTCTAATACGGTTCAATTACTTTTTCCGGTCGTCCTCCTCCCCCAGGGTTCTTTGAAAGAGAACATAGTGCTTGTGCTTCTGAAATTTCCCTGCATAACTGTGATTTTACGTTGGCTGTCTCCTTAATTGGAGATAAGGGTTGCTTGGTTATGATGATATATGGGACGGGAGATAAGGGTTGCTTGGTTATGATGATATATGGGATGGGAGATAAGGGTTGCTTGGTTACGATGATGTTGGATGGACAAGGACACGTAGATGTCGCCGAATGAAAGCTTTCTCATGAAGTCGTAAATAGCACCGTTTAGAAGCATTCATCTTTACATGAACCGATTGAATTCTTCACTCGGAGTTCTTGTGGCCGCGAGTGCAAGTCCAAAGACCTAGAAAAGTCGGCGGTGGGTTTCAGGAAGTGCTAGACGCGCTCGAGCATTCTGGGAAAGAAATTTTGATGTCTCGGTATAGATATTTCGACGTCTTTCACGTAATTGCGTCGTCTATATCTCAGAATATACCGTTGGTATCCTCTAAAACACTAAGCAGGTACGATAAGAGTGCATACAAGTACTAATTTCGTGGGAACATGATAATTTACGCTTGCAGACGAGTGAACAATCTCTGGTCTAAATGAGAGGCAATTCTCGATCTTCCCAAGCTCTAGACCAATCTCTTCTGTCCTATAGCCCAATTCCTCCACCTCATATTCTACGAGAAATTTTTGTTTCCCCGGTGGATGGTGTCTACATGTACATATATCCATGAAGCTTCTTCAAAAGGTTGAATTTAACAGAACACATCTCAAATTGCTTGCAAATTCCACCTAAACTTAAGAGGAGACGTAGGCATCTTATGGACGAATTCGCATACTCATTAGCAGGTTTTCAGGGTGTCACCAATAAATTCCACTGGTGCATGGTATATCTGATGAAAGGACAACGAGGTGTTACTATTCCCACAGCATAAACACTAGAACTAAGATAATACGTCTCAAGGACACGACGAGGACTACAGCGAAGAGAAATCAATCCTCGTATGTACGGCATTCGCTGGTCTCTGGGTTGTCCTTGCAGTAAGTCTCTAGGGGATCCGAATTCTTCTTCTTGTCCCTAAGGTGGCTTGCCGTTGCGCTCAGCTCCTCCACCTCGTCCCACGCAGCCACGCACTCGCCGCTTGCGGGGTCACCGGAGCACGCCTCTTCCGCTTCCTTTATGCTCTCGGCCACCTTTTCCTCTATTTTATCTGGGGCAGCTGAAGCCACCACCATTCGGCGGCGAGCCCCGAGTTGGTAGGGCCTCCTCCATGGAAAATTCAGCTGCAGGGAGGCAGAGGCAGACAGCTTCTGCAGCTCGGCCGACTTGGGCACGGTTCTAGGGGTTGAGAGGCCGATGCTTGATATGGTTGCCATTTGGAAGGGAGCAGATATGCTCTTGGTGTGGTATAGTGCTACGGTGAGGGGAGATTGGGCATGCCTTGTGTATAAATAGATGGAAGATGCGATGGCATTGTAAGTTTACACGGCTTATCAGGTGACAGCCAGTGGTAGCTCTCCACGTGGGAATTTCACTGCAGATATTTTACATTTTTTGGTCCTAAGAGAAGTATTTCTGTAAACCCAAAAATATGAAATGGACAACAAAATTTTCTGGTCTTCTATGAATCTGTACAAGACTTTCGCTGTTTAGCTTTAACAAAAGAGGATTGGGATTGTAAATTGTCGGACTGTCTTGCGGAGAGAATCCATTACCGCCATCACAGTCGAAGGTACGTGAGGTATCATCTCAAATCCCTCTTCTTGGAAAACAATGCGAACTTGAGGAAAAAAACGTTGTTACCTTCCTTGTGATATTCCAAGATACTATCTGACGCATCAACGACCGAGCAAGAGATTCAAAACCTACACAGGAATACGCCAATTCCAGGTTTTGTCATCCAGCCTAGGTCGGCGTCATGCACGCTTCCAAGGGTCGTTGATATTTTTCTAGCACGATTTTGGAAGCCTCCTTTACCACGTCTCTCTTTTAACAACCAGACGCTGCTCCAAAATATCAAACCCCAGTCTCATTCCCACATCTTTAGAGTCTAAGAGAGACAGATTCCACAAGACTTCCTAGTTTCTGACCGTCCAAGTGTTTTGCCAGATGACCAGAAAAAAAGATAAAATAGATAAGGAGGTTTTCGAGCATACTCACTCGAATGAGCACCCTTGCTCATTAGGAAACCCCTGAATTCTCGAGACAGCACCAGCATTGACACTTGAGCTTACCCGAGTTTCGGGTGCCTTCCGTATAACCGTAAGTAGCTATCTAACTTTGGATTCTGAAGTTTGAAATGAGGGTCCGATCAGGTGGAAGTTCGCGTTGGAGGCACTTCATTGCTCTGCCAAAACTGCAATCTGTCCTCAAATTAGATTCTGAAAGTTATGAGCTGGGAAGAGATCCTGCACTCTACATTGACAAGGATAAAATCAACGGACGGTGCTACTGCATCATAAATTCCTCTCAGAATATAGTAAAGCAAATGTCGAAGATGGTCCAGATTTGATGGATTTCCAACATTAATATGCTACTGAACACAAACTACTGCAAAGGACACAAAACGGGCGAGACAGACTGATAAGCCGCCACACCTCCATGCCAAAACTGCTACTGAACATCATCGTAAAGAACTTCTACTTTAGTTAATGTAGTGGCAAGCTTGAACAAAACGGTTAAGATTCAACGTAGGCTTCACACCTCCACAAACAGTAATGCATGTCCAGCAATTGCTCCAACCCATCAGACAACCCCAAAAGAAATTACCAGACCAACCAAGACAAGCGCATTGGTCAGAATCTGAGCTAAACAAGTATAGCAGATGCATCAACAATGCTACAAAGCTGGAGATTGTTGTATGTGATCGTGCGACCAGGAACCAAAGAAAAATGGACCCTTTTCTTAAAAAAGAAAGAAAGAAAGGAATCGGTGATTTACATGCGCGGTGATACAACATGAAACAATCAGGCAGTCTGCTGCCTTTAGTATGAAACTCAAGCTCAGAACAAGGAGCAAACAGAAAATCCTTCACGCTACTTTTTAAGATCAGCACGCCCTAGAATTTTGCTTACTCAGGGACAAAGCCACCAGGTTTTAAATTTTAACAGGGTCTCCTCTTGATCCTCTTATTCATCATCTCATCCCACCTGGCAAAGACATTGGCAACTTCAAACTTGCCAGAAAACTTCATCTTTTTAGCCAATTCCGCAAGAATATCAGGCTTCCCAGCTCTGGAGAAATCTGCTGCAAACTTGTTATAATCGAGTTGAGGAGCTTTCATTCCTTTCTCTAGCATTTCCTCCAAGCATCTACAAGCCTCTTCCGATCTTCCCTGACTTATAAGCCCCCCGATGAACACAGTATAAGAATTATCATCAGGGCAACACCCTTTTCGGTCCATTTCATCCCACACTGCACAACCCATCTCGTAATTTCTTGTAATGAAGAAGGACTTCATCATCATGTTATATGTATGGATTGTTGGCTCGATGCCACTTTGAAGCATCTTATTATATATCCTGACTGCGTCATCCGGCATTTTCCGACTGGTCATCAATTTAATTAAAGCATTATACGTCCTCCCAACCGGTGGACAACCCTTTTCCTTCATCTCCTTCAACAATCCAAACACCATATCCATCCTCTTCTGGTTCCCAAACCCTGTGATCAAACATGTGTAGATGGCAGCATCTGGCTGATGCCCCTTATTTACCATCTCGTCAAAGTACTCGACAGCTTCTTTCATCTTACCTTGCTTACAAAAGTCTCTAACCATAATAGTATAGCTTCGCACATTAGGCGAGGGTCCCTTGGCCTTCATGACCTCGAAAAGCTTAATCGCATCCGACCTCTTCTTGCTCCTCAAAAGCCCTTCAAGCATTGCGTTATGAGCAACGACATCGGGCATAAATCCTTTATCTATCATCTCATTCCACACTCTCCCTGCCTCCATCAAATTCCTCACCTTGCACCATCCATTAAGTAAAACTGTGTAAGTGCTCAAATTCGGTGTGAATCTTTCCTCCAACTTCTCGAAAAGCGCCTGCGCCTCCTTTCCAAGCTTCGCACGACCAAGGGCATCGAGTAAACAATTAATAGTATCAACACCCACTTTATACTTATACTTCTTCATAAGCTCAAACATCCCCACAGCCTTCTTCCTCTCTTTAGAAGCAGCAAAAGCCCTTATTGCGATCGTAAATGTCTCCATCGTCAAGTGCCCCTTGGTCCCCATTTCCTCGAGCACAGACACCATAGTCTCAAACTGCCTCGTCTTTCCAAGAATGTCCATCATCGTATTGTAAGTTCTTGAATCATGGGCGAAACCGGGCCTCTGCCCTGCCCAGCAGAAGAACCGGAACGCCGGTTTTCTAGCATGACGGAACCGCTGCAGCACATCAACCACTAGATCATGACTCAAAATGACTCCGCACTCGTCCAACACCGCCTCCATGTTCCGATCCAACGCGAACAATTCGTCGATCACCTTGCATACACGATCCACCTCGCCCCGATCTGCCCGAGTTTCCGCCCCAGCACCTCCATTTCCAACGACAAACCCCTCACTGTCATCATCGTCATCGACCTTTTCGTCGTCGGAATCAACACCCCTATCCTCAACGCTACAGAACTCCCTACAAAAGGAACCTACACACGGCGAACCCGCCAGGCTAACAGCCTTGGAGAGCGTCAATGGCATTTCTTCTTGTAAATTAGCGAGCCCAGAGGGGTGTGGCAGAAAAGGCGGAACTTGACGGTGAGGAAGACGGAGAGTATGATGAGCAGCAGAATGACGCAGAAGAGACATGGGCAGAGAAGCACCACCAGCTTGCTCTCGGCGAAGTCGTCCTTCTGGGTCCGGTCCCGGCCGTCGTCGTCGGCTATTGACAGAGCACGGGTCGGAGAAGAAGTCGCTTCGGACGGAGCCATGGAGGTCGCGGACCGGAGAGAAGAATCGGAGCAGCGAAAGCGGAAGGGGACAGAGGGGTTTTCTCAGAGAGCGACGCATCGGGCTGCCATTAGAGTTGGAAGAGCTGAGAAGCGAGAGGAGTGTGGTTGAAGCAGGAGGAGTGGGAGTGGGAGAGTGAGGAAGACTTCGGCTGGAAGTGGGTGGTGGCTTGCTGGTGCCCGGCGGTGGTTCGGTCGGTGCTTGGTGGGTTCCCAGGGGACACTGACGAGCGGTAAAGAGGTTTTGACAAGTTGCTTGTTAGCAGAAATACCTTGTTACTTCGGCATAATTACACAAGTACTTTACTAAATTTATTTAGTATGATCCCGGACTTTATCCTAACATACAACATTACTCCTCAATTTTAAATTCATTCGATATAATCCATAAACATTTTATATATATTTAATTTAATATCTGAATTATATAAAAATATTCAATAGTTAATGAAATGGTTATATTGAAAATTTTTACATAATTCGGGAATTAAATTGAACATTTCAAAAAAAAAAATTAGAGACCACATTGAACATGTTTGAAGCTCAAAAAGGCAGACTAGGCCAACCTTTAGGAATCATTTGTATTATTCTCTATGTCGCTTATTCGATATATTGAAAAAACTTGTTCGATAAACGTTTGATTTTAAATGATTGATTGTAGTTATACACCAACAGAAATTTGAAGATATTTAAAGTTCTGAAGTTACCGAATTTAATAAGTTTTCAACAACACTCTTAAACAAAATCCCAGTATAATAAGGATCGCGCTTTTTTTTCAACCCCTTTGTATAGCTCCCACACTCCGTTTTATGATATCCTAACCGTTTTTATCCCCGGCTTTATTTTTACCTTTCGCGTGCTTGTGCCGCATTGACTCGAGGTATGTCCGACGATAGAGAGTGGAGTTGATCACAAAACCCAAGGGGAGGATTTTTTCGTTGAGCACCGGAGACGTCGCGGGGTCTTTAGAGCATCAAGAATCTGCGGGGACTTTGTCGGTAAGCATGAAAACAGGACTAAGGACCAGAGTCCATGAATAAGTTTCAGATTTTGTATGTGCAACGAAGGAAGAAGAGAAGATGAGAAGCGCAAAAACAGGGCATCGGATGGAGCGGAGGGAGGAAAAAAAAAGAAAAGAATATATGGGCCCTCTCGTTCGAGTAAATGTTGGTACAAGCGTGTGAAAAGGTGGTAAAAAAACAGTGAGTAAGATGGCGGAAAACGCGGTCTATGTGATACACGCTCCGTTTAAATGATTTCAAAAATAATTTTTAAAAAACGTTTATTTGCATCGCCTAAAAAAATCGAGTGGACAAAAATACATTCGTCATGCGGTCGATAATAAATTTATTTTTAATTGACTAGCATTTTTCAAAATGTGATCGATTATTTTTAAAAAAATATTTTCTAAATGCCTCATAAAAAAAAATTGCAAAGAAAAACTCGATCAAATAGGAAATAGCGACAGAAAGATGGTTCCCGCCAATACACAACCGGCACCGGCGACATTTCCCGGGACTCTCCGTCAAATTCCCGCCACGACTCTCTCTCTCTCTCTCTCTCTCTCTCTCTCTCTCTCCCCTTTTTTCTCTTCCACTGTAAACTGCAGGGATCAGCGTAGCTCAACTCAAACTCACTCTCTCTCTCTCTTCATGGCGTCATCTCGCCGCCAGAGCAATGGCCGATCGCCGCTCGTGAACAAACAGTTCCAGATCACTTCCTTCTTCTCCTCCAAACCCGGCTCCTCCACTCCCTCTCGTCTCCAGAACCCCAATTCCACTCTCGGCCCTAACCCTAACCCTAACCCTCGCAACCCCTCCGACCCCGACGGCAGCCCGAGCCCGAGCCCTAGCCCCGCCACTCCTTCCCCTGTTCAATTCAATCGCCGGAAGAAGACGCCTCTCGTCATCCCCTCGGCCCCTGCTGCTCCGAAGCCCTACGGCCGAGAAGTCCTGCGCAAAAGGATCAGGGTGTACTGGCCACTGGACGAGGCCTGGTACGAAGGCTGCGTCAAGTCGTTCGACGAGGGGAGCGGCAAGCACCTGGTGCAGTACGACGATGCCGAGGAGGAGTTGCTGGATTTGGGGAAGGAGAAGATTGAGTGGGTTAAAGAGAGTGCGAAGAAGTTCAAGCGGTTACGGCGTGGGGTTGGTGCGGTCTCAGAGAAGGTAGTGGAGGATGTGGAAAGTGACGAGGGCGGTAAAGATTGGGAGGATGATACGAGCGATGAAGATTGGGGAAAGAGCGCGGAGAAAAAGATGGTGGAGGATGCTGAGGAGGAGGATATGGAGGCGGGGTTCACCGACGAGGAGTTCACCGACGAGGAGGATGCCGGTGAAGAGAGCAGCGGTGGTAAGTCGCACACGAAGAAGAGGAAGGTTAGCGAAGGAAGCGAGTCAACGTCTGCTAAGAAGAACAAGAGCAGTAGTGGTGTTTGCAATGACGGGTCTAAAGTCTCGGAGGTGGTTTCAGGGAATAAGTTTACTTGTAAGTATAGAGTTATGTTGACTTCACGCTTCTCATGGGTGATAGTGCTCTCGAAGGGTTTGTAGAACGTGGGATTGATGAGATAGTAACACTGAACCGTCCATAGAGAGCATAAATTTCACACAGTACATAAATTTATCCTGCTACCACATCCGCTAATTCATGTATGCTAGTCCTCTACCATCACTAAGACGCACTTTATATCCAATGTATGCCAACGATATTCTTTTCCAGCTTAAAGAGAATAATCTCGTTACATGGAATCTTGTGTACCTGGTTCTATTAAGTCTTCAAATGTTTTCCCTCTTCTTCTAATCCATACGAGTGTCTTGATTAGAGCAGCTGGAACCCTTGTATAGTGAAATTTCACATTATTGGTTGTTCATGGTGATGGCGTTTTTCAGGTTCCTTTGAATGTACCTGTCATGGATATCAGTACTTCTGTTTTATGCTGTCTCTTCAACATGTTGCGGTGTTTTCTTTTTCTGTTACTATATGATGCAATCGGGAGCTATGCCAGGCGTATTGGTTGATTTAATCAATTGCCTCTAACAAGCTGTTAGGTTTGAAGTATCCATATATGCTGATTATTAGCTATACTACTTATGTAGCAATCTTTTTTACTCCAGCATGCTCTACCACAGCCCAGAAAACCACTAATGGCCTTAGTTCTTCCTTGCCAACTGATGCTTCAGAAAGGTTTAGTATCCGGGAATCTGAAAAGCTGCACTTTCTTGGACAGTAAGTCTTTGCCAAAACTCCCTTTTCCAAGTCTAGTAAAGCGTCCGGTTTATTCCGTATCGGACATTTGATAGGAAGCTGGAAAGAGCTTTTGTTGGTAGTGGCATTTGATGCATTCTCTCTTTAGTTTGTTTCTCCTTGAGAAGGTATATATAGATGAAATCCTATGGGGTGCAAGATCGAGGAAATAGAAAATTATTTGCCACGATAATACTGAAATCTTTTTGCACCTTTCCTTGATAGAGTTTAACTTCTTACGAACTCCATCCTGACTCACTTTGACCTTGAAACAGAGAACGGAGGGATGCAAAAAGAAGAAAACCGGGGGATACAGATTTTGATCCTAGGACTCTTTATTTACCTCCTGATTTCCTCAAGAGTTTATCAGGTGGCCAGGTAAATGACGTGTTGCACATAGGAGCTGCTTCACATTCTTTTACATTAATTCCTTTTTTATTTTGGCCAGCATTCTTTTACCATACTTCCATCATTTACTTTTTTGATTGTATTGCCTGGTAATCATGCAGAGGCAATGGTGGGAGTTTAAGTCGAAGCATATGGACAAAGTCTTATTTTTCAAGGTATGCATGCCATTAATTATCAAGGTTAGCAGTATAATTAGAACATGAACATTTTCTTTGCTTGAGCAGATGGGAAAATTTTACGAACTTTTTGAAATGGATGCACATGTTGGAGCGAAAGAGCTTGATTTACAGTACATGAAGGTGGAGATTGTTTAAATACTCATATATTGCTGTACTGTTTGTTATTTTCCAGTAATACTGTATCTGATATCAAATAAACTACTGAATCAGGGAGAGCAACCGCACTGTGGGTTTCCAGAAAAGAACTTCTCAATGAATGTGGAGAAATTGGCCAGAAAGGTTTCTTTATTCGGCACATAGTTTATTGTTGAATTTTCTGGTGATTAAGTTCTCAAGCCATGGACGATGATTTTTATACGAAGTTCTGTCACTAAGCAGGGTTATCGAGTTCTTGTTGTCGAGCAGACGGAAACACCTGAACAACTTGAGCTTCGCCGGAAGGAAAAGGGTTCAAAAGATAAGGTTGCGTGTCCACTGCTGAAATAATGCATTCTGTTGTTTCCATTGGCTAGTGTTTGCTTAATTATGCCATCTCAGCTACGAAGAGGTTAATCAGATAGTTATTTGAGCTCGTAATTGGTGGCCGATTCTTTTCACTGATGAAGATGTCCAAGCATAACCTTATGATGTGGTTGATTACTTTGAATTGCGAGCATGAATAGTTTTGTATTCAGTATAATGTGCTCTCTTAATGAGATTAAATAGTTCTCTACGGAGTTCCCTGCTAACATGATAACTGTCATCAGTCAAAGCGAGTATGCTCTGTTCTTGTATGGGTGCATATGGGTGCATTTTCTTTGGTCTGTTACGTTCATTAAGGAAGCAATTCCCAATTTGAAATCTTGCTAGGTTACTCAATGTGACAAACAAATGGTGGAAACTGTTGGATGATGGTCTGTTCATATGTTTTCAGGTTGTGAAACGTGAAATATGTGCGGTGATCACAAAAGGAACTCTGACTGATGGAGAAATGCTTTCAGCAAATCCCGAAGGTTCTTATCTGATGGCAGTGACCGAAAGCTGTCAAATTCTTGCAGACCAAAAGGCAGAGCGGACTCTTGGCGTGTGTTTGGTGGATGCTGCTACTAGCAGGATTACTCTTGGTCAGGTTGCCTCCATTTGCTTCAACTCTTTTTGTTCGTTCAGTGATGGTTTCTCTGTGCATATTTTCCTTTTGCCTTTGCAGGCACGGAATATGCTCAGGAAATGGATGGCTACTGACATGGCCATCTGTGCTTTTATTACTACTACTGCTGCTGCTGCTGCTACTACTACTACTACTACTACTATAATAATAAAATGGAAGGCCATGTATGAAATTTAGTTTATGAGAACGATAATTAGCTGCTGTTTGCTCGTAATTCTGCTTGTCACCACCTGCGACCTAACCTATTGTTGTGTCCCACGCGATGGGAGAAGAGGAATGGCATGGAAGATCTCTCGTAGCCATTCTTTGAGTTTTGAACAGTAGAAATGAATAATAACTAACCGATCAAATCGTTTGGCACTGCATGATGACTAACAATAAATGGGAGCTTACTAAGAAGTTAAAAAAAAAAGGGTCATCTGTGTATCAGTGACATCATTAACATATCCAGAATCTTTCCACCCACTCTTAATATCATGTCAGACTAGGATTTTAAATTCCGGTGAATGACTGTTACCTCTAGAAGCAGGGTTCGTTTGTTTAACACGATCTTTTGGGGAGTTTTTCTGTCATCTCAAAACTCATATCTTCTGCTTGATTAGTATTATCTTTTTGGTTCATTAATTAAATTTTGGAAGGGATTCAGCAAAACAATAGCTGATGAGTAGGAGTTCCAGGCCAAAGATTGTTGCCGACCTTACTGGAAGGTGTAGTTCTCCATGTATGAAGTTGCCATTGTTGGATCATTCAATAAAGTGATTGGCTATCTGTAGTCTTTTTAGATTTGTCATACTTACTGGCATGGTGTAGAACTATGCCGTGTTTGATGTGTGATTCATCTGCTTCTCTTTTCTGTTCGGAGATGATTCAGAGTGCAGTGCTTCATGCTGTCTGCTATCTGAACTATGCCGGTAGAAATTGTTAGGGGAATTGTCTTGTTATCTCAAAATTCATATCTTCTGCTTGATAAGTAATATCTTTTTGGTTAATTAATTATATATTGGAAGGGATTCGGCAAAACGATAACTAATGAGTTGGGGTTTTAGGCCTAGGAACTAACCTCTACCATTGTCGCTGATTTTACCTGAAGGTGTAGTACTCTATGTATGAAGTTGCCATTCATTCGATGAAGTGATTGGCTATCTGTAGTCTTTTTACGTATGTCATACGTATTGGTATGGGTTAGAATTGTGCCATGGTTTGATGTGTGATTCATCTGCTTTTCTTTTCAGTTCAGAGATGACTCAGAGTGCAGTGCCTTATGTTGTCTGCTATCTCAACTACGCCCGGTAGAAATTGTTAAACCCAATAAAGGGTTAAGTGCTGCAACTGAGAGGGTTTTGCTGACTCATACACGAAATCCTTTGGTGAATGAACTGGTTCCGGTCTTAGAATTTTGGGATGCAGAGAAGACTGTTCATGAACTAAGGATTACTTATAAGAGTATCAATGCTCGATCGTCCTCCACAAGTTCAGATGAAACAGATACTGAGACTGCTGCTTCCAATTTCAAAGATGATGACTTGGATAACCTCCCAGAATTTTTGTCTGAGTTGGTAAATTCTGGTGAGAATCGTAATCTTGCTTTGTCAGCCCTTGGAGGTGCCATTTATTACCTGAAACAAGCTGTCCTGGATGAGACATTGCTTAAATTTGCAAACTTTGAGTCACTTTCGTGTTCTGGATTCGGTGATGTGGCTCAAAAGCATATGATTCTTGATGCTGCTGCATTGGAGAACCTTGAGGTTTTTGAGAATGGCAGAAATGGAGGGTCTTCAGGGACACTTTATTCACAACTGGACCACTGTGTGACTGCATTTGGGAAGAGGCTTCTTAAAACATGGCTAGCAAGACCTTTATATCATCAGGAAGCAATTAAAGAGCGCCAAGATGCCATAGCAGATCTTAAGGTAAGTTCTTGGTACCAGTATTGGTGTTTGATCCCTTTCCAGATAACAAATTGTGGTAATCATTCTTTTGTATATGAGAATTATTTTTGCCCCTTTACCTGTTAAGTGAGTAAGGTGTCTTGGACATCTTTGTCTGGCAGCTTTATTTAGTTCTCCTTGTTCCATATCGCTTTGCTTACTCTGTGACATCTTTTGCTTCTTTGGAATCTTTGATTCTGGGTTGACATTTAGTATGCCAATGTCTTGATATTTTATCCGACCCACTTCTGCGGAGGTCTGCATCTTATGAAACTTCCTGTAGGATGAAACTTTTCTTTTTGATCTCTCTCCTTCCACTCCATAAAAGCTCAAAAAGTAGTAATAAATAATTATATAAGGACACTTAAATAATAAGAAAAGATATCATTATACAACAAGTAAAAGGAGGAATTCTGTGAAGTAGTAAATGTTGATTCGCCACTTGTCTACTATCAGCAAACCGGTGATAAGAACAGTTTCTTCCCTTTTTTGTTAAATAACCAGCCATCTGTTATCTTAGATTTATCTTATAAATATTGATTGGATTGGGAATTTCTGCCTTTTCATTATATAGGGCAGGTGCCTTTCCTGCATATATAGAAGGGATTACTTTCTGATGTATCTCTTGTTTATATCATGTGGCTTAAGTTGCACATAAGCGGATTTTTATTTGTTCTAACTGCATTTTTTTTTTCCACCCTTTTTCCTTGGTGTCGGTTACTATGCTGCAGGGAGAAAATCAACCTTTCACTTTGGATTTTCGGAAAGTGTTATTGAGGCTTCCAGACATGGAGCGCTTGCTTGCGCGTGTTTTTTCTAGCAGGTAAAATTTTCAGATGATTTGGTAACACATTTTAATCTGAATACTGTCAACCTGCATGACTTCAGTTCCTTGTATGACTTATTTTCATGTCCTTTACAGTGAAGCTTGTGGAAGAAATGCAAATAAAGTAATCCTCTATGAAGATGCAGCAAAGAAACAGCTGCAAGAATTTATATCGGCTTTACGTGGCTGTGAATTATTGGTTGAGGGACTTTCTTCTCTTGGTGTTATATTGGAAAACGCTGAGTCAAGACAACTGGTTCATTTGTTAACACCTGGTACGAGCTTGAAATTTCTCATTTTATTACTAAAATAATTTTGGCATCTCATCTGTTAATATTCATGAAGGGAAGGGTCTCCCGGAGGTTATTTCGATTCTGAGGGAATTTAAGGATGCCTTTGATTGGGTTGAAGCCAGTAATTCAGGACGAATCATACCTCGTGAAGGAGTTGACATGGAATATGACTCTGCCTGTAGTAAAATCAAGGAAATTGAGTCTAATTTGATGAAACACCTCAAGGAGCAGAGGAAATTACTTGGGGATACTTCAGTAAGAATCTGGAGAGCACTTTTAGAATTAGTTTCTTTTAGTCTACCTCATAGGTTGAATGTCCAAAATACAAACTTTTCTTCAATGTTTGAATGCAGATAACTTATGTCAATATTGGGAAAGAGGCATACCTACTTGAAGTGCCTGAAAGTTTACGTGGAAAAGTTCCTCGTGATTATGAACTGCGTTCATCTAAGAAGGTAACAGCCTTTGTTGCTGAGCATGCTGAACTTTCGTTTGTTTTATGTACATGCAGGAGGAATAATAGAACGAAGAATTTTACGATCACAGGTCAGGAATCATAAGGTCCTGACTTTAAGGAAGTTATACCATTTTGGTCAGAACCTAACATTGTGAACAGGGAACGCCTTTAAGGTGTGAATTGTAAAATTTAATTAAACACGTTTGAATTTAATATATGGTGACAAGTTCTAGGATAGCCGGAAAAGGTAATATAGCTCACTAAATCAGGTATGAAGGTTGGGTTGGCAATTTCTGGCTAGAATGACATGAATTTAATGCACGTAACGTTTTTAGTATAATTAACAAAAATAGTTTCTGATGACATGACTTGACACAATGACAAAACCCGACTGTGATACGCGAACATGAATCGCCAGTTGTGCCTTCTAATAATACTGTGGCATTTACCAAGTGATTGCTTGTACTGGTTGATGATCAAGTTCTTCTCTAACAACAAGCAATACGAATATAATTTTCAGCACATTTCAATTTATCGTGCATCAGAGTTGAAGCCAGAGAGTTCCAGAGCATAATGTCAATTTTATTTTCTGAAAGCATACAATACACTCCTCCCCACTTCCTGGTGAAGTAGCAGTAGCCATTGTCACCTCCCTCCAATAAAGAACTGATGTCTGCAATGAGTTCATCTTTGAAGTGTCTCAACAATATATTTTGTCTCTTGAAAGGAAAATTATTAAACCTCCAAGCCTCTCACAAACAGGAAGTTGCGACATAACAACCTGCTCTGGTGCCTTGTCCATCTATGCTTGTCTTTTTTGGTTCCTAAATACCAATAAGAGTGATGTTTCACCTTGGAAATGAGTACTGTTTTCCCCTGTAAAAGGAAGAAAAAATTGTGAGTGATGTTGGATGTTGTCTAAAGCAAAAAAAAAAAAAAAAGGTTGGCCCTCGAGAAGTATTTGATTTTTTTTCACCTTTCACTCATGAGTGAAATTTTAACTATAGCAGAGGATGACTCCCCAGAATCTAGATATTTCCAAAAGAGTAGGTGAACATGATTTGCATAGTCTGAATTACTAATCTTATTAAATGATATCAAGACCTAGAACACTGTGGAACATCTGCATTTCTTTTGTCTGCTGCAGGTTATATGATTATCTGTATGTTTTTCTGTTTGGTACACTGTACTGTATATTTCATGTTTTTGGTTGACTAATAATATTTTGTTCATGTTTGTGAATCGGTTTGCCTGACTCCTTCGAACATGCAGGGTTTCTTTAGATATTGGACGCCCAAAATTAAGAAGCTTGTAAGCGAGCTCTCTCAAGCTGAATCTGAAAAGGAGTCTGCACTGAAGAGTATTTTGCATCGACTAATTAGACGCTTCTGTGAGCATCAAGACAAGTGGAGGCAACTAATTTCTTCAACTGCAGGTTTATAGATACTAATATGCTTTGAGGATATTTGATTTGCGTTGCTATCTACAAAATTGTCTTTAGAACTTTCTCCAATCAAGGTCATCCTTATGACTTTGAAAGGGAGGCGCAATGAATGTCATTCATTTGTCTATTTATACTTGTGGACCAATGTTAATGTTGTTTGTTGCATGTTGTAGAGATAGATGTTCTGATCAGCTTAGCAATTGCGAGTGATTATTACGAAGGACCAGCATGTCGTCCGGTTTTCAAAGTCTCTTCTGATTCGAGTAAAGAGCCATGCTTGTCTGCCAAGGGCCTAGGGCATCCTATCCTTAGAAGTGATTCCTTGGGCAAAGGCACCTTTGTCCCCAATGACGTCAATATTGGTGGTTCTGCTAATGCTAGCTTTATCCTTCTCTCTGGTCCTAACATGGGTGGAAAATCAACCTTGCTCCGACAAGTGTGCTTGGCTGTAATTTTAGCACAGGTAGATTTCCGTGCTTTTGCTTTTAAGTGTTTCATATTTCTATTCCTGACAGGGTTTTCGACAGATTGGAGCAGATGTACCTGCTGAGAGTTTTCAACTGTCGCCTGTGGATCGAATTTTTGTCCGCATGGGCGCCAAGGATCATATTATGGCAGGGCAAAGTACATTTTTAACTGAGCTCTCTGAAACTGCATCAATGTTGGTATGACTTTTGAGCGAGAACTCATTTAGTGTTTCTCATTCTAGTTGCATGTTCCTCTTATATATGAGGTATGCTGCATGATATTGTAATTTTAATATGTACTCTATCTTGGATCTTGTGTGTAATTTTTTAGTTATCTTGCTTCGGCACTTTCATTGCATGACCTCTACTTATCTTTGTTACCGAACATTTCACTTACTTTCTAGTTAATTCTTACTTTCAGCTGACTGAACTGCATTCTGCTGCCCAAAGAACAAATGTTAGGATAGAAAAGAACCATGCAACTATATTCTGAAGCTTACGTTTCTTCACTTGTCTACAGTCATCGGCAACTCACAATTCTTTGGTGGCATTGGATGAATTGGGACGTGGGACCTCGACCTCAGATGGACAGGCCATTGCGTAAGTGTCGGTCATCCCTCAAGAGGGTTACTTTTGCTTGTTTTTATGTGTTTCGCATTTATGATCGGTGTTGTTGAGAAACATGTCAAATATGTTGACCAGATTTGTGTTGTTCTCCTATTGTATTGGCATGCAGGGAATCTGTCTTGGACCATTTCGTCCACAAGGTGCACTGTCTAGGAATGTTTTCTACTCATTATCACCATTTAGCTGTGAACTATAGGAATGATCCTGGGGTATGTCTGCTCTTTAATAGTCGATTTAGTTAATCATTATGGTGCTGTAAAGAAGTGATAATTGAAACTCACATTCAACTGGGGTATGAGCACATACATTAATAATCAACTCAAAGAGGGTTCTCTCAAGGTTGTAAATTGTCTACTTGTTGCTGATCATTCATGTCATTTTTGTAAATTGCCCTCTGGCGTCTTGTTCAGGTTTCACTTTGTCATATGGCATGCCAAGTGGGAGATGGAACTGATGGCATGGAGGAGGTCACATTTCTTTATAGATTGACGCCTGGTCCGTGCCCCAAAAGCTATGGAGTCAATGTGGCACGCTTAGCTGGTAAGTTCGTATACGTTCCTCTGTTTGGTGTTTGGAGTTCTTATAGTTGTTTTCAAAAGTTTATAGAGGCATTGTATTGCCCAGAGGAATATTTTGTCACGCCTTCTCACTGTTTGTAAGATCTGATAACTTTGGCACAAAGTTACGGTTGCCACTGCAATTTCCATCTTTTTGGCTCGAAGGACACTTCTTTGTGCAATTCATGCACTAAGGGTGTGAGCTAGCATCAAGTAATCGGGCCACATTCCATGTCTCTCCTCTTTTTTGTCCTTGTTACTGGCTTTTTCGGTGAATGCTGCTCATGATCGTATAGCTTTTGGACTGTGGGTACTGGTTCTTACACTCTGCTTATTTGCAGGACTTCCTGAATCCATCCTTCAAAATGCAGCTTCACGATCAAGAGAATTTGAGCATACGTACGGTAGGCACAAAAAGGGATCTCCAAAGCATTCGTGCACCCAATTTTCAGAGGAAATGGTGCTGTTTATGCAGAAATTGATGAAACTTGTCATGCAATCAAGTGACTCTGAATCATCTGATACCACATGCATTGATTCCTTCGTCAAACTGCAACACGAGGCAAAAGTACTCGCACGGCAACAGTGACTTGACACAATTTATAGCTTCGCCATGCACACGGAACTTCTGGTTCAAATTTTGGTAGTTCTTGGATATCTTCCACCCATCGCCTTTCCAAATTGTAAATTGATTAGTTGGCGAAAAGCTCATGGAGGCAATTTTCGGTGCTGGGATTTAATGTATGTAATGAGTAATGCAGAGCTTGCTTGCGGAAGAAGTTTTATGCCGTCTGCCCGATGGATGTACACAAGGCGCGGAACGCATCAAGATTGATTGCTTTTATCCCCCAGAATTGTACAATGTAAATGTGGAACACCGAAACTAAGTGGCTAATGGAATGGTTTGTGTTTTTTGGAGTCATTTTGGCGCATTATATTTTCGGAAAGTCAGAGGTTGAACCAGGAAGAATCTGTAACGCCTTGTAACGAATTAGCCTAGTGAGACATTTGCAATCGAACTCGGAAGCCAATCTCGGTACCTGCGGCGTTCTCCGATAGATAATCATCATTTTTTTCTCCTCCGAGGTCAGAACTGGGATGGGCCGAAAGGGGAAAGTCAACCGATGTCTAGGCCCAACGATGCTCTAGACCCAACGGCCCATTACGGCCCACTACAGCTATTTTCCCAATCTCCCACAAGAAATGCATGTCATCGCCAGTGTTCATAGGGTCCCAATTTCAGTGCAATTTAATTTTCATTTGTCGTATTTTTGTATCAAAGAATCCCGTCGCCGAATTATAATCTGGCGGCGTGAATCCGTCGGCGTCTGCATCGAGGTAGACGATCTGGTTGGTTCTATTTCTCTCTCTCCTCCATAGCCGTGCGAGCGTCGGAGCTATGTTTCTGCTGGACTGGTTCTATGGGGTCTTGGCCTCGCTCGGTCTCTGGCAAAAGGAGGCCAAGATATTGTTCCTAGGGCTCGATAATGCCGGGAAGACCACGTTGCTTCACATGCTCAAAGATGAGGTCCCCTTCCGTTCTTTCTTATGTAGACTACAGATTTGGAATTGAGAGTTTTCTCTGGTAATGATTATTGTGATGATCTCTGATTTAGCAGAATTGACTGCCGATGCGTGATTAATCTGGAAGTCTTTTATGTTCGACGCTGTCTTTTGATTAGAATCATTTTAGACGAGTAACTTGAGCTGATGATAGGTTAACTCTTGGATGTGCTGTCTTGGATATCAATAACAAGGTTGGTTTTCGTCTCAGTTATTGATGGGATGCTTTTGATTGTTGAATTCTAGAGATTGGTTCAGCACCAGCCCACCCAGTACCCAACCTCGGAAGAATTGAGTATCGGGAAAATCAAATTCAAAGCATTTGATCTGGGAGGCCATCAGATTGCTCGCCGAGTGTGGAAAGACTATTATGCCAAGGTACACCGGATGCCAGTTTGTTTTGCACTTTTAGTTGATTAAGAAGTGTTTGCACTGCAGCCCGCTCATAAGCTTTAATTGTTACCTTCGACTTAGTTTCTTATGCTGTAGGAGTTGAACCCACATTACTGCCTGGTTCTGTTGATGCTCCAATATTGTTTTATCTACTTTTGGTTTTCAGACTTGCTGTTGGCAGGCACTACTCCTTTATTTTCTTTTTTTGTTATGCGCAACTTTGATTACTGAGTTGCATTCATCAAGTGATGGTCACTTGTATTTGCTTTTCATATGATTGGACTGACCAACCTGCAATTTTGTATGGTCCATGGGCCACTGCCTTTGGAAGTGAAATGCAAACATCATTGACATTGATTGTTGTGGGTTATATTGTAAGTGTTGGTGTATATTTCTTCTGAACGTCTTTAGATGTTGTTCTTAATGCAAGAAGATGAAGTGCCTTTGAATGGTTGTTCTGCTTGGGATTGTACATCCTATCACAAGTTTTGTCCTAGTTTTAACCTTTTGCATAATTCGTATCTCCGTGTATTGTTGTTGTGAAAGCCCTTCTACACATGTTCGATGACGCTTTTTGTAGTTTTCTAAAGCTCACAATGGTCCCTCTTTTGCAATCAATTTCTCTACAGCACTAGTTGCTTTAGCTAATGGTTCACCCTTTCCAAGTGTGATTTCTATGTTATGTATGGTTGTGCCTAACGGCATATCGGTTGAAGTAGATTCTTTTTTTTTTTTAATCAAACAAAACCCTTTCCCAAGCTGTACAAGCCTCTTTCAAGGCATACGGCTTTCTAGATGTAAATAACCGATGGGTCTTATATATCAATATCAACATCAATATCACCTTTATCCCAAACCAGTTGGAGTCGGCGGTCGTTGAACTCGAAGTGAAAAGCTTAAAATATACTAAAATAAAAGCAAAAATATGGTTACAAAAAAAATTATATATATAAATAAATAGAAAGGACTAAATAGGCCACTCTGGAACATAGAAAATCCTCCCTCTACAATGTGAATAGCTTTCTTCTACTCCGTCCTAAGACAGACCATATGCTAGTCTATTTCTCATTCCATTGAATTTTGTTTTACTACCTTCTCCCAAATAAGTTTCGGACGACCTCGTCCTTTCTTCATATCGTGTTCTCAGTAACACATTTTTGTTCTTATTGGAGCCTCTAGGCTATGGAGAATATATTCAAACCATGTCAATTTATGTTCTCCCATCTTTTTTGTCACCGGTGCTATTCCAACTTTTCGTCGAATATCGTCATTTCTTATCTTATCCATCCTTGTATGATTACATATCCACCTTAACATTCTCATTTTCACTACTTCAATTTTATGCTCATGTTACTTCTGTACTGGCCAATATTCAGCTTCATATAGCATTGTAGGTCTTATTGCTGTTCTATAAAATTTTTCCTTTAACCTAAAATGGATTTTGCGATTACATAAAAATCCTAATGCACTGCGTCATTTCATCGAACCTGCTTTGATTCTATAGCTAATATCTTCATCAATCTCTCCTCTCTTTTGCAAAATTAATTTCAAATATCTGAAAGCATCTTTCTTAGGAATCTTCTGTCCAAGCATATCCACGGATTCTTGATCAATAAGCACAATATCATCTACGAACAGCATACACCATGGCACCTCATTTTGGATATCTTTTGTTAGCTCATCCATAATTAGTGCAAAAAGATAAGGACTCAAAGCTGAACTTTGATATAAACCAAATGTGATTAGAAAATAACTTGACGTGCCATTACAGGCCTTCACACATATAGTAACACCATCATACATATTTTTGAATGCCTCTACATACTTTAACGGTATTTTTTTCTTCTAAAAAATTCATCACAAAACTTTTCTTGGAACCCTATCATATGCCTTGTTAAGGTCAATAAACACCATATGTAGATCCTTCTTCTTTTCTCGATATCTCTCCATCAACTATTGTATTAAGAAAATAACCTCCATGGTAGATCTTCCTGGCATAAATCCAAATTGACTTACAGAGACCTTGGTTTCTACTCTCAAACAATGCTATAAACACCATATATATACATATATATAATATAATGAAGTACCCCCATGAGTGAGTATATAGCATCCAAATCTGTTGAATAGGCAGAAAGAAAGAAAAGGAAGGAAAGGGTGGGGGGTGTGATGATGAGAAGATACTGGAACATCAATTTGGAAGGGATGATGGAAGCGAGAGTTCATTTTGGTCATGGTATTAGGAAATGGAATCCTGGGATGGCACCTTATATTTTTGCCAAGTATAAAGGTATTCAAAGTACTAATGTTACTAAAACTGCCCATCTTTTATCAGAAGCTTTTGATTTATTTTTTGATGTTACAAGTAGGGGAAAACAGTTCCGTTTGGGGATATATTTCTCCCCTTATGTTGTCCACACTTCTAGACCTTGTGGTGGATAACATCTATATCCTAGCAGTCTAGGGAACATCTTCTCTATTTTACCGGACAGAAGGCAGTGGCTGTTGTGTGGAGTGGGAACCAATTATAAGGATGCGAGATTAGGTGATAATGAGCGGACAATATCTTTGCAAAGAAACATCACCATGTATGAGACGAACGACTTCAAGGTTGGTGACCAGACGTGGTTATCTACAATCTCTCTTTGCAAGCACAAATTTTTGTGTTACTCCATGCTCGCTGTCTTTATGGGTGCATAGGTGGTTAGGCCATGTGTTTAGAAGCTTTAGAAGCTTGTTCGGATGAAGAATAACTTACCAATTTAGTGACCAGAAGTTATTAGAAGACGGAAATATTACTTTTCTCCGGACTGAGATGGTGTATTCACACAAGCATTTGCCCAAATTGATCAATTGAGAATGTCTTGGTTATGGAACTGGCGTCCATGTCTGGATTAGGCGCGCAACATACGTTTGCTTCCATAGACCACCAAGTGCAAATAACATCATGTTTGGGCCACCTACCTTGGTTTTGGCTGGTGTCTCGCTTGGTCCTTGTGGTTAGGCTGGTGTCTCACTTGGTCCTTGTGGTTGGTGAGGCATTTCATTGGATCAAAGTTTATCTATTTAAGTGGGCCTCGTTGCTGTAAGGAAACGTTTTCTCACTGGGCATTTTAGTGATGTCATGGAATTAGACAAGTGACATCGCACTTCGGAATTGGACTCGAGCGGCAAGGCAATACCATATAATGTGCTCTTGCATGGAAGCTTTTACGCCTCAGGTGAATACACAGTTAATCGAATCTTGAAATTGGTGGGGGGACAGCAAAGTTTATCTTTCAGCAGAATACAGATGGAAGGACTTCCCAATCTCACAATCATTTTCTTTCTTCTTTGAAATATTTAACTTGTGTGTACTTTTCCATCAGGCAAAAACTTGTGTGCTTTTATCGTTTTCTCCTTACATAACGATAGAGTGCTTTTGTCATGTGATTAATTTCTGCATTATGCAGGTGGATGCTGTGGTTTACCTTGTGGATGCCTATGACAAGGAGAGGTTTGCAGAATCTAAGAAGGAACTAGATGCGCTTCTTTCTGATGAAGCCCTGGCCAATGTCCCATTTCTCATATTGGGAAATAAGATAGACATACCTTATGCTGCCTCGGAGGATGAGCTGCGATATCACCTTGGTCTGACCAACTTCACTACTGGCAAGGGAAAGGTAAACCTTGCGGACGCAAATGTTCGCCCGCTAGAAGTATTCATGTGCAGCATCGTCCGCAAAATGGGTTATGGAGATGGTTTCAAGTGGCTTTCTCAATACATCAAGTGAGGATAGTTTGGATGAAGTGCTCTTGTTCTCAAACACCCCCAGTTTGATCACACTATGGCATAAATATCTTCATCCCTGTTATACTCTAAGTCAGTTTTTAGTTGGATGTACCTTGTCATGGATATGTCTGGAAGGTGAATTAATGTTGGTTCTCTCTGGCACTTTAGTTGTGCTTGTCGATACTTGTTCTGTGATTCTGTAGCTTCTCCGGAGGTTTCCCATAGATTCTGAGAATTCATATAGTGAAGCCAGAAAATACGACATTTATAATCATGTCATATCTCAAGGAAGAAACTAACTCTACTTTCAGGAAGCTTTTGTTAACTGGAGGAACTGCAATTAGCTTTGGATGCAAGTTGTGGGGTTCCGTTTATCTCCATTGCCCTTCAGGTCTTGCTCTCAATTAACTGCCAAAGCTTTGCTGCTTCACTTGGAACAATGGGTAGGACGAATGCTGTTACTGAAACCCCCCCCCCCCCTTTTTTTTTGTGTGTTGGGGTCGGTGATGGCATAATGATAGAACTTTAACTTAATATGTAATGTGATTCATGAACTTTTAATTTGTTCATTGTGGTCCTTGAAATTTTATTTAATATATAATGTCATTCCAGAATTTTTAACAAGATTGAATATTTTTACATAGTTTAGGATTATATTTGAAATATACAAAAAGTTCATGAACCATACTGAATAAATATAATATTGCATATTGAGCTAAATTTTAAAGGTAATATTGAGCAAATTAAAAGTTCAAGGACCACATGGCATATTAAGCTAGAATTCAAGGATTATTTATGTTATTATTCCTATGAAATTCAATGTATGAGATCTGTTCAAGTATATCGAATGGCTGCGATAAGGAATTCAGTCGAGCTTCATTTCTAGTCACTTGAACTTGACTTAGCCATGGGGTGCAGGCATCCCTTCCGGAAACTGCGGGACTCCCGCACGAACCTAAATTGCAATTGGAATGACGACGACGCGGGATATCATTTTAAGTCCACGGGCGGCGTGAAAAATGGCTTCAGCCATCACATTTAGGCGTTTTTACGCATGGGAGACCCTGGCTACAGATGAACGACGATGATCGTGTCGAGTTCATTTGACCATTTTACGCAGTCGCAGGAACTGAGTATAGTTCGCAGTGTTGCATTTGGAGACTTCCGGTCGAGTTAATCTTCGTTCGACCCAGCAGGAGAACTACTGCGAATGAGTTTTGAGAGGTCCCTCATGCACACCTGGATCTTTGCTAACCGCGCTTGTTGTTGAAATTGTTCAACAGCTTCCAACTTTCAGAACCGTACAAATCCTGTTAAGCTATCCTCCATACGTACTTAAGCGGGGAGCCGCTGTCGTCATTGGGTAGTTTTTTATGGATGACTATCAGTCCATCACTGTCGTACAACCAACTGTTGCCGTGCTCCCGTTGTTCCGCGAGGCAACGACGATTTAAATTATGATCGAACGTCTTGTTCGAATGACGATTTGGGACACCATTAGGCAAGGCGGACGGTTAGCTTGTCCATTTTATGAATTTCTATCTTTCGGGTGCAAATGGATGTTTAAGAACGGAGGGAGCCCGCGTGTGAACTTGGAAGGTCTTGCCCGTTGTGCGTGATTTATACTCTTCGTCGACAGAAAAATAGGGAGGTCCCGCTTCCCACGGAGCCGACAAAGGTCTAAGGGGACACCGCTCTGGAGATGCCACAGGATTTTTGTAGTTTGAATCTGTATTTTACTAGTGATTTTGAATTTAGGCTCATGAATAATTACTGTTATATATAATCACTTTCTCTTGTAAATGAGAGTTCCGACAAAGAGGTAGGAGTTCCTAATCATAGTGAAATCCTTTACTGTATATAACCCCTATTTTAAATATGAATTAAGATAAATTTTGTGCTTACATTTCTCTTTCTCATCCTCGCTCTTTATTTTATTGTGTTTTGTGCACGTAATTCTAATACAATCTACTCTCTTCTTGCCCATAATGTATTTGATGGACGAATTCCGATTTGTCCCCTAAGCTAGTTCGGACGTCAAAACCAGTTTTAACGTGCCAAATTACCGATCCAAGCAGGAACACAGGGACTCGCTGTCATCAATGTTCGATCCAAGGTCGTGCCGCTCTCGTGTCTCGTTAGCGTGGGATTTCCTCGATTTGACGTTTGAATTCTCAATGAACCAGTCCCTCAAAAACCGCATCGAAAAGGACAAAAGTCCAAAGGGATCAGCAGCGGAGAAGCGAGTTCAACTGAACCAATCGAACCCTAATTTTGTCGTCATCATTAAGTTAATTAACAAAGTTCCCACAAACATTTTTTTTTTATTTTAATTGCTTCACATGATTAGGGCTGTTCAACCATCAAGCACCTCCTCTGTACACACACATATATATTCCATGTAATTCATGTGTTCTAACATTAAACTGACAATCTAATCTTTACTGTTCTCCTTTTTCTTTCCATCTCTCATGGGCAACTTTGCATCAATCCACCACCAACAGCCTAGACCCGCTTCAATAGTCCTCCTGTACGACGGCTCGACCCGAGAGTTCGAGGAACCCCCGACGGTGGCCGAGCTAATGCTGGAGCACCCGCGGCACGTGGTGGTGGAGTTCCGCTCCGCCGTTGAGGGGTCCCGCCGGCCGACCGCGCTGCCGGCCGACGAGACTCTCGAGGCCAAGAAACTCTACGTCATGCTCCCCATGGCGAACAAGCCACATAGGCACGGCCACCGCGGCAACAAGCTGCCCCCGTTGTCGGCCGAGGAATCGCGCCGCTTCCTCTCGATGGCTAACTCGGCCCTCCGGTCGCGTCCTTTTAACTCGAAGCCCAAGGGGGCGTTCATGCCGGTGCTATCGAGGGTGTGCGCCGGCGCTGACGATCACACGGGCGGAGGGAGGAGACCATCGTCGTTGAGCGAAGCCACTTCGTCGAAGGAGGAGGAGGCGGAGGCAGGGGCGGCGGCACATGCGGGGGGGAGTCACGTGCGGGGATTTAGGGAGATGACGTCGGAGAACAGCAATGAGACGAGGGTGATGATGAGCAGGCGGGTCTCAGGGAAGGCTTGGAGACCAAGCTTGGAGGCTATCATGGAGAAGAAGGTGGAGGAGGTGATGTTTCGACATGGGGAATGATTCGAAAAGCAATTGGTTGTGTGTTATGCCGCAATCGGATATATTATTATGAACCAATTGTAGACAAATCATATTTCAATTTTTGTAGTTTGATGTACTTATTATGTCCGCATGTTTTATCCTTTTTCTTCTCCCCAATTTCAAAGCGTCTCCAAAGCATTTTTCGTGCACGTGACTCGTCTCGTCTTAGGTTCCGGCGACGACGGTCACGTGTGATCGGTAACTACTAGAGCACGCAAGCCGTCCGAAGAGAAAATGTTCGAGCCCCGGTGATCTTTGGACTAAGATATTAAGAGGGTAATAAGTTGTTTTTTTTTTATTTTTTTGTTTCTGATTGGCTTCGTCTGATGGAATTAGCGCAAGCGAATGATTTTCTCGAGACCTGAAGATCAGAACTACAGAAGGGCAAAGATTAATTAATGTTGCCAGCTTTTGTACTGTCGTCCTCCCACTGTAGTTGGTCTAAATTCCAAGTAAAGAACATGTGAGAAAATTAATCATTGTTGGAGTTGATAGAAAATGAGAAACGGGTTAGTTGTTCTGCTTTGGCAAATTTGACACATACGATTTTGATTCATAATAACGTGGTACGTAGCTTGTACAAATGGGCTGTTTGTACGTGAGAGATGGATTGACCCAACGATCCTAACATTTATGGTCACTCCGGCGTTGTGCGAGGGCAAAATTGTCCAATCAATCAGTACTGAGCTCATTGCACATATGTCGATTCAGCCTTGAGCTTTTCCATTTTTTCCATTTAAGTCTTAAACGTCTTTGCGAAATTTCAATGTAATCATTCGGGCTAATTTTGGTCGAAAATAGTTGACGTTGCGGTGTGCGGCATAGGACAATCAATGATGACTGGACTGCTACTTTGGTGATATCGGTGAAAATTGACCGGAAGGCATACATCAGAACTTTAAGCAAACATTTAGGGCTAAGTTGGCCAAAAAAAAAATTGAGGACTGATTTGGCACTCGTACAATAAATTTAAAATTGATCGAGTAATTTTCTCATTGTGTGAGAATAGCTTAACCTTGCCACGAATTTTATGTCACACCCATGAAGATGCTCTAATTACCCTATTTATCAATGTTGCTTTGGAGTCTCTTAAGCCTCTAACTACCGAGAAAATATTCGGCGGTTGCCTAGCGCCACGTCAAGAGTTAAGTTGGCAAGCACGCTTTATTCTCATCCAATTAAAAATGGACACGTGGCTCTAACCACCTCTGCCTTAAATGAATCTCTATAGATCACGTGATTTTTTTTTCCTTATGAGTAACAAATAAATATTGATATTTCATTAATAATTTTTCAAGAGGCCTATGAATTTTTACCAACTCCTTGACCTCTTTACTATCTTCCCAAAATAAGCAAAAATAAATAAATAGATAAATTACCAACCAATGTATCAAACGGATCTCTAGTGTAAAAGTAAACATCGATATATGTGTGGATACAAACTTACACATAATTAAAGTATTTTTCCCCCAATAATCTAGTGTTAATTGTCATAATTAATAGTTAGGATTGCGGATGTCAATCCTTCCTTCTTCTTCTTTTTTTCTGCCGAAGACACGATAGAATCTCCATGTACCTGAGCAAGTACTGTAGAACACAAGCAACCAAACTCAATTAAGGGCGCGCATGACAACGTTTCTGCTTCTCTGTTTCTGTTCCAAACCTATTTCAGAAATAGGTTTGGAATAAAAACTCATTTGACAACGTAAATTTATTTTTCTATTTCTGGAACAAAAATATGTTCCAGAAATAGATTTTGGCCCAAAATCAGAAACAAAAATAGAAAAATCTATTTCTGTTCCAGAAATTATTTTTGGAACAGAATGGTTGTCATGCGCGCCCTAAGTGTCATCACTAGAGATCGAAATTCCGAGTTGACTTCACGCCTTAACTGCGAGATTTACTTTAGATTAAAGATATTGTCAAGCACTAAATTAGTTTCTGAAATTCGTCCTAAGAAAGAACCAACTTTCAAGTTGAAAACAACACTCGCTTGCTAGGCCCATATCGAATTGGCATTTATGCCTCATTAAGCCTAATAAGGGAGAAGTGATGGGCTATAGAATTAATGGATCGAGCTACCAAAGCATCCACGATGAGCTCTTTGCTTTGTTTTATTTACAAAATGACGTCACAAACTTCCAATCGATGCTTTAATACATGTAGCTCGTCAAACTAGTTATTTAATTTTGTCGCTTTATGTTACAAGTTAATTTTTTTTTTAATCTACGACATTGGTTTTGACACTTTCTATATATTTTCTTTTATCGAAACAAACTCCCGTTTTGCATAATAGCTAGGAAAAATTATCAAAAAAAAATCTTGAATATTTTGTAATTGTACCAATTCAATCATTTCGTCCAATTTTAGCTAGAAATCGTTGACATTACACAACCGGCGTTGACGTGGTCAATTTTTTATAATATCTTAAAATTGATTTTTTTTTTACGAGAGGGAAATTAATTTGTGTAAATATATCGTGGGATATCAAATTTGAAATTTTTAGAGACATTTTTTTTTACTCAAATGCGTACAACTCCAATGATAAATTGTCCCCCCCCCCCCCCAAAAAAAAAATCAAATGATGAATTGTTAGGGTCACAGCGAAGAAGGCTCTAGGATTGCGTTGGATTTTGCACGGCAAAAGTCAACATCGCATTAGATATATTCGCGTGACAATATGATAAGCTTTTTCGCAATTATGCGAATCACATTCTTCAACCCTCAACCAATTCTCCGAGCCACCACTTTTCTACTCCTCTTGATGGGTTTCATGAGTGGGAATGATCATCAGCAATCGTATTTCTTTTTAATCATGACCGTCCATAATCGTTCTCAGAGTTGACTTTTGTAAATTTGCTGTATTTTGTCCTCTCGCGAAATTTTCTTGCAAGTAGAAAGAAAGGCTAAGGGGGGAAAAGAGAGAGAGAGAAAAGCTTTTGTTGGAGGTGGGATTATTCCACATTTTTTTTTTCGAATTTGGTCGAAACTTTGGAGGAAAAAAATAGCTTAGCAGCATCTAATGAGAGTGAGCAAAAAAAAAACCATGATCCATCCAAATCGAGCCGGACCGTACCCAACCGGTTGATTTCGGATGAAAACGGCAAATAACGGTTCAGTTCCCGGTTTCAATTTTCTAGAACCGACGGGTATCGATTCAATTTTCAATTTCAGATGGGAACCATTCAACCCACCCAACCGGACCGGTCATTATTTATTTCAAAGAAACCCTGATAATTTGAGTGCATAACTTTAGATATGCTTCACAAATCCACTTACTTCATGAAGTATGAAGCATTGAATAATTGCAATGACACAACGAGGTTGTGGCACGTTGGTTTAGGCTAGCTAGATAGCTGTAGTAAGTGGATCCATGCCTTTTGGCGTAACTTTTGCAAATATTACAATGCTTGTTATCTTACTTATTGAAATTTTTCCATTTGGCAATGTGGGTTAAGTAAACTTGAGATATTCAATAGAACACGGTCATTGCTATGACCGTCAATTCTTTCATTCTAAATGAAAACTTGTTGTTCCAGTGGAAAACTTAAAGTATAAGCTTGACACAATTTACCATTCTTCCATTTTGAGCATTATGCTGAACCTTCCCATTAAGGACACAATGTTCAATGATTCCATCCAGAGCCAATTTCTCCAAAGTTGGTTTCCTTTTCTTTTTTAATTGATGTTTACACTCGATAGAACTGTAATTGAGATCCAATTGAGAACCGGACCCGACCGATGGTTTGATTCTCGAATAGATTCATGAAAAGAACATGTGATTCATGATTCGCATTTTTTGAAAATCGATCCTAACGGACGGTTCTCAACCATAGGATGGAAACCATCTATCTTTAGAACCAATCACCCTAACATCTAGACCAGTGGCAATATTGATTTTTTCGAGAGCATTCACCGCCTCCTTTAGGAAAAAAAAAAGAGAGTAAAATCAACATACTTTGATAGTGAGTATTATATATATTTTCCAGGGCAAAACCTTATGTGGAGTTTAATTTTTCTTTTGTGCTGATAATTCATTTTCTTCCTAGCAATGCACTTTATTTTTCGGATATGATTACTTTTCTCGTGTGGGGTTATCTTCTTATTTTCGTTGTCACTCTTACGAAACCATGGGAAAAAAACATAATCACCTAACTAGAAAGGGGAAAAAGGAAGGTGAAAAGCAAAACAATTAGAGTCAATAAAAATCACTTTGTACTCCTTTAACTTTTATTACCATTTAATTCCATCCACCGTTAATAGAGATTCTACTATGTTAGACAACATATATTTATAGAGAAAAAGGGTCATTTTTGGAATATGTCGCATTGCTTGACTATAACATCGATATACTCTTTACCACTTCACCTGTCAGCTTAAATTTTTATATTTAACTTTCTAACATAACATTAGAACCGGGATTGGCCCCTTTCGCGTGTGCCTTCACCCCCATTTATATGCTCGTTGTATCAATATAGTCTTAATTCACTTATTAACTTAAGCTTTTAGATTAGCTATTTAAACGGCCATGTTATGATAATAAGTACATCAAACACATAACTTGAAAAAGAAAAATAAGGAAACCAAATAATACTGAAAATGAGCAGAAATTCGATATCAAATCATACGATCCATGCTATCATAGAAGCTCATATTTTTCCCAAAAATATAAACTTTTAAGAGTCGAGTCAACATAAATGTAGCATACATCTATTCCATTAGACTGATTGTTGGATCAATGGCAACGTTTTTCCACGTCAAATCCAACCTTCAATTCATAACCAGCTCAAGCAAGCTGGATCCCTTGGGGGACCATTTGGGAGGCCATAAAGCCTGGTGCTCTCTCTCTCTCCAGCTTTTCAAACTCTATCAGCAACCCACGTGCCTTGGCATCCACGGCACGTGCGCACGCCAGCACTTCTGTCCTCCTGAGTGTTGCAGAGGTTTTCATGGGATAACTCCAATGGGGGATAAGATAAAGCAACACATGATTGGGTTATAACCTTGGAAACTCCACAAGATGAAAATGTCATTTTACGTTATTCTTTATTACAAGTTGAACTCTGAAAGATTCAATAGGGAATCTTTGGGATTTCACAGCCCAAAATGCTTCCTTTGAAGTCAACAACACTTAGTTTTTAATAGAATATTTCAAATCCCAAGTTGAGCGTTATCTCTAATCGTGCCAAGATTAGCAATGCAACTATGCAATGCCGATGATAATTCCAAACCTTTTGTTTTTTTTTTCCCTCGCTGGTGCTATGAGCCTATAGCCACCCTGGCCACTTGAGTGCAATTTCAAAAGGGCTATCATCTGTAAACGTAAAAAATAAAATTAAAAAAAAAAGGAATATGGGGTAATGCAGGCAAATCCTTCTATAAGATTCTCGTCCTCATTTTTTTCATTAAATTCATGTGGTCGGGTGTGATTAAGAAGTGTATGAACCTTGCTATATATTCTCTTGTGTAGGTTATGTTCTTCAATCACTTTCTTAGATGATTTGAACTCTCGTAACAGCTTAAATCTAGGGCTAGAATGTAGGATGTCTCCCACCAACTAAGCCAGTTTCATTATGCTAATCCAAGTTACCAGCTCATCAATGAGGATAAGTCAGCGGCAACCATTATTTGATTTCCTACTCTTTTTTTTTGGAACTCCGGAAAACATAGTTAATCTAACACAATTAATCATGCTTTATCTAGAGAAATAAAATTGCGAAACAATGTAAATAGGCATAAACATAAGGCAAACTATTGGCAAGTGGTACCCAAATGGAAAATAGCTCTTGAAATACTCTAAAAGTGTTAAAAATCCAACCCATTATACTTAATTTTCCTTTCGATATAAGTTAGGAAATTCATCTTTGGTTCATTGATGATGACCAGCCTCACAATATAGTTCAAACTTTTATCACAAGCCCGTACCATTATTTTCATATTTTGCGCACTCTTTGGAAAAAGGCGCGCAATGCATTCACAAACCGGAACCAATTTAACATATATTAAGAGACTGTGATTGTAATAACATCTCTCTATCATTGGAAGAATTGGGAAGCAAAAATGTTCCAATGACCTCTCGAACCGAAAACCTTGTTCTATCTGAGAAAATAAATAATTTGATGCTCCTAAAATCATCAAAGTAGCCTGCCCAATTGTACAATTATTATTGACAATTATGGCATGGGAACAAAACAGGAGTTGAACCAAGTTGAAGAACAGCATCAATCATAGGTTTTGTATCGACCGTTGTCTACCAATGAGAGGGTCTGTATTATTTGCCCCTTTTGGATAAGTGGGCGATGATGATGCTGAGGAGCCTGTGGGGAAAACAGAAAATGGTCCATTCCTACATCCCAGGAGGTTCAGACATTGCATGTGTCTTTGTGCAGTCCAGAGATTCCTACAAATTATTGCAAATTGTTCATCTTCTTCCCTAAAAATAAAAAGCAAAAATATCATAGTGACCCAATTGAATTGGAGTCTTCATGATATCAAATCCTTATCTTTGGTCCTCTGTTATCATCAACAGCAACAAAAAGAAGCAACATTAGGGTCGGCTCAACGAAGCGATCCACATCAAAGGATATCGAGCAAGTCGAATTTTCAATTACTGTATCTCGAAACGATATGGATGAGCGTGAAGCTCAGTATTATTCACGATTTTGTCATACTGAATGCACATCATAGATTATTGTCTTTTGGAACTACAATTCAAAAGCTAAAGGACATGATTGCAAAATGCTATCCACATAAGAATCTCTCACAAACCTTGCTTTAGTTTTTTTTTTTTAAACTTTCTTTTTCCCCTTTTCCCATGCAAAAAGATGAAGAGTTAAAGCAGGAAAGAATAATTTCAGTGGAACAAAACCTCATATGTGGTGAGGATGGAGATCAAGCGAATAAAGCTTCCATCACCCACATGAATGCAGGAATCTGCAACAGTGCTTTTAAGAGAGAGAGAGAGAGAGACAGAGAGAGACAGAGTTGTGTTGTAAGAGGTTAGACCTAAGCGGCCATGGCAACAACAAAGTGGACCCTCTGAACTTGTGTACTGCATTTTATCAAGAACGAGAGCCCTCATTATCAAAAGGAAGAACAAAGAGTCCCCCCCACCAACATTTCTACAACCTTCGTTCCCTTAGCTGTGTATGTGCTGAAACTTGTGTTGCAGAGTCTTTGCTTGTCAAGCGGGTCACCATCGTTATCCAGGGAAGCTCGCTTGTTCAAGCCTACAAGTGATCGAAGCTCACAGCATCAATGGTCGTGACAGGCTCGGTTCCTGGCCGACCGGGTTTAGGAGAATCAAAACCGGTCCTGAAACCTTCCGAAACCTAATGCAAAACCTATTGGAAGATGCATAATGGAAGAATCGATAATGCAAGTGCGAGTGCACCACACTTTTCCCTTTTCATCCCGAGCCACGAGTCCGGCCGCAACCTTCGGACGTACAGGTTGTCCTCGCCCCCCCCGCGTGGGCCCGACCACGAGAGAATGCCACGTCGACGGGCGAAGCGTAGGCTGTCCACAAAGGAACGCAAGCAAGGCAGGCAGGCAAGACCCCCCCCCCCCCCTTGTCCTTTACGAAAAGGCAGCCCGGTCCCGTCCGTCCCGTCCAGTGCCATTAGCCTTGTGGGGCCCGCGAAAGAGAAGGTTTTTGCGAAAGACTTTACGACGACGCTTTTGTGTAACGACGGGGAAAAGCCGACTCATGTGCGCTTTCATTTATTGGATGTTTTGGAGGGACTCGAAGCGAGCTCTTTCTTTCGGGTGATTTTTCGTAAGGACGCCGTAACGTGAGCGACACTCTAATTCCTCCACACTCCTTAATAATCATATAGAGCTGATAATTTAATAATACTATCAATAATTTCTGATCATATGGTCTTTTAATTAATGAGTACTTTATGCAAAATATGCAATAATGATGTGTGAATCTACGATCGAGATTATATCGTCATTGACAGTACTGCCAAAAGGGCATTTCCCCTAATCATCTTTGAGTGTGTCCTCACGTTGAGAGAAAATTCCAAATAAAGATACGAAGAATTCTCATTTTCTGAAATAAAGACATGAAGTGATTTAATTATTTATTTAAAAAGAGCATAACCAAAAGTATTTTCATCATTTATCTTTTTTTTTCTATTCCTTTACACCTATGACCACTTTTAGCGATGTCCGGCCTCGCTTGGGAAGGGTGAAGGTCACCTCACCCACCAACGCGAGGCTGCCCTCGAGGCCGACAAAAAGGGAAAAATAAGAAATTTTTTTAAAAAAAAAAATAGAGATAATATCCTTGGTCATGTCATTCTTTGAAACCATAAAGACACTCTAGCTCTTATTTTGAATTTTCGCTCACGTTGGTGTATGGTGATGCGTCGATGTGGTTCTTCGGTCCACCCAGACATGTTTATCACTTTCAAGAGTGGGTTCTCACTAGCGATGTGGCAGTCGGGGTTGGCCGTGGGATTTCCGACGGGCCCCGGATTGTTCGAATCGTCCTTCACGGCGCGCCTGTACTAGTGGAATGCGGTTGTGAAGATGGTTGTCGTTCGATTGCGAGGGTAAGTTTGATTAAACCGTCACTTTGTTTAGTTTGATGTTGAAAAAAAATATATATACGATAAAAGAATTTGGAATACGTTATCGCTCTCTATGATCTCTCTTTTATCTCTTTATGGCGGCCGTTGACCCGGAATTGCTGCCACCCCCACCATTAGCAGCAGGGTCAACTACGTAAATGTCGCCTTTGGATTTTGGGTTACACTAAAATATTCCATCTAAACGGGAGATTGGAATCGGATGAAAGCTTTTTCACGTATAGTATTTTTCCATTGTTTAATTCAAATAATATTCTCAAGTCTCTTTTTCTTTAATTTTTTAACCGTCATAAAAGGAAGCTAGATAAATATATATATATATATATATATATTTTTTGAGAAACTGGGATTGGATGAAAGTTGATTTATCGACAAGAAAAGAGATGATGACACAAATGTTCCCTGAACTTTGACTCAATGTGAACTTTTAATTTTTGATCAATATGATCTCAGATTTTTAACCCAATGTACAATGTGATTTCTGAATTTTTAATTTGATCAACATAGTCTCTAAACTCTTGAAATATGTTCAACTTAATCTATTAACCGTATGAAAATATTCAATGTAGTCCTTTCATTAATTTAAGTTGAACATGCTTTAAAAATTTGTGGATCACATTGAACAAATTGAAAATTCAAGTAGGGATGATATTAGTCACATTAAAATTTCATGGATTGCATTGCATATTAGGCTATACATGTATAGGATGTACTCAATGTGTGCGAGCCTGCCCAACAGATGTATTAGAAATGATACCATGGGATGGATGTAAAGCTAAGCAAATTGCTTCTGCTCCAAGAACGGAGGACTGTGTTGGTTGTAAGAGATGTGAATCCGCCTGTCCAACGGATTTTTTGAGCGTTCGAGTTTATTTATGGCATGAAACAACTCGAAGCATGGGTCTAGCGTATTAATACGTTCCAGAAAAAACCACGTAAATACATTTTGAATACAATTAATTTTTTTTACCGACAAAAACCCGTGCTCGAAAATAGATAATATATTATTCTAAATTTTAAGGTATTTAGGAAAAATTTTAAATAAGGGTCCCAACTACCCTCATTTTCTCAAATAAAAATCTGAAATGGACATTGCTTTAAATAAAGGCTTGAAATGCTCTCATTATGTCAAAAAAAGGGCATGAAGTGAAAATTATTTCAAATAACGGCTTGAAGTGACTATATTAGTAAAAAAAAACCCGAGTCACTTTATTTAGGGTATTTTAGTCATTTACTATTTTATTTTATTTTTAAGATATTAAAAAAAAAAATAAAAAGTAAAAAAATAAAGAAACACAGGTAGCCAACGAACCCATCAACCAGAGGTGAGAGCCAACCCACCTCGATCCCAACCGATGACTAGACGTGGGCGAGGGCCAGCAGGCCCTCATTGAGATGCCAACGGAGCGGAGGCCAATCTTCCACTTGCGTTTTTCTTTTGACTTTTTTTAAATTTAATTTAACAAAATAATTAGGTTAAATTTATATTTGGACAAAAATGCCCTTAATCGATCAAAAAATTTAGTTGGGTGGTGAGGTTAGACCCTCATTTGAAACGACTACATGCACTTATGTCCTTTTTTAAAATAATAATTATTTGAGATAAAATCTATTTTCGGCTCTCATTTTAAAAAATAAGAATACTTGGATGATTGGATCCCTTTTTATGAAAATTTTCCGGATATTTATGCCATTTTTCCGCCACAAGGGGGAAAAAAAGGGGGGTTGATTTGCAATTAGAACGGACAACTACCCCCCACTTTTTGACTTTCTTGGCGAAATGTCGCGGCCTGCGTGCTGTGACCCGTGGGTCGAACTTTTTCAGCCCCCCGCCCGCGAGAGAACCCGTGACGGGCCACCGGTCGCGTCACGTCACCGGCTATTCCCGGTCACCCACCCCCCCTTCCACGTTTTTATACCATCGAGCCACGTATAAACCCTGCACGGCCAAGCGTATTTTCTCGAGAGAGAGAGAGAGAGAGGGAGAGAGAGAATCTATGGCGTCTTGCCAGCTAATGAAGTTGCAGGATCGTTCAAAAAGACGACTCTCTCTCTCTCTCTCTTGTCTGACCTGAGGCTCTGAGATCAAAGCTGGCACTTTCTCTCTCCCCACATTGCCATTTCACTTGCCTCATTTATGTTCGAGACGTGCTCATTTATTAGTCCTCTGCTCCTTATAACAGCAGTGGAGACGAAGTGCTCGCGCTCGGGCTCGTGCATGGGTTCTTGAGAGAGTGCGTCGATCGGCGAGGTGGAGTCGGCATTCGTCCCCGTGGTCGATCGCTCCGCCCACAGCTCGCGCAGAGGCGGGGCTAGGAGAGCGACGCTCATGGCCGCTTCTCCTTGCTTGGGCGGCGGCGGCGGCGGCGAGAAGAAGCACTGGTGGCTCACCAACCGGAAGGTAATCAGACGATCGATCCCATCGCGCTCTCTCTCTCTCTTCAGCGTGAATGCTCTTCGATTGCGGCGACTCGCGCGACGCGTCGTTAGGATTTTCTAAGTTTCCAAGTATCGGAGAGTCGCGTTTTTTCTCGCTCCGATTCCGAATCATGTGTTTCGCTGCTTCGCTAGTTGAAGAATCGCGATGGTTATGTCGGGGTGCGTGTTTGATTCTTTTCTTTTCTTTTTTGGCTTGTTCTTGTTCTGTTTTGTTTCTGTAGGTTGTGGATAAGTACATTAGAGATGCTAGAAACCTCATGGCGACTCGAGAGAGGGGCGAGGTTGCTTCGGCGATAAGCATCTTGGATTCGGCATTGGCTCTGTCGCCGCGCTTCGAGGTCGCTCTCGAGCTCAAGGCGAGATCGCTGCTCTTCCTCAGGCGCTTCAAAGACGTCGCCGATATGCTTCAGGACTACATTCCCAGTCTCAAGATGTCCAGCGACGACTCCAGTTCTGTTGCGTCTGATGGCTCCTCTCAACAGCTGTCCAAGGAGCAAGCCAAGCTCCTCTCCATCTCTTCCGATTCGTCGAGTCGAGATCCGAGCGTCAAGTGCTTCTCCGTCTCAGATTTGAAGAAGAAAGTCATGGCCGGGCTGAGCAAAAGTTGCGACACGGAAGGTCAATGGAGGTACTGGTCTTTGCTTGTTTCATTTCACTTTCGTCCTAGTTATGGTCGTCGGGAGTGGTGGTCTGTGATTTATCGTATCGACGAACCTATCATTTTTGTGGTAAAAATTCACTTTTTCCTGTTGTTTTGGATTGATGATATGGTAAGTTGGATTGATGCAATGACCGTGTTCTTTCAAGTTTAAAACGCTATTGCTAACTTTTGGAGAGAGCTTTCAATGGCATTGACTCCGGAGGCCGTTTATTTCGTCGTCGTGATCAATCAATGTTTGGCCTTTGGGGTTAGATTCACTTTGCTTGTTTGATGGTGCTTTTTCACTAGTGGCTTACAGTTTATGCACTCATCTTATGCAGGTACTTGGTTCTGGGTAAAGCATGCTGCCATTTGGGCCTAATGGAGGACTCTCTGGTACTTCTACAAACAGGAAAACGCTTGGCTACTGACGCATTCCGACGGGAGAGCGTGTGCTGGTCCGAGGACAGCTTCTCTTTTCCTGATTTGCCGAGCTTTAGTGAAACAATCACCACAAAAAAGGCTAACCCGCGTCCGACTGAATCGGCATTAGACTCCATCAACCAACTCCTGAGCCGTGTGAAATTCCTCCTTCGCCGCCGTGCGGCTGCTCTTGCCGCTCTCGATGCTGGCCTCTACTCTGAGGCCATAAGACACTTTACCAAGATTGTCGATGGAAAGTATGGGGCTCCTCAGGGATTCCTTGCTCAATGCTACCTGAACCGTGCCTCTGCTTATCGCTCGACTGGAAGGATTGCAGAATCCATTGCTGATTGTAATCGGACACTTGCACTTGACAACACTTGCCTTCAAGCCCTGGAAACCAGAGCTTTGCTGCTAGAAGCAATAAGGTGCATACCGGATTGTCTGCATGACCTGGAACACCTGAAACTTCTATACAATACAATCCTGCGCAACAGGAAACTCCCAGGCCCTGCTTGGAAACAGTACAGTGTGCGTTACTCCGAAATTCCAGGCAAGCTGTGTCTTCTTACAACAAAAATGCAAGAGTTGAAGCTGAGGGTAGCTTCGGGGGAGACTGGAAATGTAGACTATTATTCTTTGATTGGGTTAAGGCGGGGTTGTTCGAGGTCTGAACTGGAGAGAGCGTATTTGTTGCTTTCTCTGAGACACAAGCCCGACAGGGCTATAGATTTCTTGGACCGGTGCGAGTTTGCTGATGATTCCGATCTTGATTCTGTCAAGGATCGTGCAAAGGTCTCAGCTGTGTTGCTGTATAGAATGCTTCAGAAGGGTTATGCCAGTGTTAAGGCTACGATTGCAGAAGAGGAAGACGCGGAGAAACAGAGAAAGAAGATTACAGCTGCACTGCAAGCAGAGCAGGCATCAATTCAAGCAAAACAATGCCATGAAGCCAAACCAGAGACAAAACCCAACACAATCACTGTCTCAACGCCATTAGACAATCCTGCCCCTGTTCGGATCAACTCGAACCATGCCAATACAAAAACATCTACGGATGAATCAGTCTATCAAGGAGTGTTTTGCCGTGATCTGGCCGCAGTGGGAAGTTTGTTATCTCAGGTCGGGTTTAACCGTCCACTTCCAGTGAAATACGCGGCATTGAGCTGCTGATTATGTTACAAGAATAGCTTTTATATATATATATATATAGTTCTATTGATGTCACCCGCCGGGCAATTCTGGTTCAAAATTTCTTTGTACAAATGGGGCATCATAGGACTCCCGGAAAATTTTTGCACCTTCTTCTTTCTTTCTTTGTTTCCCCATCGATCCACCTGTACAGAGAGATGTTCATCATTCAATACCATCCACTTCCACTTTCATCCTCCTCTCGTCTTTAATGTCGTTTGTTAGTTTCATTTACTGATTCAAGCGGATGGCATGATACGTCATTCAATGGCCATTACTGTCTAAATGTAAAGCAACCAGCATAAATGGTCGCTGGTCTGATGGAGATCGTTGTCAGTGTGGTGGCAGGAAGATTGCAGAAGGAGGTAACATTGTTTGGGTTCTCTCCAATATCCAATCTCCCAGCATTTAATTGGTTTTTTTCCCGGTTTGTTCATCCAGGCACGTCTGACATTCCTCTGTTAAGATTTCAATTTATTGCTTTGCTCGTTCAAACTTCCCATTCTTTCTTGCGCCGTACCCTGATAATGGCTAAAAGCTCGCCTTGCGGAGTGGCCAGTGGGGCGACATTGTAGACACTGGTTGTTGTCGTCCAGCGTAATTGTTGCATGCACGACAGCCTTCAGATCTCGCGGATATCCGTCGAATCTAATGGCTCACATGTGCCGAGTTCATGTGAGCTCGTTGCATCTAGCAGCGAAGATTTTATTGGAAGGTGTGTACTCTTCAGTCTTCACGAGTGCAATTTAATGCCTTGTGCGTGATTACAGTAAAGCTCTCGGCTCATCATACCCTTGCTAACAACACGTCAATAAAAGGAAAGGAGGGGTAAAAAAAAAAATTTAAAAAGAAACGAGGGATTTGTTGGAAGCTTTACACCCGAGCAATGTTGAAGCAAGTCCTGCTGCGATCCATTTGAACTCTCTGTACGAGATTTATGACGCCATGTGTTAATGATACCGTCACTGTCGTGGAGAGGTTGTCAAGTCAATTAAGATGAATTCGATTTACTGATGGCTACTCGGACAAGAACAAACTTAGTTCCAAAGATTTGGCAAAAACATGACATGGCAACATTTCAAATATTCGAGTTGAGCGCGTCAATTGATCTTAATAGGGGAAGAGGAATCTCACTTCTTGTGAGGTCGGTCCGCTGTGCACGTTACTTCTGGCAGAGAACGCTTTGTACGCATCCCAGCAAATTTTTCGGTTAAACGTTGACCGCAAAATCAAATGCTTAGCTGATCAAACGTCGTATTCATTATTCAGCAATCTCTCCTTTTCTGTTCTTCTTCGATTATTGAAGCACGTTTTATTCTCTTCCGGGAAAACAAGAGGCAGGTGGGTTCACCTGGGTCGGGTAGGCCAATCTGTTCCCCGTCGTCATCACGTGCATCAGCAATCAAGCATCGCTAGTCGCATGGAGATAATGCATTGAGGAAAGCCCGATGCAATCTACTGGAATACACTTTCATCTTCGCACGACAAATGCAGATGAGGAAATGAGAACGCGATTATAGAAGACATTCTGTTTGTGGGGGTACTGAAGGTGGAGACGGACTTTTGCGGGTGTCCAGAACAGCATTTGCTCACAAGACGGCCGAGCACGTGTGAGCGAAACATTGCAAGTCAAGTGCAAACTAACTTTAGGTTGTTTCCTGGATCAGTTTGCTTTTCCACGACATTAATACATAATGGTCGGCAGCCAAAAGTTGTGGCTCCGCTGAGGACTGACGAGTTGAGGCAAAGAATACATGTGAAGGACAAGCTTCTTAGCCATTGATTTCACTTCTAACCTATGAACTCGTGGTTCTATCAATTAGCACATACTGACTCCTGAGGAAAAGAATGACGTTAGAAGAGAAACATGAGGGGGAGAACTAAGAGGACGAGTAACTTCTGTCGGTAATTTTTTTTATCAATAGAGTTGCTGGAATTAGCAGCTTTTCTTCATTTTCCAACTTTCTCAAATTGGATCCTATTACGGCGTTGTTCCAGCTTATTAACTGGCACTAACAATAGTTCCTTGCCTTAGAGAAACAAACATGGATAGTCAATCAAAGCACAAGAAATGAATGGGGAGAAAAGATCATTTCACAGGTTAACGCAGCAAAAGCTGCGGGATTACAGATTGTCGGTGAAGGAACAAATCAAATCTGCAGTTATGTCCGACTTTCATTACTATCAAAAAGCAAGTCTAAAAAGAGTGACTCTCTGCTACATGACTACATTAAAACCGGAGTGCACTTGAAACGAACAATAGTATCAAGGGAACAATGCCCAGCCACTAATCCAATACTTTCGAACTCCCCAGATACACGCACATGTATCCTCATGTCGAGTTGTGCAGAGAGCATCACACTTATTAGGAGTAATATGTTACAACCGGCATTACTACTTTTATCCTGCACCCCAAAAAAAATTTACGGATGTTCCACCTTTGGACAGATCAGAGACTTCACATAAGTTAATCACTTGTACCTTTATGACGCAGTTCCACGTTTCCTTTTTGGAGCAGATTTTGTAGTTTTCTCTGCTCTTTGGACGCACCTTGGACAAAGCCAATCCTCTTCTGGAACAGCTTTGAATGGAGGATCACAGCAGTCAATATGAGTGCCTATCCCACAACCAACTGAACCACCCTCGTCACCACAGACGAGCATCACCTCCCCTCTATCAGAAGAACCACAAACTTGGCAACATATATCACTTCCACCATCATCTGGTGGTGTTAAGTTCACCACATCTTCTGCCTTTGACTGCAATCGCAAAAACGACTTCTCTGCCCAGGCATGTGTGCCGTATAGCACATGCTTCTCGAGCGAGTATCCTGGTTTGCACACGTACTCAACTAGGTAATCTGCCACAATGCACGGTATCTCATGCTTCAGGAATTCCTGGACCCACACATCCACTCGTGGCATCCCAGGACTGATGATGGCGAAGTCGACTCTGGTTTTAAGGAACCGATCATAAGGTGGAGAAGTTGCTAATATAGCCCCCTCTCCAGCCTTCACAACACGCTTCAGTGTGTCCTGGGCAATGAGATTCAAGAGTATAACTATATGAATAAGGAAGTTTCAAAAGTCCCACCGTATGAAACATCATGGATAACAATGATTTAAGGCTTTCTATTAACAGCAATTCTGGGGCAGAAGCCAGAAGTGTACAGACCAGTAAGTGATGTGATGTTCTAATTTTATAGGAGAAAACATACCAGAGGTGGTGTGATACATTCACCATAAATTATTATACGCATCTCATAGAAGGCACCATGTCCTGTCCTCTCCCTTAAAAGCCGCCATTTTCTTGGAGCCTCTAAGTTAATTGCACCATCTTGGCTAAGGCCATTTTTGTGCCATTCATAAGGTTCCTCGGCCAGAAACTTTCCTCCCTCACTACTAGCAGTTAGATATTCAGGCTTCAGAATCCACCTGCACCCAAAAGATAAAAGGAAAATAAGATAATGGATTTCGCCATGATGAAGTAAATGATGCAGAAAGCACTTCCTGAGCAAGACAGAGGAGTAGTCAGATTCCAGAGCTGACATGCACATATACTTAAAAAAGATGAGTCCTTTTCCAATAAAGGAAAGGCTCTTTGTTAAGTGAACGAAAATCACTCTTTCGTAACCAAATACAAAATTGTTACCCTCTACAACAAACTTTCTCGTAATGTGTGTAATCAAATATTTGCCATAATCGATCATTTTCTTAGTGATATGCTTAAAATAGTGCCGCCGAAGCATTCATTAACATCGGGAGCAAAAATGCAATGAGCAGGCCATGAAGAGAGTAAGACCTTCCAGAAGCAGCAGCTGCAAAAAACTTCTCAGTCCTGCGCACAGGATCTGGAGATATGAAGTGTGTTGCCTGGTATGACCATTTATGGGAATTTGCACATAATCTCCCTCTGAGACGTCGAACAACTTGCTGAAATTCTTTCCTCTGTTGCTTCTGTCCACTCAGTATAAACCACGCCGGTTCAGTTCTCTTTCTGTTGAGAGTTTCTGCTGCTACTGAGTTTCCACAGTTTTTTCGAGCCTCTTCATCATTTTGACAGTTCATTCTGCTAGAATTAATAGAGGATTTCTGATCTGCATTAAGAACTGGTTGGTTCTCTTTCTCCACTTCAATTGAGCTCTCAAATTTCTTTGATTTCACCATGCAGCTCCTACCACTGCCAGAAGAGCATGAGATTCCGTTGTGCTCTTCCACCCTTCGCTCAGCGTGCAGAAGAGATGATGTTCGCCTCCCATTAGCATCAGGGACCGTCTTTAGCTTCTTACCAGAAGAACTTTTAGTTCCTTTAATAAATTTGCCTTCTATTGCGGCCCTCGAATTTGACTTTTTTAGCCCATAATTTTTTCCATTGGTCCTTTCCCTTTTATCGTTGCACGACCCTTCTTTGGATTTAGTAGCATCATCAGGCATGTGATCACCAGAGATATTTGTTTCCTTCACCAAACAATTCGAAGTCTCCTCCATATGCACATCTTCTTTTTGTATCGACTGACATCCATCAGGATTTCCTTCATTGATTGCTTCCTCCAAAGCACGATCATCCTTCTCCTCAGGGGCCTCGGTATCCTCATCCATAATATCCTTAATGCCATCCTCGTCTTGCATAATATCCTTCGCCCTCTCCGATAATGCAATACCACTTTGTGCGTGAACTATGTCATCGTGATTGTCGGGAGATTTGTCAGAAATAACTATACTGTCCCTGCCATTTGAAGAGATCATTGCATCAGTTGAGGAAGCAGCCTTGCTTGGGTATATTGAGCCTTTCGGTTTGGCGGATTTGCTGACCTTGGTCTTAGTACCCAAAGTCTTCCTTTCAGCCACCTTCTTCCCCAACTGGGTTTTAGCAACTTTATCGCCATTCCTCTCAAGGAAATCAAATTTTGTAGGTTTTTTAGAGGGTTCGTCAACATCCATTGCCTGGTGTGTCTGGGTTGAAATCTTAGGAGGTGGTAGCCAAGGTTGCTTCCCAATTTCCCCTGTTTGATGTCTAGGCTCTTCAACGTTAGTTTGTCCAGTGGCAGTCAGGCTAACTGAGGCAAGTTTTCCTGGTACACCAGAAGATGTCTGAGCTATCTTCTCGCCATCATTCTTGTCTCTCTCTGTATCAAAGTTGACAATATTTGCAAAAGGCAACTGATTTGCTGCTGATTCTTCATTAGACCTGTTGGATTTGTTTGTTGAAATGCATGTAGATTTGTTCCCCACAGAATTCACATCAGCAGCTTCATTTGTACAAGGGGCACCCTTTCTTGGAAATAAAAGATCATGAACTCCACCATGATGATCAATCAATCCTCTTGCCTCGGATCCTTCAGTTTTACTACCAGTTAAAGGGCTCCCCGAGATGCACGGCTTTTCATAATAACTCGTTTGGGACGGGGAAACTTCGGGCCTCTTTTGGGCAGATGTACCTTTTGATTCTTCAGAGTGTGCCTCCAGATTTTGTAAAGGAGTTTGAATAAAAGCATTACCAACGTCATCCCCGGCTTTGGCTTTGAAGGATGAGTTTTCGATATCACCATCTAATTCGCAGGGATGTATTCTGAGAGAAGAAGAATTCGCATTGGCTGATCCCTCTACAGCATGCAGAGGAAATGAGGTTCTCCTTGGAGGTTTCCTTGAGCAACTCAAAGCACTATGCTTAGCATCAAACTCAGATGACTCAACACTTCTGGAGGCACATGGCTCCTTGCTCCTGTTTGAAGCAGGAGTTTTCCGTTTCACTTCAGTTGGACTTCCAGAAGTTGCAGTTTGTAAAGGACTCACGTCATGAGAAATGGAAATCAAAGGATGATTAAGGTCGTTCCTGGCTGCTGGGCTTTCTGCCGCCTTAGTTGGAGTACATGACAAATACTTAGCACTAGAAGCCCCTGATTGACCTTCCATTTCATTTAAACCCAGGGGTGGTTTTGATAATTTAGCTGCAGACAAAGGCACAGAGGAGCTGGAGATCCCAACCTTCAAATTAAAAGGACTTCTACATTCTGCATTTTCCAAAGGTTGCTTTTCTTCAGCCTCTTCTTCAGAATCTTTAGCTTCTGCCTCCATTTCCAACTCATAGCCACTATAACAACAGAACAGTTGATCATTAGAAAAAGAAATAACGAGTGATCTTAGAATATTCAATGTTTATACCGTTTTTTGACCCTTGAATGTGCACATAAGAAATTTGAAGGTAGAAGCAGCGATGGCAATTTAAAAATAGTTATACAGAAAAGAGTGGAATTTTTGGATTGAAAGCCGAAATGAGAGGAAAACAAAAAAGCAAAAGAAAAGGCATTGCCATCCTAATAAGGCAACAGTATGTGGAAAGCTAAGGAAAAAGGGAGAAAATGCCACTAACCATACAAACAAGTCTCGGTCTCCCGAATCTTTTCCTACCTCCACTGATTCCTCCTTTCTTTCTCTTCTCTTAGTTGTTGTTTAACAGAGACATTAAATTCTATCATTGAACCAGAATTTCTTAATTACTCCTCTGCGTTTTCCCAAATTGAAGTCACATGATGCATGCGCATAGCAGTGTTTCTTCACTACATAATAACAAGTCAAGTTCACCAGTAACCAAACCAGAAATGAGGGGCACATCAAATACTCTTTTCACTACTACTGAGTTATTGTTGATCCGACCCCCTTCACCAGGGAAAAAAGGAAAAAAAAAAACATTTTTAGTGGGAAAAATATGTATCATGACTAATTATATATTTTTTCCCTAGCAAATGGAACTCCAAATAAGCGTACCTCTTTGCTCACATAATGGAGTTAGTGGAAACAGAAAATTCAAAGGAAAAAAGAACCAAAACAAGGGAAAATCAAAAGAACTATACAATGCTTAAACTAGATTGTATCTAGATATTATCCAAGCAATGCAAGCTTCATTCAAGAAGCATATCCAGATAAGATTATTCTTGTGTATAGACATCGGACAGGAAATTCAAGTATCTCACCTCTTGCTGTAATTAGCTTCTGGAAGAATTTCCCAGTCCCTCAAACTGCAAAAGGAGGGAATAAGAGAACAGATTAGGTTCTTATCAAATGGTGGTTTTAACAATTTTCTAGGTATGTGCTCATTAAAAGTTAAAACCAATGATATGTCATGCCATGGGATTTTAGCAGAATGGAAATTTTAACATACCAATCCTCTAACCACCGATGATTAACAAGCTTTATTGTCTTTATTTTCTTGGCAAGCTCATACTTCTCCCCTGCATAAAAGAGACCACTGGATTATGCGGTGCATAAGATAGAGAAGCTTTGAATGCAAGAAAGATCCAATCAGCCATCATGAGATCAATGTATAACCATTATTTTCCCTGCCTATGTGAACATAAGATGAAGACAACTGCAAAGGCAACTTGCCATTAGTAATCACCAATCATTCTAAGAAGCCATGACTCCATTCTGGAGAATTCCGGGAATGACGGCATATGCAGATATGCTGAAAATAACCATATCTAATGTCCATGTCAATTACTTCCTGCTAGACGTATGACTGTCAGGGAGGTGCTTGGTATCGCTGGCTCATCTAATAATCAATAGAGAACTATTACTAAGAAGAACATGGAATAGTTCTTCCATCTCATCCTCCAAACTCATATACACAGTTCGGATATGATAGAACACAAATTCAGAAAGGAAAAAAAAATAGAACAAAAAACTTAAACTGCACAACAATCCAAATCGTTGTTAACCATTATAAAGACATGTAAATGTAGCACACAGAAGTAGCTTAAGTGAAAGCTCCTTCGATAGAAAAGAAAGCATACCCTCAAACTTGTAGCAGATAAGGTGGGTGACTTTGTTTGCCACCAGGGGTTTAGAAAATTGTGCTCCCATTAACCCCACCATTGTCTGGAAAGATGGCAAAAATCATAAAATGAAGCACTTCAATGACAACCAAACCGCCTCTTATAGAACATCTTTATACTACCGCAGAGATATAAAAGTGTACAATAAAAAACCCACCGGGTACTTAAATCACTAAGAAACATTTACCATTATGTCATCTCGATCTTGCCGCTGATAACCAGTCAAGCACAAGATTAGACTTTCAGCACCAGGAATTCCATTCAAATCTTTCAGAGGTCTGTACATGATCTGTTTAAGAGAAAGTTGAACAACAAGCACCGAGAAGATGAGCAAGATCTTTATAGTATGAAAAGCATGATGGGCAGACTAATGCAACGAGTTTAGCCACTATGATTGTAGGTTTCTTCCATAATTTGGTCTGACTAATGTCTAAAGATCAGAAAACTTATGAGTCCAGGGATGAAATAAAATTGACAATTTAATGGCAATTATTTGTATGTTGTGATGAGAGAATGATTAGCCTCACATGCTGATTCAATGTAAAAGGAAATGAAGAAAATTTTGTTGTCCAAATCACTAACACTCGTCAGATAAGAATAATACATGGAGGAAAAAATGACTTTAACTATCTCCGGGCATGGCACTTAGGAACCAGAATTGCTCCAGGTAGTTCATACAAATCCTGGGAGGAAGGAAAGTTACCCGCTACAGACCATTTTGGCCTCCAGAGAAACTGCTTACTCAGATTGTCAAATCAACATCCAACTAACATACCCCGTACCAAACTTATTAAGCGTAGCAAGACGACACCATGCTAATGGCGTTGGGCACCTAACTGTGTAAAGCAGCTAGTATATCCAGGATCATTTAATATACTTTACGCTTTGCATATTTCACAAGGTTGAATGACCAAAAAGAAATTCGCTAGACATTAGAGGATTTGTTAAACATGCTCTGAGTCATGAATAAGCTGAAAGAGAAGTATATGCTACTATCATAAATGTGATCCAAATGACAGCCAAACATAATCTTAATTGCAACAACGGACTTACTAAGCAATCAAGGTAAGCAATTTATATCTTTCCAACAATTATGAACGAATCGAAGATACCCAAATAAAACAGTGAAAACAGAATCGCACCGATGAAGCATCAACAGGCATTCCAATGTCGTAGCTGTGATCGACCCACAAGCCAGTGACGACTACCTTGCCATCTTCCCGAGCAGCAACACACACAGGATCGTCCTATTGGTTGGCATATGAGTTTGACTATGAAGTATCAGAAAGGTGAGTATATTAATCCAAGACGAACTCGGGATTTAGATTTTTTTTTTTAAGGTGAAATTTCTTCAGTATACGAATAATGGAGTTCCACTTTGGAAACGCGGAGACGAAACTCACGTAAACAATTCTATCAACAACCACATGACTGCAATTCGGACCATATCCACCGGCATCAACCCCGCCGCCATCGACAAGCTTCGACAAAACCTTCAAGTTCAAAATCAGTCGATGGAAAATACGTCAGACAATGAATTAGACTCAATCGCAGAAAATGCCATTCCAAACGAACGCGCTCTCACTACCAAAAGGGGAAAAAGAAAACAAAACAAAACAAACTGTAGTACATATCGTCGGACGTCGGGATCGAAGCCGAAAAGAACGAAGCGGACGCCGTGGAACGGCTTCAAGGGAGAGGCGCTTCCGAGCATCGTGCTCTCGAACGGAACCTCCTCTTGCGGCGTACTCAGGCCCGGACGAAACAGCGACAGCGTAGGTCCGCGTCGATTTCCAACAAAGGCGTCGGAGCCGAGAGAGATAGAGAGAGATGGAGATTGAGATGGTGAAGTGTTTGCCGAGGAAACGAGGGTTCCTGTAATGGACGAGGACGCCGGTGGTGAGAGAAGCTTGCAGAGGAAGAGAGCAGCAGCGAAGAGGGCAATCAGTGTGAACTGTGAACTGTTCTGTAGAGAGAGAGAGAGAGAGAGAGAGAGAGAGAGAGTGGGGGGAGGGAGGGAAAATCTTTTGGGTTTTCCATTTTTCGTTTGATTTTACTTTCGTGGCGGGAGCGAGAGGGAAAATTGCATCTCCGCACGTGCTGACGCCACGCGCGCTCAGACATGGATTGCATGGGGCTTAAAAGGTCTTTACGCTCCGTTACTAGTTGCTAACATCATCGCTCTCTCTTTGAAATGAGAAATCGAACAGAAATATTTTAAGTTCTGGAGATATAAAAAAGAAGATTACGCGCAGTTTTAAATGTCGTTACTCGATTTCTCAACTATCTCTCTACCTCTCTGGTTTTTTCTTCGTTTTTATTTCCAATTTTCTAATATTCAATTCAACAAACCCAATATGAACCTTGATCTACGCTAGTGTGTCGATCCGAATCAGCATTTTCGTTTCCTCTTTAACGATGGATAGATATACTCTTTATTAGATTCACTCTGAATATCTTTATTCGGTGCTACTCATTCACTAAAAATGAGATTATGTATTCTTCCGAAGTGATATACAAGATTACTACATCTGTATTATATTTTTCAGTGAGTGCATCGTTTCAAGCGATAGTCCCCAAATAGATTCGATGTGGCCAAATTGTCGAATAAAACTAGCTAAGATAAGATGAGAAGTTTATCCAAAAAACCATGAACTTATTATACTTCAGCCAATTTAATTTTAAATCTTTTGATTTTGCCAATTTAATCATAAACCTTTTAGTATTTTGCTAATTAAGTCCATCAAGCTAATTTTAGCAGGAAGCCGCCGACGTGGATGCTAGGCGTTATACATGGAATGTTGATGTTAATGCGGATAATTTTTTGATCTTTTTAAAAGATCGAATTTTCTTCCTTTTTTTTTTTGGCCAAGCCTAGCAAGGATCTTTGGCCAACCCTCGGCAATCTCAAGCAAGGGCCGCTCGACCCTCGTGGTGACCCTTGTTGGACTTGATTTAAAAAAAACAAAAGGAAAAGAAAGAAAAAACATAAAAAAAAATAAAAGAAGAAAATTCAATTAAAAAAATTATTCGCATCAGCACCAACCTAGTTGTACCATTGGCATCCAAGTTAGTGAATTCCGATTAATATTAGTCAAATGAATTCAGTTGGCAAAGTGTCAAAAGGTTTACGATTTATTTGGCAAAATCGAAATGTTTAAGACTAAATTGATTAAAATATAATAAATTTAAGACTTTTTGGATAATTTTTTCGAAATGAGATTGATAGCCAAATTCAAAGTATGTAAAGTAGTCGAAAATGAAAACACGAAAATTAGGGCTTGCCCATTTTAATTTTTTTTATTTAAAGAATGAGCATAAATTCAAGTCTATCAATATATCCAGTTGCATTCATATTTACTCAAAAGTAATATATTAATTGCTTCACATCACATCATTTTTCATGTATATGATTTATCTAATATAACTCACACGGCAATTCCCAAAAATATAGAGTCGAGAGTTTTTTTTTTTATGGGGTTAGACGAATAAATAACATTGCTGGAGACGCGTTTAAGTTGCTTGATTTGCCTTAGGTGAGGCCAAGCAAGCAAACATGCAACTTTTTTTTTTAATTTTTCTTTTCACAGTGACGTGGACGGTGGACGGGGTAGCCCACAGGTTGGCTGCGGTCAACATAAACATTGACATGAAGAGGGACTCAATGACGTTGTTTTGTTTTCTGACTTACTCCATAAGCCAGACAATAAAATTCTCATGCTTACGTCAGGATGTCGTCATCTTCTCGGCGACGCGAGAACTTTCTTGAGAACGCCTCGTCTGCTTTTGGTTTAGGATTTTCCGAATCGTCCCCGCAAGAGATCCCAACTTGGAATTTTCAAATTAACAAGAGTTAACCATGACAATGAAACCGCATACTTCATGATTAGATCAGGCGGAAAACATTACAAACAATCTATCTATGTATAATTGCAAGTAGAATTTCTGTTAAATTTCTATTTTGAAAATGCTTTTAGAGTAGAAATTCATTTGATAACATAATTTCTAAAATATAAATCCGTTTGGTTACACGGTTTTATTTTTTTTTTGCTTCAAAAGTAATTTTAGAATCGCTTGAAGAAGTAATCTCCAAAAGTAAAAAAAACAAAAAAAAAAACTTATGCCTATAAGCACAAGTAAAAAAATCAAATTTTGGCAAGAAATTAATTTATAGAGCAAAAAATGTTGCCATCCGCACCCTAAATTGTTGAGATTTGGATCACCTATTTTCTATTGTCAACACTTACATGAGCATTCATAAAATACTCCATGGTTGGTTTTTTTTTTTCCCCATTGGATTGTAGGGCTAGTTGAGCGGTAAATAAAGCCAATGCGCATTTGTGTCTATTTAAAATACAAAGTGGCATTTTGATTAAAAAAAAGAAAATAAAAAGAAAAACACAGTGACTTGAGACCGCGAGTTGTGTCTACGTCGGACTCACGTGATCAATAAGCGCTAGGCCGAGGTAGAAGGTTGCTTTCGGAGTTGATTTTATCGGGACCAAAAAAATAAAATATAAGCAATAATCAATGTTCACAATCATAAAAAAAAATTTAACAAATAGTATTAAAAAAAAATAAAGCTAATTACACAAATGATCCATCTATTTTGGCTAAATGTGTTATATCGTTTACAAACTTTTTTAACTTATTCAATACGATTTTTAAATTCTATATTGACGAATAATATCTTCTCCAAAACTTTTAATTTATGCAATATGCAATTAAGTCTTAGATCGTGTGTACATATTCAATATTCTCATTGAATTTGGATTAATAGATCAATGACGTTGAAAAATTTCAACGAACTAAATTATGTATGTATCAAAAGTTTCGAAATCACGTTAAATGAATTAAAAATTCAAGAGGTGTGCGTTGAATGAGAGTTTACGAATTGTTCGTGTCATTTTATTTTTATTTTTAACAGTCGACAAAGAGGGAAAAAAAAAAGTAGATAAATTGACTAATTCCCGTAATCAAGTCAAAAAAAGTCGACGAAGGTGCTCGTACGTCGTAGCGGGTGGAGGAGGTAGGTTCACCTTCCATAGCAAGCGAGACAAAGAGCAGCAAATCAGAGACTCGTCGTTCTTCTTCGATCTTCTGGTTCACCACTCCAATCACATTTCCCGCTCAGATAGAGAGAGAGAGAGAGAGATGGGGTGGCTGACGCGATTCCTTACGGCGGTGTCTTTCTTGGCCGTCGGGGTCATATTCTCGCCGGAGATTTTCGGGTCGAGCGCCGACGGCCCGAATTCTCCGACGGCGGCGACGATCTTGAAGCTGGCCCATCTCCTCGGCTTCGCCACCGCCTGGGGTGCCGCTCTCTGGGTCACCTTCATCGGCGGCATCATCATGTTCAAGTAAGTCGTGGCTTTTGTTTCGTGCTTCTGCTCGTCGGAAACTTCGATGTGCTCCGAGTAGTTACGCGAGAAGAGCTATAGGGAACTTAGCGAGCTCAAATCGACGGACTTGGGCTTCCTTTGACCTTAGCGATGGGAAAATGTCAGCGTGATTGAATGAATCTCTGGAATCGTGTCATGCGGGCTGAGATTTTAACATCGGCATGGCATACGACCTTTTGATTTTGGTGATATGTACAGATTGAAGCAATATGTTAATGGCTCATTGAATTCTGAAATTTTGCATTTGAGTCCTTCTGATACTGAAGATAAGAACAGAGAGAAACCACTGTAGTCACAGACTCGCGTGTTCTCGAGTGGTTGAAATTGATAGAATCATTAGCTCGAGAATGATTTCTCTGTTTGCATAAGATACCTGAGTAGCTGTGTGGATATAAAAAAATTCTCTTGTTTCATGCACTTATGTGATTCTTTCCTCTAGCATCATCATTTTCAGGAACTGAACTTGCGTCTTATCTGTTTCAATCTTCAGTCTTAAGATCACAGTGCTAAGCAATGGTGGTCATAGATTTTGGTTTTCTGGGGGATGGGAGATAGGAAAACTTTGAGTTATCACAAAGCTTTTGGGTTAACATGGTACGGCAGCAAAATTGGCATATAAATTAAGTTGAACTGCTTATGGGAAGGCAAAGCAGCATGGTCTCCTCCAGCGTTCTTGAGAGATTAGTGAACAGATGAATTCCTGCGATGACTTTGAAAGTTTTTTGCTTTTCAGTTCATACTTTGCATTTCTAAGCATGATTTTTCCTGAGAAACATCACGAAGCTTGTGGCATCAACCGGAAAAAGCAAAATATTCAAAATTCGTTAGCTGATATCTTTCTTCGAAAGCAGAAATCTTCCGCGACACCAGTTTGGTAATTTGCAAAGCAAGATGTTTCCTGCATATTTCACGATGGTTGCAGTGTGCTGTGCCATTTCAGTGGCTTCATTCGGATATCTACACCCATTCAAGTCATCATCCACAACAGAGAAGTACCAGCTGGGGTTTCTGCTCTCTGCCTTTGCTTTCAACCTCACGAATTTGTTTGTCTTCACCCCCATGACCATTGAGGTGGGTAACTTGAGAGATCCCAAATTACCTTGTACTGTTGAAATTTGTCTATCAGTTTTAACTTTCTGTAAAAGAAGTAGAACTTTTGTGGGCAAGATTTTTTCGCTGACGATGAAATCCTGATTTCCTGCTGGTCAATTATTTGCTGATAAATACTGAGAGGATTGTGTGATTTTTATTTGAATCTAATGTTCAAGGATCATTCAGCTCCTTAAATTGAAAACTGAAGCAACTAATTTTTGGTTTGTGAGAAAATTTCCACTGCTAGTCTTTTGTAAGGTCAGTTCACAATTCGCGGATGAATATTTGGTCTAATTGGCATTTTCTTGGAAAGGAAATCAAATTAGCTGCATGTAGCTGCTATATGTGCAGCATAAAAAGTTGAATATTTTCTGTTCCTGAAAGTTCCATGAAGTAAACATGCTCTTGATAAACACATCTCCTCTCATATGCGGGGGCTAATTGATGTTTCCGTTTTATATTTCATCTTGTCAAAGACGTCGATCTTTTCTATGATCTCATTGGGCTGTATCACTGTGGATTAGATGATGAAACAAAGACACAAAGTGGAGAAAGAAGAGAACATTGGGGATGAGATTGGATGGACCAAGAACCAAGAAGTTGCAAAGGTCAATCCGAAATTAGCTGCCATGAACAAGAAGTTTGGGATGATTCACGGCTTGTCATCTCTTGCAAATATAATGGCCTTTGGTAGCCTTGCGATGCACTCATGGTATTTGGCTAGTAAGATACATTTGTGAAGCAAAGTATATCCCTCTCAGCAAAATGTCGGTTCTGGTCATATTATTGTAAAAGCAAGTAGTTGTTGCTGCTTTCTCTAGGGGAGGATGTGTTAATGGTTTCCTGAATGTACTATTGAGTTCTGCACACTGGGACCTATCGTTGCTTGAATAAAGCTCACATGCTGCCTCAGCTGTGGCTGGGTTTTCCCTTTGCAAATGGAAAGTTGACTGCTGCCTTTGTTGTCATGCATATAGCCTTGTGCAAATCTACTGCAGCAACGGTTCTTCATGTACCTTTCTGTAGTAAAATCGAGAGTGGATGTGCTGACGACGACTTAATAAAGTTCTGCTTCTTGGTACCATGTTGCCTTGTTTTTGCGAAAATAACGTCTTACAATTGGACATATGTTTACTCTGTTTGTAGAGAAGAAAGTGGACATGTGTTTTCTTGACCGCATGACATTTATAGGGAGTTGCTTGTGCGTCGTTATATCAAATTGAGTACATCCTGAAATGCCCCTACTTGGGTCTTCTGATCAGTATGAACACTTGTCGCGACCCTCTAAAAAAATTTTAATTAATTCTAGGGGGTTAACGGATTATTAGGTTAATTAGATTTGACTAACCTAACGCGGACCCTCCCAAGCCCTACCGAATCGCAACTTTGATTTTTGTTTAAATGATTTTAAAATTTGGAGTCGCCACTAATCGTTCTTGGTAGGTCGATTAGAAACCTAAATAAATTAGCGGGAGAACTAATTTATTCCTGCGAACCAGAGATTAGGAGCTCGGGGACTTGGTTACACTAGTTAATTAAAACTAATGCCCTTTCGGTACCTTAATTTCATGGATATCCTAATTCGGCAACTCAGGCTTGGTTTATTCCTAAGGCTATAGTAGGGTATTCTCTTTTGTGTTTTCACTTTTTAAATAGGATACATGGATGGCATATATTTTTATTTGTTATACTTTTTTAAGTGTTAAAGATTCCCTGAAGCCGAAAGAAGGAGTGTGTTAACGACTTTTGTGCAGTATTACAACCTACTTATCTTTTGGGTCTGATGATTCAAAAATTAAATTATAGGAAGTACATGATAGTGAATAAACACCTCCAATGGGAGGCCTAGCATTGGCTTGGCTCTTCCCTTTGGGATTTAAGGTACAGGTATTTAAGTTGCAAGTATTTAAACTACTGTAAGTAAAAACCTCCAATGGGAGGCTAAGCATTGGCTTGGCTCTTCCCTTTGGGATTTAAGGTACATGTATTTAAGTTGCAGGTATTTAACTACTGTAAGTAAAAACCTCTAATGGGAGGCTAAGCATTGGCTTGGCTCTTCCCTTTGTGATTTAAGGTACATGTATTTAAGTTGCAGGTATTTAACTACTGTAAGTAAAAACCTCCAATGGGAGGCTAAGCATTGGCTTGGCTCTTCCCTTTGGGATTTAAGGTATAGGTATTTAAGTTGCAGGTATTTAACTACTGTAAGTAAAAACCTCCAATGGGAGGCTAAGCATTGGCTTGGCTCTTCCCTTTGGGATTTAAGGTACAGGTATTTAAGTTGCAGGTATTTAATTACTGTAAGTAAAAACCTCTAATGGGAGGCTAAGCATTGCTTGGCTCTTCCCTTTGGGATTTATGGTGCAGGTATTTAAATTGCGGATGGACTTTGTCCTCTCCATTCTGGGGTATGAATTCTTTAAAATAAAATACAACGAATTGATTCAACAATTTGAAATTTGTGCGCGCTTGAGGACTCCTCCAAGCCGATTTTGTGCTTCCATAGGGTTGACCATTGATATAAAGCTGCGGCTTCCTGACATAAAATAGAGTGAAATGTTAGTATACAAAATATGTGCTAATCTGCACCTAAAACCAGAAGAGTAGAAAGAGTACTTATCTCCCATTTTTTTGGGAGGGATTTTTATAATTGATTTTCGCTCTCTATGTTCCCAATATAGAGAGTTTCTTTTGAATTAAGAGGGACTTTTAGTCACAGATCAGTTGAGAAATCAGTGGACAGCTTAGAAGCTTGTCTGGGCCGATTTTTGCATATCTACGAGATTTTTGCTGTTGACGTAGAGATATCATTCTCCTGACATAAAATATGGAAGAAAAAGGAGATGGAGAAAGTGTATACAATTTGTGCTAATTTGCAAGTAAAATCATAAACAAATGAATAAATAAAAACACTTAGCTCGAATTTGCTTGCTCGTTGACGAGGATGAACTCTTGATTTATATTGATCGATGAAGGAATTTGTGATGATAATCCTAGCTTTGAACTCCCATCATCTTCAAAATTCTCTCTCTTTTGGTATTTTCTTTCTCTCAAATTTTTCTTCAATCTCCCAAAACTCTCTCAAACATCCAAAATTTTCTCTCAAAAAAAAATCCTCCCAAACACTTCAAATTTTCTCTCTCAAGAATCCTTTCTCAAGCTCACTTCTTCCTCCTTTTATAACCTACTCATCTATCTCCCATTCTAATTTTTCCACTAACTCTATCTCCCATTCTAATTTCTCCACTAACTCTTCTTCATTTTCATCTTCCATTCTCCATCTCTATCTCACATTCTAATCTCTCCACTAACTCTTCTTCATCTTCATCTTCCCTTCTCCATATTTATCTCCCATTCTAATTTCTCCACTAACTCTTCTTAATCTCCATCTTCCCTTCTCTATTCTTATCTTCCATTCTAATTTCTCTACTAACTCTTCTTCATCTCCATCTTCCCTTCTCTATTCTTATCTTATTTTCTCCATCCATTCTTCTCCAACTTCTCTTCTTCATCTCCTCTTCTTCATCTTCCCTTCTCTATTCTAATTTATCCACTAACTCTTTTTTTTATTATTTGTAAAATAATCCTTCAAGAGTTAGGTATTTGCACTCTAGTCCTTGAATTTTAAGTATTTACAATTTAGTCCCTAAAAAAAATATATTTCTTTAAGTCCAAATCTCCTCACAATTTTTGACACACCAAAATTTACCACATGTCAAATTTAAGCTCATTTCTTGTCGCTGAAAATAATGCATAATTTAATTAAAGCCCTTTTGCAAAATTAAGTCATTCTGGGTATAATTGGGCCAAGATGAAAATTTAAAATATTAGAAGACAATGTCACAACTCATAAAAAGTGAAAGTTAAAAATAAGTTGACTCAAATTAAAATTTTTTTAGGCCCGATTCGAGATTATACTCGTGAAGGAACACGTGACTCGAATTGGATTTTTCTGAATTTGCGATGGCCAATATGAAAATAGATTTAAAATAAAAATATTAACTATCTTTGTGTATTTTTTGGCCTCAAATGTTATTTTTCCAAAATTTTCAAATATTTTTGTATTTTTTTTTAAAAAAATTAAAATATATATAATATGAAAAATTATTTTTTGGTCAAAATTCGTTCCCTAGGCTTGGCTAAGGTTCCCAAAGTTGATTTTTCAATTTTATGAATTTTTATGGATTTTCTATTAATTTTCGAAAATAAATAAATAAAAAATACGTAAAAATACTGAAAATATGAAAAATCGTTTTTTGGTCAAAATTGGTTCCCTAGGCTTGGCTAAGGTCCCCAAAGTTGATTTTTCAATTTTATGAATTTTTATGGATTTTTTATTACTTTAGCAATAGAAAAAATGATTAAAATTCAGGTGTCAACAACACCATGAGTGCAACTCTGCGACATCATTGTATGGCTAGTGCTGCATCGAAGCAGTTATTACTGCAATAACTTTCCCTCTTGAATGTCTTTACGTAGTGCAGCAGGAGGGCTCTTTCGTCACGCACATCCCTACGTGCGAATGCCAGTGGTGCATGCTGGGGATCCTGAGAAAAGTTCATCTGTTAGGGAGTTCGGTCGTAGGCTGGTTTCTGGCCGATCGAGATAGAGGATACTGCTCTACAAAGGAGATGAGTCCGCGTGGTAACGTGCGTTCTTATCCTCTTTCTATAGATGGAAGGATTGTTCTTCAGGGTGAAGAGCGTATTTGGGAGATGGCCACGGAATGCGAAAGGATGATTTGAACATGACGAGAAATTTAGCGTTCTTCCTGGGGCTACAAGAAAAGCAAACAAAGGCCGGCATCTTCGTATTTCAAGAAAAATATTCTGGAGAACTGTGAAATGATAGACACGCCCATTTATTCCTCTACCAAGCTTGATATAGATAAAATGGTAAAAGTCATTCGATCCTAAGCTCTATAAAAGTACGATATGGTCATTATTGTATCTAAATTAGGGGCGATTGGTTTTCAGTCTGATCCGGTTTCACTCAAGAACCAAAAACCGTACTAATGATCTCGCTTTCTAATTTCAGGATCCAAGGATTGGACCAAAGGTCCCGAGAACCAGACTTGTCTTTTACCTATAGAACCGGAAACCGAACTGAACCGCTTGGAAGTAATCTAGTATACCATGTCTCCTCTCAACGTCCATCAATGCTGCTAACAAAAAAGACTTGTTAAAGGCGCTTTCACTTAGTTATTGTGCGAGTGTGTGTCCATGTACGAGTGAACACTCGAGTGAGTCATAAAATATTAAGTTGGAGAATCAAGTTGATACAAAAAAAGGTAAAGCCTAAAGCAAGTATTTATCGAGAAAAGGTCTAGGACAAAGAGGACAAGATCCTCCAGGATTGGGCTAGAAATACAAAAAATTGCCTCAGAATCATCAGCAAAAAATTCAAGAGCATCCTAACTCCTAAGCATGGGGGAAACCGGAAAAGCTTCTCCTAGTGCACATAAATGTACTAAAGAAAAATGCCAAAAAATGCCTTCGGACATAGGTTGCAGGCTAATACACTCAATGAGGGTGCGCCACGTATTTCTCTTCTTTTCAAATGACAGTAGATATTTATTAGAGAGGACCACCGTCAACAATGAAATCCATCGTACAATAAATGGAGTAACGTTGTTTAGATTGAGAAAGGACCATAATTAATAATAAATACAATTTTGTTATATAAGTTAGGTCTAGTCTGGTCCCATACCCCTGAAACTAGGAACCGGATTGTCCGAACACTTATTGCAATTTCAAGGACCGGAAATCGGGCCGTTGCCTTTTGAAAACAGGAACTAGACCACCGGTCCGGTCTAGTCCACTCCGGGTAATTCCTGATTCAATCAGTCCAACTTGCTCGTCCCTTAATCTAAGTGCATCCAGCCTAATATATTTTTCGGTGATTGTATGCGTGCTTGCTTTTAATCAGCTCATAAAGAATCGCATCTAACTGATAATAAAAAGTACATTGAAGCAACTCCTAAGTTAGGTTTATAGTATCATAAAAATCCATATTTTCATGGTGTTAGGATATTTCGATGTTGATTTTGCAGTTTGTAAAATCGACAGAAAGCGTATATCTGCAATTTGTTAATTAATGTGTTGCATGATCTTGATGGTCTATCAACCAAACAGGACGAGTCGGGCACTCAATTGCCAAAAGTTACTCCAATTTGTATTAATTATAAAAATGAACGAACGAAAAAAAAATATTTGAACCTAAATTATTATCAACAATAAAAATATTTTTTATTGACTAATTTATTTTAAGTGATATAAATAATCATTTTTTTAAAAATAATCAAATAATTCATTTTTTACAAAATAAATGGGCTTCATATTTTCATGTCCACCATAATTTATATCTAAATATTTCCGTGAATAATGATATTTTTTTTGTTCATACATATTTTGTAAGCAATAGGAATGATTATTTTAAAAAAAACATTTTTTAAATTATTTTTTTCATCAAACTTCAATGGTCACAGCACCACCAAACTGATCACATCCACCAGTGTAAGTACAGCTACACTCGAACACACGAACAAGAGGGATCGACTCCCTGTCCTGAGCACACGGACGCCAAGACTCGTTCATACCGACCTTCCAAGAAATATCACAGCATCCATCCATCCAAGTAATACCGGAGCAAATATCCGTCATTCGGACGCTTCTAATTAGCTATTCAGTCATCTCAAATTTAGTCATAACAAGAGAGAGAAATTCTCTACTCGACCGACCGGCCATATGACAGCGCTCAAAAGTGCAGAGCCCCCCAAACTTGCAGTACCGCAATTGAATTACAGTGGAGGCACCTTTCGACATGAACTATCCAATCGCTAGTCCTAGAAGGCTAAAGAAACAAGGTGAAAGAGAGTGGAGGGGAAAATCTCTGTGTTTCCTCTGGCTTTCGATAACCTCCGTCAAATTACAGCGAAAAACGTTTAGAGCCCTAAGTACTCTCTGTACCCTAGCCTAAAACACCCTTGATCTTTGATTTCTGGTCTTCCGTTAGTGAAGTGGGAAATAGAACCTCAAAATTGACATATAGATCTCCTTTTTTCGTGCTAAAGTACAATGGCATCCCTTCCCCTTTGAACTTTCGCACTTCCTTGGGCTTAGTAATCCCCTGATGTTGCAAAATTTTCAAAACTAGAAGGTTAGCATCATTTTCTAATGAATTGCTTCACCATAATTAATGATGACAAGCAAAAGAACTTTGGCATGACGGAAATAGCTTCACCCTCTTGCTTACCTTTGAGCTAATGTCGACCAAATGTTCATCGAGGTGCTTAATGGTTTTCTCGAAACCCACAAGAGCTTGAACCTGCGGAACATAACATTTCAGGAGCCAATCCTCAACTGAAAAAAGAAACATCCAGAAACTGCGCCATATTTACCAATGTTATCGTGACAGTTGTATGCAAGTCATTGCCTTCCCTTCTGAAGCGGTCATGTGGAGCTGTTCGTATGCGGAACTGCCAGAGAAAGGTGGTTAGTTTATGTTGTAGTAAACAACTGCCTGATACTTACGACTCAAGCTAAAGACTCACCTTCAAGTCTCCAGGTTCTCCATCAATTTTAGGTTCACCGTCTTCAAAAAAATTCACTTCCTATAAAAAAGTATGCAAAAGTAAATTTAAGAACCAAATAATGTGAAATAGGATAAGAAAAGGAGAAACAATAAAATCACAATCATAATCTATGTCTTTCTGTTCAAAACACAAGAGATCAAAAAAGCACCTTAATGCCCAGTGCAAGGGGGAAAAAAATAGTGCAACAACTAATACTACTTATGGTATGTAGAGGCGTCTAGAAAACCTACACAGATAGTTAAAGATGCTAACATATAAAAATCTATCAAGTCCCAAAGAAGTTCTAATGCCACAAAATGCATGAAAATATGGACCTCGATAAAAAGGTTCCTAACCCCAGAAAGTGTGCAAAGAAAAGGTCCCATCAAATATATACTTGCTGCATTCGGGCTTCCATAAGATATTCTCATTGCAAATAATCTTGTAATAGCAACAATCTATTTCATGTGGAAGGTTGTGCAAAATCAAGAAGATCCCCAAGCAGCACCATATTATAGCTAACCATTTCAATTTCTCTGACAAAATGTCCATGAACATAGCAAGTGTCTTTTGCATGGAAACCACTAAATATGGCAACTTTTGCAGCAACAGATAAGTTTAATACTTAAGTTATACAGTCAATCAAAACACTTGAATGGAACTAGTAAAAGCTTACTTGTCCATCTTGCATTCCCTTCTCGATATCAACAGTGAGAAAATATCCTTCTCGTTCGTACTTAACATTTTGGCATTGCTCACATACCTGAAAGAACAGAGATGATCATAATTAGCATCCCCAAACATCTAATGATAAATGAGTTAAATCTATCCACAAGAAATGAGAGCAAAGCCAAAAAATGTACGAGTTGCTCAATGAATCTCTTGATTCGGTTTTTGGCTATCGAGAAGAAATATGAATAATATAAGTTCCGGTCAGCTAGTTCTGTAACATGGGTATAATAGATTTTGGATAACTGAATAGTTGGAAATTCTCTCCCCGAATCGCGCTAGTTTCAGACTTTAAACTTCTTCATAACTCGTTAGAGCATTCCATGCTGCACTGGAGGAATATGAATATGACCTTAGTGCACAGAGTTTTCTAGATCGTCAATAAGCTGTGGTCTCGTAGAGATTGTCGGAGAGAAATGGTAAGAAGGAAGTGGCAGCAGTGCAGAAATAGGATTAGAGCTTGTCTCAGCAAGTGATTGGGATTTTCGACGAGGTGTTCGAAGTGAACAAAAGCTAGCTGGCATAAGCTTAGCAACGGCTAAGCCCAAAAGAGGGTACTTACTAAGGCAAAGCTATGCATGTTTCTCTAGTCTACTAGAAAGAACTAACAACTCAAGAGTCGAAGAGGAGAAGGAGACTAAGTCATCAGTCGTGCCGGGATTGATTTCCTACTTCCAGCTGAATGAGGGCCACACAGCCGTCAACCCTGCTGGAAGTGCTTTATAATTCCAATCTCCTGGTCTTTCGTTTGCTATTCGAATTCTGGAAGAAACGTGCTGCTAATAATGAACACATAGAATTGTATTGAAGAAGAACCAAGAGTCTCAAATTTTAGAAGATCTTCAACTTCACATACCATCAATAGGTCGATTTTTTCACAAAATTATCATAGCAACAATATACCTGCTCTGTCATCTGTTGAAACATTCCTGGACCTATTTGCCTGTGATAAACCTCATTCCTACAGTTACATCGTCTCTTTCCTGGAGCTGGCTTTATAATGTTTTTCTCCCTCCAAACCTGGTGATAATCACCATAAAAAAGCATAAGTAAAGCATATATTTAAACAAAAAACCAGCCAAAGACTAAATTAGGTCATGACTCACTGTGACGAAGTAAGAAAGGGGAAAAGGTGTAGGCTTGAATACTGGGTAAAGGATAATTTATTTCACCGATAACGTAAATTTTCACGTTATTTACCATTTAAAGAGATTTTCTTTAGAAGGACAGATATGAAATATAATTTTTATTCTGATTAACACCAGATTCCCACTCAGGAGAATAGGTATATAGTCCTAGAACGCAATAATCAGGAATAAGACAAGATGGAAATGGACAAAGAAAAATAATAAATTGAGATGTGTAGTGGTCAGTTTGGTAAGGGAAGAAAGACACAAAACAGAAGATTGGTTATGAGGATAATCGACAATTTTGTTTCTTTCTTTCTTCTCTTCTTTTGAAGAGATGTTATATCATATGAAGACACCTTGACCACTTTATTGAGAATTGTTGTATGAACACAAAGTAGTTCTGCCTCATTTATAGAAGATAAAATTATAGAGATGCATGTAAAAGAAGAATATAACTGACAAATATGATCTCGATCTACTGCAAATAGAGCAAAATATACAGAGATGAAATACAAGAGATGGAGTCCACGCAACATAAGTATCCATGCTCCAAATATCATATTCATGAAGTGGGCCAGTGATTGAATTGACGCACCGTGCACAGTCGCTATGCATATACACAAAAGATCATCAACTCCCAAGACAATTTGACAAGACATACTTAGTACCTTTAACGAACCTCCCATGTACAGATCTTCAAGTGTTGCGTCCAACTCAACAATCACGTCATCACCTTTTGGAATTTGCTCTTCCTCTTCCGTCCGCCCTCCGCCACCGAACATTCTGGGGTGTCACAAGCTAGTGAGAAATCCAATAGAGATGAAGCTAGTGACCAAAGCTTGTAAAGAAGGTATTACTAACTATTAAAGACTTCCTCACAAGACGATCTATCTATGATCTGAAATAAATAAGAGAACAGGGTGCAATTTTGCTTTTCAGTAGACAGACAATATAGCGGCCTGACCCTGTCCTCCTGGGCTAAGCCCTAAAAGGAGTATTTGAAACATCTACACGAGATGCTAACCATTGAGGTGGACGTTGACTGATAAATTCAACAGCTTCCAACCGATGTAAAAACAAACCTGCTGGGACGGGCGAGGCAGACAATATCGGAGTTAATCCAAGGGTGTTGCAGAGAAGTTCCAAACTTAAAAGAAGTTCCCAATTTATACTAATTGCTACATCCAAAAATCGTAACAACCACGCGGCTAACTATGGTTCATAGAGATTTTCTTGGCTGAGGAATGAAACACTGAATAAAAGCATTGTGCCTACCCCATCCTAGAGTCCTAATGAAACCAAAAAAAGCAGGAAGCTCAATCATTTTCCTGGGCAAACCTAACGGTTTACTAAAATTCCACCTCGGCTGTATCTCAAAGACCTCAATGGAGGTCCTCCGTGCCCCCTTTTTTCCCCCCTTTTTCCACCACTTTCATATTTGGTTCAATATGAATGGACACAACTTACGATTCAAATATGTCTTGTATGTTCATTCCCATTCCTCCACCTCTGCCGCCGCTAGCTGCGTGCTGTTTAAGGCCCTCTTCTCCATGCCTATCATAAATGCTCCTCTTCTCGCTGTCCGACAACACCTCATACGCTGATCCATCGAATAAAAATGTCGGCAACAAACGAAAGCAAACACACTTATAGACAACATCCTCAAACCCACAATCGAACTCGCAATAAAAAAAACCATTGTGACCTAAAAGGCTTACCGTTGCTGATGTCAGCGAATTTCTTATTAGCCTCCTCGTTGCCTTGATTCTTGTCGGGGTGGAACTTCAATGCCAGCTTCCGATACGCTCTCTTGATCTGCTCGTCCGAAGCGCCCTTTGGCACTTGCAATATGTCGTAGTAACTCTGTCTGCAAACACGTCCAACATCTCAGGGATCCCCACAAGCATAACCAAATACGCATCGCTTACATCGCTATCAGTCCAGTCTATGCATCATACAATCCGGAAGCTAAAATCACGAATAGTCGAGATGCGTACCCTGCAATGGCGGTTAAGGCACTGCACAGAGCGCAAAGCAGGAACAGGAGCTTATTCCTAGGATTCGCCATGGAGAGAGCTCGGATCTCTCCGGTTACAGATTACCTTTAGTCCCGCGGAACGTCAGATCCTGTGTAATTCGATTCGATATGCAGACTGATCGAGAGTTAGGTTTCTCGCAGGACACGAGCAACAACGAGCGTCTCCTTCGTGCTCTCTCTCCCTCTCCTCCCAGAAAAGACTCGGAGGCAATCGAACGGAGCTTGTGGAAGACGGTTAAAACGACCCCCCGTATCGACAAGACGACTTGACTGGTGAACTTTCGACGAGGGAGGTGACACTTTTTGCGTAGCTACGTGTTTCTGACGAAACTGACCAATAGGAGCAAGGCTATGGGTGTTTCAGCCAATAGAAGATTGCCACGTGGGCAGTGCCACGCTCTAGTCCTCCGTCCCCGGCACGGTCGCACCCTGCCCCAAGAAAATTTTGCAACGGATGGTTTGGTTTCATGGAAAATCAGAAATTAATGAGTTTCGAATGTTTTCTTCAATGATCAAAATTAGTTTTTGTTAAATCATTATTCGAGCTAAATCAAGTAATTAAATAAGAAATAATTTTTAAATTCTTAATTTTTCAAGAAATAAAGAGAAATTTAACATTCAATTTTTGGCTTCATTTGTTTAATGAAAATTATTTCTTTAACTTTTTATATTTTTCAGTATTTTGATCACTTAAAAATTGAGTTAGCAGAATATCTATGATTAAATTCATTAAAATGATCTTTCCTTTAAAATATCAAAAATCACTTTGAAATCATTTTTCAAAACATGACTTTATATCAAAGTTTAACTAGAAATTTTAAGTTTGGGCACGGGAACTGTAACGCTCGTTCTCGAATCCTCCGCAGTGAACTAGGTCTAGCGGTCAAGATCGGGTTCACTGAGGTGTATGGAGGCCAAGCTCAAATCCAAAGAGCGCTTGAAACCTCGTCCCCATAAAACAGCTGTCACAGAATTCTGGACGCTCATAAGAATGTCCGGAGGAGTCATCGCGGCGACTGCTTCGTTCCGTTCCCCGGAAGAAAGAGACGGAGTATGAACGGGATTGCTAAACGCCGACCCTATTTCCGTCCCGTCTTCCGGAGACTCCAGTTCCATCCTCTCACAGACGGCCACGTAATAAGTTCCACGTCACCGGTCAACTTAACCTCATGACTTACGGATCCACCGTTAGATCAAAGGACCAACACCGCGAGGACCATCCCAGGCAACCGCCAACAATGCTGACGCGCCACGTCAAGATCATCATAACACGACGATTACCAGAACGAGATCGGACGGCTCAGAGAGCGAAGGTCTAAGTCAGAGCACATTAAAAACTAGCGTAGGCAATTCTGCCCCATTATGGTATAATTAGATAACCTGCCACCACCCAGTAAATAACACAATCAGAAAAAAGGACTTTTAATACGCTTATATTGAAAAGTTCTCTCTCTCTCTCTCTCTCTCTCTCTCTCTCCTTCTCGGTCGTCTTCAAGCTTAGATAAAGGGAAATCACAGAGCAAAACTCAGGCACAGTCAAGGACAATGGCGAGCTCTCAGATCTGGATCGGAGTCGCTACTCTGGCGTTGCTGCTAGTGTCGGCTTTTGCCGACGACGTCATCGTGTTGACGGAGGAGAACTTCGAGAAGGAAGTCGGTCAAGACGGAGGAGCTCTCGTCGAATTCTACGCTCCTTGGTACTGTCGGAATCTATCCTCTGTAATCTACTGATATTCGCGGCTTCGTTATTTTTTTTTCCTTCTTTCGAAACGCTTTGGCTCGGCGTGAATTTTTCCGATGAGCGATCGGCTTTTAGTGGGCGCATGGATCGCCATTTGATCGGTTGCTAGATCTGTTTTTAGGATCACCTGCTTCGTGTTCGCAGTATGGCTTGATTTTAGTGGATTCTTGTTGTGTGTGGACCTTTGCGATGAAGTGTAGTTGAGTAGAAAGTGTTGCTGAGTGTTACGGTTGCTTCCGATGCAGTAGTTTTCTTCTTACAATTCATTTTCGTGCTTTCGGTTTAGATTTTGATAAGGTCTGTCTGACGCACTTCCTGCCTTTTTGGCTTCTGCCGTGGCTCACAATTTGGGAAGGAAGCGGCAGTGTATTCTGTACTTGATTTTTCTGTGATTCATGTTTTCCTTCTTCTTTTAGATGTCCTTGCATCTTCCAACAACAGAACAACTGTAGGAGAATGAGATATCTTGGAGATAGCCTCTTGATATTCGTGCATTTAGATCTCACCGATATCACTTGCGACTAGAGAAGTTTGGTTGAAATGAGGGCACTCGCACTAATAATTGAAAGTTAAATGCAAACCTGTGAGCATCCTATGTGAAGTTTTGCAGGGGTATCAAACCAGCGAAATGGACCTTGAAGACAAGCCATTGATATGCTTGGGCAACAGATAAGGGGCATATAAAAGAAAACTAGAAAAAACTGAGGATTGCAATTTGCATGCTATCTTTTGTTGTGAAATCGTATATGAATATGTACAATCAGTATTACACTTGTCACAGTGTATATAGTTCAATTTCGAATTGAGGGAACTAGGAATGACATGAAATAGGTGTGTTCGGATGAGGACGATGCTAGAGATGGATATTGTCATTTTGTAGAAAGATTCTCGATTTTATACTGTTCAACAACTCCAGTTTTTATAAATGCACGGACTGGAAAATTTCAACAATGCATGATAGTACTTCGGGAAAGGGGTTACCAAGCCTGTAACTTGGAATCTCTAGCATGCTCTGAGGAAGGATGTGAATGAGATACTTCTTTCTGGTTCAAGATCAGATTCTCTGGACCAGTCTTTGATGGAAAATTCAGCTTTGACTCATTGTTCGTTCTCTGTTTTACAGGTGTGGTCACTGTAAAAAACTAGCTCCAGAGTATGAGAAATTGGGATCTAGCTTTAAGAAAGCGAAGTCTGTTGTGATAGGAAAGGTACACTTCAATTTGTATTGTCCCATGTGTCTTATAATCAATATCTGCTTCAAGTGATATATTCATTTCTTCCTAGTGGCATCATTATGTTTCTGTGTTAATTAAACTCGCTTTTGCTTTTTCCTTTTCTTGTTTTGGTTTTGGGGTGGGGAGAGATGGAATTTGGAATTTCACTTTGCCTCCTTCATTCTTTAGTGCTACACCTCTAGATCATGGGGAATATACAATTTCCATTTTTCCTTTTTTGCCTGAATTTGTGGAAATCTAATCTGGTGAAGATCCTTTTCTCTATTCAATGTGTTATATGGTCATATGGAAAAACATACTTTTGAGTATTTCCCAGGAAATACTTAGCTGACTCATTGGAAGTTGATTTTGCATAGGTGGACTGTGACGAACACAAAAGTTTATGCAGCAAATATGGTGTGTCTGGATATCCTACTATTCAGTGGTTCCCGAAAGGTTCCTTGGAGCCGAAAAAGTGAGACATTTGTTATCTCAGTCAAAAAATTTCTACCCTTGTGCACCTCCGACGATGGATGACTTTCAAAATGCTTACAATTTTTAGTTTCTCCAACGTTGTAGGTATGAAGGACCACGGAATGCGGAGGCACTAGCTGAGTTTGTGAATAGCGAAGGAGGTGCGGTTTTTTTGGTATACTTTGTCTCGATCGAAATGCAGATTGTGCAGTGTTTTTGTGTTTGCTGGACATAGATAACTTCCATTGATCCTTTCTGCTAGCTTTACTTTCTGGATTCTGGTGACAATGTCAGTAAGCTCCATTTGTGATTGTTTCTCTTAACGAGAACTCGTGCATTTGCCTATGCACAGTGTGGGGGTGTTCTCTTATGTTGTTACTAAAGAACTTGCTCTGGAAATAGTCGATATCAGGGAGTTGATATTTCTAGTTGCAATAGCAATTGCAGTGGAACTTGTGATGAAATTTCAGCTTGAATGCCCTTAAAAAATGACTCTGTGCAGGGACCAATGTTAAGATAGCTGCAGCGCCGTCCAGTGTAGCTGTGCTAACAGCTGACAACTTCAATGAGATTGTGTTGGACAAAACAAAAGATGTTTTGGTGGAATTCTATGCACCATGGTAAGCATGACTTTGTGGTGTTAGTTTTATATGCACATGCTTCTATAACCTCCTTTGCATGGGCACAATATGTCTTAATAGATTCCCTACCAAAAAGCGGCTATTCATTCTGGCAATTTTTTGTTTTGCGCTAATTAAGTGTCTATACATTCATTCAGGTGTGGCCACTGTAAATCTCTTGCTCCTGTAAGTTAGAATTCTTCATAAACAGTATAGTATTATCATGAGTTTTTAGCATTTGCTTGAGTAATCCAACTTTCTGGTGTCTTGCAGACTTATGAAAAAGTAGCCGCAGCATTCAAAGCCGAAGAAGATGTGGTCATTGCGAATTTGGATGCCGACAAGTACAAAGATCTAGCTGAAAAGTAAGTAGATAATAATCTGGTAATCAAGTTCATATGATTCATAATGTTAAACGCACTCATGTCGAATGCTCGTGGTATGTTGCAGGTATGGTGTGAGTGGTTTTCCTACATTGAAGTTCTTCCCAAAGAACAACAAAGATGGTGAAGAATATGATGGAGGAAGGGATTTGGATGATTTTGTAAACTTCATCAATGAAAAATGTGGAACCAGTAGGGATGGGAAGGGACAGCTTACTTCAAAAGTCAGTTAATTTTTTTAGATATTGATGTTTTGATATGAAATTTCGCTTCCTTGATCTTTGTTTCTCGTTTCAAGACTTAATCGATTCTTATCATTTTGGACAGGCTGGGATAGTGGCCAGTCTAGATACTTTGGTGAAGGAGTTTGTGGCTGCTACTGGTGAGGAGAAGACAGCAATCTTTTCAAAGATTGAAGAGGAGGTTGGGAAGCTTGAGGGCTCTAGCGCAAGGTAATCATTTCGACCTAATTCCCTAGTAACTCTATCCCCTTCTTTTTATTACTACCACTCTGTCAATGACAAAGTGGATACATTACTGAAATAACTTTCCTTTAGTCTGTCAAGGGAGAATCTCTTGTTTCCTAGTATTGAATCCCTGAAACGTTTGGTTTTATTGGACACAGATATGGGACGATCTATAAGAAGGCTGCTAAAAGCTGTATGGATAAGGGTTCTGATTATGCGAAGAAAGAAATTGAGCGGCTCCAGCGAATGCTTGAGAAGGTATCATTGCATATGAAGGAAAATATAGTACATTTGAAATTCTCAGTATCGAGTTCCCAACGTTTTACAGTTAACCTCAGATTTTGAGACGAATCAGTATCTTGAGCAGTGTGGTTGTTTTCCTAATGTAGCCGTTTTCACAAAAAGACTAAATGAAAGAAGAGTTGTACATTTACTATGTCACACTCCTATCCACACTGAACCGTATTACATTTTTTGCCTTCCCCCCCCCCCCCCCCTTTCCCTTTTTTGTTTTTTTTTGCAGTCGATCAGTGCTGCCAAGGCAGACGAGTTCACCATCAAGAAGAATATACTGTCGGCATTTGCTTGAGCTTCAAGGAGTCCCAAACCTCCCGAAAGGATGCGGCATCTGACTGTCGTCGTTCTACAACGATTTGGCCCCCCCTCATCACTCCTGTTTGATTTCATGTGCTCTGATACTGGGTGTGGGCCTCTGTTACCTAAGAGTACTTGGTCAGTGAGGAAACTCCCTTCAGATCCTTAACTTAGCAATAATGTATCGATTTTTGCCGGAACGTGCTTCAGCTTTTCTGTAACAGAATTATTGACAGGGCTTTCAGTTTTATTTTACGACGTTATTAATAGTTCATGAGTTCAGAATCCCGAATCTGCTTTTCTATGTGAAATCTGGCCGGTTTGCTCTTGCAAGCAGCCCTCGTTGTGTATGGATCCGCAAAAAGATTTAAAATCTTCACTAGTCTGAATGATACATATTCCACATAGGAGTGCTAGAGGGATATCCAATGGTCGATTGCATACTCTTAGAATTGGAGTTGAGAACATGTTCGCTTTTATGCTCCGACGCTTCTCTTTAGCTCTGTGCTTGCCATACTTTAGTTCTGTGCTTGCCAATTGCCATGTGGCATGACGCTGGACATTGTTTTGCCACGTGGCCCAGCAATCTTTTGTAATTATAGACATTCAACCCGCGTTCTACATGGTGTTACTAATGATAAAATAGTGATTGTCGAGGGCCTTCCGGCACATTCTGAAAGTCGTGTTCCCTTCAGAGACATGGATTGAGTATTTTTTATAAGGAAAGATTCAAATCTCTATAGCATTGATTATGAATATCTTGAGAAATGTCACTGGACAGACATTACCATATTAGGCTCTTTAATTACTTAATACACGCTTAAAGCGCCCTTTGTCAAAGTATCGTATATGCTTTGCTCGGGCGAAATTGCACTTCTCCTTAGTTATGCACTTGTCTAAAGGGTTTACTATTTGCCGCTCGTCCATCTGTCGGATTGAAATTAGGCTCGTGTGATGTCTTCGTTATCGCTTCAGTAAACTTGCAAAGTAAAATTTCCCAAGCACGCACTCGTAACCATGAATATTCAACTCACGGACTGGCGGAACTGTCTGCAACAAGATTAGCGATGGATGCTGTCAACCAAACCTTACGTCCGGTTCCATGCGAGAACAATTCATCCAGTCCCCACTACATGGATTTGCAGATGTTTTAGGTGAAAAGTGAGAGCTTAAGTAAGATCAAACGACCAAATGGGAGTAGCTTCCTGACCCACCTCCATTCCCAGCTTATATCTGTAGATGCCGATACAGCACACTACCTTTTCTAAAGAGGCAAAGAGCCATAAGGTAGGGTGACATACTAAATCAAAAGCGATAACTTAACATTGGTTTTGCCGTGGCGGAATGCAGAGGAGATTTTCTTCTTGCTGGTGTCTGTTATAACGACAATTAAGAGATGACCATGTGACAATTCCTCTCAAGATCAGTTTAAAAAGTTCAAAAAGCTCATGACACAGGAGAAGCTGATAAAAAGTTGCCTTACAAACCGAGCAGATTGAAAGACGCGTGGATGAACCATGCTGGAACTCACCAGCTACGTTGCTGCTGAGATCAGCTATCAATCCTGATATTGTGATAATGAGCATCTGCCTAATGATTCTTGTCCACAGATCACATTAGAAAGGCGAGTCATACCACTCAAAAATCAGTGTCGACCCATAGATAGCTAAAAACGTCTTGAAGTTGTGCTGCATGGCTCATTATGTATCTCTTGAGGATGCGTTGGTCCACATACCCTCACCATGTTCAAATCATTGTCCATATAGATCTCAAAAACAATGTTAACTCTGCCTCTTTAACTCATGCCCCAAGCTTTTATATCCCAGATTCTCAACCCTTCCAGCTATTGAATTCGGTGTTCCACAGGTTTTTTCTTCGTTGAAATGAGAAGAAGAGGTGCCACTTGAAGGACACTCCTCTATCTGATAGTCCTTTTCATCAGATAGAGACTTAATGTCCTCCGATTCCATATTGGGCACAGCCTCATGCCCCGGAGCAAATGGTGATTCATATGGACAGTTGGGAGCAGGTTGTGTTCTCATCTGCACGGAGCGGAGGAGTGCAGCTCTTCTTAAGTCCGCTGAGTGGCATATGTCGCTGGGAGACGAGGGGAACCGGCCCTCAGAATCCGAGCCTCTTTGACGGGTCTGTGAAGATGTGGGTGCCGCAAGGTTATGACCATATGAAGGGGATGATGCAGCAGGTGTAGCCGATGATGGACCACCACATGGTCTTTGACATCTGTAAGGAGAAACTGGACTAGTTGGGAGGCTGTCAGACTGGGACGAACAACCATTGATCGGAATTTCACAAAATCGGGAGTCATCAGAATCTTCTGACATTGGTGAATATTGCGAGGACATGTCATCCCTGAAATAAAATGTGTCACAAAAAATATTCACCAAAAAAACTTAGAAAGGCAGAGAGAAGGGGAAGAACCCAAATTCAACGTGTAAATTTGATTTAACTTATCGTGCAAATAGCATTCTAAGATGTATTAAATCTAAACTTGCAATCCAGTTAACTGATGCAAGGAGCCATCCAACAACCACAGGACCACAAACCACAAAAACATAATCTCAAACCAATAAAGCAGTGACACTCTAGTCCTCTCCATCAACTAAAAGATGATTAATATCACTTTGAGCAAACAATAGAGGCCTGAGAGACACCTTTTCATGAATGTCCTTGAGCACCAGATAGAAGTATGTTTTAAGCACATTTCGTGCGCATTATACAGGGGATGTCCAATATATGTTTGTTGGTTAATGGAATGTGCATATTTAGATTCCAATAGTTCCTTTCCCTTTTCTTCAACGCCTGAAGCTGTTTTTCAGAACCCCATGTAACTTATCACTCTGCCTCCTATGACACCTGTACGCATCCAACACAAAATGCGTTCACCTCCACTGCAATTGCAACCTCCAACACCTGCCTCCTACACTGCAGTCTCAACAACTACTCAACAATTGGCAACTGGCAACAAGCAACTGCTGGCATCGGTCAACTCTTCCAACTGCAGACAGCACTATAAATACATCCCCCTAATCATGCTAGGAAGACTCAGCAAGATAAGATCGATGTGAGTCCCAAAACCCTCCGGAATGAAAGGATGATTTGGATCCCAGAAACCACCATGATGCTCATCTTCTCAGTTACGAGCCCAACTAAGAAAGATTTAATTGAATCACGGTTACTTGATGAGGGTGCAACGGCAAAGTTGTAGTTGTGCAACCAGGAGGTCACGGGGTTTGAGTCGTGGAAACAGCCTCTTGCGAAAATTGCAAGGTAAGCCTGCATAACTTAGACACGAAGTGGTCTGACCCTCCCCAAACCCCACTTATCGCAGGAGCTTCGTGCACCAGGCTGCCCTCTTGATGAGGGTGCATAAACCCTAAAATTTAAATTGCTTGAAAAAAAGCCAATAAATTTACCTAAAATAAAACATGCTTTCAGATCTAGCAGGAGAATCCATATAGTTGTCGAGGGTGTCCCCGACGGTTAATCCATTTAAGCTGGAAGCCATCATCTGCATCACAAATCAAAACATCTCAACAGTCGAGTGCTTGGAAAATCACAAGTTCCAAGCTTTCCTGTAAAGCGTAGTGAACACATTAGAAAATGGAATTTTTATGGAAGAAGTAAAAGTAAACGAGTCGCACACGCGATTCCTTCTCACTTCCATCTCTTGAAACTACATCCAATCCCTAGAGTAACAGACCCGAGTCAAATACAAAGAGAAAGAATTGCAATTTCAAATTCGCCTCAAAGAAATCCATGTTTCTGACGACACTCGCAACAATTAAGGACGGGGACATCCACGATGAACACAGACATTTCGTTTGAAGTGGAATTGATTCGGAAACTATCGCAAGACCTTTCGGCGAAAACGAGGAGACAGAGATGGTGGGATGGGGGCGAGAGACAAAAACCTCGCTGAGATAGCGCTTGTGAGAGTACAAATTGTCGAGGTAAACCTCGTCGTCGGCGGGGTCTCTACTGCGTTTTCCGCTCGACGATGCCGTCACCGGCGGCGTCGATGGCGTCGACGTCGAGGTCGATGGAGAAGCTGAGTTCGAATTATTCGAGTTCGAAGCCATGTCTCCTTCGGGAAATTTATCTCGCTTGATCGAAAATGGAAGCGAGGCTCGCTCATGAATGTACAGGTGGAATCTGGCTTTCTTCGAGCAAAAAGCAGGGGAAATGCTGCGGTGTCTCGTTCGATTTCTTCGTCCCTGGACGCCACTGAGGGCGAAAGAGATGCGACTGTCAAGAGACGTCACGGGGTCGAGTGGGACGTTCTGATCTCGATCGTGTGCCTGCGGAGGTAAAATCCACGCGCAGAAGATGGTCCAGCGACAAGCGATGCGATGAAAGCTTAAATATTGATCTAGATTGTTTTTTCTTATCGAAAATTTTTAAAAAAAAGTGAAATGCCTCTATTTTTTTAAAATAAAAATATGAAGTGGATCTTATTTTAAATAAGAGTTTGAATTATTCAAACTGTTTCAAAAAATTATCTGATCGATGGGCATTTTCGTCGTTTCATTTTGTGTGTGTCTATATATATAAGACGATAGTTGATTGTTTTACCTAGTAATTATTGGTTATGTTTAAGGGTGTATCCTTTGGAAAAGGATATCGGCCATGCTATTTTTTCTATACTCTAAAAAATTACAATATACATATGTATATATATACCACCCAAACTCATGCCTAAAATTAACTATAATGGATCTTATGCTTGTCCTAGTTGACTTTAGCTTCAAAATTTGAAAGTTGTATAAGATAAAGGTTATGAGCAATCACAACTTAGTGAGTAATACATATCTTTTCTAAGATCAAGCATATTTATGAAATAATTTCAGAATTTTTTTTATTTAGATCGATTATATAATATATGTACAGTATCAAATGGCATTATATCACTCCTACATAACTATATATATACTTGCTCATTCAATCAATCGTATCAAATCAAAATTCTATTGATCATTCCAGTACTCAATATCCAATTATGGCCACGCCTAATGCCTTATGACAAGGCCAACCAAGGTCCCATTGGCTAGGTTCGCACCAATATCGACGGTGGCTCGATCCACGATGTATCTTAAAAAGGGTTGCGCTTTTTCCACTTCATCCTTGGCTTAAACACTCATCCGCTATATTACGCTTTTGTGGGTCCCACTTTTTGGCAATCCTCTTCCGTCAATATACTAAGGGTATGCATGATAGCACTTATGTTTCAAAAATGAACTTCTAGCAAGAATTTTTCTACTTCTACTTTTGACCAGAAATTGATTTTTCTACTTACACTCCAAAATTTGATTCTTGATAGAGAGAAGCGTTTGATAATATAACAAAATTTTTACTTCTAAAATAAAAAATTCGTTTGGTAATGATTGAAAATTTACACTTCTGGAATATTATTAACAAGAAAGTCTTATACGAAAAATTATTGATATCCTAACTTAAAAAATGCGTGTTATTGGAGAAAAGTGAAATGGAAATGATGACGAATTTATGTATTATTTGTCATTTAATTATTTTATGCAAATGAAAACCAATTTTATGCGGAAAATTGAATAAAGTCTTCTATGAACATTTTATGGTTTCTTGTGTCGTCCAATGCGTGGTGAGATGAAAGTGACACTCCATGCGTTGCATTAGTAGTTGTTGAGATACCTATCATCTTTGTTTAAGATACTGGAGGTAAAATTGAAATAACAGCATATACCATATTCCGTCGGCTCAATTTATTTCATATGAAGGTGAAGTTCAGTGGCTGAATGTTCGCAAACCTGTCTTTATCTTGCCTTAAGTTGCATACAAGAGCTCTCTGAGTGCAATGTATCCCATCCATTAATTTACGCTTGAAACAAGTGCCGTCACAAAATCCGATCATGGCGTGGCTGTTTTGAATCAGCTCATATGTTTGAAGTGTGCTAACGTCCAGTGAGTGGAAAGTGGGATTTCTTGTCCTAACGTCGATCTTGTTGGATGTTTTCCTGCTCCAGGTAATTTGCAGAAGATGTCAGAGACGATGGACCAGTTCGAGAAGCAGTTCGTAAACATGGAGGTCCAGGCGGAGTTCGTGGAAAGTGAAATGGTGGGATCGACCCCGCTCTCCACTCCAGGACGATTTAAGAATCAAATGTGTTTATACTTTAATCGTGACAGATATCATTTTTCTAAAACTATGAAAAGACGTTCAACTGGGGCAAGCCATTGACCTTCATTTGGCTAAATTTATAAGGACGTGCCCTTCAAATGTCTGAAAGCATAACAAAATCCGGAACTCTTTTGTCCGTTCATTTCCTAAAACTTCAGTGATGAAACACAGAGAGCCATCACGTTTTCGAGCTCTTCTCTCTCCCCACTCATTATCTTTTCTATATGTTCTTCCTTTGCGTGCTCAGATGTTTTGCTTAGAGGCTCTTCTCTGTCGGTTGAAGAACATGAATACGACACTCTAAAATCCCCAGATGCAGCTTCTATGGCTTCGGAGGCAAAGCTTACTGGTTCTCAATCTGGTTCAGAACCATCAAAGATTCGCCACTCATCTCCCGCAACTTGTGAAAGTTGAACCCAAACACCAATAAAAATGGATGGCAATGCCTACGAGCCCCACTCCAAGAGAGTTCATTCAGGAAAAATCAGAACCATGAAAGATTCACCGCTCATCCCCTGCGAATCCCCAGTCCAATTCAACCAGCCATTGAAGGCTCAAGCCAGCAAGGCAACAACATGTCTCAGAACTAAATCAAGGGAAAGAAATAGCATTCACCCAGTGTAAAATCAGACATCTTCTCGAGGGTTAAGCGTTAAAGTGACTATTGCTATTGACAGCATACTTAGCAAAAAGGAAAAATAACAGCACATATTTAACTGTTGTTTTTTCATTCAATCATACACTATAGCTCCATAACACAGTCTCCGATTTCTCCCAAATTAATGACTAATCTGCCAAATTCAAAATACAAATCAAAACCCAAATCATTAAACTGAATTACAACATTCCTCGCAGAAAGAACATGCTTATACACATTTCAAAATAATTAATCAAAAACACATTTTTATGGAACATATCCAAACTTCAGAATAAAGCAAGAAATTAAAGCCCAAAAGAGAAAAAGAAAAGTGCGACATATCACAAAGTTTGGACAACGAATATAAAGATCTCGAGACAGAAATAAAAAACTCCGGTTGTATTGGATCAGTCCGCTAGCATAGATGTAACGAATGTTGCTTTCCTGGCACCTGAGTGTCACGACCCAAAAATAAATATTTCAGGGTGAACGGATTATTAGGTTAATTGACTAACCTAATTAGGTCCCTTCCAAGTTCTACCGAATCGCAACTTAAGTTCTTTTCATGCAAAGATTTTTAATTTGTAGTCGCCACTAATTATTTTTGGTAGGTCGATTAGAAACCTAAATAAATTAGCGGGAGAACTAATTTATTTCTGCGAACAAGAAAAAATGAGTTCGGAGACTTGATTATGCTAGATCATTCTAACGCCCTTCCGGTACCATTTTATTTCATGAAAACTCATTTGGAATGATTGGGAAGAAGTTTGGGTCAAACTGACCAGAAGAGTGAAATGGTCATTTTTCAAGAATTGGGAGGTGGAAATATCAAAAATAGGATTGGCCAGTCGAAAAAAAAAATTTAGTTAGATACGCGTAAATTAATGACAACACAAATACGAATGCGGCATGTGGATATGGAGACATACGAGTACGACATTGTTGACACCTGATTTTTAATCATTTTTTCTATTGCTAAAGTAATAAAAAATCCATAAAAATTCATAAAATTGAAAAATCAACTTTGGGGACCTTAGCCAAGCCTAGGGAACCAATTTTGACCAAAAAAACGATTTTTCATATTTTCAGTATTTTTACGTATTTTTTATTTATTTATTTTCGAAAATTAATAGAAAATCCATAAAAATTCATAAAATTGAAAAATCAACTTTGAGAACCTTAGCCAAGCCTAGGGAACGAATTTTGACCAAAAAATAATTTTTCATATTATATATATTTAAATTTTTTTAAAAAAAAATACAAAAATATTTGAAAATTTTGGAAAAATAACATTTGAGGCCAAAAAATACACAAAGATAGTTAATATTTTTATTTTAAATCTATTTTCATATTGGCCATCGCAAATTCAGAAAAATCCAATTCGAGTCACGTGTTCCTTCACGAGTATAATCTCGAATCGGGCCTAAAAAAATTTAATTTGAGTCAACTTATTTTTAACTTTCACTTTTTATGAGTTGTGACATTGTCTTCTAATATTTTAAATTTTCATCTTGGCCCAATTATACCCAGAATGACTTAATTTTGCAAAAGGGCTTTAATTAAATTATGCATTATTTTCAGCGACAAGAAATGAGCTTAAATTTGACATGTGGTAAATTTTGGTGTGTCAAAAATTGTGAGGAGATTTGGACTTAAAGAAATATATTTTTTTTCAGGGACTGAATTGTAAATACTTAAAATTCAAGGACTAGAGTGCAAATACCTAACTCTTGAAGGATTATTTTACAAATAATAAAAAGAAGAGTTAGTGGATAAATTAGAATAGAGAAGGGAAGATGAAGAAGAGGAGATGAAGAAGAGAAGTTGGAGAAGAATGGATGGAGAAAATAAGATAAGAATAGAGAAGGGAAGATGGAGATGAAGAAGAGTTAGTAGAGAAATTAGAATGGAAGATAAGAATAGAGAAGGGAAGATGGAGATTAAGAAGAGTTAGTGGAGAAATTAGAATGGGAGATAAATATGGAGAAGGGAAGATGAAGATGAAGAAGAGTTAGTGGAGAGATTAGAATGTGAGATAGAGATGGAGAATGGAAGATGAAAATGAAGAAGAGTTAGTGGAGAAATTAGAATGGGAGATAGAGTTAGTGGAAAAATTAGAATGGGAGATAGATGAGTAGGTTATAAAAGGAGGAAGAAGTGAGCTTGAGAAAGGATTCTTGAGAGAGAAAATTTGAAGTGTTTGGGAGAATTTTTTGGAGAGAAAATTTTGGATGTTTGAGAGAGTTTTGGGAGATTGAAGAAAATTTTGAGAGAAAGAAAATACCAAAAGAGAGAGAATTTTGAAGACGATGGGAGTTTAAAGCTAGGGGTTATCATCACAAATTCCTTCATCGATCAATATAAATCAAGAGTTCATCCTCGTCAACGAGCAAACAAATTCAAGCTAAGTGTTTTTATTTATTCATTTATTTATGGTTTTACTCGCAAATTAGCACAAATTGTATACACTTTCTCCATCTCCTTTTTCTTCCATATTTTATGTCAGGAGAAGGATATCTCTACGTCAACAGCAAAAATCTCGTCGAGATGCAAAAATCGGCCCAGACAAGCTCCTAAGCTGTCCACCGATTTCTCAACTGATATGTGACTAAAAGTCCCTCTTAATTCAAAAGAAACTCTCTATATTGGGAACATAGAGAGCGAAAATCAATTATAGAAATCCCTCCCAAAAAATGGGAGATAAGTACTCTTTCTACTCTTCTGGTTTTAGGTGCAGATTAGCACATATTTTGTATACTAACATTTCACTCTATTTTATGTCAGGAAGCCGCAGCTTTATATCAATGGTAAACCCTATGGAAGCACAAAATCGGCTTGGAGGAGTCCTCAAGCGCGCACGAATTTCAAATTGTTGAATCAATTCGTTGTATTTTATTTTAAAGAATCCATACCCCAGAATGGAGAGGACAAAGTCCATCCGCAATTTAAATACCTGCACCATAAATCCCAAAGGGAAGAGCCAAGCCAATGCTTAGCCTCCCATTGGAGGTTTTTACTTACAGTAGTTAAATACCTACAACTTAAATACCTGTACCTTAAATCCCAAAGGGAAGAGCCAAGCCAATGCTTAGCCTCCCATTAGAGGTTTTTACTTACAGTAGTTAAATACCTGCAACTTAAATACCTATACCTTAAATCCCAAAGGGAAGAGCCAAGCCAATGCTTAGCCTCCCATTGGAGGTTTTTACTTACAGTAGTTAAATACTTGCAACTTAAATACATGTACCTTAAATCCCAAAGGGAAGAGCCAAGCCAATGCTTAGCCTCCCATTGGAGGTTTTTACTTACAGTAGTTAAATACCTGCAACTTAAATACATGTACCTTAAATCCCAAAGGGAAGAGCCAAGCCTATGCTTAGCCTCCCATTGGAGGTTTTTACTTACAGTAGTTTAAATACCTGCAACTTAAATACCTGTACCTTAAATCCCAAAGGGAAGAGCCAAGCCAATGCTAGGCCTCCCATTGGAGGTGTTTATTCACTGTCATGTACTTCCTATAATTTAATTTTTGAATCATCAGACCCAAAAGATAAGTAGGTTGTAATACTGCACAGAAGTCGTTAACACACTCCTTCTTTCGGCTTCAGGGAATCTTTAACACTTAAAAAAATATAACAAATAAAAATATATACCATCCATGCATCCTATTTAAAAAGTGAAAACACAAAAGAGAATACCCTACTATAGCTTTAGGAATAAACCAAGTCTGAGTTGCCGAATTAGGATATCCATGAAATTAAGGTACCGAAAGGGCATTAGTTTTAATTAACTAGTGTAACCAAGTCCCCGAGCTCCTAATCTCTGGTTCGCAGGAATAAATTAGTTCTCCCGCTAATTTATTTAGGTTTCTAATCGACCTACCAAGAACGATTAGTGGCGACTCCAAATTTTAAAATCATTTAAACAAAAACCAAAGTTGCGATTCGGTAGGGCTTGGGAGGGTCCACGTTAGGTTAGTCAAATCTAATTAACCTAATAATCCGTTAACCCCCTTTAAAATTTAAAATTTTTTTAGAGGGTCGCGACAGACTGGCGACTCCGCTGGGGAGAGAGATTTTTAAATTTTCGAAAAAAGATACCAATTGGAATACTTAAATTTTTTCGAAATTTTAAGAGTCTTAGTGGACTTAGGCCAATGAAAATTTCATGCATATCTCGCTTCTGGCGATATTGTTTGGAACTCATTCTATAGGTGTTATATGTTTTTGCAGGATGGGAGTTATAAGGGGCGGAGTGTTTGGCTAACCCCTTTGTTTTGCAGGTTGGTATTGGGTTTATTTGTTTAATTTCGCACATTTTTAGAAGCGCTGTTTTGATATCAATTGTTGTGCATGTCTTGCATACTCTGAGGATCACGACACCTGCACACACAAGCGTCTAAACCCAAGTCGCGAAATTCTTCCTAGAAAACCATAGATAGGGATCGAATATGCAAAGCTCTTGCGTCGATTGCGCTCGGGTTGACCATATTTTATTCCGCTCATTATCTGAATTGACAATTCTTCCCATTGTGATTTGATTGCGCGGAGGGTAAGTTTGTCAATTCAGATAGTGGGAGCCTTTTTAGGTCCATACCTTGTCTCTCCTTCTTTTATTTTCTAGAGTCCACTCCTCACTTGAGTCATGCGCATGACTATGTGATTTGCATTTCTCCAAGGTAAAAGTAAGTTCTCTAATTTTATCTTGTATTTATTTTCGGTCGGTCCATGCTAGGTGTTAGTCAGTTTTTGAGCTTGATATTACGACCATTCTTTTTAAAAGAAAATAAAAATTAAATTTGTCCCTCATTTCTTTTAAATTTTTTTTTTTGAAAAAATGATGTAAAAAAATCCCTTCATGGGAATTTTATTAACCAATAAGGGATTTTTGTCATATTTTTATTGCTTCAATAAAAATGAAATTTTCCTGAAAAAATTTTCCTCTGAAAATTTCAATAAAAAGAAAAATTCCTTAAAAAAAAAACTCTAGTAGACATCAAGTGATTTTATCACATTTTTCAAATTATAAAAACTTGCAAGAAAATTCTTCTCGAGAAATTCGCTCATGTTTTTCTAAGAAAATTTTCTCTAAATAAAATTAGACTAATTGACCAATAAGAAATTTTTGTCATGTTTTTTTCTCTCCAATAAAAATGAAATTTTCCCGACAAATTTTCCTCTGAAAATTTATTTCGATAAAAAGAAAAATTCCTTTAAAAAAACATCAAGTGATTTTATCACATTCTTTCAAATTATAAAAACTTGCAACAAAAATTCTTTTCGAGAAATTCGCTCATGTTTTTCTAAGAAAAGTTTCTCTAAATAAAATTAGACTAATGTCTCGGGGGAATTTCGTTAACCAATAAAGGATTTCTGTCATGTCTTTCCTGCTTCAATAAAAATAAAATTTTCCTGACAAATTTACCTCTGAAAATTTATTTTGATAAAAAGGAAATTCCTTCAAAAATTTTAGTAAATGTCAAGAGACTTTGTCACATTCCTTTAAAAAAATAAAAAAAAAGAATAATAAATCTGAAAAAAATTATGTATCAGAAATTAACCCATTTCTTTCTAAGGAAATTTTTTTTTCTTTCTTCTGATTTCTCTATAAAATAGAAAAAATCAAATTGGACTAATATAGGAGTCATGGACCGACATTTCTTGTGTCGCATACTAATTATATCCTTTTCTTTTGCAGGGAGATCCTAGATACCCCAGACGGGTGTAAAAATTAAGTTCAATAATATATCAAGAATCATCTTCAGAAATACCAAAGACGAAAAACACCGAGGCTTCAACCGTTAATTCTGGGGGGCAAACGAACATTGTCCATCTTTGACAGACAAAGTTGTGTCAATCCGTAAACTTGTATGGGCAGTGTATTCTGATATGATGGTGGATTTATACTGATTAAACATGGGGGCATATTTAATGTATTGCAGAGGATCCCGCGTCTTTTGAAAAATAATATGGATTATATAATCAGAACCCATGAAACAAATACATTTACCTGATCAAATCAACCAGAGACCGGTCTTAAAATTTCCTCTTATCCGAAACATGCGGAGGGCTTTAGAGGACCGAGGTTGTATTAATGAACGTGGCCCACAGGAATTTCTCCCGACGCTACAGGCGACCGACACGAGCAAGTGGACGCCGAAAGAAACAAAATATGGATAAAAGTGGGCACACAACAGGTGGCCGGATTTACTACCAGCGCATTGATCGAGTTGTCATAGCGTTATTGTTCGTGATCTCAAGATGGATAGTGGGGGCCACCGCCGAACCCATCATCAATGTTCTCGATATCATCGTATGGAGCAATTAAACAAGAACATCAAGAAGAACATTAAGCCTCGACATCTTCGGTACCTCAAATCGTTCTGTTATGCTATGCGGAAGAAACGATAGCAGTAAAATTAAAAAAAAAAAACAAAACAAAACACGTGAAGCTTTTCTTTCATTCCATTCATCAAAGAGTATTACAACAACTCACTGGGGAGGAAAGGTAAAGCCAAACTAGGCCCTGATGACCATTACGAAAGAGCTCAACTGACTCTCCAAACAGTTGATGCTCTGGATGCACCGGGCGCCCTCGGGATCAAGCTCCGCGAGCCTAAAGAAGAGGCGATCGCACTTCTCTTTAACCTGGGCCATAGTGGCCTCGTAATGCTCAACGGCAAACTCCAGGTCCGGAACCGCTGCCCTCTCGAAAGCAATGTCTGCCGTAATGTCATCAAGTCTCTCCTGCAGCCAACCACATTTACACCTCATCACAATATTGCCTGGCTCCTGTTCGGCGTAAGTTCGGACCAAGGCCAGACGGTCCACCAACTTTCCCCTCTCACGAACCAGCCACGAAAGCTGATCGTTGGCAAACTTGAGGGCCTTTTTGTGATTATCAGCCACAAACGTAACTGTTGCCAGACGCTCGTGCCGGTCTCGGTAACGGGCTTTCACGACGGCGGTCACAAGGACCGTCTCATAAGCACGGTTATAGGCAGCCAGAAAATTGATGAAGAGGGTCGAGAAGTTCCGGTACTCCTTCCCTAGTTGGGTACCCTCAACAGAAGCAGCGTCCACGGTCCTAAATAAACCGAGGATTTCAGCCTCAACGGTAGAGTTTTTGGCTATATGAGCGTAACCTCTACCAAGAAGATTGTAGAGTCTCTCCCACCCAGCTAGGACTTCGGCGGATAAGGTATGGTTAGGAGAATTGGCCATTTTTGAAAGCAGAATACGAAAGAAAGGGGGAGAGAGGTGAGGCAGATGAGCGGAATGCGAAGATGGTAATCTGCTTTGAAGTAAATATTGATTTCATAGTGACGGTATCAACCAGTCAAGATTTCTCTTCTCTACCATTCTCTATTGGCACCACCCTCGTTGGCTCGAATTCCCATCAGATGGCGACTGCGAGCTAAGCGAGTCCGAAATCTCCGCAGAAAGTTTGACGAGACACCGCCACTTTGAAAAAGAAGACGGAAAGATGAGCTGAGTGGAAGACACGGCAAACGTTAGCAAAAAGGAGATACGACTTGTCTTCATTAGAGGACCCGCCAGTAAATCGACGGTGGAGATCTTGACAGGGGCCCTCTATCACGAAAAGAAAAAAGAAGACAAACTGAGCGAGAAACAAGGATTTCCCCTTTGATCAAAAGATGAATATCAGATTTTCTCCCTCGGAAAATCTAATAGCGCTGCCCGTGAAGAGGGAAATCGTTGCTATTGCCAGAGAGAGAATTTGTCCCCATTTGATAGTCAGAGTTCATTCGCAAGAACTCGCAGGAGAAAGATAGAGAGGAAGGAGTTCTCGTGGGAGAGGAATTCAAAACCTTCACCATCAAAGCATCGACTTTCAAAGCCTGTTACGAGAAGGCATCAACGATCTCGTGATCCCTCAAGTCCGAGAAGACATCCCGAGGCGGTCTCGAATCGGCAGTCCTAGATCCAGAAATATGTCTCGTATTAGGGGAACGGACGCATGTTCAACCCTGGTCAAAGCTGATGAAGTTCCTTACCCTGAGGGTCTACTGGTCATGGCCATTGATGGTAATCCAGTCTCTCTGTCAATCCTTGTTACCGTATTAAGAAAATGCCGGTATAAGGTTGTAGCTCAAGCAAAGGCGACAGAGGCCTTAGAGATATTAAGGAGGAGTAGTGACCCGTTTGATATCGTCCTCACCGCCATGGTAGGGATTGACATGGATGTTTTCACTCTCTTGGAAGTCATCAATTCTAAATTAAACATGCCAGTCCTCGTAATATCGGCAAGCGATGATCAGCAAGCCCTAATGAAGGCTGTCTTAAATGGGGCTCAAGACGTCGTAACGAAACCAGTTAGAGTTCAGATGCTTCAAAACATATGGCAGCACGTGGTAAGGAAGCAATTGCACGACCATGAGAACAAGCATCAAGCCTTCAATTTTGTTCCAAGCAACTGGAGAAAGAAGATGAGTTGGTCTCCCGAGCTGCATCGTATGTTTGTTAATGCAGTTCAGCAGCTAGGAATGGATTCGGCACGGCCGCAACATATATTGGAAATTATGAAGGTAGAGGGACTCACTAAAGCAAATGTTTCGAGTCATCTTTAGAAGTACAGAAAAAGGGTGAGAGAACACAATGCAGCTCAGAATCAAGAAAACCAAGGCGGGACTGATCCAAGCCTGAACGTCGAGTCTCCTCGCCACCATAAGTTCCCCAGGTTAGCATGGGGCGAGCCACTTCCCATCATCAACCAAGCTAGTAGCCATACCATCAATCCCCCAGGCGTTAATCAAAGTATCCCCCAGAATCACCCTAATGCTCTTCAAGAGTATAGACCGCAGGAGCAGTGTATTCAGATTCCTTGGTTTGAGCACCAACCTGTGGCTAGAACTCATCCCATGATCAGCGCGCCTGCGCAGCTAGAGAATCAGACAAGAAGTTATCCTGAGCACTTCCACTTCTCTAATCCTCGAATGGAAGGAGTTTTTGGCAGCAGGACAGTTGGTGATCCCCACACTTTCTCGAGTAATGATGTAGGCTCCAGCATGAGAAGTCAAATTGCTCATAGCGAGGACAGAATGAGAAATCTACCGCCAGCATTTGCCAACAACAATGCCCAATTCGAGCATCAGTTGCTGGAAGGTTCAAGAGATTACCCAGATGATGAGCTTACTGCCCTGGTCAACTAGTTTAGGGTTGACAGACGTCCCAAGCCGCGATCAGGAGCCAGTGAGTAGGGACTCTCAAACATCGATTATCCACACCCGAACCAACACGAGACTAGCTGATTATCGAAGAGCCACAGGAGAGGCAGAACTGACCTTGAATAAGTGCACCTTTCATTTCATGCTTAATTCCCCTGCGTATGATATTTTCCAGCTTTCTAGGTGTCTCGATTTAATTCAAGGACAAGGGGGCAATTTATTTATCCCGTCGAATGCGTGAATCCCTTTTTATGCTAGATTTAGGGCGGATCAATTTGTGGCAACGTCGCTGACTGCCATAATGAGAAATGTTGAATGGCCTCACGTAGGGAAATTTCAAGTGAAAAACCCAGGCGAACTCGAAGACGGGTAACTGTGTGTCGTTCCAATTTACCCTCAATCGTTGCAAAATGCTAAATTGGATTTGTTCCATTCTCACCCAGGGGATTGCAAAGTGCCTCAAGAGTGTCGCAAAATGAAATGACCCAATGGAATGCGATAGGACTCATTCGCCTTCAAGGTAACCTTCAAATTAAATGAGCCCTCCGGTCCACGGACCCAATGGCATGGAAAATGATGATGGTCCAAGGCAACCCGAAAGAAAACAAGGCCCAACTAAGCAAAGCACATATGTGGCAAGCTCAAAGTGAAGGGCAACTCGGGACATACAATTCAATCCAATCCAAATGAAGGAACTTCCTCAATTCAAATTCAATGGAAGTATACACAAGGGTAAAACAGTATCGTTCCAATTTTTCTAGAATATGAAGAACATATACTGCCGCATTCTCTTTCATTTTTGCAGGAGAAGTCTCTACTGGCCAAATTTTCCTGTCTACCATTCCCTATCAGTATCACCTCAGCTACTCGTCTCCAATCTCGAGCCAAGCAAATCCGACGTCTCTACGGAAAAGTTGGACGAGACGCCACTACTTTGAAAAAGAAAGGATAAAAAATAAGCTGAGTGGGAGACAAAGACATTTTCGGCAGAAAAGAGATACGACTCGTCTTTATTGAAGAACTCGCCAGCAAATTGACAGTGGAGACAGCAACAAGGGGCCCCCTTCCACGGAAAGATGGAAGGAGACGAGCTGGGCGAGAGATACGATGAAAAGAAAATCGAGAAAGCCAGAACACTCGAGAGAGGCAATATAGTTGCTAAACCCACGTCTAATTTTAAAGGAGGCATCTCTTTGATAATTCTCATTCGTGCTCGAAAGAGAGACTCTTAAAGCATACGCAGTCTCCCAGAAAAATCCAGAGAGTGAAAATACAAGAAGAGATATCAAACTTTGAGAAATCGTTAACCAAATCGAAGATGTCTCAACCCAACACACTTGAAAGTTATCGTTACTTGCTGAATATGGGAGAGGAAGAGTTCGAAGCCATATTTGGGATCAAGCCTATGGAGCCCGGCCCTTCCACCGACGACGTCCAAGAGCCCGGTAAGGATAATGACAACAACGGTAAAGGTCAAAAGAAGCGTTACCGTCGCCATACTGAGGAGCAAGTACGAAAGCTTGAAGCTTTCTTCAGAACGTGCCCTATGCCAGACGGCAAACAAAAAATGGAACTGAGTCAAGAGCTAGGCCTTGAACCTTCGTAAATCAAGTTCTGGTTTCAAAATAGACGAACCCGAATGAAGACTCGTCATGAGCACAACGAAGCCGAGTTTCTAAGAGTTGAAAATGAAAACCTCCGAGCGGAAAACAAGATGTATAAAGAGACTTTTGACTCCGCCACCTGCCCCAACTGCAATAGCCTCCTCCTCACCCTCGATGAAATGTATGATCTGAGGATCGAAAATGCACGTTTAAGAGGTGAGTTAGACCAATTTATAACAGGATCGAGTTTTGTTGGAGCAGGGTACAAAAGGACCAATGATACTGGATCAGTATCAATACCTCCCGAGAAAGAAGGGACAGATCACCACCAAGCGGACATTGACGATGATCTTTTCGCCATAATCAACCAGTTTGATATCGGTAAAGCATCGGGACTGTGATGCACTTGTTCAGCCAGTGACCACCAGACCTTCTATATGGCCGATGCATACCTAATTTGGGATGAAGCCAGCTGATCATGGGAGAGCCTGCAGAGGAAGCGGAACTAATCCTGAATGAGTGAATGTGTTTTATTTCCTTGCGTGATGTGTTTTTCTGCTTTTGTGAATGTGTAAAAGCAAGGAGTAATAATCCGACTTCCCCCTATTAAATGCTCGAATCCGCCACCTCACCAACCTCGCGACGAATTGATGGCGAGTGAAAATCTGCATAAACCTGAAGGGTAACTCCGTATCGTTTCAATTTACCCTCAGTTGCTCCAAGTTTTAAAATTAAGCCCCTTCTATTCTCAGGAAATTGCAAATCGACCCGAGAACGCAATCATATCCGAATACAGGTTGGATAAAATTTGGGGGCAAATCAACTCATGGGCATTACCACGGGATAGACAGCTTCGGACAAAGGAAAGTACAAGCGAAAGACGCGAACAATCTCAGAAATGGGTAATTCTGTATCGTTCTAATGTGCACATAATCATCTCAAGTCTTGAATTGTCTTATTCCATTCTTAACAGGGATTGCAAATTACCTCGAAAAATACCGTAACATGGCCCAAGGTGATACAACAGGGCTGCGTTATCCCCAAGGATTAACCCTTGAAAAGAAAGCCCCATGGACACCTACGGTCCAATGGACCGAATGGTATGGGGGATGACAGTAGGTCCGAAATATTCCGAGTTCGATCCCCAAGGGTGGGGAATGTTGTATGTATTATAAATAAATGAAACAACTTTTTGTGCATTTCTTTTTTTTTACAAACAGGAATACTCGACGAGTAATATCAAAGTCAGTATTTTACCATAGTCTTCCCATAATGGTGAGGCGCCCAACAAAAGTAGAGGAAAATTCAATCCAACAAAACTGGTAAAAGACTCGTGCAAGACATTCAAGATGAAGGGTAAATCAGTATCGTTTTCAATTTATCCCTTTTAATACTGGCTGATATGTCTCTTTTTCTTTTTACAGGAAATATTTACACTAACATTTAACATGTTGAAGGAGACAAATCCAAAAGAAAATTATGATCATCTGACAAGATCTATTCTGGTGAAAAATGGGACAAATTGATCACAAGCTCTGAAGCGAAAAAGCAAATATGTCTTCCTTATCTCGTTTGATTTCAAGAATAATTTCTCTGCTTTTTACAGGGGCATTCAACCGCTAAACCGTGGCGGTCGCTGTCATTAAACAAACCGAAATGCTCCCTCACCCATATGCTTCATCACGTAGAGACAAAGTTTGAGACGAACCACCCCTCGACATAAGGAGTAGGCTTCCCAATTTGTTCGGTCCGTCCACATACCAGGGGCAATTCAAATCCGCCCATATTTGCACATTATATAAACACACGTAATGCTAAAAAATTGTCACATCTGCATTGTGCTTACACAGTTCATGAATTATGTATGACTATTCCGTGTGTTTAACTTACCAACTCCAACTTAGAGCATAAACTGCACAAGAGACATCAAATGTGCAGAATGGGGCATGACAGGATGAGGACAGGCAAACCAAGTCCTTCTTACAGGCAAACCAAGTCCTTCTTACAGGCAAAACAAGTCCTTCTTACAGGCACAAAGTCCTTCTTACAGGCAAATCAAGTCCTTCTTACAGGCAAAACAAGTCCTTCTTACAGGCAAAACAAGTCCTTCTTACAGGCAAATCAAGTCCTTCTTACAGGCATAAAGTCCTTCTTATAGGCAAACTAAGTTCTTCTTACAGGCACCAAGTCCTTCTTACAAGCATAAAGTCCTTCTTACAGGCAAACCAAGTCCTTCTTATAGGCACCAAGTCCTTCTTATAGGCAAACTAAGTCCTTCTTACAGGCAAACCAAGTCCTTCTTACAGGCACAAAGTCCTTCTTACAGGCAAATCAAGTCCTTCTTACAGGCACAAAGTCCTTCTTACAGGCAAATCAAGTCCTTCTTACAGGCACAAAGTCCTTCTTACAGGCATAAAGTCCTTCTTACAGGCAAATCAAGTCCTTCTTACAGGCATAAAGTCCTTCTTACAGGCAAACAAAGTCCTTCTTACAGGCAAATCAAGTCCTTCTTACAGGCACAAAGTCCTTCTTACAGGCAAAGTAAGTCCTTCTTACAGGTAAAACAAAGTCCTTCTTACAGGCAAACAAAGTCCTTCTTACAGGCAAACAAAGTCCTTCTTACAGGCAAATCAAGTCCTTCTTACAGGCACAAAGTTCTTCTTACAGGCAAAGCACCAAGTCCTTTTTACTGGCACCAAGTCCTTTCTACAAGCACCAAGTCCTTCTTACAGGTATCTCCATGTGGTGACCTACCATACGGGTCAAATCTCAATCAAAATTTAATCAGTAGAATCCTTTTATTAGGAATCTACCATGGTACGACCCACCATACGGGTCAAATGGTATGACCCACCATACGGGTCAAATTTTAATTCAATTTTTAATCAGTAGAATCCTTTTATTAGGAATCTACCATGGGTTGATCCACCATACGGGTTCAAGTTCAACCACCCTAAAGTTTTTTTATATAACGAATCCTTAGGTTCTCATTTCATTTTCAGTGGAACAATCATGTCACGACTCTTTTTATTTACTTGTATTGAGTCGATAAGAATCCAGGTGTCATCTCGTCTTTGAAATGAACCTCTACCGAGCTTCCTTTCAAAGAGGGGCAGCTGTTGACACCTGATTTTTAATCATTTTTTCTATTGCTAAAGTAATAAAAAATCCATAAAAATTCATAAAATTGAAAAATCAACTTTGGGGACCTTAGCCAAGCCTAGGGAACCAATTTTGACCAAAAAATGATTTTTCATATTTTCAGTATTTTTACGTATTTTTTATTTATTTATTTTCGAAAATTAATAGAAAATCCATAAAAATTCATAAAATTGAAAAATCAACTTTGGGAACCTTAGCCAAGCCTAGGGAACGAATTTTGACCAAAAAATAATTTTTCATATTATATATATTTAAATTTTTTTTTAAAAAAAATACAAAAATATTTGAAAATTTTGGAAAAATAACATTTGAGGCCAAAAAATACACAAAGATAGTTAATATTTTTATTTTAAATCTATTTTCATATTGGCCATCGCAAATTCAGAAAAATCCAATTCGAGTCACGTGTTCCTTCACGAGTATAATCTCGAATCGGGCCTAAAAAAGTTTAATTTGAGTCAACTTATTTTTAACTTTCACTTTTTATGAGTTGTGACATTGTCTTCTAATATTTTAAATTTTCATCTTGGCCCAATTATACCCAGAATGACTTAATTTTGCAAAAGGGCTTTAATTAAATTATGCATTATTTTCAGCGACAAGAAATGAGCTTAAATTTGATATGTGGTAAATTTTGGTGTGTAAAAAATTGTGAGGAGATTTGGACTTAAAGAAATATATTTTTTTTCAGGGACTGAATTGTAAATACTTAAAATTCAAGGACTAGAGTGCAAATACCTAACTCTTGAAGGATTATTTTACAAATAATAAAAAGAAGAGTTAGTGGATAAATTAGAATAGAGAAGGGAAGATGAAGAAGAGGAGATGAAGAAGAGAAGTTGGAGAAGAATGGATGGAGAAAATAAGATAAGAATAGAGAAGGGAAGATGGAGATGAAGAAGAGTTAGTAGAGAAATTAGAATGGAAGATAAGAATAGAGAAGGGAAGATGGAGATTAAGAAGAGTTAATGGAGAAATTAGAATGGGAGATAAATATGGAGAAGGGAAGATGAAGATGAAGAAGAGTTAGTGGAGAGATTAGAATGTGAGATAGAGATGGAGAATGGAAGATGAAAATGAAGAAGAGTTAGTGGAGAAATTAGAATGGGAGATAGAGTTAGTGGAAAAATTAGAATGGGAGATAGATGAGTAGGTTATAAAAGGAGGAAGAAGTGAGCTTGAGAAAGGATTCTTGAGAGAGAAAATTTGAAGTGTTTGGGAGAATTTTTTGGAGAGAAAATTTTGGATGTTTGAGAGAGTTTTGGGAGATTGAAGAAAATTTTGAGAGAAAGAAAATACCAAAAGAGAGAGAATTTTGAAGACGATGGGAGTTTAAAGCTAGGGGTTATCATCACAAATTCCTTCATCGATCAATATAAATCAAGAGTTCATCCTCGTCAATGAGCAAACAAATTCAAGCTAAGTGTTTTTATTTATTCATTTATTTATGGTTTTACTCGCAAATTAGCACAAATTGTATACACTTTCTCCATCTCCTTTTTCTTCCATATTTTATGTCAGGAGAATGATATCTCTACGTCAACAGCAAAAATCTCGTCGAGATGCAAAAATCGGCCCAGACAAGCTCCTAAGCTGTCCACCGATTTCTCAACTGATCTGTGACTAAAAGTCCCTCTTAATTCAAAAGAAACTCTCTATATTGGGAACATAGAGAGCGAAAATCAATTATAGAAATCCCTCCCAAAAAATGGGAGATAAGTACTCTTTCTACTCTTCTGGTTTTAGGTGCAGATTAGCACATATTTTGTATACTAACATTTCACTCTATTTTATGTCAGGAAGCCGCAGCTTTATATCAATGGTCAACCCTATGGAAGCACAAAATCGGCTTGGAGGAGTCCTCAAGCGCGCACAAATTTCAAATTGTTGAATCAATTCGTTGTATTTTATTTTAAAGAATTCATACCCCAGAATGGAGAGGACAAAGTCCATCCGCAATTTAAATACCTGCACCATAAATCCCAAAGGGAAGAGCCAAGCCAATGCTTAGCCTCCCATTGGAGGTTTTTACTTACAGTAGTTAAATACCTGCAACTTAAATACCTGTACCTTAAATCCCAAAGGGAAGAGCCAAGCCAATGCTTAGCCTCCCATTGGAGGTTTTTACTTACAGTAGTTAAATACCTGCAACTTAAATACCTATACCTTAAATCCCAAAGGGAAGAGCCAAGCCAATGCTTAGCCTCCCATTGGAGGTTTTTACTTACAGTAGTTAAATACTTGCAACTTAAATACATGTACCTTAAATCCCAAAGGGAAGAGCCAAGCCAATGCTTAGCCTCCCATTGGAGGTTTTTACTTACAGTAGTTAAATACCTGCAACTTAAATACATGTACCTTAAATCCCAAAGGGAAGAGCCAAGCCAATGCTTAGCCTCCCATTGGAGGTTTTTACTTACAGTAGTTTAAATACCTGCAACTTAAATACCTGTACCTTAAATCCCAAAGGGAAGAGCCAAGCCAATGCTAGGCCTCCCATTGGAGGTGTTTATTCACTGTCATGTACTTCCTATAATTTAATTTTTGAATCATCAGACCCAAAAGATAAGTAGGTTGTAATACTGCACAGAAGTCGTTAACACACTCCTTCTTTCGGCTTTAGGGAATCTTTAACACTTAAAAAAATATAACAAATAAAAATATATACCATCCATGCATCCTATTTAAAAAGTGAAAACACAAAAGAGAATACCCTACTATAGCTTTAGGAATAAACCAAGCATGAGTTGCCGAATTAGGATATCCATGAAATTAAGGTACCGAAAGGGCATTAGTTTTAATTAACTAGTGTAACCAAGTCCCCGAGCTCCTAATCTCTGGTTCGCAGGAATAAATTAGTTCTCCCGCTAATTTATTTAAGTTTCTAATCGACTTACCAAGAACGATTAGTGGCGACTCCAAATTTTAAAATCATTTAAACAAAAACCAAAGTTGCGATTCGGTAGGGCTTGGGAGGGTCCGCGTTAGGTTAGTCAAATCTAATTAACCTAATAATCCGTTAACCCCCTTTAAAATTTAAAATTTTTTTAGAGGGTCGCGACAGACATGACATAATCGAAATTTAAATAAATTCATTTGGGTAAGGAAATTCTCGAAGATTTAATGGCTAGGATTGTTACCTAATTTGACAGATTTGATTGTCGAATTCGGACTTTGTGTCACCTTATGGATCAAGATTACGGCTCGAACGATGAGGATGAACTCGTGACTTGTGTTGATCGATAGAGAAATCAGTGATGGTAAGTTGGTAATACATAGATTTAAACTCTCACCATCTTCAAGACTCTCTTTTTTGGAAAAAAGATTCTCTCTTTTTATTTTTATTTTTTTTCTTCTCTCTAATTTCTTTCAATCTCTCAAAACTCTCTCAAACGTCCAAAATATTTTCTTCCCCAAAAAAATCCTCACTCTCTAACTCACTTCTTTCTCCTTTTATAACCCACTCATCTATTTCTCATTCTAATTTTTCCACTAACTCCACTTCATTTTCATCTTCCATTCTTTATCTCTATCTCACATTCTAATCTCTCCACTAACTCTTATTCATCTTCATTTTTATCTTCCCTTCTCCATATTTATCTCCCATTCTAATTTCTTCACTAACTCTTTCTCCGTCCATTCTTCTCTATCTTCTCTTCTCCATTTTCTCTTCTCCATCTTCCCTTTTATATTCTAATTTCTTCAGTAACTCTTCTTCATCTCCATCTTTCCTTCTCTATTCTTATCTTATCTCCCCTATGTTTAGTTGAAATTCACCGCATATCAAATTTAAACTCATTTCTTGCTGCGGAATTTAATTAAAGCCCTTTCGCAAAATTGAGTCATTCTGAGTATAATTGGGCCAAGATGAAAATTTAGGATATTAGAGAATAATGTCACAACTCCTAAAAGTGAAAAATGAAAATAAATTGACTCAAATTGAAATTTTTTTTTATTCGAGATCATGCCCGTGAAGAAATACACGACCTCAAATTGGATTTTTTTTAATTTACGATGGCCAACATGAAAATAAAAATATTGACTATTTTTCTGTATTTTTGTGGCCTCAAATGTTATTATTTATTAAATATTTTCTTGATTTCTAAAAAATATATAAAAAATACAAAAAATTATGAAAAATTATTTTTTGGTCAAAATTGGTTCCCTAGGGTTGACCAAGGTCTCTAAAGTTGATTTTTTAATTTTATAAATTTTTATGGATTTTCTATTAATTTTTGAAAATAAAAATGTCGAAAAATACTGAAAATATGAAAAATCATTTTTTAGTCAAAATTGATTTCCCAGGCTTGGCCAAGGTCCTCAAAGTTGATTTTTCAATTTTATGAATTTTTATGAATTTTTTAAAAAAGAAAAGATGATTAAAAATCAGGTGTCAGACACTGAGCAAATGGTCATTTGATGTTAAATGGCCAAAAAGAGCCACGGCAAGCATTAGTATACTCACCGGGAGTTGTTTGTTTTCCTTTTTTTTTCCTCTCTTTTCAAAAGGACTACTCCCAACGATGGACATCCAATTGGGGGCAATAAACCTCATGTCTTAGCAGTAGTCATACACAGAGAATGCACAACATTAACTATACATTACACCACTGGCTTGATAGGTCAGAAACAAGTGAAGCACATACATTTGACTGCTCAAAACTGATAGCGGCAGATAGTTTCCCCGTTGGATCATCCGGTTTGCAATATCCTGCCAAGCAAGTTTAAGCAGTATATGTCAGTGGACTGGATTCTTGTAAGTCATGACCATACGACACTAACATTAAAATGGATAAAGAACCAGTGAGCAACAAAATAAGAGTAGCTCATCTATCAAGGAGCCAACACCACAAAGAACACGCAAAAGCCGAACCGGATGCAAAAGATCCAAGTGTGGTAACAAACGGTAGAGATCACGTTCGACGGACAAAACCTTAACCTTGCAAATTTGAGTTCCTCAGACGCAAAAGATGAATTGAAGCTGTTGATGGGTCTCCGAAAGGTGACAGTGGAAGTAGAGGTAGCTCGAAAGGGCTAATCGAGATCAGGGGCTACCGATGGGTCTCCGGAAGGCAATACATCAATTTGGTAGGATCTTTCTATTCATGCATCAGTGATTGTTGTAATTGATAGGTTAATGGCTCAATTAATATTAGCGTAACCGACGAGAATTAATGTTGTCGGTTAGGATGTCGTTTAATGTTGTCGGTTATGATATCAATTGATATCAGCGTGACCGATGTGAATTAATGTTGTTAGTTATGATGAGAATTAATGTCATATATTACGACGTGAATTCATGTCGTCGGTTACGATGAGAGGGTGAATCTGTTTCAAGGAAACTGTGTCCAACACAAGCCTCGGTCCATTTGTATCCATTCCATTTTTTTCATTCTTGTTATTATAATTACAATTTTTTTGTTTTTAGCTTGAGTATTGTTCACAACGTTTATGCTAGCCCTATTTTGATTTTTGCAATAGCAATAAATTGTTATTTTTTCGAGGACCAAAAAATTAATCTTGATTCGAGAAAAATTGCATATTGAAAGTACTCTTTCGCATTTCAATTGCACTTGCTCAATCACTGTATGTATATCCCATGAAATTGAAATTGTCAATGTAAGATTATAAAATTTCATGATTATGAGTTCCACTGACATATCGTAGTATTCTTTTTGTTGCCTACAAGCGTGATTGGTTCAATTTCTCCATGAATCAACTAATAGTTTCCACACCATATGAAATATCCAGCCTAGTAGAGGTCAAATATCTTAAGTCGCTAACAACAATTTTAAAATAAGTGGGATTTACTCGCTCACTGGTTCCTTCTTTCTTTAGCTCCAACCGTTCTGCTATGAGAGTCCGAATTGATTTGAGCAATTCTATATTGAATCGCTTCAAAATATCACTAGCATATTTTTGTCGCGAAAGAAATATGCCATCATTTTTTTGCTTCACTTCAAGGCCTAGAAGATATGACATCATTCACAAGTGAACTGACTTGTCATGGCTTCCTTGAATTCCACAAACATTTTCTCACAATTTCCTATATATATCAGGTCATATACATAAATGCATAAAATGATGAGATCACCTTTAGTATTTGACTTGTTATACAGTGTGTGCCCGTGTATGAACACTTTTGAAAATCATGATTCAATAAGTATCTGTCGATCCTTGTGTATTAAGCTCAAGGTGCCTGTTTTAGCCCGTATAATGCTTTCTTCAGCTTGTAAACTTGATTTTCGTGCCCTTTGTTCCCACGACCTTGTGGTTGCTTTACATAGACTTCCTCATCAATGAAACCATTGAGAAATGCAGATTTCATATCTAATTGATGGATCTTCCAATAATTCTGAGCTACAAGTGCTAAGATCATCCAAATCATATTCATTCGAGCTATTAATGCAAATACTTCAAAATAATCAATACCCAGTTTTTGCTTATAGATTTTCATGATCAACTTGGTTTTGTAATGGTCCACTCGACCATCGAATTTGTACTTCGTCTTCTTGACACAAATGGGTTTTTTACCTGGTGGTAAAGAAGTTGACACCCATATGTAATTTTTTTTTTCAATGGAGTGGATTTCTTCATCTATTTTTTAGATCCACTTATCATGTATAGCTACATCATCATAGGATATAGGATCACAATAAGGAAATAAAGAAAAATTTGTTGTTGTTTCTTCAGTAATCTCATCACTATTGCTATCATCATCTCTTATGATAACATAATCCTTGAATTTTACTGGTGTCTGCCGCTGTCGTTGTGAACGTCGAATTGATGATTCTAAGGCTATTATTGATGAAGAAGATGAACTGCCAAATGAAAATGAGGGATCCTCAGTTGGAGAATTTTCTGTCACACCCATTATTGGTTCGTCTTCAATGGTGATGTTTTTAGGATAACCTTTTGGTTCCAGTCCTAAACTTCATGTTCAAAAAAATTGAACATCCCCATTGATAATTAACTTCTTCGTGACTGGATTATACAGCCTATAAGCCTTAGTCACCTCACTGTAACCAATGAAGATGCACTTTTAGCTTTTGTCCTCTAACTTTTTTCTTCATTCGTCTGGTATATGGGGATATGCAACACACCTAAATAGTTGTAGGAATGAAACATTTAGCTTGTTACTGGTCCAAGCCTCTTCTGAGGTTCTTCTAAGAATACTTCTTCTTGGACAACTCTTCGGGACAAATGCATTACAAATAATGGCTTCGGCTTAAGTACACTACAAGTGCCAAAACTTATATATAGTGGTCATTTAGTACCAAAACTTTCCAAACGATCATTTAAGTAATAGTTTTTTTTTTAAAATGATCACGTAAGTGCCAAATTTTTTCAGAAACGATCACTTCAGTGTTAAAACTTTCAAAACGATCACTTAAGTACTACTTTTTTTTTGGAAAAAGATCGCTTAAGTATCAATTTTTTTGAGTTCGTTTCTCAAAAAAATTTGGCACTTAAGTGATCGTTTTGAAATTTTTAACTTAAAATAAACGTCCTACACAAGTTTAGCACTTGTAGTGTACTTTAGCCCAATGGCTTCTGCCCAAAACTTCTTTGGTAAACCTTTAGTCTTAAGCATACTTCTTATCATTTCAAAAATCGTTCTATTTTTTCTTTCTACTATACCATTTTGCTGATGGCTAAAGCTAGCAATTAATTGATATTTTACTCCATGAATTTTATGGTATTTGTCAAATTCATTGAAAGTAAATTCTCCACCTCTATCTCGTTTCAACGTCTTAAGATTAAATCCATTATATTTCTTAGCATAGACTTTAAATTCCTTAAATTTTGCAAAAGTTACAAATTTTTCTCTCAGAAAACATACCAATTTTTTTTTGGTAAAATCGTTGACAAAAATTAATGCGTACCTTTTTTGTCCAACTGATTCTACTTTAATTGGCCACAAAATATCTTTATGTACTAGCTCCAAAGGTTGCTTGGTTCTTCTAACTTTTTCAACTGGAAATGATTCTCGATGTTGTTTTCCGATGAAACATCCTTCACATGGGCGGTCTGGACTGTCAATCAAAGGCATACCGGCCACCATTTCTTGTCTAGACTGGTAGTTTTAGTCCACAAAAATTTAGATGGCCAAAGCAAAGATGCCATAACCACTTGTTATCTTTCGCCATGGCTTGAAAACTCAATAGAGACTTCATATGAAGAGATAGAGGGAACATTTGATTCTTTGTCATATGCAGTGCCGTGATCAACTTGTTGTTTACACTTTTGATTGTGCAAACTTCATTTTCAATGTAACTTTTTGGCCTTTTTCAGAAAGTCTCCCACACTAAACAAATTCCAGAAAGTCCTCAGCCCATCATGAGAATCTTTGATTTACTCTCAAAGTTGATTTCGCCACGAACCATCTCATTTGACTATGAGAATAGCTCCTTTGGGCCACATATATGATTGCTACACCTGGTATCGAGATACTAGATGTTTGCATCATCAATACTTCAGTCATCCATTTTGCATGCTGACACGACGTTTTCATTAACATTGACAGCATGTACACATTTTAGCTGCTCGTGCCCCATGTTTGCAGGATACTTAGATTTGTAATGTCTAAATTTGCTACTCTTAAAATACTTGACCTTTGATTTGTCACATGTTTTATATCTTCCAATGGAATTGGAATTTCCACCTCTATCTCATCCTCCTCCACAACCTTGAACACCATGATACCCTCCTCGAGTTGAGTGGACGACCCGGCTATGAAAAGCTTGCTTCGGATATGAACCGACGGACTTCTGCTTCATTCTTTGCTCATGCGAGCACAGTGAACCCATCACCGCTTCAACGTCGTGATCAATATATCATGGCCTTCTTCAATTGCCGCAACAACGTAGCCAAATCTTTCAGTTAAAAATCTCAAGATTTTTTTTACTGCTCGTATATCTTGGAGTTCTTCACCATTAACCTCAATTGGTTAATGGTGGTTTGCACACAATCAAAGTATGACGAGATGGATTCAGAGTCATTCATGTGTAAAGACTCAAATTCACCTTGAAGTGTGTGAAGCCGAACTCGCTTCAAGCGATCATCGCCCCTTGTAGGATTTCTGTAGAATATCCCATGCTACTGTAGTGGTTTTCACACTTGATATTTTTTCAAATATCGTCTCCTCCACAACTTGAAAGATTGCATATAATGCTTTTTGATCTTTCTTTTGGAACTCAACCAATAAATCATTATCCTCTTTTCTCAAAGCATTGAATTTTTCGACATTGGCTACTTTAGTGTAGCCATTCTTTACCAGGTTCCACAAATCTTACAATTTGAACATAACCTTCATCTGGACGGACCAGTTGTTGAAATTCTTTCCGTTCAACTTTGGAAGTTGAAATTGAATGAAACTGGTAAGTGTCATAACTAGCTTTGAAACCAAGATAGGAACCAAAAAGAATGAGAAAACTTTGGAAGGATTAGTGTGGAGAGAACTCGAGTATGCAAATATGAGAGGAGTATTCAAAATGCCTTTGCAAAGGCTTTACACAAAAAAAAAATACAAGCTTAATAATAAACTTTTTCTAAAAACAACTCTAACTCTCTCACTTTTTGCTAAGGCTTCTATGACTTTCTCTCTCTATCTCTATATGCTTCAAGTTTCCCCCACACTTTTTGTCACCGCCTCTTGAAGTCCACCGACTTCAACAGGAAAGGAAGTTGCTTTGATTTTTCCACAAGAAAAATCCAAATTGTCAATTTGAACTTTGCCTCCTTTTTTTGACTTTTCACCAGCACACAACATGAAGGCCTGTAGCTGTCACCATCGTCATTTACTAGAGTCAATTAAGACCTAAAGTCCAATTAGGGCTTTTCTTCTTCAATTAAAGGAAAAATCAAATTTATCATTTTTCTACCAAAATCCTCTTTGGCATTTCATTAACCTCCCAGAGCCTAAGAATCAATTTCCTCACCTTCTCCCCCATCTAGCTATCGAAAAAATCCATCGGCTAATGTGCTAAATTTCATTGCAAAGACAGTGAATTACGCAGAGGTTGAGCGAGGCGGATCGGTAGCTGCGGAGATAAGAGGTGGCCGAGGAGGAGGACTTCAACACCGTCCCGGTGGCAAGTGGATATGGCCCCGATTAGAATTTTGCAAGCACAAAGACATGATCCTTCCAATTCTCCATTTCTCTATCTCTCAAGAGCAAGATTAACGGAAGTCGATATGGGATCAACGAGAAAAGAGAAGAAGGAAATCAATGAAAAAAGGGATACGACTGAGAAAACACTTTCTTGGAACAGTGACGGAGGGATGCTAAAGAGTGAGATCCGCTAAGAGAAAAGTCGTCAAAATACTGTGCTAAGGAGTGTTTTAGCCAAGAAAGACGTGGCCTCTTGAAACTACAATAAGCATCAAACAACTAAATCAGCCTCCACTAATGAATTCAGCATCTAAATCAATTTCACACACCAAAGCAAACGACCAATGATAGATCAATGCAATTTTTTTAATTATTATTATCGAAAGATCAATGCATTAATTTGGGATAGTTTACCCATCAATATGTATAATCTTTCGCAATTCTTTTCCTAAAAGGTTTCTTCATCATTAACCCTCAATTGGTTAACGATAGTTTGCACACTATCAAAGTATGACGAGATGGATTCAGAGTCGTTCATGTGTAAAGACTCAAATTCACCTTGAAGTGTCTAAAGCCGAACTCGTTTCACGCGATCATTGCCCCTTGTAGGATTTCTGCAGAATATCCCATGCTACTATGGTGGGTTTCACACTTGATATTTTTTCAAATATCATCTCTTCCACAGTTTGAAAGATTGCATATAATGCTTTTTTATCTTTCTTTCGAAACTCAACTAATGAATCATTCTCCTCTTTTTTCAAAGCATTGAATTCTTCAACATTGGCTACTTTAGTGTAGCCATTCCCACCGGGTTCCACAAATCTGATTTGAATAGAACCTTCATCTGGACGGACTGGTTGTTGAAATTCCTCATGTTCAACTTTGGAAGTTGAAATTGAACGGAACTCGTAGATGTCATAACTAGCTATGATACCATTTATAGAACCAAAAGGGATAATAAAACTTTGGAGGGTTTAGTGTGGAGAGAACTTGAGTATGCAAATATGAGAGCAGTACTCAAAATGCCTTTGCGAAGGCTTTACACAAAGAAAATACAAGCTTAATAATAAGCTTTTCTACAAACAACTCTAACTCTCTCACTTTTTGCTATGGCTTCTATGGCTTTCTCTCTCTATCTCTATATGCTTCGAGTCTCCCCCACACTTTTTGTCACCGCCTCTTGAAGTCCACCGACTTCAACATGAAAGGAAGTTGCCGCAATTTTTCCACAAGAAAAATCCAAATTGTCAATTTGGATTTTTCCTCTTTTTTTTTTTGACTTTTCGCTTGCACATAACACGATGGCTTCTAGCTGTCACCATCGTCATTTTCCAGTCAATTAAGACCTAAAGTCCAATTAGGCCTTTTCTTCTTCAATTAAAGGAAAAATCAAATTTATCATTTTTCTACTTAAATCCTCTTTGGCATTTCATTAACCTCCCAGAGCCTGAGAATCAATTTCCTCACCTTCTCCCCTATCTAGCTATCGAAAAAATCCATCGGCCAATGCGCTAAATTTCCTTGCAAAGACAGTGAATTATGCGGAGGTTGAGGGAGGCGGATCGGTAGCCGCGGAGATAAGAGGTGGCCGAGGAGGAGGGCTTCGACACCGTCCCGGTGGCAAGTGGATATGGCCCCGATTAGAATTTTGCGAGCTCAAAGACATGATCCTTCCGATTCTCCATTTCTCTATCTCTTGAGAGCAAGATTAACGAAAGTTGATATGGGATCGACGAGAAAAAAGAGAAGAAGGAAATCAATGAAAAAAGGGATACGAAAGAGAAAACACTTTCTTGGAATCGTGACGTAGGGATGCTAAAAAGTGAGATCCGCTAAGAGAAAAGTCGTCAAAATACTGTGCTAAGGAGTATTTTAGCCAAGAAAGGCGTGGCCTCTTGAAAATAGCATGCATGTCCATAAAGACCTCAATTGGTTAATAACTACAATAAGCATCAAACAACTAAGTCAGCCCCCACTAATGAATTCAGCATCCATGTCATAAAATCAATTTCACACACCAAAGCAAACGACAAATGATAGATCAATGCAAATTTTTTTAAAATTATTATTATCGAAAGATCAATGCATTAATTTGGGATAGTTTACGCATCAATATGTATAATCTTTCGCAATTCTTTTCCTAAAAGGTTTCTCACCATTCCCAAACAATCAAAACTAATAAACCCTCAATTCGAATTTATACAATAGATATGCCATTTCATATCTCATTACATATCCAATTCATGTCACTTTTCAAAAAACGAGTTTACACATTGAAGAGATAAGCACCACTCACCCTTAACGAAAGACCAAATCGAAAGCTACGTCACTCGGAAAGCTTCAAATTGGAGCGCTACAAAATGGTGTTAATGTGACGCGTTAAGATGACCTCGACAACCTCGAACCAATTTTTTAATAGCGAAATCCCTCTCTTTGATGAAAGAAGCATTTTAAACTATTCACTATCTAAGTTGATTGAGGTGAGCTTAGGGTGCAGGAAATGAATGATTTGAAAAATTTCGTTTTAAAAATAATCACATTGAAATAGTTAATTGATAAAAATATTCATGTTATCGATAACAAATTATGCGTAAGCATTTTCATGGACGATAAGATTAATTTGTGTTCAGATATTTTTGTAAGCGATATAATTCAACATTTTAAAAAATATATATTTCAAATAATTTATTTTACGCGAAATGAACTGATAGTTATTCGGATAAAATTCTTTTAGGCAAATGACACGTGTCCTGTGTCGATGTTTTGTTTCAACAGGCCAACAGAATTCATGTCTTATTCCAAGCATTTCTATGCATTAACCCAATTATTTATTGTAATTTTTTGAAAGGTCTAATTATTGCGTTTTACCCTCCTTAAATGCTACCGTAATATATTTAGGACGCGCATGGTAATATTTTTGCTTTAAGAATTAACGTACGGAAGAAAAGAAGAAAAATAAACTTTTAACGTTCCACGATAGCCGACCTGTCGTTGACGTATCTGATAAAAGCGACCTCCCCCTAACAAAAATGAAAAAAGCATACGAGCTTTTGACGTTTCAGACAGAGATGCCAATGGCACAGTTGAAATTTCTCTCGATTTCAAGGGCTTCTTCGCTCCTCCCCCGGACCCGTCCCCTGGGTCGCGTTAGTATCTCGCTCCACAAGGTGCGTCGCGCCTCGGTCGTCCCTCTCCGCCCTCCGTCTCCCGCTCGCGCATTTCGTCGAACCCCTAGCGCGCTGCACGAGCAGTCGGCGCCGATCGGTCGGGCTTCGGTTTTGGGCGAGAGGGGCGGCGAGGCGGCTAGGGAGGAGAGGAGGATGAAGTACGTGCTCGTGACCGGGGGAGTCGTGAGCGGCCTCGGCAAGGGCGTGACGGCGAGCAGCGTTGGGGTCGTGCTCAAAGCTTGTGGCCTCCGCGTTACCTCCATTAAAATAGGTTGGCGAACTCTTGATGATACTCGCTGAGCATCGTCTTTTATGAGCAGTTTTTAGATGTTTTGGGATGTTTCTTTGGTTGGTTTGGTGTTTGGTTTGGGTAACCGCCGATTTTTTGGTTGGTGCTGACGAAATGTTTTTAGCGAGAGAGAGGGTGAGTGAGCGAGTTCTCGAAACCACAGGAAGAAGGAAAGCTAGTGCTTTGGTTGAGTCCTTATTGTCGTTAATGAGTAGCATTGAAGTTTACGGAGTTTTAAAGAGCCTCTGTTCATTCGTGTTAAAGTCAAGAAAGACGTAGCTTTCTTGTCTCGGTTTATTTAACTTACTCTGGATTAAGCAGAGTTTGCCACCATACTGATGCAGACAGCCCCTTCTGACGGATTTCTTGGCTTTACTGGGTGTTGTTATTGTTAGTTTGGCTTCCCTTCTAATACCTTGTAGTCTCAGTTGTTCTCAACAATTTCATGACTTGCAGATCCATATTTGAACACAGATGCTGGTACAATGTCTCCCTTTGAGCATGGGGAGGTTTTTGTCCTCGATGATGGCGGAGAGGTTGCATGAATGTTCATTTCCCGTGAACGTCATTTTCTCAGTAGTTCATGTTTCTTTGGCAAAAGATCGGCCTCTGAGACCGATTGTTTTCTAAATAATGTTGTAATATGACATTTTTATGCCTTTGCAACTCGCCTTCTTTTCTTAGGTTGATCTGGATTTGGGAAATTATGAAAGATTTCTAGATATAACTCTAACCAAGGACAACAACATCACCACAGGAAAAATATATCAGGTGTTCTAATTTGCTCTTTTCTTGTTTAATCCTACAGTGACTTTACTACATTTCTGCTTCTCCATGTATTTTTGTTCACGTATGTATGAAATTATATTATGCTCGTGATATATCAATACATCCCCACTTTTTATCAGTCTGTCCTTGAGAAGGAAAGGAGAGGTGATTACCTTGGAAAGACAGTCCAGGTAATCCCTGTGGTCTAAATGATTTGTCTGCTTTTTGTCATGAGATTATAGACTCAGAGTTAGGTTCTTCCAATATCTGCACTTTTCTAGGTGGTTCCACATGTGACGGACGCAATTAAAAATTGGATTCAATCCGTCTCTGCTATTCCTGTGGATGGAAAGGAAGGCCCTGCCGACGTTTGTGTCATAGAGCTAGGAGGGACTGTAGGTAAGAGTCAAGGAAGGTTAAAGTTCTGTTTCACCAAAATAGATCTTGTTTATACAGTTTTTCCTTCTGGGGTAAAGCTGATAGACCTGCTTTGTCCAGGCGACATTGAATCCATGCCATTCATTGAGGCTCTGCGACAGTTATCCTTTTCAGTTGGTATACTCTTTGACTTCTATATCTGCTTTAAGGAACTAGGATGATATTATCTCCCTTTGCCTTTTTTTTTTTTTTTGTTAATATTAATAATTTGCTTGTTCTCTGTACTTCATTCAACACAGTATGGACCACATAGTATCCATGCTGTGATCTGACAGACAGTTGTCCTCTTTTATACGGTCGGGTACTGAGCGTTTTTTATGATATTGTATCTGCATATCACTTAGTGGGTCTCACTCGTGGAAGCATGTGCACATGATGCCCGCAAAGTGATGAAATGAAGACATTTATGCATTACATAACTTAACTAGTGTTGATATATTCCCAGGTTAGACAAGCTGCTTCTAATGTGTTATTGCCTGTGCCGTGATGCTTTTATGCTTTCTTTTTCCATCTTTCTGAAATATGGAGAGCTTTCTGATGTTAATCTTCAATTTCTAATGTGTTATTGCCAGTGCCATGATGCCTTTCTGTTTTTCTTACTTCATTTTCTGAAACATGGAGAGCTTTCTGATGTCAATCTTTAATTTCTTCAGGCCCAGATAATTTCTGCCTTATCCACGTGAGCTTGATACCAGTACTAGGTGTTGTGGGAGAGCAAGTACACACTTCTTTCACTTATTCTCACCGGATCTAAAGAATTTCTACTTCTTTCTAAATTGTTGTTGAACTCGGAGTATGAGATCTCTCTCTTTCTCTCTCACAGAAAACAAAGCCAACACAACATAGCGTCCGAGAATTGAGGGCACTAGGCTTGACTCCTCATCTTCTAGCTTGCCGCTCTGCTCAGGTATACGATTTCCATATGCAAAACACTTTGAAGTTAATCTCAATGAAATAATTTGGTCAAAGATTCATTTCTTCTGGATCTAGAGGCTGCAGGCAGATTCTCTTACTTATCATTTGCTATCTAATTGGACTCACTTCTGCATTAGTTCACAATTCTGGTGTGGTACAGCTGTCCCATAAATGTCTCTAGTGAATTTTGTTTCGATGGGGCAATCATTGGCTTTTATAACCGTTGCTAGCACAAGCCATTTTGAGCCAGAGTTCATTAGAGGTGTAGATGAGAATGCTTTGTTGGATGCATGGACTCACAAGAAATGACACGATTAAAAATGAGTCTATCTGGAACAAGGAATGTGTGTTGCCCCCAGTGAGGATAAGATGAGAGAAGGTTCTTTGAGATAGTTTAGTTATGTTAGACAAGGACGTTTGGACACCTTGAGAGGAGATGTGAGCAAGAGATGAAAACACTGGTTGGAAGGGTCATGGGAAGACCTAAAAGGATGTTAAAATGACAATATGGAAAGATATGGGGATTTAGAGCTTAAAGAACATTTAGTGCATGATCGAGCGCAATGATGTAACTAGGATTCATTCTGCCAGCCGGACTTAGTGGTGTAGGACTAGTTTATTCTTGCCATAATTCTTGGAACATACGTATGCTCATGCCGTGAATGTTAGTACTTCAAAGAGATTTCATGGTTGTCTCATTGCTTTTCTAGCATACACACAAGCCACAATTCATGATTTGCCTAATTTAAGCCAATTTTGAATCATGTCTCACCCTCCATATTGCAGCCCTTGCTGGAAAATACGAAGGAGAAGCTTTCACAGTTTTGCCATGTTCCGGTAATCGGTTCATCCTTTTTCTTTTTCAATTGTAGGTTTTCTCAATTTGGCTTATTGAGCACCTCCATTGACATCATAACTTTCAATCTTTTTCAGATTGGTAATATTCTCAACATCCATGATGTTCCTAACATCTGGCACGTTCCGCTTTTACTTAGGGTGGGTTAAGATGCTGACAATGGATTCTTCTGAATCATAGCAAATATCTTTTGGAGTCTGCTTAACATCTCTTTGTCTTGTTTGTAGAACCAAAATGCTCATACCTCAATCCTGAATCAGCTAGGCTTGGTTAGGTGAGTTCCATTCGAAATATTCAACTTGATAAGCATGATGTTTTGGCATAGAGCAATAATCATGTAAATCTGCTTAAGACTTGTGTGTGAATGCCACTTGCTTAAGTATTTGTAAGCCAACTAAGTTGAGTTTGGCCCATGCAATTTGTTTTTTTTTTTTTTGTTTGGAGGCGCATAGGAATGCTAGACATGTTTTTGTCAAGAAATTGGCTGAGTTGGAGAATATTCTCCTCTGAGACTTTTAATAACATGAGAAGTGTGTTGTTATCTATAGTACTTGGTACTTTTTAGTTTTGGATGGATAGAGATGCTATCTTTATAGAAAAGTGAAAGTATAACATGATGAGTGCATTACTCACAATCATTTCTGGTGCGAGGCAAAAAATGTTTTATTGGAACAGACTTTCTTTTCATTTTTGTTTTCTTTAGACCCCTGGAATAACCCATCTTGGTCTCCTGTCTCCTTTTTTCCCCACTGGTATATGCATCAATATGCTAGATTTTCGTAGTCTGAATTCATTGGTCAGTCTTTCCTGTCCTATTCTTCAGGTGCAAATTGTGGATTTATTGATGACTTTACTAACAGCATTTTTGAACTGTGCCTTCAGCATTGCTAGCCCTCCGGATTTGGAAGACTGGACCAGGAGAGCAGAGAATTTTGATAATCTCACTAATTCAGTTAGTATTATGGTTTCTTTATGTAATTTTCTGTCTGAATTTATGCTAGTTAATTTGACTAGTTAATGGTTAGAGCTAGACTCTCAGATCTGTTCGATATTTCTATTTTGGAGATTCTTAGATCAGAAATTACTGATATGTGCAGGTGAGGATTGCGTTAGTCGGGAAATATGTTGGCCTGACAGATTCGTATCTTTCTGTGGTCAAGGTGTGATTTAAATCTGTAACTTATTTGGTTCACTAAGATGATAATATCTGAAATTGAATCTTAATTAACTTGGATGCCTTTGACATGTATAAAAAATATCCCACATTGCTGTTGTCTGATTTTGGAGAATTCCCTCCAACTAAGAGGAGGACTCAATGATTTTGGAGAATTCATTCGCTGGAACCAGAAGTCAAAATTTTGGTAGATAGGAATCCCCAAAAAACTGCCGTCGAGAAATGGGCCAAACTGGATCATTTCTCAAGAACAACAGCTAAGGGCCCTGATACTATCACTTGGATCTGGAACCTACATGCTGATGCTCATGATTTCGAGAGCCATACCAATGATCTAGAGATATCCCTAAGCAGAATTATATCTATTCAACTTTCTATTTTTTGGTTCAAGCATTCAAAACTATAACGACTACCAATTTGAAATCTAAGAACATCTGGGATTTGATCAATCTTCAACTAATTTGTTTACAGGCCCTGTTGCATGCTTGCATTGCTTGTTCTTTCAAGCCATTGATTGATTGGATTGCAGCTTCTGACCTAGAAGAGGATAGTGCAAAATCGGTTTGTATTACATATCTTTATTCAAAATTACAATGATGAAGGGTCTCTCCAAATGTTTCTTCATGGTATTTGTCTTCCTTATGTGCTTTTGTTCGATGAAGACACCGCAAGCACATGCAGCAGCATGGGAAACTCTGAAGGTATTGATTTGTAACTCTGGTCAAACTTGTTCTCTCTGTCTATGTCCTTTGTGGAATTTTTCGCTAGCATCACACGAACACTATTACCATTTCAATGGATTAAGAGCTAATGTTTTTAGTTCTTTCAACTATTAGTGTGCTCTTATGACAGAGGTGCGTGGTATTCTATGGCAGAAGGCATTTGTTGTGCTTACAGTGCGGCTGAAATAACAGAAAAAACCTTTGTTTCACTTCCTGGCTTTTTCCGCGGTGCTAATGTTGATATCAACCGTGATTTTCAGTTACCAACTTGTTTTGTCATTTTTCTCTTTCTATTTTGGTATGACTTATTAGGTCTGGTAGTCAAAATCCTTTCAGCAAATTGCTTATGGCTTTATAGAAGAACCTGTCATTTTATTATCATGTGACTTTTAAGACGATTGAACGCTATTGATGTATTGGGGCGCACTTTTCGTCCGTTTGGATAAATAATAGCTGCAAGTCCTTTTTTGCATGAATGTGCAGAATGCATCGTGTGTCATAGTTCCAGGTGGATTTGGAGATCGTGGTGTGAGAGGAATGATATTGGCTGCTAAGTATGCAAGAGAAAATAATGTCCCTTATCTTGGGATTTGTTTGGGCATGCAAATTTCTGTTATTGAGTTTGCCAGATCTGTAAGTACCTTAATTTAGCCTTGATCATCCCTTCTTGTGTGCATATGGATTTTTACTAATGTTTGTCTGGGATTAAGGTTTTGGGCTTGGATACAGCAAACAGCACAGAGTTTGATGCTGAGACAGCCAACCCAGTCGTAATTTTCATGCCTGAGGTGTGGTTTTATGGTTCATTTTCATTCTAACATAGATTGTATGTGCAAGTGCGTTATATGGTCTAAGGTCCTTGTTAGAGTAATTAAATATTAAACCATGCCTTCATCCAACAGCTTAAGCTTTTGGATGAAGGCATGGTTTAATATTTAATTACTTTAACAGTCCTAATATGCAGTTATGTGCATGCAGGGATCAAGAACACACATGGGAAGTACCATGAGACTGGGTTCCCGAAGAACATTGTTCCAGACACCACATTGCATCACTTCACAACTGTATGTGATACATCTTCCAGTTCGTTTTTGTCTGTGGTACTTTTTGCCTCTGTGCCCGTTAAGTGGAAAAAGAACTATTATGCATCTTGAATTCGGGGGAGTTGGGCACTGTGAAGTTCCAGAAGGAAAAAGATTAAGCATTCTGTCTAGTAAACATCCAGAGAATATTTCTGTGGATCACTTGAGTTGAGGCTTAGACATTGATGTTCAATTTCTAGAAGCCGAGGCAGTGGGATTGATGCGGAAGAGAGAATATTTGCTAAAGATGATGGTCTATATTGAAATACTTGGTAATTAGAGTTATTTGGCCTTCTAGTGATTTTGAAGTAATGGCTGAAAGGTGACAATGTTATTTGAAGCGTTATGAGGTTATAAACGGAACCATATATTCTCACGTTTCGCAATTTTGCTTGCTTATATTATAGGTATTGCAACTCAGAATATGTTGCTGAAAGACACCGGCATAGATATGAGGTTAGCTGGAAGCTAGTGTTGATTTTGCAATAACTGAAGTGTCATCAAGATCATCAAGTTACTTTTGTGATAATCATGGGATGATGCAGGTAAACCCTGAAGTGATTGGAATTCTAGAAGAAGCTGGATTAAAATTTGTTGGGAGGGATGAAACGGGTAGGAGAATGGAGGTAGGTTTTCTGCCAAATGATATTTTGGTTAAACTACGTCTTGGCTCTGGCTTTTTGATGACATATGGATTCATTTTTGTTGGAGCTAGGATTTTTGACACGTAGAGAATCTCAAAATATCTTCTCGAGTCCTCTTGTTAGAGTGGATTGGTCAGAACTTGGTTTGGAGACCATAAAATGAACTGATTTACTTGGTTTTTAAATGCAGATTTTGGAGCTTCCAACTCATCAATTTTATGTAGGTGTCCAGTTTCACCCGGAATTTAAGTCTCGACCCGGGAGGCCCTCAGCTCTATTTCTAGGTATCTTGAACGAGCAAGTTTTTTAATACAAAAAAAAAAAAAGAAGAAGAAAAACAGTGTTTGCATTGTGCTATGTACTGAACAACAATGAAGAATCAGGACCCATAGCTGCGCTCTACTTACTTACATGCTAAGACTTGCTTTTTTTGCGGATAGGTTCAAGGTTCATCTGTTTCCCTAGAAGCATACCAAGCTATGCATGCGCTTGCGATTCATAGTATTTCCAAAAGAAATTCTAGGAATTCATGAGTGATGATTGAATTTATTAGCAACTTAATGCACTTTTCCTATCTTTTGGTTTGTATTTCTAATTTGGCTTAATTTTTATTGAAACAATTGACTTGGCTTTAATCTGGTTTAATGTGTTGTTTACTCATATAATACTTTTTTAATCATCCAGTTATCTATTTTCCTTTAGCATTTTCTATTATTTCTACGAGGCTTCTCATTAAGGAAAGTAATAAAAGAGGTTGACTTGAGACTTCGTTATTAGTAAGAGCCATAGCAAAATGGGGAGAACCACCTGAATAGTCTCTCAAGTATATTTTTTGATTTGTTGAAAGCTGAACTGTCTGGTTTTTTCTGCAGGTTTTGAATCGGATAATATTTTATGCATGTTCCTAGTGGTTTGTTGGGACAACACATCTTTACTTATGTTACTCTGTGATTCAGGATTTATCTTGGCAGCAACTGGGCAGTTGAAAGCATATCTTAGCGGGCATCAAAATGGGAATTGATCTATCCGTTAGTCCCCATTCCTAAACTCTTTATGAGGTAGGCAATCGGTAAAATGGTCAAGGTATTTACCATATAGAAGAAAATTGCGGCTTTGTCCGGTTGAAAAATTGGCTTTGTAGCCATGCATGCGTCTCTTTGGCTAAGGTTAAGATTTTGTTTGTTCATGCTAATTGTAGCTTGTTAGAGATAAAAGAGCAATTGTTTTATTTCTGATATCAAAGGAAGTACTTATAGGCTTAGGGTTAAGCCTAACACAATTACATATTTGCCCCAACTTGCTAATACTAGTAATAAACTCAACACTCCCCCTCAAGTTGGAGCATACATATCAAACAGACCTAACTTATGACAAATATATGAAACTCGTCCACTTCGAAGAGGCTTTGTGAAAATATCCGCTAGTTGCTCTTCAGAACGTGTGTATGCCAGCTGTATGTCCCCACAGTTCACCTTTTTCCGAACAAAATGACAATCCACCTCTATATGTTTCGTTCGCTCATGAAACACTGGATTGCTAGCAATATGAATAGCAGACTGGTTGTCACAACAAAGAGTAGATGATCCGGTCATAGGTAATCCAATTTCAGCTAACAACATACGAATCCATTGAAGTTCACCCGCGACATTAGCCATAGCACGATACTCGGCCTCTGCACTAGATCGAGAAATAACAGTCTGTTTCTTGCTTTTCCATAACACAAGATTACCGCCAAGGAAAACACAGTATCCCGAAGTAGACCGACGATCCATAGGACAACCAGCCCAATCTGCATCAGAATATCCCGTCACCTCCAATGACTCTGGGTTAGAATAACCAGCTGTACGAAGATGACCCTGATTATGGAACATAAGTCCTTGACCCGGAGCTCCCTTCAAATATCGAACAATTTGTAGAGCAGCTTGCCAATGAGTAGTACGAGAAGAGCTCATAAATTGACTTACCACGCTAACAGCAAATGAAATATCTGGACGAGAAATGGTAAGATAATTCAACTTGCCTACTAATCGGCGGTACTTCTCTGGATTATGTAGAAGTTCTCCGTTTTCATTATCAAGTCTCACTCCAGGATCCATAGGTGCTTCACCAGGTTTAGCATCATGTAAGCCAACCTCCTTAAGAATGTCAAGAGTATACTTTCGTTGGGAGAGAGCAATACAACCATTAGCATAGGCAACTTCGATACCAAGAAAATATCGAAGACGGCCTAAGTCTTTAGTGTTAAACTCATTCTGTAGAAATTGCTTGAGTCGTTGTATACCTTCAACATCACTTCCCGTGATAATGATATCATCAACATAGACAACAAGAATAACGCACCCTTTAGAAGATGACATACTAAATACTGAGTGATCCACACTACACCGATGCATGCCAAAAGTGATAATCGCATCACTAAAACGGCCAAACCAAGCACGTGGAGATTGTTTAAGTCCATAAAGAGCTTTTCGCAATTGACATACCTTCTCCCCCTGAGCAACAAACCCAGGTGGTTGCTCCATATATACTTCCTCGTGAAGATCTTCATGAAGGAATGCATTCTTAACATCAAGCTGATGAAGATTTCACTGAGATCGTGCAGCCAAGGAAATAATGATGCGAATGGAAGGAATTTTGGCCACTGGAGAGAAAGTCTCATCATAATCAATACCATAAGTTTGAGTATAGCCCTTTGCCACAAGACGCGCTTTTAAGCGCTCAACTGAACCATCCGGATGGTGTTTAACAGTAAAGACCCAACGACAACCCACCAATTGTTTATTAACCGGCAACGAAACTAGCTCCCAAGTTTTATTTTGATGTAATGCAGTCATCTCTTCCTTCATAGCACAAGTCCAACCTGGATGAGCCAAAGCCTCCTGCACACTACTTGGCACAGACACAGATGCAAGGGATGACACAAAGACAGACATCTGAGGATTTAAGTTATGATAAGAAACAAAATGAGAAAGAGGATACCGTGACCGAGTACGATGAGCAATAGGAGAGCTAACAGGAGATGGTGGAAAAGGATCGGAAGCTTGGACCGGAGATGGTGGTGGTGGAGCGCTTGCTGGTGGAGAAGAATGGCCCCAAACAGGTCGAGGACCGCGTGTATAAACCTGAAGAGTCGGAGCTAGTGATCCTGGATCCGGTAAGGTATCATCAGAAATAGCTGGTTGTGGCTCTGACTGAAACATAGGTGCGGAGGGTGGTAGAAGATCCATAGTGAATGATTCCTGAGGGCTAACATCACGAAAAAATGCTTGATGCTCAAAGAAAGTCACATCAGCAGAAATATACTCTCGACGACGAGAAGGACTATAACAGACATACCCTTTTTGGGTACGAGAGTAACCCACGAATACACATTTTTCAGCACGAGGAGATAATTTATCTAACCCAGGAGACAAAGAATGAACAAAACAAATACATCCAAAAATACGAGGACGAATAGACCACAAAGGACGATCAGGATGAAGAACAGTATAAGGAATAGCTCCTTTCAACACGGAGGATGGAAGGCGATTAATAAGATGACATGCTGTAAGAAGAGCATAGCTCCAGTAGGACTTAGGCATATGAGTATGAAGAAGTAGACAACGGGCAACATCCAACAAATGACGGTTCTTACGTTCAGCAACTCCATTCTGCTGCGGATTATGAGCACAGGAACTTTGATGTAAGATACCATGAGATTCAAGAAATGGAATGAAGACAGAAGAAGAAAAATATTCACGAGCATTATCTGTACGCAAACACTTAATAGAAAAACCATACTGAGTACAAACTTCATGATAGAACTGTTGAAAAGAATGAAAGACTTCAGTACGATCTTTTATTAAATATAACCAAGTGGTTCGAGTACAATCATCAATAAAGGTGACAAAATAACGAAGACCAAAGGAAGACTCTCTACTAGGACCCCAAACATCAGAGTGAACTAACTCAAATGGTTGGGAAGCACGACTCGAAACACGAAGGGGAAAAGACACACGATGGTGTTTACCTAACTCACATGTTTCACAATGGAACTGAAGACCTGAACTAGACACAAAGGGAAAACGTCGGAGTACGTCTGCTGATGGGTGACCAAGGCGACAATGTAAGCGATAAAGATCATCCACAGATTTATTTTGGATTGTTGTGGTAGCAGCAATAATCTCAGGATCCAGGATGTACAATCCACCAGCCTCACGCCCACCACCTATTCGGCGTCCAGTCTTCCGACCCTGAAGAACTGAAGAACACAAGAAGACAAAGAAAAGATGATATCACAGTCGAGATCACGAGTAATTGAACTGACAGACAAAAGGTTGTAAGGGAAATGAGGAATATGGTAAACAAGAGGTAAAGAGACAGAAGAGCTCAATGATACACAACCTGTACCAGTTACTTTGGACTGAGAACCATCTGCTAGGGTAACTGATGTAGAAGGAACAGACAAAGTGGATGTAAGAAGACGAGAGTCACCGGTCATATGATGAGTAGCACTTGAATCAATAATCCAAGAACGAGGAGCAGACGAACTAGACAATAGACAGGTGGGATCGTTGTTCCGTGCCAAAGTAGCAGTAGGACCAGAGATAGCATCACTCATGCTATGTCGTGCTTTAACCAACTCATCATATTCTGCACGAGTCAAGTTTATCATACCTTGTCCAGTAGAGGATCCAGATGGAGGAGTCCAAGGCTCGGTATCAACAGAAGCATGTAGACCTCGTAACTCAGGATGGAGATCATAACAATAATCAACCGTATGCCCAGACAGTTGGCAATGAGTACAAAAACGGTTCGCTCGACCACTGCCACGAGCTCCCCTAAGAGTATTATTACCACCACCACGAGTAACACCCTGAGGACCACGACCACGACCACGATAGGAACTGTCAGTACTCCAATGGCCTCGACCATTAATGCGACCATGAGTCCCTTGGCCTCCACGAGCTACCATAGCACTACTTTCTGAAATTGTTGAAGTTTTAGGATTGGAAGTGTAACGTGCTGCTCGAGAATACACCTCTTCAATGGATGGGAGAGTGCTCTGGGAGGTAATCTGCTATCGAAGAGCATTGTGATCTGGACCAAGACCGCGGAGGAAGAGCACTGTTATCATGTCAGTTTCTCGTTGCTGCATCTGAGTAACCGTGGTCGCCGGTGGAAAATAAGATTTGAGGCGCTGATACAAAGACGCAAAACGAGCATAATATTCTGTCAACCCAGCATCACCAATTTTGGCTTCAAATAAAGCCTCCCACATATCACAAACTCGGCTCATGTTATTTTGTCCAGAATATAGTAAGCTACACTTCGTCCATACCTGACGAGCTGTTGCACAATCCATAAAAAGGTGGCGAACAGATTCAGCCATACTTCCCCATAACAACGTACGTAAAGTAGCATCAACAAACTTCCATTCTTCTAGACTAACTAGATCTTCAGGTGGGTCTTCTTCGAGCCATCTAGATTGACGATTAGCATAAATAAAGGTTGAAAGAGCCATGGACCAAGAAGGATAATTGGTACCATCCAATTTGATCAAAGTATTATGCAAACCAGTCATACTGTGATATGGTCCAACAGATCCTGAACTCAAAGAAGCACTAGGGGGAACAGATCCCGAAACAATAGACGGGGAGCTTGCTGAATCAGTAGACATTTCTCCAAATCACTTACTATCACGAATAATTCACGTCAAAGTATCACGTCACTAATCTCTCCTGAACTCCAAATTCAGCCACACCACCAAATTCAGTCGTACTAACTCAACAACAACACCAAATTCAGCCACATTAACTCAGCAACAACACTACTATGAAACCACATTAAAATTCAGCAGTCACAAAACGCATACTCAGTTCATGAAAGCAGCACGGACGAGTCTTCAACAATGGGTAGTATTTGGCGTCGCCGGCTTGTAAGTCGCCGGCCCTAGGCGACGCCGGCCAGTGGGGTCGCAGGGGCTGGTCGGGGGTCGTCGGGAGTCGTCGGGGGTCGTCGGGGGCTGTTCTGGTCTGGTCGCCGGGAGGTGGCCGAGAGAAGTGGCCGAGATCACGGGCCGTGGCCGAGAGAAGTGGCCGAATGCACGGGCCTTGGCCGAGATCACGGGCCGTGGCCGAGAAAAGTGGCCGATCGCACGGGTCGTGGCCGACGGACTTGGCCGGCGCACGGGCCGTGGCCGAGCGAGTTGGCCGACCACACGGGTCGCGGCCGGCGGCTGACGGTGGGTTGACTGAGGGTTAGGGTTTCAGGGAACCTAGCTCTGATACCATGTTAGAGATAAAAGAGCAATTGTTTTATTTCTGATATCAAAGGAAGTACTTATAGGCTTAGGGTTAAGCCTAACACAATTACATATTTGCCCCAACTTGCTAATACTAGTAATAAACTCAACATAGCTGAACCTCACATTCTTTGCGTCTGCTTAATTGCTTCTTGTAGTAACACTGGCTTGAATGAGCACATCTTTTGGGTGCTATGAGAATGGCTTTCTAACTGTTAAATGGGTTGTGGTGTTTGCATTCATCTTGAATATTCCTTAAGTCCCTCTATAACCCTTAAATGAGTTGGGTATTTGCATTCGCCTTGAATATTCCTTAGTAAATTGTCATTATTTAGAACTTGACAGCAAATTGATGTCAGACAAATTTTCGCTTGATTTAGATCCCAAAATTTCATAAAAGATGTGTGGAACTGAACTGTTTCGCATGCTGTGCTCGCTGTGTTCTTTTGCACAAAAATATTCGTTCTTTGCTAATGTTGCATCTCTTTTCATAGAATTTCTAAACCTTCGTCTTGTCCTTGATAGGATGTCAAAGCCAATACCTCATTGTAGATTTCGGCTTCAACAGTTCTTGGACCGGACATTTTTCTTTCTTGATGATGTAAGCACCAAACATCAAGGAGATATTCAATCCACAATTTTGTAGCTCAAGCTGGCGGAAACTTTGTTAGATTCCGTGAGTTGGTCACATCAAAGTGCTCCATAGTTGCTTCAACTGGGTTCTCAGCCCAGATCTTGCTGTTAAACTAAGATGTTATGGAGAAGTGTTTTTACCCCTTCCCCACTTTTTCTTTTGTACCAGTGAGGAGATTAGACATTTTGAAATTCAGTGGATGCTAAAATGCTGTGACTTCGTTCCATTAACTATCTTTCTCCTGATGTTATGCACGGTGCTCTAGCACTTCTGCATAATTTGTGGGAATGGAAGAGAAAATAATGGCCAGAACTTCGGTAGTATGTGGATTTTGTTGGAGCATTGCGGAGTGATGCTTGTTTTTAAGTCCAGTCAATTAGAGGTAAGAACATCACGGGGGCATTGCTGTGTATGCAAGTCCATGTGAGCCTCAACTTCTTTTCCTGGCGAAATGCGTCTTTGATGCATTTTCCGTTTTCTTATCAGGTGTTGATTCCTTGTGTAACATTTCTATTCTGTGTTCTCACACACGTTTATATCATATCATTGCCCGAGTATTGAACTTCTGACCTGCAATCGGATGTGCCTCGGATCTTTTTTCACTACCAAATTCCTTATGATGCGTTTTATGTAATTGATGAAGTGAAATTCCCTGGGCAGAGTAAAGAGTAAAGCCGGGAAAAATTATCAAACAAATCTTAAACCTATTACAATCGTACCAATTTAATTATATTTTTTTTTCTAATTCAGTTTTAAATATTTCGCAATTATATCAATTCAGTCCATTCAGCGCCAATTATCTAGTGATATAATATTTTAATTATTATTTTTAATCCCCCCCTCCCCCCTCTCCCCTCCTCTTTTTCTTCTTCTTTTAGCCATGGTTAGAGGCAATGGCTGGCGAGGGCAAGCCTCGCTGTCGCCAGGTGAGGCTTGCCTCGTCGTGGCTGTAGCCCAGATTTGGCGGGGCTTGGGACTTGCCCCGTTTGCTGGTACCAGATGCTCGAGGATGAATGACTCGTTGTGAGGGAGAGAACGGAGGAGGATAATGGCGAAGGCGAAGGAGGAGTGTGAAGGGACATTTGGATTAGCTTCTCAATCACGAGACAAAACAGTTCAAGCCCAATCGTTCGAAATCATTGTCATTTTCATTCTTCACCATCGCTGGACAGAGAAAGGAGAAGACGGAAAAAAAGAAGAAGAAGAAGAAAATGAAAATGAAATATAAAAATATAAAATATTAAAAAAAAATTACTAAGATATTACATCGTCGGAGGGTCGGCATCGGCCAGCATCCACTTTTGCACCGGTCGGCCAAAATTGATCGAATAGATTAAGTTGACATAACTACAAAGAGTAAGACTAAATCGGTATAATTACAATAAATTAAATTTTTTTTTTTGGTAATTCTCCCGGGCGAAGTTAATACATAGGGGAAGTCTCGTTACTCATGCCGTGGGAGAAAAAATGTAACCCAGCTCGTGAAAAGCGTACGAAAGCCAGAGGGATTTCTTAGTACGTTGGCGACGGCACATACATGTTGCGTCGAGGCGGTATTGCACGGAAGCCGGTAGAACCTTTCATTTTGATGACGCGATTGGATCGCCGCAAAGTTACAGAATTTTAATGCATAAATAGATATGATGAACTCGTGAATATCATCATATCAGCATGGCGCGACATCATCGATGCATGATGTTTGTTCTGGACTGTTTATACACGATTAAACGATGGTAAGAAAATCTTGGTGCGGAGCGGAAATGATTGATGGACTACGGAGGCTGAGGACGACGATTCAGCTCGTGGCTCTGCTGAGCATCGCAGCGTACTGTAAGTCCGAAATTTGCCTCTGCAGCTTCATCTGCTCATAGAACTTTGCTATGAACTCCTCAGCTCTCTCATCAATCCCTCCTCCTTCGCATGACTCCGACGCCCTTTTGTCGTACACGCATCCTCCTCCGTCTCCATCGGCAACCAAGCTCTTCCTCTCCCAGTCGCATTCGCTGCCGTCCTTACCGTCGCCGAAGCCGTCGTTGAAATCGACGTCTGGGTTGATGCAGGGGATACGAGGGAGGCAAAAGTGGGATCCTCCGGGTCGGTGCATCTTGACGCGGAAGACCGGAGTCTCATCGAACGAGAGCTGGCGCTCCCCATAGTGGATTCGACCTCGAGGCATGGAGCTGCTGTAGCCGAGGTGGCCACCGCCGATGCTCCTGAGGAATCTGGTCACGGCGAGCCGGAACTTGACCGCAAGGTGCCGCCTGAACGCGCCGCCTCTCCTCGCACCCAGCAGCGCGAGGTGGAGCACGTCCCAAGCATTGCGGGCAATGCCGGAGTCCCTCCTCACCATTTTCGGACAGGTCTGAGTTGTAGCGACTGAGTCGACTTTGCCAGACGAGAGAGCAGCGTCTAAGCTTGCTTGATCTCTCTCACTTTGGAAATGTCCGCATGAGATGCTGTCGTTATATACTGCGTGTGAAGAGGAAGCGGACACGGCGTCACGCGGATTAACAAAAGCTGGAGCTTTCCTTTTACTGGCTTCACATGTTTTTCCTCATGGTGGACCCCATCCCTTGAGTTACCTTGACCATTCTCACATCTATTTCGCGTGGTTTTCGAGATATATTGAGCAGGGGTGATTAGTTTTCGATCCAGTATGATTTTTAATTTTTAGAAATTAAAAATTGGATCGGACCAGATCGGTCTAGTCTGATTCTCAGACGATTCAATTGTACTTGAAAACATGCACCAAAAAAAAAAACATGCACCAACTGTTTCCTATCATTTTCTGCACACACACATTTCCTCGCTCCCAACCCAGTCTTCTTCTCCTTTGTTCCTTCCCACCCAGTCTGACCCACTTCCACCTAACCTCTCTTTTCCTCCCAAGCTTCGTATCATCATCTCACGTCATCAATGGGTTTGGATTTTGAAATTTGATTATGTTTTTTAAAACAGAGGAGGAAAAGGACGAATTATATAAACAGCCTGAGAGCAGTATCCAATCGAAGACTGTCAAAAGATAGAAGCAAACCCTAAATAAGTAAACATTAAACTTATACCAGTCTATGTCCCTTGAAATTGGGAATCGGACTATTCATTTACTGATTTCAATTTTAAGAACCGCGAATTAAACCACCGCCCTCTAAAATCAAGAACCGAACCACCGATTCGAGTCTAGTTCGAGCAGTTCCAGTTCAGTCAATTCGATTTGCTCACCCCTAATACCGAGTGTTACATCTCATGTAATGGCGTCATTTTAATTATACCAGTTGAGTCCTAAATTTTTCGTGTTTTGCTAATTGAGTCAATCCGATTAATTTTGACTGAAAATCATTGACATAAACATGTCGGGTTTTTTAAAATTTTTTATTTTTATGTTTGTTGATGGTCGATGAGGTTGACCCTCACCCAAGGAGGATGGTCCTCACCTGGTGAAGGTCTGTTGTTGCTTGCCCAGGCGAGGGCAGCCCTTGCCTAAGGCCGGCAACCTCTGTCGACCATCAACGAGATCGATGATGGATGACGGAGGGAAAAAGAGAAAAAAAAAAGGCCCAATAAAAAAAAGCAAAGAAGGAAAATAGAGGAAAAGAAAAAAAATAAACAAATGATTCTGAAGCAACATTAGAATATTATTAAAATTGTGTATGTCAGGGTCGATCGGCATTTAGCAATTTTTGGCTAACATTGGCCGAATGAAATCGATTAACAAAACGTAAAAAGATTGAATACTCAATTGTCAAAATTAAAATATTTAGACTGAATTAACAAAAGTACAATAAATTTAAGACTTTTTGAAAAAATCTCACCATCATTTGAATGCTACGGCTAATGTCACGGGTCGATCCTATCCCGTGCCTCGGACTTTAACGTACCAAAATTATATTCAATTTTTTTTTGTCTCACAAAAAAGCCCTCAACTTTTACTTTTGTCTTAATTCTACGACCTAATTTCAAAAAATAAAATCATCAACTTTATCATCTGCCCATTGTATCCAAAACAATATTTTGTCTTATAAAAAATCTTCAAACTTTTATTTTTATCTCAATTTTTTCACCACCGGTTAATTTTATGTAATATTTTCACGTCTTTAATGAATTGTGATTCAATAAAATTGGCATGAAAAAGAAGATTCCAAACTTCTTTTTTATTGTTTATTTTCCCTATCTATTGCCCAAAGATAGAGGGTTACTCAATCGTTTCGAATTCTTCTCGACACTCAACAGCCCAATGAACGGCTAAATGCGGAGACCTAATTATTTGAACGATCGATCTCAAATCTCATCGTTCGTGAAATTTACTATTTTTGAATTTCGAAGATTCATTGATAAGTTCGGCGAGAAAATTCGATTTTTTTTTTCCTTCGGGACGTCATCTTCCTCGTGTCATGCGTAACCGATGCGTCAAAACTAAAAGCATTTTTCGATTAAACACGATTGAAGGGTTCTAAGACTCATCCACATAAAAAGTGTCGTATGATATTTTTTTTTTCTCCCCACGCGATCGAGTGGGTGGGGGAGAGCTACACTGTCTTCAACAAAACATAGATTTGCGTGCAGCCTCTTGACGGCCCCTTTCCAGCGAAGGGGAAAAAAACGAAAACAGCTGGACGTATCCAATTGGGATGGCGACCGGTGCAACTTGTTTCTTTGTCCCCATAGATTTCCACTGTATTCTGCCCCAGAAATGTTCCTGGAAATCATTTGAGCTTTGTCTGTTCGGGCAACATAGGAAACTTTTCACGACACCATGGGCCAAATTGATCCATGTTAAGAGAATTTGCGCCTCTTTCAACTCAAAAGATACTTATAAATCAAGCACTACCCTCTTCCACATCGATGTGGGACAACACCAACAATCTCTCCTCTCACACATCGGGCCATAGGTCAGAGTCGGGGACAACCCACTACCCCCTTCCATAATCGATGTGGGACAACACCAACAATCTCTCCCTTACACATCGGGCCATAAGTCAGAGTCGGGGACAATCTGTATCTCTCCCGTGTGACTATTGGGTACTTGTCGGTAACCCAGGCTCTGATACAAGTGTTAGGAGAACTTGGGCCTCTTTCAACTCAAAATCTAGCTCATAGGTTGAGGTTTTCCCTCACATTTATAAACCAAGCACTAGCCCCTTCCACAATCGACGTGGGATAACACCAACAATCCCGACCACATGAAAGTCCGTGAAAGGCCTTGCAAATCTCGCAAAACCGTTGACGACCGGCATTGTCTTCTACCCAAAGGTGTCCCGACTCAATAAAAGCAATGTGCGTGCGCTCCCTGAGATATGAAGGGGGTAAACTCTTAGTTTCCGAGCTGGAAAATCCTTCTAATTGCCCTCAACTTAGGACACCGACGACCCCGATATTTGCGGGTCAACACAGAGCATGTGTCATTTAGAACATCATAGTAAACGAGTGCGTGCATCTTTCATGGCGAAAAAAAAAAAAGGAGCCAACCGCAATTAATCCGAGGAGAACGGAACGTGTGCTGCGAATGAGATGCGACCGAGCAACTCCGATGAACGTTTCGAACCTAGAATATGCCCCTCTTTCGCACTTGGTGATGTTGGGAGCGTGTACTATTGGGTTATATCTTAAATCGAATCAGAGCAATCGCGATAAATAGAAAAGAACGACGCACGAATTTACCCGAGTTTATCTCAGAATAAAGTTACGTCTTGTACAAGTACAATATATAAGACTTATAATGGGCCTAAAAATCCTAATCCATCCAAATTCTTTTAATCCCACAACAAATGGGCTAACTTAAATACAAGCCCATACTTCGATTTTCTTAAGCTCATGCGAGCATGCCCAGTGTAAGAAACAAGTATTTACGAAGTATTCATCAACTTCAACATATAGTTCATAATACCCAACAACAAAAAAGTACGTGGATCTTGCTATATATAGGGATGAAACAAGATATGTGAGATGCTAATTATATCGAAATTATCTACTAGATGTAGCCTTAATTTAAGGATGAATCAGGATAAAATCTCGTGTTTTAATTTTCTTTTTCTTGTTGTTGTACGATTTATTTCACTGTAATTATGCGCCAAATCCTAACGGATGACACGAAGAATCTGAGTACGTGTCCCGTGCTAAACCCATCCGGAGCTTTTCTTGCTAAGCTGGGCCTAACCTCATGGGAATTGCTGGCAACGTTTAAGTAGGCATAAGGACACTAGATTTGTCAAAAGTTTCATATGACATTTAATCCAGTACCAAAACTTTTCACGAGCTAAATTAAGCGCCCAATCGAAAAAAATAAAAAGAAAACGATTAGTTAAGTGTCCCCTACAAAAAATTCCGGCCAAAAGTGAACACTCGTCACGGTTGTGCACGCAACCACGTAAGCACACACACAAGATTGAATTGCAATTTTTTTTTTTTTTTGCGGAAGATGGAATTTGGTATATTAGTTTGGTTGATTATGCAAGCTGTTGCCAATATCATTATTGGCTAATAATGGAGAGAGAGAGAGAGAGAGAGAGAGAGGTTTTGTGTGTCGGAAACAAGAGGTGGTGGTTAATTCGTTTCCTGGGAAGCGCCGGGTCTTATGCCTGCGACCCCGCTGTCAACGTTGTTGGTTCTTTGCCTTCCTTAACCGCCTCCTCCTCTCTTTCCCCATTTGCTCCTCCCATGCATACCTTCTCACTCACTCTCTCTCTCTCTCTCTCTCTCTCTCTCTCTCTCTCTCTAGTGAACGTGGACAAAAATTTCTCATGACCATTTTGCCCTTCGCAATTTCTCATTATCGGCTACTCCCTCCCTACACTTGGTTTCTCCTCTTGTCATGACGACTGTGCCCAAGCAAAATTATGACAAAGAGCACCCTAAACATAGTCATAAAAAATGTCTATTGACCATGTTTCGAATTCGATGGAAAATAATAAATAAGATGAAGTTGGGTCTTTATTATTATTATTATTATTTTTTTTGCATTCTCTTCCTGCCTCTCTCGGCAACAACCCGACGCTTCTACTATTACTCGGTCCGGATACCATAGTAGGACCGCCACACCTGAAGGAGATGAATCTGAACATCCGGTCATCGTGAAAAACCAAATTGTACATTCACTCATTTTTGACAATTTTTTCCTCTTTAAATTTAGCTTATTGTTAATGCAAAGTTAACTCGGTGTCCCTAGCATTTAGCGCCATTAGCAAGATACCAATCTCAAAAAGGACAGGAATAAACGCTCCACAAAAGTTCATCTCTCTCTCTCTCTCTCTCTCTCTCTCTCTCTCTCTCTCTCTCTCTCTCTCTCTCTCTCTCTCTCTCTCTCTTAAGGGATCGTTGCATGTGTACGTAGCAACCGACTTAGATACAACCAAACCGAGATGTCCAATTTCGTCAATTTGCCAAAGGTCGTGCTAATAAAACTCAAAACCCTTTTAGAATATTCTGTACGGGAGTACAGTTTGGCCAGCTTCTTTTACGTGCGCACATGCCAACTTAGCAAATGGAACTTGCGACCCTTTATATAAATAGCCCAGTTGCCTGAACACCATCTCTCCAAGCTCTCTCCCACCGCGCCCTGCATTTTTGCAGGGCAAACGTAAGACGATCGACCCATCCCCCTCCTCGCTTTCCCCAATTTTTCCCATATGGAAAGCAAGCCGAACACCATCGTAGCCTCCGCCGCTGCCCCTGCTCCCGCCCCGTGCAATGCCATCGTCGTCAGAGACGAGATGAAACCGCCGCCGGCGCCGATCAAGAAGAAGCGTGGGGCGATGCACCTCCTGCGGGCAGCGCTGTTCATGATACGCCGCGGGTCGGGCAAAAAGTCGAAGACGTCCCTCCAAATCGAGGTGGGCGCCAACGGCATGCTGAACAAGGTCGTGGGCTCGATGCGTCCCCTGCACATGCAGAGCCACGACTCCCCGCTCCACGAGGCCGCTGCTGCCGCGCCCTCGCCGGTGCTCGCCCTCCCCTCCCCGGGCGAGCACTTTGTGGACGTGCTCCCGGCTTCCCCCATGTCGGCGATGTCTAGGCCCTACTCGCCTTCCCACTCGTCCACCTCGGGGAGCACGAGCCGGTACGCCTCCGCAGTCAATCTGCACGAGCTCGTCGAGGGGGACTCCGACGACGAGGACGAGGACGAGGACGACGGCGTCTACGGCGCGAACGGCGGTGACGACTTGATCGACGCCAAGGCTGAGGAGTTCATTGCGCAGTTTTACCAGCAGATGAGGGCGCAGAACTACAACGAGATGATTCGTCGGCGCGGCAAGGGTCACGCTCCTTGATAATCTGTGTCGGTACAGACAACAGCAAATGCTGCCATGCATGCACGTAATAATTAGGGTTTCCTAAAAAGCCAAAAGAAAGAGAAATGACGATCTTAGTTCCCATCTGGAAATTTATACAAAGAGGAGACGATGGTATCTACTTATATTATATATTGTTACGTTGGTGCTTGGTTTTAATTTTTCTTTTTTTGGCAATTTTAGGACGTTAAATTAAGGGAGAAGCACATGAAAATTGTTCAGAATCAGGAGAAGAGTCGACGTTGTCTTTCTTCTTTTTTTTTCCCCCTGCTTCTTCTATAAGTCTTTGGACTTCTTTCGTTGCAATTGTAGTTATTCATTGACAACGCTCTCTATCTCCTGATTATGAGAAAAATGTCGTCTCTACATCCTAATTACCGCAAGCGTCGTTCTTCAGATCTATCTCCATGGCATACCCTTTATTTTCTTCTCTCGATGATTAAATTTCAAGTGTAATTTGGGCCAAATCCGAACACTGTATGTGCGGTTAATTTGGAATGTTAGAATATTTAAATTATTTTAATACTTGCTAAGCTAATGATGAGCCCAGTCGGCGAAGCAAAGCAATACACAGAACCAAGCAGACCTTCCTTCTCAGTATGCCATTTGTAGGAGAAACGACAAGCTTTAGCAGAAAAGAGTTGAAGAAGTTCTTTGTTGTCGATTGCAGCTTTTCATCGTTTATCTGCATTAGAAACATTTGGGATGAAAAATTTTCTGGGTTAATTATGAATGCGACGGCTTTAACTTGCTTGCTTATCGAATTTAAATAACATAGGGTTCAAAAAAATTAGTTTGTGGAAAAATGTTGGAGGCTACGTACGGTCATATAGACAAGTGAATTAAAAGTGGGGCAAGAATCTGGGAATTCCAGATGTGTCAACTACGTCACTTCCATTCTATAAGGTCTTAGTATACACTTGAATAACTGCTTTGAATGATCCTGATGAAAGTCGTACATATGATGAGATTTTATCGCCTACCGAAGGTGCGTGATGCAATTGCCACAAAATAAAATTCAATCCATTTCTTAAAAGCACGAGTCAACATTTACAATCATCTATTTCATTTCTCTCAAATAACTAAATTGACAAAAAGAGAAAAAGAAAGAATAAATAGTTCTTGGGTTGTGTGGTGTTTCATAATATCGATTTTGCTTTGTGCTATGTACAATTCTATGGGCCGGGCCGGGCCGGGCCGGCGGCGCATTGATGAGCTGATCGCTGATAATTTTAATCTGACGGCCGAAAAAAACCTGTGATCAATCAACGATCAAACCCCGCATCACCTCACGCTCAGCGCATGATAGCTCTATCCCTTGTTCAAATGCTATCCTCCTCCGTGGATGCGCTCTACACACCTCCTCCATCCCCCCCGAATCCACCGTGCTTGTTCTTCGTCGCTCTCCGAAAAAAGAATTGCGCGAAAATGGAGTGTTTCGAGATCCTACAAGCTCCCATCTTCTCTTGCTTGACTCGCTCTTTCCTCGTTCAGTAGGTGAGTAGTTTCGTTCGGTTTTTCCGAGACGTTGTACGCTGATTTCATTTTAAGTATTGATCAAATGATTCTGAGTGATGAGCTGGTTTGATTGTGCACTGAGAAGTGTTTGCTAATGTATCCTGGCGTTATAGTTTGATTGACTTTGGCCCATTGTGTTGATTTAGTTGGATTCTGGGCTATCGGAGCTGTGGATTGAACTTCAGTGGAATCAATTAGGAATAATCAGTGCTTCTTTGTTGAACAGTCTTGTAAGATGATTCAGATGTGCACTGGAAGTTGGGTTTTGAGATGGCATTGATACCGGAGCGAAGTTGTGTAGCTGAATTCACATTGGGGCACGTTGGACCAAATTATGCGTTCAATTATAATTAATTTATTGATTAGAATGTAGTTCAGATACAATTAATGCAGGCAAGATAGTCGTTTACGAGGAAAATCCATTCGGCTAACATAAGATTTTGTTTTATACCATTTTAAAGTTCACCGCAAGATGAGAATATGGTGGTTATGTTCTGGACAGGCTTTCTTTACTTCAGACGTGAAATTTCATGCAAAATGAAGTGCTCAAAATGTAGTATTTAGGTGTTGTGGCACTTGTTTTCTCTGTTCAGACTGGGGTTATGTGATGTCAGCATTAGCATCAACCCAGATGGATCCTGAGAATACTGTGGGATATTCTGTATGGTAAGTCTTAATTCAATAGCAATGTATTCGTGGTGATGGGAGGTAACTGCAGTTAACGTTGTGTGGAGACAGTGGAGTCAGTTCCCTTAGTTAACTTCGTTCCTTCAGTTTCCTCACGAAATGACTAAAGTCATGTTAAAAGCCAATTGCAAGTCATCCAGAGTTTTCCTCCATTTATTTTTGGGACGTGTATGCGCTCTTGCAAGATTTCCTGTAGAGACTGTATCACAGTAACAGGTGTATTAATGTAATGGGTCACTGCTGTTAACATCTTCTGTTTCATGTTAGTGAGTGGTTTATGTCCATGTCATATTCATAGTATCACCATCTTCAAAGGTTTCCATGTCATATTCATAGTATCACCATCTTCAAAGGTTTTCTTGCAGGTGTGCTCCAGCACTGATTTATATATGGTGCAATGATGTCTGAATTAACAAGTGTGATGAAGGAAACTTCTGAAAATAATACTGATTCATCCCCAAATGATTTTGGTACCATAGAAGAATCGCCTGAGGAAACCATATTGTCACAGCAAACTTCAATTAATCTCGTCCCATTTATTGGCCAGAGATTTGTTTCGCAAGATGCTGCATATGAGTTTTATTGCAGCTTTGCAAAGCAGTGTGGCTTTTCAATTAGACGGCATCGAACTCGAGGGAAAGATGGGGTGGGGAGGGGGATTACCAGAAGGGATTTCACCTGTCACCGTGGTGGCTATCCACAGATAAAGCCTTCCGATGATGGAAAGCTGCAAAGAAATCGAAAGTCATCTCGTTGCGGATGTCAAGCATTCATGCGAATTGTTAAAAGGGCTGATTTTGATGCGCCTGAATGGCGCATTACTGGTTTCAGCAACATCCACAATCACGAACTTTCAAAATCAAATGATGTGCAGCTGCTTCCTGCTTACTGCACTATGTCTGCGGATGACAAGAGCCGCATTTGCATGTATGCGAAAGCTGGGATGTCAGTGCGACAAATGTTAAGATTAATGGAGCTGGAGAAGGGTGTCAAGCTTGGTTGTTTACCTTTCACGGAAATAGATGTCAGGAACTTGTTGCAATCTTTTAGACGTGTGGATCGTGATAATGATGCTATAGACCTTCTCAAAATGTGCAAGGACAAGAAAGATAGAGATCCCAACTTCAAATACAACTTCCAGCTAGATGCAAATAATAGATTGGAATGTCTTGCATGGTCTTATGCTTCTTCAATTAGAGCCTATGAGGCTTTCGGAGATGCGGCAGTATTTGACACTACTCACCGTTTAGAAGCCTATGATATGATTTTAGGAATTTGGGTTGGAGTTGATAATCATGGAATGAATTGTTTCTTTGGTTGTGTACTTCTTCGGGATGAGAATGTGCAGTCTTTTTCATGGGCACTGAAGGTAGGTACTTATCTCTAGAAGAGCTATACCATTGTGGACCATTTGTGTCAGTGTTCTGTTGAATGCATGCTAGAATCTGATATCATTTTTTGGCTGTTGCTGTACATTAAGATTGCGGTCTGGCCAAATGGCTGAACTTCAGGTTAGTTGAATTGCTTTCCATGTTGACCAGCAAAATTAGAGGCACACATATTTTCTTAACTTGCTACTGGGAGGAGTAAGAGTACATATTTTTCCTTAATTGGGAGTTCATCTCTCTCTCTCTCTCTCTCTCTCTCTCTCTCTCTCTCTCTGCATTGTCTAAATTCATGCTGGAGAATAACTTTTTTCAGTTATTGTAGCTAGAGAATCCTAGCCTAACGAGTTATAACAACCTAAATTGGTACTGCTTCTAGATGACAAAGGACTCGGTAGATCTACTCTCCCAACCAACGCTCTCAAGATATGGCCATGTTCCTAGCATCTTGATATGACACAACAGTTTTCTGACTCTAATACGTGCAATAACTTATTTTTCTAGTTTTCATGGTTATCTCATTTTTAGCTTGACACCTTAAATGCAACAGACGTTCTTGGGTTTCATGAATGGAAAGGCTCCAGGAACCATTTTGACTGACCAGAACATGTGGCTGAAAGAAGCAGTTGCAGATCAGATGCCAAGGACAAAACAAGCTTTTTGCATCTGGCATATCGTTGCGAAGTTCTCTGATTGGTTTTCAGCGCTTCTTGGGCCACGATATGACAAATGGAAGGCATACTTTTATCAACTCTATCATTTGCATAGTGAGGAAGATTTTGAAGAAGGATGGAGGGAGATGGTCCGCATGTATGGGCTAAATGGAAATAAGCATATCAATAGTTTGTACATGTTGCGTATGTTTTGGGCCCTTCCATATTTGAGATCTTATTTTTTCGCTGGAATGACCAGTACTATCCAATCTGAGGCAGTCAGTGCTTACATCCAGAGGATTTTATGTGCTCAAACAAATCTTGATAATTTAGTGGAGCAGGTGAGTTGCAGTAGCCTCTTTATATCCTCCATATTATAGAAGAACTTATAGTTAAGCCTATCCTCATCCTGATGTTTTATCTCTCATTACAGGTTGCTGCTATAGTTGAACTAAAGGACGAAGCAGGAGGAAACCAAAAGTTGCAACAAAAAATCCGCAAAGTCACCCTCAAAACTGGATCTCCAATTGAATCTCATGCTGCTTCTGTTCTAACGCCATATGCATTTACCAAACTACAAGAGGAACTTGTACTGGCGCCACAATATGCCTCTCTAATGTTAGATGAAAATTATTTCATTGTGAGACACCACACGCAGATGGAGGGAGGATGCAAAGTACTCTGGATCCCTCAAGATGAATTCATCAGCTGCAGCTGTCACCAGTTTGAATTTTCAGGTATCCTTTGTCGACACATTCTCCGGGTTCTGTCAAACAACAACTGTTTTCACATTCCCGACCGGTATTTGCCTCTCCGCTGGTGTGGTGCAAAAAGTAGTGTGAGGACATCTAGGGAGTATAGCGGAAAAGTACAGCTGTTGCAGTCTATGGTTTCATCACTAATTTCAGAATCTGTCGAGTCTGAAGTGTGCTTAGACGTTGCCTGTGACCAAATAGGTGCGGCGATTTCCCGTATCAAAGAAGTTTCAGGGCATCCCCACGAAACCGATGAAATTGGCTATAATAGTCCACCAGAGTCGTCGATTCTTCCAGAGGTCGAAGAGTCTGATAGTATAGTTCACGGTTTTGCAGTCGGGAACCCTCACGAGTCTATTGCCGCTGGAAAAATGAAAGAGAGAAGAACAAGAGACGGTGTGGATCTCTATAGCAAAAGGAGACGTTGTTCCGTGCCTTGCTGTGGGCAGTTGGGACACGATACAGCTGAGTGCCCAATGATGCAGGGCGATGATTTGAATGGAGATGGGCTTGGTTTCCTATAGCTAACGGAGATATCATTGACTACTCTTCTGCGGCGATTCAAATTTTGTACGCACGTACCTACTCTTGTCCTGAGGCTGAATCATCATGATTTTGCAGGGACATCTCTTTTGGTTGACTCTCTTACTTGTAAATTGAGTTACTCGATAGATGATCGATACTAACAAGCATTTTTCAGTTGGTAGATGATGCTTTTAGTTGGATTATGTTTTAGGTTGTAGTATATGTACGAGTCGAACTGATTACATCACGAAAGATGATTATGTAGAATCAAATAATATATAGGTCTTTTCTTCAATCTCATACTGCTTTCCGAAGTGACCTTTCCTGAACAAACAGAGACTAGTCATTTTCTCTGCAGAAGCTTAAGGCCGCGTGACAATATTTATGGGATAGAATTTCTGCTTAAGAGAATTTCTGCTTTCAAAGTGCTTTTGAAGCGGAATTCGTTTGATAATGTAGTTTCTAGAGCAAAAATTTGTTTGGTCACATAATTTTACTTTTCTACTTTTAAAGTATTTTTTTTACTCTAAAAATAGTTCTGCAGTTACTTGAAGTTCTCTTCAGAAATAGAAAAATAACTTATGACCCGAAATTGATTTTTAAAGTAAAAATGTTACCATACGTGCCTAGTCTCCAAAGCGACGAAAGTGAAGGAAAAAATGATTAGTTCGAAATATGCAGGCTACAATCGGGTGCACACAGTAAGTTTGAAATATACAGGCTACAATCGGGTGGACACAGACTTCCACATGTTCATAACTTTTTTAAAGCCAAGGCGACTCCGACCCCACGGAGGACCTCCGCGCTCAGCTACGTTGTCTCCACCCTAGCTCCGACACTACCGGAGTGCTGACGTGCAACGCATCGGAAATCCCTATTTCACGATCAGACTCGGCCCATGCAAAAATTTGTGCGTGCCACCAGGGAAGGGCAACAAGAAGCCTGTCTTCGATGCGGCGATATTGATAAGCACGGAAACAAAAGCACTTTTAACCTTTCGACTCGAGTTCAACTCGAGGTTGATACTGAAAGTCGACGCTCTCTGATGAATGCGTGGAGGGAGTCGCATACGCATGATTCCGAAATATTTACTTGTTGGGGCTTTTGCCGAAACAGGCAGGGCATTTCCTGTACTCTCCCAAGCGGCAACTAACAGAACGAAGATCCAAAAGGCGATTTTCCATTTCAAATGTGGGTAGGGAATTAAAACGAAAAGCATCTAGCCTTGGGATGAAACTTCATAACCTGAAAAATAGGAATTACAATATCTGGACTACATGACCCAACAATTAGAATTTCAACATCCATGGCTATGTGTTCAAAATTCAGCATGTTTAAACATGAGGCAAGCTGTTTGGTGAAATAGAATACAACGTTAGCTGCTCTTCTGGGTTATTTGCGGTGCATTCATACCATACTCACAAACTGATATTCGTCACTCCGAATGATATATACCTTTCGGCCGGGAGGTGGGGGAGGGGGAGGGATGCACAACAAAACCTTTCTCAATTACAAAGTCATACTCGAGCATTGTTTACACTATAGTCTGACATATAAGCGTTTCATATGGAGGAAACCGGCAACACAACCCCAAAACAGAATCTCAAGCATTACAAACACCAAAGTACCCCACTTCTTTGAATGAAATGCAGCCTCCAGTAATCTCTCGGCGATATCAACCTGCAGTATATATACGGCTTCAAGTTATTCTTCACTAAGGAACCTCCCCCACACGATCAACCGTAATATTTCAGCATTCAGCAGATGCAAGCTGAGATTTAGTTAAATAATAAACTGCACCCATCTTGTTTGGCAGACTATTGTTGCTCAAGTGTTCAGCTAACTCTTTACACAGACGGACAATGTCACTTCCCATATAACTTCTCATAACATAAGCTTGTCACGAGATATTAATGTATAAACGGAAGCCTTACTTTTTCTCTTTCAGTTTTGGGTTGAGGCACTAATTCCAGACTAAGTTCTTCCCTGTCCGTGTTAATCTTGAAATTCCATAAAATATTAATAACCCACTCCCAATTTCTTCTGTAAATGGAAATGTGGACAGGAAAAATAAAATGGTGCGAGCAGATAAAGAAGAAAACCTACCAAGTTGTTTTCAGGAGAGCGCCAATAGAAACCTTGCATGGCTGCAGGGAAAAGCTCACAAGCTCCCAAGGCGTAAATGATGAGAGCATTCATTCCCATCCACTGAAGAAACACCGTCAGCATTCTCCAGTGCTTCACATCAACCTGCACCGAGTATTTAATGACCAATTCCTGAGAAAGAATTCTTCAACCTTATAACTCATGCTATTACGTGTACACAAGGCAAGACATTTACCCAAATTGGAGGTGGCAAATGACTCTTACATTTAGCTCATGTTTCATTTTTCCTTAATAGGATACTCCTATTTCAAGATCTATTCATGAATTAAAAAACATTTTCATGGTTTAAACATTGACCACTATGCTTCTGTTCTTTGTGCAAATTTTTCTACCACCCATGCAGGACAATAGAACAGAAGGAGAGGGAGATAGCCCCCTGTGTCTGGAAAGAAGAGGGAGAGAGGAAGAAGTGGGATCAAGTCAGTCACTTGAACATTAGGGACCAATGAAGAATCCATATAAAGATTAGTTTACCAGGTAAAACACCAATGTTAACAGCAAGCCAGATACTCCAGCTGTGATGCACATATAGCTAACTGTATATAGCGGTTTACAAAGAGGAATACCTGTTATAGCAAAAAGCCACAGCTTAGACAAAGTGAGTATTTTCTCGTATAAACCGAGTTAAAAAACATACCTAGGAGCTCCAAAACATATCCTGACATCAGAAGGGGTAAGGAAAACATGGACCAGAAAAGTATCCTCTGCCCATTGCTCTGGAGCAAAGACACAATACGATAGTCACCACTTAACCAAAACATCTACTTGCTTAACAAGTTCCAACACGAAAGGAGGGAGGAGGGAAAGGAAGGATACGTTACAGTATAATTATCAAACAATAGAAAGAAACATCATACCTTGACATGAACAAGAATGTGTCCATACTGCAAACCCATGAAACATGTAACAGCGGCCATCAAAGAGCTGGAGATCCACTTATTAGGACCGTGTGGCTATTGAATGTATAAGAAACTAAATCTTAATTATCCCAACATGAGTTTGTACATCAACCTTAAAACACCCTCTGGGTCAAATGGAGCAAGGCACCAACCAGGTGAACTTGGTGGTAAGGGCCCATAGTCGGGAGAATTGACACTACATTCCTGTTGACAACAAGAGACATCGCATATAAGACAATGTCTGGGAAGGTGATTAGGAAGCATTAGGGAAGAGATATGACAATTTTTCAGAGCTAGCTAAAACCTTCGATCTTCTGTAGACAGGATGCTGGTAAAGATGACTCTCTCCAAGAAGATATCGATCAACAAAGCCCACGGAATTGCATGGAGGTTCAAGACTGCCCCTAGTTTTGCAGTAAACCTGTCAGATATGGGGATAAAATATTACATTGCAATAATTCAACATGAAACTATAATCAGGCACGTTCTCCAATCAAAGATCTAGACATAATCACGTAAAAACAGAAACTGTATTTTGATTTAATTAATATCTCATCTATAATCCTAATTAACCCACCGATCTGAAACTCATATAATCATCAAGCAAACCTCACTTCTTAGAGAGAAGAGAACTACCTTCTGAGCTGAATTAGGCCACATACCGCAATAACTAACTTTGTCCAACTATCACCCACCCTTTTGTTCAAAAGTGATAAACTAGGCACAAAGGACCAGAATTACATGATCACTTAGCCTGACATTATGCTTACACTTGTGCTTTTAGTGCATAAACCAACATCCTAGATTAAGAAAAAGAAGCAGGAAATGCAGGCAAAAAACTTACTTTTTGGGCTCATTTCATCTGGAATTATTAGCAGAATCATGGTCAATTCGGATGAATACAGCTTCCACACTGGAGAATTATGAAGAAGCTAGGACACAGTGAATGGTTGACAAACTTGAGAAACATATGAATGTTCACACTCCCCTTCATTATTATCAATAGAAGATTAAGTCACGGCATATGATTTAGTACCCCTAGACATACTCCATAAATTCCTTGTCGACTAATTTCCAACATATAACCTAAGAGATGAGATGTGGCTGCCCAAAACATGTCGAGGCAAGTACTTCCACAATCCAATTTCAAAACCAACACATGATGCATGAGGAATAGGCTAAAAATCAGGTGAGGGACAGAATAGCAAACACATGAACAACTTTAAACAGGAAATACCAACAATTATAGTCACAAGAACTCACCTTTTGCAGGCCGGATTGATTGCTAGAGAAGCTCATTCTGACAGCTTGATACTCCCAATCTGGAACATAAAGCCCATAAACCATGCACATGTAAAGTGCACATAGCGAAATAGCCATTATCCTGCACATCATATCAAGAGCTCATATGGTAACAACAGGGACCAATTCCGATCAGTATACTCAAATCTCAACTTCATTCCCCATTTCTTTTCTTTTTTATTCCAATTCTCATACTTCCCTTTCTTTAGCAGAAATCTTCATGTCAACTCAGTAGATCGAATAATAAATCAAAAAATGGGTTGTTCTTCGTGCAACTGAGTATGAATTATTAATAACACACATGGTTGTTCCTACAAGGTAAAAAAACACTCTAAATGAGTAAGCATGAGCATACATGGTGGTGATTTTTGGCTTTTATATTTTTTTCTTTGGGGAGGGGGGGGATGGATGGGGACGGAAGGGGATCGAGGGGGGAAGGGAGGGAGCCTCGATAAACATCAACACCACCTACGACATGAGTGTATGCATGCAACACTATCAATATGAAGCACGAGATGCAAACTTCCCATCAAACGAAAATGCTTTAAGGTTGTGGCATGCTTAACTGACAAGCTTGTCATACTTCTTTTAGTTATCCTTTGTGATGATTAATTTGAAAGCTAGGTGATTAAGGCTGCAAGTAGCTACATCAATGGTACATTCCATGAGGAGAAATGGAGTTAGTCTCCAACTGGATCTAGAAACCAATTTCCATGGTATATAAAAGCTCCATGACATATGAAGAAAGATTGTCTCCTATATCTTACAAAGATAAAAGGCGCATCATAAAACCCAGAGATGCCCAAATTCACTAACTATATGTATTGCACTTAGCACTCCTGTCAATTAAGGAAACACTAGAGATGCATATTCCAAGCTCCCAATTTTGCTCCAATCCACCCTTCTTCTTTAGGTACCCAGGATGACATTTTCTCAAACTCCGGATAGTTAATAGATTTCTAACCTCTCATCCTGATTACAGTCTGATAAGTGTAGTGTGAAAAATCTAAAAGCCACAAATTTTCTATGCTTTGGTGAAATCTTGCATAAACACAGAATATGGACAGTTTCAATATTCCCCGCCCCCCTTTTCCATTTTCAAAGGAACAAGCAGCAACTGATGGAGAACAATGGTAGCCACAGCTATAGTAAAGATCCAAAAGATTGAACTAACCATTGAATATAGTATTTCCGTACAAAGGCCAGTGTCGAGTCAACCAAGATGTTTCTAACAAGCCAAATCTCTGAGATTGAAGCCAAGAAGTATCCAATTGATATCCTCTGCAGATGCAAAAATCACGATGGAGACATTATTCAGCTCAAAGATTGATTCAGAAAGCTAAATTGCTACAGACATAGATAAGATGCTACAACCACTTATCCCAAGTTGAAATCCTAACAATTGCATCAAAAACTCTAGCAGGCATGACATAAAAGTATAACTCGAGCCAATGATTCAATATTGTTGCCACTGCAAATAAAACCAACTAAAATCAGTCATTGGATAGGGGAAACATGATAATGCGTTCAAAAGATATGATTAAAGTGGGAACTGGAATTAAATTAGACTGAGATTGCAATTAATGTTCTTAAGGTAACACATTCAATGTGTTCACAGTGATGAAAGAACTCCCTATCATCTTTAAATAACATGATACTGCATTTTAACTTTGAACTTTAACACCCATCACAGAAAAAAATATTCAACCAGAGAAGATCAAGGCATGCAACAATTGAACATAAGTCAGAAGTGCTACCTGTAACACTCCTAGCCAACGAATCTTGCCCACATCAACTCCATATGTCAACTGATTGCGCCCATGGAAGTAGCCGCCTAATATGCCAGAAACATCAAGCAGTCTTCAGTTACCACAGCAAGCATAATGTGCAAAAGCAGTACAAAATATGGCACATGACTAGGGAATTTTTACCTTGCAGTAACAAACCCAAAAGAAAGAGTTTAACGGTTCTTGTTATGACTTTCCTTGTGGCCAATGATTTGCTAGATATTTTCTGCAGAGGCGCACAATATAACTGGCAGTGCTTAGTAAATTTTTTAGGAGGACAACTTGTAGAATCTGAAAAATGGGAGTTTGCTATGGGTTGGCATCTAAAATTTAAGGGTCCAACTCAAGATGCAATTGATTACTTTTCGTAGAGACAAGCTGTAGAACTCTTTCCCCATTTCAGTATGCACTTTAGACTACATTATATCCTCATAAATTGTCCTCATGAGTCTGAATTCTACACTTCATGCAGTCAATTACTTATAATATGACTACATATCCATGCTTTTAGTGTCCCAAAATAGATTGCATCAATACATTATATACTCAGTCTATGTTGGTTTGAACAACTAAGAGAACCTTTTCACTTTTATGACATTATTTCAAATAGTTGAAAGCCACTTCGATTTGCTTCACAATTCATATACATCATCCAGTAAAACTGATGTGCGTGATCAAAATATTTCTCCTTAGCTAGGATCCTCTTGGACTTTCATATTCGAAAAGCGTTCATACCTTAAAAACTAGACCAACAGATACGCCCACTCCAAAGAGGAAGAATGGCATCACAAAATCTGCGAGTGTTACACCAAACCAAGGTGAGTGATTGATTGCCGGGAAAGCCCCTCCAGCATCATCAACTAATATCATCAACTGCAAGATGCGAAACATGAAGGATGATTACGATCAGAAAACAAAATGTATGAGCGACCTTGCCAACCTAAAAGTGCAAACGCCAGTACAGTAGTGACGCGATCAAATACTCGCCTCGAGCTGAAAAGCTAGAACGAGCAAAAGATACTGTGAGCTCGATGGCCGGAGGACCAGCACTTTCACGAACTGAATTCAACTCAAGCCACCGCCTGGGTTAATTTTATCTATTCACAGGTCCAATCAATTTGCTGACACGATTATAAGCACATGCATTATATCCGCTAAAGGAAATGGATATAACTTCCGAAAACACACAGTCTGGTGATGCAACAGCTGCATAGTGCTACTAGATAACAGAATCGCGATGGCTATAAACCGCTAATTCAGCTGAAGCATGACTGAAGAGTGAAAAACCGCTCAAGCATAACCTAAGTGAGCCCTTCAAACACTCCGATCAGCAAAATCGGAAGCGAGCGAAGCGACGGAAGAGGTCGCGTTCTCCATAAACAAGATGGAAAGGTTAGAGAAGCGTACGGCGACGGTGAGGCCGCGGAAGACGTCGAGAGAAGCGAGCCGCTGATTGGAAGAAGAGGACCGAGTGTTACGCCCGTCGCCGGCCGACGTCGATGGCGTGATCTCTGGCTCGGCTTCATCGCGAGGCTCTCGCTGCGGAAGGGAAGGCGAAGAGGGATGGTGGAGAAGAGGCGTTCGGTGTTGGTGCTCGGAGTCTGCTGCTCCTTCCGCGACGTCGATCAGAGTTGACATCCCCCCCCCCCCTCTCTCTCTCTCTCTGCTCTCGCCGGTCTTTGGTCTGAACCGTGTCCAAAGAAGTTGTAATTCTTTTTTCTAACAAAGAACCGTAATCTGACCAAGAAAATTAAATGTGTCCAAAAATCCAATTATTTCGCGAAAAATTTATTATTTAAAAAAAATTAAAAATAATGACTTGTATCATTTAAAATAATTAATTAATAAAAAATATTTTTATTATCTATAATAATTTATAACTATGTAATTTTATAAAAATAAAATATTATTCGTTCATTCGATTTTATGTAAAGCATAAACGATCATTTTTAAAAATATTTTTTTTAAAATTATTTATTTTCGCTCAACAAATCAAACACTTTTCATGAGATACATATTGCCATTGGCTTCACATCAACGGCTCTGGCTTCGAACTATTAATTGGCATTGATAGGGAGCTTGAAATTCAAGTGCCCGATGTCGTGTTGCAACGTCACAAATTTTGACCGATTGTTTGCACTATATGCATACATCAAAATTCTACTCTCATTTAATTGGTAAAAATACTTAAAATAATCATAAATTTATTGCATAGGTATCAATTCATTCTTAAACTTTTTAAATGAATCGATTTAGTTTAAAATTTTTCACATTTGCACCAATTTAGGACAAAAATTACTGACATGGATGACATCCATCCTACTGAATATTTTTATTCAATTTTTATATATCTTTTGGAATTATTATTTTTTCTTTCATTTCTTTTTTTTTTTTCTTATATCCCTTCACCGATCACCGGCCTTTGTGATAGCCCGAGGAGGACACCATTAGCCAAAGAGGGTGAGGGCTAAACGAGACCACCCCATGCTAGATCCGACTTACAAGCCTCTAGCAACGGCGTCTCGACCCTCGCCCTCGTTGGCGGCTAGTGCCCTTCGCCAGCCATCACGGAGGCTGGCAATTGGTGGAGGTAAATAAGGAAAAAAAAAAGTAAAAAGAGGAAGGAGAGAATAAAAAATAGATAAAAACATCCACGTCAACGTCGGTCATGTTACATAAAATGATCGGTATCTATGAGAGCAATTTCGATTTAAATTGGCCGGATGAACTTAATTTGTACTAATATGAAAGATTTATAATTGAATTGATCAAATTGAAAAGCCTAAAACTAAACCAACGCCAATGCGATAATAAATTTAGGATTTTTCAGTGCTTTTCCCCTGTTCATCGAGTGCATGCGCCGGCTCGCTTAATAACTTTTCTTAAAGCCTTATTTAGATTCAGCGCCTTTGTGCAAATACAGGACTTTTCAGGGAAATTATTATTACATTCTCATCTCCATCACAATCACAAGGGAGACCCAAAATAAAATTTAAAAAAAAAATTAAAAAGGGAAGGAAGATCAATCGTTAGCTAGGTACACCAAACTACCTCAGTTAGTGTCAACTATCAGCACAGCTCTAAATCCTACATCTCCAGCCCGAGAATGAATCAACAAAGCTCATGCCAGCGCTTCAAATCCTAAGCCCTTTTCCCCGCTGACCGAGTTTATTGCAGATAACGGCTAGGAAACCGAACAAGGCGCCGAAGATCCACATCAGGCACGAGAATGCTGCGCACGCCCAGTCCCGGAAGTTGTTCTTCGGAACGTGACCTCTGTCCGAAATTAGCAACGCCCGGTAGACGGCTTCGGCCAGAGAGTAGGCCGTGATGGGGTCTGCTTCCTCCGCGAGAAAGCCGTACTCCGTGAGGCACACGATGTCGTAGACTCCGCTCGCCTCCGATATGCCAAGGCATTCGCATACCTTGAGACGGGCCTCGATCCTCTCCTCGGTCGTCAACAAATCGCCGTGCGTCAGGATCAAGAGGGGGCTCTCATCTGCAACCACAGGAGGCGTCCACAAAATTGACCCACGAATCGCAAAATGTCCTGAAACAATCTGAGAAAACAGGGCGAGTGAAGCTAAAGGACTCACTGCATTTTCTCAAAGCAGGAGCTGAGAACAGCTCTTTCGTCGCTCTCAACGGCTTGAGATCCCCGGCTTTCATCGCTTTGCAGACCTCGGCTATGTTAACGACCACCACGACGCAGTTCACTCTCCTCCTCACGAACTTGGAAGAAGACCTCGACGGGCAGAAGTCAGATTCGTCCTCTGAGAAAGCTCGATCCCCTGGCCTTGAGCAGAGCTGGTTGTGGTGAACGCCTTGGCCCATCCAGTCGGACAGCTCCTCCAAGGCCTCATCGACGCGGCCGTAGTCGAAGCCTCTCGAGTCGTAGACGCAGAAGCCGCTCCGCATCGACCTCACCACGTTGTGTTCTTCAAGATACATCGTCGTGTAGTCGGAAGATTTCCCTGCAGAGACACGGAAAAATCGCACGCTTACATTCTCTTCCCCCGAGAAATCCTCTTGAAATGTGACGATCTTCTATGAAATCCTCTTAATATAAAAAATTAAGCATGTGTGCGGCGTCCTCACCACACGAAGTCTGAGCGAACGGGATAAGCCCGGCCCGGCCCAACACGCTGTACATGAGATTGACGAGCGAGCTCTTGCCGGAGCCGGCGAACCCCGCCAGGAGCACCGTGTTGGTGGCCGGGATGTCCATCTCCTCCTTGCTCAGCCCCCCCGTCGGCACCCAAAAGTCGCCGGCCCGGTACACGAACAGCTTCTGCCTCACCTCGTCGAGCCCCTCCGGCGCCACCAGCGCCAGCCGCTCCATCTCCCTCAGCACCCTCACCCTCGGGCTCAGCCCGCTCGCGACGCTCGCCGCCGCATCCGGCCGTCCGGCGATCATCTCGCACTCCTCGTACCCCGCCGCCGACCGCCACCAGAGGTAGGCGGCATCGCCGTCGTCGTCGGTGGAGGATGAAATCCGGCTTTTCATTTGAGGGGGTTCCTGGAGCATCTCACTGTTCTGGCGACGGGGGTGGCACGAGATTAAAAGGGGGAGATGGACGGGCCCAAAATGGTCATTTCGATGCGTGCATGCAGGCCCATCTTGTTTCTTTGTCATCTCAGATTCTCATCAATGATCAGAAAAACTCCGGAAGTGGAAGGAGGAGGATGGTTCGGGGGAAGTTTCTCGAGGTTTGGATTCATTACTGAGTACGTACCGTTTCGTCTCTCCCCTTCGGGACGAAACGGGCATGTCTCGTAGACACTCGCGATGTACTTTGTATTGTGGGAAAACGCCCAGGGATATGCGAATTCAAACATAAAATAACAAATGATGAAAGTAAAATAAAAAAAAGCATGATGCACAATATACATGAAAAATCTAAAACGGAAAAAATCATAAAGAGAGAGCGTTTTACTATCTTCAATAACAAATACAAGTGTAAAATTAAATATTTAACAAGAAGAAATTAAAAAAAAAAGTAAAGGGTTTTATGACAAAAGTGAAAAGCTTGGGGGCGAAAACGAAAAAAAAGTGTAATATGCAACATATTTTTTTATAGCCTTTATAAAAAAATTCTAAAATAAAAGCGTTTGATCCAAACTATCCTTATCTTTTATTTGAAAGTCAAAATATAACACTTTGCTCATTGGTAAGAGGTTAACAAGAAAAAGATGAAGAAGAAGGGCTTAGTCGCAGGTTGCTGTGTTCGACTCCGAAGAGTTTTTCACACAGATTCCGTCGTACTGAAGGTGGAAAATTCGTGTCAACAGAGAACACTCCTGCTGCTCGACATACCGTGCATTGCGTGCAAACTTAGGACACGAAGTCCCAACGACCCTTCGTCCTAATCGAGCTTCATCCTAGGACTGCCGGTTGTTTATGGTTATTAACCGACGCTGTGTGGATTCTTCTTCTGCTGACTAGACCCCATGCTTTTCCTTGCATGATTGATACGAGAATGACCAACCACAAGAGGTTCTGGTTGCGCTGCCAAGCTGGTGTTATTGGTAAGGTGACATTACCATCATTAAATATGGATTCTAAATCTATTTTTGTCAACTCTAGTACGGTCCACTCTTTCATGTTATGTCCTCATTAATCTTCTAGCGGTTTCGTAACTAGGCCACACTCCAATTCCTATTACAGAAAAAGGGTGGGAAGTTCATAAGAAGCATTGGATGGGAACATGGTCGGAAATTCCTTAAATAAGGAACAAATTCTTCGAGGGTGAGGCTTCTCTCGAACCCTCCACTAGAAAATTGACACCTAGCAGTTGTTTGATACTGGCCAAATTAGATTAATCACATTTTTCTACCAAATTACCCTTACAATACATCCCTTATGTTGACCGGCAAATAACTCCACCACCGGAGCCATCACATGTACCGTCACTGATTCGTAGTTCAGCCGCCAAATCACCATGGCTCTCTATCTCTCGTGCACGTGGCATCGCTGTCGACGTGGCACGAAGCCATTGGACCCCACCATTGAGATATGGACGATCCTCCTCCAAACTTTCATCTTGTGTGCGAGATGCACTCCTCCATCTCTCGACTTGTGGTCCTAAAAAAAAAAAAAATTGTGGTCCTTTTTTAGATCTTATCCTCGAGCTGGTCATTGCCACCACCGGCAGCATCACCTCCACATATTGCCACCATTGTCCCGCGCTCAGCAATGACAACTAGGAACAAAGCCCCGCTCCCATTCGGGACACATGCGCGCTTAGTGGCACGACCGACACATGATCCACTTATGACCCATTTTACATTCCCTACGTATGATTAATGTTGAAATCTTGCTGGCTCGCTCGCAAGCATATGTATATATGAATTGCGCCCCCGGGCGCATCTTGCGACTACCGGGCATCTTCTCGCACGTGATCCTAATCGGGATTAAGAACGGAACGGGACACTAACACTCCACAGAAGATAAGTTACCGATGTCGTCCCATGAGCAAGAGTTTATAAAAGCTTTCCGACATGAAATTCGACGAGCACATTGTAGATCCGCCAATAGAGGAAAATGCGAGATCCGATTCAATGATGGGGGGAAAAGAAAATGTTGATTAAGGACATAGGGGTGCGTTCAAAGTCAGACGGTGGCCAACATTGCATTGATACTTACGTCTACTGCGATACAATCTGCACATCAGTGTTAAATCGTATCGGGTTTTCTTTTTTTGCGCAGAAAGAAATGGCTAGAATGGCTTCCAACGTTAGGTCTATCTCGAAACGAGAAATTACCAAAAAAGTCTTAAACTTATTATAATTGTGCCAACTTAGTCATAGATCTTCTTCTTCTTTCGCCAATTGAATCATAATTTTTTTTTTTACATTTTATCGATTGAGTTCGTCCGGCATGTTGAAATTGGCCGAAAATTGATGACATGGAGTCAACCGTTCTACATGTCGCTGATGTGAAATTTTTTATTTATTATCATTTTTTAACTTTTTCTCTTTTAATTGTTAAGGTCGGCAAGAGGCCGCCAGCTGAGGCTCGATGAAGTTGCCCAGCTATGAGTGAGGACAACAAGCCCTCGCCCCAACTCTCGGCCAACTGGCCACAATCCTCGCCCAGTGGCCGACGGGCGTCACCAGGCCTCGACCGGTGGCTTCTTGCCAACCTTAAGAATAAAAAGAGAAAAAGATAGAAAGATTAAAAAAAATCAATAGAAAAAAATAAAAATGTTCAAGTCAATGCCGATAATGTCACGTAAGACGGTCGATGTTTATATCATCAATTTTCGATCAATTTTGGCAAGCCGAATAGACTCAATTGATAAAACGTGAAAAGATTCATGACTTAATTGGTCGAAAAATTATGACTAAACTGTCACAATTGCAATAAATTTATGAATTTTTCTATAATTTTTCCTCACGAAAGTGGCTTAAGTGGACGGATTCTCAAGTAGAAATGTTGGCTTCAAGGTCGGTGTCGAAAGAATCGATCAAGTCCCGATCGGCTCCAAGTTTGCGAAATCGAAGCCCGGAGTCAAATTGATTCGGCAGATTTCTAATTCTACCCCGCCTTTTGCTCTACAATAGTTTCGAATCTCGGATCCCTCCTATGCATCGTATGCGAGCATCAAGTGCACAAATATTACCGTACAAGAGAGCGTGAACTCTAAGGTATCTGACCATGTCTAGCTTTCTCCTCCATGCACGGAACGTGCCTTCGTTTCAGTGTTTCTTGCTTAATTTGCGATGTGCGTTTCCACCATCCCAGCTCGGGGCGGTCGAGCTGACCTCATCAAACTCGTCAGGTCCTTTACTTAGAAAATAATTTGTGGTAGAGAGAAACCTAAAAAGAAAAAAAAAAACCTAAAAATGCCACCATCTTCTTCTATGCACATTTCTTTATTTTTTTTTTAAAAAAAGCCTCCGAAAAAACCTCAACTATACCTATCGTGACATATTTGCCTTAAAAAAATTTAACATAAAAGTCACAAAATTGTACACACATGACACATTTACCCAACGCCAAGACTCTGTCAATAAGCACCTACATGACTTAAGTGAAGCAAAAAAAAAAGTCATTTGATTGAACCAGGTAAATATGTTTCGACCAAAAAAAAAACTGGTAAATATGTCACATTGATACAAATTCGGGATTTTTTATGTCAGAGAACAATGTGGAAGAGAGAAATGGAGAACTTTTGTATATTTCAATGTGTCCATAAAAGAGTACGTGGAGCCTATTTATAGAATTTTTAACTGAGGTAATAAAATAAAAACAATATGAAATATAATCAATCCAGCATGTGCACAGTTAAAGAAGATATATACGTAATCATGAAAGATACGCTAAATTAACTAAAAATCGTGGCATTGCTAACACAATGAAAAGTTTAGAGCAGAAGTTTGAGGTTTTTGATGATTTTTTTTCCTTTTTTGTTCTGTAATTCTCATGGCAATTATAATATCAATGCCGTAGAAGACAAACCACCAGATATGTTGCGGTTATCATAACACATGGCCTCATGATCTCATCCTTTCTCTGTGCCTCTTCCCCTCCTTGAGAATCCTCCAGTTTCTCACGACTCTCCAAATCATCCAAAATCACTGCCCTTCTTCTTCATCATCATCATCAGAGATTTTCGTCTGTTCTCCATTGAAACGCAGCAATAATGCTTGACCAGAGAAAAGTCTCACCGCTACTCTTGTTTCTCACCTTCCTAATCTTCGGCTTCGCGACCCCATCAACCACGTCAGCAGCGACGGTGGCCGCCGACTATTCCGAAGCCTCGACAACGCCTGCACTCGCGGCAGTAGTCTCCAGAGACCAGGTTACATGCACAATGTGCGCCGCATGCGAGAACCCGTGCCAGCCCATTCCTTCGCCACCACCGCCCTCGCCGCCCCCTCCGGAAGTCGAGTGCCCGCCTCCGCCGTCTCCGTCTCCGCCTCCCGCTCTCCCGCCGCCCTCTCCTCCCCCGCCGGAAGCCGAGTGCCCGCCGCCGCCGCCGATGCCTCCGGCCTGCGGCTCGTGCGATTCGCCAGGAACCGGAAGCACTTACGCTTCCCCGCCTCCGCCAGCCACGAGCGGTGGCGGCGTTTATCCGCCGCCGTACGGCGGGTACTACCCAATGCAGCCTCCGCCGAACCCCATGGTGCCGTACTTTCCCTACTACTACTACAACCCTCCGCAGGCTTCGGTGGCATCCACCAGTTCCCTCCACTTGGAGACGAACGCCGCTGGTTTTGCCACTTCTCTGGTTTTGAGCGGGCTTCTCTACGTGCTACTGCTACGTTTCTAGCAACTGCCCACGATGGTAATTTCTTCCCTCATCGTACTCGTTCCTTAGCGCGCAAAAAAAAAAAAGCAAAAAAAAACCATATAGTCACCATGTTTCTCCTTCTCTGTTTTAGGGTTTCATTACCAATTGATGCTTCATGCGCAGTCGAGAATCTGGTCCCATCGGGGTGCAACCACCCCATTTTTAGAAGGGTAGATTAGGCATTTTCATGTGGCACAATAATGAGAATTTGCTTCCCTTTTCAGGAAAGCATCCTCTCCTTTACATGAATTATATTACGTTCACATCCCATCCTTCAAATTCTTACTTTTGCTATTCTTACTGGCCCGTTTTGTGCTCGAGTTCTTTGTTGGTGATCGATGTGGGAAGAGGGAAGGGTTCCCCATGATGCGATCGAGAGGGCTGGGCGTTCGTATTGATTAGGGTTGTTCGAGTCCCAAAACGGATCATGCATGCCATGTGCTGTTTCGATTGGTAGTGCGCATTTGAAGTTAGCGAGACCCTACAGCAGCGTCGAGCTGAAGTTTCTCCTTTTTCAAAATAAGGTAGGGTTGCACATGTCCAGAAAGCGTTCTGATCGGCCTAATTCCGGGAAAAAAAACAATTGAGGTGAAGGGTCGACATGATTTTCTTTTATTTTTGGTCAGAAAAAGATCGACATGATTCGAATCACTCGGTTCATGATGGACGTGGACAGAGTCTATATTAAAAATGACCATAACGTGTGCCAATGGGAAAATAATATTTAACCCGTGAAGGGTATTTGTCGGTTCGTGCCTTCGTTGAGTAGAGATGACAATTACGATTGAACCCTGTTCAAACACTAGTAATTTGGTACCAATCTCTCGTTTTTAACATTTTTTTTTTTGTTGTCCACGGAGCTACATTAACGTTGCTAAACATTTGGAACGGATGAGTAGGCTTATTAGTAATTGAACTTTGTGCTGTTAATTTACTAGAGCTGAAGGCGGACCTATTTGATCATGGGCACGTTTGGGTTTAATAGGCTTGAAGGCCATTTGGAACAGCTTGAGAAAGGATATTTGGGGTGCATTTGTTTCACGAAAAGGGAATACTCAAGATTCAAAAAAAAAATATAAAAAATTAATTGCTTACATAGTCTATGAAAATGAATGAATCAAAAATCCTTACCAAAAAAAAAATGAATGAATCAAAAATTATTTTATTACCCACGAAAATAATTAGGTATATCTTATTGTCATTGATGAATACATATATATTATTGTATAATTTTCTTAAAAGATATTACAAATCATTTTATAGGAAATTTTTTAAAAAAAATTTGAGTTTTTTATAAAACAAACACATCCGATTATAATAGCCGGACCCCAACCTACTAGGCTCGAGCCCGGTTCGTCCAATTAATATTGTAAATATTGTTAATGGTCAAACCTGTGCAATAGGTTTGGCCTGATCCAATAAGCTCGACTAGGCCAATCTTACGATCACCTCTACAATTGACTATTGATCGACCGAATATCGACTATATATGTCCTGATGTGATTCTAAATCAGCAAAGGTAGTTCATACGTATAGCAAAATGCCAGGATTATAACCAAAAAAATCTTAAATCTATTCTACATGATGACAATTCAATCATAAATTTTTTAATTTGGCCAATTTAATCATAAACATTTTAAAAATTTATCAATTTAATCCTTCCAATTAATTTTGATTGGATTTCGCTAATGTGAATGTCCGTTGTCCTATATGGTACGACCGATGCTAACATAGACATATTTTATGTTTTTTAAAAGTTTCTCAACACTTTTTCTATCTTTTTATTTTCATTGTGACCCACAAAGGTTGTTGGCTGAAAGGACTATGTTGGCAAATTATCAAATTGAATTGGCATTCGTACAATTAGTTTATGGTTTTTTTGGTGATGTTCCCCAAAACGCTGAGAAAATTGTCCAAAGAGTCCTAAACTTACTACATATTTACAAAATTCAATCCTAAACCCTTTAGTTTTAAGTCTTAAACATTTCACGTTTTGCAAATCGAGTCCATCTGGTTAATTTTCACATGAAATCATTGACATGAATATCGGCCATCCTATATGGATGGCCGCGACTGATGTGGAAATTTTTTTATAATATTTAAACACTTTTTTTCTTTTCCCTTTTTTTCTTCTCTTTTCCTTCTTTAACTTTTTCTTCATTGTGGTCGACTAGGGTCACGGCCCTCACCAACTACCGATGAGGGCTTTGCTGGCCACAACAACAACAATAATAATAAGGAAAAGAAGAGAAAAGAAAAGAAAAAATAAAAATTTTGTGCATACTAAGACTGTCGTACCATATGGAACAACGGGCATCCATGTTAACAATTTCTATCCAAAATTGACTAAATATAGTTAGTTGGCAAAATACTAAAATATTTATAACCCAATTGACACAATGAAAAAGTTTAGGATTAAATTGTCGAAAGTGTAATAAATTTAAGAGTTTTTAATTATTTTCCCCCAAAACGCCACACTTTCGTGTATTGTCTCGACCAATTATATTGTTAGCAAGAAGTTGGTAGCAGAGGTTAGCCGGCACAGCCCTTTTGTTTTGTTTTGTTTTTTTTTTTTTAAACAGAAGTTTTAGTCTGGTCGCCCAAGAAAACTGCGAAATTCTTCTCAGACCAAATAATTGTTAAACAGAAGAGGTCTCTCATGACCAGAGTTTACGTAGCCAGAAACGCATTTTGGCAACTCATCGGTCGCCAAAGAACAACTTCGGCCGAGCAGACAGCCACTCGAAAGATTATAAAAAAAAAAAAGTCTTAAACCTATCGATGATCAATCAATTTTAATTTTTTTTTAATTTTATCAATTTAGTTCTAAATCTTTTTACTACTCGTCAATATAATCATTTCAGTTAATTTTGATCAAAAAAATTTACCGGAGAGGCCCTGCTGACGCTAACAATGACGATTTTTGTGATTTAAAAAAAAGGCTGGAGTAAAATTTATCTGAGAACCCTGACCTTTTATGAATTTTTTTTTTCACCATTTGTAGTTCTCATGTTTCCGGTCAGAATTTCTTATATTAGTCGGTAACCAGTTTGTATTTTTCCTTAGCATAATTTTTTTATTTACATTTTACCAAACCTCTTTCCACTTGGGGTTCTCGTCCGAAGGTACTGAGTCTAAACCAGGAAGGTGTATGTGATACGAACAGGCAAGTTCTTCAAAACAGACATGCTCCATTGTTGTGGTAATAGGCTGTGTTTTGGGAACAGGTTTGGCAAGGGACACTGGAGGCTAAATATTAGGTGTTTAGCAAAAAAAAAAAAATTCAAACGTGATTCGCCAAAAGTATCCTTGAAAAGGCTAAAAGCCCAAGGCAGGTTGCAAGCTACCTTGAGCTTTGAGCTTTGGACTTCAGGGGTGAAGGCTACCATCGTATCAAGCGCCGCTTCCACACCCTCCGCACGACAACTACCCCCTCCTCCCTCACCCAGTGACGATGAGGTCAAGCCCCACCATGGCCAAAGCCTTGCCAGTCGTCAGACTGACAAGAGGTAGGGGAGGGGGTTGGGGAAGGAAAAAAAAACAGAAAAGAAGAAACTAAAAATTCATTAAAAAATTAAAATACATATATATTAAAATATTAGATTGCTGGCTAGTCAAAAAACTTTTCAAATTTATGTTTATCAAATAGCATTTTCCCCAAACCACGTCTCCAAGCCATTTTTCAATTACAGCTTACGAAACAGCCTTTACATTTCACCAAATCTTTTCGATCTAAAGGCCTTTGCATTTCCCGAAAGTCTTTCCGATCGTACCCATAGTCCAAAACACATTAACGACCCATTTGGTTTGGCTTTTGGGGAATATTTTGGGGAAAATGCAAAAGCTTTTGCGTTAAGGAATTTTTCGAAATGCAAGTAGTGTTTGGTAAAATGTATTTTACAACTTTAGTTAAAATGATAAATTTGAAAAAAAAAACTAGCTAAGGACCAGCAGCATGCAAGACTCCGGCGAGGCCAAATCTATCATCGCCAGCTTGCCGGTGGCTGAGGACTTCTTTCGAGGACATTTCTGCAATTATAAAAGCATAGCGAAAGTAAAATTGAAAAGAAAAAAAAGTCAATTTGCATTCTGAAAATGCAGCATTAAAAAGTACCTTGAGATCCACTTTAGGCTAAAGGTCTTTAGAAATGCAATTATATTTCCCCCATATGTCCAAAAAAAAAATTGCCAAATGCTTGGGGCCACAAAGCCCCTTGCAAACACTGAACTAAATGGGGCATGAAATCCACACCTATTTGGCCTTTATTATTTGTTGACACTCAAAAGTGAGAAACTTTTGATTGTTATCGACAAGTATCAAACTTAGCAGATAAAAGCAAAGTTTGGTCACTAATAAACTGAGTTATCGATAACCCGTAGGCAATCAGCAACTTGCTAGGAAAGTCATCGACAATGCAACATGAAGCTGATGGCGAGAGTTTTGAAGTTTCTCATAAAATCATCAGTACCGATGGTAAGCAATCCACACAAAAGTAACTACTGATGCGAAGATTACCGTTGGCCCAATTATGACTTATCGATTGGTGCAGTAACTTTTGATGACTACCGAAATGGAGTTGCTTGTGAGCAACCAACACGAAAATAACTGTTGGTTAGTTATGTTTTTTATCTGTTCATGAAGTGACTTATGGCAACAATCGAAAGGGAGTTATTTGTTCTCTCACATTCAATAACCGCCACTCGTAACCACCGCTTACAGGAGTTATAAACACCTCAGGTATGCTCTTTGTAAAGCCCCCTCGTTGAATGACAGAACTCAACGTCCTTTGCCGTATGCAACTTTACATCCCCGCATCTTTCAATTCCCGTGCTCTAGTCGTAATTTCGAATGCTTCATCGTCAGTTAAACTCCGGCGTCGTGCCATTTATCATCTCACTCTGTCGTCGGTTAAATTCCGGTAAAGTGTTTTATGCTTCGTCGTCGATCAAATTCAAACGACGCTTATCCCTTCCTTATGATCCATTGCCTCTCGTTCAGAATTGTCACGGAACCCGTCCCTTCTTAATAAAAATCGATAAGAAACGACATTCGGTAGGAAGGTATTTAGTCGAGGACCGTTTTCCACGAAACACTATTGCATACCCAGGACGACTCTCTCCATTTTTGTTGAATACGTAATTCGTGCGCAGGCCAGCCCAGCTCAGCTCACAAAATCTGAACTGAAAGGTGGGACTTTGAACTCGCTCTGATACCTCTACATCTTAGTTCCTCAGAATCGACGCCAGAATCAACACCCGGGTTCAATTTTACAACATGATCAAAATTGGCTGTACAGCAGGTCTGTTCCAGGCTCGGACCGACCCCCCCGTGGAACGAATTGAACCACAATCTCGGCTGAAAGCGAACGCACCGGGGCCAAGAATCGATGAGCCATGTCTAAATGCCGGGGCATTAAATGATTGGGTTTTTGGAGGTCCATGGTTTCGATTTCGCCGGTGTTGCCATGGAGTGACTGGATGGGAAAGTGTCATGAACGAGAGGGAAGACTGTGTAGTCCTGCGTCGAAGCAAACGCGTCACCACGCTTGACTCGGGGTCTCGCCCGGCTCCAAAATTAATTTGTCGGAAAATTCGGTTGGCCCGAAAGGGATTTGCTAGTTATGATGCGCGACGTGCACGTGGCTTTTCTCTTTTCTCGTTTTCAGCCACCCACTCGAAAGTTAGAAAACCAACCGCCTTTGAACTCATCTCCATGTACATCCAAAACACGCACACAGCCAGATCGAGCAAATCTCGCGACGAAGCAACGATGAGTCGGATGCTTCTTATGCTCACCGTGCGTGCCGCAAAAGAGGCGCCCTCGCCGCATTTCCAAAATGAAAATTTATGGGGCCTGGTTACGCAGGATCGAATCATGCACAAAGACGTATTTTCGCGTCTCCAATATTGAAAAAGAAAATTAAAAAAAAAAAAAAAAAGATCGACCTCTTGTGCGATTGATAATTTGCATCTCCACGTTAGTATTTCGAGAGTGTCTTGTCTTTTATATGATGTAGTGAACTTTTGCTTCGCTTTCGCCCTTGATCTTGGGTTAAGGCCACAAAATCAAAATCAGACATGGCGATAACCGAACGGGTTACCATGCAGAGAAGTACATTATATTGATTTTTGGAGTTCAATAATCCTTTTAAATGTTGCTATTTCCTTTCGGTGCTCATGCCAAGAATGTGTCCGAGTATGCAACTTAATCTGGGAGCCACCGAAAGAACGTGGTCCGTCCAACGCCCATCTAACTAGATTTTGCCGTTGTAGTTAGAGAATAGACTCTAATTAGTTCACTGGCTCTATAAAAATGGGAATTTAACCTGAAAAATCCCGGTTAACATCATTTTTTCGTTGGATTCTTGACTCTCTCTTTTTTTCCTCCAGAAAGAGTGAAGAAAAAAAAACAGTGCTTATAATTCTCTCTATCTTTATAAAAATGTTTGAAAATAGTTCTATCTTAATATAATCAGAAGTGCAAAATAAGGTGAAATATCCAAATAAGTACCTGAAATGCTCTCTCTTGTTTAAAAAAAAAAAGGCTTAAGCAAGGATATTTTCATCAATTTCATTTTTTATTTCATTTTTCTTTTCTTTTTTTCTTTCTTTTTTTTTTCCTTGGTCACGAGGCTTGTGAGGGCTCATCGACTGCTGGCAATCGTCACCCAAGCCCTCGCCAGGGCCTAGCCTGGACACCTCGGCAGCCGCCATGGAACGATGACTAGGGATAGACAACGATCGATATTTCGTTCAAGCGGGGAAGCCTCGATGATGATCGGTGTTTTGTCCCTCAAGGCTATTAAGGCGCCCGGGCAAGGGTCACCTCGCCTGTGGCCATCAAGGCAAGGCCGCCCCCGACGGCCATGAGGGATGCCTCACTAGTCGAAACAAACAAAAAAGAACGGAAAAAAGAAATCAAAAAAGGAAACCATGAAAATGTTTTTGGCTCTTCTTTGAAATAAATATGGCGCTTTAGACTTTTTTTAAAATAATATTTATTTCATGTCTTTATTTTTATAAAAAAATAAAAGTATTTCGAATCTTTATTTAAAATTTTCCTCGAAATAAGATAGAAAAAACTGGAATGGAAAATCACCTGATGTGCTCTTAATTACGAACAGCAGGATCCCACCATGGAGTGCGAGGGTACTTGCGTTGTGATCCTCCTCCTGTCTATTAATGTCCACCTCCCATCGCCACCATCGCCACCGCCATTACTCCGCCTTTACTCCGCCAACTAAAACCATCACTTTCAGAGATATAAGATCCCCGAAAAATACAAACACCGGATGCTAAATCCCACACATTGGACGACGAATCTGGGACCGATCGACGGACGACGGCGATCGTGTCTTGAGACAGTCACGCCTCTCTATATAAAACAAACCCAATTTATTACACCCAACACTCACACTCACCAGCATCTATTTCTCTCTCTCTGCGATCCTGTCTGAAGAGAGAGAAGGGGAAGATAATGGAGGGCGTGTCCGCAAATCTGTACCGCGCAATGCGGGCCTCCTGGCGGAGGCGGGGCTACGAGAGGCTGGCCGGGCCGGGCAGCCGGCGCGAGGACCGGGCGGATCTGGACCCAGCCCGCCGGAGGCGGAGGAGGCGGCGGGCCTGGCGGGTGAAGCTGACCCCCCGGGTGAAGCTGCTCCGGCTCGCGGCGTCGCCCAGGCGGTTCTTCCTCTGGCTCCGGGACGCCTACGTGAAGATGATGCTCGGGTTCGCGAGCTCGGGCATGCTCGGCAGCGGGTTCGGGTACGGGTACGGGGTGTCCATCGGCGACCCCGGGTCCGCCGGGTTCGGGAGGGCCCCGGCGAAGGAGTACGACCAGAAGACGCTGGTGGAGACCTACAAGTCGTGCTGGCGGCGCACGGCCAGCTCCCGCCGCCGCGCGGAGCCGGGAGGCTCGGCTCCGAGGTCGCTCGCCCACGGGTGAATTGACGAAATGGGCCACTCGTAATAACGGTGGGCTTTTTCGTTTTTTTTTACCCGCCCTTAGTTAGGTGAAAATGTTGAATTTTCCCGCATTTCCCTTCTTCTTCTTTTTCTCTTAGAAGGAAGCGAAAACATTTTATTTTGACGAGCAAAGTTAACTCAGTAGAATCTGCACAAGAACAGCAACAACATCATCACTATTCAATAAGATTCTTGTAGCCATCGTTTAATGCTTTGTTAAATATTGCTGTCGGTAATTATGTGGTCCTTAATAATTTATGCTCCTTAATGGTTTCCGCACAGGAACAAGTGGGATTTGATCATTATAGTTATTTTCTGGAGAAATTAAAAGAATAGCAAACGGTAGATGGGAAAAATTGGGTCTTCAAGCAGTAGACTCGTTTCCCTCTCCCGCGATTCGTTCGTTCTCTCGGTTCCCCTCTCTTCCTCTCTGCGATCGTGCGCTTGTGAGCGCGTGAACGATCACGTGATCCTCGGGTCAAGACTTGATTCGGGCAAAACATCCATCCGTATTAGCAAAGCTTGTAGCGCCGCACGGTCGCGAGTCGAACGCCAGCACGTGGCGATGGGAAAGGGAATTCAAGTGAACGTGGTGGGGAGTTTTGACTTTCCCCGCGTATGGCAGTGGTCCATTGAGAAACATTAATGTCCACTTATCCCTTTTTTTTTTTTTTTTTGGTAAATGAGGTTCTTACTTAGCCAAAAAAACAAAAGCAAAGGCAAGGGAAAGTGACCGCCGGAGGTGACTGGCCTGCTGCTTTCGCCAAGCCTGGACGCATGCGTCTGGACCCGCTAAGGCTGGCCCGTCGTCAGACGAGCTGCGATCTAAAAGAGTGATCGTATGAAGAAAAGGTACATCGTCGGTCCGGTTCTCTACCGGATATTTCGGATCTTATCAGTCCGGTTCTCTACCGGCGAGTGTAATATGCAAAATATCATTGAACTGCCCATGGACGTGGGGTCCAAAAAGGAAATTAGCACCTTCATGGTGGGCTTGTCCGGCCCGGTCCATCGCCTGGGCTTTCGCATACTTTCGGCCCTAGATGCTTAGACGATTTCCGATCGCCTAGATTTTGCAATTTGTCGCCCGACTTGTTCGTCTTGTTAAAAAGACCTCGACCTCCGATGTTTTCTCGTTTACTATGGGGGGGGGGGACCATCTCGACCGATCTTGGACTAGAAATTGTCAGCATTTGACGAAGAGTGGCAATTCGTGTTCACGGTCCGCGCTCATGTGGTATCGGCATAAGTTCATGCTACAAAACGGGTCAAACCGAACACGACGGGATTTTATCATGTCTATTCCCTTTTGTTTGAATCTTCATATAGAAAGCCTACTCGATTCGAATACAATCTAAAAATTAATGAATCGAGTCGATGCTATCCGTGTAACGCAACTAGACAATAATGGGTCAAAGAGTCCAAGCAATTGCATAATCCTCTCCCATCCAGGGTCGACCCACCCATGCAAAGCAAACATGAAATATTCTAGAAATTTTTTTTATATAAAATACGTTTTCAAATTTCCATAATCCATCCACAAATTATCATCGAATCGATTTTGAAAAAAAACTTTAGCAGTTGACGAAATATCAGCAATTTAAATCTTAATAATGAATAGCATTTTAAAAAAAATAGCCTTATAGTAAGTCAAACACAATATTGACCCAACTTTCGGACATCGTCAATATCCACGACCGCCCCCCGAATTTACGAAAAATAAAAGGTCAACGCTTGGGCGAACATCCAGAAACATCGGTGGATCGAGAATTGATTGTGCCGAAATCCAAAATCATCGCATAAGACTTTTCATCTTTAATAATTTAATTCTTTTGCAGGTTAGATCCAATCTCGAAGAGAGAGAGAGAAAGAGATTATTGAATTTGAAGTTACAAGTAATAACGAAACACTATAGCCTTAAGGTACTCGCAACTGGTGCTCGACCAGCGATGGGCCATCGCTACTCTTTCTTTCCCTAACAAAAGTCAATCCTAGACACGGGATGAATCGGGTGCGTGCTTTAAAGTTGACAAAAGAACATGGGATGCGGCAAAGGTTGCTTTGCAAAAGAAGAGGCATAAAGTCCAAGTTAAGACAAAAGAAAAGGATAAAAATGAGTTAGAAGAATGTACCTTTCCTTAGCGGTAAAGGTGATGTGCCGGTTCAATGGAAGGCTAGTCATCCGTGTCGGAAACAGAAAATTCACAAAAAATAAAATAAAATAAATAGATGGAGTTTAGGAAGGACGGAAATTGAGAGCGCACGCCAAATTCCCGATCGTTCGATAAATAAATCAATTCGGATCGTTCTCGCGATTGCCCGACACTTTAGCTAAGAGAAGGGAAAGAAATTATGATTGACCATGCGACGCTCGTAGACTTTATCGGTGGAAATGAAATGAGCAACAAGCCTAGCGCTTCTGAGGGGGGAGGCACTTGGGTTTCTTTTTTTTCCTAAAAATCTTTCCCTTTCCTTAGAAGAATCCCAAAATTTGTTTACCCTCGTAATTCTGATAAACCTTTTTGTTCTTTCAAAATGGTAAGTTATTTAAAACGTATCCGATGATCATAGGGAAAACATCACGTACGGGCCATCACATGAATAACCCAAAGGCAAGCGATGGAACATGGCAACAGGAGTGAAACACGAAAACCAGTTCCCATCGACGTGTGGTCATTGCCGACGGTTAACCACCATTATTGATCGCTCGTAGAGAGCAATTATCCGTGACTGATAATTCGTCTCGAGAGATGTTCATTCGAGATTTTCTGAAGTTAAATCCTAAGATTTTTCGAAGGACGGTACGTACGATTTCGAATCGGTTGGTCGAGCAATCAGTCTAATAAGTCAGAACTAAATGCTTTTATTTTAAATTCCCTTTTGTCTAGTAATAATAACACCATACGTATACGTGTGTGTGTGTAGGCGCGTGTCATGTTTCACCTTTTCTTCTTTGAATATGTGGCAGTCAAATTTCATCCTGGTCAAGACAAACGGAGGCTTCATTATATTCATTCGCGCTAATTTTTTTTTTCAAAAATCTACTAATTAACTGTCACCACCCGGAATATGACATCAGCGCCTACGCACGCCCAACGGCTAGCGAAGTGAGTGGGGGGTGAAACGTCAACTGGCTCGGCCCTCGACCGTCCCTGCTCGCGCTCTTCTCCTGTCCCTCCTTGAGTCAAAATGACGACCCGCCGGAGAAAGCCAACGGCTATCTTTTCGTCCCCGCCGACGTTCCCTTTACTAATGTCATGTAAGAAAAATTGGCAACCGCCCTCGCACCAACTTCGAGATGGAGAAGTACGACGTCATTGCTCTCCAATTACTCGTTTGTGTATTGGATTCGCGTGCATCGCGTGCATCGACACGTGTCGGATAATGGCGTGACAGCATTTTTGGATCGAGGGCGGCCCGCCACTTTTCGGTCACTTTTACTTTTGACCCGATTCACATCACCCCCAACGCCCTTTCAATGGTGACGAGAAAACTAGTTCTAGGTCGATCGCGCTATAATGGCTTTCAAGTTACATCTCTTGAAAGTGATTGTTTCCTAAAATCTTTCAATTACATCAATTAAATCAGAAATTTTTTTGATATTTTCCCAACCTAGTATATTAAAATAATTTTGATCGAAAATCGCCGACGTGAACATTTATTGCACTACATTACATGATCGTTATTGACGTTAATATTTATATTTTAATATTTTCTTGATTTTTTAATGTTTATTTTCTTTTGCTTTCTCTTTTATTTTTTAGATGTGGCCAATGAAGACGCGGCCCTCGCATGGCCCTGTTGACACCTGATTTTTAATCATTTTTTCTATTGCTAAAGTAATAAAAAATCCATAAAAATTCATAAAATTGAAAAATCAACTTTGGGGACCTTAGCCAAGCCTAGGGAACCAATTTTGACCAAAAAATGATTTTTCATATTTTCAGTATTTTTACGTATTTTTTATTTATTTATTTTCGAAAATTAATAGAAAATCCATAAAAATTCATAAAATTGAAAAATCAACTTTGGGAACCTTAGCCAAGCCTAGGGAACGAATTTTGACCAAAAAATAATTTTTCATATTATATATATTTTAATTTTTTTAAAAAAAAATACAAAAATATTTGAAAATTTTGAAAAAATAACATTTGAGGCCAAAAAATACACAAAGATAGTTAATATTTTTATTTTAAATCTATTTTCATATTGGCCATCGCAAATTCAGAAAAATCCAATTCGAGTCACGTGTTCCTTCACGAGTATAATCTCGAATCGGGCCTAAAAAAATTTAATTTGAGTCAACTTATTTTTAACTTTCACTTTTTATGAGTTGTGACATTGTCTTCTAATATTTTAAATTTTCATCTTGGCCCAATTATACCCAGAATGACTTAATTTTGCAAAAGGGCTTTAATTAAATTATGCATTATTTTCAGCGACAAGAAATGAGCTTAAAGTTGACATGTGGTAAATTTTGGTGTGTCAAAAATTGTGAGGAGATTTGGACTTAAAGAAATATATTTTTTTTAGGGACTGAATTGTAAATACTTAAAATTCAAGGACTAGAGTGCAAATACCTAACTCTTGAAGGATTATTTTACAAATAATAAAAAGAAGAGTTAGTGGATAAATTAGAATAGAGAAGGGAAGATGAAGAAGAGGAGATGAAGAAGAGAAGTTGGAGAAGAATGGATGGAGAAAATAAGATAAGAATAGAGAAGGGAAGATGGAGATGAAGAAGAGTTAGTAGAGAAATTAGAATGGAAGATAAGAATAGAGAAGGGAAGATGGAGATTAAGAAGAGTTAGTGGAGAAATTAGAATGGGAGATAAATATGGAGAAGGGAAGATGAAGATGAAGAAGAGTTAGTGGAGAGATTAGAATGTGAGATAGAGATGGAGAATGGAAGATGAAAATGAAGAAGAGTTAGTGGAGAAATTAGAATGGGAGATAGAGTTAGTGGAAAAATTAGATGGGAGATAGATGAGGAGGTTATAAAAGGAGGGAGAAGTGAGCTTGAGAGGGGATTCTTGAGAGAGAAAATTTGAAGTGTTCGGGAGAATTTTTTGGAGAGAAAATTTTGGATGTTTGAGAGAGTTTTGGGAGATTGAAGAAAATTTTGAGAGAAAGAAAATACCAAAAGAGAGAGAATTTTGAAGATGATGGGAATTTAAAGCTAGGGGTTATCATCACAAATTCCTTCATCGATCAATATAAATCAAGAGTTCATCCTCGTCAACGAGCAAACAAATTCAAGCTAAGTGTTTTTATTTATTCATTTATTTATGGTTTTACTCGCAAATTAGCACAAATTGTATACACTTTCTCCATCTCCTTTTTCTTCCATATTTTATGTCAGGAGAAGGATATCTTTACGTCAACAGCAAAAATCTCGTCGAGATGCAAAAATCGGCCCAGACAAGCTCCTAAGCTGTCCACCGATTTCTCAACTGATCTGTGACTAAAAGTCCCTCTTAATTCAAAAGAAACTCTCTATATTGGGAATATAGAGAGCGAAAATCAATTATAGAAATCCCTCCCAAAAAAATGGGAGATAAGTACTCTTTCTACTCTTCTGGTTTTAGGTGCAGATTAGCACATATTTTGTATACTAACACTTCACTCTATTTTATGTCAGGAAGCCGCAGCTCTATATCAATGGTCAATCCTATGGAAGCACAAAATCGGCTTGGAGGAGTCCTCAAGCGCGCACAAATTTCAAATTGTTGAATCAATTCGTTGTATTTCATTTTAAAAAATTCATACCCCAAAATGGAGAGGACAAAGTCCATCCGCAATTTAAATACCTGCACTATAAATCCCAAAGGGAAGAGCCAAGCCAATGCTTAGCCTCCCATTGGAGGTTTTTACTTATAGTAGTTAAATACCTGCAACTTAAATACCTGCACCTTAAATCCCAAAGGGAAGAGCCAAGCCAATGCTTAGCCTCTCATTGGAGGTTTTTACTTACAGTAGTTAAATACCTGCACCTTAAATCCCAAAGGGAAGAGCCAAGCCAATGCTTAGCCTCTCATTAGAGGTTTTTACTTACAGTAGTTAAATACCTGCAACTTAAATACCTGTACCTTAAATCCCAAAGGGAAGAGCCAAGCCAATGCTTAGCCTCCCATTGGAGGTTTTTACTTACAGTAGTTAAATACCTGCAACTTAAATACCTGTACCTTAAATCCCAAAGGGAAGAGCCAAGCCAATGCTTAGCCTCCCATTGGAGGTTTTTACTTACAGTAGTTTAAATACTTGCAACTTAAATACCTGTACCTTAAATCCCAAAGGGAAGAGCCAAGCCAATGCTAGGCCTCCCATTGGAGGTGTTTATTCACTGTCATGTACTTCCTATAATTTAATTTTTGAATCATCAGACCCAAAAGATGAGTAGGTCGTAATACTGCACAGAAGTCGTTAACACACTCCCTCTTTCGGCTTCAGGGAATCTTTAACACTTAAAAAAATATAACAAATAAAAATATATACCATCCATGCATCCTATTTAAAAAGTGAAAATACAAAAGAGAATACCCTACTAGAGCTTTAGGAATAAACCAAGCCTGAGTTGCCGGATTAGGATATCCATGAAATTAAGGTACCGAAAGGGCATTAGTTTTAATTAACTAGTGTAACCAAGTCCCCGAGCTCATAATCTCTGGTTCGCAGGAATAAATTAGTTCTCCCGCTAATTTATTTAGGTTTCTAATCGACCTACCAAGAACGATTAGTGGCGACTCCAAATTTCAAAATCATTTAAACAAAAACCAAAGTTGCGATTCGGTAGGGCTTGGGAGGGTCCGCATTAGGTTAGTCAAATCTAATTAACCTAATAATCCGTTAACCCCTAGAATTAATAAAAATATTTTTAGAGGGTCGCGACAGCTTGGCGACTCCGCTGGGGACGGGATTTTTAAATTTTCGAAAAAAGATACCAATTGGAATACTTGAATTTTTTCGAAATTTTAAAAGTCTTAGTGGACTTAAGCCAATGAAAATTTCATGGATATCTCGCTTCTGGCGATCTTGCTTGGGACTCATTCTATAGGTGTTATATGTTTTTGCAGGATGGGAGTTATAAGGGGCGGAGTGTTTGGCTAACCCATTTGTTTTGCAGGCTCGGTGTTGGGATTATGTTTAATTTCACACATTTTTAGAAGCGCTGTTTTGATATCAATTGTTGTGCATGTCTTGCATATTCTGAGGATCACAACACCTGCACACACAAGCGTCTAAACCCAAGTCGCGAAATTCTTCCTAGAAAACCATAGATAGGGATCGAATATGCAAAGCTCTTGCGTCAATTGCGCTCGGGTTGACCATATTTTATTCCGCTCATTATCTGAATTGACAATTCTTCCCATTGTGATTTGATTGCGCGGAGGGTAAGTTTGTCAATTCAGATAGTGGGAGCCTTTTTAGGTCCATACCTTGTCTCTCCTTCTTTTATTTTCTAGAGTCCACTCCTCACTTGAGTCATGCGCATGACTATGTGATTTGCATTTCTCCAAGGTAAAAGTAAGTTCTCTAATTTTATCTTGTATTTATTTTCGGTCGGTCCATGCTAGGTGTTAGTCAGTTTTTGAGCTTGATATTACGACCATTCTTTTTAAAAGAAAATAAAAATTAAATTTGTCCCTCATTTCTTTTAATTTTTTTTTTTTTGAAAAAAATGATGTAAAAAAATCCCTTCATGGGAATTTTATTAACCAATAAGGGATTTTTGTCATATTTTTATTACTTCAATAAAAATGAAATTTTCTTGAAAAAATTTTCCTCTGAAAATTTCAATAAAAAGAAAAATTCCTTAAAAAAAAAAAACTCTAGTAGACATCAAGTGATTTTATCACATTTTTCAAATTATAAAAACTTGCAAGAAAATTCTTCTCGAGAAATTCGCTCATGTTTTTCTAAGAAAATTTTCTCTAAATAAAATTAGACTAATTGACCAATAAGAGATTTTTGTCATGTTTTTTTTCTCTCCAATAAAAATGAAATTTTCCCGACAAATTTTCCTCTGAAAATTTATTTCGATAAAAAGAAAAATTCCTTTAAAAAAAACATCAAGTGATTTTATCACATTCTTTCAAATTATAAAAACTTGCAACAAAAATTCTTTTCGAGAAATTCGCTCATGTTTTTCTAAGAAAAGTTTCTCTAAATAAAATTAGACTAATGTCTTGGGAGAATTTCATTAACCAATAAAGGATTTCTGTTATGTCTTTCCTGCTTCAATAAAAATAAAATTTTCCTGACAAATTTACCTCTGAAAATTTATTTTGATAAAAAGGAAATTCCTTCAAAAATTTTAGTAAACGTCAAGAGACTTTGTCACATTCCTTTAAAAAAATAAAAAAAAAAGAATAATAAATCTGAAAAAAAATTCTGTATCAGAAATTAACCCATTTCTTCCTAAGGAATTTTTTTTTTCTTTCTTCTGATTTCTCTATAAAATAGAAAAAATCAAATTGGACTAATATAGGAGTCATGGATCGACATTTCTTGTGTCGCGTACTAATTATATCCTTTTCTTTTGCAGGGAGATCCTGGATACCCCAGACGGGTGTAAAAATTAAGTTCAATAATATATCAAGAATCATCTTCAGAAATACCAAAAGACGAAAAACACCGAGGCTTCAACCGTTAATTCTGGGGGGCAAACGAACATTGTCCATCTTTGACAGAAAAAGTTGTGTCAATCCGTAAACTTGTATGTGCAGTGTATTCTGATATGACGGTGGATTTATACTGATTAAACATGGGGGCATATTTAATGTATTGCAGAGGATCCCGCGTCTTTTGAAAAACAATATGGATTATATAATCAGAACCCATGAAACAAATACCTCTACCTGATCAAATCAACCAGAGACCGGTCTTAAAATTTCCTCTTATCCGAAACATGCAGAGGGCTTTAGAGGACCGAGGTTCTATTAATGAACGTGGCCCACAGGAATTTCTCCCGACGCTACAGGCGATCGACACGAGCAAGTGGACGCCGAAAGAAACAAAATATGGATAAAAGTGGGCACACAACAGGTGGCCGGATTTACTACCAGCGCACTGATCGAGTTGTCATAGCGTTATTGTTCGTGATCTCAAGATGGATAGTGGGGGCCACCGCCGAACCCATCATCAATGTTCTCGATATCATCGTCTGGAGCAATTAAACAAGAACATCAAGAAGAACATTAAGCCTCGACATCTTCGGTACCTCAAATCGTTCTGTTATGCTATGCGGAAGAAACGATAGCAGGAAAATTAAAAAAAACAAAAAAACAAAACAAAACACGTGAAGCTTTTCTTTCATTCCATTCATCAAAGAGTATTACAACAACTCACTGGGGAGGAAAGGTAAAGCCAAACTGGGCCCTGATGACCATTACGAAAGAGCTCAACTGACTCTCCAAACAGTTGATGCTCTGGATGCACCGGGCGCTCTCGGGATCAAGCTCCGCGAGCCTAAAGAAGAGGCGATCGCACTTCTCTTTAACCTGGGCCATAGTGGCCTCGTAATGCTCAACGGCAAACTCCAGGTCCGGAACCGCTGCCCTCTCGAAAGCAATGTCTGCCGTAATGTCATCAAGTCTCTCCTGCAGCCAACCACATTTACACCTCATCACAATATTGCCTGGCTCCTGTTCGGCGTAAGTTCGAACCAAGGCCAGACGGTCCACCAACTTTCCCCTCTCACGAACCAGCCACGAAAGCTGATCGTTGGCAAACTTGAGGGCCTTTTTGTGATTATCAGCCACAAACGTAACTGTTGCCAGACGCTCGTGCCGGTCTCGGTAACGGGCTTTCACGACGGCAGTCACAATGACCGTCTCATAAGCGCGGTTATAGGCAGCCAGAAAATTAATGAAGAGGGTCGGGAAGTTCCGATACTCCCTCCCCAGTTGGGTACCCTCAACAGAAGCAGCGTCTAGGGTCCTAAATAAACCGAGGATTTCAGCCTCAACGGTAGAGTTTTGGGCTATATGAGCGTAACCTCTACCAAGAAGATTGTAGAGTCTCTCCCACCCAGCCAGGATTTCGGCGGAGAAGGTATGGTTAGGAGAATTTGCCATTTTTGAAAGCAGATCACGAAAGAAAGGAGGAGAGAGGCGAGGCAGATGATCGGAATGCGAAGGTGATAATCTGCTTCAATTTAAATAATGATTTCACAGGGGCAGTCCTTATTGGTCGAGTTTTTTCTATCTACCATTCTCTGTCGGCAACACCCCCGCTGGCTCGAATTCCAGTCAAGCGGCAACCTCAAGCTGAGCAGACCCGACGTCTCTGCAGAAAAGTTGGACGGGCTGCCACCACTTTGAAAAAGAAAGAATAAAAAACGAGCTGAGTGGGAGACAAAGAAATTTTCGGCAGAAAAAGAGATACGACTCGTCTTTATTGGAGGACCCGCCAGTAAAACGACGGTGGAGATCTTGACAAGGGTGTTGACACCTGATCTTTAATCATTTTTTCTATTACTAAAGTAATAAAAAATCCATAAAAATTCATAAAATTGAAAAATCAACTTTGGGGACCTTAGCCAAGCCTAGGGAACCAATTTTGACCAAAAAACGATTTTTCATATTTTCAGTATTTTTACGTATTTTTTATTTATTTATTTTCGAAAATTAATAGAAAATCCATAAAAATTCATAAAATTGAAAAATCAACTTTGGGAACCTTAGCCAAGCCTAGGGAACGAATTTTGACCAAAAAATAATTTTTCATATTATATATATTTTAATTTTTTTTAAAAAAAAATACAAAAATATTTGAAAATTTTGGAAAAATAACATTTGAGGCCAAAAAATACACAAAGATAGTTAATATTTTTATTTTAAATCTATTTTCATATTGGCCATCGCAAATTCAGAAAAATCCAATTCAAGTCACGTGTTCCTTCACGAGTATAATCTCGAATCGGGCCTAAAAAAATTTAATTTGAGTCAACTTATTTTTAACTTTCACTTTTTATGAGTTGTGACATTGTCTTCTAATATTTTAAATTTTCGTCTTGGCCCAATTATACCCAGAATGACTTAATTTTGCAAAAGGGCTTTAATTAAATTATGCATTATTTTCAGCGACAAGAAATGAGCTTAAATTTGACATGTGGTAAATTTTGGTGTGTCAAAAATTGTGAGGAGATTTGGACTTAAAGAAATATATTTTTTTCAGGGACTGAATTGTAAATACTTAAAATTCAAGGACTAGAGTGCAAATACCTAACTCTTGAAGGATTATTTTACAAATAATAAAAAGAAGAGTTAGTGGATAAATTAGAATAGAGAAGGGAAGATGAAGAAGAGGAGATGAAGAAGAGAAGTTGGAGAAGAATGGATGGAGAAAATAAGATAAGAATAGAGAAGGGAAGATGGAGATGAAGAAGAGTTAGTAGAGAAATTAGAATGGAAGATAAGAATAAAGAAGGGAAGATGGAGATTAAGAAGAGTTAGTGGAGAAATTAGAATGGGAGATAAATATGGAGAAGGGAAGATGAAGATGAAGAAGAGTTAGTGGAGAGATTAGAATGTGAGATAGAGATGGAGAATGGAAGATGAAAATGAAGAAGAGTTAGTGGAGAAATTAGAATGGGAGATAGAGTTAGTGGAAAAATTAGAATGGGAGATAGATGAGTAGGTTATAAAAGGAGGAAGAAGTGAGCTTGAGAAAGGATTCTTGAGAGAGAAAATTTGAAGTGTTTGGGAGAATTTTTTGGAGAGAAAATTTTGGATGTTTGAGAGAGTTTTGGGAGATTGAAGAAAATTTTGAGAGAAAGAAAATACCAAAAGAGAGAGAATTTTGAAGATGATGGGAGTTTAAAGCTAGGGGTTATCATCACAAATTCCTTCATCGATCAATATAAATCAAGAGTTCATCCTCGTCAACGAGCAAACAAATTCAAGCTAAGTGTTTTTATTTATTCATTTATTTATGGTTTTACTCGCAAATTAGCACAAATTGTATACACTTTCTCCATCTCCTTTTTCTTCCATATTTTATGTCAGGAGAAGGATATCTCTACGTCAACAGCAAAAATCTCGTCGAGATGCAAAAATCGGCCCAAACAAGCTCCTAAGCTGTCCACCGATTTCTCAACTGATCTGTGACTAAAAGTCCCTCTTAATTCAAAAGAAACTCTCTATATTGGGAACATAGAGAGCGAAAATCAATTATAGAAATCCCTCCCAAAAAAATGGGAGATAAGTACTGTTTCTACTCTTCTGGTTTTAGATGCAGATTAGCACATATTTTGTATACTAACACTTCACTCTATTTTATGTCAAGAAGCCGCAGCTCTATATCAATGGTCAATCCTATGGAAGCACAAAATCGGCTTGGAGGAGTCCTCAAGCGCGCACAAATTTCAAATTGTTGAATCAATTCGTTGTATTTCATTTTAAAAAATTCATACCCCAAAATGGAGAGGACAAAGTCCATCCGCAATTTAAATACCTGCACCATAAATCCCAAAGGGAAGAGCCAAGCCAATGCTTAGCCTCCCATTGGAGGTTTTTACTTATAGTAGTTAAATACCTGCAACTTAAATACCTGCACCTTAAATCCCAAAGGGAAGAGCCAAGCCAATGCTTAGCCTCCCATTGGAGGTTTTTACTTACAGTAGTTAAATACCTGCACCTTAAATCCCAAAGGGAAGAGCCAAGCCAATGCTTAGCCTCCCATTGGAGGTTTTTACTTACAGTAGTTAAATACCTGCAACTTAAATACCTGTACCTTAAATCCCAAAGGGAAGAGCCAAGCCAATGCTTAGCCTCCCATTGGAGGTTTTTACTTACAGTAGTTAAATACCTGCAACTTAAATACCTGTACCTTAAATCCCAAAGGGAAGAGCCAAGCCAATGCTTAGCCTCCCATTGGAGGTTTTTACTTACAGTAGTTTAAATACTTGCAACTTAAATACATGTACCTTAAATCCCAAAGGGAAGAGCCAAGCCAATGCTAGGCCTCCCATTGGAGGTGTTTATTCACTGTCATGTACTTCCTATAATTTAATTTTTGAATCATCAGACCCAAAAGATGAGTAGGTCGTAATACTGCACAGAAGTCGTTAACACACTCCCTCTTTCGGCTTTAGGGAATCTTTAACACTTAAAAAAATATAACAAATAAAAATATATACCATCCATGCATCCTATTTAAAAAGTGAAAACACAAAAGAGAATACCCTACTAGAGCTTTAGGAATAAACCAAGCCTGAGTTGCCGAATTAGGATATCCATGAAATTAAGGTACCGAAAGGGCATTAGTTTTAATTAACTAGTGTAACCAAGTCCCCGAGCTCATAATCTCTGGTTCGCAGGAATAAATTAGTTCTCCCGCTAATTTATTTAGGTTTCTAATCGACCTACCAAGAACGATTAGTGGCGACTCCAAATTTCAAAATCATTTAAACAAAAACCAAAGTTGCGATTCGGTAGGGCTTGGGAGGGTCCGCGTTAGGTTAGTCAAATCTAATTAACCTAATAATCCGTTAACCCCTTTTAAAATTTAAAATTAATTTTTTTAGAGGGTCGCGACAGACTGGCGACTCCACTGGGGATAGAGATTTTTAAATTTTCGAAAAAAGATACCAATTGGAATACTTAAATTTTTTCGAAATTTTAAAAGTCTTAGTGGACTTAGGCCAATGAAAATTTCATGCATATCTCGCTTCTGGCGATATTGTTTGGGACTCATTCTATAGGTGTTATATGTTTTTGCAGGATGGGAGTTATAAGGGGCGGAGTGTTTGGCTAACCCCTTTGTTTTGCAGGCTCGGTGTTGGGTTTATTTGTTTAATTTCGCACATTTTTAGAAGCGCTGTTTTGATATCAATTGTTGTGCATGTCTTGCATACTCTGAGGATCACGACACCTGCACACACAAGCGTCTAAACCCAAGTCGCGAAATTCTTCCTAGAAAACCATAGATAGGGATCGAATATGCAAAGCTCTTGCGTCGATTGCGCTCGGGTTGACCATATTTTATTCCGCTCATTATCTGAATTGACAATTCTTCCCATTGTGATTTGATTGCGCGGAGGGTAAGTTTGTCAATTCAGATAGTGGGAGCCTTTTTAGGTCGATACCTTGTCTCTCCTTCTTTTATTTTCTAGAGTCCACTCCTCACTTGAGTCATGCGCATGACTATGTGATTTGCATTTCTCCAAGGTAAAAGTAAGTTCTCTAATTTTATCTTGTATTTATTTTCGGTCGATCCATGCTAGGTGTTAGTCAGTTATTGAGCTTGATATTACGACCATTCTTTTTAAGAGAAAATAAAAATTAAATTTGTCCCTCATTTCTTTTAATTTTTTTTTTGAAAAAATGATGTAAAAAAATCCCTTCATGGGAATTTTATTAACCAATAAGGGATTTTTGTCATATTTTTATTGCTTCAATAAAAATGAAATTTTCCTGAAAAAATTTTCCTCTGAAAATTTCAATAAAAAGAAAAATTCCTTAAAAAAAAACTCTAGTAGACATCAAGTGATTTTATCACATTTTTCAAATTATAAAAACTTGCAAGAAAATTCTTCTCGAGAAATTCGCTCATGTTTTTCTAAGAAAATTTTCTCTAAATAAAATTAGACTAATTGACCAATAAGAGATTTTTGTCATGTTTTTTTCTCTCCAATAAAAATGAAATTTTCCCGACAAATTTTCCTCTGAAAATTTATTTCGATAAAAAGAAAAATTCCTTTAAAAAAAACATCAAGTGATTTTATCACATTCTTTCAAATTATAAAAACTTGCAACAAAAATTCTTTTCGAGAAATTCGCTCATGTTTTTCTAAGAAAAGTTTCTCTAAATAAAATTAGACTAATGTGTCGGGGGAATTTTGTTAACCAATAAAGGATTTCTGTCATGTCTTTCCTACTCTAATAAAAATAAAATTTTCCTAATAAATATACCTCTGAAAATTTATTTTGATAGAAAATTCCTTCAGAAAATTTGATCAAGAGATTTTATCACACTTTCCAAGTTATGAAAATCTCAAGAAAATTAGTTTTTGAAAAATCCACATGTGACCTCCTAAGAAAATTTCATTTGATTTCTCAACAAAATGGAAGAATAAAATTAGACTAATGTAGGAATCATGGGCCGACCTTTCTTGCGTCATGTACTAATTATATCATTTACTTTTGTAGGAAATCCCAGGTATCCCAGGCGGGGGTAAAGTTTGGTTCAATAATGCACACCACGAATTATTTTTAAAAGTACGAAAAGACAGGAAATTGCTGATTTCTTAATCCTGGGGGCAAGTGAGGAGGTCGATCCTTTCGAACTCAGACATGTGTCAGTTAATGAACACGTACGGGCCGTATATTCTGATATGACAGTGGATTTACACCGATTAAACACTGGGGCATATTTAATGTATTGCAGAGGATCCCACGTCTTTTGAAAGACAATAAGGTTTATATAATCAGGACCCATGAAACAAGTACCTTAACCAAATTAAATCAACTAAAGACCGGTCTTAAAATTTCCTCGGATCCGAAACACGCGGAGGGTTTTTAGAGGACCGAGGTTCTATTAATGAACGTGGCCCACAGGAATTTCTCCCGACGCTACAGGCGACCGACACGAGCAAGTGGACGCCGAAAGAAACAAAATATGGATAAAAGTGGGCATACAACAGGTGGCTGGATTTATTACCAGCGCACTGATCGAGTTGTCATAGCGTTATTGTTCGTGATCTCAAGATGGATAGTGGGGGCCACCGCCGAACCCTTCATCAATGTTCTCGATATCATCGTCTGGAGCAATTAAACAAGAACATCAAGAAGAACATTAAGCCTCGACATCTTCTGTACCTCAAATCGTTCTGTTATGCTATGCGGAAGAAACGATAGCAGGAAAATTTAAAACAAAAAAACAAACAAAACACGTGAAGCTTTTCTTTCATTCCATTCATCAAAGAGTATTACAACAACTCACTGGGGAGGAAAGGTAAAGCCAAACTGGGCCCTGATAACCATTACGAAAGAGCTCAACTGACTCTCCAAACAGTTGATGCTCTGGATGCACCGGGCGCTCTCGGGATCAAGTTCCGCGAGCCTAAAGAAGAGGCGATCGCACTTCTCTTTAACCTGGGCCATAGTGGCCTCGTAATGCTCAACGGCAAACTCCAGGTCCGGAATCGCTGCCCTCTCGAAAGCAATGTCTGCGGTAATGTCATCAAGTCTCTCCTGCAGCCAACCGCATTTGCACCTCATCACAATATTGCCTGGCTCCTGTTCGGCGTAAGTTCGGACCAAGGCCAGACGGTCCACCAACTTTCCCCTCTCACGAACCAGCCACGAAAGCTGATCGTTGGCAAACTTGAGGGCCTTTTTGTGATTATCAGCCACAAACGTAACTGTTGCCAGACGCTCGTGCCGGTCTCGGTAACGGGCTTTCACGACGGCGGTCACAAGGACCGTCTCATAAGCGCGGTTATAGGCAGCTAGAAAATTGATGAAGAGGGTCGAGAAGTTCCGATACTCCTTTCCCAGTTGGGTACCCTCAACAGAAGCAGCGTCTAGGGTCCTGAATAAACCGAGGATTTCAGCTTCAACGGTAGAGTTTTGGGCTATATGAGCGTAACCTCTACCAAGAAGATTGTAGAGTCTCTCCCACCCAGCCAGGACTTCGGCGGAGAAAGTATGGTTAGGAGAATTGGCCATTTTTGAAAGCAGATCACGAAAGAAAGGAGGAGAGAGGCGAGGCAGATGATCGGAATGCGAAGGCGATAATCTACTTCAGTTTAAATACTAATTTCAAAGGGGCGGTCCTTATTGGTCGAGTTTTTTTTCTATCTACCATTCTCTGTCGGCAACACCCCCACTGGCTCAAATTCTAGTCAAGCAGCAACCTCAAGCTGAGCAGACCCGACGTCTCTGCAGAAAAGTTGGACGGGCCGCCACCACTTTGAAAAAGAAAGAATAAAAAACGAGCTGAGTGGGAGACGAAGAAATTTTCGACAGAAAAGGAGATACGACTCGTCTTTATTGGAGGACCCGCCAGTAAATCGACGGTGGAGATCTTGACAAGGGCCCTCTACCATGAAAAGAAAAAAGGAAGACGAACTGAGCGAGAAACAAGGATTTCCCCTTTGATCAAAAGCTGAATATCAGATTTTCTCCCTCGAAAAATCTAATAGCACTGCCCGTGAAGAGGGAAGTCGTTGCTATTGCTAGAGAGAGAACTTGTCCTCATTTGATAGTGAGAGTTCATTCGCAAGAACTCGCAGGAGAAAGATAGAGAGGAAGGAGTTCTCGTGGGAGAGGAATTCAAAACCTTCACCATCAAAGCATCGGCTTTCAAAGCCTGTTACGAGAAACCATCGACGATCCCGTGATCCCTCAAGTCCAAGAAGACATCCTGAGGCGGTCTCGAGTCGGCAGTCCTAGATCCAGAAATATGTCGAGCATTAAGGAAACGGGCGCATGTTCAACCCTGGTTGAAACTAATAAAGTTCCTTACCCTGAGGGTCTACTGGTCATGGCCATTGACGGTAATCCAGTCTCTCTGTCAATCCTTGTTACCGTATTGAGAAAATGCTGGTATAAGGTTGTAGCTCAAGCAAAGGCGACAGAGGCCTTAGAGATATTAAGGAGGAGTGGTGACCAGTTTGATATCGTCCTCACCGCCATGGTAGGGATTGACATGGATGTTTTCACTCTCTTGGAAGTCATCAATTCTAAATTAAACATGCCAGTCCTCGTAATATCGGCAAGCGATGATCAGCAAGCCATAATGAAGGCTGTCTTAAATGGGGCCCAAGACGTCGTAACGAAACCAGTTAGGGTTCAGATGCTTCAAAACATATGGCAGCACGTGGTAAGGAAGCAATTGCACGACCATGAGAACAAGCATCAAGCCTTCAATTTTGTTCCAAGCAACTGGAGAAAGAAGATGAGTTGGTCTCCCGAGCTGCATCGTATGTTTGTTAATACAGTTCAACAGGTAGGAATCGATTCGGCACGGCCGCAACATATACTTGAAATTATGAACGTAGAGGGACTCACTAAAGCAAATGTTTCGAGTCATCTTCAGAAGTACAGAAAAAGGGTGAGAGAACACAATGCAGCTCAGAATCAAGAAAACCAAGGCGGGACTGATCCAAGCCTGAACGTCGAGTCTCCTCGCCACCATAAGTTCCCCAGGTTAGCATGGGGCGAGCCACTTCCCATCATCAACCAAGCTAGTAACCATGCCATCAATCCCCCAGGCGTTAATCAAAGTATCCCCCAGAATCACCCTAATACTCTTCAAGAGTATAGACCGCATGAGCAGTGTATTCAGATTCCTTGGTTTGAGCACCAACCTGTGGCTAGAACTCATCCCATGATCAGCGCGCCTGCGCAGCCAGAGAATCAGACAAGAAGTTATCCTGAGCACTTCCACTTCTCTAATCCTCGAATGGAAGGAGTTTTTGGCAGCAGGACAGTTGGTGATCCCCACACTTTCTCGAGTAATGATGAAGACTCCAGCACGAGAAGTCAAATTGCTCATGGCGAGGACAGAATGAGAAATCTACCGCCAGCATTTGCCAACAACAATGCCCAATTCGAGCATCAGTTGCTGGAAGGTTCAAGAGATTACCCAGATGATGAGCTTACTGCCCTGGTCAACCAGTTTAGGGTTGACAGACGTCCCAAGCCGCGATCAGGAGCCAGTGAGTAGGGACTCTCAAACATCGGTTATCCACACCCGAACCAACACGAGACTAGCTGATTATCGAAGAGCCACAGGAAAGGCAGAACTGACCTTGAATAAGTGCACCTTTCATTTCATGCTTAATTCCCCTGCGTATGATATTTTCCAGCTTTCTAGGTGTCTCGATTTAATTCAAGGACAAGGGGGCAATTTATTTATCCGGTCGAATGCATGAATCCCTTTTTATGCTAGATTTAGGGCGGATTAATTTGTGGCAACGTCGCTGACTGCCATAATGAGAAATGTTGAATGGCTCACGTAGGGAAATTTCAAGTGAAATGCCCAGGCGAGCTCGAAGACGGGTAATTGTGTGTCATTCCAATTTACTCTTAATCGTTGCAAAATGCTAAATTGGATTTGTTCCATTCTCACCCAGGGAATCGCAAAGTGCCTCAAGAGTGTCGCAAAATGAAATGACCCAATGGAACGCGATAGGACTCATTTGCCTCGAAGGTAACCTTCAAATTAAGGGAGCCCTCCGGTCCACGGACCCGATGGCATAGAAAATGATGATGGTCCAAGGCAACCCGAAAGAAAATAAGGCCCAACTAAGCAAAGCACATATGTGACAAGCTCAAAGTGAAGGGCAACTCGGGACATACAATTCAATCCAATCCAAATGAAGGAACTTCCTCAATTCAAATTCAATGGAAGTATACACAAGGGTAAAACAGTATCGTTCCAATTTTTCTAGAATATGAAAAACATATACTGCCGCATTCTCTTTCATTTTTGCAGGGGAAGTCTCTACTGGCCAGATTTTCCTGTCTACCATTCCCTATCAGTATCACCTCCGCTACTCGTCTCCAATCTCGAGCCAAGCAAATCCGACGTCTCTACGGAAAAGTTGGACGGGACGCCACTACTTTGAAAAAGAAAGGATAAAAAATAAGCTGAGTGGGAGACAAAGACATTTACGGCAGAAAAGAGATACGACTCGTCTTTATTGAAGAACTCGCCAGCAAATTGACGGTGGAGACAGCAACAAGGGGCCTCCTTCCACGGAAAGATGGAAGGAGACGAGCTGGGCGAGAGATACGATGAAAAGAAAATCGAGAAAGCCAGAACACTCGAGAGAGGCAATACAGTTGCTAAACCCACGTCTAATTTTAAAGGAGACATCTTCTTGATAATTCTCATTCGTGCTCGAAAGAGAGACTCTTAAAGCATACGCAGTCTCCCAGAAAAATCCAGAGAGTGAAAATACAAGAAGAGATATCAAACTTTGAGAAATCGTTAACCAAATCGAAGATGTCTCAACCCAACACACTTGAAAGTTATCGTTACTTGCTGAATATGGGAGAGGAAGAGTTCGAAGCCATATTTGGGATCGAGCCTATGGAGCCCGGCCCTTCCACCGATGACGTCCAAGAGCCTGATGAGGACAAGGACAACAACGGTAAGGGTCAAAAGAAGCGTTACCGTCGACATACTGAGGAGCAAGTACGAAAGCTTGAAGATTTCTTCAGAACGTGTCCTATGCCAGACGGAAAACAGAAAATGGAACTAAGTCAGGAGCTAGGACTTGAACCTTCACAAATCAAGTTCTGGTTTCAAAATAGGCGAACCCGAATGAAGACTCGTCATGAGCACAACGAAGCCGAGTTTCTAAGAGTTGAAAATGAAAACCTCCGAACGGAGAACAAGATATATAAAGAGGCTTTTGACTCCGCCACCTGCCCCAACTGCAATACTCTCCTCACCCTCGATGAAATGCATTATCTGAGGATCGAGAATGCACGTTTAAGAAGTGAGTTAGATCAGTTCATAGCAGGATCAAGTTCTGTTGGAGCAAGGTACGAAAAAATTGAGACTATGGGGCCAGCATGGATGCCTTCTGAGGAGGAAGAGAGGTATCACTACCAGGCAAGTGGCATTGACGACGAACTCGCCGCCATGATCAGGCAATTTGATGCTAATGAAGCACTAGGGTTTTAATGTGCATACGGATCCTGTATTTTAAAACTAGTGATCACGGGACCTGCAACACGGCCGACACGTACCTGATCCAGAACAACGCTAGCTGATCGCTCAAGAGCCTACAAAGGGAAGAAGATCAAACCTAGACGAATACGTCTACTTAGTTTCATCGAACGTTCTCGCCTTTTATCGATGTCCAAAATTAATGCACAAGCTAGAAGTAATCATTTCCCTTTCCCCCTATTAAATGCTCGAAGCCGTTAACCGCACCAAACTCGAAAAAATTAATATCGAGAAGAAATCCGCGTAAATCTGAAGGGTAAATCCGTATCGTTCCAAATTACCCTCGAACTACCCAGGTTTTAAATTTAATCCTTTCTATTTTCAGGAGTTTGCAAATCGACCCAAGAATGCAATCATACCCAAATACAAGTTGAACAAAATTTGGGGCAAATCAACTCATGGATATTACCACAGAGTGGACAGCTTCAGATAAAGCAAAATGCGAACGAGGGACCCGAACAATCTCAGACATGGGTAATTCTGTATCGTTCTAATTTGCTCATAATCATCGCAAGTCCTGAATTGTTTTATTCCATTCTTAACAGGGATTGCAAATTACCTCGAGAAATATTGTAACATGGCCCAAGTTGATACAACAGGGCCACGTTATCCCCAAGGATTAACCTTTGAAAAGAAAGCCCCATGGACACCTACGGTCCAATGGACCGAATGGTATGGGGGATGACAGTAGGCCCGAAATATCCCGAGTTCGATCCCCAATGGTGGGGAATGTTGTATGTATTATAAATAAATGAAACAACTTTTTGTGCATTTTTTTTTACAAACAGGAATACTCGACGAGTAATATCAAAGTCAGTATTTTACCATAGTCTTCCCATAATGGTGAGGCGCCCAACAAAAGTCGAGGAAAATTCAATCCAACAAAACTGGTAAAAGACTCGTGCAAGACATTCAAGATGAAGGGTAAATCAGTATCGTTTTCAATTTATCCCTTTTAATACTGGCTGATATGTCTCTTTTTCTTTTTACAGGAAATATTTACACTAACATTTAACATGTTGAAGGAGACAAATCCAAAAGAAAATTATGATCATCTGACAAGATCTATTCTGGTGAAAAACGGGGCAAATTGATCACAAGCTCTGAAGCGAAAAAGCAAATATGTCTTCCTTATCTCGTTTGATTTCAAGAATAATTTCTCTGCTTTTTACAGGGGCATTCAACCGCTAAACCGTGGCGGTCGCTGTCATTAAACAAACCGAAATGCTCCCTCACCCATATGCTTCATCACGTAGAGACAAAGTTTGAGACGAACCACCCCTCGACATAAGGAGTAGGCTTCCCAATTTGTTCGGTTCGCCCACATACCAGGGGAAATTCAAATCCACCCATATTTGCACATTATATAAACACACGTAATGCTAAAAAATTGTCACATCTGCATTGTGCTTACACAGTTCATGAATTATGTATGACTATTCCGTGTGTTTAACTTACCAACTCCAACTTAGAGCATAAACTGCACAGGAGACATCAAATGTGCAGAATGGGGCATGACAGGATGAGGACAGGCAAACCAAGTCCTTCTTACAGGCAAACTAAGTCCTTCTTACAGGCAAAACAAGTCCTTCTTACAGGCACAAAGTCCTTCTTACAGGCAAATCAAGTCCTTCTTACAGGCAAAATAAGTCCTTCTTACAGGCAAATCAAGTCCTTCTTACAGGCATAAAGTCCTTCTTATAGGCAAACCAAGTTCTTCTTACAGGCACCAAGTCCTTCTTATAGGCATAAAGTCCTTCTTACAGGCAAACCAAGTCCTTCTTACAGGCAAACCAAGTCCTTCTTATAGGCACCAAGTCCTTCTTATAGGCAAACTAAGTCCTTCTTACAGGCAAACCAAGTCCTTCTTACAGGCACAAAGTCCTTCTTACAGGCAAATCAAGTCCTTCTTACAGGCACAAAGTCCTTCTTACAGGCATAAAGTCCTTCTTATAGGCAAATCAAGTCCTTCTTACAGGCAAACAAAGTCCTTCTTACAGGCAAATCAAGTCATTCTTACAGGCACAAAGTCCTTCTTACAGGCAAAGTAAGTCCTTCTTACAGGCAAAACAAAGTCCTTCTTACAGGCAAACAAAGTCCTTCTTACAGGCAAAGCAAATCCTTCTTACAGGCACAAAGTTCTTCTTATAGGCAAAGCACCAAGTCCTTTTTACTGGCACCAAGTCCTTTCTACAGGCACCAAGTCCTTCTTACAGGTATCTCCATGTGGTGACCTACCATACGGGTCAAATCTCAATGAAAATTTAATCAGTAGAATCCTTTTATTAGGAATCTACCATGGTACGACCCACCATACGGGTCAAATGGTATGACCCACCATACGGGTCAAATTTTAATTCCATTTTTAATCGGTAGAATCCTTTTATTAGGAATCTACCATGGGTTGATCCACAATACGGGTTCAAGTTCAACCACCCTAAAGTTTTTTTATATAACGAATCCTTAGGTTCTCATTTCATTTTCAGTGGAACAATCATGTCACGACTCTTTTTATTTCCTTGTATTGAGTCGATAAGAATCCAGGTGTCATCTCGTCTTTGAAATGAACCTCTACCGAGCTTCCTTTCAAAGAGGGGCATCTGTTGACACCTAATCTTTAATCATTTTTTCTATTACTAAAGTAATAAAAAATCCATAAAAATTCATAAAATTGAAAAATCAACTTTGGGGACCTTAGCCAAGCCTAGGGAACCAATTTTGACCAAAAAACGATTTTTCATATTTTCAGTATTTTTACGTATTTTTTATTTATTTATTTTCGAAAATTAATAGAAAATCCATAAAAATTCATAAAATTGAAAAATCAACTTTGGGAACCTTAGCCAAGCCTAGGGAACGAATTTTGACCAAAAAATAATTTTTCATATTATATATATTTTAATTTTTTTTAAAAAAAAATACAAAAATATTTGAAAATTTTGGAAAAATAACATTTGAGGCCAAAAAATACACAAAGATAGTTAATATTTTTATTTTAAATCTATTTTCATATTGGCCATCGCAAATTCAGAAAAATCCAATTCAAGTCACGTGTTCCTTCACGAGTATAATCTCGAATCGGGCCTAAAAAAATTTAATTTGAGTCAACTTATTTTTAACTTTCACTTTTTATGAGTTGTGACATTGTCTTCTAATATTTTAAATTTTCGTCTTGGCCCAATTATACCCAGAATGACTTAATTTTGCAAAAGGGCTTTAATTAAATTATGCATTATTTTCAGCGACAAGAAATGAGCTTAAATTTGACATGTGGTAAATTTTGGTGTGTCAAAAATTGTGAGGAGATTTGGACTTAAAGAAATATATTTTTTTCAGGGACTGAATTGTAAATACTTAAAATTCAAGGACTAGAGTGCAAATACCTAACTCTTGAAGGATTATTTTACAAATAATAAAAAGAAGAGTTAGTGGATAAATTAGAATAGAGAAGGGAAGATGAAGAAGAGGAGATGAAGAAGAGAAGTTGGAGAAGAATGGATGGAGAAAATAAGATAAGAATAGAGAAGGGAAGATGGAGATGAAGAAGAGTTAGTAGAGAAATTAGAATGGAAGATAAGAATAAAGAAGGGAAGATGGAGATTAAGAAGAGTTAGTGGAGAAATTAGAATGGGAGATAAATATGGAGAAGGGAAGATGAAGATGAAGAAGAGTTAGTGGAGAGATTAGAATGTGAGATAGAGATGGAGAATGGAAGATGAAAATGAAGAAGAGTTAGTGGAGAAATTAGAATGGGAGATAGAGTTAGTGGAAAAATTAGAATGGGAGATAGATGAGTAGGTTATAAAAGGAGGAAGAAGTGAGCTTGAGAAAGGATTCTTGAGAGAGAAAATTTGAAGTGTTTGGGAGAATTTTTTGGAGAGAAAATTTTGGATGTTTGAGAGAGTTTTGGGAGATTGAAGAAAATTTTGAGAGAAAGAAAATACCAAAAGAGAGAGAATTTTGAAGATGATGGGAGTTTAAAGCTAGGGGTTATCATCACAAATTCCTTCATCGATCAATATAAATCAAGAGTTCATCCTCGTCAACGAGCAAACAAATTCAAGCTAAGTGTTTTTATTTATTCATTTATTTATGGTTTTACTCGCAAATTAGCACAAATTGTATACACTTTCTCCATCTCCTTTTTCTTCCATATTTTATGTCAGGAGAAGGATATCTCTACGTCAACAGCAAAAATCTCGTCGAGATGCAAAAATCGGCCCAAACAAGCTCCTAAGCTGTCCACCGATTTCTCAACTGATCTGTGACTAAAAGTCCCTCTTAATTCAAAAGAAACTCTCTATATTGGGAACATAGAGAGCGAAAATCAATTATAGAAATCCCTCCCAAAAAAATGGGAGATAAGTACTGTTTCTACTCTTCTGGTTTTAGATGCAGATTAGCACATATTTTGTATACTAACACTTCACTCTATTTTATGTCAGGAAGCCGCAGCTCTATATCAATGGTCAATCCTATGGAAGCACAAAATCGGCTTGGAGGAGTCCTCAAGCGCGCACAAATTTCAAATTGTTGAATCAATTCGTTGTATTTCATTTTAAAAAATTCATACCCCAAAATGGAGAGGACAAAGTCCATCCGCAATTTAAATACCTGCACCATAAATCCCAAAGGGAAGAGCCAAGCCAATGCTTAGCCTCCCATTGGAGGTTTTTACTTATAGTAGTTAAATACCTGCAACTTAAATACCTGCACCTTAAATCCCAAAGGGAAGAGCCAAGCCAATGCTTAGCCTCCCATTGGAGGTTTTTACTTACAGTAGTTAAATACCTGCACCTTAAATCCCAAAGGGAAGAGCCAAGCCAATGCTTAGCCTCCCATTGGAGGTTTTTACTTACAGTAGTTAAATACCTGCAACTTAAATACCTGTACCTTAAATCCCAAAGGGAAGAGCCAAGCCAATGCTTAGCCTCCCATTGGAGGTTTTTACTTACAGTAGTTAAATACCTGCAACTTAAATACCTGTACCTTAAATCCCAAAGGGAAGAGCCAAGCCAATGCTTAGCCTCCCATTGGAGGTTTTTACTTACAGTAGTTTAAATACTTGCAACTTAAATACATGTACCTTAAATCCCAAAGGGAAGAGCCAAGCCAATGCTAGGCCTCCCATTGGAGGTGTTTATTCACTGTCATGTACTTCCTATAATTTAATTTTTGAATCATCAGACCCAAAAGATGAGTAGGTCGTAATACTGCACAGAAGTCGTTAACACACTCCCTCTTTCGGCTTTAGGGAATCTTTAACACTTAAAAAAATATAACAAATAAAAATATATACCATCCATGCATCCTATTTAAAAAGTGAAAACACAAAAGAGAATACCCTACTAGAGCTTTAGGAATAAACCAAGCCTGAGTTGCCGAATTAGGATATCCATGAAATTAAGGTACCGAAAGGGCATTAGTTTTAATTAACTAGTGTAACCAAGTCCCCGAGCTCATAATCTCTGGTTCGCAGGAATAAATTAGTTCTCCCGCTAATTTATTTAGGTTTCTAATCGACCTACCAAGAACGATTAGTGGCGACTCCAAATTTCAAAATCATTTAAACAAAAACCAAAGTTGCGATTCGGTAGGGCTTGGGAGGGTCCGCATTAGGTTAGTCAAATCTAATTAACCTAATAATCCGTTAACCCCTTTTAAAATTTAAAAAATTTTTTTAGAGGGTCGCGACAAAGGGCCCTCTACCACGAAAAGAAAAAAGGAAGACGAACTGAGCGAGAAACAAGGATTTCCCCTCTAATCAAAAGCTGAATATCAGATTTTCTCCCTCGAAAAATCTAATAGCACTGCCCGTGAAGAGGGAAGTCGTTGCTATTGCCAGAGAGAGAACTTGTCCTCATTTGATAGTGAGAGTTCATTCGCAAGAACTCGCAGGAGAAAGATAGAGAGGAAGGAGTTCTCGTGGGAGAGGAATTCAAAACCTTCACCATCAAAGCATCGGCTTTCAAAGCCTGTTACGAGAAACCATCGACGATCCCGTGATCCCTCAAGTCCAAGAAGACATCCTGAGGCGGTCTCGAGTCGGCAGTCCTAGATCCAGAAATATGTCGAGCATTAGGGAAACGGGCGCATGTTCAACCCTGGTCGAAGCTAATGAAGTTCCTTACCCTGAGGGTCTACTGGTCATGGCCATTGACGGTAATCCAGTCTCTCTGTCAATCCTTGTTACCGTATTGAGAAAATGCTGGTATAAGGTTGTAACTCAAGCAAAGGCGACATAGGCCTTAGAGATATTAAGGAGGAGTGGTGACCAGTTTGATATCGTCCTCACCGCCATGGTAGGGATTGACATGGATGTTTTCACTCTATTGGAAGTCATCAATTCTAAATTAAACATGCCAGTCCTCGTAATATCGGCAAGTGATGATCAGCAAGCCATAATGAAGGCTGTCTTAAATGGGGCCCAAGACGTCGTAACGAAACCAGTTAGGGTTCAGATGCTTCAAAACATATGGCAGCACGTGGTAAGGAAGCAATTGCACGACCATGAGAACAAGCATCAAGCCTTCAATTTTGTTCCAAGCAACTGGAGAAAGAAGATGAGTTGGTCTCCCGAGCTGCATCGTATGTTTGTTAATGCAGTTCAACAGGTAGGAATCGATTCGGCACGGCCGCAACATATACTGGAAATTATGAACGTAGAGGGACTCACTAAAGCAAATGTTTCGAGTCATCTTCAGAAGTACAGAAAAAGGGTGAGAGAACACAATGCAGCTCAGAATCAAGAAAACCAAGGCGGGACTGATCCAAGCCTGAACGTCGAGTCTCCTCGCCACCATAAGTTCCCCAGGTTAGCATGGGGCGAGCCACTTCCCATCATCAACCAAGCTAGTAACCATGCCATCAATCCCCCAGGCGTTAATCAAAGTATCCCCCAGAATCACCCTAATACTCTTCAAGAGTATAGACCGCAGGAGCAGTGTATTCAGATTCCTTGGTTTGAGCACCAACTTGTGGCTAGAACTCATCCCATGATCAGCGCGCCTGCGCAGCCAGAGAATCAGACAAGAAGTTATCCTGAGCACTTCCACTTCTCTAGTCCTCGAATGGAAGGAGTTTTTGGCAGCAGGACAGTTGGTGATCCCCACACTTTCTCGAGTAATGATGAAGGCTCCAGCACGAGAAGTCAAATTGCTCATGGCGAGGACAGAATGAGAAATCTACCGCCAGCATTTGCCAACAACAATGCCCAATTCGAGCATCAGTTGCTGGAAGGTTCAAGAGATTACCCAGATGATGAGCTTACTGCCCTGGTCAACCAGTTTAGGGTTGACAGACGTCCCAAGCCGCGATCAGGAGCCAGTGAGTAGGGACTCTCAAACATCGGTTATCCACACCCGAACCAACACGAGACTAGCTGATTATTGAAGAGCCACAGGAGAGGCAGAACTGACCTTGAATAAGTGCACCTTTCATTTCATGCTTAATTCCCCTGCGTATGATATTTTCCAGCTTTCTAGGTGTCTCGATTTAATTCAAGGACAAGGGGGCAATTTATTTATCCGGTCGAATGCGTGAATCCCTTTTTATGCTAGATTTAGGGCGGATTAATTTGTGGCAACGTCGCTGACTGCCATAATGAGAAATGTTGAATGGCCTCACGTAGGGAAATTTCAAGTGAAATGCCCAGGCGAGCTCGAAGACGGGTAATTGTGTGTCGTTCCAATTTACTCTTAATCGTTGCAAAATGCTAAATTGGATTTGTTCCATTCTCACCCAGGGAATCGCAAAGTGCCTCAAGAGTGTCGCAAAATGAAATGACCCAATGGAACGCGATAGGACTCATTTGCCTCGAAGGTAACCTTCAAATTAAAGGAGCCCTCCGGTCCACGGACCCGATGGCATGGAAAATGATGATGGTCCAAGGCAACCCAAAAGAAAACAAGGCCCAACTAAGCAAAGCATATATGTGGCAAGCTCAAAGTGAAGGGCAACTCGGGACATACAATTCAATCCAATCCAAATGAAGGAACTTCCTCAATTCAAATTCAATGGAAGTATACACAAGGGTAAAACAGTATCGTTCCAATTTTTCTAGAATATGAAGAACATATACTGCCGCATTCTCTTTCATTTTTACAGGGGAAGTCTCTACTGGACAGATTTTCCTGTCTACCATTCCCTATCAGTATCACCTCCGCTACTCGTCTCCAATCTCGAGCCAAGCAAATCCGACGTCTCTACGGAAAAGTTGGACGGGACGCCACTACTTTGAAAAAGAAAGGATAAAAAATAAGCTGAGTGGGAGACAAAGACATTTACGGCAGAAAAGAGATACGACTCGTCTTTATTGAAGAACTCGCCAGCAAATTGACGGTGGAGACAGCAACAAGGGGCCCCCTTCCACGGAAAGATGGAAGGAGACGAGCTGGGCGAGAGATACGATGAAAAGAAAATCGAGAAAGCCAGAACACTCGAGAGAGGCAATACAGTTGCTAAACCCACGTCTAATTTTAATGGAGACATCTTCTTGATAATTCTCATTCGTGCTCGAAAGAGAGACTCTTAAAGCATACGCAGTCTCCCAGAAAAATCCAGAGAGTGAAAATACAAGAAGAGATATCAAACTTTGAGAAATCGTTAACCAAATCGAAGATGTCTCAACCCAACACACTTGAAAGTTATCGTTACTTGCTGAATATGGGAGAGGAAGAGTTCGAAGCCATATTTGGGATCGAGCCTATGGAGCCCGGCCCTTCCACCGACGACGTCCAAGAGCCCGGTAAGGACAATGACAACAACGGTAAAGGTCAAAAGAAGCGTTACCGTCGCCATACTGAGGAGCAAGTACGAAAGCTTGAAGCTTTCTTCAGAACGTGCCCTATGCCAGACGGCAAACAAAAAATAGAACTGAGTCAAGAGCTAGGACTTGAACCTTCGCAAATCAAGTTCTGGTTTCAAAATAGACGAACCCGAATGAAGACTCGTCATGAGCACAACGAAGCCGAGTTTCTAAGAGTTGAAAATGAAAACCTCCGAGCGGAAAACAAGATGTATAAAGAAACTTTTGACTCCGCCACCTGCCCCAACTGCAATAGCCTCCTCCTCACCCTCGATGAAATGTATGATCTGAGGATCGAAAATGCACGTTTAAGAGGTGAGTTAGACCAGTTTATAACAGGATCGAGTTCTGTTGGAGCAAGGTACAAAAGGACCAATGATACTGGATCAGCATCAATACCTCCCGAGGAAGAAGGGACAGATCACCACCAAGCGGACATTGACGATGATCTTTTCGCCATAATCAACCAGTTTGATATCGGTAAAGCATCGGGACTGTGATGCACTTGTTCAGCCAGTGACCACCAGACCTTCAATATGGCCGATGCATACCTAATTTGGGATGAAGCCAGCTGATCATGGGAGAGCCTGCAGAGGAAGCAGAACTGATCCTGAATAAGTGAATGTGTTTTATTTCCTTGCGTGATATGTTTTTCTGCTTTTGTAAAAGTGTAAAAGCAAGGAGTAATAATCCGACTTCCCCCTATTAAATGCTCGAATCCGCCACCTCACCAACCTCGCGACGAATTGATGGCGAGTGAAAATCTGCATAAACCTGAAGGGTAACTCCGTATCGTTTCAATTTACCCTCAGTTGCTCCAAGTTTTAAAATTAAGCCCCTTCTATTCTCAGGAAATTGCAAATCGACCCGAGAACGCAATCATATCCGAATACAGGTTGGATAAAATTTTGGGGCAAATCAACTCATGGGCATTACCACGGGATAGACAGCTTCGGACAAAGGAAAGTACAAGCGAAAGACGCGAACAATCTCAGAAATGGGTAATTCTGTATCGTTCTAATGTGCACATAATCATCTCAAGTCTTGAATTGTCTTATTCCATTCTTAACAGGGATTGCAAATTACCTCGAGAAATACCGTAACATGGCCCAAGGTGATACAACAGGGCTGCGTTATCCCCAAGGATTAACCCTTGAAAAGAAAGCCCCATGGATACCTACGGTCCAATAGACCGAATGGTATGGGGGATGACAGTAGGTCCGAAATATTCCGAGTTCGATCCCCAAGGGTGGGGAATGTTGTATGTATTATAAATAAATGAAACAACTTTTTGTGCATTTCTTTTTTTACAAACAGGAATACTCGACGAGTAATATCAAAGTCAGTATTTTACCATAGTCTTCCCATAATGGTGAGGCGCCCAACAAAAGTCGAGGAAAATTCAATCCAACAAAACTGGTAAAAGACTCGTGCAAGACATTCAAGATGAAGGGTAAATCAGTATCGTTTTCAATTTATCCCTTTTAATACTGGCTGATATGTCTCTTTTTCTTTTTACAGGAAATATTTACACTAACATTTAACATGTTGAAGGAGACAAATCCAAAAGAAAATTATGATCATCTGACAAGATCTATTCTGGTGAAAAATGGGGCAAATTGATCACAAGCTCTGAAGCGAAAAAGCAAATATGTCTTCCTTATCTCGTTTGATTTCGAGAATAATTTCTCTGCTTTTTACAGGGGCATTCAACCGCTAAACCGTGGCGGTCGCTGTCATTAAACAAACGAAATGCTCCCTCACCCATATGCTTCATCACGTAGAGACAAAGTTTGAGACGAACCACCCCTCGACATAAGGAATAGGCTTCCCAATTTGTTCGGTCCGCCCACATACCAGGGGCAATTTAAATCCGCCCATATTTGCACATTATATAAACACACGTAATGCTAAAAAATTGTCACATCTGCATTGTGCTTACACAGTTCATGAATTATGTATGACTATTCCGTGTGTTTAACTTACCAACTCCAACTTAGAGCATAAACTGCACAGGAGACATCAAATGTGCAGAATGGGGCATGACAGGATGAGGAAAGGCAAACCATTTCCACGCAAGTCTAACATTTTAATTTACAGATAAACAGCCTTTCCCCAGAGTGAGAGAAGGCCCTTTCGGATTGAAGTCCCCCATTCAGATTACATTCGAGTCGTTCATACTATGAGAACCTCCTTAAACAGAATTGGTAATGCAAGCTTGACAGAATAGTTTTGCATGATCCATATTTGGATTGATTGCATCATGAGTTATCACACAGACTACTTCTAATCATTGCCGACTTGGTTGAATAGTTTTACATGAACCGATCAACTCATTGATGAAAATGCTTGCACATGTTACCTCTGATACTGCCTGACAGGCAACACATTCCCAATGTTCAAACTACCTTCCAAAGTCTTGAAATTCATTCAGCGATTATTGAATGAACAAGCCTGGTTGTCGAGAAGCCACCAAGCATTTCTTCCAAATTCTCAGGTAAGTATATCTTCAACCTGAACCTTTCAAGAGAATGAATTCTGACGGTTGTTGGGGTACTCGAATCCATTGCGGTACATACAGGTATCCACCTTCTTCAATAAAGCATGATTTATCTCAAGGACAGAAATGTTCGAGACCTTTTGATCTCTGCCTCTTTGGTTTATTCCTAAAGCGACAGGATAATATAATTTGGGTTTGAGCTTCTGCAGGATTCCTAATCTTTCCAGATTCCAGAATGGCACCCTTTGAGGTACACCAAGTCCTTCTTACAGGCAAAATAAGTCATTCTTACAGGCAAACCAAGTCCTTTTTACAGGCAAATCAAGTCCTTCTTATAGGCACAAAGTCCTTCTTACAGGCAAATCAAGTCCTTCTTACAGGCAAAACAAGTCCTTCTTACAGGCACAAAGTCCTTCTTACAGGCAAATCAAGTCCTTCTTACAGGCAAAACAAGTCCTTCTTACAGGCACAAAGTCCTTCTTACAGGCAAATCAAGTCCTTCTTACAGGCAAAACAAGTCCTTCTTACAGGCAAATCAAGTCCTTCTTACAGGCATAAAGTCCTTCTTATAGGCAAACCAAGTTCTTCTTACAGGCACCAAGTCCTTCTTACAGGCATAAAGTCCTTCTTACAGGCAAACCAAGTCCTTCTTACAGGCAAAACAAGTCCTTCTTACAGGCACAAAGTCCTTCTTACAGGCAAATCAAGTCCTTCTTACAGGCAAAACAAGTCCTTCTTACAGGCAAAACAAGTCCTTCTTACAGGCAAATCAAGTCCTTCTTACAGGCATAAAGTCCTTCTTATAGGCAAACCAAGTTCTTCTTACAGGCACCAAGTCCTTCTTACAGGCATAAAGTCCTTCTTACAGGCAAACCAAGTCCTTCTTACAGGCAAACCAAGTCCTTCTTATAGGCACCAAGTCCTTCTTATAGGCAAACTAAGTCCTTCTTACAGGCAAACCAAGTCCTTCTTACAGGCACAAAGTCCTTCTTACAGGCAAACCAAATCCTTCTTACAGGCACAAAGTCCTTCTTACAAGTAAATCAAGTCCTTCTTACAGGCACAAAGTCCTTCTTACAGGCATAAAGTCCTTCTTACAGGCAAATCAAGTCCTTCTTACAGGCATAAAGTCCTTCTTACAGGCAAACAAAGTCCTTCTTACAGGCAAATCAAGTCCTTCTTACAGGCACAAAGTCCTTCTTACAGGTAGGCACAAAGTCCTTCTTACAGGCACAAAGTCCTTCTTACAGGCAAAGCAAGTCCTTCTCACAGGCACAAAGTTCTTCTTACAGGCAAAGCACCAAGTCCTTTTTACTGGCACCAAGTCCTTTCTACAGGCACCAAGTCCTTCTTACAGGTATCTCCATGTGGTGACCTACCATACGGGTCAAATCTCATTCAAAATTTAATCAGTAGAATCCTTTTATTAGGAATCTACCATGGTACGACCCACCATACGGGTCAAATTTTAATTCAATTTTTAATCAGTAGAATCCTTTTATTAGGAATCTACCATGGGTTGATCCACCATACGGGTTCAAGTTCAACTACCCTAAAGTTTTTTTATATAACGAATCCTTAGGTTCTCATTTCATTTTCAGTGGAACAATCATGTCACGACTCTTTTTATTTCCTTGTATTGAGTCGATAAGAAACCAAGTGTCATCTCGTCTTTGAAATGAACCTCTACCGAGCTTCCTTTCAAAGATGGGCAGCTGTTGACACCTGATTTTTAATCATTTTTTCTATTGCTAAAGTAATAAAAAATCCATAAAAATTCATAAAATTGAAAAATCAACTTTGGGGACCTTAGCCAAGCCTAGGGAACCAATTTTGACCAAAAAATGATTTTTCATATTTTCAGTATTTTTACGTATTTTTTATTTATTTATTTTCGAAAATTAATAGAAAATCTATAAAAATTCATAAAATTGAAAAATCAACTTTGGGAACCTTAGCCAAGCCTAGGGAACGAATTTTGACGAAAAAATAATTTTTCATATTATATATATTTTAATTTTTTTTAAAAAAAATACAAAAATATTTGAAAATTTTGAAAAAATAACATTTGAGGCCAAAAAATACACAAAGATAGTTAATATTTTTATTTTAAATCTATTTTCATATTGGCCATCGCAAATTCAGAAAAATCCAATTCGAGTCACGTGTTCCTTCACGAGTATAATCTCGAATCGGGCCTAAAAAAATTTAATTTGAGTCAACTTATTTTTAACTTTCACTTTTTATGAGTTGTGACATTGTCTTCTAATATTTTAAATTTTCATCTTGGCCCAATTATACCCAGAATGACTTAATTTTGCAAAAGGGCTTTAATTAAATTATGCATTATTTTCAGCGACAAGAAATGAGCTTAAAGTTGACATGTGGTAAATTTTGGTGTGTCAAAAATTGTGAGGAGATTTGGACTTAAAGAAATATATTTTTTTAGGGACTGAATTGTAAATACTTAAAATTCAAGGACTAGAGTGCAAATACCTAACTCTTGAAGGATTATTTTACAAATAATAAAAAGAAGAGTTAGTGGATAAATTAGAATAGAGAAGGGAAGATGAAGAAGAGGAGATGAAGAAGAGAAGTTGGAGAAGAATGGATGGAGAAAATAAGATAAGAATAGAGAAGGGAAGATGGAGATGAAGAAGAGTTAGTAGAGAAATTAGAATGGAAGATAAGAATAGAGAAGGGAAGATGGAGATTAAGAAGAGTTAGTGGAGAAATTAGAATGGGAGATAAATATGGAGAAGGGAAGATGAAGATGAAGAAGAGTTAGTGGAGAGATTAGAATGTGAGATAGAGATGGAGAATGGAAGATGAAAATGAAGAAGAGTTAGTGGAGAAATTAGAATGGGAGATAGAGTTAGTGGAAAAATTAGATGGGAGATAGATGAGGAGGTTATAAAAGGAGGGAGAAGTGAGCTTGAGAGGGGATTCTTGAGAGAGAAAATTTGAAGTGTTCGGGAGAATTTTTTGGAGAGAAAATTTTGGATGTTTGAGAGAGTTTTGGGAGATTGAAGAAAATTTTGAGAGAAAGAAAATACCAAAAGAGAGAGAATTTTGAAGATGATGGGAATTTAAAGCTAGGGGTTATCATCACAAATTCCTTCATCGATCAATATAAATCAAGAGTTCATCCTCGTCAACGAGCAAACAAATTCAAGCTAAGTGTTTTTATTTATTCATTTATTTATGGTTTTACTCGCAAATTAGCACAAATTGTATACACTTTCTCCATCTCCTTTTTCTTCCATATTTTATGTCAGGAGAAGGATATCTTTACGTCAACAGCAAAAATCTCGTCGAGATGCAAAAATCGGCCCAGACAAGCTCCTAAGCTGTCCACCGATTTCTCAACTGATCTGTGACTAAAAGTCCCTCTTAATTCAAAAGAAACTCTCTATATTGGGAACATAGAGAGCGAAAATCAATTATAGAAATCCCTCCCAAAAAAATGGGAGATAAGTACTCTTTCTACTCTTCTGGTTTTAGGTGCAGATTAGCACATATTTTGTATACTGACACTTCACTCTATTTTATGTCAGGAAGCCGCAGCTCTATATCAATGGTCAACCCTATGGAAGCACAAAATCGGCTTGGAGGAGTCCTCAAGCGCGCACAAATTTCAAATTGTTGAATCAATTCGTTGTATTTCATTTTAAAAAATTCATACCCCAAAATGGAGAGGACAAAGTCCATCCGCAATTTAAATACCTGCACTATAAATCCCAAAGGGAAGAGCCAAGCCAATGCTTAGCCTCCCATTGGAGGTTTTTACTTATAATAGTTAAATACCTGCAACTTAAATACCTGCACCTTAAATCCCAAAGGGAAGAGCCAAGCCAATGCTTAGCCTCTCATTGGAGGTTTTTACTTACAGTAGTTAAATACCTGCACCTTAAATCCCAAAGGGAAGAGCCAAGCCAATGCTTAGCCTCTCATTAGAGGTTTTTACTTACAGTAGTTAAATACCTGCAACTTAAATACCTGTACCTTAAATCCCAAAGGGAAGAGCCAAGCCAATGCTTAGCCTCCCATTGGAGGTTTTTACTTACAATAGTTAAATACCTGCAACTTAAATACCTGTACCTTAAATCCCAAAGGGAAGAGCCAAGCCAATGCTTAGCCTCCCATTGGAGGTTTTTACTTACAGTAGTTTAAATACTTGCAACTTAAATACCTGTACCTTAAATCCCAAAGGGAAGAGCCAAGCCAATGCTAGGCCTCCCATTGGAGGTGTTTATTCACTGTCATGTACTTCCTATAATTTAATTTTTGAATCATCAGACCCAAAAGATGAGTAGGTCGTAATACTGCACAGAAGTCGTTAACACATTCCCTCTTTCGGCTTCAGGGAATCTTTAACACTTAAAAAAATATAACAAATAAAAATATATACCATCCATGCATCTTATTTAAAAAGTGAAAATACAAAAGAGAATACCCTACTAGAGCTTTAGGAATAAACCAAGCCTGAGTTGCCGGATTAGGATATCCATGAAATTAAGGTACCGAAAGGGCATTAGTTTTAATTAACTAGTGTAACCAAGTCCCCGAGCTCATAATCTCTGGTTCGCAGGAATAAATTAGTTCTCCCGCTAATTTATTTAGGTTTCTAATCGACCTACCAAGAACGATTAGTGGCGACTCCAAATTTCAAAATCATTTAAACAAAAACCAAAGTTGCGATTCGGTAGGGCTTGGGAGGGTCCGCATTAGGTTAGTCAAATCTAATTAACCTAATAATCCGTTAACCCCTAGAATTAATAAAAATATTTTTAGAGGGTCGCGACAGGCCCCGCCCAAGCCATCGCGACCATAGGGCAAGGCCACCTTGCCTAGATCGCCATGATCTTATAATGGCCATGTCACGTCTTACAATGGTCTCACCCAAATCTAGGCGCCATAATAAAATTAAAAAAAAAAGAAAAGAAAATAAGTAAAGTAAAAAGGTTTGAAAAAAATTAAAATATTATTACAATTTCACGTAGCGTTTGCTGTGCCAAGTAGGACAACCAGCTTCTACATCAGATATTTTTGACAAAATTTGATGGGATAGAATCAATTGGGAAAATGTGAAAAAATTTAGAAATTAATTACAACGATTGAAAATTTTATGACTCGATTGACATGAAAGGTTTATGACTATTTTGATCATTTTTCGGCCAGACAACTAAAAAGTTGTTTTTATATAAGTGTTGCGTGTCATTCATCCAATTACTAGAGGAAATTTTCTTGGGACTATTTCAAATAAAGATCCTAAGTGTTTTCATTTTCTTATATAAAATGCCTGGAGTTGATATTGTTTCAAATAAGAGCATAAAATGAACATTATTTCAAATAAAAGTATGAAGTGTACATATCGATCTCAAAAAAGAGCTTGACTTATCAATTGATTAGAGGCATTTTTAATTTTTTATTGTCCTTTTTAATTTTTAATTTTTTCTATTTTTAATTTAAAAAAACATGAGATACAAGCCGAAGGGCCCTCCTCCTGCCTATGGACCTTGCCAACCTGAGTTACCGCCCCACTAGCAATGGGGGCAGAGACCAAAGATGAAAGGGCAGCTCCCCTCCTACCCATATCTCCTTTCATTTTTTTTTTTTTAATTTGAATTAACTAAAAATTAGGTTGCATTTATATTTTGACAAAAATACCCTTGATTAGCCGATAAGGTCAAGCCTTTATTAGAAATAGATATGGCTACTTCAGTTCCTTATTTGAGATAAAAATGACATTTTGGGCTCTTAGTAAAAATAAGATTCATTTCATACTCTTATTTGAGAAAATAATGATACTCGAGGCCTTATTGTGGAATTTTTCCCAACTTTCTTTAACCGACTACAATAGAACTTCTATTTTGTACGATGAGGAAAGTCACCCATCAAAATCTGAATGCCATTCAGAATTTGATATATCCGTACATATCCTTCCTTTATTATTATTTTTTGGGTTAGTGTCGGCACGACGGTATCCTTCCTTTAAAGAGCAACTACGCGAATACTTATATGAGAGTGTGTTCGTACCAGTTAAAAGTATGCGAGTGTACCCAATACATCGTCCCTTAGCGGCACGAAACTCTTACAAGCGAAAGATGACCCTCGCTTTATAATTAGATTTGCCTTGAAATAATGTACTTATCTTTTAAATGAAATGAAAATCTTCTACAGGCAAAAAAAAAAAAAAAAGAAGCAAAAAATGAATGGTCACGTATATACCTTGGACTAATATTGAAGATTTTTTTTATCGAGATTGCGCAAATAAAGGTAATTAGACTCGATTAATTATGGCTTATCTGGTGAAATTTTATTTTCGAAAATAATTTATGAGCAGAAATAAATTTTTTTAAATTGATTCCTGAATATATATATATATATAGTTTTCTTTTTGTTTCTATTACTTTTTCCTAATCACCGATCTATTTTCGAAAACAGAAAAAAAAAATTACTCTGCCAAACTGATTTATGTTATTTTTCTGTTTCTGAAAATAAAAGAGCATATCCACCCATCGGTGACTCAGTTGGTTTGCGCTCTGGTCCTTTCACGAGAGGTCCTGAGTTTGAACCTCGCTTGGTGCCGGTGATTTAAGCGGAGGGTCGTGGCGGTGGAGAATTAGTTGAGGTGCGCGATCCGTACGGACGCTGGCCCGGACACATTCGATTTAAAAAAAAAAAAGCATAAATGGAAGAAATACGAGCTTCACCAAATATGCCTTAGAAATTTGAGAATGTTGAAAGACTGGAGACCATTCGGGGAAAAAAAAAAAAAAAGGAGACCAGCCCGTACGTGGAGTTTCTACAAATGAATGCTCCGACCGAACGACAAAAACAAAAAATTAAAAGGTTTGGACAGTGCGCGCCAGGCTGGAAGGCTACAGCCTTGAGGTGTACGGATGGGGGCAGCAATCTGCTGCTACGTCGCCTAGGCTAGCAGAGCATGCCTCAGCGAATTTAATAGCTGTTTCCCGCAGGTGCACCGTACGCCTGCAAAGGGCCTTTGAGATCACGAGGCAGCCCAAAATATCTGCCAGCTGGCGCAATCATACTGGTCGGACTCCGATGCTTGGCTGGTCTACGTCTTCCCTGATAGTGCGCTCCGTGCTGCTGCACCTGCGGCTCTAATGGTCTCAGACTCTCAGATGACGCGCTTTCTCTTCGGTACGCAGAGACTTTTTCTGACCTTTCTGAAGCACGTATTTTCTATTCGGTCCCGATCTTTGCGCGATTGCCGAATTAGACCCCTCCTAATTGATTCCTTTTCTATTTTTTTTCAATTAATTTAACCCTCTTTCGATAAAAATAATAATAATAATAATTTAACCCTCCCAATTCACGCACTTTTATTTTTTTTTGCATTCAAATATCCCTAAGGCTCCTGGTACTCAAGTGGATTATATGTATAAGTCTTTCATAATCTGTTTTTATTTGAAATAATATTCTGAATTTTAATTATGACAATTGATTTGTGCAAACCAAATTGCAAATAGATATCCGCAAATAGTGATCCGGATATCCAACATAAACATCTTCCATTTTATCATTTTAATAGAACTATTCATTATGACAAAAAAAAAAGCATTATTCATAATATCAATATTAGAATTTTGATTTGTAGGGATTGAAAAGTCAGAGTTAATTAGTTCAAGTCGTAAGCTGAAATGCTTGATTCAAAAATTATATAGATTTATGTGTTTGCATGCAATATAACTTTTAGATATTTTTTGGTTCGGGAACAAATTCTAGAATTTAAAAGTTTAATGGATATCAAACTTCATTACAATTTTTCTTCCCTTTTTGTATCAATCGAGGTTGCTGTCGAAAACGCCGAAAAGTTAACTTGAACATATGTGTTTTGAGGATGAAAGGAATTAAGAGCGAATGGTCGATGATAAGCAAACTATATTTTATTTTATTTTCTTATAACTATTTTTTTCTTCGACCAAGAAAAACGACGCTTTTGTTTTTTTCCTTATGCGACGGTGAGATTGTGCGCGAAAGTATGCAACATGACCAGATGCGAAGCACTGTGGGGTCCATAGATTCTGTGGGTCCCATCACGCCAGGACAAACATGTCTAGATAATAATTGGGGCTCCATTTTAGTCCCCGTCAAACTGAAAAATCAACTTTTTATTTGTTCCCCTTTTGACTCTGCAAAGTACTTTTTAATTGATCTTCTTGAAAAAAGAAAATTACAAATGAATTTCTCATATATGTGCATGCTTTTTCTTATTTCCTTCTTTTTTTTTTACGGGATTAATATAGAGAGAAAATTCACTCACTACTTAAGATGCAATATTGCAGAGAGCAAAATTATTCCGATTCCATCTAATAAAACACACATCAAAGAAAATGAACAATCAAAGAAATAGTGGTTTTATTTCTTTTCAAATTGCACAGTCTCAAACTCATCGCGTGAAAGATTAACGGCTAAAGAGTAGAATACCCAATCAAAGAGCACTCCATGCAACTCATGCCCTATCTATCTCATTGCTATGTGTTAATTTACATGTTAATATTTGCATCTAATCAAATTTTCAAGTTTTTTGCATTTTGCAAACACTAAATTGCTTGTGGTACAAAATTTTGATAGCTTAGCTAGTGTGAGGGGAAATTACTCAAAAAGTCATAAATAATTGTATTTTTTTCAATTCAGCCCTAAACTTTTTAATTCTATTAACCGAGTTTTAAAAATTCTCATGCCTTTTCAATTCAGTGTATTTGGTAGATTTTGATAGAAAATTGCTGATATGAATGTTAATTGTCTTACATAACACGATCGACGCCAATGTAGATAATTTGTAGTGATATTTTAACAATTTTTTCTAACATTTCCATTAATTTTTATTTTCTTTTTCTTTTTCCTTTTTTTTGTTTTTTCTTTACTGCGGCTAGTGAGGGTCGCAGCTCTCACTTAGATTTGAGCAAGCCGTGGCCAGCTAGCCTCGCTCTATGATGGTTAGGGCCAAGGCGTCGTGGCCCTTGCCTGCCACAGTAAAGAAAAGAAAAGAAAAACCAAAAAAATAATATTAAAGGTTATTCACATTAGCATCGGCCATGCTAAATAGGACCGTCGACATCCACGTTAGTGATTTTTTGGCTAAAATTAGTTGAATGAACTTAATTGGCAAAATATAAAAAAATATTTAGAACTTAATTTGAAAAATTAAAATGTTTATAACTAAATTAATAAAAATACAATGAGTTTAGAGAGAAGATATTAAAAAAAAGGAAAACGTAAAGAAAAAAGTAGAAAGAAGATATTAAAATTTTGTCAATATCAGTTCTGGTGTTGCCATGTAGGATGGCCAACATCCACGTTAATGAATTCCAACCAAAATTGATGAGATAGACTCAATTAAAAAAAAAGACAAAGATTACGATTCAATTAGCATAATCCAATTTAAAAAAAGCGACAAAGATTATGATTCAATCGGCACAATTAAAAAATTTATGACTGAATTGACAAAAGTATAATGGATTTTACGACCTTTTGTTAATTTCATGGTAGATGTTACCATGAGATTCTAAGAGAGAGTTGGAAGGAGATAAGCTATGCCGATATGTTTCGAGTCAAGAACCGGAGTTCTTACCGGAGGAAAAATACATCTTGAAGTTTACTTGTGCGATCTGGAACACAATGAATTCTCTCGTCGACAAGATCGCTGCCGGCAATGTCGTAGACAATTCGACGGCACTCCCAAATGTATTGCCTTCGGCAATCTTGCACGTTGACTATTCTTCTTACTAAGGACAACATACGCGAAACTACATGTATTTCTCAATCATATTCCTATCGATCGACGAGATAGATCCATTTTGACTTTTGGAAGTCGTCGTCGTCTTTACCCTCTTGGATCACCTAATTACCAGCGGCTGCATTTCCATGGACGTTTTTCTTCCCACGCCCTTAATTGTGCGGGAAAAGAAATCAATGAGACCTTAGTTAAAAAAATAAATAAAATAATGCTCATTTGAGATGACCCTTCGAATCTCATTGTTTAGTGCTGTTCTTAAACCCTTGGTTGCGTGAATTTTTCCACCTAGAATTATGGCGAGCAATCGGATTCGGTTCAACTGAGAATCGAACCGATCCGATCTTACACGACAAATTCGACGAGGGCTTATGTAAGACCCCGTTCGACCCTAAAACTGATCTTGAATAGGCCCGAGTCGATTTCAAGATTTGATTCGCTTCTCGATCGTAAAAATTGACGATCAACTCTGACGTGATGGGTTTTAGATTTTTAATTTAAAATCTATTCATAATAGAACCGATCGATCATAATTAACGAGACATTTCATACCATGAGTAAATCCTAGTTGCCCCACCACGTCAAGGATTAAATAAAACGAAAAACTATTGTGATTGGATCACATGCCCGCGTTGGACCCACGTCAATATTTCCTACTTGGAATAAATAACGAAGATGCACCTTGCGACATTTTCTAGGCCTACTCTGCCCAACTTCACCCTAGCATACCTAGAAAAAGCCGCCTATTTCCGTTCCAATAAATAATTCAAGCATGCTTCTAGAATTTTGGCTTTTATCAGTTTCGTTCAGCAAAATTTCATATTGGAAAAAAAACTTATTTCTGCAGTTATTTTTCTTAACTTCGGACCTTATGCCTTTTTGCATTAATTGTTTTCAAACTAAAATCCTTCTTCTTTTCGTTTTAGCGGGAAACTTGGAGGCTATTACCGCAAACTAGAGTCTTGGTTTTATTTGGACAATTGTCTTAATTCATTAAAAAAAAAACTTTACATTTTACTTCCGACCTCATTTAAATTATGAGAACCTTTTTTTTTTCTACAACGAAACCTCGACTTTCATCTAGTCTCGCATTTGTTAATACGTCAAAAAATCGCCACCAATTCCTTCAAAATTTTCTATATCAGGGTCAATAAAAGTTGGTTATCATAACACATGCCTTTACACCAACAACCTCCCAATGTGGACAATCTTGAAAATAAAATTCAATGGGATATTTGGATGGGCAGACAGTTTCAAAATTAGAGTGAAAGTTGAGGATTTGTTTTCAAACAAAAATCAGAGTAAATCTAGTATTGAGTTTAACGGCGAGAGTTTTTTTCAAAGGAATTAGCCCGTAAAAATATCACGAGCATAATAAACTTTGTATATAAATTATTTTTCTTTTATATGCGGCCTATATAGATGGTTCACAAACGTCGTCATGACACGAGACAAGAAAAAGTTGGTCCAATCTCATTTAATTTCTGAACTTTTTTTGTCCATGAAGAAACCCCAACTTTCACTCTGGTCCTGCAATTGTCAATACTTCAAACAATTGCTAGCGATTTCTTTAAAATTATCAACATCAAGGTCAATAAGAGCTCATTATGACAACACATGTCTTTATACCATCAACCTCCCAATGCATATAATCTTGAAAAACCCTATGAAATGTTTGGAAGGTTGGTCAAATTCAGAGCTAGAGTTAAAGTTGGGGATTTGTTTTTTTTACCAAAAAACAGGGCAATTGATATTGAGTTTGAAATAGGGAGTTTTTCAAGGATTAGCTCGTAAAAATATTATGACCATAGCAAAATTTGTACATAACTTGTTTTGCTTTTATACGCATCTTATATAGGTGGCTCACACACATCATTATGACACAAGACAATGAACAGTCGGTCCATTTTCATTTAAATCTAGAAGTTTTTTTTTTGTTTATAAAGAAACCTCAACTTTCACTTTAGTCTCACATTTGTCAATGCGTCCAAAAATTGCCACCGATTCCTTCATAATTATCGACATTCGGATCGGCAAGAGTTCATTATCACAACACGTTTTTACAATGGCAACCTCCCAATATGGATAATTTTGAAAAAATCAATGCGATATTTAGACGAATGGATAGAGTCGGGGCTAGAGTGAAAGCCGAGGGTTTGTTTTTAAACAAAAATCGGATCAAAATTGATATTGAGTTCAAAATCAGGAGTTTCTTCTTCTTCCTTAAGGAATTAGCTTGTAAGATTATAATAAATTTTGCATATAACTTATTTTGCTTTTATATGCGACCTATACAGACGTCTCGCGTATGTCATGATAACATAAGACAACAAAATAATAATATTTATTTATTTATTATTATTTGGTCTAGAATATTATTTATTATTACATGCTCTTTTATTTGCCCTTTTCCTTATTTAAATAGATTTTTTTCCATTTTTATTTGCATTTGTAATATGCATATATCCATAATTTATTTTATGGTATAGGGCGGGGATTTTTATGGTGGAAAACGCGATACAAAAGCCGGAAAAAGGAAAATAAAGAGAGGGAGAGTGAGCGAGAGAGAGAAACTTCGTCCCTTCTCTCTCCGCCTCTCTGTCTCTCACCACCAGTGAGTCTCTCTCCACTATCGTCCTCTGCGCTCTCTCACTTTCTCCGCACAGATAGAGAGAGAAAGGGGTAGAGAGAGAGAGATAGAGAGGAGAGGCGAGCATTGTGACTTTGCGAGGCCTCCGCGCAGTCGCCGCCGTGATGGGTTCCATTCCTCCGCGGCTTCTCCCCCACGCGCCGCTACGGGGTCGCTTGGCTCGCACGGCAATGGATTCGCGAGCGCCTCGGTTCTGATTGTGCGGCGAGCGGAAGCAAGAGATTGCTTCTTCTCCTCTCGCTCCCTCTCACTTCACGATTCGATCTCGATTCGGCATTAGGTTTTTCCTGCGTGTTCCCGCTCCAGAGCGCTGGCGGACCTAAAAGCGACCCTGTCCTTCCTGCGCTCGTCTCTCTCGTCGATTCTGGCCGATCGATTCGATTTCAAGTCGAAGAAGAGGAAGCGGCGAGGGATTTTCACTGCTAAGATGCTCTGGATTCTGCGGTTCTCCGGCTTCTTTTCCGCCGCGATGATCATGGTCGTCCTCTCCCCTTCTTTCCAGTCGTTCCCGCCCGCCGTTGCCAGTCGCTCCTCTCGCCTCGACGGTAGCCTCCAGTTTCCGGCGGAGGCCGCCGCCCTCGGCTCGCCCGAGCGGTTCTCGTTCCGGAGAGCCTCCGCATTCCGCAATGCCGATGAATGCAGCTCCGTCGACGCCTCAATATTGGGTGGAACCAGTGTCTGCGATCCTAACCTGGTCCACGTCGCGATTACTCTCGATCTGGAGTACCTGCGCGGGTCAGTCGCGGCCGTGCATTCGATTCTGCAGCACTCCAAGTGTCCGGAGAGCATTTTCTTCCACTTCCTGGTGTCGGAGACCAGCCTCGAAACCCTAGTGCGGTCCACCTTCCCTCAGTTGAAGTTCAAAGTGTATTATTTCGATCCGGAGATTGTGCGAGACTTGATCTCGACCTCAGTGAGGCAAGCGCTCGAACAGCCTCTCAATTACGCGAGGAATTACTTGGCTGATCTGCTCGAACCCTGTGTCAGCAGGGTGATTTACTTGGATTCTGATTTGGTCGTCGTCGACGACATCTCGAAGCTGTGGTCGACTAGTCTGGGCTCGAGGACAATCGGCGCGCCTGAGTACTGCCACGCGAACTTCACCAAGTACTTCACCAAGGGCTTCTGGTCAAACTCGCGCCTCACCGGCGCGTTCGTTGGCCGGAGGCCGTGCTACTTCAACACAGGGGTGATGGTGATAGACCTGACCAAGTGGAGGCGCGTGGGGTACACGAGGAGGATCGAGCGGTGGATGGAGATCCAGAAACGGGATCGCATCTACGAGCTAGGCTCGCTGCCGCCGTTCCTCCTGGTGTTCGCTGGCCACGTGGCACCAATCGAGCACCGGTGGAACCAGCATGGGTTAGGTGGCGACAATGTCAGGGGCAGCTGTCGGGACTTACATCCTGGCCCGGTCAGCCTGCTGCATTGGTCCGGCTCCGGCAAGCCGTGGCTTAGGCTCGACTCGAGACAGGCGTGCCCGTTGGACTCGCTCTGGGCACCCTACGACTTGTACGGACACTCCCACTGATCGAGAAAATTTGGGCGACCCAGAAGCATACGATAGTGGTGCATTTGGAGGCGGGGTTGACATCACCGGGTAAATTGAAATTGCCATTCGAAGGACTACTGCTACTGTTAAGTCTCTTGATTTGTCCTTAATCATGCGATTGCGGTCGATCGATGCTGCTTTCTTTCTGATTTTTTGTTCTTTTACTTTGTTGTTTCTACTTTCCTCCCCTTCATTTGTGGGTAATTTTTTGATGTATGTTTAATTGTGCTGTTGGGGCTACAGAATTTTTAGTTAGACTTTCCTGAACTGCTGTTAATGGATCTCTCTGGCCACTTGTATTCGATTCTCTCATTGCCCGTTCTGGAAATAAAAGGGAAGACGAGAAAGAAATTCATGTTGTGCATTCTATAGTTCTACGCACCTGTTTATTTGGTCAAAAGACTAAAGAGTCTCCATTCATTTTGTTTGTTCAATCCGACACCTTAGCTAATAGACCCAAGAGAGACCCATGAGGTTGAAAAGAGCTCTGTTTCACTGGAGCGGGACTGAGATACATCTCTGATGCTATATGTTCCATGGTTTGGTTTTATCCCAAAATTCTTCCAGTCCTCTTAAATCTGCCTTGAGAAAGCTGTTGATTGACTTGGGTTTATGTTGGGATAAGGTGATGCCCAGTCTTATTCCTATGTTGCTCTTTGCCTTAATTGTGTGCAAGCTCCTTTTGAATTTTTCGTTCAAACCACGTGATGTAGCCAATCTTTAACTGTAAACTTGGCTTGGAAGACATGTTTTCTGTTGCTTTCGAGTGATCGAATATCAAGCTGATGAAGCGTTTTGAGTCGCTGACTTGTGAGAGACTCATTGGACGATGCTGTTCACTGACCTTGGGCATAGAGTGGATAAGGAAAGAGGACACATTTTCTTAAGGGCTCTTGGATGATTGTTATGTGAGTGGATTGGGATGATCTCCTACGTGTCCAATCTGCCAATCCGGCCTATGGTTTCTGCTTGAGCTCTCAATGATTTTCTGAGATTTCCCAAGTTTTTGTTTTTACTCAGAGGTGAAGCCGGCTTTAGTTTCAATCCAATGCATTGGAAGAATCTAAAGAAAGGCTGTAATCTTTTGAGGTTTTGCTTTGGTGGCAGCGGCAGGATACTTGTGAACAACCTCCCAGACTCCCCCTTTGCACTTTGCTCATTTGGGTGACCTCTGGAGATGCCTCTCTGTTGGGTGACATAACCACGACAATGAAGTATATCAATAAATTCTTAAATTGAATTTCGTTGCATTTTCTATGTTGTTGCTTTCTAGATCCCCAGCAGTAGAACTCCATTATTTACATCTTATCTGGTGTCAAGTCAATAATTGTGTGATCGAGGATTTAAACTATTAGTCTTTATTTTTTCCCCTCATTTTGCAATGAAATTTCCGAAATAGGGACAGCAATTAATATCTTATTAGCCACGTGGTATTCTCTGTTTGGTTATAATCTCGCAAATCGTTGTCATTTTGTATTAGTCACACGTAAGACTTAATATGATTCCTTTTTTCCTTTCCTTTGCTCTCATTGTTCATTTGTTTATTCATTCTTGTTAATTTTTTCCTTTCTGGGAGAGAGTGATTGACGTTCTCCCTAAACAGCTAATGTCACATGTGGCCACTTGCTTGGAGTATCATGGAATTAAAGGCGTTACATGTGGCCAGTCGGGGGTCAGAGCTGGCTGTTCACGAAACCATTTAGGCTTGAAAATCGTTTCTTTTTTGGAGTTCAAAGAATAGACCCTTTGACCTTGCTAATGCTTTGGATTGGAAGGTGTTATGCGGGTGCTTGTTGGCGAGACATTGTTGGCGGTGATTATTTCAATCTGGGTTTTCTCTTTTGGTACGATGCATCATCCATGATCATTGACTAAGACAAGGCAACTGACGCTGGGGGCCTACGCAGGTTTTGCCTGTTTGTTCTTTTGGATTCGGAATCAGGAAATGAAGATTTATCTGATAAAGACAGCTTTGTTGTTATGTTTAGTATTATGTGTATTAATAAAGCCTCTTTTTTTTTTTTTTTGGTGCTAATCATTTGGTGTTTGGCTAGACTGTTCTGGAAACCAGGGCTTGGACGGGGAGGGTCTCTTGGAAGCTAGCAATCGACTCACCGCCCGAAGCCAAATCTAATGGCCTCGTTTGCTCTGTTCATCCTTGTCATTTTAAGATCGCCGATGAAAGACTGGGGGATGAGAGAGGGGGGGTTCAATTTCTCTTTTATTTATGCATTTTTGGTTGCAATCCTTTCTTTGCGGATTGAAGTCGAAAAAACCCCTCTCTTTCTCTTTCTCTTCATAAACTCTAGCTCAATCCAAATTTTTTTTTCCCACAGGATCTGCTTTCTTTTGAAGGATTTTGCTCCATAAGAATTTTGTTTAGTGCTCTTGGAGTATTACTTCTTGCAATTACTGCCGCGTTCTGAACTTTCTTATTTCTTTTAGATTCGTCTATCGATGATCGACTTGGGGGAATGAGACAGATGTGGGGAGAAAGATTACTGCTCATTCCCCTGGAGCAAATTAATGCCGGAGCACGTAGCAACAGTCCAGAAACTCCGCCTCCACTCGATTTGATGGTGGCCTGTCCATTTTTATTAGCACGTGAGAGATAGAGATCTTGAAAGGCACAACCCGAAAAGGGAGGAGGTTTCCCCAATGGAGCCCATGATCACACCCCTCCTCATCCCTTGGACCACCAATGCCGAATACTTCTTTGGCCAGTCTAGGGCACCTGCAAGACACCGTTCCCTCGTGAACGTTTGTCGAAAAGCAAATGATCACGACCGTTCAGGTTGAGATTTGCCGCACCCCGATACAATGTGAAACATTGTAAAGGAAGCCAAGTGTCTCCCGGAAACCGTAGGATCATCCGAGTTTCTTCTTGCCATGTGGGCATCAAGTACTTACACCCATCGATCAATAGAATTACGCTTTCAACTGGACGGGGTGGTATTATTGTCCTGATCGAGCAAGTATTTCACGACCGAGGTCGTGTCGACAACACGTCAACTGAGGAACATGGGACGACGTCCCATGCAACAAAATTTTTTTTTTTTTGGGTCCAAATGCAAACTTAGAGTGACTGGCTTTTGCAAATGCTCTGTTTTTCCTTTCATGGATTTCGACTGGCTTGCCGATGGTCCAATGGGCTGATATTCTTCCTTTTCAATTATCAATAGGTGCTGAATCTTAAATTTACATCGAGGCCCAACATTGTTAAGAATGGATGGGCTTGTGGGACTACTCTAGCTTCAAGTCCAATTTCTAGCCACGTGCTCCAATCCAATGTCTCTTCTGCTCAGCTCTTCATCACAAGCTCCTGCATCTAGGTTAACTAATACAACACCGTCTCGTCTTTCCTTTGCATTAAGAACAATTATTATCGTTTTTCATTTATCGCCAGAAATTTCTACTTTTCGACCCCAAGAAAACTCGATTCTAACCTACTCGGGGTTATTAGTGTTATGGTTGGTTTTCTTTCCACTTTTCCATCATCTCTATTACGATGTATAAAAGTGCACGCTAGTGGTGGACATGGCTTTAGAGTAGAATTGGACCGGTAGAAACTTGTCCGACTCCAGATTCTCGGATATGCATGGTATATTTCAAGTTAAAATTGAGGAACTGGTTTTGATGGGTAGGCTTCAGGATGGAACGTGGAACCCGTCTTTATATATTTTTTTTTTGTTCAATATTTTCGTGCGATCCTGCGGTTCCATGACATTCGTTAATGAGTATACCACTAGTATGAACTTTTTTAATGTTTTATATTATTTATTTATCTAAATAGAAGTTGTGGTAAGTAAATTGTAGCAACAAATTACAGTCATTAGAGATAAAAAAAAATTTACTTCAATCGTTTAATTAAGAATATATGTGAGACCTTGGAACAGACTTGTTTCATCATGGTAAGTTCTAGCTTCAAAAATTGGAGAATTGGTTTAGACGAATAGGTGTCAGGTAAAACAAGACTTGACCCTAGAACTGCTCTGTCACATGTTGATATATTACCACCGTTATTGAAATTAAGCGAAGAAAATCAAATATTTCACATCCATTTCGTTCCCATCTTATTAATTCGATCTGTTTATTCTTTCCTTCTTCTTTATCCCCAAATTGCACAGCATAAAACAATCTCTCTCTCTCTCTCTCTCTCTCTCTTCAAGGACCTAGTCAACTCAATGAACTGAGTCTGGAGGAACATAATCCTCAAAGAACTGATCAAAACCATCTGGAGTTTAACAAGAAAAGAAACACTAAAAGAACAGAAAAGAACAAGTCATCCTCGGCCTCTCACGGCACTCCTTCCCTTTGCATGCAACGCCGCGATGCTCCGTCGCACGTCAAAACAAAGGGCGACTCCAAGCCGGCACGCCAAATACCGAGTTATTTTCTCTTTTATGTTAATCACAAACCCACCAAACACTTCTCTTTTAGCCTCTCTATCTTTGATTCCTTGGCACCTTAAAATACAACGCCTCCCACCAAATACCCATTTCATTTCACCGAGTCACGGCCGATGGCCTTCGATCACTTCGCCTTCGCCTTCGTCGTCACCTTCCTCGCCACGCTCCACGCTTCATCCTCACAGAACCTGGGGCCCCCGGCCGCCGCCGGGTGCAACGGCATATTCCTGTCCTACAACTACACCGGCGGTTTCCCGATCCCTCCGAACGACACCGCCAACCAGCCGTACCGGTTCCAATCTGCCTTGACGGTCGTCAATAACGGCCTCGATGAGCTCAAGTCGTGGCAGGTCAGCACCGGGGTTATGAATTTACTTGGTTTTAGTGATATTTTGAGCGTTTAGCGTAGATATCATCTTGTTGCAAGCTCGTTGTTTCATGTAATTATTGTGAAGAAAATCCGTCTCCCAACTAGTATGGGCAGTGAAGGTGTCGCCTCTATGAACTAAATGTGATGATTTTAGTATTCGTTGAAATTATGATGTTTCTCAAGGATTCTTGGATCTTTTTTTTTGCCTTAATTGATTCCTAAACTGAACATGTAAAACAGGTGTTCGTTGGGTTTCGACATGGTGAGATATTGGTCTCTGCTGACCAAGCTATCTTAGCCGATGGCACCTCCTTGCCGACCAAAGTGGGGAACAATGGGACCTTTTTGGCCGGCTTTCCGAAGACCGACCTGAAGACGGCAGTTGAGACGGCAGGTGACTTGACCCAAACGACGGTTCAGGTGCAGTTGGTCGGTACCGAGTTCGGCGTCGGGGCTCCGCAAATTCCTCTGCCGGCGAGCCTCTATCTCGCTAACGATGGATATTCTTGTCCCAATTATACCATGGAAGGTAGACTTGAGCTTCCTATGGACGTTTGTTTTTGTTCGCTCTTGCTAGATGCCGAGAAAATTGTCCAAAAATTCCTAAACCCTTTATTTTTTTTTTCTAATTGAGTCCCAAACCTTTTTCGTACTTTGCCAATTGAGTCCATCTGACTAATTTTAGCCGAAATTGCTGACGTGGATGCCCGAGGTTTTTTTAGACAATTTCCCCCCTTTTCGTGTCTATGTTGATGTTAAATAGACCGGCTATTTATAAGGTGATGTTATTATTATTATTTTTTTGGTCAGAAATAAGGTGATGTTATAGATAAGCATGACATGTCGTGGAATTGATGGTATCTCTTTATGCATCAATCCTTCGTAGGTTTAGTGCTCAAGGACCGTTTTGAAGCATCGCAAACAATCGCAATGTGCATTGTAGATGCTAGTAACATCTGACATCTGATTTTTCCCAGGTAACACTACCATGAACCTCTGCTGCACCAGAAATCTAACATCGACCTCCAACTCGACGCTCGGCGATGGCTTCCTGCCGCGCCAGGACGGCGATCTCATCATAATGTATGATGTGATCAAGTCCTTCAGCACTGATTACTGGGCGCAGGTCACGATTGCGAACCAAAATCCTCTCGGCCGTCTCGATAATTGGCAATTGAGCTGGGATTGGGCGAAGGACGAGTTCATTTTCGCCATGAGAGGAGCTTATCCGACTTTGGTCGATACAACAGAATGTCTATTCGGTAAGCAGGGCCAGCACTACCAGGACCTCGACTTCTCGTTGGCACTGAACTGCGAAAGGCGGCCCACGATCATGGACCTTCCGCCTTCTCGAGCGAATGACACCAATCTCGGCTTGGTTCCATTCTGCTGTCGAAACGGTACGATCCTGTCTGCATTGACAGACCCGGACAGGTCGAAATCGACATTCCTAATGCACGTGTACAAGATGCCGCCGGACCTGAACAGGACAGCATTGGCCCCGCCTGTGAACTGGCAAATCAACGGCACGATGAGCTCGAACTACCAATGCGGGCAGCCGGTCCCCGTCAGCCCTAGTGAGTTCCCAGACCCCAGTGGGCTGCCCTCCGAGACGGTGGCGATCTCGAGCTGGCAAGTGGTGTGCAACCTCACCAGGCCTAGGGAGAGTCCCAAGTGTTGTGTGTCCTTCTCTGCTTTTTACAATGATTCAGCGGTTCCTTGCAACACTTGTGCTTGTGGATGCAACAATGTCCCCAGCAACACTTGCAGCACCACGGCACCGGCGCTCCTCCTGCGTCCCGAGACGCTCCTCATCCCATTCGAGAACCGGACCAAGCAAGCCCTGACGTGGAGCGAGATGAAACGGCGGCCGGTGCCCGACCCTTTGCCGTGCGGGGACAATTGTGGGGTCAGCATCAACTGGCACTTGTTCTCGGATTACCGGAACGGGTGGACAGCAAGGATCAGCGTCTTCAACTGGGGCGACGAGAGCTTCGCCGACTGGTCCGTGGCTGTGGAGCTCGACAAGTCGGGGCCCGGGTTCGAAGAGGCCTACTCATTCAACGGCACGCTTTTGGGTGACCACAACAACACCATATACCTAAAAGGCCTCCCGAATTCCAATTATCTCCTCCCCGAGAAGGACGGATCGAACCCGAGGAAGGATCCGCGGGTCCCCGGCTCCCAGCAGTCGGTGATCCTGTTCTCGAAGAAGAAGACGCCCGGCGTGAACCTGGTCGGCGGAGACGGATTCCCGACGCGAGTCCTGTTCAATGGGGAGGAATGCGCAATCCCAAGAACACTTCCCTCCAGCGGTCGCAGGACGAGCTCAAGCGCCGGTGAAACTGCCGTCGCTTTCAGCCTGGTGACCTTGCTAGTCCTCTCGTTCTGGCACTACTGATCACGCACCCTTTTGATTTTGCTTGTGTTTTTTTTTTTTTTCCTTCTTCGATGAGAGATTTCCATGTGGGCTTCTGTTCCCTAATTAAATTGATATGTTCGCGGATCCTTTCTTTCTTTGACCCCCCGCTAAAAGATCGACTAATTCTGTAAAATTCCGAAGCCATTGCATGAAGCCGACAACTAATTCGAAACTTGGGTTTGCCATTGGATCTTCATCCTCTTGTTTGACTTGGCTCTATTTCAGCATCCCCATGCAGTCTGCGAGCTGACTCGTTCTTGCAGGCCGACTGAAGTGTCACGCCAGCTTCAGGGAAAATGTGTACCATATGGAATGAAAGCATAGTTATAACTAACACCAGAGACTAATCAAACTGAATAGGTTCTTCTCTCGCTAAAGAAGAAGAATCTATGTTCTTTATCATTATTCTAATTTTTTTTTTTAGGGTTTTTGGAGGAAGTGGGCTTGCCATCTGATTTTACTCTTGACAAGGTCAAATTAGAACTGGAGTCATGCAGAACATTTATTTTTTGAATTGGGTCCCTTTCAAACCCACCTTGGAGAAAAAAAATATTCGAAGTGCCACATTAGCGGCTGATGTGATGCGCATTTACCTATTAACTTTCACTTAAAACTTGACGCATGTGGAGTTAAATAACAAAAGAATGACGTTCAAGCAAAGCAAACAACTTGGAATTCAAACCAATTATTTGTGTTAGGGTTTAGGCTAGTTCTGCACGGTGGTGATGGGCCATTGTCGGCGGCTCGTCGACAGCGGTGCCCTCATCTACAAAGCTGGAGATGGTGGCTCGAGGCCCACGACCATGGGCAGTGAGCTTTAAAAAAAAGGGCAAAAAACAAATAACGAAAACAAAAACAAAGCATAAGAGTAGAGGCCAAATATGGAGGCACGGACTCCTGATCCATATCTAGATGAGCGACGGTTGAGCCGCCGTGACAATGGAGGCTGTCACATGGTGCCGGCGACGAGCTCCATGTGCGCCGCCAGATCTAGAGCGAGATCTGAAACGAGTAAAGCACAACGAACTTCTTCGAAACTGAACACGAATAAATAATCGAACGAAATAACGGTGGTCGAATTGGATCGACGCAGAGCAGTGGCTGGCCTCCATGTCCACCCCCTCCGCGTCGCGTGTGAACGAGCCATCCCAACTAGTGGCCAAGGCTCCACGTGTGGAAGCTGGCCCAGACCTGGAAGTTTGGAGGCAGTGGCCACAGGCGAGGGATGGCTCGGCTTGGATGCGCAGCAGTGTTGCCCTGAATGCAAGGCCGACGCTCCGCCGGCAGCAACAGGGAAATGATGGACGAGACGCGGAGGTTGGTGGTAGTTGAGGGGAGATGGATCGAATTCCACATCAATAATTGCCAAATTACAATTGGCTCATAAAGCAAAAATGTAACGTGATACTCTCAAACGGCTGAATTTTTTTTTTACTCCAACCAAACATTGGCCTCACCCTTTCACCCGTTCACCTCAGAGTTACGTTCTTTCCTGCAGAGGAGCAATTAAGCAACGAATAACCTTCAGACAGAACTTGGCTTCACATAATGATTAAACTAGACAGCAATTGAACGCACTCTCTTTATAGACCCTAAGCCTACGGATATGCATTGGAAATTTGGAAGTGATTGCGGAAGACTTTCAACTGGAAAAGTAAAATACGGAAGCAATTGGTTCAAGCGATGGGAACAACCTGAACCAACTTTGGCCAGAAAAAAAGCTTCAACAGACATACTGAACAAAAACGCTGGAGTCTGATCTGAACAATGCGAGCAATATTATCGAACTGTAGCAGGTCGAAAACAATTGATTATCATATAGAAAACCAATCGTTAATCATGTAGAAATCTATGCAACTTGCACATATCAACTTTACAAACATGTAGCGATTCTTTTTCCTGCCAATATCCCAACTGACTGCAATTCTTTCATGAATATTAAGAGTCAGAGCTATTAACCTAAGCTGAACCTGAATCAATAAAGCATTTTTTTTCCTTCTCCCCCCTCAAGACTACTAAATTTCCAGGGGGAGATGCAGATAATTACAAAGTTATGAAGGCACATAGAGCAATTTGTTTAGTGGGGAATAGCGGAAAACAGATGCCTTTTACTCTAGAACACATTCTTTCTCTCTCATATACCATCATCAAAAATTGACACCTTACAATCATATGCCTATAGAGAAAAGCACTTTAGAGAAAGGATCCCGTCCTTCTGTTATCTCCACTGTGTGCTGTGGGAGGCAAAGAACTGGTAATCGGGAAGAAAGACTTGAAGCTGCCGGAGCCAATCATCAGCAGCTTGCAAGAGAGAGTTGGCCTGCTGGGATTCGTGTGGTCCATTAGGAGTTAAAATTGAGCCTCCTAGTTTATAGGAAGCGAGACCGAAAACAGGAAGATTAAACTTAGAGGATGCGCTAATGCCACGGGCTCTTCTGCCACTCGGAACATGAAGCTGCGGCTCGAATGTGCCTGTGTTGGAAGAAATGCATTTAAATACAGCAGATTAGAGAAAATACGTGCACGCATGAGAGAGAGAGAGAGAGAGAGAGAGAGAGAGAGAGAGAGAGAGATACTTCTTGAGCGTGTTGACAAATGATGAAATGATAGAAAGGATGCATCAAAATTCTGCAGAGTGGGGCCGACAGGTATTCTATAAATTGGATACCTGTTCCCAAGACCAATCCATCATAAACAAGGAGTGGAAGAATCAAGCAAGACAGCAATTTTCGATGAATCATATTGCGATAGCAACAGAACATATTACCATGCGACACAAATCCAACTTGAAGGCGATAGATCGCAGCTTCTGTATCTTTTTAGGTCAGGAAACTGAGATGCGAGAATCGAAACCTGAGGAACAGGGATGCAATTAAGTGAGGCAAGGTAATGCCATGAAATTAGCTCATCCAATGGTATAAAAACTAGCCTTGTCATAAAAAGGTTTCCGATGATGAGGCTGCTCTTGCTCCAAATACTCAAATATTAGCGTCCCAGAGGAATTGCCAACCTCCAGTTCCTCACTCGGTGAACTCCCAAGAGGGTTCTCCCCTACTGTCAGTCTATTCATCTTCTGCAAGTTTGAATTAATAAGATTGTGTTGATTTAATGATGCATCAACAATACCTTTCCCTCTTCTTTCCACTTCACAGTCACTGCTGCCAGCACTGCTTGTCTCTCTCGATGTCTCAGCATCACTGTCTTCACCCGTTCTCCTGCACATACAAAAAAACTACTAAATGAATAAGCAGCATAGGAAAGAACGGAAAACAGAAGGAAATTTTCTTGATGAGATTTCCCATGGAATAAGCTTCCACAAATCTACCCTTTTTCAAACATTTGGTACATCAAAGAGATCAACTGTGCACGGCCAAGTCATGAAGCCCGATCCATTGTATATCTAAAGGACATACATACAAGGAATACACCATCCACGTTTCCCCCTAAGACTTGCAATAATATTTTGCGATTATGTGGCAACTTTGCAAACAATGCATTTGAACTTGGAAAGGATGAGCTGATCCACTTTATTGCTAACAATACATTGATAACTACTGAAAAGGAAGATTATGCTTATGTAAACGGCGCATGTTGAAGGACATGTATATCTCTGTAACAAAAGCAATATCAAACTTGTTCTTCACTTCTTGGCAACCCCAAGAAAAAGAAATGAAACCTGCTTTGGTTGCATGACAAAGGAAACTACAGCCTACTGCTAAACAGTCTGCAAGCATTTAAGCAAATGGAAAAAGAAAGCTCATCAGAAAATGTTTTAGCAGTGCAGGGATGATTTTCATAAATTACTTCCAGAGGCAAGGTGTTCATTTGGAAGTCAAGTATAAGTATATAGCCAGCATTCTTTTGTTCCAATCTGTTTAAAAAAGAGCAGCGATGCCAGCTCATTCAGTCATTTTAAGCAGCAGGAATCGAACACTCCAATGAAGAAAAGAAATTTCTAGTTCAAACATGAATTTTGATGTCTCGACTTCAAATCTGCAGCCCTGCTAGGAAATCTGAATCTTAAGCTAGGACATCAATGTTCTGTTGGTCGAATAGGACATCCATGTTTACCATGCATAAAATGAGGATAACAGCTTATTATCCATGGGTGATAAGGATGGTAAGAGGCAAGTAGACAGGGAGGAGCTTAACGGAAGTTGGGTATTAAGGAGAATTTGGAAGAGATTGGCTCCGTTCTCAGCCCTCACAAGTTTCTCTGCTAGCGTTGCAAAGAGAAAATTAAGGCCTCTAAGAATGTTCCAATACCTAATATCAATCATTAATAGGGGTGGAAATTATTCAATTCAGAGAAGACACAAAGCCGTGTCTGACTATAGTGCATTCCATATAAATTATGACTCCTCAACCTCAATATAAGCAGAAAAGCTACAAGTTCTCCTTCCTAACATCCAGTACAAGGAAACAGGAAATTAAGCAAATTCTGTGTGTAAAATTGCTAGTCATAAAAAAGAAACTTCTTCATTATCTATGCAAACAACTCTTCTGTCTTTACATAATGTTAAAATCTTCCCTTTCCTTATGGTCGTTATTTTCTATACGAGCACCATTTAGTACTGTAGTTGCACCTTTCTGCTAAAAAAGTCAAAATAAAACAATGCAGCCACAAAGTAAATGCCGAAGTGAACTGTGATGAAATTGTGAGGCAGAGCATGCCTAGTAAGGTGGTGAAGATGAAGTGGGCAGACTGTGCATATCTTCCCAATCTTGCCAGAAAAGTTTTTGTTTTGCTAAACTAAAGCTTGAACAGGAGACGCATGTGCAAAGAGACAGAAGACTTGACGCACACTGCACATGGGATGCAGGTCCTTTTGAATTTAACAGGCCTATTGGGCAGTGTAAACTGATTTTATTTTTTCATACACTGAACGGATCCAATGACTTGCCCAAAAACTGATCTGGAATTTTTCAGCTTGGTGTGAGATTTTTGGTTCAATATTTTGGGTCTATCGTGCTTTCTGGACACCACTAAAAGGAGCACACTAGCATGTGAGACAGAAAACAACTTCTTACCTAGAGCTCCAGCTTTATCATGCATGCATCTATATAATGCCATCATACTTCCTAGTCCTTAAGGATCATGAAAAGAACTAAACATTTTGTCCCTTTAGAATCATGAGGGGTATTATAAAGCCAAGTTTTGCCATCATCTTCCAAGAAAAGTGACCATTACGGTGAATAACCCCAACAACAATCAATGGTCACCAAACCCAAAAAGTGGCACCTACACCATCTCAGCCGAACCATGCCCAACAAAACAAACAGCAAACTTATATCACCAGATAACACACTAGAAAGCAATGTCTGCCCAGCCTGATGAGGCATCAATAAATCAAGAACTCCGTGCTGAAAACTAAAGTGTGCACAGGATTATTCCCCTTCCATACCACATACTAAGGGTGACGATAACCGGCTTTTTGACCAGATTTCCTCTTACAATGGTTTAATCTATCTGCATAAGTATAACGCACCATCATTATAAAGTTTCAGTTGAATTGTTATGTACGCCCCCACATGTTTTTGTGTTTACTGGTGTTAGATTGATCCTTATATTACTGAAGGATATAGCAAGACATAGCCAGGCAAGCCCAACATGGCTTAAAGACTTAAAATTGACCTTAAGTTTAAGTGAAGAAATATTACATCTTGAACTAAGGCTCAGTAGCAGGACTTACATACATCTAACTCTTGGAAGAGCCCAAGGTGCAAGAGTCAAGTGCACCTGACGTGCTTCAAATAAAGAGCAAAAATCCATATCTAAGGGCATTTGATAATGTATAGCAATGACTATTACTCCTACGATTCCAACAGCGAGAAATTGAAGTCAGTGTATGCGCAAACTTTCAGCTTGCAAGAACCAGATAAAAGGAGCTCCAGCACGTATAGTAAATTCCACAAAAATGGAGCTTAGGAGTTAACTCCAAAGATCCCTTGTGCCAAATAACGATCTAGCTTTATAAGCGTAGATGCATGACACGAAAGAACACATGCATGAAAGATAGCTATAACCATGAAAAGAGAAGCACATAAAAAGATAATTGTAGAAACTACCTATGGAAACATGGAAAAGAACTTGGCAAAGAAAATAGCAGGCCGCTCAAGAAGGGATAACTCTTCCAAAATTTGACACCTTATACTCCCCACAGACACATGGTAGAAGAGCTTCGAGATGCCAGCTTCTATACCAATTACATTTTGAAGGATTATTACAATGGCAAACCCATAATCAATAATTTCTGCAGTTGCCATCTTTTGCCCAGGGACTCGTTCAAAAAGAAGAATTTGTTGAAAGACTGGACTTTTACATAATAATATTAAAACACCTATCCAGACAAAGCTTGTCACATTTTTTTGTGAACCTTATGATGATGCTCCACTGCGGAACTGACCAAGAGGAGACCAAAGCCAAAATGAACTTGGTAACTTGATCCATATAGTATAGTGTCTTTCTTTCCGAATAATTGGTAAGCAAAAATAACTGATATGCAAGAAAGCGTTGAAACTAAACAAAATGACCAAGAAGAGAATGGAAAATATTTTATTTAATACTAATGGACTTATAGCTCCCACCATATTTACATAGTAAAGAAATGAGATAATGGAGCAAAGGTTTCTTGTACATCACTGGAAAAATCACACAAATGGTCCTTGAGCTTTGACTCAATGTGCAATGTTGTCCCTAAACTTTTAATTTCTTCAATGTGGTCCCTAAACTTTAGCCCAATGTGCAATGTGGTCCCTGAATTTTAATTTCTTCAATGTCGTCCTTGATTTTTGGTGCATAGGATATAATAATCCTAGAACTTGATTGAATATTTACAAAATTTTAGGAATCACATTGAACAAATAAAAGTCCAAGGATCGTATCAAACATTGAGCCGAAATGCAAGGATCATTTGTGCAATTATCCCCACATCATTCTGAAGGCAGGTACGAGTTTCAGTGCTCTGATGGTCATTGAAATCAAGTTCTTCGGTTGATCGCACAAGCCCATAGCCTTGTTGGCATGCCACATAATTTCAAGGTCACCAAGTAAACACAAAAACACTTGGGTGAGCAACAGGTTTTAAAATTGAAAGACTAACGTTAGATCTGACACGAGTTTTGGGTGAACAACAAAGATGCTACAGTTAGGTGAAGGCAGTGCCAGTAGCTGCAAGTTCCTAGAAGATTACCATGATCTTGCAACATATTAGAAGCACGTATTTTTGGAAAGATGTATGCAAATTAATGTCACTGTGTTAAACCACTATCAAGTGAAGCAAAAATTATGAACGCTATCATTACAGCCTTTTGCAGGCAATCTAACACAAACCAAGCATAAGACATGACCTTACCTTAGTCTAAGGGGATCTATGTACAACTGAATACCAGATAATGATGGAACATAATACTGCTTCACAGGCTCGTTCCCAGTCAACAGTAGAGGCACTCCAACTCCAAAGACGCTCCACTCTTTAAAAGATTCCCATAAATCCTCAAGTAAATAGTAAGGGAGTGGATCAGCTTCCCGCCAGCGCCTTGATCTCAACTGTAGAGTATCAATCCACAAGACAAATAATGCCCTTAATATTAACACACAATAAAAATCAAGCTACTGCAATGACAATTATACAGGGTTAGCAGATTGTGCAAATTTGAATAAAGAAAATTGACATGCAATGGTAAAATCAAAGGTTACTGGTATGTCAACATGGAAGACAACTCCCAGATAAACTTCGCAAAAATGTAGAACATCAGGCATGGTCCCATCAACCAGGAAAATCATACGAATGAAAAATCCAAGATTCTGTATTATAAAGATGAGAGCATGTCATCAGAACACCCTCGACAAGAGACATTCTCTAAATTATCTCCGCAACCTAACAGAACACACCAATAAACTCCACAATCAGCGAACATCTCCAACAGGTGCCTACAGCGATCGAAATCAGCACAGCTACCACAAATGCCCCCAAACTACCATACCTCAGGCGTGTACTGAGCCCGGACCGAGGGCGTGACGGAATCCATGAGACGATCCAAATTGGTCAAATTCGCAGTGCTGGGGGGCGAGGACGAGCAGACGGAGTTTGGCCGCGACAATGCCGAATCATCCGAGGAGTCGGCGCGGGCCTCCGCCTCAGCTGAGTCGACTCTGGACTGCTTCTGGAGCTGCTTCTGCAGCTGCTGCTGCTGCTGCTGGCGCTGGCGCCTTACCGGCGGCGTGTAGAACCGGCTATCCTGGTGGACCCGGGTCACAGCGAAACGGCCGGAGTTGGACATCACAGCAATCACGGCGCGCGAATCAGAGCGAGACTTGAGCCGACGGAAGAGGATTGCACGCAAAAATCGAAGCAATTGGGGTTTAAAACAAGAAAAAAACTGGGGCGGGCGAGGGTTTAGGGGTTTGGGATTCAGCGCGAGCGTGAGGGTAATTTTACCAACTCATCAAAAGTTTCGATTTTGATGGGAGGGAGAAGAGAGAGAAAGAGAGTTTGAATGAGAGCAACAGAGTGCGTGTCAGAGAAGAGAGAGATGAGGCTACTCGACGGCGGCTGCTTTCGACTGCTTTTCGGTGCGGGATGTGGAGGACAGGACTAAGAGAGAGAGAGAGAGTGAAGAAGAGTCGGAAAATGGAGAGAGAGAGAGAGAGAGGACGGAGGAAGAAGGGGGCTTTTGCTGCTTCCGGTGTTCATTTTATGTTTTCTTTCTCCTTTTCCTTTTGATTTTTTTTTTCAGGATTTGGGAAATTAAATTTTTAGCGGATTTTGCCGGTAACTCTTTGAGTTCAGTATAATTCGTGGCTCCGCTTCGGCTTTGGGAACACGACAGTCGCGAGTCGTCTGAAGTTGGTGGGCTCGAATCGGCAAAACATTGGGCCCTCCTCATTCAGAAATCGACCCCACGCGATCTTAAATTGTGTTCTAAATTTTTTTGGATCCCGTCTTGTTCGTGAACGTGTTTTTGTCAAATTGATATTGAGATCTTGTATATATGTGATTCGCCATTCATGATTACTCATTTAGCCAATCCGCACCATTCAAATTTGCATTTGAGTATTCGAATCAATATAATCAAGGATTCCCATATGCATTGCCTCGTCGAACCGACGGGCACGTGAGCTTCCCCACCTAATCTTAATTTGTGTTTCAATTTTCCTTGATCTTGTTTGTTCAGTAACGTTTCGTCAAATATTGAGATCTTGTATGTATGTGATTCACTATTCGCGATTATCCATTTAGCCCATGGGCATTCAAATCAATATAATTAAGGGTTCCCATATGCATTGCCTCGTCAAATCGACGGGCACGTAAGCCCCCCCCCACCTAATCTTAACTTGTGCTCTAATTTTCCTTGACCCTATTTGTTTGTGAACGTTTTATCAAATTGATATTGAAATCTCGCATGTATGCGATTCACCAATCATGATTACCCATTTAACCAATCTGCGCCATTCAAATCTACATTTGGGCATTCAAATCAATATAATCAATGATTCACATATGCATTGTTTTGTCAAATCGATGGGCATATGAATTGATGGCCCAAATCGGCCCATCGCTTCCTCTCCTCCGCATTCTTCCCGAGAGAATGGTTTTACCAAAAGAAGCAATCATAAAACTCCCTTTTTTTTTGTGAAAAATCAATGATTTAAAAATATCCCAAAAAAACAACCAATTGGCGAGAATTTCTTTTATTATTGAAAATAATTTATGTCTAAATATCTTTATACACGACGAAAGTACTTTTGGTTCATTCGTTTTTGTAAGAGATATATCTTTTCCCACTCCATTGAGACAACAAGCAAATTCCTTCTGTCTTTTGAATTGAGATCTTTCATAAATACTTTAGTCTTGAGCCTAATCCCTAAATAGAAGAAAGATCATGTTTTCCTCCGATCATCCTTTGACCGGTCAGATATGGCCATGGATATCATTCGCATTCATCTTCATTTAATTTTGTACACGAGTAATATCCACGATTTATAACTTACCGGTTGTAAAGAAGGGTCGTAGAAAAATATTGCCAGCTATAAGATAAATTGCTTGTTTTGGGCGTGAGTTAATTCGTCCAGACGTAAGGCTTGAAATTGGAAGAGTTCTCAGATTTGTAGATGAAACAGATCATGGTATGCTTTGAAGCCGTGGCCTCACTCCTCTTTCTCCCCTCCCCCTTCCTTTTTTCCTCTTTTGTTTCTATCATTTTGTGTGTGTGAATAAATTCTATAGCTAATCTCGAGTAATTGTGGTGATTAGTTCGGTTATTCATTAGTCGACAACCACTGGGGAAGATGTTCATGACGTGACTTCACAATATCTCCAAGATTAGGTGCTCTCCTCTCCCGATTTAGATTTAGGTCAAGGTTTGAGAGTTATACTCTATCAAGCTAAATCTAGCAATAAATTTGGGAGTTCCATACATGAATTTTAATATGTGTTCTTTCGAAATATTTATGCTGGAGTCTCTACACAACGATGGTAGCAGGACATTGAATCTAAACGCACACCGCAAACCGTTACAAATAGAGTGGGTGATCTTGTCAGACGCACACCGCAAACCGTTACAAATAGAGTGGGTGATCTTGTCATTGAATCTGACGATCAGCCGTAAAAGTTTTATGGTAATATATTTTTTTTCCTAGAATGATGAGAGTGTTCTTCTAGCCGCAAGGTGGTGTTTTGATATTTGCTTTATATATTTTGCTTTGTTACGCAGTTATTTGAGATTTGCTAGATTTGAAAAATTTAGCTCTCGTGCATTGATTTCTTATCCAACGATGCCAAGCGCTTGATGGGTGTCTAAATGAAATCCAGGCTGTTTTAGGAAACTCCAATTGGGCCAACAACATCTGAAGTCAGATTCTCAATTGGGCCGGGCTAGCGCAAAATAAGATCGCAGTCTAGGACTGAACGTGCTAATTCCACTTTCTAAGTGTGGATCGGGCCTCAGTTCGGGTCAAAATTAGGCCCGACCAGGAGCTGAGGAAGGTCTTGCCTAAACTACTACCAATAATCTTGCTTACATGTTACATGTACTTTCTTCTTAAAAATGTACATGCGAATCTATGTGCAAGTACTTATATATTGTAAATTTCGCATGTTTTCGGATAGAGAAAAAAAAAAAACAAAATGCAAGTGCTCCAAGCTATCGGTTCAGATCGATGGCAATGTAGATTAATATAGATAAATAGATCTATCGTGATATGAGGTCGTAATTTTACAATGAAGATCATTGATATTGAATTGGATTTAAGGTAGCATGACTTGAAAAAATGTGTGCGATGTACCAGCCTATTCTTTTGTTAGACTAGAGGATATTTCGGTTGCATTACCAACATATTTCTGTTTCGCCAGAATTTATCTGTCGCCAAAATCTGTTCTTCGGCATTTTATTAAGGAGGACAAGATCCTTGAGCTAACGTTGGATAGAAATATCATAGGCAAGTGAACAACAACCAATTTAAATCGAATAGGAATGTACAGACGCAAATCGTGTCGAAATTTTACTGAATAATAGGATTTGGCGATACAAAGTTGATAAAGTAATTAGATTTAACAAATATGTCGGAATTTAATCGACGACATAGCTTGAGAACATAAAAGCACTTGCCGAAATTTAATCGATGATGCGAATATGGCAGTTACAACTAAGAAAGACAAAGTGCAACACATGAAAGTATACATAAAAGTAAATTTGCTTGATTCGTACAAGGGCTTCAAAGTGTATGATATGGCTATTTAAAACCCTACAATTATTGACAGAGGTTACAATGGGAGATTACAATCGGATGTTACAAATGGAAATTACATACGGAAGTTATAAAAGGGAAATGATCACAAAGGTTACAAATGGTTATCGACGGTTTCTTCCACTCCACTATCTTGACGGTTTGCTTGACTCCACTATCTTGATAGTTCCTTTATTACACTACGTAGACGATTACTTTTTTGACGGTTGCATCCGAGATTGTAGACTCCAGTTTTTCTCGATTCCTTTAGGTCGTAGACTTATCACGTCGTCGATAATTCCATTCATACGTGACCAAATTCCACCATCATCAATTTAGTTTATCAGAAGTTCGTAATAATAGAAAGATCGATCTTTTTTTGTTGTGCAAACAATTTCAAAATGCGAACACTATTGTTCATGATATATACATACTTTATCGGCTGGTATTAATTTAAAATATATGTCTCGCGCCACATTAAAATATGTAGAGATAGTTCATTAGACATATTTACTGGTCCTTTCCCTTATCATCGTGCATTCATTGAGTAGTTTACAAGTGGGCTCGGGACCTGAGCCTGGTTAGCTCGAATAAAATTGACCAATTCAACACATTTTCAATTTTTAAAAATTTAACCAGCATATACCGACACTTCGAGCGGGTAATCAAAGCCGAGGCAATAAGAGACATAAGAGCAGTCAGTCATATTTCAACAATGCTTTTAATCATAAGTCGGATTCAATTTTCTCAAAAAAAAAAGAAAAATTACGATGAGATTTTGCTTACATTTCAACTTCCAAGTCCTCAAATCACATGGGTTAAATGGAAGATGATGGTTCCACGGAGGACTAACATAGAAGAAGAAGAAGAAGACTATGGCTAATAAATTGGTTTATTAGGTAATTAACACAGGTTTTTTTTTGTTTTTTTTTATGGGTAAGTAACGCAGTTCAATAGCAAAAAAAAAGAAAAGAGAAGAGACACTGCAAGTGTATCCCATGCATCCATCGCAATCCAACGCGTCACAGAAAAGAGAGATGGTGGAGAGAGAGAGAGAGCGCGAGTCAGAGAGAGATGAGGCTGCGTGCTTGCGTAGGCTGCAGTTGCTTTTGACTGCGTGCGATTTTGCGAGGGGCTTTTTGGTGCGGGATTTGGATGAGAGGAACGAGAGAGAGTAGTGAACAAGACTCGGAGAAGAGAGACCGTGGAAGAAGAAGGGGGATTTTGCAGCCTCCGCCATTCATTATATGTTTCTTTCTCACTTCTTGTCCTTTCGATTTATTTAAAGACCAAGGAAATTAAATTTTGAACGAATTTTGCCAGTACACAGTAGTCGCGAGCGTTCAAATCAATAGTCATGGACCAGTGTATGCATTGCCCGTCCAACCGACAGGTACATGAGCCGACGGCCCAAACTGGCCCATCACTTCCGCTCTCCTCCGCATTCTTCTTCGCGAGAGAATGGTTTCACCGGAAAGAAATGACCGTAAACCTCCGTTTGTTTCACGAAAGGTTAATGATTTAAAAAGTATTTTTTCAAAAAAATGATGGCTCATAGTACTCGAAATTATCAGTCAATGAGAATTTTTTTTTTACTATCGACAAAAGTTTATTTTTAAATATTTTCATAGGTGATGAAAGTAATTTTGGAGGCATTCATTGTTAAGAGCAATACGATCGTCTTTACAAAAATATTTATCAAATCATTCATTTTTCACAAAGTGAAAGAAACTTAAAATACAAAGTAACCTTCACCTTCCCCCTCTTGCCAGAAAACCAAGCCAATTCCTTTTGTCTTTTGAGGTGAGATCTTTCGTAGATAGTTCAGGCTCACGCCTATTCCTGAATCACAAGAAAGACCGCGTTTTCCTCCGATCATCCTTTCGCTAGTGAGATATGGCCATGCATATCATTTGCATTCGTCTTCATTTAATTCTGTGCGCAAGTGATATCCACGATTTACAGCTTATCAATTGGAAAGAAAGGTGGCAGAAAAATTCTGCCTCCTACAAGATAATTGCTTGTTTTCAACGTGAGCTAATTCGTCTGGATGTAGGGCTTAAAATTGTCTCTATCGAAAGAGTTCTCCAATTTGTAAATGATCGCGATCATTTTCAACTCTGGTCATTCGAGTACACGAACCAGGGCATATGAAACTCTACACCGTCACAACAAATGTACCTGCCACCGGCATGTCGGCATCTACCATGTACGGGCGTTACCAGCTTCCAATGCTGCAGAGAAAAACTTCAAACATACAAACGGGAGAACTAACGAAATGAGGAAGGACGAATCAGGGAAAAGCAGCCACACCCAAGCATTCGAAATATGCGCAATGCTAAAAGAATGAAATCCACGGTAATAATTGGAAAGACAAGGATCTCAAGAGAACTTTGAAAATCACCAGACTCCGTCTTTCTACCACATGAAACGGTAAGTTCCAAAAAAAAAACAGAAACAAGTAGGCGAACTTAATCTAACATAGTTACTAAAGACATAAGGAACACCAAAATTTGTGTACTCTTCAGTGTTCTTCATAACGGGTTTCACTTCTTTGCCTTCTTTGGTACCCTGAAAGCCAAATGAAATTCTTTCAGATAAATCAGACTGTGGATAAAGAGAAATATGCCCGTTTTGTTGCATTTACTTACTCGGCTGCAGGTGCCATAGCTGGTGGTGGTGGTGCTGGCTTCTCACCAGGTCCCTGATCAATTAGACATGGAAGGGAATCGATTCAGAATCCACCTATTGCATAAATACATTTTCATCCATCTATTCTCCCAGCTTGTTTTACTTCATTTGGTGCTTTAAACACAACATCACTTTTCGACTCTAACAAAATTCTACTTAGTTGACCCCTCATTCATCTGTTCTCAGAGCTTGTTTTACTTCATTTGGCTCTTTAAACACAAGATAATTACTTTGACTCATCTAGTCATTTTTTATGGTCTAGCTGGTAATAAGACTCACCTGGGCCAAACGCTCCTCCCTCCTAGCAAATTTCCTTTCCCTGCTTGCCTTGTTCTTTGCCCTCTTAGCCTCAAATTGGTCAGACAATGTCTTTTCTCTGGCCTTCTCTGCTTTAGACTTGTGAATGCTCTCCATCAGCACACGCTTATTCTTGAATACGTTACCCTTCACCCTCATGTACATGTCATGGTACATGTGCTTGTCAATCTTCTTTGATTCCCTATATTTGCGGAGCAAACGCCTAAGGACGCGCATCCTCCTCATCCACAAGATCTTTGTGGGCAGCCTTGCCTCCCTCGTACCTTTGCGCTTACCTGAAATCAGGTCGAATTACTACTCACAGCCTCCTAGGGTTTTACTAGCATCCCAAGATCAATTGTTACGTTGGAGAGATGAAAAAATACAATACGGATACCTAATACATCGGAAAGAAGCTCTTCCTTTCAGGAAAGAGTTATGCCCACTTCAAATGAAAAGATAAACATATTGGGCTCATACTGTACTGAAGCTCCAATTACAGAAGATCTCTCAGTTCAGACGAAACTTACCATATCCTGAGTGACGGCCCTTTCTCTTGGCCTCCTTCATGCGCCGTGCCCTAGACCGAGAATGGATTTTAGTGGGCTTCCTGATAATGAAACCATCTTTAACCAACTTCCTGATGTTCTGGCCTGTGTCAACATCCAAATCATTATCAATCAACGAAGGCAAGAGAAACTTTACTACTGAGCCACTTCCGGCTGACAAGAAGAATGCAACCAGTACACAGAGGAAGCGCCACCACTTCACGAGGGGAGATGGTGAAGCGAGTGAGCAACTGCAGTGCTAGAGAAATTACTCATGAAACCAGATCAACAGTTCTAAATTGCACGTTCTACTCTATGCAGAATCAACTAGAATAACTCAAATAACGAGCAAACCACAGTTGAGATGTTGATCATTTTGATTGAGATGCGATGCCAGATAGAGTGAAGGAAAGAAAGTTAGTGGCGACCCAACAAGCAAGTTCAACTCTTGGAACCAAGCGTACACAGCCTTAATTCTAGCCAAGATTCCACTCAGCCCCTCCAAATGAAGCTGAAAAGAGAAAAACAATTGCAAGTCCTCCAGACGTTACTTGCCTGCCTACGAACCAGGCAGAATCGAAGGCCATATGCGGAAACCAAACAATTGCTTGTTGCTAAATTCTCAGACCCACAACACCAATTCTTCACATCAACAGCAGCAGAGGACCAACTGATCACCCGTCTCAGCAAAACACACTAGGCCAAAAAAAGCACAAGAAATCGAATGCCACAGGCGAAAACAACCACAACAGGCGAATTCAAATAGCAGCCATCCAAGAAACGCCTTCACATCCTCATCCCCAATACTAACAGCACCAGAAACTCGACCTCCAAGTACTGAAGCTCACCCAATCAACACAAATACTTAAAACCGTTGTTAAATCTCTTTGTTTCCCCTACCAATCATTTGCTCCCGAGACGACAGAAAGTCCGACAAAGCAGCTCCGAACCGACATCGAGGAGACACGACACGCAGGGCAAATAGACGACCGGAACTTACAGCAGGAAAATCAAAACGGAGAGAGAGAGAGAGAGAAGCGTCACGACTTACGGGAGTTGGCCATGGAGATTTCGTTGACTTCATTGGGGTCGAGCCAGACCTTGCCCCTGCCGCAGTCGAGAACGCTGGCGGCGAGCCGCTTCTGAAGCTTCAGCGAGACCATCTCCCTCTCTCTCTCTCCCTCGCTGGTCGATGGTTGGGAATGGAAGAAGAGGAAATGGGAAAAGGTAAGGTGGAGCGTTATATACCACAGCTTCGGTCTAGGGTTTTTCAGAGCTTCTTCTGTTGATGGGCTGGGCTTCGTTTAGCCTTTCATTGTATTCGACACACACAACTTTTGATTTCGTAGGCTTTTTCGTTTTGTTTTTGTTTTTTTACCTGAAAAATAAGACAGAATCACCTTTTTCTTATAGGATTGTTAAATACCACGGAAAAAAAATCTCAATATGCCTTAATTTCTGTGTCATAAAAAATCTCAAATTGGTACATCCACTTTGAGGACAAAATGCGGCATATTCGAGAAATTTTTATTACTAGAAAAATTAGTCTAGGATAAATATGGCATGGATTGCATTAGTTTGATATTTTTGATGAGCCAAAAGTTAGTTTGAGGTTAATGTGAAATGGAGGTCGATTTAGGATTTTTAGTGTATTGTCCCTTTTTCTATATGAAAAAATTAATTATTTCGACGGCGATGAAAAATCATTGCTGATTAACATTCGAATGTTGCCTCCCATCAAGACCCCCACACCAACAAGCAGACATGTAAAGCATTCCGAATGCGATCTGTTGAGCCACCACAAGTGGACACTTCTGATATGTATAAAATGCAGAGTTTGCTGGCCTTAGAATCCAAGCTCTGTTTCAAACGACATCGGTGCTTACGGATCCGGATCCGGCCTCGAGAAGCCCAAACTACGTGGAGACCAAAGCTTCCTCTCCACAAAGATTGGAATTCGAGGAGTCACATATTGCATATCGGGCTCGAGGCTCGTCCTGCTCTGAGGTACATAATGAGTTCGTGTTCTCTTCATGCCCGTTTCTGAAGTTCTAAAGTCATTGTCTGTTTGAGCTCCCTTGTCTTCCATTAGCTAATGAGTTGAATTACATATATGGTAATATATGCAATCACGGGTGAATTGCAAATACACTTGTCAATTGCTCTTCCAAACGGGCGAACAGAGATTGGATACAATAACATGATTCCTGGTGGCTGGGTGAGGGTGACGACGTGTTTGGCCGTGGACGAGCGAGGGTACGAAACCGCTCCGTTCTGCATCTTGAGCAGGCCGACTGATGCAAACGCCTATCTCTTGGCAGCCTTGTCGCCATCGGATGTCGAAGATAATTAGAAGCTCACACGATGCAAGGCTTTCCTGGAGTCATCGCCCTCAGAGACCTGCAAAGTCCCGACGGATGTGAACAGGTTGGGGGGGGGGGGGGTCACTAGTGCTCCTCTTTCATCTCTTTCATCCCGTCGCCTCTCGAACGACAATAGAATGAAATGGTTCTCCGTGGGGCCTTTTGTCTACACCTCGTGAGACGACGTAGACTACATTCTTAATAGGGGAATTTGAGAGCTGACAATGGGGTGGATTATGGAGAAATGAAGCTACTATTTATCTGAGGTTGTTATCTAATTGAAGTTAATTAGTGTGATCAAGTCTTCTGGCTCTTTGCCAATAGCTTAAGTTTCGATATCGATACCGGCATGTGATCAGAAGAGTATTGCCCGCCCATCGCTATAATTACTTAACAACTGTTCAACCAAAGAGGTCAGACGAAACTATTGAGTTGTTCTCTTACTTGACAAGATAATAAACAAGTATTGCGGGGTCGGCTTTCGACCCATATTAGCTCACTTCAGGTGGGACCATGATCTAACGGCTCGTGCGGTGCGGACTGACTTAGATCAGGAGTACCCAAAAATAGTTAGATGAGTGGGCTAAGGGTTAACAAAACAAAGAAAACTCACGAGGGGTTCATGCGTTTCTCTGTCTGCTATTAGTGTGCCAGAAATAATATGAATCCATATCTGACTAATACCAAATCCATAGTCTTAACTGGCAATTCACGATAACATTACCTTGATATTGATGGAATCAAGCACTCTGCACAGCCATGGAGATGCAGGATGCTCGAGTCAACGTGACCAATTCCAATATAATGCGCCAAGCAGAACATTTTGCAGGCAACAAGTGCAGCAAAACACAAACATTAAGCATTCTAGTCGGCCGAAACAATAAGTATGTTGGCAAACCAACGGTCTCATGCAAATTACCAATGCGGTTCAAAGGAGAGATGAATTACCAGCAGATTCCTGCCAAACAAGGACAGTAGACAAGCATGGCCATTGAGAAATATAAAAGCTACGATCAGTTCAGAGTGTTATTATACGCAGTCTGAACCCCTAATCAGAGCAGGAATGCAATTAGTCTCCAGTTCCCACCAGGGGGCCTCGCAATGAAGCTCTCTTCCGTGTTGCTCTTATATAGGCCTCTTTCTACGTGAGCTTGACTTCGCACTTTGTAACCTTGTTATCTTCATCACAAATGTCACCTATAAACTTGATCAAAGAACAGAGGCTACCCAGGAAGTTGTGATCAATCACGCCGCGGCCATCCACCACATGTGCAAAGTCCACCAGTTTAAGTTTCGGGTCTGCACGGCCATCCAAAGCCGTCTCCCCATCATAAAAGATGAGGATTGAACAAGAATAGAAATGATAATTTGTCTGAACCTCGAACCATTGCTTCAACCGTGACAATTGTCCCAATATCCCACCCCCATGACTGTAAACTGTTGATGCATACAAACAATCTGGATCTGCATTCGAACCCGAAGAAGAGTTAGAAGAAACGAACTTCCTCAGAGCCGACCTGACATCATCCACGTTAAAACTAGCAACAACCTTCTTGCCAGGTTGCCAATACGCGGCTTCGCTATTCTGATACGCCTTGAGCCCCGAAATCCTGAACCCCAGTGAAACACTCGTGCTCTTTCGATCCTTCTTTAAGCACTTCTGGATGTACTCCTCAGAGGCCTCGGGATACCATGTTCTGGATCCCATCTTGATGTCCATGACAGATGGGTTCACGCGACCCGCAACAAGATCCTCCAGAACCATGTGAGGTTGAGGACCCGATCCATCAGACGCCTCTATAATCTGAGTTCCATGAAACATGGGAAAGAATTCACGAATGTCACCTGGGATCTTGGTATTGGAGCACAATGACCTGTAAAAGGCCACTTCCATGGCTCCGCGCTGATCGCTCTGGAGAGGCTTATAGAAGCGGCCCGAATCATCCACCAGTGGCCCAAGGGTTTTGCCATCTGCTCGGTGACCAGCCACTTGATGATCCGGCACCGTGAGCATGGTGTGTATGATGCGCGAAAAATTCTCCAAGCTTCTATCTGTTCAAAGCAACAAACCCACTCTTGATTGATCACAGCCAAATGAACTTTAAGCAAAAATCTACATAAATGGGTAACTACTCCAAGAATGACTATGCAGGATGCTTCCTTTCCTTGCAAGCAATTAACGAAAATGATAGAAAACAGAATCTCTGACTGAAATTTCATGTCGCAAAGAGACGAACAAAACATTACTTTATAAGTAGACCGAAGAACTAACAGAGGCGGCAATTTAACGGCTTTAAGTGTACTACGTGTCAAAACTTGTGTACGGCTCTCATTTTGATGCCAAAACTTTCAAAACAATCTCTTAAGTTTAGAATGTTTCGGCACTAAAGTAGCCGTAAGCAAGTTTTGAACGGGCGAATGCTCGATGTGGCAATATCGCATGAGTGAAGAAGGACAATGCTGCTTGTAAAGCTCTTCTGTCGAGTGTGCGATCATGACAGGACTCGAGGAAGGCTCCCCGGCTAACTCCGTGCAAGCAGCTGCGGTAAGACAGGACGGGGGTTGTTTCTTCGTAATGACTGGGCCTAAAGGGCGTGTAGGCGGTGAATCGGGTTGAAAGTGAAAGTCGCCAAAAAGTGGTGGAATGCTTTCAAAACCAATTTAGAGTAAGACAGAGGAGAGTGGAATTTCGTGTGCAGGGGTCAAATCCGGAGATCTGCGAAGGCGGAAGGCGAAAAGCGAAGGAACTTTAGCCACGATTTAACTAACAAACCAATAAAAAGGCGAGCCATACGTTCGCACTTTACAAAATAATCAAAAGGCCACGCCATTTTGGACACCGTCAACACGTTTAAACGACGATTGGACACCGTCAACACGTTTAAACGACGATTTCCTCGGAGAAAAAAATGTACTTTCAGACAATCCCTCTTTCTGCGAACTTACCCGACGACCGACGGCAGCCCGAATTTGACCACATTGCCATTGATTCACAAACCTAATCATCGAAAACGACAATCGACTCTATCTCAGGGATCGCAGCAATCAAGATTCACATACCGCGGAGTGGGCGACGCCGGGGACGAATTTTGTATGTCGGAGACGAAGCTCTTGCATGTGAAAGTCCCGGCCGACGATGAAGGCCCAGAAGAGAGAGAGATGCCGTCGCTAGTGCCGCGCTATCGCGTGGAGAAGTAGCGTCTCTTTGCCGCTTACACGCAGAGACATCATGCACTTCGCCTTCTTCTTCTTCTTTTTTTTTTTTAATTGTAATTCTTTTTCCTGAGGAGAGGAACAACCTAGCTATGGAGAAAATATTGCGTACCGCGGGGTATTGCTGATGTGATCCTCTTGTTCACTCATTTTTCGACACCTGTACCAAGCAGGGCCCACCAGTCGGAAAAAGAAGAAACCCTCTTTCACGGTGACGTTTTCGTCTCTCTGTCTTCCTCTCTAGCCCTCTCCCCCGTTTCCGTCTCTCTCTGTCTCTCTTTACCCCCTCCCCTCCGGTCTGCTTACTCCTCCTTCTCCGATCTCGAGCCCGAGCTCCGCCATTGTCGGCCACTGCGAAGATCACAATCGGTGTCCCGCCTCCGATGGATTCACGGGCGATGCAACCTTGCCGGTTGGCGGCCATGGCCGCCAGATTCAAGCTCGAGCGACCATGGCCAGAGGCATCCTTGCAGGTTCGCGGCCATGGCCACCAAGTGTTGAGCTTGCAGCTGCTCGCCCGTGGCAGGCGAACCCAAAGCTCGAGCTCGAGAGGCCATCGCGTCGCAAGCTCGAGGACTCGAAGCAGTCGTCCATCACCGGCCTCGCTGACCGACCTGACCAGATCTGGTCGAACGACGCCGACGACGGCCACGGATGAGCCTAAGCCGCTTGTCCCGAGCCGTGAGCCAATCGTCCATGGCTGACCACCGCCACCACCATCTTCATTGAAAATGTGTGCTGGTTAACAAAAAAGCAGCTCTGACCAAAAAAAAAAAAAGCAGCGAAGGAGAGAGAAAGGGAGAGAGAGAGGGAGACTGAAACGAGACGGAAAATGGCACCGTGAAGAGAGAAAAGAAGGTTTCTCTTTTTTCCGACTGGTGGGGCCTGCTTGGTACAGGTGTCGGAAAATGAGTGGACAAGGGGACCACATCAGCAATACCCCGTGCGTACGCAATATTTTCTCCCTAGCTATCACCACCGGCCAGATGAATGTCCACGGGATAAATGGGAAATCGGAAAGGAAGAAGAAAAGGACGAGGGAAAAAGGAGAACTACGAGAGAGTAGAAACGCTTCGGCCCAGGGCTTTCAGAGCTGCCTCTTCGATTGTGAGCTGGGCTTCGTTCAATCTCCATACTCGCGACCCTGAAATTTTAAGACAGCTCGTGCGTCGAAGGGCCCGTACGATGTATGCGGGCCCCACTCTCGAGTAGTGGCAAAATCGAGAGTTCTATACGAGCACAGACACTCAGATTTCTTAACGTGATTTCAGGAGTAATTTTTGGGGCTTTTTTTTTTTGAGACACTTTTTTTTTTGATATAATTGGGAGAAATACTAAAGTTGAGGGATTTTTGGATATCAAGTCGATAGAATTGGGACAAAAGTGAAAGTTAATCTCTTTTTTATGAGACAAAAATGAATTATGAATTTATGATTACAATTGAGACGTGAGCTAAAATTGAAGGCCTTTTTGGGTCTTGAGCTAATATAAATATATCATGATCCTCAGATTTCTTAACGTAATTTTAGGAGTAATTTTTCTTCGATTTTTATTAGTGTCCCCTCCAACCCCCTCCCAAAATGCCCATTTAAAGATTCTCAAGAATCTCGCGTCCAAATTAAGATAATTTTGCATGTCGGGATATTAAGACGGGGCTAGTGATTAGAGTGAAATCGAGTCAATACATAAATATTGGAAAATGAAGTGGAATCGCCACTTTTTTCTGCATATTTCAAAATACATTATGTTAATGAAAGATGCAATTGATTGAAAAAGAATTGCCAAAGATGACCGCCGCTTGGGCTGCATATATGACCAGTAGAATGAACCAGGGTTTTCGATTCGATCCATGATTTTTTTTTTCCCATTGTTCCCTTTTTTGTTTACTTTGTATTGAGGTCTTTTTTTTTTCCCTTCCTTTTTGGTTTACTGATCAAAAGGTTAAAACTCGCCCCTCACACGTGATGGGTGAAATCATGATGTTACTATCAAACATTTAAATTATATACACTATTCTGCGAGAGCCATTGCTATTTTTCTCAATTGCCCTTCATTTGATAAACTCGCTCCTCACATGTGACGGGTGAAATCATAATGCCAATATCAAACATTTAAATTGTGTACACTATTCTGCTAGAGCCATTACCATTTTTCTCAATTGCCCTTCATTTGGTGTGAGAAATGGCATGCGAGGTACCTCCTCGGCGCGAGCGAGGGACCTAGTTTGCTGAGATTAGGGGCTAATTGACAAGAACTTGTCAAGCTCAGGGAACAAATTGGAAAAGTCCACATTTAGGGGGGCACTTTGAATATCGATGTGCAAATATAGGACAATTTGGAAACTTATGGAACTGAATTTAGTAGATCATGACATTGTTTGTTTTATCGAAGATGAATAATTTTGAGAATATATTTTGAAAAATAATTATTTATATTGTTTGAAACAATTAATTAACAGATAATAATTTTATTATTAAATATATTTATAGATGATGATAATATTTTTACTGATTAATTGTTTAAAATGATATAAATGATATTTAAAAAAATATTTTTTAAATTAATCATATCATATCAGATGAGAGAATTCAACGTCAACGCCAACGCGAACGCCGCGGCGTTGAATGGGTTAACGAGATAGTTTTTATACTTTCTTTATATAATTTTTTTTTTGTTAATTTCCTGCCTACGTATATAAATTGCGAGATTTATTAGACTCACGCAAATGGGTTCGCGCGCGCAACGCGAGATGAGAGCGCGAGGGGAGACACACGTCGGCGATGCTCCATGGCCGATCATCACCACCACCACCACCACCACCACCCTCACCTTCTTCCTTCTTCACTTCATCTCTCCTCTCTGTGCGCCTTGGAAGTTCGAATGCTCTCACTCGCTAACGGTTAAAACTTTCTCTCTGTTTCTCTGTTTGAACGACTAACACCGTGCCTTTTTCCCCCCTTTTTGGCGAACACGTGAGAATTCCATAGCAGAGAGAGAGCAAGTTTTGAGGGTTGAACGAAGTCATGGCAACTGCCAAGTTAGATCGCGTGCCAAGCATGAAGGAGCGAGTCGAGGACAGTGTCAGGGTTCGTTGCAACGATCGGTTCTCGCTTCTCTTCAGGTCCGTGCACTCGTTACCGTTCGTATCATCCTCGACCAATTTTTCTCTGGAAGAAAGCTCAGTTCAAGAACTTCTACAATCTCTTTAGGCTACCTAGTCCTAATTGGTGTTGTTGCTTATTGTGTTTCTTCTGGGGGTGCTTGATATGACTTAATTTCACCCGAGATGTCGACTTTACTGACACCATTTAGTGAAAAATCTGTGTTGTGATCTTGTTCTTTCGAATCATAGGTACCATTCTGTGGCTTCTTGTTGCAACGTCTAATTATGGATAATCAACACCTAATCTGGACCATGTGTGCAATTCTCTGTCAATTCTCTGTCCTTTTACCTGATGCAACATGCAATTCTCCCAGCTTACTAGGTTGTCTAGTTTTAGTAGTTCTGCACTACTTTCTCCTGTCTCAGATGGGTAGGGATGTCCTTTTTTATAACGTGCTGTACCTAGACTCTTCTATCATCAGTTTGTCGTGTCATTGCTTATCAGGATGCAGCAGGTGAAATTGCCGTAGAGTTGCAAGGCTATCCAGTTTTTTTTATTGGCTCATATGATGAGAGTTACACAGGTTTGCCATTGTTCTTGGATCTGAAAGGGTAGAGACTATACTGTTTGGTTAGTCTTTCTATCATGTATTGTTCAAGTTATACAATATCTGCTCTGCATGTGCACCATTGCACATGCCCTGGAGAAGATGAACTACCCTGATTCTGACATATACTGGAGAATTATGAGGATAAGTACCACTTCTCATGTCAATTCACTGCTGATCTAATTGCAATGAATCATGCCAACTTTATTATCACCAGTACATATCAAGAAAGAGCAGAAGAGTAAGTTTCCCCATTGTGCAACGACCAGTATGCCGCTTCTATGCTAGATGCTTGGAGCATATGTGACCTATAATTACTTACAGATTGCAAAATAACCAATAGCCATTTGGTGACGCTTAAAAATCTTGGTTCAAAGTCTGGTATGCTATGTATAACATATTGACAATGCTCGCACAACTCTGTACCTGCATAATTTTTCATAGGTAAATTAGTGTATTGGCTTGTAAACTATGTAGCTCAATTGTGCTCTTTGTGACTCCCATTACGTGCGACTCATCCTGTTTGTCTGAGACCCTCGTGCATTGTGGAGTGAAACATCTACCAATTTGACTTGATCTCAACTATCCTTTCAGGAAGAATACTGTCGGGGCAGTATGAGAGTTACACTGCCTTTACTCTTCCAGGGTTGTATAGGTCGTTCATGGAATTGATGTTTTTGATCCAAAGTTCAATATCGTCTCTCCTGCAGTAGACATGAGTTTTCCGTACTTCAAAAAGCATGGTGGACTTACGGCTTTACATGATTTGACAGAGAATTTGCTCTTTCATACTGAGCAGAATGAAAAGCACGTTTGAGTCCCGTCTTACTCGTGGACCTTCCTAGCCTCATAACTATTTCTTTAAACCTACTTAATAAACACTGCAGTGGCTGATTGAGAGAAAAATCCAAGCTCATTATCCTTTCCATGGCAAGGTTGGACCGAGTTAAAAACACCACTTGAGTTGGTGGAATGCTATGGTAAGAGTCCTGAACTGAGGGAATTGGCTAATCTTGTTGTCGTAACTGCTAACAATAATGTGAAGAGGTCCAAAGATAGGGAAGACTGATTAAGACGTACAACTTAGATTGGAAGTTTTGATGGATGTCTATGCAAATAAATTGAGCTTGTAATGGTGAGCTAGATCGATGCAAGGCAGACACAAAATGTGTTTTTGTTCAGGTGAGCAATTTTTGCACATTATGTGCGTCGGTGAGTCTTCATTTTCAAGGCCTTCCCTAAACACATACTTATTTGTTCACGTCTGGAGTGCAGCCAGCTCTGTGTGAAGCCTTTGGAGTCACCGTTGTTCAGGCCATGACTTGTGGCTTGCTAACATTTACCACTTGCCATGGAGGTCCCGTAGAGATCATCGAGCATGGCGTATCAGGTTTCCATATCGATCCTTATCACCCAGACCTGGCTTCAGCACTCATGGCTGATTTCTTACAACGGTGCAAGGAGGACTTGAGTTCTTGTAAAAAAACATTTGATGCAGGGCTCCAAAGGATTTATGATCAGTGAGTGGTAGACAGTGCCAGTATGATGCATCTTCAGCTTGTATGCATGTGACTTAGTTGGTCTTTCGCTGATCTGAGGCTATACGTTTCCAAGCTAGAGAAGCATGAGATGCGACATTATGTGGAGATGCTTTACACTCTTAGATTTTAGGAACTGGTAAGAAGAGTTCAAATTGATAGGCTGCTTCCAGGTACCCGGTTTTTCTACTTTCTCTATCTTTTAAGAATGCTAGCAGGAGGACCTTGGATTGATCTCCATAATCACCATTGGTCACAAACACTGTTGAACACACAGACTCAGAGATTCCACTACATTAACTTATTCATTCCACACTAGACATGCAACCAATGGTGCTTGTGGAGAAGTTTTCTCCAATGTCAGTGGATTTGATATAAAGCCATAAATAATATCTAAAATTTAGCCCCTTGCTAGTTGTAAGTTTGACAATTATCATGCTTCACCTACTTGTTGCTATGGAATTACAAATCTTACTCTCGATCAGGTACTTCAGCAGAAATATCTGCTGAAGCATTACAAATATGAAAGATTTACAGTTTCAAATCCTCGTGAGTGCGACAGTTTACCATGCTTCAACTTCTTGTGCCTTCCCGCACACTACGCACCCTAGTAGTTATGCTTCGAAGCTGAGAGAAGACTGCATAATGAGATAAATCTCTAATTGTTCTTATAATTTCCATGATATGGTCGTCGTTATGACCATTCTTTTGCAAATTTTGATTTTGACCAAATTCCTAGAGCAAGACAAAATGATAGCTGTAGTTTGTGCGTGGATAACTCTTAAAGGTCCCTTTTTGTTGATTTCTACATCTTCATGGAGAGTACGTTCCGTAGCCAGTTTGCACATTGGCCAGAACAACTGTATACAGGCGGGGTTTTTTTTTTATAGACGTGACCAACTAAGAGAATGGTGGAGGCTTATTAACTTACTGGGATATGATCAATTATAAATGCACCAGTAATCTAAACAAGTTTTATTAGGAAAAGGGAATACGGAGATGCCGAAGTGTTGCAGCTGCCCTGCATCACGTCTTTTATTACTTTAGCCTCAATGTTGTCCATGCTACTGCAACTGCTGCCATCTCTTAGCTGTTCAATAATCAGAAATTCCGAGATACCATAATCACGTCAACTCCACCTTTTGCCAATTTTGTCCGAGCAAAATGTAGGAGAGTACTTCAGTATGCGACTACCAAACAAAGGTCCTGATTTTCCTGGGAAATTGTTTATGCTGATTTGTTCATTCTTGCCATGTCCAGGTGAAGCCGGTTCCATGGGCGATTGATAATTCATGCTAAGATGTAGATCCTGGAGGATCGATATCCCACGAAGAAGTTATTCTTATAGGTGATCAGGTATGCTGAAACCAGAAAGTACAGCTTATTTATCAACGACAGATCAGCTTGCTTCAAGGGATAAAAAAGGATGAAGTACGCTTTTGATTCTTAAAATTTATTTGTAGCATAGATGCCATGGAAGTGTAATCTGCAAGTTCCATTCTTCTAATCTTTTGTCTATTCTGGAATGCCCTCACCAGTTGTAGCTGCGCTTTCGTCCCAGTTGAGTCGTGTGATAGTGCAAGGACTGCTTAGGCAAAAGTAGTCATTGCATCTCCTCAATTATGCTATCGTAAGGTTACTAAAAGTCAGCTATACTGATGTCTATTGTTCTTTTGTGAACCTCAGAGCAGTTCAATCTTGCCATTTTGTTTAACAGATTCATCAGATACTTTTCTGGTAACAGGCATGCGTAATTACATTGAGTTGGCCCGGGAAGTAGTATAGGCAATAATTTGATTCACTTTCAATAACAATCGCAGGGTTGGATTGAAATTCGAATCCTGGAAGGAGGCCATAAACATGCTTACGAAGAAGTTTACATCAACTCGTGCGGTGCCATGGACGCACGGGGATTTTTGAGTGCAGGTTAATGAAAACAAGATTCACAGCAACCCGTTGGACTTCTGTCTAGCAAGGACAAAGCTCCAACCATTACCGCGTGGATGGCAACACTTATGCTTTAGAAATTATCTTTTAAGCATAAGTTGACTTTTCTATTTCTATTTTTGAGCAAATGTTAATTTTTCTATTTCTTGGAAAGAAGTAAAATTTTTTTTTACTCTTTTAAGCGGCTCTAAAATTATTTCTGGAGCAAAAAAAAAAGCTTTAAAAATATAAAAATGAAGTCGGCTAAGTAAATGGATACCGAATGAATTTATGCTTCAAAAGCACTTCTGAAACGAAATTCTACTAAAAAAATATTGTCATGTGCGCCCATAGGTACTCTTGTGACATATAAGTTTAAGCTTGTGGTTGCAATGTCATGCACCGTTTATCTATCAAGGTAGAAGCGCGTGGGTAGGATAATATTAAATAGATGTGCTAAATGGGTTTGGAACTCATCTTTTAATTATGCAAGTCATAAATGAGTTACCTTAAGTCTTTAAAACAGGCTTAAGCGTGTTATAAATGGGTTGCTTAACAATTTAATTGATCTTAAATGGGTTGATAACTAACCGATTTCAAACCCATATGAAAAATAATAAAATTTTTTGACCCATCTTCTAGTAGTAAATAAAGCGCTCAAAGTTTCAACTGGAGTTGGAGATGTCAAGACAATATTTATAATATTTTTATTTATTTTATTTCTACGAAGTTTAGCAAGGATTGCCAGCCAACTTCGTCCACATCAGGCATCGTCGGCCACTAAGGAGGGCTGCAAAGCCCTCGTAGGCCGTGAGCTCTAGTGAGTGGTGCGAAACCCTTGCTAGTAGCAAGCAAGCGTCATGATCCTTGCTAGAACAACCGTAGATGAGGGTCTACGACCTTTGCTCGCAATTGATGAGGGCTTTGTGGCCCTTACCAAATTTGGGAGACGGCCCGACCCTCGCATGTGGCCTCACCTTGTGGTTGGTGAGGGTCACCGGCACTACTACAAGAAAAGAAAGAAAGAAAGAGAAAAAAAAATATTAGAGTTTTTCTAAAAATTGTCCATTAAATTTGCATTGCATAAAAGTGTTTTAATAATAATTTTTAAAAAAAACTTATAAGAATTTTTTTTGTTTAAAATTGAGTTAAATATGAGAGTGTTTTAGCAGAATGAGTTGAGTTAAATATGAGTCTTAGACTTGTATTACATAGAAATGAGTTAAAATGGATCATTTTGAGTTAGATTATTTTGGATCCAATCCAATTTAACTGGTTAATCGTATCCTGGGAAAGCTCGCCAATTCTTTATGGAAGAGCCTAAACAAGGGAACAAGCGCGAGGCCAGCAAGGACATTTCTCTATAATTTATGGAAATGCAATTTTTGGGGCAATAAAAGCAATCTACACATTTCTACAGAAGAAGAGTTCACTCCTGCAATGATTCTCATTTCCTCTCTCTCTCTCCTCACGCTCTCGTTTCCGTCCGTCTCTTCGACGGCGAACGCATCCATCGTCACCTTCGTCAAGCGAGCACTAGCAGTTCCACGATCCTCAGCGCGGTGTCGCACAGCAGCTTGAACACCTTGTTCCGGCGCGACATCAGCATCTGGTCGGCCCCGGCCTCCATCCTGAACCCTTCCTCGCACGACTCCGCGTCGGCGATCGCCGCCTTCACCCACGGCCTCAGCCCGTCGTAGTCCCCGGCGTCCGCGGCGGCGATCGACGCCTCCATCTGCTCCACCGCGTCCCCGTACTGGTCGGCGCAGTCGCCGAGGCACTGCTCCACCGCCGGGTCCAGGCCGCCCCCGTCGCCGCCGCCGCTGCCGAGCATACGGCCGATGAAGGCGGCACTGTCCGTCGCGTTCGAGGCGGCGAGCCGGAGCGCGACGACCGCGAGCCCAGCCGTGTCCGCCTTTTCGCTCCTCGGATCGGACCGGAGCGCGGATTGGCAGAAGCCTTTGCGAGGTACGTGCTCGCAGACTTGTGAAATCAAATCGGAGCTACTCGTTTGTGCATTTATGGAGAGAGCTAGGTTTAGGAAGATTGAGAGCATCATGATCCTTGACCGGTTCATTGTCGTTCACTACCTCCTTCGATTGGATTAATGCGGTCACTGTTCATCGTCGGCTGCGTTGATCTCTGATTTTAATGGAGTCCTTTGGGGGGTTAATCTGTTTCGATCTGGGGTTCGTTCTGCGGAGCAGGAATGAGTTACCGTCTGCATCGATGAAGGTCGAGTCCTGATCGTTGGATTGGAAGAACTAATTAGGAGGCCGGTTCAACAAGAAAGAGAACCGTCTCGCCACAGAAAGCTCCGCTTTGCCATTCTCTTCCTCTGCGTGCGTTTGTTTGTTTGTTTGTTGAGAAGCTTCGCAAACTCCAAACTGAATGCAATTCACATCGCAAACACAAACGAATTCTCTGAAACTTACGCACACTTTTACTCCGTAAATTTCTGTCTTACATAAAACTAAGATGACGGCTGGACGGGCGAGAATTTGTCGGAAGACGGGTCGAACATCTTCCGTGAGCGTCGAATTCGAGCATTCCATGTCTCGTTGAGTCCTAGACACCCGTTGATGCGAAAGTAAAAAACATAAATTAAGCATGAATAAAAGTGTCAAAAGAAGCTAAATTAGATGAGTGTTCAACTTATATATGTTACCCTAGACTGATGTATTATATATATGAATGTGAATAATGCAAAGGAATACGAAAGTCATGATCTAAATTTTTAAGTATAACAAAAGTAAAAGAAGTATGGGGCTAAAAACCATATCCTTCAATCGTTTTAGGTTTTCTACTAAAGCATTTGAAGTGATGGACATTTTTTTGGTTGACTTGAACTTGTTGAGCTCTATACTGTTAACTGTTAAGCTAGTTCTTTTAAAGAATCTAAGGATGTCAAAAACTCATGAAATAATGAGATGATTTCACATAAACACAAAATGGTTATAGGTATTGCTTAAAACTATGGGGAACTTTGCTCAATGTTATGTGTAACTAACATTCAAATTCACTACTAGTATTGATATAGCACGAGTTTGAATGACGAAGTTGAGTAGCTCATAACTACATCGTTTCGAATTTCGGTTGAATTCGAACATATCACATTCATATGTTGTGTCAAATCTATAAAACTGAAACACGTAACATTTTTCCAACAGCTTTCGTAACATGTTAGATTCGAGATTTAAACTCTTATTAACATCTCCAATTGTATCTAAGGCATCATTTGTTTTGTGAAAAATAAGACATTTATGGAAAATATTTTTTACAAAGTAGAAAATGATAATATATTTCGGTATTGGCTAAAATCTGAGAAAGAATAGAAAAATATTTTTTGCCATTTGGTATGAAAAATATGACTTCATTTTTTTTGGAAAAAATTACCAAAAATTTTTAAAAAAAATTTAAAAGTATTTTCTATTTGTGGTTTGTTTTTCTTTTCTTTCTTTCTCGGCCGGTCACCTGAGACGACCGTGGCTGAGGCCATGACCTTGTTGTCTTTGAGGAGATCCAAGCAGCAATCAACGAGACATGCAGTCTCGGAGGCAGAGAGGCTTTTCGTGGAGGCCTCGAGAAGCTGGGAGAGCCGCTCCACAGCGGCCAAACGCTCCTTCGTTTTACTTTGCGTGCGAGAGCTCCAACGCCTCCTCCATTTTGCCGTAGAAGATGGTGGGAATCCGTACGACAGAGAAAAAGCAAGATCGAGCGGAAGTTGTTGGCTCATTGTCTCTCAACTTAAGGGATGACGAAAGGGAGAATATATTTACGTCAATTTTAGTTGGTTACTGTTGGGTAGCAAGGCATAGTAGCCTCCCGTGCTGCGGATGAGTCAATTGAGTTTTGGTTCCTGTGTCGTTGACCTGTGCTTTGCACAATATCTTTAACCGATTTGTTGGCTGCGTACCCCTAGTTAGAGACACTGTGAGATTGGAAATGTTTCCCTTAACTAATTTATTTTATGTGAATCAAATGTCGAAATCTTTTTTAAAAAAATTAGAAGAGTTGTTTTTTATAAAATAAATAGAGTGTAAAGTTATCGTGTTGATATGACTAGGATGTTAGTAAACATATCATAAGCCGGGTTAAAAGGGTGAACTCACGGACAATACGTTCATTATTCATAGACCGGTCTGCGCCATTTACAATTTAAACATAATTAAGCTTGACCCGATACGGTTAGAAATATGTATTTTATGAAAGGTCCCAAAATTGGCGACCTTCCAAACGATCTAGAAGTATACAAGCTTTGTTAGTTTTGGTGAGAGTATTTCACGATATATATACTGCTTACACTGTTACACAGACAATTATAACACCCACAGGCCTTTCGTATATACATCTTCTCCAAAAAGCAGAAAGAAAAGGGGTAAAAACAAAACGAGGAATATTTTTGCCCCACTAGATACTCCAGATCCTTTTCAAGGATAGGATCCGATAACCCGGGGACTCGGACCGATTACGTTCGGGCAGACCCATGTTCTCCAGCTCTTTATATCTCTCCTCCATTGCCGGCGGCAGCTCTTCCACAGTTATTCCCTCTAATGCGACCGCCTTCTCCGGCGGTGGCGGCGATGAACAAGAACCACAACAGGACGACAACAGCGAAGGTGAGGAAGACAAAGACAAATTCATACTAGCCTCACTCTTGGAAACATCAACCAGCAAAACCACCCCCTGCGCGACCGCAGCGCTGCCGACGTCCTCCGGTGGAAGCCCCTCCGTAGCTGCCTGAAAGTCGGCCTCAACCGGCGCTCTGCAGAGCGGGCAGCTTGAGTGGGACTCGAACCACGTGTCGATGCAGTCTGCGTGGAAGACGTGCTCACACATGGGCAAACGACGGCCCGTCTCGCCTTCCTCGAAGTCCGACAGGCAGACGGCGCACTCGATGAACCAGTCAACGTCGCCGTCCCTAGAGCTCACAAAAGTGAAGACGGGGAGGGACTTGAGGACGGACACGTCGAGGCCGCCACTGCCGGAGGATGAGTCAGCAGCCGGCAGGGCAGATTCGCGGTTGACGCGGCGGCGGCGGCTACTACGGCGGCGGCGGCGGCGGCGGATGAAGCAGCGGGCGTAGCTGTGGAAGCCGAGGATGGCTAAGAGGGCAACGAAAAGGACGACGACGGTGCAGAGCATTATCTTGCCGTTGAGGGCGTAGTTGCTGGAGCGAGCGGCGGCGGCGGAGGCGCTCTCCGTTGGAGTGGTGGAGTCGTCGAAGTTGTCCATACGAGAGAGAGACAGGTGAAGGTGAAGGTGAAGGTGAAGGTGAAGGTGGAGATTTGGGAAGGGAGGGTCTTAATGGAGGGAGGGAGGGAGGGAGGGAGGGAGGGAAGGAAGGAAGGAAAAAGAAGAGGAAGGTTCCTTCCTGTGTGCTGCCGCTGCGACACCAGTGTTCATTCTCCGAGACCTGCCCAAGTGGCGCGCCCTTTTTGACTACCTTCCTCCCCTTTTGCGGTTCAATCCACCTCTCTTCCCCCACCGCCCTCCGCCCAACATTTTCTTGAGTTATTTTGATCTTCTTTTCTCTTTTCTTGCTTTTCTTCCATTTGAAAACTTTTCTCGTCCAATTTTGTCTAAATTTAAAAGCTTTTCTCATTAACTTTTGGAAGATTTCTAACCCAAGCTAATTTAAATTTGGAATTTTTTGTGTGTGTATGTCTTCAGGATTTCACTCTCCTCAGATTTTATCGGTGAATAAGTTCAGTTTCGAAGGAGATCAGAGAAACTCGCTTGCGTCGAATCTACGCTTGTTCAACTTTTTTACTCTAATCAGTATGGTATTGAAGATGTTAAACCTAATCGTGCAATGCTAAAAGGCAAAACCGTACCAATAGATGAAGTTCTCGGTACGCACTCATTATTGAAGACGGATTTGGTGATCAGCTATTGATTATGGTGTGAAGAAGTAATAGATCATCTACTCTTTGAGTGTGTAACTTTGATTTATCTTGTTAGTGGGAGCTTGTTTTGTCTAAAGTTGTCTGTAATGTATTTTGATTTGCAATTGAATTGCGATATTTCTAGCTTGTATCTCCGAAGAAAAAGTGAATGAAATGAAATATTACTTTTGACAAAAAAAAAACACATACGTAATGCACAATTTTTATTTAAAGAAAGGTAATGCTACAGCATTTAAAAATAGATTTGTATGTAGTTACTACGTATGGACCTTGGACCTGTGCAGACCGTTCTAACACAAAGCAATTTGATCTCTATAGCGTCAGATTTATCGACATCGATCTATCGAAGTCGTTCGTTCAAGAATTGCCTATTATTTGCTAATGTCAAATCATAAATCGGTTTTGATATCTTAATGCTTGTTGACCGGGCGATGATGTGCAAAAGGATAAGTTAGCACATTCTTGTGCATTATAGAGTAATATCAAGACAAATTTTCCATTGTAATTAGGCCACTCCAATTATGAAGCTACGGCTTCGTTTATTTCGCGGAAATTAAAAGATTTGAAAAATATTTTCTTAAGAGCGATTGCTTGTGTCGCTTACAAAAATAAATGAAGGAAAAATTTTCCGTTGTTCATATAAATATTTAGACATAATTATTATTAATAATGAAAATATCTTTTAGTAATCAATTATTATGTAATGAAAATATCTTTTGATAAATGGAGTTTAGGCTACATGATGATTACTAGGGGTGATCGGTTAACAAAATGGATGGTTCTACTCTAGAATCGAGAACCGTCCATTAGGGATCGGTTTTGCAAAATGTAAATCGTGAACCAACCGTTTGTTCCATAGATTCACCCGAGAACCAAACCACCAGTCTGGTCTGATTCTTGGTTGGATTCTGGTTATGGTCCTAATGTCACCCGCTCGTTCCATTAAAAAATTAAGTTGAATACTAATCTCACAAATATGACTCAATAAAACTATATAACGGAAGACTTAGAACTTTCTTTTCCTTTTTTTTTACAATGTAAATAAAAAATTTTAGCAACCCAAGGGCACCGGTTAAGTGACAATTTACCCACTACACTAGGAAAAAGAAAGAAATGTGCAATTAAATTGTACAACAAGAGCAATTGAGTGCGAAGAGAGTTTGATTAGGGTAGGGTCTTTTTTCATTTTGCGGGTTTAAGCTCTTTTTTTGGGATGGATGTGTTAAGCATTTAAGAGATTATTTCATTAAAATAATTGGCCCATTTATATTATATAAATATTGATTCAGTTGGGCCGGTTGGATAATTCCCGTCCAAAATCGAGAACCGAATCTATACTCGCCAATTTTGGAAAATTGGAACCGGAAACCGAACCATATCCGCCGGTTATGATCCAAAATTAGCCAGTTGAGTACGATTCGGTCCGATTGAATTGTGACTTTTTTGCTCACCTCTAATGGTTACTAGTGCTCCTAGTGCTACGAGAGAGGGTCAAAGATGCAACTTGGCGGGTGAATGAAACCATTTGCGCTGCATGTACTTATACAGCAATTGATAGGATTAGGACCAGGTGGCAAAAATTTGGCCAGACGCAGGAAAATAGACGCGAACCTTCCTGTCCGCCGGCGGTACTAACGATGAATTCGACATCGTATCACCAAATCGAATTAAACAAAGACGCTGTTGCAATTGAAATTAAGGCTTCATTTATTTTTGTGAAAATTAAATAATTTCGAAAAACTTATTATTAAAAATGATAGTTTGTATCATTTGAAGTAGTTTTTCGATGAAAAATATTTTGATTATCAACAATAATTTGCGTCTACGTCTTCGTTAACAATGAAGATATTTTCGTTCATTCATCTTTGTAAGAGACATATGCTATCATTTTCAAGAAAAAAGTTTTATAACTCATTCATTTTTCGCCAAACAAACGCACCTTAAATGACAAATTCAATGGTTGCGATGGCGAATTTTGTTTCGCAAAAAGTCAATATATATCGTGAAAAATATTTTCCTAACTCTATCCATTCATATCTCATTATCAACAAAAATAACTTAGACATGAGTTGTTGTTGATATTGAATTGAGACCTTTTGGTAAGCGATATCAAAGACCAAAGTTAAGAAAATATCTTTCAAAGTTGTTTTCTCGCGAAACGAATGGAAACGGATTCTCGAGTGGTAAGATTTAAGATTAACGTGTCAAATATATATATATATATATATATAGGGAAAATAAAATAGAAGTTTGAAATACCATAAAAAAAAAGAGAAATTTATGGGAGCACAAAGATAAGCGGCCTTTTGGCTGCGGGTGTTTGCAGAAATGCCAGCCTTCGCCACTTGCGCGTTAGCTCTTCGCATGTTGCTCCCTCTCCGTTTATTATTGAGCTGAAGATTCAGTCCATCATCCCTGTTTGGCATGGCATTTCAACTGTTCTTCCCCAAAATGGACACAATTAACTCCATTAGGGTTCACCTCTCTTGCTTTGAGTCATTCACTTTGTCCGTCGCCATTTGACAGCATACGCTTTCGAACTCTCCATACGGGATAGTAAATACCAAATTCTTATCCGCTCCTTCAAAATATTTTGCTAAGCACCCTATATGAGGCATAGTTTGCTTTTCAAAGCATCGCCTATATGCTAGTACGAGCTAGCTAGTTGGTGCACCGGCAACCAAAATTCGATTCTCTCATTGGGCTTGATTGATAAGTGTCTCGAGAGCATGGCTAGATCGCTTTATAGTGAGTTTTTCTAACTGGGTGCATGACTCGTGAAGTCAAAGTCAAACAATACTAAGCTTTAAAACAGAAGGAGGTACTCATGGTAGGATGATTGGTTCTCGGTTAGGTTTAATCTCACTTTGGAACTAGGAACTGAATAAGAAGAATCGGTTCCAAACTTCAAGGACCGAGAATCGAATCGGACCGAATCGATCGGCTTCGTTCTCGGGCGATCCAATCATTGGACCGACTGCATTTTCTTGTGATTTATTATTAAATTTTTCTTGCTAATGGCATATTCATTCGACCACCTCTTGTTGATTACATTACGTTGTCACTAAATCTGAAATTTATAGTAACCATCCTAACTATCTTAGGTTTAGGTTTACATGCAGAAATTTTTCTAACAAAAAAAAAAATTATTTACATTGCGAGGGAATCGGACCGAAGCCCATGGGAACCGGCCCAATCAGCTTGTTCAGTTCAATTCGGGCGATTCCCGATTTGATCAGTCCATTAGGCTCTGCCCTAACTCATGAGTTATCTTGAATGTATTGGGTAATTGTATCCGATGAAAAAAGTTTGATTTTCGGTGAGCCACGTTGGTGGAAAAAAGAACGCTAAAATATCGTCACGTCAAATTTCCGAAATTTCAAATCGGTGACGTCCTTAAATGATGGTGTCCTTTTCATTTATGTATCAAAGTCTGCCCTAAACGAACTGTCAAAGGACACATAAGCCCGGACTCTATACAACTAAAGAAAAGTTCAGCTAATTGCGGAACAAGAGGCAATTATTATCTCCCCTTTGGAGTACTGCCAGCGGTGTTACATGGGGCTTTGGGATGAGGGAGAAAAAGGTGACGGGGTCAATTACTTTTTTTTTTTTTCGGTCAAAGGTGAGTCATGAATTTTTTATTTTTTATTTTTGGATAAAATGGGGTCAAGTTGATGCTACTTCTTTTTATCGAGACATCCGAAGTCATAGATATATGATCTCAAGAAAGCCTTTACACCCGTGTCCGGCACCTATGGTCGATTTGGTAATTAATTTATAAGGACTAAATACGCAACACATGTTCGATTCTTACTCGCATAAAGTCTTTTTTATCTGAGCCGTCTATCCGGATTTTAAAGTCTCAGTCTTATATCAATTTATTGTATTGCCAAGGATATCAAAATATTCTACACCCGATTTGAGGACCGGATGGCAGGATCAATCAAAGGATCACAGATTCTGCATCAAAACACTTCGAGCCCTTCAGGCTGGAAGGGAGAGATGATGGATGCAAATATGGGGCCAAAAAACTATCTCCCAAAAGGAGTGCTAGGACCAGTGCTTAATGGATGTACATCCAGATCCTAGTGGGCTACCATATTCTCTCCAATCCAAATCATACATATTTTTTAGTATTTTATCTTAACAAATTGCATAAAGGGAAGAAAATAAAAGAATAGAAAAAAAAAAATAACAAAGAAGAGTGGAGCTACGTATTTATCCAAGCTCCCCGAGCCCCACAGGAAATGATGCTTCCCAAAACTTATTGATGATTTTCTTCGTTCTTTTCCCTTTCTTCAGCTCGGGGCAAAAGACCTTTTTTTTTTTTTATTATCGGGGCTTGTGAAAGGGATTTAAGGATCGAGCAATGTCCCTTCAGAAAGGGCCATGAAAGAACCATAATTAGGGATTCTAATTTTATGATTAAGTTTTTTTTTTCAAAATAAAAAAAGAAATATATTTGATAGCGTAAATAATTCTAATTATGTTTTTCAAAAATATTTTTGAAGAAAAAAATTTGATCTTAAAAAAAAATCAGCTTTAAGAATTACAAAAAAGACCAAAGTCTTCCTTACCCAAAAAAAAAAGACCAAAGTCTTGGATTTCTGAAATTTAAAATAAATTAAAATTAAATTTGAAAATTTACTAATAATTTTTTTTTAAATAAAATTTTTGATAACTAAATTTTAAAAAAAGCTTTAAAATTTAACAAAAAATTTAAAAATTTGAAAGGGGGAATAAAAAAATTTAAAAAATTCAAAAAAAAGAAAAAATACAAGTTTAAAAATAAAAATGGGGGAAACTAAAAAAAGTAACAAATTCAAAATTTTAATTTTTTTAAAATTTACAAAATTTTTTAAAATTTTTTTAGAAAAAGATAAAAAAAAATTTAAAAGAAGAACTCTCGCCACCTAATTGTTCATTGGAATAAATTTTTTTTGCAGTTATCAAACATGTTCTAATTCTCTAAAAAATCATCTAAGGAGTAGAATCAGAAAATATGATTCTAATAAAAAGTATTATTTTGGATCAGAATCGTTACTAAACTGTTGACAACTAAATTTTGACTTTTTAAAATTCATTCACTTAAGCACATAAAAAAATGAGAATTTGTTCTCACCAAAAATTAATTTTTTCATGCATTGCATATTTAATTTTTTGTCGGTAATGCATTTTATTATGGCTAATGACGGAGGATTTGAGCTTAAATTGACAAACGATTGGATTGAGCGTGAGGGAGGTGTGCCGAAAGGCTTATGAAGTTTTGAACTTAAAAGAAATTTTTCCACAGGGATTGAATTGCAAATACATAAAACTTTAGGGACTGAATTGCAAATACATAAAACTTCAGGGGCTGAATTGCAAATACATAAAATTTTAGGGATAGTGAAGAAATTAGAAAGGAAGATGGAGAAGGGGAGATATAGAAGGGAAGATGGAGAAGGGGAGATATAGAAGGGAAGATGGAGAATGGAAGATGGTAGAATTAGAAGGGAAGATGAAGAATTAGAATGGGAGATGGAAAGATTAGAATGGAAGATGGTGAATTAGAAGGGAAGATGGAGATAAAGAATGGAGGACGGTTGAATTAGAAGGGAAGTTGGAGATAAAGAAGGGAAGATGGTGGAATTAGAAGGGAAGATGAAGTTAATGGAAAAATTAGAATGATAGATGAAGATAGAGAAAGGAAGATGGGGGAGCAGGCTATAAAAGGAGGAAGAATGAGAGCCTTGAAGGGGGGACTTTTGGAGAGATTAGAGAGAAATTAGGAAGACTTTGGAGATTGAAGAAAACTTGAGGAGAGATTTTGGGAGAGAAGAAAATTTAGAGAGAAAAAGAAAACAAAAAAAAGAGAGAATTCTTTTAGAAGAGAGAATTGAGGGGAACGAGAGTTCGAAGCTCGGAGTTACCATCTTCATCGACCAATACAATCCGCGAGTCCATCCCCGTCGTTCGAGCCGCGATCCGCAATCTTGATCCACGAGGAAATCCGAGGTTCGAGTTCGATAATCAAATCCGTCAAGTCAGGTAACGATTCTAATCATTTAGAATATTCGAAATTGTGTTGCCTAAATGGATTGATTTGAATTTCGATTATACCTTGTTGGACATATTGCATTTCTTTGGAATAAATTGCATATCCAATTTTTGAGATTTTTATTGCACGTTGTAATATTTTCTTTAAAAAATAAAAAAAAGGGGTTTGCTTTTGTTGCACATTTTCACATCATGTAGATAATTGCACGCGTAATTTATCTTGTAAATATTTAGATTAAACCGCATGCATTGCATATAATTTAGTTCCTTACCTTGTCATAAAAAGAAAATAAAAAAAATTGCACCTTTGAATCTCAAGTGAAAATTCATCAAAATTGCCAAGTTGAACATTTTCATGAAATTGGTACCGAAAGGGCGCTAGTAGAAATATTAGTGTAACCAAGTCCCCGAACTCATTAATCTCTGGTTCGTAGGAATAAAGTATTTCTCCCGATACTTTATTTAGGTGTCTAATCAACCTATCCAAAATGATTAGTGGCGACTCCAAGATAAATCCTTCTTTTGATGAAATTGAACCTAAGTAACGATTTGGTAGAACTTGGGAGAGTTCGAGCTAGGCTAGTTAATTCAATTTAATTAACTTGGTAATCCATTAACTTTAAAAATTGGGAAACCGATTTTTTTAGGTCGCGACATAAACAAGCCATTAATATCTTATTTTACGGTCCATAGAAGTACCATGCCCTTGTAATTTATGAAATAAGTACATTGAAATTTCTAAAACTTATCACAAAGTGCAATTTAGTTTAATTTTTTTTAAAGTGCAATTAAATCTTAAAACATTCAAAAAGCATAATCAATGGAAGGGTCTGATTTCACCAATTTGACAAATTTTAGAACTTGAATGTACTTTTTGATATTTTTGGTACTCAATTACATTTTCTAACAAGTTTTAGGACTTAATTAGACTCTTTGAAAGTTTTAAAATTTAATTGCATTTTCGTGATAAATTTAAAGGAATTCCGATACACTTATCCTGAATTTTTTCAGCGTTACATTAGAATGAAGTATGCCACAATGGTTCAAAACAATTTTATTTTTCAATTGTTGTGAAAAATTCAAGAAGGATGGTGTTTGTCGGAGACCGTAGACTTGCCCCATATGTGAGTTTGGTTCACCTTTTGAAAATATGTTTTGAGTAAATGTAAATATCTTTAGCCTAAGTGGCTTTAGTAAAATGCAAATGGTGTTTGGTAAAACATACTTTGAAATGCAATTTTGGGCTAAGTAGTATTTGGCCAAAAAAAATTTCAAGGGGCCTCTGCATAGTTATTATTTATTATTTTTTGTATTTATTCCTTATTTATTTATTTCTTTTTGGAAAATGAAAAATAAAGCCCTCACTAGCCTTAGAAGGGCTCCTGCTACTGACGAGCTAGACTTGGCATAGACGGCTGTCGACCAAGGATGCCTAAGGTTGTACGACCCTCGACAATGGCGGCTTGTGTCGTGCGACCTTAGCCCTCGTCACTAGGAGTTGTGAACCTAGGCGACGAGGCTTGGGTCACACGACTCAAGTAGCACTTCTTGGGTTGTGGGACCATTGTCTTGATTGTGGGCCTAGGTAACTCAGAGTTGCTTGGGTCTCACCGCCCAAGAACTGCCGCTTCGATCATGCGGTTGTTGTCGAGGTCGCACGACCTAAACTTCCTTCATCGGGGGTCACCAATCCTTCACCATCCCTCGCTGTCCCTTTGTCGCCTCGTAGTCCCCTTGCCAACAACCCTAGCTCAATAAGAAAGACGGACAGTGATCTATGTTTTCAATTTTTAAGAGGGGTAAAATTGGATTTTTTAATAAGGTTTTGAGGGTAAAATAAATAACTGACTATTTTTCATCAATGGGACCTTCATCATTTCGAATATGCTAAAGTTCAATTTTGGTCCATACTAGCATTGAGCTTTTCAACCTTTTCAAAGATGGTATTTGGCTCAATGTACTTTGGAAAGGCTTGCCAAACACCTCAATATTTTCTCAAAGGGTTTTGAAGGCTCAAAGTCTTTTGGGAAAGTTGAACCAAATGCACTCGTTTCCTTTCTAGCATGACCAAAAGCAGGGGTTACAAATAGAGGGGAAAGGACTAAAAAAACCATGGGTACCCCAGAATTCTTTGAATTATTTTATCTTGTTTTGGACGGAAACTGTGGGCGAAGCTGTTTGAAATTAGGCGGCTCATTCTCGATTAATAATTGGAGTTTGGTGGGTACTACGATCTTGGTCCACTACAAGACTTAACAACTTCCCCCACAACATTCACGATCGTGCCTATGTAACGTGTCCTAGACTGGACATCACCCGCGCGCCGCCTTCAGCCAAGATAAAATCGGGAGCTTTAGTTGATTCCATTTGGATGGACTCAAATCCGATTAGAAGTTTCCTAACCGAAACTAGCTCACGTCTGGGGCGATTCTTTTTCCCAAATCCATGAAATGTATTTCCAGTTTCTTGTGTTTGATTTAGATTCATCATGATGTCCATCATTGATCGGATAATATATCTCCTCCACCTTATGTCTAGTCATGCATCAAATAACAATAGGACATAAGAAATGAAATACGAAGTTATATTGTCCAATCATATCCTACTTGATTAAAGGGCCCGAATGTCCAAATCCTGAGTAAGCTAAGCGCGATTGAAACTAAAATCTCACTCTTTGTGTACTTACAATTAGTCTAGATAATATACTATATACTAAACCAATATGTTGGAGCTGTCTATTGTTTCTCATCTTATTTTGTAAGGTAGACCTTTCTTTCTTTCTTTAAAAAAAAAAAAATTAAGGAGAGCATGAGGCTTTGGGCTCATCATCTACCAACAGCACAAGCCATCGCTAGAGCCCAGCCGGAGTTCCGCTCCATTGGGCATCATGCTCCATTTTACCAACCTAACTTATGCCACTTGAACTCGATAAGTACATACATGAAGACCATCAAAGAATAACTTGATAAGCAAAATGGTTCATGATAAAACAATTTATTTGCATGTGTGTGGCTTTGTGCGTGGTTCACTTTGCATATCTCGCCGTTTCTCGACGCGTGATTAGCTTTGATAATTGACGTAAGTCCACCAAATTGTCGCCCGAATTAGGTTCCTTTCTTAATATGAACTCAAGGAAATCAATCAAATATTTAATATTAAAGTACGGAATGTCGAGATGTTGGGATAAATCATAAGGAAACTAGAAGAAACAAAGATTTGATGCCGAGAACATTTTATCATCTCTCCCGCATTTGGTATTGTTTAAAAGTATATAACCATTCAGAAATGGTTGCTCTTCTTTTTTTGGTCTTCAAAACTTAGAGGTTGCTTGACAAAAGCTTTTTCTCGAATATAACCATTCAAAAATACATTTTTCACGTCCTTTTGCAACAAGTCAGGCCTTATTCCTTACACCATTTCCTTTGTAATCCATTTAGTTTATGAATACCCATCTTGTACTGATAATTGGATGATCATCAGGTCGAGGTACTAACTTGCAAACTTCATTTATCTTAAATTGGTGAAGCTCCTTTTGCATTGCGTCGATCCAATTTTCATTGGTAATGGCTTCTTCAGTTTATTTAGGTTCCACTTCAGAGATTAGAGCCAATGAGTTCGTGAGTTCTTTGAAGGATGATATGGTATTGATACCTTCACTGGCATCGCCGATGATTTGGTCCTTTAGGTGAGTCGCCTTGTACTTCCAATATTTATGCATTTGAACTTCATTCTGATTTGGCAATTCGAATTGTTACTGATGAGTGGTGTCGAATACTTGCATTACCCATCAAACTATCATCAAACTTGATATTGATGGATTCTTCCATTTCCTACGATACCTTGTTAAAAACACGATATGCTTTCCTAGTAGTAGAGTATCCAAGAAATCTACTTCGCTTGCTCTTGGCTCCAACTTACCAATGTTGTCATTTGCATTTTTCAGATATGGCATTTGTAGCTGAAGATGTGCTTGGCTTTTTACCTTTGAATAGCTCGTAGTGAGTTTGCTCAAACGATGGACATAGAAATACTCTGTTGATGATATAGCATGCGGCTTCGATTGCTTCAGCACAGAAATAAGCAGGAACGCCATTTTTAATCATCATTGTTTTTGCCATTCCTCGAAGTGATCTGCTCCTCCTTTCAATAATGCCATTCCGTCATGGAGTGCAAGGAGTTCCCTTTCCAAACTGGTTTATCTTCTCTTGGATTCAAACTGTTTATAGTAAGGATTTCCTTGACTATAGGCTTTTCAAAAAGGTCATTCAGCTTCCGTTTATTCCACTCTCTTGCTTCCTGATTAATCAGATCAGCCACTGTAAGGGAGTCCCCTTCCTTTGTTGAGCCACCAATCAAACCAAACCCGCCGATAACCATTGATCTTCCCGACCATTGATTCTCTTTCCATCTCCCACAGACCATTTAACTTTACCGTAAATCGCATCTCTTCCCAATAACAAACTTTGTCATCCCCTAAGGGATGAGATCCTTTCCCTGCACTCCAAAGATCACGCCTGGGGAAGTAAATACCTTTAAGAACTTGACTCCATCGCACTCAAGGGGACTAACACGGCTTTACTGAAGGTGTTAAGACCCCTAAAGCCAACTCCTCCGCAATTCATTTTTTCTAGTTTTTGGAATTTCCCTTTTCTTAAAGTGAATACCAGGTGGAGACTCGGTTTGTCTCCACCAAAATGAAGTAATCCTATGCTCAATAGCTCTGCACACCGAAAAAGGGATATTGAATATTGGCATAGCATACTGAAGTAAGGCTTACCCTACTGTCTTAATCAGAATTTCCTTGCCGGCCTTTCACATCAATTTCTCCTATCATCCCTCTAGTTTCATATTAGTTATTGCTAGTATCCATGCGAACAACTGCTTTTTCGACTGACCCCATTTTGAGGATATGCCTAAAATACTTCCATGCCTACTCAATAATCGGTACTCTCAACTCTTGTGCCATGTTCCTTTTCAAATTCAGTGGGCAGCCACTACTGAAATAGATTCCCCCATTTATTCAAATTAACGACATGACCTGTTGCGAAGCAATCTTGGTCCAGAATATTACGCAAATTCTAATATTTTTTGCCCTACCGTCCTATCCATTGAAAAAAAAAGATAGTATTGTCAGCAAATTACAAGTGAGAAAGTGCAGGGAAGAACCTGTTCAGTTTAATTCCTTTAATGCTCCCATCCTCAATTGCTTTGTTCATGAGCGAAGAAAGACATTTGTGTATAAGTGCGCTCAGAAAAGGCTGCTAAGCAGGTGGAGAAGTTGGGATCTAGTGCGCTCAGAAGGGCTGCTAAGCGGGTGGAAAAGTTGGGATCTAGTGCTAGCTAGTGCTAAAATTATCCTTTAGCCAATCTATAATTCTAACCATCATGCAAAACTCGCTGCAAACGCCAAGATTTTAGCTTTCTTTTGGCCATAGCAAAAACCTAATTGAAAGCAAGATGAGCGTGATAATGAAGGTAAACACAAGTCGACATGCAAAACTTACATTTTGGTTAAAGTCTAATCCTCAACCTTCATTTTAGGGATCTCGATGCTACAATGTAATCAAATATCTCATTGCTTCTTGTCACATAAAGTAAATAACAAGTGAGAAAGTATAAGGCAAAACCTATTCAATGTAATTCCTTTAATGCTTACATTCTTAGTTGCTTTGTTCTTGAGCACGGAAATAGCATTAGGCATAATAATGAAAGATGGGGAGACAATGGATCTCCCTGCCTAATTTTGCGTGAGGGATGGAAGTATATAAAGGTTCTTCATTAACTTTCACACAAAAAGAAACATTGAAAATACATTGCATAACTACAGAATCCATTTATTACAGAATTTCATCTTTTTCATGCATGCTCTCACGAAACCCTATTACACTCTATCATAAGCTTTGTGCAATATCCAGCTTTAATACCACTTGAAACTTCTTTTGTTCTCTTTCTTATCTGATGTTGGTTCAGTATATCTTGAACAATCAAAATCACAAAGGGGTTTTGCTCTGTGGCAATTAAATTCGAAAGCCAAAGTTTTAGATGATTGGCCATCCCCTTTGAGATAATTTTGTAACTGAAGTTGCAAAGGCCAATAAGTCTAAACTGATTCATACTTTCTGGATTTGGTACTACAGGAATGACTGAATGCAGGTTTTGTTAAGAATTTTTAACAACTTCTTATGATGATAGAACATCAACGCCGGGAGATTTCAGTGCTCCCAATTGGAAAACAACTTCTTTCATTTCCTCAATCATAACGGGGGCCATTATGGTTCCATTCGTCCTATCTCGAACCAGACAAGGGCATTGTCAAGAATTAGTTGAACGTTTCTGGATCCTACCGTTTCATATAGTGATTGTAGTAGTCTGCTATGTGCTTCTTCAATAAATTACGCTCACGGTACTAGTTATGTGCATCATTTCTCAACATGGACCTATTCTGCCGTCTTCTTTGTACAGTGGTAGCTTGAAAATACTTCGTATTTCTATCTCTCCACCCCAATTTAAGCCAACTAATTCGTGATCTCGTACCCAATTACATCTCTTCCTGCCTCGAAAGTTTTTCAATCCGCTCCATGATTTCCTGAGAAGTCTCTTTACTGAAAGCTCCTCATGTGCCATTAGTGATTTCAGTGAACTTCTTCTTTAACACTTCAATCTGTCGAAAGGCATTTGAAAATGTCTTTTTGCTCCAAGCTGCTATTTCACCAGAAGCCTTTCTTGGCTGAGCCCATTTCAGTCAGAGAGAAATGTGATATTTCTATCCATGTCAAGAATCAAATGAAGCTTCTTCTAACACGTATCCAGTCCTCTGCCCGTCCATTCGTTCAGCGTAAGTGTGGCTGAGCCTTGCGGAACGGCTAAGATAACCGAAGGGAATGCCGCGGCAATCACTGTCGCCTGCGTAATTGCACTGTACCCACAACTCTTTGTGGATTATCGGGTGTGAGTGCTCAAGCTTTCGTCGCTTGTTCCAGCGTCGAACGACCGGACGAGAATTAGAAAGTGGCGACGGCTAAGCTTGTGCATGAGATGGATGTCGATCTGGCAAACACTATCCATTTTTAATCATCGGAGATGTTGGAGAGTTTGACGTTTACTTCGGATTTCAGAGGTTCCGAGGAATAATAATTAGGGCCAACACTATATGAGATATAGTATCGGAATGAGGGTATTCTTCATTAAACATCATATGTCCATTTAATTAAAAACATGTGATAGAATGATGTGATTTTTTTGAATGTTAATTGTTCAAATTCATTTAGTTTTCAATTGGTAGAAATACACCTGGAGTGTTAAAAGTTGTGTACTTTAGTACCAAAAGTTTCTTTTGGATTATTTAAATGTCAAATTTTTTTTTAAAAATGATCATGTAAGTGCTAATTCCGATCTAACTGGCCAAAAATCCAACATCGCCTTTTTTTAATTATTAATATCTAATTGGCCGAAAATCTAACATGACCTTTTTTTTAATTATTAATAGCTAATCCGACATGATTTGCTAGAGGTCCAATCAGCAATGTTGTTTTTTTGCCAAGCTTTTTTTATTTTATTTTTCCTTTTTTCTCCTTTCTTCCTATGGCCACAGACCGGCCAGAGGGAGGGCCAGCTAGGTTGCATCGTTGGCCTTGCCATGGTTGGACGAGGTCAACCTTGCCCTTGCCATCCTTCTGCCCTCTCTTTGGCCGGTCGGTGGTCTAGCGATTGACCAGACGAAGAAGGAGAGTAAAAAAAAAAACAAAAAGATAATGGACATGTCACTTAAAGAAGGAAAAATAAATTAAAATGTCATGTATTTTTGTTGTTGGAGTTTCTTGCGGCAGGCAATTAAGCGAGCTTTTTTTTTTCTTGATTAGCGATTAAGTGAGTTGACAAAAAAAATTTAGCACTAAAGTGAGCATCATACACTACTTTTGACACATTTGGTGTCCTTCCGCCGTTTTCCCATCATATTGATTCTTAAATCTAGTCTCTCTTTTCTTCCACATATATTTATTTTCCGACAAGCACATACAAACCACTTCATGATTTTAAGTTAAATTCGCGCATTCCTTGAATGCATTGTAACTTTACTACATGCAACGTATCATAATATCCTATGTGATAATTGCTGAATAGGTAATTTGCCCCTCCATATAAAAGCTCCTAATGTAAATTCCATCATGCAATTTAGCACTGAATACAACATACAATTTCAGTAGGATATATAGAATGGATAACCAGTAAGGCATGGGATACTCTTCAGTTTAATCAACATATAAGCATGTAATTGGGATTGGGATTCGATGAAGAGATATTAGCACTTATGGATGTGGCAAAATCACATCATCTAAAATTCCTCGATTCTAAGAGAAAATCCGGTTCATACAATGCATTACTTAGATATTCTCGTACGTCCTTTTTAAACAATCGCTCTAGTGTTTTGACTAGCCGGGGGAACGAACTTTTATGTGGTAGCATCACTTGTTGGAGGCAAGCCACCTAATATGACGCCGTCTTCAGAGTCCTTGCATATGTTTGTCTAGTCGAAACTAATGTTATCAAGTGTCCATCGAGAGCTGTCGCCATCGGTATCCTCTTCCATGATTGGTGATGAAGTAAATTAGCGATTCCATTGGCCGTGGCATTGTATTGTATTGTACTACATCATAGACGTATTACCGCTAAAACCTCTATTTATCTCACTTTTGGCTTTCTAAATTTACCCTTGCTGTATATAATACAGTTTCATTAAGTAATAACCTTCTGTCTTTCCCTGCACATATAACTGCTCTTTCCTCTTAATATTAATATTTTAAAAATGGGTTATGGGTTATGGGTTTAGAATAGCAAAGGCCAACTAGATATGAGTTCTAATATTTTCTGAACTCCAATTCTTACTGTTCACAACATAGTGCAAAGTAGACTCTTTCCTACTGTTTAGTTTAATGCAAAGTATAATCTTTCCTTTTACTTAGTTAAAGTTTAGAATAAAAGGAATTGATATTAGTTTAGAATAGTAAAGCCCAACTAGAATTGGGTTTTAATATTATCTGAAATCCAGTGTTTTACAGATTTCAAAACTGCGAAGGGTTATAATCTTTCCTTTTATTTAGTCAAAATTTGAAATCCACTTCCGACTTTGGACTTTCCTTGTCAATGACGAAAACGCTTTTGAGCACTGAAGATTATAACTCTGCAGTTAAATGTTATCTATATCCTCTGGTTATCATGATCCACAGTTTGGTAAAAAGAACGAAAAAAGAGGATAACAACTACGATCTACAGAAATTCAATTCCGGACCTTGATTTTGTAAACATGGGATTTTATGCTACGAGTAGCGATAAAATTTCATTTGATACAATTATTAGTGGACTAGGTAGTGCTATGACGTGGTGCTTACAGAGCACTACTTCGAGAATGACTTCCCTCGCAAGTTTGTTTTGCCTTCGCCAATCCTATCAAAAGACTGATTCCTAATGGACTCTGCTTTAAAAATTTGAATTCAAACTTCATAAATGAAAAAAGAAGTCAGTGGCGGTGTAGCCGTCTCATACACCGTCGAAACTGACGTGTATATAAGTGCATCAACATTACCGGTAGAAACCATAAACAATAACACAAATACACACGGAGACTAATACGTAGTGATCCAGATTTTAGAGGTGTGGAGAGTGGCGAGATGGAGAAAGAGAAAATAAAACCGATTGTCGCGACCTAAAAATCGGTTTCCCAATTTTTAAAGTTAATGGATTACCATATTAATTAAATTGAATTAACTAGCATAGCTCGAACTCTCCCGAGTTCTACCAAATCGTGACTTAGGTTCAATTTCATCAAAAGAAGGATTTATCTTGGAGTCGCCACTAATCATTTTGGGTAGGTTGATTAGACACCTAAATAAAGCATCGGGAGAAATACTTTATTCCTACGAACCAGAGATTAATGAGTTCGGGGACTTGATTACGCTAATTTTTCAATTAACGCCTTTTCGGTACCAATTTCATGAAAATGTTCAACTTGGCAATTTTGATAAATTTTCACTTGAGGTTCAAAGGTGCAATTTTTTTTGGGTTTTCTTTTTATGATTTTTTTTTAGATTTTTTCGATGTATTATAAAGAATGCAAAATCACCTAAAGCAAACGAAGATGTGAAGAGAGAGCAGGTAAAGTAAAACTACCCTAAGGACAGTGAAAATAAAACCCGTAACTCGTCGGGTGAATAATTACAGACCAATTAAATAAAACCCGAGACATGATCGGGAATACAACAAAAATGGACCGGAATGGACATCGGTCAAACACCGGTCGCCAAGCCTCGTGGGTCGGGAGTACAACAAAACGGACCGAAATGGATATCGGTCATCCTCCAGTCTTCAAAGCATCGGGCCGAAAGCTAAATGAAAATAATAAACTTATCCAATCGAACATGCACAATCACCAATGAGTTAAGACAATTCAAAAACTCAAAGAAATTTTAACACGTGCTGATTAAACTTCATTGAGACCATTTTTTACATTTTCCAATGCATTAACACAAAAAATACGAATTAAATCATACTGTCCATGAACATTCTTAGGGAAAAAGCAGTAACCATAAAATACAAAAGAAATAATGAAATGTATGCAAAAATTCTGAGATTTTTTATGTGGATGGGAAAATGTGTCGTTGACAACTTTCATGTTTTACATTCTTACTGAAGAGACACTCATTTTCGTGTAGAAAATGGTCTTTCATGAGAGCTCAGCAGCAAACAAACAAATTTCACAGAACAGACATACTTCAGGATTAAGCTCAAATGGACACTCAAATCTCAAAATTAATGCACCAAACTTTCCAGTCTACTAAACAAGACCCCAATGAACAACTTTCATTTTTTGTGAAGTTTCAAAAGAAGACTCTAAACATGAGATAACTACGAATCAATATGACCACGCACAGAAAAACACTCAGACTCAAGGACGCCAACAGAATTGCATGATTTCATTAAATGCATTAAAAATATGAAACATACATGAATATTTTTGTGTTTTTTATATGTTATGCATTAAGATCTTATGAACAAATGTCATGAAGAGGTCTTTATGAAACGAAGTCTAGAATAACCCATGGAAAATCATTTAGCATGAAAGGTCAGATCAGAAAAATTCCATCTGAGGTTCTGATCACCATATTTCCAGATTTCTGCTCTCCATTTCGGGACCCTTTTGACATAGCAAACGACGTCCATTTTCACGCCATAATATATCAAATCGAAGATCTCGAAGTCATCTACGAATGTTCAATATATTTGTTTTCGGGATTTCTTCATCTAAACACGAAAAATTGAGTTACCAAATAAGTGCACATGCTGATGCGCCTAGACCTCGTTGGAGATGAATCCGTCGCGTCGCCAAGGCTTATTCCACGGCGGCGAATTTTTCTCTCTCAAAATTTTTTTTCTTGAAATCTCTCCAAATTTTTTTTCAATCTCCAAAGTCTTCCTAATTTCTCTCTAATCTCTCCAAAAGTCCCCCCTTCAAGGCTCTCATTCTTCCTCCTTTTATAGCCTACTCTCCCATCTTTCTTTCTCTATCTTCATCTATCATTCTAATTTTTCCACTAACTTCATCTTCCCTTCTAACTCCACCATCTTCCCTTCTTTATCTCCATCTTCCCTTCTAATTTTACCATCTTCCATTCTCCATCTTTCCTTCTAATTTCTCCATCTTCCCTTCTATCTCTCCCCTTCTCCATCTTCCTTTCTAATTTCTCAATCTTTCCTTCTATATCTCCCATTCTTCATCTTCCTTTCTAATTTCTCCACTATCCCTAAAATTTTATGTATTTGTAATTCAGCTCCTGAAGTTTTATGTATTTGTAATTCAGTCCCTGAAGTTTTATGTATTTGCAATTTAGTCCCTGAAGTTTTATGTATTTGCAATTCAGTCCCTGTGGAAAAATTTCTTTTAAGTTCAAAACTTCATAAGCCTTTTGGCACACCTCCCTCACGCTCAATCCAATCGTTTGTCAATTTAAGCTCAAATCCTCCGTCGTTAGCCATAATAAAATGCATGACCGACAAAAAAATTAAATATGCAATGCATGAAAAAATTAATTTTTGGTGAGAACAAATTCTCGTTTTTTTATGTATTTGAATGAATTTTAAAAAGTCAAAATTTAGGTGTCAACACCGATGAATGGGTATCCGATCGGTTTCCGTTTTCGCCCGTCGGAGGATGACCTCTTCTTCCATTACCTCATGAAGAAGGTGGAAGGGGAATCGGAGGCCATCCCTCCATTCATGCCCGAGGTCGACATTTACTGTGATGAAGACCCTTGGGAGATCTTCGACGCGAATTCGAGGGAAAGCTTCTACATCTTCACTAGGTTAAAGATGATTAAGTCTCGGGTGAGGAGGACCGCCGGTTCCGGGACTTGGAGCAATGGGAATAAGCGAAAAATCGTGGACGGTCGAGGTGAGGTCGTTGGCTATAACAAGCTGTTCACCTTTAAGTTATCGGCAAGAAGCGAGAAGATGGAGAACGGACGCTGGACCATGCACGAATACTCTATGAATGGTCAAGAGGTATTCCGATTTCTCCGATTAATCTTCTATAGTTTATGGCTATACTATTACGTAATAAATGATATTTTGCTAAACTTTCCAGAATCCTTTCGGCGGTCAGATTGTTCTCGAGGATAATTTCTGTTGAATATCAAAAACTACAATTTGTTTATACTATTTTTCTAGTGCATCCTGTGAAAATTTCACATGTAACTTGTTTACGGCATTTATATCTTTTTATGTGTGATCTTTCTTCGCCTATATATATATATATGTGGTTAAACATTTTGACATAATATCACATCACAGCTAAGTTCTGCTTTAGTTTATTTTCAATGTACAATCCCTCGATTTTCAAATTTCAAGTGTCATTCATAATCCGACTTATACATAATAAGGGTGTTAAAATAGGCCACAATGCTTGTCGGGTCAAATAGTCGTTTTTTACATGGTATTTTGTGCTATTAGTTTCGGTTATGCAACCCTTTCGCCCTTTTTCTGTTTTTTGTTTTTAGGGTTAGTTTCGCTATTTCAATTTTGATCTCAATAACCTTTTCTCTATTTATCTTTTGCATCGATAGTTTATGTTATTTCAATCTTTGCCACAACTATTATCGTACTACGAATCTTCATTAATCTCTTTCCTCCCCTTTATTTTTGTTAATTACTTCTTTGTTTCTGGATACATCTCAATGGCCTCTTCTCACTTTCGTCCTCCTTTTGCAGTTAGTGTTGTGTGTAATCACAAACCAAACCTGGAATGAGCCAACACGTCGATCATCTAGCACGATCATCTGTCATGATAATCTGGAGACATCGTGCATGATAAGTTTTGAAGGAACCACGGAAAGGATCTATGCACCTCTGTTTTCATCATTCCATTCTGCCGATGCTCAAGATATCGATCATAACGGCATCCATTATCCGGAGAAGAATTATGAGATAACCTTCGGAGACTATAACCATGACAATGTTGGTTTTTGTGGCTCGCCTTTGATGGAGGTTGCGGGGGCACCAATTCCCGCGCAACCATGGACGACCGGATCAGAATTAGCACCATCTGATCTGATCCAGATGATGAACTGGGAAAGCTTTTAAGATTCTGATCATCAAGTGCAAGTTTCTTATGGAAGTACAAACTTTAAGAGCGTATATTCAATTATGCTATTTCTTCTGATTAAATTTTATTATTATAATCTCATCGAAAACCTGAATCAGACAATTTCTTTGTCATACATGCTTACACTATGGTGATCCCGCATGATATCTCGTCATAGGAAAGAAAGTAGGTTAACATGCATAATTGACCAAGTATATAAATATCATTAGGCTTATGGTCTGTTTATGATAATTGCCATGATGTAACTTGGTGATTGGATCGAATGCCATTCTAAACCGAATTAATTACGGGATGAGTGAAGGGCTCGATCTACATATGTACCTCCAATTATTCTTCTAGTTTATGATTTTCAATCTAGTTTGCTTGCGAATTAAACTGTTTTATCAATTAAATGGATATTTGACGAGACTGAAGTCTTGACTAATCTCCAGGGATTCTTGTCCTTTTGCGTGAACTGCATAAGCCTTCAACCACAGGTGGCTGTCATGGCTCTTTAGATTGCTTTGAATCGCAAACGTTGTGATTTGAACAGAGGATCTCCTAGATCCATACTTAGGGCTTAATAAACTCAATGAACTCTTAGGGGTTGATTAACTTTTGAATCATACAATGGAAAGTTTCAAATACATCCCGACACCGTGGTGTTTCATCAATAATCTGGACTAAGTAGAAGAAAAAACTTAAAGACTTATAGTATATTATAGTAAAGATATTTAAGTTAAAATCACCATTTGCCTCGCTTTTTGCGTTCTGCAGTTAACTTGGCTAATGTATAATAAGAATTCATTGATTAAACACCATTTTTTTTATCCATATATAACCACACTTTTTTCTCAATATTTTAATAAGTTTGATATGATTTAATGACATTACTTATATAAATTTTTAGACCGTATTTTTACATTCGGCGAATTTCATCTTATCCTTAAAATGGCATCACTAACTTAATTTCCACCCCTTTCTAAATCAACCCAATATTCACCCTAAAGATAAATTTGTCATACATAATTTCAATTGCAATTTAAAGTGGTGGCCTCAAATTATTTACTTTCCTTCTCTCTATCTCTTTTTAATTTATTCTATTTCTACGTAATGTCTAGTTGCCATATTTAATAACTTCACGTGTTTTGCTTTTATTATTTTGGGTAGCTCATGTATATTAAAGGCACTAGGATTTATTTATTTTTTTGCTTTTCAAATTTTACTTCTGTAGAAATTACTTTTATCGAAAAGATAATTTGCTAAGAAACCTAATTCTTTTTTATATCATGGAGAAAATTTTTGAATTAATAATCATGTAGAATCTATAAAAAAAAAAGAAAAAAGAAAACTAGCATAGACAATTTTCTAGCTCATCACATGTTTATAAATTTTCACTTTTGATGCGCACATCATCATCAAATCCTGTCTCAACTTAATATTTTCTCATATACACTTTATGGATTGTATCATTTTTTTAAAATCCGAAACAATGATATTTTAAAATTAATTATCATTCAATGCAATATTTTGACTTAATTAAATTTCATACTTTAAAGTTTTACTTTGGAGAATGTAACTGTGATTTTATTTTGGAAATTATTTAAAGAGGGTTCTTCTTTTACATAAAACATAAATAACAAGAAACGGTTTGATCGTGATATGCACAAAAAGTGAAAGTTTATAAACAAGTGATTTTGTTAGAAAAGTCTATGCTAAAATCTTTCCAGACTCTACTTCACAACTATTCCATAAATTTGCTTGACAACATAGAAAAGAATCAGGTTTCTTGGATTTGTTTAGATAGAACTTATTTCTGTGGAAGTAAAATCCTAAAAAAAAATGTAACACCTTCAATGCATATGAGAAACCCACGTTAAAACAAAGACAAAACACATGAATTGCTTAATTGTGGCAACTACATTATAAATAAAATTAGAAAAAATTAAGAAAAAAATGGATGTAAATAAATTTAGGACCGGCCCTTTAAATTTCAATTGAATGATTTTGGATAAATTTATAGTTTCCAGTTAAAATGGGACAAATTTAGTTATGAAGGGAAAATAGCGACGCCTTTCGTAATATCATCTCAAAAGAACTCGCGGGTGCATTCGTGCGATCGCTATATTCTAAATGCCACACGGCAAAGAGAGTAAGATATGACCAACGTGTAGTCAAAGCATAAGACTATAGGAAGGTTGGGTTTCGAATGCAGAGGCGACCAGATCTTGACTCAATTTATTATTTCCTTTAACAAAGAATAAAAGCAAGCACTCTGAATAATGAATATACTTCAAACCAAGCAACTTGTGTGTTCAAAAGATCTGACTCTCGAATTTGATCTCGATAGATCAGGATTTAATGGATGTCGATCTATAAGTAACTAATTTTAGGCGAACTTTAGTCCGCATCATCTCGATTCTTGAATCTCGCCTCCTTCTCCGTATTTATTTATTTTTCCAATAAGAATGTATGAATCATTACATGATTTTAATTTAAATTAGGGTTTTCCTTGAATGCATTTCAACTTTATTACTTAAAAAAATAATGATATATAATGTAATTAGCGTATATATTATAAGGCTGATCGCTGACTAGGTTATTTGCCTTAAGCTCTTAATGTAAGTTCGATCGTGCAGTAGAGCATTGAATACAACATACCATTTGATAAGAATATATAGAATGGAGAACCAACAAGCCATGGGATCCTCTTCAGTTTAATCAACATATATGCATGTAATTGGGATTGGAATTCGATGAAAAATATTAGCACTTATGAATTTGGCAAAATGATGTCATCTAAAATTCATCAATTCTTCCAACCAAAAAAAAAAAAAATCATAACAAACCGTGGAAAAGTTGGGATCTAACCCGCTAGTGCTAAAGTCATTCTTCAGCCAATCCATAGTCCTAACCATCATGCAATACTCACTGCAAGCGCCAGATTTTAGCTATCTTTTGGCCATAGCAAAAACCTAATTGAAAGCAAGAAGAGTGGTAATTGTTGGGGTGTGATTCATATTGTCCTATGACAGAAATGTGGGTCTCGCTCCACGCTGAGCAAGCGGCAGTCTCAAGGGGGCAGTGCTCTCTAGAAACTAGATGACTTTTACGATTTAAGCTTATATTTTTTCCTTAGCAATTTGGGCTTAAGCTCATGAATAGCTCCCTACTATATATACTCTTTTTCTTTTAAAATTGAGGGATGTAACGAGAGGTGTGAGGTGCAAATTATAGCGGAATCCTCTATTAAAAATAGCCCTAGTTTAAGGGTGGATCGGGATAAAACCTCGTGTTTCAATTTTTCTTTCTTGCTTTATGTTTTACTTCTATTTGATTATGCGCTAAATCCTAATAGTAATGAAGGTAAACACAAGTCAACATGCAAAACTTAGCTTTTGTTATAGTCTAATTCTCAACCTTCATTTTATGGATCTCAATGCTACAATGTAACCGAATATCTCATTGCTTCTTCTCACAGAAAATAAATAACAAGCGAGAAAGTATAGGATAGAACCCATTCAATGTAATTCCTTTGATGCCTACATTCTTAGTTGCTTTGTTCATGAGCATGAAAATAACATCAGGCATAGTAATGAAAAGATGGGGAGACACGGGATCTCCCCGCCTAATTCTGCATGGGGATGGAAATACTGTAAAGATTCTCCATTAACTTTCACACAAAAGAGAAACATTGAAGATACATTGCATAACTTCAGAAAACCATCTATCATAAAATCCTATGTTTTTCATGATGTAGCTAGCAACGACACTTAGAGGGGGGTGAATAGGTGCTTCTGAAAATTTTGAGTTATAAGTGCAAGAAAGCACATAAACTGAGTATTAAGACTAAACAGATCAAGTATGCACGAAATAAAGGAGTTCAGAAGGAGAAATGTGCACATAGATTTATAGTGGTTCGGCTATAGTAAGCCTACGTCCACTCTCCCACGATGACAGCCGATTGGCTGGATTTCACTATGTTGATTGCAAGGTTACAATAAACTTCTCTCAACTCACTCACAAGAGTATTTCCACGAGAAGTTAAAAATAAAATTCTCAACAGTTTTGCTCGTCCTTTTCTTTTTACTCACACACTCTATAATGAATACCAGCACTCTCCTTTTATACCCCTTACACCTCGAACTAGCCGTTGTCAAGGTGCTCCACGGGATCACTCGTTAATCTTCAATCAACCTTGATTGAGCGAGATAAACTTGAAAAAATGCTAGGTACCCGTTGAAGAAAGATTCTGGTTACTTCATATTCAATCGCCCATACAACTAAATCTTCAGTTTCCATTTTCATGATACGTTGAATCTTCTGAGGAAGGAAAGAAAGATAATATCCAATCAAGGATTTTTGTGCTAATGAAGATGGACAGTCATCCTGTAAATCGAATCCTTTCACTTCCCGTAATTTCCGAAATCAATCGGACTATTGTCAAACGTGAGTCTTCTTAGTCCAGCTGCAAATTCTGAATCCGTTCAAAAACATCCTTCAAACCATGTGAAGTCTCTCTGAATCTGATTCGGCTTTTCTCTGTGAATCTGAGCTCTTAAAGATCCTACTGTCGACGTCTCACATGAGTCTTCTTGAGGTCTTCCAAGGCAATGCTATCCTCCATCTGAATCCATTTGAGGCAGTCAAACACTTCATTTGAATTACTTAGACGCAGACTCCTTCTTCTGATTCCTTTAGAGGCACAAGCATGGTTCCTCCTTCTGACCATTCAAAAGCACTACGACGACAACTCTTCCTTGAGTCTGAATGCCAATTGCGGGACATTCAAAGCTCTTTTCACATCATGATTTCTGCAAGGAAGATATACTTCTATTAACTAGACTTCTTAAAATGAGTTTTGTTAGAATCAAATTCTTAGTAGGATAGTTTCCTCAACATTTCATGCATGCTCTCAGGAAATCCTGTTACACTTTATCATCAGCTTTCTGTAATGTCCAGCTTTAATATCACTTGAAACTCCTTTTTTCTCTTTCTTATCCGAAGTTGGTGCAGTATCTCTTGAACAATCAAAATGACAAAGGCTTTTTGCTCTGTGGCAATTAAATTCGAAAGCCAAAGTTCTAGATGATTGGCTATTACCTTTGAGATAATTTTGTTACTGATGTTGCAAAAGCTAATAGATCTAAACCGATTCATACTTTCTGGAATTGGTACTTTGGCAATGAGTGAAATGTAGGTTTTGTTAAGCATGGGATCTAGTATACCCGACTCAAAGAATTTTTTTGCCCATCAAGACAAGGATCTTTCGGTGCTCCCATTTGGAAAACAACTTCTTTTATTTCCTCAATCATAACGGGGGCTGTTAAGGTTCCATTCGTCCTATCACGAAATAGACAAAGGGCATTGTCAAGAATTAGTTGAAAATTTATGGATCCTACCGTTTCATATAGTGACTGGTCGAAGACTAGTAGCTGCTTCATCAGTAAATTAGACTCACGGCAATTGATGTATTCATCATTTCTCAACATGGAAATCTATTCCTATGTCTTCTTTGTGCAGTGATAGCCTGAAAATATTTTGTGTTTCTATCTCCCCTCCCCAAATTTAGCCAAATACATCAGCGCCGGCCGTGTCACATTGGACGACCGGTATCAATGCTAGTGATTTTCGGTTAAAATTGATCGGATGGACTCAATTGACACAAATACAAAAGGTTTGGGACTGACACAATTAAAAGTTTAAAACTGAATTGGCACTAACGCAATAGGTTTAGAATTTTTTTACAGCACATTTCCCTTTCAATCGATCGAAGGCATTTGAAAATTTCTTTTTACTTGAAGCTGCTAGTTCATAAGAAGCCTTTTTTTGTTTTGCCTAAGAAATCTTCTGGAGACATTTGCGGCTTCCAACTGTTCTCTATATTTTTCCTAAATTTTCCTAAATTATATATCTTCTAGCCAAAATGCTTCAAATCTGAATTCTTTTTTCCTTTTCTCAACACCAGATACAATCGCAGGCAATGCAAAAACTTTCGAATTAGGGAACGAAACCCTCCAATAAATGTTGCACACCCGGTCTCTTTTTAGCCAGAGTTTCTGATTCTTTATTGTTCGCCCAAGCAAAGGCACATCCCTTGCCTTCGACATCCATGAGCGAACAATCGTTCAAAAGTTCTCGAAATGCAACTAACCTGCAGTGATCCACTTCTCTCTTTCCGACGTTCTCCCAGTGGCAAATCCTGGGGAACTGGTAGTCGAAGTGGATAGTGCACACATTCTGCCCCAAAAGGCGTCGCTCTCGGAAATTTTAGGGAGCATGCATGAGAGAAAGGTAATGCTCATGGTTCTTCTCCTACCCTGATCTTAGCTTGCCAGATCTATGACTCACTTGAACTAGTTACGAGTTTTACGACTTCTACTGAAACCTCCTCGTTCCATATGATTACTAAACTCCCTGCATTGCAGTACCTTCTGGATCTTCCAACAAAATTCGCGAATTGAAGTAGTTGTCTAGTGCGATCCACTACATCTTCTCTAAATTTTTTTTTTGTCTCCAGGGAAAAAACGATATTACTTTGTCTTTCAATCTTTGTGGATTTGTATTCTACTTACCCACACAAGCATCCCGAGAGAGAGAGAGAGAGAGAGAGAGAGAGAGAGAGAGAGAGAGAGGTGGCACAAATTACGCAAGAAAACAAGCTTCCAGTCTCGTGCATTGCATGAACTTCACTTGATAGTATCTTTGTAAAAGAAGAAGAAGAGAAAGAAGCACGTTTATAGTCTCTAAAATATGGACGTATTCCTTTCATCATCATAATTGTGATTATTCATTTATACTCTTTTTTCCTAGGCAAGTGAAAATACATTTCTAGTTTCACTTATCAGTTAATAAAATAAAAAGCTCAGCGGGGTTAAAATAGCGAAATGGACAAGATAAGAGGCAAAAGAGAGCAAAATGTCAATAGGCTTCGCTATTACGATTGCGAAGAAAAGGATTGCAATACTGGACTTAGTGAAATTTTGGAGACACAAACTACATGCATATAATTTTTTTTTATGAGTTTGACTTTATTCATCTATATTTTTTTAGTAATTCTACCTCGACAGAATCATCAAGTTTTTAAGAGATAAACTAGCAGTTTGATTATATTTCATGTAAAGTAATCAAATATTTAAGACAAAGTTTGGATGTTGAACATGTTTAAGACAAAGCATTTAAAAGGACTTCACATTTCATATCAATACCAATATGAACATGTTTATTATTATTTTTCAGTATATCTTGAATTAATTATTTGAGTTTCATAAAAAGTAATCATAAAACAAATTATGCAAGTGGTCGCATTCGGTTAGGTAAAATGTAGGAATAGTAATAGAATCACTGATTGGATGCGTTAGTTATTTTAACGTGCTGATACTAGCACGTCTTGCATCTCCAATTACTAATTATATCTTTTTTTTTGTCTTAATGGCGGGGAACATCATTTAATTTGTTTTACATCTGAGGGATCTTGAAGTTTGGATGAGATCTCAGATAAAGCAATTTAAGGACTTACCTAGATCCGAAAGTATGAGAGAGAGATGAAAAAAATCATTGAAGAGGTCACACCGCTCTTTTTGCCATTCTCACTATATTTAGGTTAACACATATATAAAGCTTGTATTAACACAAATAAAAAAAAGGCCCTACTCTAATTTAACACACTCAGTCGCTCTTGTTGTACAATTCAATTGTACATTTCTTTCTTTTTCTAGCGCATTGGGCAAATTGTCACTTAGCCAATGTCTTTGAGTTGCCGAGAATTCTGATTTACAAGGTAAAAAAAGGAAAGAAAAATTCTAAGTTTACCGTTATATAACTTTATTGATTCATATTTGTGGGATTAGTATTCAACTTAATTTTTTTTCATGGAACGAGCGGGTGACATTAGGATTGTAACCAGGATCCAACCAAGAATCGGACTAGACCAGTGGTTCGATTCTCGAGTGGATCCATAAAACAAACGGTTGGTTCATGGTTCGCATTTTGCAGAACCGGTCCCTAACGGATGGTTCTCGGTTCTAAGATAAAACCATCCATCTTGTGAACCGATCACCCCTAATCAACGCCCATCGCCACCAATTGCCGCCCCTTGTCAATCTCCGTCGGCCGCCCTCACCCACCACCAATTGTTGTCGACCCTTGCCGCTCACCACTGGCAGCTATAGCAACGATTGCTGGCTGTCGCCACCCATCGTCATGTCCACCATCGTTTGTTGTTGACCCCGCCACTACCAACCACTACCGATTGCTGCTAACCACTGACCATGCCAGTTGCCCATCGTAGCGACCATCGTCGGTCGCCACCAACCACAGACCCTGCTAGCCACAACCCCCCGCAACCAATCATCTCTCACTGCCAACCTCTGCCGTCCACGACAACAAACGTCGCCGCCGGCGTAAAAAAATACAAAAATAATTTTTTTAAAAATAGTAACTGGTATGATTAATCCGTCGCTGCCGGATGATGTTCGGAGATGATTAATACGTCTGCAGTTAGGTTTCAGGTGAGGACTAATGTTGAATAGTTGAGTTCTGACTTGAGTTGCGCTTGATTTTTCTAACAATTTGGAACATTGAGTTGTTGCCACCAGCGAAACATCGATCACAAATCATGCCAGCTTGAGTTGAAGCTCGATCCGAGTTTTACAAATCCAATACGAAATTATTAAGAGATGCAGTTCAGATGTAAGAAAAATTCAACTGTTAGGCTCACTGGTAACTCGACTTGTTTGTACAAGTCAGTCTTAATTACTTTCTTAACTATGGTAATCTTCGTACTTGGTAGGAACCTGGAGGGATTGAAGAGGACTTCGCAAAAGCCGATGCTGCCAAACTCATGAAGCTATTCCTCACATGGCGTGATCCCAGCCCACCTCGCGTGCCTAAAGATCTAGGATTCTCAGGACGGACCAAAATATTCTAGGACCACCAGGCTGACCGAGGGTGATATCAACTACTACGTCACCCAATTCAGCCGGACCGGCTTCACCGGAGGATTGAACTATTACCGTTGTTTGGACTTGTACGTTTCTCTCGCTAGGCTTATGCCGTCTTTCAGTTCGAACATTGAAGATGGTACTAACATAAATTTGACTAATGAATTTTTTCTTTTCTTTTTTTCTCTTTTCCTTCTTTGCTTTTTATTTTTGTTTTGGCATTGTAATCAAAGTTATATCTTAAATAAATTGCGATCACTGATAACCCTTTCATGGATGCAGAAGCTGGGAGCTATCGGCACTGTGGGACAGGCTGCGAATTGAGGTGCCGGTGAAGCTCATAGCGGGAGACCAGGACCAGAGCTGTGAAACGCCTAGCGTGAAGAAGCACATCCACGTTGATGGGTTCAAGCAGGCTGTGCCCAATTTGGAAGGAGTAGTGGTGATGGAAGGAGTGCGTCATTTCCTCCAGCAAGAGAAGCGAGGAGGTCACTGTCCACATTCATGACTTCATCAAGAAATTCTCATCCCCGTGATCTATTACTCTCTCCTCCAAATTAAGGATGAAGCTGTTGTTATTTCCCATTAATAAAGGACGAAACTGTTACTTTCTTGAATTGTGTTGTTCTTTTTTCTGTCGCTTGATATTGAAAAGAAAAGTATATGCTGACCGTCCCGCCAGTTCTGATGGTGGGAAGGTCAAATACCGGCCACGAATGGCATATGGTGAAACCCTTGCTGATCCAATTTCATCCCAATTTCTTTTTTTTTAATTGTAAGTTAAAATTAAAAGACAAAATTATAAAAGGGCACACACAATCAAAGATTTTAATGAAACATATCCAATTGATAATATTCAAATAAGAAGGTTACATAGATACTGTTCCTAAAAAATGAAAATGTTCTTAATAACTCAAAAAAAGAAAGGGAATGTAATTTTGACTCCATATTGTATCCACACTTGAAATGTTGGCTTCGCAACAAACAACAAAATCATTATGCAATGAAATAGCTTCTCATTCCTTTTGCTCAAATCAAATTGCTCCATAAGGACTCTCCAAGACCTAAAGTTAATACGAGTAATATCGATTATGCACAAAACAAATGAAGTAAAGAGAAACTCAAAATAAGAATTATTAGAGAAATTGTACTCTATTGATCCAAATCTTGTTGATGAAGGAGTGCAAGGACCTAAAACATTACACTGTCAATCTTAGGATCACATGAGTCAAAGCTAAAGTAGAAACAAAAAATGACCAAATCTTATAGATGAAGATGCGTAGAGACCTAAACCATTACAAAGTCAATCTTTGGTCTATTTTTATACATTACTTGCTCCAATATTCCGTTCATTGAGAATATTCACATGGTCATAAGACACCTGACCCTATATAATTTCACATAGATAAAAAAAAAGTCAATTTATAGTAAGGTACTTTATTTCAAAACAAAATTATAACAAGTACAGGCAATGGTTGAAAACGCCTGATTCTTTGTTGATTACAAATCAAATTTTGAGTATAGGTACAGTGAATCGTTCGATCCGAATTACCGGTAGTGTGAAACTAATGAAATTTCTTGTCTCCTCATCCTGGCATATTGTATTAGTTTATTCAACTGGCAAGCGTTAAGACATATTTTCATTAGTTTTCACACTACTGGGAGTAATATCTATGTAATCTTTTATTTTCACTTGAGAATAATATCTACTTTTTAAAAAGTTTAACTTGTTATTTGAATATTATCAATTGGACATGTTTCATTAAAATCTTTGATTGCGTGAATGTCGCGACCCTCTAAAAAAATTTTAAATTTTAAAAGGGGTTAACGGATTATTAGGTTAATTAGATTTGACTAACCTAACGCGGACCCTCCCAAGCCCTACCGAATCGCAACTTTGGTTTTTGTTTAAATGATTTTGAAATTTGGAGTCGCCACTAATCGTTCTTGGTAGGTCGATTAGAAACCTAAATAAATTAGCGGGAGAACTAATTTATTCCTGCGAACCAGAGATTATGAGCTCGGGGACTTGGTTACACTAGTTAATTAAAACTAATGCCCTTTCGGTACCTTAATTTCATGGATATCCTAATTCGGCAACTCAGGCTTGGTTTATTCCTAAGGCTCTAGTAGGGTATTCTCTTTTGTGTTTTCACTTTTTAAATAGGATGCATGGATGGTATATATTTTTATTTGTTATATTTTTTTAAGTGTTAAAGATTCCCTGAAGCCAAAAGAGGGAGTGTGTTAACGACTTCTGTGCAGTATTACGACCTACTCATCTTTTGAGTTTGATGATTCAAAAATTAAATTATAGGAAGTACATGACAGTGAATAAACACCTCCAATGAGAGGCCTAGCATTGGCTTGGCTCTTCCCTTTGGGATTTAAGGTACAGGTATTTAAGTTGCAAGTATTTAAACTACTGTAAGTAAAAACCTCCAATGGGAGGCTAAGCATTGGCTTGGCTCTTCCCTTTGGGATTTAAGGTACGGGTATTTAAGTTGCAGGTATTTAACTACTGTAAGTAAAAACCTCCAATGGGAGGCTAAGCATTGGCTTGGCTCTTCCCTTTGGGATTTAAGGTACAGGTATTTAAGTTGCAGGTATTTAACTACTGTAAGTAAAAACCTCCAATGGGAGGCTAAGCATTGGCTTGGCTCTTCCCTTTGGGATTTAAGGTGCAGGTATTTAACTACTGTAAGTAAAAACCTCCAATGGGAGGCTAAGCATTGGCTTGGCTCTTCCCTTTGGGATTTAAGGTGCAGGTATTTAAGTTGCAGGTATTTAACTACTATAAGTAAAAACCTCCAATGGGAGGCTAAGCATTGGCTTGGCTCTTCCCTTTGGGATTTATGGTGCAGGTATTTAAATTGCGGATGGACTTTGTCCTCTCCATTTTGGGGTATGAATTTTTTAAAATGAAATACAACGAATTGATTCAACAATTTGAAATTTGTGCGCGCTTGAGGACTCCTCCAAGCCGATTTTGTGCTTCCATAGGATTGACCATTGATATAGAGCTGCGGCTTCCTGACATAAAATAGAGTGAAGTGTCAGTATACAAAATATGTGCTAATCTGCACCTAAAACCAGAAGAGTGGAAAGAGTACTTATCTCCCATTTTTTTTGGGAGGGATTTCTATAATTGATTTTCGCTCTCTATGTTCCCAATATAGAGAGTTTCTTTTGAATTAAGAGGGACTTTTAGTCACAGATCAGTTGAGAAATCGGTGGACAGCTTAGGAGCTTGTCTGGGCCGATTTTTGCATATCTACGAGATTTTTGCTGTTGACGTAGAGATATCCTTCTCCTGACATAAAATATGGAAAAAAAAAGAGGAGATGGAGAAAGTGTATACAATTTGTGCTAATTTGCAAGTAAAACCATAAACAAATGAATAAATAAAAACACTTAGCTCGAATTTGCTTGCTCGTTGACGAGGATGAACTCTTGATTTATATTGATCGATGAAGGAATTTGTGATGATAATCCCTAGCTTTGAACTCCCATCATCTTCAAAATTCTCTCTCTTTTGGTATTTTCTTTCTCTCAAATTTTTCTTCAATCTCCCAAAACTCTCTCAAACATCCAAAATTTTCTCTAAAAAAAAAATCCTCCCAAACACTTCAAATTTTCTCTCTCAAGAATCCTTTCTCAAGCTCACTTCTTCCTCCTTTTATAACCTACTCATCTATCTCCCATTCTAATTTTTCCACTAACTCTATCTCCCATTCTAATTTCTCCACTAACTCTTCTTCATTTTCATCTTCCATTCTCCATCTCTATCTCACATTCTAATCTCTCCACTAACTCTTCTTCATCTTCATCTTCCCTTCTCCATATTTATCTCCCATTCTAATTTCTCCACTAACTCTTCTTAATCTCCATCTTCCCTTCTCTATTCTTATCTTCCATTCTAATTTCTCTACTAACTCTTCTTCATCTCCATCTTCCCTTCTCTATTCTTATCTTATTTTCTCCATCCATTCTTCTCCAACTTCTCTTCTTCATCTCCTCTTCTTCATCTTCCCTTCTCTATTCTAATTTATCCACTAACTCTTCTTTTTATTATTTGTAAAATAATCCTTCAAGAGTTAGGTATTTGCACTCTAGTCCTTGAATTTTAAGTATTTACAATTCAGTCCCTGAAAAAAATATATTTCTTTAAGTCCAAATCTCCTCACAATTTTTGACACACCAAAATTTACCACATGTCAAATTTAAGCTCATTTCTTGTCGCTGAAAATAATGCATAATTTAATTAAAGCCCTTTTGCAAAATTAAGTCATTCTGGTATAATTGGGCCAAGATGAAAATTTAAAATATTAGAAGACAATGTCACAACTCATAAAAAGTGAAAGTTAAAAATAAGTTGACTCAAATTAAAATTTTTTTAGGCTCGATTCGAGATTATACTCGTGAAGGAACACGTGACTCGAATTGGATTTTTCTGAATTTGCGATGGCCAATATGAAAATAGATTTAAAATAAAAATATTAACTATCTTTGTGTATTTTTTGGCCTCAAATGTTATTTTTCCAAAATTTTCAAATATTTTTGTATTTTTTTTAAAAAAATTAAAATATATATAATATGAAAAATTATTTTTTGGTCAAAATTCGTTCCCTAGGCTTGGCTAAGGTTCCCAAAGTTGATTTTTCAATTTTATGAATTTTTATGGATTTTCTATTAATTTTCGAAAATAAATAAATAAAAAATACGTAAAAATACTGAAAATATGAAAAATCGTTTTTTGGTCAAAATTGGTTCCCTAGGCTTGGCTAAGGTCCTCAAAGTTGATTTTTCAATTTTATGAATTTTTATGGATTTTTTATTACTTTAGCAATAGAAAAAATGATTAAAAATCAGGTGTCAACAGCTGCCCCTCTTTGAAAGGAAGCTCGGTAGAGGTTCATTTCAAAGACGAGATGACACCTGGATTCTTATCGACTCAATACAAGTAAATAAAAAGAGTCGTGACATGATTGTTCCACTGAAAATGAAATGAGAACCTAAGGATTCGTTATATAAAAAAACTTTAGGGTGGTTGAACTTGAACCCGTATGGTGGATCAACCCATGGTAGATTCCTAATAAAAGGATTCTACTGATTAAAAATTGAATTAAAATTTGACCCGTATGGTGGGTTATACCATTTGACCCGTATGGTGGGTCGTACCATGGTAGATTCCTAATAAAAGGATTCTACTCATTAAATTTTGATTGAGATTTGACCCGTATGGTAGGTCACCACATGGAGATACCTGTAAGAAGGACTTGGTGCATGTAGAAAGGACTTGGTGCCAGTAAAAAGGACTTGGTGCTTTGCCTGTAAGAAGAACTTTGTGCCTGTAAGAAGGACTTGCTTTGCCTGTAAGAAGGACTTGATTTGCCTGTAAGAAGGACTTTGTTTGCCTGTAAGAAGGACTTTGTTTTGCCTGTAAGAAGGACTTACTTTGCCTGTAAGAAGGACTTTGTGCCTGTAAGAAGGACTTGATTTGCCTGTAAGAAGGACTGTGTTTGCCTGTAAGAAGGACTTTATGCCTGTAAGAAGGACTTGATTTGCCTGTAAGAAGGACTTTGTGCCTGTAAGAAGGACTTGATTTGCCTGTAAGAAGGACTTTGTGCCTGTAAGAAGGACTTGATTTGCCTGTAAGAAGGACTTTGTGCCTGTAAGAAGGACTTGGTTTGCCTGTAAGAAGGACTTATTTTGCCTATAAGAAGGACTTGGTGCCTATAAGAAGGACTTGGTTTGCCTGTAAGAAGGACTTGGTTTGCCTGTAAGAAGGACTTGGTGCCTGTAAGAAGAACTTGGTTTGCCTATAAGAAGGACTTTATGCTTGTAAGAAGGACTTGATTTGCCTGTAAGAAGGACTTGTTTTGCCTGTAAGAAGGACTTGATTTGCCTGTAAGAAGGACTTTGTGCCTGTAAGAAGGACTTGTTTTGCCTGTAAGAAGGACTTGGTTTGCCTGTAAGAAGGACTTGGTGCCTGTAAGAAGAACTTGGTTTGCCTATAAGATGGACTTTATGCCTGTAAGAAGGACTTGATTTGCCTGTAAGAAGGAGTTGTTTTGCCTGTAAGAAGGACTTGTTTTGCCTGTAAGAAGGACTTGATTTGCCTGTAAGAAGGACTTTGTGCCTGTAAGAAGGACTTGTTTTGCCTGTAAGAAGGACTTGATTTGCCTGTAAGAAGGACTTTGTGCATGTAAGAAGGACTTTGTGCCTGTAAGAAGGACTTGTTTTGACTGTAAGAAGGACTTGATTTGCCTGTAAGAAGGACTTTGTGCCTATAAGAAGGACTTGATTTGCCTGTAAGAAGGACTTGGTTTGCCTGTAAGAAGGACTTATTTTGCCTGTAAGAAGGACTTGGTGTACCTCAAAGGGTGCCATTCTGGAATCTGGAAAGATCAGGAATCCTGCAGAAGCTCAAACCCAAATTATATTATCCTGTCGCTTTAGGAATAAACCAAAGAGGCAGAGATCAAAAGGTCTCGAACATTTTTGTCCTTGAGACAAATCATGCTTTATTGAAGAAGGTGGATACCTATATGTACCGCAATGGATTCGAGTACCCCAACAACCGTCAGAATTCATTCTCTTGAAAGGTTCAGGTTGAAGATATACTTACCTGAGAATTTGGAAGAAATGCTTGGTGGCTTCTCGACAACCAGGCTTGTTCATTCAATAATCGCTGAATGAATTTCAAGACTTTGGAAGGTAGTTTGAACATTGGGAATGTGTTGCCTGTCAGGCAGTATCAGAGGTAACATGTGCAAGCATTTTCATCAATGAGTTGATCGGTTCATGTAAAACTATTCAACCAAGTCGGCAATGATTAGAAGTAGTCTGTATGATAATTCATGATGCAATCAATCCAAATATGGATCATGCAAAACTATTCTGTCAAGCTTGCATTACCAATTCTGTTTAAGGAGGTTCTCATAGTATGAACGCCTCGAATGTAATCTGAATGGGGGACTTCAATCCGAAAGGGCCTTCTCTCACTCTGGGGAAAGGCTGTTTATCTGTAAATTAAAATGTTAGACTTGCGTGGAAATGGTTTGCCTTTCCTCATCCTGTCATGCCCCATTCTGCACATTTGATGTCTCCTGTGCAGTTTATGCTCTAAGTTGGAGTTGGTAAGTTAAACACACGGAATAGTCATACATAATTCATGAACTGTGTAAGCACAATGCAGATGTGACAATTTTTTAGCATTACGTGTGTTTATATAATGTGCAAATATGGGCGGATTTGAATTGCCCCTGGTATGTGGGCGGACCGAACAAATTGGGAAGCCTACTCCTTATGTCGAGGGGTGGTTCGTCTCAAACTTTGTCTCTACGTGATGAAGCATATGGGTGAGGGAGCATTTCGGTTTGTTTAATGACAGCGACCGCCACGGTTTAGCGGTTGAATGCCCCTGTAAAAAGCAGAGAAATTATTCTTGAAATCAAACGAGATAAGGAAGACATATTTGCTTTTTCGCTTCAGAGCTTGTGATCAATTTGCCCCATTTTTCACCAGAATAGATCTTGTCAGATGATCATAATTTTCTTTTGGATTTGTCTCCTTCAACATGTTAAATGTTAGTGTAAATATTTCCTGTAAAAAGAAAAAGAGACATATCAGCCAGTATTAAAAGGGATAAATTGAAAACGATACTGATTTACCCTTCATCTTGAATGTCTTGCACGAGTCTTTTACCAGTTTTGTTGGATTGAATTTTCCTCGACTTTTGTTGGGCGCCTCACCATTATGGGAAGACTATGGTAAAATACTGACTTTGATATTACTCGTCGAGTATTCCTGTTTGTAAAAAAAAAAAAGAAATGCACAAAAAGTTGTTTCATTTATTTATAATACATACAACATTCCCCACCCTTGGGGATCGAACTCGGAATATTTCGGACCTACTGTCATCCCCCATACCATTCGGTCCATTGGACCGTAGGTGTCCATGGGGCTTTCTTTTCAAGGGTTAATCCTTGAGGATAACGCAGCCCTGTTGTATCACCTTGGGCCATGTTACGGTATTTCTCGAGGTAATTTGCAATCCCTGTTAAGAATGGAATAAGACAATTCAAGACTTGAGATGATTATGTGCACATTAGAACGATACAGAATTACCCATTTCTGAGATTGTTCGCGTCTTTCGCTTGTACTTTCCTTTGTCCGAAGCTGTCTATCCCGTGGTAATGCCCATGAGTTGATTTGCCCCCAAATTTTATCCAACCTGTATTCGGATATGATTGCGTTCTCGGGTCGATTTGCAATTTCCTGAGAATAGAAGGGGCTTAATTTTAAAACTTGGAGCAACTGAGGGTAAATTGAAACGATACGGAGTTACCCTTCAGGTTTATGCAGATTTTCACTCGCCATCAATTCGTCGCGAGGTTGGTGAGGTGGCGGATTCGAGCATTTAATAGGGGGAAGTCGGATTATTACTCCTTGCTTTTACACATTCACAAAAGCAGAAAAACACATCACGCAAGGAAATAAAACACATTCACTCATTCAGGATTAGTTCCGCTTCCTCTGCAGGCTCTCCCATGATCAGCTGGCTTCATCCCAAATTAGGTATGCATCGGCCATATTGAAGGTCTCGTGGTCACTGGCTGAACAAGTGCATCACAGTCCCGATGCTTTACCGATATCAAACTGGTTGATTATGGCGAAAAGATCATCGTCAATGTCCGCTTGGTGGTGATCTGTCCCTTCTTCCTCGGGAGGTATTGATGCTGATCCAGTATCATTGGTCCTTTTGTACCCTCCTCCAACAGAACTCGATCCTGTTATAAACTGGTCTAACTCACCTCTTAAACGTGCATTTTCGATCCTCAGATCATGCATTTCATCGAGGGTGAGGAGGAGGCTATTGCAGTTGGGGCAGGTGGCGGAGTCAAAAGTCTCTTTATACATCTTGTTTTCCGCTCGGAGGTTTTCATTTTCAACTCTTAGAAACTCGGCTTCGTTGTGCTCATGACGAGCCTTCATTCGGGTTCGCCTATTTTGAAACCAGAACTTGATTTGCAAAGGTTCAAGTCCTAACTCTTGACTCAGTTCCATTTTCTGTTTGCCGTCTGGCATAGGGCATGTTCTGAAGAAATCCTCAAGCCTTTGTACCTGCTCCTTAGTATGGCGACGGTAACGCTTCTTTTGACCCTTACCGTTATTGTCCTTATCTTTACTGAGATTTTGGACGTCGTCGGCGGAAGAGCCAGGCTCCATAGGCTCGATCCCAAACATGGCTTCGAACTCTTCCTCTCCCATATTCAGCAGGCAATGATAGCTCTCGGGAGTATTGGGTTGAGACATCTTTGATTTGGTTGATGATTTCTCAAGATTTGCTACTCGCTTCCGGTGTTTTCACTCTCTTTGAATTTTTCTGAGCGATTGCCTATGCCTTAAGACCCTCTTCCGAGCATGGCGTCTCTTTTAAAGTTAAACGTGGGTTTAGCAACTGTATTGCTTCTTCCAAGGGTCCGGCCTTTCTCAATCCTCTTTTCTTATCGTGTCTCTTGCTCGGCTCGTCTCCTTCCATCTTTTCGTGATAGGGCCCCTTGTTGTTGTCTCCACCGTCAATTTGCTGGCGAGTTCTTCAATAAAGACGAGTCGTATCTCTTTTCTGCCGAAAATGTCTTTGTCTCCCACTCAGCTTATTTTTTATCTTTTCTTTTTCAAAGTAGTGGCGTCCCGTTTAGCTTTGCCGTAGAGACGTCGGATTTGCTTGGCTGGAGATTGGAGACGAGTAGCGGAGGTGATACTGATAGGGAATGTTAGACAGGAAAATCTGGCCAGTAGAGACTTCCCCTGCAAAAATGAAAGAGAATGCGGCAGTATATGTTCCTCATATTCTAGAAAAATTGGAACGATATTGTTTTACCCTTGTGTGTACTTCTATTGAATTTGAATTGAGGAAGTTCCTTCATTTGGACTGGATTGAATTGTATGTCCCGAGTTGCCCTTCACTTTGAGCTTGCCACGTAAGTGCTTTGCTTAATTGGGCCTTATTTTCTTTCGGGTTGCCTTGGACCATCATCATTTTCTATGCCATCGGGTTCGTGGACCGGAGGGCTCCTTTAATTTGAAGGTTACCTTCGAGGTAAATGAGTCCTATCGCGTTCCATTGGGTCATTTCATTTTGCGACACTCTTGAGACACTTTGCGATTCCCTGGATGAGAATGGAACAAATCCAATTTAGCATTTTGCAACGATTGAGGGTAAATTGGAACGACACACAATTACCCTTCTTCGAGCTCGCCTGGGCATTTCACTTGAAATTTCCTTACGTGAGGCCATTCAACATTTCTCATTATGGCAGTCAGCGACGTCACCACAAATTGATCCGCCCTAAATCTAGCATAAAAAGGGATTCACGCATTCGACAGGATAAAAAAAAATAATAAATTGCCCCCTTGTCCCTGAATTAAATCGAGACACCTAGAAAGCTGGAAAATATCATACGCAGGGGAATTAAGCATGAAATAAAATGTGCACTTATTCAAGGTCAGTTCTGCCTCTCCTGTGGCTCTTCGATAATCAGCTAGTCTCATGTTGGTTTGGGTGTGGATGATCGATGTTTGAGAGTCCCTACTCACTGGCTCCTGATCGCGGCTTGGGACGTCTGTCAACCCTAAACTGGTTGACCAGGGCAGTAAGCTCATCATCTGGGTAATCTCTTGAACCTTCCAGCAATTGATGCTCGAATTAGGCATTGTTGTTGGCAAATGCTGGCGGTAGATTTCTCATTCTGTCCTCGCCATGAGCAATTTGACTTCTCGTGCTGGAGCCTTCATCATTACTCGAGAAAGTGTGGGGATCACCAACTGTCCTGCTGCCAAAAACTCCTTCCATTCGAGGATTAAAGAAGTGGAAGTGCTCAGGATAATTTCTTGTCTGATTCTCTGGCTGCGCAGGCGCGCTGATCATGGGATGAATTCTAGCCACGGGTTGGTGCTCAGACCAAGGAGTCTGAATACACTGCCCCTGCGGTCTATACTCTTGAAGAGCATTAGGGTGATTCTGGGGGATACTTTGATTAACGCCTGGATGATTGATGGCACGGCTACTGGCTTGGTTGATGATAGGAAGTGGCTCGCCCCATGCTAACCCGCGGAACTTATGGTGGCGAGGAGACTCGATATTCAGGCTTGGATCAGTCCCGCCTTGGTTTTCTTGATTCTGAGATGCATTGTGTTCTCTCACCCTTTTTCTATACTTCTAAAGATGACTCGAAACATTTGCTTTAGTGAGTCCCTCTACGTTCATAATTTCCAGTATATGTTGCGGCCGTGCCGAATCGATTCCTACCTGTTGAACTGCATTAACAAACATACGATGCAGCTCGGGAGACCAACTCATCTTCTTTCTCCAGTTGCTTGGAACAAAATTGAAGGCTTGATGCTTGTTCTCATGGTCGTGCAATTGCTTCCTTACCACGTGCTGCCATATGTTTTGAAGCATCTGAACCCTAACTGGTTTCGTTACGACGTCTTGGGCCCCATTTAAGACAGCCTTCATTATGGCTTGCTGATCATCGCTTGCCGATATTACGAGGACTGGCATGTTTAATTTAGAATTGATGACTTCCAAGAGAGTGAAAACATCCATGTCAATCCCTACCATGGCGGTGAGGACGATATCAAACTGGTCACCACTCCTCCTTAATATCTCTAAGGCCTCTGTCGCCTTTGCTTGAGCTACAACCTTATACCGGCATTTTCTCAATACGGTAACAAGGATTGACAGAGAGACTGGATTACCGTCAATGGCCATGACCAGTAGACCCTCAGGGTAAGGAACTTCATTAGCTTCGACCAGGGTTGAACATGCGCCCGTTTCCCTAATGCTCGACATATTTCTGGATCTAGGACTGCCGACTCGAGACCGCCTCAGGATGTCTTCTTGGACTTGAGGGATCACGGGATCGTCGATGGTTTCTCGTAACAGGCTTTGAAAGCCGATGCTTTGATGGTGAAGGTTTTGAATTCCTCTCCCACGAGAACTCCTTCCTCTCTATCTTTCTCCCGCGAGTTCTTGCGAATGAACTCTCACTATCAAATGAGGACAAGTTCTCTCTCTGGCAATAGCAACGACTTCCCTCTTCACGGGCAGTGCTATTGATTTTTCGAGGGAGAAAATCTGATATTCAGCTTTTGATCAAAGGGGAAATCCTTGTTTCTCGCTCAGTTCGTCTTCCTTTTTTCTTTTCGTGGTAGAGGGCCCTTGTCAAGATCTCCACCGTCGATTTACTGGCGGGTCCTCCAATAAAGACGAGTCGTATCTCCTTTTCTGCCGAAAATTTCTTTGTCTCCCACTCAGCTCGTTTTTTATTCTTTCTTTTTCAAAGTGGTGGCAGCCCGTCCAACTTTTCTGCAGAGACGTCGGGTCTGCTCAGCTTGAGGTTGCCGCTTGACTGGAATTCGAGCCAGCGGGGGTGTTGCCGACAGAGAATGGTAGATAGAAAAAACTCGACCAATAAGGACTGCCCCTGTGAAATCATTATTTAAATTGAAGCAGATTATCACCTTCGCATTCCGATCATCTGCCTCGCCTCTCTCCTCCTTTCTTTCGTGATCTGCTTTCAAAAATGGCCAATTCTCCTAACCATACCTTCTCCGCCGAAATCCTGGCTGGGTGGGAGAGACTCTACAATCTTCTTGGTAGAGGTTACGCTCATATAGCCCAAAACTCTACCGTTGAGGCTGAAATCCTCGGTTTATTCGGGACCCTAGACGCTGCTTCTGTTGAGGGTACCCAACTGGGGAGGGAGTATCGGAACTTCCCGACCCTCTTCATTAATTTTCTGGCTGCCTATAACCGCGCTTATGAGACGGTCATTGTGACTGCCGTCGTGAAAGCTCGTTACCGAGACCGGCACGAGCGTCTGGAAATAGTCACATTTATGGCTGATAATCACAAGAAAGCCTTCAAGTTTGCCAATGATCAGCTTTCGTGGCTAGTTCGTGAGAGGGGAAAGTTGGTGGACCGTCTGGCCTTGGTCCGAACTTACGCCGAACAGGAGCCGAGCAATATTATGATGAGGTGCAAATGCGGTTGGCTGCAGGAGAGACTTGATGACATTACGGCAGATATTGCTTTCGAGAGGGCGGCGATTTCGGACTTGGAGTTTGCTGTCGAGCATTACGAGGCCAGTATGGCCCAGGCTAAGGAGAAGCGCGATCGCCTCTTCTTTAGGCTCGCGGAGCTTGATCCTGAGAACGCCCGGTGCACCCGGAGCATCAACTGTTTGGAGAGTCAGTTGAGCTCCTTCGTAATGGTTATCAGGGCTCAGTTTGGCTTTACTTTTCCTCCCCAGTGAGCTGTTGTAATGCTCTTTGATGAATGGAATGAAAGAAAAGCTTCACGTGTGTTTTTTTTTGTTTAATTTTCCTGCTATCGTTTCTTCCGCATAGCATAACAGAACGATTTGAGGTACCGAAGATGTCGAGGCTTAATGTTTTTCTTGATGTTCTTGTTTAATTGCTCCAGACGATGATATCGAGAACATTGATGAAGGGTTCGGCGGTGGCCCCCACTATCCATCTTGAGATCACAAACAATAACACTATGACAACTCGATCAGTGCGCTGGTAATAAATCCGGCCACCTGTTGTGTGCCCACTTTTATCCATATTTTATTTCTTTCGGCGTCCACTTGCTCGTGTCGGTCGCCTGTAGCGTCGGGAGAAATTCCTGTGGGCCACGTTCATTAATAGAACCTCGGTCCTCTAAAGCCCTCCGCATGTTTCGGATAAGAGGAAATTTTAAGATCGGTCTCTGGTTGATTTAATCAGGTAAAGGTATTTGTTTCATGGGTTCTGATTATATAATCCATATTGTCTTTCAAAAGACGCGGGATCCTCTGCAATACATTAAATATGCCCCCGTGTTTAATCAGTATAAATCCACCGTCATATCAGAATACACTGCCCATACAAGTTTACGGATTGACATAACTCTGTCTGTCAAAGATGGACAGTGTTCGTTTGCCCCCCGGAATTAACGGTTGAAGCCTCGGTGTTTTTCGTCTTTTGGTATTTCTGGAGATGATTCTTGATATATTTTGAACTTAATTTTTACACCCGTCTAGGGTATCTAGGATCTCCCTGCAAAAGAAAATGATATAATTAGTATGCGACACAAGGAATGTCGGTCCATGACTCCTATATTAGTCCAATTTGATTTTTTCTATTTTATAGAGAAATCAGAAAAAAAAATTCCCTTAGGAAGAAATGGGTTAATACAGAATTTTTTTGCAGATTTATTACTCTTTTTTTATTATTTTTTTAAAGGAATGTGACAAAATCTCTTGACGTTTACTAAAATTTTTGAAGGAATTTCCTTTTTATTAGAATAAATTTTCAGAGGTAAATTTGTCAGGAAAATTTTATTTTTATTGAAGCAGGAAAGACATGACAGAAATCCTTTATTGCTTAACAAAATTCCCCCGAGACATTAGTCTAATTTTATTTAGAGAAAATTTTCTTAGAAAAACATGAGCAAATTTCTCGAAAAGAATTTTTGTTGCAAGTTTTTATAATTTGAAAGAATGTGATAAAATCACTTGATGTTTACCAAAGTTGTTTTTTGAAGGAATTTTTCTTTTATCGAAATAAAATTTTAGAGGAAAATTTGTCAGGAAAATTTCATTTTTATTGAAGCAAGAAAAACATGACAAAAATCTCTTATTGGTCAATACAATTCCCCCGAGACATTAGTCTAATTTTATTTAGAGAAAATTTTCTTAGAAAAACATGAGCGAATTTCTCGAGAAGAATTTTCTTGCAAGTTTTTATAATTTGAAAAATGTGATAAAATCACTTGATGTCTACTAGAGTTTTTTTTTTGAGGGAATTTTTCTTTTTATTGAAATAAATTTTCAGAGGAAAATTTTTTTCAGGAAAATTTCATTTTTATTGAAGCAATAAAAACATGACAAAAATCCCTTATTGGTTAATAAAATTCCCATGAAGGGATTTTTCACATCATTTTTTCAAAATTTTTTTAAAAGAAATGAGGGACAAATTTAATTTTTATTTTCTTTTAAAAGAATGGTCGTAATATCAAGCTCAAAAACTGACTAACACCTAGCATGAACCGACCGAAAATAAATACAAGATAAAATTAGAGAACTTACTTTTACCTTGGAGAAATGCAAATCACATAGTCATGCGCATGACTCAAGTGAGGAGTGAACTCTAGAAAATAAAAGAAGGAGAGACAGGGTATGGACCTAAAAGGCCCCCACTATCTGAATTGACAACCTTACCCTCCGCGCAATCAAATCACAATGGGAAGAATTGTCAATTCAGATAATGAGCGGGATAAAATATGGTCAACCCGAGCGTAATCGACGCAAGAGCTTTACATATTCGATCCCTATCTATGGTTTTCTAGGAAGAATTTCGCGACTTGGGTTTAGACGCTTGTGTGTGCAGGTGTCGTGATCCTCAGAGTATGCAAGACATGCACAACAATTGATATCAAAACAGCGCTTCTAAAAATATGCGAAATTAAACAAATAAACCAAACACCGAGCCTGCAAAACAAAGGGGTTAGCCAAACACTCCGCCCCTTATAACTCCCATCCTGCAAAAACATATAACACCTATAGAATGAGTCCCAAACAAGATCGCCAGAAGCGAGATATCCATGAAATTTTCATTGGCTTAAGTCCACTAAGACTTTTAAAATTTCGAAAAAATTCAAGTATTCCAATTGGTATCTTTTTTCGAAAATTTAAAAATCCCGTCCCCAGTGGAGTCGCCAGTCTGTCGCGACCCTCTAAAAAAATTTTAAATTTTAAAAGGGGTTAACGGATTATTAGGTTAATTAGATTTGACTAACCTAACGCGGATCCTCCCAAGCCCTACCGAATCGCAACTTTGGTTTTTGTTTAAATGATTTTGAAATTTGGAGTCGCCACTAATCGTTCTTGGTAGGTCGATTAGAAACATAAATAAATTAGCGGGAGAACTAATTTATTCCTGCGAACCAGAGATTATGAGCTCGGGGACTTGGTTACACTAGTTAATTAAAACTAATGCCCTTTCGGTACCTTAATTTCATGGATATCCTAATTCGGCAACTCAGGCTTGGTTTATTCCTAAGGCTCTAGTAGGGTATTCTCTTTTGTGTTTTCACTTTTTAAATAGGATGCATGGATGGTATATATTTTTATTTGTTATATTTTTTTAAGTGTTAAAGATTCCCTGAAGCCGAAAGAGGGAGTGTGTTAACGACTTCTGTGCAGTATTACGACCTACTCATCTTTTGAGTTTGATGATTCAAAAATTAAATTATAGGAAGTACATGACAGTGAATAAACACCTCCAATGAGAGGCCTAGCATTGGCTTGGCTCTTCCCTTTGGGATTTAAGGTACAGGTATTTAAGTTGCAAGTATTTAAACTACTGTAAGTAAAAACCTCCAATGGGAGGCTAAGCATTGGCTTGGCTCTTCCCTTTGGGATTTAAGGTACGGGTATTTAAGTTGCAGGTATTTAACTACTGTAAGTAAAAACCTCCAATGGGAGGCTCAGCATTGGCTTGGCTCTTCCCTTTGGGATTTAAGGTACATGTATTTAAGTTGCAGGTATTTAACTACTGTAAGTAAAAACCTCCAATGGGAGGCTAAGCATTGGCTTGGCTCTTCCCTTTGGGATTTAAGGTGCAGGTATTTAATTACCGTAAGTAAAAACCTCCAATGGGAGGCTAAGCATTGGCTTGGCTCTTCCCTTTGGGATTTAAGGTGCAGGTATTTAAGTTGCAGGTATTTAACTACTATAAGTAAAAACCTCCAATGGGAGGCTAAGCATTGGCTTGGCTCTTCCCTTTGGGATTTATGGTGTGTCGCGACCCTCTAAAAAAAAATTTTAAATTTTAAAAGGGGTTAACGGATTATTAGGTTAATTAGATTTGACTAACCTAATGCGGACCCTCCCAAGCCCTACCGAATCGCAACTTTGGTTTTTGTTTAAATGATTTTGAAATTTGGAGTCGCCACTAATCGTTCTTGGTAGGTCGATTAGAAACCTAAATAAATTAGCGGGAGAACTAATTTATTCCTGCGAACCAGAGATTATGAGCTCGGGGACTTGGTTACACTAGTTAATTAAAACTAATGCCCTTTCGGTACCTTAATTTCATGGATATCCTAATTCGGCAACTCAGGCTTGGTTTATTCCTAAGGCTATAGTAGGGTATTCTCTTTTGTGTTTTCACTTTTTAAATAGGATGCATGGATGGTATATATTTTTATTTGTTATATTTTTTTAAGTGTTAAAGATTCCCTGAAGCCGAAAGAAGGAGTGTGTTAACGACTTCTGTGCAGTATTACAACCTACTTATCTTTTGGGACTGATGATTCAAAAATTAAATTATAGGAAGTACATGACAGTGAATAAACACCTCCAATGGGAGGCCTAGCATTGGCTTGGCTCTTCCCTTTGGGATTTAAGGTACAGGTATTTAAGTTGCAAGTATTTAAACTACTGTAAGTAAAAACCTCCAATGGGAGGCTAAGCATTGGCTTGGCACTTCCCTTTGGGATTTAAGGTACATGTATTTAAGTTGCAGGTATTTAACTACTGTAAGTAAAAACCTCCAATGGGAGGCTAAGCATTGGCTTGGCTCTTCCCTTTGGGATTTAAGGTACATGTATTTAAGTTGCAAGTATTTAACTACTGTAAGTAAAGACCTCCAATGGGAGGCTAAGCATTGGCTTGGCTCTTCCCTTTGGGATTTAAGGTATAGGTATTTAAGTTGCAGGTGTTTAACTACTGTAAGTAAAAACCTCCAATGGGAGGCTAAGCATTGGCTTGGCTCTTCCCTTTGGGATTTAAGGTACAGGTATTTAAGTTGCAGGCATTTAACTACTGTAAGTAAAAACCTCCAATGGGAGGCTAAGCATTGGCTTGGCTCTTCCCTTTGGGATTTATGGTGCAGGTATTTAAATTGCGGATGGACTTTGTCCTCTCCATTCTTGGGTATGAATTCTTTAAAATAAAATACAACGAATTGATTCAACAATTTGAAATTTGTGCGCGCTTGAGGACTCCTCCAAGCCGATTTTGTGCTTCCATAGGGTTGACCATTGATATAAAGCTGCGGCTTCCTGACATAAAATAGAGTGAACTGTCAGTATACAAAATATGTGCTAATCTGCACCTAAAACCAGAAGAGTGGAAAGAGTACTTATCTCCCATTTTTTTGGGAGGGATTTCTATAATTGATTTTCGCTCTCTATGTTCCCAATATAGAGAGTTTCTTTTGAATTAAGAGGGACTTTTAGTCACAGATCAGTTGAGAAATCGGTGGACAGCTTAGGAGCTTGTCTGGGCTGATTTTTGCATATCTACGAGATTTTTGCTGTTGACGTAGAGATATCCTTCTCCTGACATAAAATATGGAAAAAAAAAGAGGAGATGGAGAAAGTGTATACAATTTGTGCTAATTTGCAAGTAAAACCATAAACAAATGAATAAATAAAAACACTTAACTCGAATTTGCTTGCTCGTTGACGAGGATGAACTCTTGATTTATATTGATCGATGAAGGAATTTGTGATGATAATCCCTAGCTTTGAACTCCCATCATCTTCAAAATTCTCTCTCTTTTGGTATTTTCTTTCTCTCAAATTTTTCTTCAATCTCCCAAAACTCTCTCAAACATCCAAAATTTTCTCTCAAAAAAAAATCCTCCCAAACACTTCAAATTTTCTCCCCCAAGAATCTCTCTCAAACACTTCAAATTTTCTCTGCAAAAAAATCTCTCGCAAACAATTCAAATTTTCTCTCCAAAAAAATCTCTCGCAAACACTTCAAATTTTCTCTCCAAAAAAATCTCCCGCAAACACTTCAAATTTTCTCTCCAAAAAAATCTCTCTCAAACACTTCAAATTTTCTCTCTCAAGAATCCTTTCTCAAGCTCACTTCTTTCTCCTTTTATAACCTACTCATCTATCTCCCATTCTAATTTTTCCACTAACTCTATCTCCCATTCTAATTTCTCCACTAACTCTTCTTCATTTTCATCTTCCATTCTCCATCTCTATCTCACATTCTAATCTCTCCACTAACTCTTCTTCATCTTCATCTTCCCTTCTCCATATTTATCTCCCATTCTAATTTCTCCACTAACTCTTCTTCATCTCCATCTTCCCTTCTCTATTCTTATCTTCCATTCTAATTTCTCTACTAACTCTTCTTCATCTCCATCTTCCATTCTCTATTCTTATCTTATTTTCTCCATCCATTTTTCTCTAACTTCTCTTCTTCATCTCCTCTTCTCCATCTTCCCTTCTCTATTCTAATTTATCCACTAACTCTTCTTTTTGTTATTTGTAAAATAATCCTTCAAGAGTTAAGTATTTGCGCTCTAGTCCTTGAATTTTAAGTATTTACAATTTAGTCCCTGAAAAAATATATTTCTTTAAGTCCAAATCTCCTCACAATTTTTGACACACCAAAATTTACCACATGTCAAATTTAAGCTCATTTCTTGCCGCTGAAAATAATGCAGAATTTAATTAAAGCCCTTTTGCAAAATTAAGTCATTCTGGGTATAATTGGGCCAAGATGAAAATTTAAAATATTAGAAGACAATGTCACAACTCATAAAAAGTGAAAATTAAAAATAAGTTGACTCAAATTAAATTTTTTTAGGCCCGATTCAAGATTATACTCGTGAAGGAACACGTGACTCGAATTGGATTTTTCTGAATTTGCGATGGCCAATATGAAAATAGATTTAAAATAAAAATATTAACTATCTTTGTGTATTTTTTTTGGCCTCAAATGTTATTTTTCCAAAATTTTCAAGTATTTTTGTATTTTTTTTAAAATTAAAAATATATATAATATGAAATTTTATTTTTTGTTCAAAATTGGTTCCCTAGGCTTGGCTAAGGTTCCCAAAGTTGATTTTTCAATTTTATGAATTTTTATGGATTTTCTATTAATTTTCGAAAATAAATAAATAAAAAATACGTAAAAATACTGAAAATATGAAAAATCGTTTTTTGGTCAAAATTGGTTCCCTAGGCTTGGCTAAGGTCCCCAAAGTTGATTTTTCAATTTTATGAATTTTTATGGATTTTTTATTACTTTAGCAATGGAAAAAATGATTAAAAATCAGGTGTCAACAGCTGCCCCTCTTTGAAAGAAAGCTCGGTAGAGGTTCATTTCAAAGACGAGATGACACCTGAATTCTAATCGACTCAATACAAGGAAATAAAAAGAGTCGTGACATGAATGTTCCACTGAAAATGAAATGAGAACCTAAGGATTCGTTATATAAAAAAACTTTAGGGTGGTTGAACTTGAACCCGTATGGTGGATCAACCCATGGTAGATTCCTAATAAAAGGATTCTACTTATTAAAAATTGAATTAAAATTTGACCCGTATGGTAGGTCATACCATTTGACCCGTATGGTGGGTCGTACCATGGTAGATTCCTAATAAAAGGATTCTATTGATTAAATTTTGATTGAGATTTGACCCGTATGGTAGGTCACCCCATAGAGATATCTGTAAGAAGGACTTGGTGCCTGTAGAAAGGACTTGGTGTCTGTAAAAAGGACTTGTGGCTGTAAGAAGGACTTGATTTGCCTGTAAGAAGGACTTTGTGCCTGTAAGAAGGACTTGCGTTGCCTGTAAGAAGGACTTTGTTTGCCTGTAAAAAGGACTTTATGCCTATAAGAAGGACTTGATTTGCCTGTAAGAAGGACTTGATTTGCCTGTAAGAAGGACTTTGTGCCTGTAAGAAGGACTTGATTTGCCTGTAAGAAGGACTTGGTGCCTGTAAGAAGGACTTGGTTTGCCTGTAAGAAGGACTTAGTTTGCCTGTAAGAAGGACTTGATTTGCATGTAAGAAGGACTTTGTGCCTGTAAGAAGGACTTTGTGCCTGTAAGAAGGACTTTGTGCCTATAAGAAGGACTTGATTTGCCTGTAAGAAGGACTTAGTTTGCCTGTAAGAAGGACTTGATTTGCCTGTAAGAAGGAATTTATGCCTGTAAGAAGGACTGGATTTGCCTGTAAGAAGGACTTTGTGCCTATAAGAAGGACTTTGTACCTGTAAGAAGGACTTGTTTTGCATGTAAGAAGAACTTTGTTTGCCTGTAAGAAGGACTTGATTTGCCTGTAAGAAGGACTTTATGCCTGTAAGAAGGACTTGGTTTGCCTGTAAGAAGGACTTGGTGCTTGTAAGAAGGACTTGGTTTGCCTGTAAGAAGGACTTAGTTTGCCTGTAAGAAGGACTTGATTTGCCTGTAAGAAGGACTTTGTGCCTGTAAGAAGGACTTGGTTTGCCTGTAAGAAGGACTTAGTTTGCCTGTAAGAAGGACTTGATTTGCCTGTAAGAAGGACTTTGTGCCTGTAAGAAGGACTTTGTACCTGTAAGAAGGACTTGATTTGCCTGTAAGAAGGACTTGTTTTGCCTGTAAGAAGGACTTTGTTTGCCTGTAAGAAGGACTTGATTTGCTTGTAAGAAGGACTTTATGCCTGTAAGAAGGACTTGGTTTGCCTGTAAGAAAGACTTTGTGCCTGTAAGAAGGACTTGGTTTGCCTGTAAGAAGGACTTAGTTTGCCTGTAAGAAGGACTTGGTTTTCCTGTAAGAAGGACTTTATGCCTGTAAGAAGGACTTGGTTTGCCTGTAAGAAGGACTTAGTTTGCTTGTAAGAAGGGCTTGGTGTACCTCAAAGGGTGCCATTCTGAAATCTGGGGAGACCAGGAATCCTACGGAAGCTCAAACCCAAATTATATTCTCCTGTCGCTTTAAGAATAAACCAAAGAGGCAGAGATCAAAAGGTCTCGAACATTTCTGTCCTTGAGACAAATCATGCTTTATTGAAGAAGGTGGATACCTATATATACCGCAATGGATTCGAGTACCCCAACAACCGTCAGAATTCATTCTCTTGAAAGGTTCAGGTTGAAGATATACTTACCTGAGAATTTGGAAGAAATGCTTGGTGGCTTCTCGACAACCAGGCTTGTTCATTCAATAATCGCCGAATGAATTTCAAGACTTTGGAAGGTAACTCAAACACCGGGAATGTGTTGCCTGTCAGGCAATGTCAGAGCTAACATGTGCAAGCATTTTCATCAATGCGTTCATTGGTTCATACAAAATTGTTCAGCTAAGTTGGCAATGATTAGAAGTAGTCTGTGTGATAACTCATGATGCAATCAATCAAAATGTGAATCATGTAAAACTATTCTGTCAAGTTTGCATTACCAATTCTATTTAAGGAGGTTCTCATAATATGAACGCCTCGAATGTAATCTGAATGGGGGACTTTAGTCCGAAGGGGCTTTCTCTCACTCTAGAGAAAGGTTATTTATCTGTAGATTAAAATGTTAGACCTGTGTAGAAATGGTTTAACTTTCCTCATCCTGTTATGCCCCATTTTGCACATTTGATGTCTCATATGCAGTTTATGCTCTAAGTTGGAGTTGGTAAATTAAACATGCGGAATAATCATACATAATTCGTGAAATGTGTAAACACAATGCCGATGTGACAATTTTTAGCATCATGTGTATTTATATAATGTGCAAACATGGGCGGATTTGAATTGCCCCTGGTATGTGGGTGGATTGAACAAATTGGGAAGCCCACTCCTTATGTCGAGGAGCGGTTTGTCTCAAGTTTTGCCCCTGCACGATGAGGCATATGGGTGAGGGAGCATTTTGGTTTGTTTAGTGACAGCGACCGCCATGGTTTAGCGGTTAAATGCCCCCCATTTTTCACCAGAATAGATCTTGTCAAATGATCATCATTTTCTTTTGGATTTGTCTCCTCCAACATGTTACATGTTAGTATAAATATTTTCTGTAACAAGAAAAGGAGACATGTCAACCGGTATTAAAAGGGATAAATTGGAAACGATACTGATTTACCCTTCATCTTGAATGCCTTGGACAAGTCTTTTACCAATTTTGCTGGGTTGAGTTTTCTTCGACTTTTGTTGGATGCCTCACCATTAAGCCGAGAATGTGGCAAAATATTGACTTCGGTATTACTCGTCGAGTATTCCATTCGGTCCATTGGACCATAGGTGTCCATGGGATTTTCTTTTCAAAGGTTAATCCTTGGGGATAACGCGGCCCTGTTGTATCACCTTGGGCCTTGTTACGATATTTCTCGAGGTAATTTGCAATCCCTGTTAAGAATGGAATAAAAAAATTCAGGACTCGAGATGATTATGTGCAAATTAGAACGATACAGAATTACCCATGTTTGAGATTGTTCGGATCTTTCGCTTGTATTTTTCTTTAACCGAAGCTGTCCATCCCGTGGTAATGTCCATGAGTTGATTTGCCCCCAATTTAGCCCGACCAGGAAATTTGGTTTTTGGATACAACTGTATTCTCGAGTCGCTTTTGCAAATTCCTGAAAATAGAAGGGATCAAATTTAAAACCGGAGCAATTTAAGGGTAAATTGGAACGATACGGATTTACCCTTCAAATTTACGCAGATTTCGTCTCGATATCAATTTTTTCGAGTTTGGTGCGGTTAACGGCTCCGAGCATTTAATAGGGGGGAAAGGGAAATGATTACTTCTAGCTTGTGCATTAATTTTGGACATCGACAAAAGGCGAGAACGTGCGATGAAACTAAGTAGACGTATTCGTCTAGGTTTAATCTTCTTCATGATGCTCTCGCGGGTTGCGGTAGACGATGATATCAAGAACATTAGAGAGGCATTCAGTGTGGCTTTCCACCAGCCGCCTAGAGACCCGCGTTCAATCATGTAAATTAATAAAGCTACCACCACTTAATTAGTGTGCCAATAAATTCGGCCATTTGTTGCGTGCCCCACTTCAACCGTGTTTTGTTTCTTTCGGTGCCCACTTGCTCTTGTCGGGCGCCTGTAGCATTGGGAGAAATATTTATGGGTCACATTCATTAATAGAACCTCGGTCCTCTAAAACCCTCCGCGTGTTTCGGATCCGAGGAAATTTTAAGACCGGTCTCTGGTTGATTTAATCAGGTTAAGGTACTTATTTCATGGTTTCTGATTATATAATCCATATTGTCTTTCAAAAGACGCGGGATCCTCTGCAATACATTAAATATGCCCCCGTGTTTAATTAGTATAAGTCCACCGTCATATCAGAATACACTGCCCATACAAGTTTACGGATTGACACAACTCTGTCTGTCAAAGATGGACAGTGTTCGTTTGCCCCCCTGAATTAACGGTTAAAACCTTGGTGTTTTTCGTCTTTTGGTATTTCTGAAGATGATTCTTGATATATTATTGAACTTAATTTTTACACCCGTTTAGGGTATCAAGGATCTCCCTGCAAAAGAAAAGGATATAATTAGTATGCGACACAAGGAATGTCAGTCCATGACTCCTATATTAGTCCAATCTTATTTTTTCTATTTTATAGAGAAATCAGAAAAAAAAATTTCCTTAGGAAAAAATGGGTTAATTTCTGATACAGAATTTTTTTTTGCAGATTTATTACTCTTTTTTTTTATTATTTTTTTAAAGGAATGTGACAAAATCTCTTGATGTTTACTAAAATTTTTGAAGGAATTTCCTTTTTATCAAAATAAATTTTCAGAGGTAAATTTATCAGGAAAATTTTATTTTTATTGAAGCAGGAAAGACATAACAGAAATCCTTTATTGGTTAACAAAATTCCCCCGAGACATTAGTCTAATTTTATTTAGAGAAAATTTTCTTAGAAAAACATGAGCGAATTTCTCGAAAAGAATTTTTGTTGCAAGTTTTTATAATTTGAAAGAATGTGATAAAATCACTTGATGTTTACCAAAGTTTTTTTTTGAAGGAATTTTTCTTTTTATCGAAATAAATTTTCAGAGGAAAATTTGTCAGGAAAATTTCATTTTTATTGAAGCAAGAAAAACATGACAAAAATCTCTTATTGGTCAATACAATTCCCCTGAAACATTAGTCTAATTTTATTTATAGAAAATTTTCTTAGAAAAACATGAGCGAATTTCTCGAGAAGAATTTTCTTGCAAGTTTTTATAATTTGAAAAATGTGATAAAATCACTTGATGTCTACTAGAGTTTTTTTTTGAAGGAATTTTTCTTTTTATTGAAATAAATTTTCAGAGGAAAATTTTTTCAGGAAAATTTCATTTTTATTGAAGCAATAAAAACATGACAAAAATCCCTTATTGGTTAATAAAATTCTCATGAAGGGATTTTTTCACATCATTTTTTCAAAAAAAATTTTTTTTAAAAGAAATGAGGGACAAATTTAATTTTTATTTTCTTTTAAAAGAATGGTCGTAATATCAAGCTCAAAAACTGACTAACACCTAGCATGGACCGACCGAAAATAAATACAAGATAAAATTAGAGAACTTACTTTTACCTTGGAGAAATGCAAATCACATAGTCATGCGCATGACTCAAGTGAGGAGTGGACTCTAGAAAATAAAAGAGGGAGAGACAGGATATGGACCTAAAAGGCCCCCACTATCTGAATTGACAATCTTACCCTCCGCGCAATCAAATCACAATGGGAAGAATTGTCAATTCAGATAATGAGCGGGATAAAATATGGTCAACCCAAGCGCAATCGACGCAAGAGCTTTGCATATTCGATCCCTATCTATGGTTGCCTAGGAAAAATTTCGCGACTTGGGTTTAGACGCTTGTGTGTGCAGGTGTTGTGATCCTCAGAATATGCAAGACATGCACAACAATTGATATCAAAACAGCGCTTCTAAAAATGTGTGAAATTAAACATAACCCCAACACCGAGCCTGTAAAACAAATGGGTTAGGCAAACACTCCGCCCCTTATAACTCCCATCCTGCAAAAACATATAACACCTATAGAATGAGTCCCAAGCAAGATTGCCAGAAGCGAGATATCCATGAAATTTTCATTGGCCTAAGTCCACTAAGACTTTTAAAATTTCGAAAAAATTTAAGTATTCCAATTGGTATCTTTTTTCGAAAATTTAAAAATCTCTAGTCCCCAGCGGAGTCGCCAGTCTGTCGCGACCCTCTAAAAAAAAATTTTAAATTTTAAAAGGGGTTAACGGATTATTAGGTTAATTAGATTTGACTAACCTAATGCGGACCCTCCCAAGCCCTACCGAATCGCAACTTTGGTTTTTGTTTAAATGATTTTGAAATTTGGAGTCGCCACTAATCGTTCTTGGTAGGTCGATTAGAAACCTAAATAAATTAGCGGGAGAACTAATTTATTCCTGCGAACCAGAGATTATGAGCTCGGGGACTTGGTTACACTAGTTAATTAAAACTAATGCCCTTTCGGTACCTTAATTTCATGGATATCCTAATTCGGCAACTCAGACTTGGTTTATTCCTAAGGCTATAGTAGGGTATTCTCTTTTGTGTTTTCACTTTTTAAATAGGATGCATGGATGGTATATATTTTTATTTGTTATATTTTTTTAAGTGTTAAAGATTCCCTGAAGCCGAAAGAAGGAGTGTGTTAACGACTTCTGTGCAGTATTACAACCTACTTATCTTTTGGGTCTGATGATTCAAAAATTAAATTATAGGAAGTACATGACAGTGAATAAACACCTCCAATGGGAGGCCTAGCATTGGCTTGGCTCTTCCCTTTGGGATTTAAGGTACAGGTATTTAAGTTGCAAGTATTTAAACTACTGTAAGTAAAAACCTCCAATGGGAGGCTAAGCATTGGCTTGGCTCTTCCCTTTGGGATTTAAGGTACATGTATTTAAGTTGCAGGTATTTAACTACTGTAAGTAAAAACCTCCAATGGGAGGCTAAGCATTGGCTTGGCTCTTCCCTTTGGGATTTAAGGTACATATATTTAAGTTGCAAGTATTTAACTACTGTAAGTAAAAACCTCCAATGGGAGGCTAAGCATTGGCTTGGCTCTTCCCTTTGGGATTTAAGGTATAGGTATTTAAGTTGCAGGTGTTTAACTACTGTAAGTAAAAACCTCCAATGGGAGGCTAAGCATTGGCTTGGCTCTTCCCTTTGGGATTTAAGGTACAGGTATTTAAGTTGCAGGTATTTAACTACTGTAAGTAAAAACCTCCAATGGGAGGCTAAGCATTGGCTTGGCTCTTCCCTTTGGGATTTATGGTGCAGGTATTTAAATTGCGGATGGACTTTGTCCTCTCCATTCTTGGGTATGAATTCTTTAAAATAAAATACAACGAATTGATTCAACAATTTGAAATTTGTGCGCGCTTGAGGACTCCTCCAAGCCGATTTTGTGCTTCCATAGGGTTGACCATTGATATAAAGCTGCGGCTTCCTGACATAAAATAGAGTGAAATGTCAGTATACAAAATATGTGCTAATCTGCACCTAAAACCAGAAGAGTGGAAAGAGTACTTATCTCCCATTTTTTTGGGAGGGATTTCTATAATTGATTTTCGCTCTCTATGTTCCCAATATAGAGAGTTTCTTTTGAATTAAGAGGGACTTTTAGTCACAGATCAGTTGAGAAATCGGTGGACAGCTTAGGAGCTTGTCTGGGCCGATTTTTGCATATCTACGAGATTTTTGCTGTTGACGTAGAGATATCTTTCTCCTGACATAAAATATGGAAAAAAAAGAGGAGATGGAGAAAGTGTATACAATTTGTGTTAATTTGCAAGTAAAATCATAAACAAATGAATAAATAAAAACACTTAGCTCGAATTTGCTTGCTCGTTGACGAGGATGAACTCTTGATTTATATTGATCGATGAAGGAATTTGTGATGATAATCCCTAGCTTTGAACTCCCATCATCTTCAAAATTCTCTCTCTTTTGGTATTTTCTTTCTCTCAAATTTTTCTTCAATCTCCCAAAACTCTCTCAAACATCCAAAATTTTCTCTCCAAAAAAAAATCCTCCCAAACACTTCAAATTTTCTCCCCCAAGAATCTCTCTCAAACACTTCAAATTTTCTCTCCAAAAAAATCTCTCGCAAACACTTCAAAGTTTCTCTCCAAAAAAATCTCTCTCAAACACTTCAAATTTTCTCTCCAAAAAAATCTCCCGCAAACACTTCAAATTTTCTCTCCAAAAAAATCTCTCTCAAACACTTCAAATTTTCTCTCTCAAGAATCCTTTCTCAAGCTCACTTCTTTCTCCTTTTATAACCTACTCATCTATCTCCCATTCTAATTTTTCCACTAACTCTATCTCCCATTCTAATTTCTCCACTAACTCTTCTTCATTTTCATCTTCCATTCTCCATCTCTATCTCACATTCTAATCTCTCCACTAACTCTTCTTCATCTTCATCTTCCCTTCTCCATATTTATCTCCCATTCTAATTTCTCCACTAACTCTTCTTCATCTCCATCTTCCCTTCTCTATTCTTATCTTCCATTCTAATTTCTCTACTAACTCTTCTTCATCTCCATCTTCCATTCTCTATTCTTATCTTATTTTCTCCATCCATTTTTCTCTAACTTCTCTTCTTCATCTCCTCTTCTCCATCTTCCCTTCTCTATTCTAATTTATCCACTAACTCTTCTTTTTGTTATTTGTAAAATAATCCTTCAAGAGTTAAGTATTTGCGCTCTAGTCCTTGAATTTTAAGTATTTACAATTTAGTCCCTGAAAAAATATATTTCTTTAAGTCCAAATCTCCTCACAATTTTTGACACACCAAAATTTACCACATGTCAAATTTAAGCTCATTTCTTGCCGCTGAAAATAATGCAGAATTTAATTAAAGCCCTTTTGCAAAATTAAGTCATTCTGGGTATAATTGGGCCAAGATGAAAATTTAAAATATTAGAAGACAATGTCACAACTCATAAAAAGTGAAAATTAAAAATAAGTTGACTCAAATTAAATTTTTTTAGGCCCGATTCAAGATTATACTCGTGAAGGAACACGTGACTCGAATTGGATTTTTCTGAATTTGCGATGGCCAATATGAAAATAGATTTAAAATAAAAATATTAACTATCTTTGTGTATTTTTTTTTGCCTCAAATGTTATTTTTCCAAAATTTTCAAGTATTTTTGTATTTTTTTTTAAAATTAAAAATATATATAATATGAAATTTTATTTTTTGTTCAAAATTGGTTCCCTAGGCTTGGCTAAGGTTCCCAAAGTTGATTTTTCAATTTTATGAATTTTTATGGATTTTCTATTAATTTTCGAAAATAAATAAATAAAAAATACGTAAAAATACTGAAAATATGAAAAATCGTTTTTTGGTCAAAATTGGTTCCCTAGGCTTGGCTAAGGTCCCCAAAGTTGATTTTTCAATTTTATGAATTTTTATGGATTTTTTATTACTTTAGCAATGGAAAAAATGATTAAAAATCAGGTGTCAACATGGTGCAGGTATTTAAATTGCGGATGGACTTTGTCCTCTCCATTTTGGGCTATGAATTTTTTAAAATGAAATACAACGAATTGATTCAACAATTTGAAATTTGTGTGCGCTTGAGGACTCCTCCAAGCCGATTTTGTGCTTCCATAGGGTTGACTATTGATATAGAGCTGCGGCTTCCTGACATAAAATAGAGTGAAGTGTCATTATACAAAATATGTGCTAATCTGCACCTAAAACCAAAAGAGTGGAAAGAGTACTTATCTCCCATTTTTTTTGAGGGATTTCTATAATTGATTTTCGCTCTCTATGTTCCCAATATAGAGAGTTTCTTTTGAATTAAGAGGGACTTTTAGCCGCAGATCAGTTGAGAAATCGGTGGACAGCTTAGGAGCTTGTCTGGGCCGATTTTTGCATATCTACGAGATTTTTGCTGTTGACGTAGAGATATCCTTCTCCTGACATAAAATATGGAAAAAAAAAGAGGAGATGGAGAAAGTGTATACAATTTGTGCTAATTTGCAAGTAAAACCATAAACAAATGAATAAATAAAAACACTTAGCTCGAATTTGCTTGCTCGTTGACGAGGATGAACTCTTGATTTATATTGATCGATGAAGGAATTTGTGATGATAATCCCTAGCTTTGAACTCCCATCATCTTCAAAATTCTCTCTCTTTTGGTATTTTCTTTCTCTCAAATTTTTCTTCAATCTCCCAAAACTCTCTCAAACATCCAAAATTTTCTCTCCAAAAAAAATCCTCCCCTAACACTTCAAATTTTCTCTCTCAAGAATCCTTTCTCAAGCTCACTTCTTCCTCCTTTTATAACCTACTCATCTATCTCTCATTCTAATTTTTCCACTAACTCTATCTCCCATTCTAATTTCTCCACTAACTCTTCTTCATTTTCATCTTCCATTCTCCATCTCTATCTCACATTCTAATCTCTCCACTAACTCTTCTTCATCTTCATCTTCCCTTCTCCATATTTATCTCCCATTCTAATTTCTCCACTAACTCTTCTTAATCTCCATCTTCCCTTCTCTATTCTTATCTTCCATTCTAATTTCTCTACTAACTCTTCTTCATCTCCATCTTCCCTTCTCTATTCTTATCTTATTTTCTCCATCCATTCTTCTCCAACTTCTCTTCTTCATCTCCTCTTCTTCATCTTCCCTTCTCTATTCTAATTTATCCACTAACTCTTCTTTTTATTATTTGTAAAATAATCCTTCAAGAGTTAGGTATTTGCACTCTAGTCCTTGAATTTTAAGTATTTACAATTCAGTCCCTGAAAAAAAAATATTTCTTTAAGTCCAAATCTCCTCACAATTTTTCACACACCAAAATTTACCACATGTCAAATTTAAGCTCATTTCTTGTCGCTGAAAATAATGCATAATTTAATTAAAGCCCTTTTGCAAAATTAAGTCATTCTGGTATAATTGGGCCAAGATGAAAATTTAAAATATTAGAAGACAATGTCACAACTCATAAAAAGTGAAAGTTAAAAATAAGTTGACTCAAATTAAAATTTTTTTAGGCCCGATTCGAGATTATACTCGTGAAGGAACACGTGACTCAAATTGGATTTTTCTGAATTTGCGACGGCCAATATGAAAATAGATTTAAAATAAAAATATTAACTATCTTTGTGTATTTTTTGGCCTCAAATGTTATTTTTCCAAAATTTTCAAATATTTTTGTATTTTTTTAAAAAAAATTAAAATATATAATATGAAAAATTATTTTTTGGTCAAAATTCGTTCCCTAGGCTTGGCTAAGGTTCCCAAAGTTGATTTTTCAATTTTATGAATTTTTATGGATTTTCTATTAATTTTCGAAAATAAATAAATAAAAAATACGTAAAAATACTGAAAATATGAAAAATCGTTTTTTGGTCAAAATTGGTTCCCTAGGCTTGGCTAAGGTCCCCAAAGTTAATTTTTCAATTTTATGAATTTTTATGGATTTTTTATTACTTTAGCAATAGAAAAAATGATTAAAAATCAGGTGTCAACAGTGAACCCTCTTGTAACTTGGTTTTTTAAGTTTAATTTACAATTAAAACGAAATTGGGATGAAATCGGATGAGCAAGTGATCCAGTTTCATCTTATCCCATTTGTGGCCAATATTTGATCGTCCGCACTGTCAGAATTGATGGGACGATCGGTATAGCCCCTTCCTTCATTAAAATCTTTGATTGTACGGGCCTTTTTATAATTTTGTTTTTTAATTTTAAGTTACGATTTAAAAAAAAAACTGGGATGAAACCGGATCAGAAAGTGATCCGGTTTCACCATATCCCATTTGTGGCTAGTATGGTGGGATGGTCAACATAGACTTTTCCATACTGAAATTACTAAACACAATACCTAAGATGGGTGAATCGGTTGTTTTAGAAATATTAAAAAAAAAAATTTCTTAAAGGACATGTAGAGTGTGCTGCTGTGGACGAAAACAATTATACATATTAAAAAGTTTAACCCAAAGCTTGATAGATGGAAAGAGCCACATGCATATAAAGAGCGCATAAATCTCAAGAGCTACAATTTAACTAACATAAGTAGACACACAAGCAAAAGAGGTAGAATCTGACCATGATACCATGTTAAAAAGTCCATGCCTTTGTGGGATCACTTCTTGAAAAGATTTGAACTTAGGATCTCCTATACAGCTATTATGTGAGAGTTTGTGGGATCACTACCAACAGTTCTAAAAGTTTAAGCTAAGTTATTAGTTAGAAAAAGAAATCATTCAATATTTAGATATTCTAACAACACAATTGGTTGTTTCAGAAGAATAAAAACCTTTTCGTGGAGGACATGTATGGTGTGCTACTGTTGTGGATAAGAGTTATGCAGAAGTAGTATCTTTTATCAAACATATGGTAAAAAAACATTAAATAGATAGAGGACATGCAAGACAGAATAATAGTTGTTCGGTCTTTCACTCAGCTTACCCTACTCTCTGAAGTTGGTTTTAAAGAGAGAGTTGAATAGGTGATTTAAAAAAACTTGAAAAAATGTAAAATTTAAAGGTGTCGAGTTAGATATAAGCCCAACCGGGAAAAATAGAGTGTTAATTAAAGCAGTTTGGCTATATCAAGCGGTGCAATGCAATGCTTCTATCAAACAATAAATGACAATGAACAAATAAATGAAACGCTTTGCATACAGAGCTTATGTTGATTTGGCTTGGTGTACACGTACGTCCACTCTCCTAGACTAGTTGGATTTCACTAGTCAATCGTGAGAAGTTACAGCAGTAAGTGCGGCTTATACTCGAGCAATTCTCCTTAAAGCTGGTGTTGCTCATATCCAAGCTGATAGATATCACTATTTCACATCTAAGCACAAACTATTATTACTCTTCCAATACCTCTCGAAGGATTACAATAAGAAGCTCATAGAAAAGAAATTGAAAAATGTTTAAAGCTCTCTCAAAATTTGAAATTATGAACTCTTGATTTGCATCGGGAAAATTGTCAAAAAAAGTCCTAAACCTATTGCACTTTCGCCGATTTAATCCTAAACCTTTCAATTTTGCCGATTCAGTCCTAAACCTTTTTATATTTTGCCGATTCAGTCCTAAACCTTTTCATATTTTGCCGATTTAGTCCTAAACCTTTCGATTTTGTCGATTTAGTCCTAAATCTTTTCATATTTTTTCGATTCAGTCCTAAACTTTTTATTTTTTAAAAAATATCTTGGAAATAAATCCGAAAATTAAAAAAATTATAAGAAAATTATAAAAATATATAAAAATTAAAAAATTTTAAAAAAATAAAAAAAAATTTAAAAAATTTAAAAAATTAAAAGAATATTCTTACAAAATTAAAAAAAATTAAAAAAAAATTAAAAAACGAGTGAGGCATCGCCGCCGCTGCCCCACCATCGCCGGCTCGCCCGTTTTTTTCAGCTTTATTTCCAAAATATTTTCAAAAAAATTTAAAAGTTTAGGATTGAGTCGAAAAAATATGAAAAAATTTAGGACTAACTCACCGTCGCCGCTCATCTGTTTTTTTTATTTAGCTTTTTTTTCAAAATATTTTTAAAAAATTAAAAATTTTATGATTGAATTGGCAAAACATGAAAAGATTTATGACTAACTCACCATTACTAGCCGGTGAGGGGCCTAAACTTTTTAATTTTTTAAAATATTTTGGAAAAAAAGCTGAAAAAAAAGAGAAAAAAACCAACGATTTAGTCCTAAACTTTTTAAATTTTTTTTAAAATATTTTGAAAATAAAGCTGAAAAAAATGGGCGAGCCGGTGATGGTGGGACAGCAGCGGCGAGGGCTCACTCGTTTTTTAATTTTTTTTTTAAATTTTTTAAAATTTTTTAAATTTTTTAAATTTTTTTATATATTTTTATAATTTTCTTATAATTTTTTTAATTTTCGAATTTATTTCCAAGATATTTTTTAAAAAATAAAAAGTTTAGGACTGAATCGAAAAAATATGAAAAGAATTAGGACTAAATCGGCAAAATATGAAAAGGTTTAGGACTGAATTGGAAAAATCGAAAGGTTTAGGACTGAATCAGCAAAATATGAAAAGGTTTAGGACTGAATCGGCAAAATTGAAAGGTTTATGATTAAATCGGCAAAAGTGCAATAGGTTTAGGACTTTTTTGACAATTTTCCCGATTTGCATCTTTCATCGGTGCCTTCATCTTCTTTTATACTCCATAGCATCCAAATTTCCCATTGGACAATCTTCAAATTAGCCATTGAACAATCGTTGAGAAAATAAGAGTAGCCATTGAGGTTGATTCGATCATCATTAAGAGTAGTCCTAATTTTTTTTTATTAACGTCAATTTTGTCCTAAACCTTTCGCACTTGTGGTATTTGATTATATCCGATCAATTCTAGACATTTTTAGCTAATATAGACATTTTTTTAATAATTATTTTTAATAAAAATCAAAATTTTAATTCTTTTGATTTTTTTTTCTTTTATTTTGGCTAGCAAGGGCCTTAGCTGAGTCGCTCTACACAGGCGAGGTGGCCCTTGCCCAAATTTGGCAAGGGCCCTTTCGGCCTCGCTCGCGACTAATGAGATGACCCTTGCTAGCCATAAAAAAGAGAGAAAAACGGAAAATAATATATGATAATTCAATTTTTTCAAAAAAAAAATCATTAAAAAATGTCTACGAGCAATGTTGTTTACATCACGTAGGATGAACAACGTTTACACTAGCGATTTGGGGCTAAAATTGGTCAAATAGACTCAATTGGAATAAATGTAAAAAATTTAGAATTAAATTGATATAATTAAAAGGTTTACGATTGAAATAGCATAAATGTAATAAATTTTAAAAAAAACTTGATACTTTTTCTCATTTGTGTTGAGCTTTACGGTATTTATATCCTACCTCGATACAATCGTCAAGTTTTTGGGAAAAAAAGAAGCATTTTGATAATATATTATATAAAGTACATCAAAATTTCCAAGACAATGCTTTGATGTTCACGGGATTTTGTCTTCACGCCCCTTGGCATCAAGAATAATCAAAATTAATGCACTTCTTACGATGATATCAAAGAGGGATTGTATTGGACTGGTTCTTTCTTATTTACCCCTGGCCCCAGATACCAAAACTTCAATTAGGTCTCGCCGATTTCTTATAATGGAAGATAAGCACGGAGATTTGTGAAATGCGATTTCACGGACTGGTTGAACACTCAAAAATAACATAACGGTTATTAGAGAAAATTGAAGATATTTTCCTTAATTGTCTAGTTCCGACATGTGGAAGAGGAAAGAGCGCATATAGGCTTTATTAGACGGCTTAACAGAAAAAAAAATTAATTACGATCAATTGAGGATATTCATTTTTTTAGTCGAATTGAGAACATTCATTCACCAAGTTGGAAAGTAGAAATTGATTTTCGTTTTTCATGGAGAGATCATGACCTAAAGTAAAATCTTTCAAAAAGAGTGTGTAGCCGATAGGCATGCAATCCTATTAGTAAATGGATTGGGTGATGGGGACTGGGACGCTAGTATTATAGGAGAGAGGTTCGACTCACTCTGTAAAGAGAAAAAACAAAAGTCAAAAGAGGAGAAATAAACATGAAGAATTAAAAAAAAATCACTTACGCGCATGGTCATTAATGAAATTTAGCCAATCAAGGGAACTTTTTTAATCCCAAGTTAATACAGCGAAAAATCCCAAACTGATATACCTGTAATAAATTCACCAAAAACTATTTTTTTACCATAAAAAATCCTAAACTTGTACACATATGATCAATTTACCAAAAACTATTTTTTTATCACAAAAAATCTCAAACTGGTATTTACCATAAACTAATTTTTTTTACCACAAAAAACCCCAAATTATCAAACCTGTGATAAATTTACTCTTTGTTAAATTAAACTAATACCACAAAAAATTTTAAATTTATACACCTGTAATAAATAGATTCTAAAAATCCCAAACTAGTACATCCGTGAACTGTCACGTGTCATCCAACTCAACTATTTAAAATTAAATTTAAAGAAAGTTAACGGACGGTAAATTTGTCATAAATGTATCAGTTTGAGATTTTTCGTGGTTTTAATCCTTTTATCCCGCTAAAGTTCCCCATTTCCTTTATTAAATCATACACGCAAACCATACCGAACATTTATTATGGAGATACAAACACATGCACATCATTTTTGTCATGAGTTTTGAACTTATTCAGATCCTACCTCAATAGGATCATCAAGTTTTTAAGAGATCAGCTAGCATTTTGATATTACACTATATGAAGTGACTAAAAAAATAGGATTAGAACGCCAAAAATTTCAAAACTAACTACAAAAGTGTAATTGAGTCCTCAAACTTAAAAAAAATGCAATAAAATTTTAAAACTTATTATGTTGGTGCAATTAACCATCCAATTTAGCTAATAAAATTTTTTAATGTGGCTTTCTTTGTTCATTTCTCTCTTCTACGAAACTTAACTATGAGATCTACATATGCAAAACGACACGATTTTGGAGCATTTACTAATCCTAAAGGGCATCATTTTTTCCCGATCCCAAATAAATAAATTATAATGTTTGTTTCCCAGGCTCCGTTTGTTTTACAGAAAATAATTGATTTGAAAAATACTTTCTGACAAGTGATTGTTTATATCATTTAGAAAAATTAGTCAATGAAAAATATTTTCATTATCGATAACAATCTATGCCTAACTATTTTCATAGATGATTTAAAAAAAATATTTATTCATTTTTTAAGCAGCATAAGCGATTATTTTTTGGAAAATATTTTTCCAATCGCTCATTTTTCTTCAAACAAACAGAGCCTTAATGAATATGATAATTTTGATATAAAAAAAAGAATGAATATGGTAATTAATCCTCCTTTAATTAATTCTCCTTCTTTTTATAAGAGGGAAATATCATTTTGTCTTCTTCCTCTCCAGCTGTGAACTCTCATTTCGTCTCATCTTCTTCTGCGCCACACTCATTAAACTCGTTCAACAGAGAACGGAAACGATACAGGAAAACGTCGAAGAAATGGAGAAGATCCACCACTCGACGGTTCGCACCAACGGCATAAACATGCACGTGGCGTCGGTCGGCGACGGCCCCGACGCGGTCCTCTTCCTCCACGGCTTCCCGGAGCTCTGGTACTCGTGGCGCCACCAGATGGTGTCCCTCGCGGCCCTCGGCTACCGCGCCATCGCGCCCGACCTCCGGGGCCACGGAGGAACCGACGCACCGCCGTCCGTGGCGTCGTACACGGCCTTCCACGTAGTGGGGGACCTGGTGGGGATGCTGGATGCGCTGGGGATCGGGCGGGCGTTCGTGGTGGGGCACGACTGGGGGGCGATAATCGCGTGGTACCTGTGCCTGTTGAGGCCCGACCGGGTGAAGGCGTTGGTCAACACGAGCGTCCCGTGGTACCCTGGCTACACCTGGTTCCCGACTGAACCAGAGAAGAAGCCCGTCGAGTCGCTAAGGGCGATGTACGGAGATGATTACTACGTTTGCAGGTTTCAGGTGAGAACTAGTGTTGTATAGTTGATGTCTCACTTGTATTGGGCTTCGATCTTTAAAGATTCGGAACTTTTGAGGCATCGCCACTAGCAAAACGTCGATCGCAGACCAGGGCAGCTTAGGATCTTTTGAAGATGCTGACAATGGGTGTGATCTTTATGGTAGGAACCTGGTGAGATGGAAGAGGACTTTGCGAAAGCCGATACTGCGAAACTCATTCAGCTATTCCTCACAAGCCGCAATCCAGGCCCACCTATCGTGCCTAAAGATTTAGGATTCTCAGGAATGACTAAGCTATTTGAGCAGCACCAGATCGAGTTGCCCTCTTGGCTGACCGAGGATGACGTCAACTACTACGCCACCGAATATAGCCGGACCGGCTTCACCGGAGCTTTGAACTATTACCGTTGCTTGGACTTGTAAGACTCTATCTCTCTCTCTAAGCTTATGCTCTCCAGCAGGTGAAATGTTACACATTGTACTAATGAATATCTGAATAACGGTTCTTGGCCGTGCGGTTTAGCTTGAGCTATGGGGAGATGAGTTAGGATTGAAAATGATGCGACCTAATTTGACTCATTTAATTCATTCTTTTTCCTATAGATGAATCTAACAATGCATACCCTGATTCAATTCATATTTGCAACCATATTATTCAAACACTTTCACATTTAAGCAATTTAAGAAAACCGAACTGAGTCGAGAAAGTAACATCGGGTAAGGGTGAGAGAGATTAAAGAAAGTGTCTTAGAGGTGAATTGGGCCTAAATAAGTCGTGAACCCATTTAACACTCATATTATTTTGAGTTTTATCATCATAATCTCAGTTATGACTCATTCACTGAATATAACTAATTCATATAACAGCTCAATCCGTCAATTTAGGCTATGAAAGAGATTGGTCTATGACCCATTTTAACATGTCTAGTTGATAGAGTAGAGATAGGAGTGACATACGAAAATGGTTGTCACATATGGATGAACTTTGCCAGCTCGTGGCATGTCGACTTATCCGTATTGAGTTGGTGCCATCCTAAATGTTTTTCAAAGGGATTGCAAAAAGCATTCATTACTAGTGAAAACATTTCGAGTAATGTTGGTTTCAAGTTAATTGCGCTGAATATGACGGATTTTGATTTTTCTCGATAAATTCCCATCATGTTTGGATCGTGTTCCTCTGTCGTGTCTGAAATTGCTCCCTCCAGATACATTGACATTCCCCCATTGTTCAAGGAAACGGAACTTTGAGGCGGAAAACCTAGAAGGTTAGCATAAAAAGTAGAGGTAAGCAAATTGGACCGATTCGATCGGAACTGGTGGTCTGATTTCCAATTGTAAAGGGACCTGATCCGATTTCTAGTTTCAATTTTAGAATCGGTGACTGGACGGTCCGGTTCCCGATTCCAGAGACATAGGACCGGATCAGACTGATCGAATTTTTTTTTAAAATAACCCTAATGTTTACTTGTAAAGTTGTCTTTTGTAATTCTGGGACACTGTTCCAAATTAAATCACCATATTGCAACGTGGCAATTTTCTGTACTTCTATAGGACAAATTCTTGTTCTCCTTTTTTTGAATTTTGTTGTGGATGGAAATGCTCTGCATGTGGCCCTTAGTAGATAAATCCTCGTAGGTTTTTTTACGATATGATGATTATCTAAGTATCCTAGATCGGTTTTGTTCTCACCAAGAAATTCATTATCAACCCTGCTACTTCTCTATAAAGTTGTTTTGCTTCATGAATCACAGGGCTTTTGCAGCAGCCTAGATACTTATTGTTCTGGGGAACGTGCGTCAAACACTCTTTGTTCTGGAAAAATTATGGTGCATGTTCTTTTTTAGTATGTTGCCAATCCAATGGAACAGTTCGGGAATCGGAGTGAACTGGTTGGTCCGGTCCGGTCCTGTTCTTGGTTTTGACATATTGGAAATCAGGACTACCGATCTGGTTCCTAGTTCTTGAGGGAAACCTGACTAGACTGCAAACTGATCACCCCTACCAAAAAGTTCTCATATCGTAAGATAGTCGCTATTTTATATAATCTTAATGTCTAAGATTGTACAAGAAATGTGAGTTAAATGTATTCAACTTAATCAAAAACGATTAGTTCACTTTCCAAATAGAGTTATAAGATTTCTATTGAAAGTGAAAGTTCTGAAGTAAACTTTGAGATTTATCCGTTCTCTTTAAAAAAAATTTTGGCACTGCAATGAAAATGATATCTTAAGTCCATTTCAATCGATCTTTAACTTCTTTATGAGCACAGAAACTTCGAGCTATCGGCGCCGTGGGCCGGAGCGCGAGTCGAAGTGCCGGTGAAGTTCATAGTGGGGGATCTGGACCTCACCTATCACATCACTGGCGTGAAGGAGTACATCCACGGTGGTGGATTCAACCAGGCTGTGCCCAACTTGGAAGAAGTGGTGGTGATGGAAGGAGTGGGTCACTTCCTCCAGCAAGAGAAGCCTCAGGAGATCACTTCTCACATTCACGACTTTCTCAAGAAATTCTCATCCCCATGATCTATCTATGAGTCTATTCGAAAAATTAAGGATGAAAATGTCTTTCCTGCGTGAATAAAGGACGAAACTGTTGCTTTTTTTAACTTTTTTTTAACTTCTTATATTTCTGTCGTTGGGGGGATATGAAGTGATCTGACATTATAAAACGGAGTATTCAAATGACTAATTATATCCATTTGTGTAGTACTAGTTTTATTGTCTTGGCATTTTTCTCTAGGATATGCTGTTGTCACTTCTCAAATCGCAACATAAAAAAGTAACTTCCTTTTATCTTTGGGAGAATTACGTTAAGACTCCTAACACTTGTCAAGATATGCTAATTTTTTTTTATTTCATGTCTTTAAATCTTAAGACTTGCCACAGTCGTCCACGTTAACGCCGTTGGCTTTTCCTCAGAATATGAATATGAATGTGTCATTTTTTTCACTAAAACCCCTCTAATTTCGGGCAAGTGACATTGCTGTGGTGCCAAATGGGCATCGCATTAATATAGACTGAATATCAGAAAAATAATTAAAAGAGGCCTAAATGAAAAAAGAATAGAGTAAAAGATGGAGATCGGATGGGTGAGGGACGAGATTGAGTAAATGGAATGGTAATATTGAATATATCCTTAGTTTAGGGATTAGATCGCATATTTACCAAAAGTTGAGAGATCACATCGAACAAATTAAAAGTTTAGGGACAACATGCATATTGGACTAAAGTTTATGGATCAAATTGAATTCAAATTCAAGATGATATTGCATCGCGCCATATGTGCCGAGCGATGATGAAGACACCAGCCTATGCATATCATTTTTGTAACGAGTTTGACCTTATCCAAATCCTACCTCGATAGAATCACAAAGTTCTAATATATAAACTAGCATGTTCATGTTACGTGAAATGAAATAATAATAAAAAATGATGACAAGGTTTGGATTTTGATATGATTTTGTCTTTATGCCTCTAGGCATAAGGAATAATCCTAGCTCACATCCATTGTTCAATAATGAATTGTTCATATAAGTTCGCAAAAAAGGAAAATAGTGCACTTCTTTCGAGAAAAAAAAAAGAATTGTATCGATCCGTTTCTTTCAGTTGACTGAATGCTACCGGTTTTACATTACGCCTCTAAGTCAATGTTGGCTTAGTGAATACCAACCCGTGCATGTCATTTTTGTAACAAGTTTGACCTTATTCAGATCCTGCCTTGATAAAATCACCAAATTCTAAGAGATAAACTAGCATCTTGATGTTACGTGATATAAAATAATAAAAAAAAATTGATGTCAAGGTTTGGATTTTGATATGATTTTGTCTTTATACCTCTAGGTATAAGGAATAATCCCAGCTCGCATCCATTGTTCAATAATGAATTGTTCATAGACGTCCGCAAAAAAGGAAAATAATGCACTTCTTTCGAGAAATGATAATAAAGGATTGTATCGATTTGTTTCTTCAAATTGACTCCATGCTACCAATCCATGTTGGCTTAGTGAATACCAACCCATGCATATCGTTTTTGTAACGAGTTTGACCTTACCCAAATCCTATCTCGATAGAATCACCAAGGTCTAAGGGATAAACTAGCATCTTGCAATTACATGATATAAAATAACAAAAAAATTTGATGTCAAGTTTTGGATTTTGATATGATTTTGTCTTAATGCCTCTAGGCATAAGGAATAATCCCAGCTCGCATCCATTGTTCAACAATGAATTGTTCATAGACGTCTGCAAAAAAGGAAAATAATGCACTTCTTTCGAGAAAAAGATTAAAAAAAAAGATTGTATCGATTTGTTTCTTTCAATTGACTCCATGCTATCTTAGTGAATGCCACTCGAGAACTTTATGTCACCATAAGCGTAAAAAGATTTACTCCAAAAAATGAGGCTTTGCTTTGGTCCCGTATCATCCGTGTGGTTGGTTGGTACATATGCACATTTTCCCTTTGAAGGAAGGGAGATCGGCTCTAGAATATGCTTGTGACCAAGTTGGAAAAAACTGGCGCGACGCTCGAGCTCTTCCCATGAAGAAATAGTGGAGAGATATGTCGCCTCTTAGCTTATAATGGAATTAGAATAATACGAAGGCGCATATCAGTAGAATAGTGAAAATTGCATAATGATCTTATCATTATCACTAGATGCAAAAAATATATATATATATAATTTAGAATTAAATTGATATAATTAAAAGGTTTACGATTGAAATAGCATAAATGTAATAAATTTTAAAAAAAACTTGATACTTTTTCTCATTTGTGTTGAGCTTTACGGTATTTATATCCTACCTCGATACAATCGTCAAGTTTTTGTGAAAAAAAAGAAGCATTTTGATAATATATTATATAAAGTACATCAAAATTTCCAAGACGATGCTTTGATGTTCGCGGGATTTTGTCTTCACGCCCCTTGGCATCAAGAATAATCAAAATTAATGCACTTCTTCCGATGATATCAAAGAGGGATTGTATTGGACTGGTTCTTTCTTATTTACCCCTGGCCCCAGATACCACAAGTTCAGTTAGGTCTCGCCGATTTCTTATAATGGAAGATAAGCACGGAGATTTGTGAAATGCGATTTCACGGACTGGTTGAACACTTAAAAATAACATAACGGTTATTAGAGAAAATTGAAGATATTTTCCTTAATTGTCTAGTTCCGATATGTGGAAGAGGGAAGAGAGCATATAGGCTTTATTAGACGGCTTAACAGAAAAAAAACAATTAATTAGGATCAATTGAGGATATTCATTTTCTTTAGTCGAATTGAGAACAATCATTCACCAAGTTGGAAAGTAGAAATTGATTTTCGTTTTTCATGGAGAGATCATGACCTAAGTAAAATCTTTCAAAAAGAGTATGTAGCCGATAGGCATGCAATCCTATTAGTAAATGGATTGGGCGATGGGGAATGGGACGCTAATATTATAGGAGAGAGGTTCAACTCACTCTGTAAAGAGACAAAACAAGTCAGAAAGAGGAGAGGTCATTAATGAAATTTAGCCAATCAAGGGAACTTTTTTAATCCCAAGTTAACACGGCGAAAAATCCCAAACTGATATAACTGCAAGTTAATACAACGAAAAATCCCAAACTAATATAGCTGTAATAAATTCACCAAAAACTATTTTTTGACCACAAAAAATCCTAAACTTATACACCTATGATCAATTTACCAAAAACTATTTTTTATCACAAAAAATGTCAAACTGGTATTTGTCATAAACTAATGTTTTTTATCACGAAAAACCCCAAATTATCAAACCTGTGATAAATTTACTCTTTGTTAAATTAAACTAATACCACAAAAAATTTTAAATTTATACACCTGTAATAAATAGATTCTAAAAATCCCAAACTAGTACATCCGTGAACTGTCACGTGTCATCCAACTCAACTATTTAAAATTAAATTTAAAGAAAGTTAACGGACGGTAAATTTGTCATAAATGTATCAGTTTGAGATTTTTCGTGGTTTTAATCCTTTTATCCCGCTAAAGTTCCCCATTTCCTTTATTAAATCATACACGCAAACCATACCGAACATTTATTATGGAGATACAAACACATGCACATCATTTTTGTCATGAGTTTTGAACTTATTCAGATCCTACCTCAATAGGATCATCAAGTTTTTAAGAGATCAGCTAGCATTTTGATATTACACTATATGAAGTGACTAAAAAAATAGGATTAGAACGCCAAAAATTTCAAAACTAACTACAAAAGTGTAATTGAGTCCTCAAACTTAAAAGAAAATGCAATAAAATTTTAAAACTTATTATGTTGGTGCAATTAACCATCCAATTTAGCTAATAAAATTTTTTAATGTGGCTTTTGTTGACACCTGATCTTTAATCATTTTTTCTATTGTTAAAGTAATAAAAAATCCATAAAAATTCATAAAATTGAAAAATCAACTTTGGGGACCTTAGCCAAGCCTAGGGAACCCATTTT